>OY720369.1:13458672-14790338 GCA_963082945.1 Cerastis leucographa | reverse complement strand
TATGACATCACGATCATGAACTACAAACAATTCTTCCCCTACATTTACGTGATTACCTCCCAACGCTATCAGTCAGGCATTATTCACGCTATCTTTGTCAGAGTGGCACTTAATGCGATTCGTAAGTTATTTGTACTTCAGAAGTCTTCGGAGAATGATGTTATAAATGAGTTCTTGCTACATAATCAGGAGTACTGATGATGATGATTATTATGATGCCATCTAGCCGATTTCAGCCGGCGACGGCCATTCGATTTTTTTTGGGTGGTTGTCGAAGATTTTGAATGCTACTTTTCCCTAAAATGACTAGCATATTAATTACTATACAATTTTGGTTGAAATACTTCGAGCACAAAGTGAAATTTGAAGGAAACCAAGCGGAATTGGTCGCAGGGACTTGACGTTGACGTGACGACATTGTAAGTGATAGCTGTACGTGGGTTAACCTTCAAGGTAATTACGTCAATTTATCAATATCACTAGGTGTTGCATATGGGTGGAAAGCACACTGACACGAAAGCGGTTAACACGTACTCAGGGAGTAGGTATATCATTTAAAATCCTCTCCACATCCAAATTTTTGATCGGAATCAGCTATTTCCTACAATAGTGCAATAATAACACGGACAAAATATATGGAACAACTGGTTTTTTGGATTGAGTACGAGGTAATTGTTTTCCTTCGCGCCGGGGTGTTCCTTCCAACCCAAATTGTCTATAGATACATTTTATTTACGGACTTTCAGTTTTCGCTGTATGCAATCGTCTTCGTTGTGCCTTGAAAAAAGGTTCTTTGAAAAACAAATGGCGAGCTTTCTGGATTTGTAAAACAACCCACAGGAAAGTACGCAAATATTTATGTTAGTTCGTTTACCACAAAATACGCTTAGAATTCTACTTACCCTGTTAAGAAAACTTCATTTACACAAGCTTAAACCTTCCATCTATTTGCGCGTACATTCTTAGTTTCTAAAAGCTTGCAAACGATCATTAGTAAAGGTTTAGCTATTTCCGAGTTTGGACGGCGCAAACAAACCGACATACGTTTTAGAAATAATTGTTTAAGTGTTTCACAAATAAGGAAATGTAAGACTTTATTTGTTTGTAAAATATTATCAGTTACTTATGTTTTAGATTGCTTACTTGCTTATTATAGATACTAGTTATTAGTAAAGTCAAAGTTTAAAATTACATAATTTCATTTATTGGCATGGTAACTTTACATGTTTTACTGGCAACCACACATAACAGGCAACACTTGTACCTACTATCAAGATCACCATTACTGCTGTGTCATTAAAGTGTAGTGTATCACCGTCGAATTGTTACCGACTACATGACTACAGGGCCTCAAGTCTGCTATTTTTACAAACATCGTCATTCCAACATGACCCCATTGTCATTTTGCTAAAAGTCCGTAATCTGCTAAATTCATAATGGTCTGTCAAATTCTATGCCATTTCTTTCAATGGAGTGTCAGTGGTTGACCATTGTAAAGTCATAATGACGCCATTATATTAGTAGATTACCAAACTTGTCAAAATCAACAATTATGAAAACAATGATAGGCCATTCTGACACTATTGTAACAGCAGACTTGGGCCCTGCACATGAAGCGGCACTATGGAAAGTACTACATCAACATAATACAAAAAGTACTACAACGCCATCTATGACACACATGTAGAACTAATATCAAAAGTCTAACACCCATATTCTTAGAGACATGTCGAATCCGTTTTGAACTAATTCAAACTTTTGTTTCCGTGACAACAGTTGAAAGCAACTACCAAATCGTATTCCTAGAATTTCTTGGCAATAGGCTATAGGAGGTACCTTATTCGAAGATCCGCCAGATCTTCGAATAAGGTGCCTCCTCTATCTTCTTATCTAGCTATGCTATGCTAGCTATCTTTGTCAAACCCATAGTTGCATCCTGAAACTTATAAAAAAAAAGATGTCATTATGTCACTTTATCAATGTTAAAGATGTATAATTAAAAGTTTTCAGGTACTTCAAATTTTACAGATGAAAGGTAGGCGTTTATATGTCAATTTATAAACAAACAGGGCCTGTTAGTCAGACTTTAGTTCAGTTCATGACTAAGAATACTAGTATAAATCGCGAAATTAAAAATATTGTTGATTATATTGATTAGAAGGTACTAAATAGTACAGTATTGTGAATGTATCCTAGTTTCGAACTAAACCCTCCCATACCGTAACCAATCGTGTAAAATTTGACCGACCGTCATTAAAACTGTTCCATGTGCTACCACCATTAATAGCTTTAAATCTTCACGGCTTTACCGCCTGAGGGGTAAACAGATTTGTAATAGATATTTAGGGTAATTACTTTCATAGAAGATCTGTTTTTGAATAGATGGCGGTATATACCTAATTACAGAAATTGCACACACATTCTGTTTGTTGACGTAAGTAATTAATTTCATCGCACCTGTTTCCTCGAAAGCTTAGGTACACCTGTGTGTACTTAAATTGTACCCCCACTTCTCTAGCTATGTTTGAGTCCGATGTAAAAGGGGGCGAACGTTTTGACATCGACCACGCACAAAACCAGACTGCGACTAATCAAGAATACACAGGCACATAATTTTTCATATGATCGTAACAAAATCATGTTCTCACTCAAATCCCTCGCCGTTTATCCTGTAGTCTCCTTTTACTCTTACTTAACAACAGGAAGAAATCCGTGACCTATATTACATCGGAAACTTCTGAAACCGTTACACAACAAACAATAAAATTGCCATCAATTCTGACCCGTTTCTCCCACTTCCCTACATTTTGCGACTGGCAACATTATTGATCACAATTTCGGCTGACAACTGACAGTTGACAGATGCCAATGAACTCGGCAATCAATGTTCATTGGTTAAAGTACTCGGCTGAGATTCGGTTGTACTTAGACTTATGTAATACTAGCTTATGCCTACGGCTTCACCCGCGTTTCATTCGGTTATTGTCCCACGGGATTGTACACATGACGACATATCAAACTATGCATTTCCAGTATAATATGGAGTTGCTTTTATCATATTTGATTTACCGTATAACGAGAGATCCGCATAAACTGGTTTTGCATAGCTGGTTTGGTCGTCGTGTGTACTACCGGGGTTTAAAGGTGTCCTATGTGGTAATCCAGGTTATAAACTATCCGTGTTCCCAATTTCATCCAAATCAGTTCAGTAGTTTTCACGTGAAAGAGTTACAAACATCCATCAATACTCAAAAACTTTCGCATTTATAATGTAGGACTTAGCCTACTATGGAAAGTGATCAAGATATTTAGACCCACTTCAATAACAAAAAGGAGCTAGAATTTAAAATCTAGTGGGAAGGCTTGTCGCGCAAAAGTTTGATCACATAAACACTACCACCAATTAAACAGCGTTGCTATGTCCTTATCGGTTTGAAGGATACCTTTGTAATTAATATGGATGATGACTGGGTAAAGAAAACGAAATTCTATTTTGTCCGTCAATCAGGTAATACAAAAATATTAAATACGTATTTTTTGTTTTATCAAGTTAACAAAAAAATACTTAGTTAAAACGCATTAAAGTTGGAGAGTGGGGGCTCACTACGTCACGACTAGGTATAAAATGTACTGAGCCGTGACGTCATGCGCCTTTTCAACTCAAAATATCTCCGTAATTTTACGATTACGTGAAAAAAGAAAAAATACGTGTCAAATACTTTTTAATAATCTACCCGATAGACAAATAAAAAAAAAATGAGTCATCATCCCTATTATAGGCACATTTAACATTTCAGCTTTGTGTCTAGAATTTCGATACTTTTGATATAGATGATTAAATGTTCAAAAGCGATAGGGATCAAAATCTAAGTATTTTATTTTACATAGGTCTACATGTGCACTTATAAAATGTCGAAAAAAAGTGCATGGTTCATGTTGGTCGTTTCCTATGTAGAAGAACCGACAAGAAACTCCACCCACTTACCAACAGATGCAGCATTTGAAACTGACTGCGTTTCTTTCGCGTGAATACTGTCGCGCCGCCGTGAGTCGAGGGATCATGTGAGAAATTCTTTTCATTTGTTTTTTTTTCGCATTATTGCTGTCGCAACACGCGTGTCGTTTAAGAGCACATTTTGTGGCAAAACGGTAAAGTGTCAAGTAACATTGGGCACTCTATCCGTAAGATAGGGAATATCCTTCTTACGGATAGCGTCCAGTGTTACTTGGCACTTTCACTTGAGTTTAGTTTGACCCGTCAAGGATCTTAATCCTTGACGGGTCAAACTGAGTTACATGATACATCACATCTGACGGCTCGATTGGCGAACGATTGCTGGTCTGTGATTTAAAGATTGTAAAAAAAAAAAAACTTACGGGTAGGTAAACAGCGATACGCATAGAATGTGAGATATTACGTAAATGTATTTAACTATGAAGAAGTATAAAAAACAGTCTCGTATTTTGAATCTAATTTTAATATAAACTTGTTTTTTTTTTTTTTTAACGGATGGGAAATCATCAAAATATGACTTCTCCCGCTCTGGGCGGAGCGGGAGGGAGTGTCAGACTTGTACTGACTAAAACCCATCCATGATCCTTCTTCGCCCTTTGTGTTCCAGGGCCGCGGTATCTCTTTCGAACATTCCGCAGCCCTGGCAGTCATCGGCCCTCTCGGACCCCTTCCGATTTGCTGACATCTCCTTGAGGCGCGCGTGGAACACAAACGCGCCGTCGGCACGGCCTGCCGTCATGAGACGGACGGACGGTGAGCTGGCCCATTACTCACCGTCCACAGGCCCGATTTTTATATAACCTAAAAAATGCAGTGCAAAAACTGCTCTGGAATTTACATGACGCCGATGTTGACAAAATTAAACTAAATCGTGCGTCTCCGGCCAGTATGCAATAATAGAGAAGCATTATTTCTAAATACAGGAATATTCCATAACATTATTCGTAAACCACAGTTCTCCCTTACTGTACTGAAACAATAATTTACGCTATCACAATCAGCTGCTACACTTCAGCCTCGTTCACAGAACTACAAGTAAACATATGACATAATTTTTACGAGTCAATAACCTCTCATTCTCCCATATTTGTTACTAACACAACAACCCTTGAACACACACACCCCCACCTATTTATACACAAACCCGGCTTACTCACACACACACACTAACTTAAATATTATGTTTTGTTGTGTGTTCAATTCGTACATACGTTCGCGAAACAGTGTGTTTTCATAATAAATCAGTTTGTGCTTTAAATCATGGTGAACACGAACACAGAACACATTTTACCCAACAATTACGTTGTCCGCACCTAATATTTAAAGTTGAACAGTTCATGTACAGTCGGATAACAAAATATATACTCGCTTTAGAGACCGAAATCAATGACACAAGGAATCGATTCTAAAATACGGTTTAGGGATTCGATTTGAGACGGTGGCGGGGAATGTGATTCAATTAAATGTGTAAATTGTTTTTGGAATTGAAATGTAGACGCTATAATGTTTTAGGAAGACAATCAAAATAAGCTAAGCAATTATACATCAATTGTAATGATTGCTAGTTACTTGCTTGTTAGATTGCAATTGCTAACTGTTCTGCAATCTAAATTGATGCAATGATCGATTTATCGATACTAAAGTTCACAAAGAGACATCTGATTGATATGAACTTTAGTAATCGATTCCGAAATCAATACCACATTGGAATCGATTTCAATTAACGTCTCTATCTCTAGTCGGAGTAGATAGCAATAAATTGGCAGCGAAAGATAAATAAACGGAGCATTTCGCTATCTGCGTACTGGTCGACTGTTTAAGAGATACGTTTTACACCCGATCTGTTTAGTGTTACGTGGTAAGAAACGGTTTTTAAAGTAATGATCTAATTTTATTCGCTGACCCTCTATTTGATTCTTGGAAGGTATTTTTTTCCAATACTTTGCGATGTTATGTGAAAATGTTGGGTTTATAGGAGAAGAGTTTTATTTTGGTGTGTGGGTGCGGTAATAATTTTGTTATTACTTTTGTGTGGGATATATTCAAAGAAAGGAATTTCTTTTTGGTTTTCGCGGTTTTTAACCGACTTCTAAAAAAGGAGGAGGTTCTCAATTCGGATGTTTGTATTTTTTTTTTTTTTTTTTATGTTTGTTCGCGCATTACTCCGTCGCTTGCCAACCGATTTGGAAAATTATTTTTTTGTTGGAAAGGGTATACTTCCCAAATGGTCCCATAGTCACCAAGTCGGGATCTGATGATGGAATCTTGGCGAAATCGAGGGAACTCTTCAAATTTTATAGGAAAACGTACAGTGATTTTGGTATTTTCTACAACAAGTGAAGCATTTGCGTCCAATAAGAACCATTCTACCATCAGATCTGACGATGAATCCAAGAGACAGGCTTCGGAACTCTGTAACAAGGCAATGAATCTTAGCTGTGTTTGGGCTTGTTGGAATTGTAACGGTATGCACTTTCCAGTTGTATACACCGAGTACGCTGAGATTTATGATCCGATTTGCGCGATTCTTCTTTATTTTGATGTGGAATACCTGCCATTTAGTCCCATAAAAAATTAATATAGTTTGGACACATAGTTTTCATTTTATTAACATTTTTGTTATATGTAAATTTTTCACGTCTATGTACACCGATTTCTCCGTGATTACTGGACCGATTTAGATGATTTTTCATTCATTTGGTAGAGAAGCTTGCCCGGTGGAGCCATATGAATTTTATTATCTTTGCTTAGGTACTTTTTGAGTCATCCTCTTTATTATGCATTTTGTACTTTGTCGTATGTATGGATGATGAGCTGGTGTCTAGTTACAATGTAAAAATCATACTTGACTAGGATTAAAGTGAGATACCACAACTGAAAAGGCTAAAATAAAAACTTTTTTACAAAAAAAAAATAACCGACTTCCATAAAACACTAAAAAGTGGCAAATAATTTTAGTTTCGGAAGTCGGTGGCAAAAAAGTAAATGAAACAAACAAGTCACCGACTACGACTGCCGAAACTAAAATTATTTGCCACTTTTTAGTGTTTTATGGAAGTCGGTTATTTTTTTTTTGTAAAAAAGTTTTTTGAGTGCCAATAAATCAGATTAATATTGAAATAACGTTTTTTTTATATTACCAAAACGATACTTGACAAACTATTGCATCCCATATACAGAATTTTATAAACTGATTTTTGTAAAACTTCTACATTTTTTTTTAAACATACTATCTGAAAATTCAACACCCTTTTCTCGAACGTCCGACATGTTCTCACCATAATCTTTGTGAGCAATTGTACTTTCTTAATGTTGGCAGTAATTGGCGCGGCGATCGCGCAACGATTTGTCACGTCGCGCATAAACCATAGCTATCGACACTACGTACAGACCGCTAAAAACATGAGAAGTACACGAACCACTTGCGACTTCTACTTGACTACTGGTGGCGTACCATGACGTCTTAAAACATTATTATTCCATTCTTATTCCAGAGTGAAAAAGAGACGGAGCTGTACAGGTCGTCTAGCTCCATCTCTTTCCCACTCTGGAATAGGAATGGAACGATAATGTTTTAAGCGTCATAGTAACCCCCCTGGTCGGCAACAGCCATTTTGCTTAATTAGGACTGACAATGGGTGGAATAAAAAATGCTCTACGCTGCGGATGGTTGCAAATGAGCCGCCACAAACAATCACTAGCGATAAAAAGTTGCCGGATCTGTATCAATAATCGCTGCAGTTAGATGAAGTTATGTTGCTCTAAGCCACTGCTGCTTCTTAAATTGATTTAAAAAAAAAATGGCTGACTCCCGAACTAACACCGTTAGTTTCCATTTCGCCGCGCGCCGAAAGTCCCATGTACAGCAAACTGTAGTTGCAACATTGGAGGATTTTGCAAGCAATATCTTTGTTGCGATAGAGTGGCTGTGATTGAGTCTCGTCTACACAGACACAGTATCTCCGACAATGTAGAACAGTACAGCCGAAGGGAACATTGGAACCGTGTTAATATCTGTAATCCAGGTGGTCTGAATAAATACATAGTATTGTGATAATATACACTATTGTTGGAGAATGAGTGGGAGAAAAATTATGTATCAGTATGCCTCTTAGTTCTAGGAAGATTGTGCGAGAATTATGGAGAATATTGACAGACAAAGACATGTTGGGACCTGCATGAATAAAATATACTATTAGCTTTGAAAAAGCTACAGAAAAAAATGGGAGATTCTGTGGCGTGTTAAACACTGAGGAATTACTAATGTTGTAAATTAGTTTGATCGAAATTTTGGTCTAAGTTAAGTAAGAATTATAAGTAAAATCAGCCTACAGCTTTCCCACAACCATCATCATTGTGGGACGGGTGGGTTATAGTTCAACAGGCGAGCCCAGTGCCCGCAATGGATGTCACATATCTTCGAACTTTTTGGTTCTACAACAGACATGGCCGTCTCCTAATGATGTTTTTCTTCACAGTTGTTCGGTCTGCTAGTGAGTATAAGCTACGGGTCTTGGCTTTCAGATAAACGTAGGTTCACCTAATAATACTATTTAAAAAAATCTTCCAAGATAACTCAAGAATATTGACAAGCAACTAAAGACTGGATTGATAAATAACAAATCCATGTATTCCTAAAACCGAAATTGGTATTTAATTCTTAATCGTAGACCCTTATCTTCTTATAGAGGTAGTCCCCGATGCATTTGTAATCAATCTGTCGCTACACTTATCAATTGAATTAATTTGGATGTAAATTTTAATTAATCAATTCACCTGCTGCTGAGATTATATTTAAACTGGTTTTGCTAATTGATATACAGACTTATACAGGTGTTAAAAGCTATTAAACTGTTTAATTTTACAGTATAATATTAGCTTAAAAACTGGTGTTTCTTTTTTAAAAAATTGCCAGCGCATTTTGTGTTTCCATGTTCTGTAGGTACCGACCGCAAAATAAAGGTTTTAAATTTTGGAATTTATTTCTTTATTGTTTAGATTTTTTGGACTTTTAAGAATATGACTGTCAGTTGAAGTCCAGAACATTTTAAAGTCTTCTGCTAAATGAAAGTTTTCTTAAATCTATTCAAATGTAGTTCATTTGATCACGGTGAATTTCGTTTTCAATTCATTGTAATAAGTATTTCCATTTCGCGCTTACTGCTCCCGAAATACAGTTCAATTCTGTCGTTTCGTGTTTCTGAATACAAACATCTGTACATGTTCTATGCTAGAAAAAATACTTGAAAATGGGATTCCACAGCTCCATAAGTGACGGCTTACGTGACACTCTTATCCTCGCCCATTCAATACATTGCAGACCCGACTACTATCTCAACGCCACGATATTTTAGCTCCAGTGTATACGGAACCCTGCGGTTACGTCGATATCTAGCCGTATCGATGTGACAAGAGGGTTAAGATACGAGGTAATGGGCTCACCGCTGATCCTTTACAGCATAGATTGGTCTGCTACATTTATTATACAAGAGTCTGTTCAAATTGAGACCTGAGATGGAAATAGGAGCAATGAGATAATATAACACATAATAACATTCAGAGTTTTTTTTGTGTTAGTAAATAAGATATAAAACTATGTTCGTAGCACTTCATTTGAGCTGGCCAACGAGATAATAAACACACACATAGTTAAACTCGAAACCTTCATTGACGTAGTCTTGTGAATTTTAATTCGATCCACCTTTTGTAAAATCATCAATTCGCACCAGATATGTGAAAATCAAAACATTCACCTGCCGCGTGAAGAATGACTTAGGTATAATACCAAACATACCGAAAACAAATGAAAAAATATCTTCACACCTCAGTGAAAAATTACTATATGCGGAACCAAGATTGATTGTGATTGGTTCGAAGGTTGACAAAGTATTCGTACGCACGTTTACTGATTCAAAGATGTCCCTGTCTAATTACCGTAATTACAGAATCCAAGAGCCAGATTTTAGTACCTCATTAACAAAATTTATTTTTCGAAAACGCCAGATTCTTATCTTGCATTCAAATTGTCACACGTGCATCCCAATTAACGGTTTTGACAGGTCTTAAACTTCAACTTAGAAGGTTAAATAGCACTAAATATCAGCCTATGTTGTAGGTACAAATGATTACAAAATCGTGCTCGCTACTTAATGCTAATCATGGTTAGTACATGTCTCTGTCCCCGACTGTACGTCATCGATAGGGCTGCGCATGACATTTTGGGCCCAAGGCAAGCCCTTAGATCCTGTAGCTATGTCACTTCCATAAAAGGAGCTATATTACGACCGTGGATTTTGAAATTTGTATTGGAGTTTGGTTGAGCAATATAACTTTGTGTTGTCCAGACATTTTGAACAGACCTACCGCATTGAACGCTGCGGGTTAATGAAATTGTTTTGAGGGTTTGGAAATGTTTGGACCCATAATATGGGTAATAGATTGATTGATTTTAAAATATTTTTTTTAGAGAATAACAAAGTTTAAAATTTTGGAATTTAAAATTTCTTTCAAAATCCGGCGCGTAGTTATAATGCTTGTCTCAAAGTTCTACCCATGCATGTCTCAATGTACGGCTAAAAACAGTAGTCATTTATCTTAAAAAAATCCCTAACTTTGGATATCGGATTTGGAAAATAGCTAATACTGAAGGTCCGGATCAGGATAATGGGACAAACTATTTAATTAATTGCATTGTCACTGGTCCTCGATAAGTGTGCAAAGTTACAATTTAATTCGACGTTTTGAAGTGGGTCAAAATCATGTTCGAAGATTCTGTCACATAGAGACATACTAAGCTAATTAAAGCGTATTAAAAATATGACACATTCACATTCTTTCTTAATCTTTAAATCACCATTTCTTAATAAGCGCAAACAAATGAGCATATTTTTTTTATAATACTTATGAAGAGTATTATCGCTATCAGGGGATGCAGAGGATCAAACATTTTGACTTGACAAAAATAATGTCGTCTTAACACTGTGTTAGTCAGTGCCGTATAACTATGTACCTACTTATGTTGATTTGGTATCCAACAAACTTGTTTGAGTTTATCGATCGCAATAGAGCCAGCAACGACACTCTGAAAACTACAATATTATGAATTTCTATTACAATATTTGTCATTCACACACAATAGATTCAAAATTACCCAATCATACTGAATTTAATGCCCTATGCTAAGACAGGAATGTGGGTATTGATGTCAATGTCAATTATAGGGAACATAATCTTGCTGTTTATTGTCTAGATAAAGGTACTTGCTACTTGGGTCACGAATACTACGCGACTAAATGTCTGCGAACAAGATTGTGTTGATTACATGAAACAGTAGGATTGCGAAATTGTTCTGAGGGCTTATTAAATTGATAAGGAGTTTTATAGTCATGTTGGTAGAATAAACTATTAGAGCTCACAGCTAATCTATGGCACAGCATTATCGTGTTCCGCCCTTATGTTGATTTATCTGGGGTCAACGCAGCAGTCACCTACTTCGTGCATAGAAATAAAAACGAAATAACTGAAAAAAAAAATGTTTGAACGTTTGGAATAAATAATGACATAGACAAAACATCAATATTGTTAACCGACTTCTAGAACAGGAGGAGGTTATTGAACATAATTTTGAAAATATGGGAACAAGAACATAATTTCTCTACTAAAACTCTATGTTAAGCCCAAAAAATCTTGAAAGACAGCAAAATATGGAACTAAAATCAAAACGTACCGAATTAGAGTAATCATTAACAGCTGCCTTATCAAGCACCACCATCTATAGGTCCAAGTTACCCTGGCCACCTCCATCTATCACTATAGCCATAAAAGGTGGCGTATTAAAAGTTTTGTAACACGTCTAATCTAGATTTTAATGACAGATTGCGAGCTAATTGTAGAGCACAGAAATATGTACAGTCTTTCCAAAGACATTATACAATCCACCTTTGCATCGCTGTTAAAATCAGAATGGGCTCTATGCTCGCAGAAATAAGGACGTTGTTAGATTGCTATCACTGAAAAATCTTGTCAATCTTATAGTGATATTTATTTTTCATGAACAAAAGGTTGCTGTTGATGGTTGTAAATTGCAGCTGTCATAGATCACAAAAGTGAAGGCACTGTGGCTTGTAGAATTTTATGTCATGTTTGGTAATACGGGTCGTGTAATAAGGTGTACGACATCGACTAGCTATGCTGTTTATGTTTCCTTAAAAATATTTAATTTTGTACGATTGCATTGATTTATGCCAAACGTAATGGTTTCTGATGGAAGTCGCTCCATGTAAAATACTGGTATTCAGCTGCAACCGGTTAGACTGGAATCCGACCTCAACATAGTTGGGAAAAGGCTAGTCAGATGATGATGAAGATAATGGTTTCTGAAAATATGCTGACAGACTTGCTCTATTTCAACGATGCTTATGAAAACCTAGGATAAGAATCTCTCATTTAATTTCCAAAAGTGCCTAGCTTAATTGAAACAAATGATTAGATCCTATCTAGAACGTACATATGCTTAAATTACAAATGGAATTTTGTCTTAAATAAGCAAATTTAAAGATAAAACAAGATGCTACGGCAAAGATACTAAGTAGAGAAAATTGATTTGATGAATTAAACACTAATGCAAAGTCCAAAGTCCCAAATAGCCCAAGTTATTCCTCGTTACTCGTGCATCTTCTACAAACTCCTTTGCCAATTACCGTGCTTATATTTATTAACGCTACATCAGCCAGATATGATCCTGATGGCGACCACATCCTGCTTGCTTTTCATCATAAACTTCACTGATTATTCCCCACATAAACATGTCAAATTATCTGTAAATAAATAGTTTTCGCCCGCGGCTTGCTGAGATTATTATAATTTATACTCCGGTAGGTCCGATGACTAAGATTTGAGCGTGACTTCTGATTTGGGACCTACTTCTGTTTCCTCATTTGTTTTGTAGCTGATGATTCTTTCTGTATTGTGAGTTTACTTCATAAAGGGACATCTGTAGTTCTTTAAACCAGAAGACTTTTTTCTTTCATTTTCCTACCCTTATCTGAATGAATTCGGGGTCAGCGGCATAACTTCTTCTTCCATATTTCTCTATTACTGGTCATCTGTTGCCATATCATCCTTCACACAGTCCATTCATCATTTCTTTGGTCTTCCTCTACTCTTATAACCGTCCACAAATTCCTCATTCATACTTAAAACTTTTCAGAACCAGTACTTTCTTATTCTGCTTTATTTCATTATTAAGTTTTCTGATTCCAACCGCAGTGCTCTGCTAGGCAAAATTAGACCTCTCCCAAGCTGCGCCCCAGCACCCTTTTCTACGCTTTTTGCATCCACCCTGTCCTTTTCACTTTTTAAGGGCCAGGTTTTTTAAATTATTTCGGGTAAAATTCTTAAATTACTTCTAGAATTTCCTCGATATAACGTCTTGTAAGTCATAGGAAAAAAAAAATCTGATGTAATATTTTCTGCTATTTTGCCAAATTCTATGTTTCTAATAGGAGCTTTTCTGTTGTCTTTTAATTTCATATACACTGCACGGATTTTCTCGATCTCTCCGATATTGCGTTTTGTAGATTTTGATTTTAATCTATTAAATTCTACAGTACTTAAATTATTATCAACATATCCTTGCATAAGTAGACCATCACAAATCCCTGGTAAAACACCAAACCATCCAGAATAACACAGCTATTACTAAAGATTATCTATTAATATAAATAGTGTTAGCTCCAGGCTCCGTCTGACATCGTAATTGATTTATTGATAGATTGCTGGTGGATTAATCGTTGACATTATTGATTTGTAGGATAATAGAATATTTGTAGGATAAGTCTTAAGTCCGGGAGAGAAGTCGTGACTTAACGGCTTTCAGATTGTGTTTCATGGATTTAGTTACGGACGTTAATGCAGTAAATTATTTGAGATTTGTGTTGTTGTGTTTTTAGTTTATGTAGATTGATGTTCAGTCAGTTTTGGTCACGGTTGCGAATTAGGGTTGATAAATCAGAGACTTTCTGGAGTTTTCATCAAAATTATCATCAAATCATTATGGGTTCGGCTTCCACTCTAAACGAATGCCGCTGAATGAGTTTCAGCCTAAAATGCCCCATTCCGAATTAAGCCTAAAAATGCTGTAAACAAAAGCTTCCCAAAAGCAAATTAAATTTTAAAACACAATAAACACTGAAACAAATCTAATAAAATACGTTTAAAGTTGAACACATTAACACCCTTTTAGAATAAAACCCTTTCGTATTAAATTCGTTCTAATTCGATCCAGTACTTGAGTCATCCTTTTAATTATTAATACAAGTTAACAAAGAATGTTGAAAACAAAGCAATCTTGTTGTATCTTTATTATAAAATGACGTCACTCATTTTGTATCTACTGTTTCAAAATTTGTATTTCTCTTAGGTCTAGTGTTCGCAACAACTACTGCTGAGCATGAAATCCTGGGTTTCGATTCCCGGGCATAGTGTTATTGTTTTTTTTTTTTATAGGGAATTTGTTAGTAGCAGCAATGGAGTCTGTGCTCGTCCCCGGTTGATGGCATTTAGCTCACCCCTATTGCATGGGACATAAAATGTAACTGGTGAAATGTGGAAAGACTCGGAAACTTCTGCTTTACCTTTCGGGGAAACAGAGGCTTGATTTTATTTTCATTAATGCAGTATTTGTAAAAACTAACCCCTAAAAATGAGAACAAAGGATAACTTCAATGCGAAAATGCAACATCTGACGACCTACGTCACTTTACCGTTACCTACAGTTATGCAACTTCCTTTCAGTATTTTGTAAAATACGGTGACTGCATTTCCAGATATTTACGTTTTTGGTTTTAAAACTCGAAGTGTTACTACATAATATACGTCTAAACATTGCTAATGCAGGGAGGCTGATTTGGAGGTAAAGTATGGTCATGACTAAGAATAGGAGTGTTCGTCGTATATCTGTAGATTTTGGCTAAAACATCTTTGAGATGACTGATGACGGACTCAATAATAGTGACTGAATAATACCAGCCGTTCCAATCTTTAGGTGAAGCCGCACTTACCTAGGTTGGTCTGTGCATGAGTACCTAGTTTCCTCCGTGCCTCGGAAAGCACGTTAAGCCGTAGGTCCCGGCTGTCATTTGTAGATCTCTGACAGTCGTTACAGGTAGTCAGTATCCCGAAAGTCTGACAACCAGTACAGTCCAACCAAGGAGTATCGTATTACCCAGTACTAACTGGATTATACGATAGTCTATGGAGATTAGATAGGCAGTCGCTCCATGTAAAATACTGGTATTCAGCTGCATCCGGTTAGATTGGGTGCCGATCCCAGTATACTTGGTAAAAGGCAGGCAGATGATGATGCTTGAGATGAATTAGTTGATATGTAAGATAGACTGTATAATAACAACGCCTGTTAGCCCCGAAAGGTGAGATAGAGGTGCACCTAATATATAGTAAACCCACATTTTGTCAGTTATGTTTAAATTCCATATAATATATGAGAGCCTATTGCCATCAACCGGGCAGCGGCTAATGAGAAATTGCTGAGGGAAAAACCCAAAAAGTCAGCTCAATCGGAAACCGGGAAGTGGATCAAATTAAACTTAATTTTTTTTTTACACAGTTGAATCTAATCAAAACGTGTTAAAGTCAAGTTGGAATGCTCAGGTAGTAGCTACCAAATCTAAAAGTCAAATCATCAAACCAATAATTAAAATCGAAAGTACACCGAAGATGTTTTTGAACAAAGTGAAAATTCTATGGCTACTTAATCTAGCCAAGCCAAGCCACAAACATATCTCAAGCTAAATCATAACAGCGTATACTACAACCATATTTGCAATAATAACACCGACAGAACTAGCCCCACAACTTTCATCAGAGAAATCTTTAATAACATCTCGCTAACTCTTACTACCGGCGTAGGCAGAGTACTTAGTTTGCGGTTTTACATTATTAAGCCATTCAATTGGTATACAATAGGTGGACTAGAGATTGTCTGCGGGTTTGCCTGGGGAAGTTAGGTAGATTATTTTAATAGGATAAAGTTGGAGATAGTGAACCTTATTTGCGGCTGGTTTCAATTAGGTCTTTATGTTTTAGTCTAAAGTTTGATACGAATGTAAATTATTATGAGTTTTTTTGTTAGGTATCGAGTCTGAAGTCTGAAGTCAATTGCAGGCCACATTGTTGGTGTGTTTACCATACGAGTATTTATACTATCAATCAAAAATCAAAAGTCATTTATTATTTTTCATCACACTTGCACGTAAACAGTGTCATAACATACAGGTTAACTTGGCTGTAATGCACCATATAAAACCCTAGGGCGGTAAGTATTTTTTTTTTTAATTTTCATCACACTTGCACGTAAACAGTGTCATAACATACAGGTGAACTTGGCTGTAATGCCCCATATAAAACCCTAGGGCGGTAAGTAATTTTTTTTTAATTTACAGCACCGCTTGACAGCACACAGGTCATGGAAGTTCATCAAGCAAAGAGTTTACACGCAATTGAAAAATTGTCTTAAAATGTTATCTAAACAGGAATTTCATTCAATCTCGCTACATGTTATTTAACTACTCAACTAATGTTCTAAAATCTAAATAATCGATAGTTTTTTGTATCCAAACGTCGAAATTTTTATTTTTTTACACTCCGTCATGGCTGTATATACCTAGGTAAGTATTTTGCCTTTAAAGTTTCTGAACAAAACATTTGTATTATCTGTGGTGTGGGCAAACAGCCCGCCATCCGCAAATCAGTTCACGTATTTCGTAATAATATGTGAGCTGACTTGTGTATATTCAAAATTATTAACTCGCAAATGTGATGAAAAACATTGTATGTTTCACGGGCGGTACGGGAATTACGAACCTCGACTCAGAAAGCCCTCAGTCTTCGACTTCGGGCTTCTACTAGAGCCTCGATCGTAATTCCTTACTTACCGCCCTTAATACACAATATACTATTTCATCACACTTGCACGTAAACAGTGTCATAACATACAGGTTAACTTGGCCGTAATGCCCCATATAAAACCCTAGGGCGGTAATTATTTATTTTTTTAATTTTCATCACACTTGCACGTAAACCGTGTCATAACATACAGGTGAACTTGGCTGTAATGCCCCATATAAAACCCTAGGGCGGTAAGTAACTTTTTTTTAAATTTACAGCACAGCATGACAGCACACAGGTCATGCAAATTCAAGCAAGGAGTTTACACGCAATTGAAAAATTGTCTTAAAATGTTATCTAAACAGGAATTTCATTCAATCTCGCTACATGTTATTTAACTACTCAACTTATGTTCTAAAATCTAAATAATCGATAGTTTTTTGTATCCAAACGTAGAATTTTTTTTTTTTACACTCCGTCATGGCTGTATACCTAGGTAAGTATTTGCCTTTAGCGTTTCTGAACAAAACATTTGTATCATCTGTGGTGCGGGCAAACAGCCCGCCATCCGCGTAAAAATCAGTTCACGTATTTCGTAATAATATGTGTTGACTTGTGTATATTCATAATTATTAACTCGCAAGTGTGATGAAAAACATTGTATGTTTCACGGGCGGTACGGGAATTACGAACCTCGACTCAGAAAGCCCTCAGTCTTCGACTTCGGGCTTCTACTAGAGCCTCGATCGTAATTCCTTACTTACCGCCCTTAATACACAATATACTATTTTGATTAGGCGGGTACTCAGCAGCTTTATGATCGTCAAAATTACAAAAGACAGTTCCCCAAATCGCCCACCCTTCCTTCCTAGTTTTAGCTGTAAAGAAAAAGTGGCGGAACTAACTCCCCAGCAATATCCAAGTTTCTATTCCATTCAACGCTAATCTGCTCAGTTTATAAGCCAGCAGAACATTTGTCAATTGGTTCATGATTTTTCTTCATGGTTTCATCTTACTGAATACAATATTAGTAAATTCAGATTCAAATTCTGTATAAGGCTAGAACAACATAGAAGAATGTTTAGGGTTCCTTAGTAAAAGAAGGGAACCCTTTTAGTTTATCCTTTTGGACAGTGTAGGCCTTATTAATAACACTTACAACGGGATATTTACCATGTGTATTATTTTATATCCCGTTGTAAGTGTTATTAATAGTGTTAGTGACCATGTCAATTTAAAACTTATAGTGTAGGCCTTATAGATTCCTAGATCATTGGTAACTTTTTAAGTAAGCAATGACTTATTGTCTGGCCAATGTCCTCTCATATTTAAATACTAAAGCTGTAACATAGAAAAATTGTAAAGCCAAATGATTTTAAAAGAGTAACCATGGAGTTTCTTGCCGGTTCTTCGCCATAGGAAATGACCAACCCGAACCGAGCACCTTTTTGTCGACGTTTTATAAGTGCCCATGTAGGCCTATAAAATATATTTTTTTATTTTGAGTTTTGTCAATTCTGTCCGTTTGTCCACGGTTCGATTAAGATTGTGTGTTTCTGAATATAGAATCTGTCTAACTCTACTTACATTGTGACACACCAAGCTGTAAATTTCCAGTGACCAGTATATTAAGAACGCGCGTTGTGTAGTTTTCCGGTAGAATGAGAGATCACGCATTACCTAATTTTGTGTAGCGTTGCTTTTATTTGTCATCGTGCTACAAGGTGCTTCTTTTAAATCCAAAAAAAATATGCTAAAGTAGAATTTGACAATTTTTCAAATCAGAAACCGGCAAAGAGACTTCTTGGGTAATAAAAAGCTGTAATTCTCTTTGGTCATTTTAGAAGCATTTATAATTATCGCTTTTAGTATCGAACAGGAATTTCATTAGGTACAATGTGCATTAAATCCGTTTAGTTGTTTGTTACCCGTTACCCCATTAATTATAAACGACTAGGGTAATGGGTAACGGTTGCCAAAGTCATAAATAACTTATTACTTAGGAAACGGAGAAACGGACACGATTTAATTTTACTAGCAGCTGTGGTTATTAACTGATACACTAATACCGAGAAAATAGAAATAGTACAATTTAATTGCAACTAAGTAATAACTTTTTAATTGAAAACAGTTTCCTACACACAAGACATCAACATTTTAAACTATGTTTTCGAGCCATAAGACTCAAACTGATGAAAGGTTATAGACGCAATTAGAATAGCCCTCATCATCTGCCTAAAATTTCCCCAACTATGTTGGGGTCGGCTGCCAGTCTAACCGAATGCATCTGAACACCAGTATAATTCTTTTACATGGAGAGACTGCATATCTGACCTTCACAACACAGTTGGTACTGGGTAATACGATACACCGTGGTAAGACTGTTTGTCATTCTTTCGTGCCACTGACTATACTTAACTACTGTCTAAGATCTACAAATGATAGCCGTGACAAACGGCTCAATATGCTTTCCAATGCACCGAGGAGACTAGGAATGTAATAGGTGGTCACCCATCCACGGTCCTACCTAGGCAAGCGCTTGCCTTAACCTTAAAATCAAACCGAGCTGCTGTTTTTATTTAGCCCCGAGCTCCTCTAACTGTTAGAAAAGCCATAATTATACTTACAATAGATATTTTGTAAATCTGATTATTACAAACACTTTAACATGCCTAAAATGAAAGAAAAGTTTCAGAAACTAGGTGTTCTTTATCCGCCTATTCTGAGAAGACAACAATGTTGCAACTAATAATCATAGTAATACCCTTCAGGGCAAAATAAACAGACTCTCCTAAAATAATCTCAAAATCAATATAACCAACCCACCTTCAAGAAATTACTATAATTTACCGAAAAACTATAAAACTGTCTTAAAAAATACTCAAAATGAATATTTATTGGTCATAATTGAATTACTCGCGCTTGTACACCCGCGAGCTATTTCCCGGTACACTCGGCTCAATTAGAGTAACCACCTTATCTTGGCACGCGGTGTAATGCGGAACTGTAGGAGTGGTCTTTTAGTACTAAATGCAAAGAAAGTCAATTGATCGCAAGTTGGCTGTCAAAGATATTTGAATAACAGTTGAGACTCTCAACTATCAATGATCTTTGACAGTCATTACGGGGAGTCAAAAGCCCGAAAACAAATTTCACCAAGGGATGTAGTATAGCGTAGTTACTGGGTTGTGGAGGTCAGAAAAATACTGGTATTCAGCTAAATCTGGTTAGACTGGAAGCCAATCCTAACATTGTTGGGAGAAGACTAAGCAAATGATGATGATGGCACGAACATCCTTGATTTTTTCAATGCCAGCTCCAGCTTTTGATTTTCGGTTGACATTATTTTCTTGTTTATTGATAGGCGTTAGTCCTGGGCATTTTTGCGCATTGCAAATCTATCCTGAATGTGATATTCTCTACTCTTGACATTAGACTTTAAAAGCAGCACCGCCACGAAGGACCAAGATAATATCTGGTCGTACCAGCATTAAGTATTATGCCGGACACTACAGGTACCACAACACTGTAACTTATTGCAGTCATCTGTCAGCTAAATAACTGCCGTAAAATATGGCGGCGTAAAGACTGCGATTGTATCGTTTTATCATAGTTTACGGTAGTTGGAAGTAATTTCTATGAACATCGATAAACTAGTTAAATTGATTTCGTAATTATTCATCCTTGTAATCCTTTGGCGCGTTGATAATGAATTGTGATGGCACTTTGCAAGTTAAAATTTGCGACCAGGACATTGCTGTAGTGCTTGTACACACGGCGAAACATCAGCTACACATTTCCAGTATAAAATGGCCTCACTTTGAATAGATTTCTCGTTCAATGAGAGATCCGCATAAACTGGTTTTGTATGGCTTGATTAGCGTCGTGCGTACCCAGCTTCTAGCTTCCAGGAATCTTCTGAGAATTAATGTTTTTATTCAAAGGTATCGTATTATTATCGACTGTTTTATGTGGCTTGTATGAAAGGATTTCGTAACACATAATTAACCCCTGCCTCGTGCGGCTGACTGCCTCGTTGGTCGAGTGGTCAATAGCGCGGCTGCTGAGCTTGAGATCCCGGGTCGGGCAAAGTGATATTGTGTTTTTCCTTCAGGTATTTCTCAGTAGCAGCCACATAGTCTGCCTAACCTTTCAGCTTTACAGGCGTGATGTTTTGTAACTAACGTCTCTTTCCCCGGAGAATTAGGCAGAGGTTTACTTAGTGCAACAACATTGCACCTGTCATTTTTAAGTACCATATACGTAAGTACATAATTAATATAGGACGAGGTTATTGTGTGCAAATCTAGACTCCAAGATAAAAGGAACCTATTATTTATTTTAAACTATATTTTACAGTATTTTCTACTCAAGAGTGAAAAAGATTTTCAGGTTATTCTAAGTAAGTACACAAATAAATACATTATTGCAACATCACTTTTAACTGTAAAACAAACTATTAGAAACATCGATTAAAAGCAATGTGAATGGATGTGGAAACGTTATTCCACTGACACAAAACTTTATTAAAACATTATAACATTGCATCACTCTATAACCATCAATCTTTTAAACCATTACCCTATTTTTCACAATAGGTTAAAACACTACAGTGCGACCAGTATATTTTGGACCGTGGCAAATAAAGGAACTCTTTTTTTTTGTCTCTTTATACTTCAGAAGTTTCGCTGATCTGCGTCGGAATTGACAAGATCAAAGAATAATCACTTCGGCTACCATATGTCTGCCATGAGCGATTTCCTCTGAAACGATTTGACATCTGTATTCAAATTTCCTTTTTTTGGTCTTGCAAGTAGCGCCATCTTTCACATCCAACTTACACTGGTGCTACACAAAACTGCGGACACCGCGACCAATAAATCAATAAATACATTAGAACAGTATTCTAAATTGGTACCAACCTGAATACCAACATTAAGAAAATAAAAGTGTTGTACCGTCAAACGTCTGGAGTTTAATTTATGGTCGCTCCCCGACATAGGTATTTGTAAAGACATTGTTTTTGGCTTATAAAGGGCATCTTTCACCGGTCGGAATGTCACTTTTTGGGATGTTCAGCATTCTCGCTGTATTTCGTTTTGGAAGGACGGATTAGTGTCCCAGTCATCGGTTGAGACGAATCTTTGTTTCTCTTTTGTTTTTAGGGGCTGTTGATGTATGAAAGAGTTAAACTATCGTCGAGTAGTCTTTTAGTCTGTGTGAGATACGTTTCAGTTCATCGACTACCCACTGCTGAATAATGGGTTTTCTTTTTTTTTCTTTTTTTTCTTTCTTTTTTTTTTCTTCTTTTTTCTTTTCTTTTTTCTTTTTCATGGAACGATTACAAGTGATGAAAGTCACCAATCTTGGAAATCAGACTTTATCACACACCACACTTGGTAGGTATTTTGATCGGTGATAACAGCCTATTTTTCTGTTAAATCAATAATCGTATGGAAAACATACAATTATTTATTGGTTTATATTTCCATTTTACTAACGATGCCTGATAAATGATGTTTATTTTGCAAGTAGGTTTTTACAAACACTTTTACACGTCTTTTTTTTTTTAAGCTAGATGGGGCCGGTGTTTCGTACCTGACTACTCTGAGAAGAAGCAGCCGAATCAAACTCAGAGGTTCCCTGTTAACTTGTTACTCTTTTAAAGTCCAGACATTGCTCAATTTACATGAGGACTATGCAGATTAGTATCTGAAATGGTCTTTTGAAGAAAGAACCACACGGATTTGAGTGGACCTGTCCAGTCAGTGCAAGCATTTGTCAGTTATCGTGTAGCTCGACTTATAACTCAAGGAGCTCAACGAAACGACGAACAATACCAAAGAAAGGACATTTGGGTAGGTCGCTTAAAGTACTCAAACTGCCAGATAGTGGTGGGAGAAAAATAATGTGACCTGTATGGTCCTCACATTCACAATAATTAAATGTAATTAATAATAATTTACGAAATTAATTTTACAAATCACGAATATCAATAAATGTCACAATAATAATAAAAAAGTAAATATGCATGTAAAATCAGTAAATGTCACATAAAAATAATAGAATATATAGTTAAAAAAAAAAAAAAAAAATACTGAAATAAGTATTCATGTCACATCAGTAAATGTCACTTTAAATAATAAAATAAAAATAAAAACTGTAAAAAAATAAGGTAAAAAAAAAAAAAATTCACAGTATATAAAATAAGGAAATAACAATGAACAAGCAAAGTCCGAAATTTCGACATTCACAGAGCAAATTTCATTGGAGCAGTTTAATCCCAAGCCTTTTTATCTTCGAGATAGTGATTAACATGATAGTAGGCTTTCAGGCATAGCTTCCGTTTTATAAACGATTTGAATTTATTTAGGCTTAGTGCTTGAATATGGCTCGGAAGCTTATTATAAAAACGTATACATTGGCATCTGAACGTTCCCCCTACTTTTTTGAGCCTCGTTGCAGGAACAACAAATTTGTGTTTGTTCCTCGTATTTACGTTGTGGATATCACTGTATTTTTTAAACAAATTAATATTTTTATGTGCGTACAAGAGGTTTTCATAGATAAACTGAGAGGGCACAGTAAGAATATCAATCTCTTTACATTTTTCTCTGAGGGAGTATCTGGGACTTAATTTATAAATTGAACGAATTGCCCTTTTTTGCAAAACAAATATTGTCTGAATATCGGCGGCATTGCCCCACAAGAGAATACCGTACGACATCACGCTATGGAAATAACTAAAGTAAACTAAACGGGCTGTCTCTAAATCAGTCAAACCACGAATTTTCCTAACGGCGTATGCTGCAGAGCTAAGTTTTTTTGACAATTTATCTACATATTGTTTTTTTGACAATTTATCTATATATGCTGCATAGCTAAGTTTTTTTGACAATTTATCTATATGCCTATCACGAAACATAGAATATTGTCAATATCTTTACCATGGTGTGAAATAAAAAAAAACCGTCCAAGTGCGAGTCGGACTCACGCACGAAGGGTTCCGTACCATCCATCCATACTTCCATACTAATATTATAAATGCGAATGTCACTCTGTTTGTTTGTTTGTTTGTATGTTTGTTTGTTTGTTACCTTTTCACGACTAAACGGCTGATCGGATCTTCATGAAATTTGGCAAGAAGATAGATTTCAACCTGGGAAAGGACATAGGCTATATATCACCACGCTACAACCAATAGGAGCGGAGCAGCAATGAAAGATGTTGCGAAAACGGGGAAAATTTGACGCAGACGAAGTTGCGCGGGACAGCTAGTTACTTATAAAAACGAGCAATAAAATCTTCTTTTTTGTATGGGAGCCCCCTTAAATTTTTATTTTATTCTGTTTTTAGTATTTGTTGTTATAGTGGCATCAGAAATACATAATCTGTAGAAATTTCAACTGGCTAGCTATCACGGTTCATGATGACAGTCAGCCTGGTGACAGACGGACTGATGGACTGACGGACGGACAGCGAAGTCTCAGTAAAAGAGTCCCGTTTGACCCTTTGGATAGGAAACCTTAAAAATCGAAATTCAAAAATATCTTGTATTTTGTTTACTTCCCTACCCATAAAATAACACTCTCACTCTTGCATGCAGCTCTTCCAAACGTGAACTGGTAGATAGCACACTCATCGGTATAATTTGTGTCTGCTCGAGTTTGCAAAGGCAGAAATATTGCAACCCGCGTCATTCGTTACTGTTGCGAAGTTTGTACATTATCCTTTGCTTTTCGAATGCAATGGTAACATTCAAACATATTTGTGATGGATTGGCGTCACCGTTGATTGCGTAGGGATACGGTAAAAAAGACCGCTTAAAACAGAACGGCAATACGAATATGATCACTATTTTTTTCTTTGTATGTCGGGTAGATCATTGAAAAGTATTGGACACGTATTTTTTCTATTTTCATGTGGTCATAAAATTACATAGTTATATTGAGTTGAAATGGCGCATGACGTCACATGTAGGTAATTATATTCTGTTTTTAGTATTTGTTGTTATAGCGGCAACAGAAATACATAATCTGTAGAAATTTCAACAGGCTAACTATCACGGTTCATGAGATACAGCCTGGTGACAGACGGACGGACGGCGAAGTCTCAGTAATAGGGTCCCGTTTGACCCTTTGGGTACGGAACCCTAAAAACAGCTGTTTCCTGCAAAACTGCAATACATACACAGTCGAAAGGTAGCGAACATTTTTTTTTTTAAATGACTTATGAAAAATTTCCAGGTGGGCGGGGACAGAATGATTTACTGAATTCGTGGTTACCGTTTTAGCGTCGGTGACACTTCCAACCTGTATTTTTAAGTTTAGCGTTTAATATATTTAAATCTACATTGTCTGTCAAAATCCCATGTCGAATTAATGATTATAATATTTGATACAGGCTGTATTTTGAAAAGGCTTTTTAGAAGTCTCAGTCCCAGGAAATACTACAAAATAAGTTGCAATAAAACTTGGCTTGTAATTTAAATTGAATAGCCTCCACTAAACGGTTACTAAAACATAATCCTAGAAGATTATGCATGCGTGATTTAACGGAAATTGTCCAATGTGTGCATATTGCGCAAATGTGCATTCTCCTTTATAAGGACCACAATGGAAATGATTGGTGGATGTTACGGAAATACGGAGCGAATGCACGGGATTATTTGTTTTCGTGCAATTCGGTGTTAACGCACAATTTATCGCGCTCTCATCCGTTCGTGTATCATTTCATCATAAATGAGGAATTCGTGCGCGTATTATAGATGAAGTTTGGATGCATTCAATTGGTATTTAATATAATTTGACGGTAATAGCGAAATTGTGAGTTTCGTTTTGTTCACAAGCAAATTGGTTTTGAGCAATTTATTCTTATTGAAGAGCGATGATTTAATTACATTGTTTCTATTGATCCCTAGATCTAGAATAATGGTCCCTAGATCGTAAAAAGAGTTATAGGGTTTTTTCTATAGGGATGACAGTAGCACGGGGTCTGAATTCGTTCCCGATTGATAGCAATAGGCTCGCCCCGTACCGGGGTTAAAAACCACTTGGTAAAGGCGGTAGGCTGAGGTATACATACGATACCTCAGCCTAACTCTGCAAAGAAAACCGATGTCGTGTAGATCTAAAAAAATAGCAAAATCTCTAAACCAACCATTACCAAAAAACCCAAAACGTATTTACCTGAATTTTCCTCATTTACAAATCAAGCAAAAATAATCCACCTATCTGCCAATCGCCTCTCAATAAGATCCAAGCTCAATATATAAACTGAGCAACGCAAAAAGTCAACGCAAACAAACCGGACAGTTAGATGAAATCAAATGTTTAAGTCTATGCCAACCAATCTGCTACATCTCAGGCTTATTCCGTGCCAGACCAAAATAAACGCCACAGACAGACAGACATACCCGGTTATATTTACACGCACTGCAATCGCTCAAACTGAGGAGCTTTCAATTAATAGTGTTCGCGAGAAGTTTTCCGTGATTCCGTTTAAAAGAAAACATTTTGAGGAAAACGTGCGATGTTGTCTTGTAATGCCAGACACATAGTCTATCCACAATATGTTTTTTATCTTAGATATTTTGGACTTTGCACCTGTTTTTCTAGACATTATAATGTGGGTTTAGTCGACCTGGTAATTCCTTTAACACTTTACACATCAATTTTCATAATATTGTAACGTCTTTTAGGTTATCTGTCCCACGGAAAAAATACCTATAGGTACTTTGACATACTAGCCAACTCCACCATCTTCGCTCGGTGATGGATTTTCATACAAACTTTCGACCCCCATTGTAGCTTAGGACTTGAATTTTCCAAAAACTTACATTTTTATCTAGATCTGTCCAGTTGTTTGAGCTGTGCATTGATGGTCAAGTAGGATCAAAGATTTCAATGATATAGAAGATAGTAAACGTTGATTAAACTGGTGGTGAAGAAAAACATAGGGAAACCTTATTGACAAAGGGACGATCTAGCAGCGATAACGATGAAGAAACAGTCAAGACTGTATTGAATTGACATAAGCTATCGAAATACTTAATGTCAATCCTATTGAAAGCTGCTGTAGAAATGTGAAAGGCTTTAAAACCGATTGCCATTTTCCATAGGCAGTTAAATTGTCCCAAACTCGTAAACATCCACACCTCCATACTGGGATGGAAAACGAAAGCATTTTATTCAAGCAGTGTACGGTACACAATAAGAAAATATTGCAAGAGCATGTTAATAATAGCAGCAGTATAAACATAAACGTTATTATGTTAGCAGAGCAGTGTTATAATATTTCCATTACGATAGAAGTATGAAAGAAATTCATAAACATTTAGACGGTATGACTGATTTATTATGCCACAAGTGATGGATGGAGTTTTCTGTATTGTTACATAGATCGCTGTGTGTATAGGTACTTGTGTAATGTATAGGGAAAGAGATAGGCCGCCTATCTAAATTTAAATTGCGTTAAATCATTAATTCGCAAAACAGAATTGTTGCTGAAACATGTTAACAGTCAATGCCAATAATTTATATAATTTTATTTGGCTTATTATTTATTTATATCTCGTGTAATTCCTCAATGGATTGTTCCATTGAGGAATTAATAAAAATCAAATAAATTTATTGAAATTTATACGATTTTTTCATGAAGAAATTCTCAAAGTTGAAGTCTAAATTTCAAATCATAAATGGTTATAGATTAATACCGCAATACATCAAAAACTACTCCCAGGGTATGCAGCAAATATGTCTCATCTATCAGTACCATCACTACTGATCCCCTTACAACAAAGTATATCTTGACAATAATGAGTCTGCTACGTGAAAGGTGCCAGGTCGAGATTTATATCTTGGCCCTAAACATGCCTAATGAAGGGAGAGATCAGGTATAAATTACCCACGCCTCTGCCTACGCTGCTGTCGTTACCGTGATGTATAGCGAGATGAACGACTTTCGGGATGTTGGTAGGGAAGTAAAGAAAGATGGTGGAGTTTTAAATAGGGCGAGTATTTAGATGATGAAACTTGAAATAAAAGTTCTTATGGAAGAAAATACCTATCATTGCATTGCTTCAAAATACAGTGATGGTATTTTAATAAAGTGAGCCTTTTAAGCCGTACCGTAGGATTATTTCAATTAATATTTGGATCTTCCTAAACAAGAATTATAATAAGGTAAGTAGGTAATTAGTCAGGAATTTCTCATTAGTAGCCACAGAGTCTGTATTTGTGCTCGGTTGATGGCTATTGTCATGTTGCTCGGTTGATGGCTATTGTCATCTTGCTCGGTTGATGGCTATTGTCATCTTGCTCGGTTGATGGCTATTGTCATCTTGCTCGGTTGATGGCTATTGTCATCTTGCTCGGTTGATGGCTATTGTCATCTTGCTCGCCCCCTGTAACATGGGACTTGAACATAACTGGCGAAATGTAGGTGTATTATTTGGTGCACCTCTGCCTAACCCTTCTGGGATTACAGGCGTGATGTTATGTAATTAGTTAAATCTCGATGTTTGTTCCTTGTGGCTGAAGAAACAGTATTTATTTCATCTTGTTGCTTTTCCTTTTCAATATTTCCCACGATTTATTCTGAAATCAACAAAAAAAACATAAAAATTCATCCTACCTGTATAAAAGCGTACATGATGGAGAATTTTCAGCGATTTCCGATTCAAATGAAAAGAATGCTCGGGACATTTGATATTCCGCTGTCAAAGAGATATTTGTCCTTTTTTTACGGCAACAGGATTTACAAAGACATCTACGAATTTACGGCTTACAGAATTTTTCAATTTATTTCTTTGAAATTCTATTGAGGGTGAGAACTCTAATCCGATCCTAAATTCTACGATGAAAGTAGTTTAAAATTCCACCATCTTGTAACTATTCCGTTCTTCTTTTGGCGAAAACTTTACAAAGCTGAAACTATTGCTATCTGTTATTGACATTTAAAATAAGATAGAGACCTTTCTCCAAAACTGTCGCCAGAGCTGTCGCTGTAATTCGCCGGTGTGTCGTATTCTCGAGATGCTCAACGCCCTCTGACTGCCAACCCTGAATGTGACGTGTTTGCGGATGAATGGAATAAAGTTATGCTTATATGTCTGGTGTTCTGTGAGAAAAAGTATGCAAGCGTGTCCACTGTTAGTTTTAGTTTAACTTATTGAATGTCGTCAACTTTATGTACTACCTTTTTTATGTTTCCATGTTAATTACTGTAATTGGTGTTATTCCGTTTTAATTAACTATAAATAAATAAAGAGATAGAAGATCATTCAGATCAGCACGATGGATGGACTTGTGTAATATATGATGTGGCTAGAAAGACAATTCACGATTAATAGAAAAGTATGGAAGAAGAAGACATGCTGCACCGATCCCAAATAAAATTAGAATAAGGTCAGGATAATGAACCTGTCAGAGTCTTTATGCCACCCATAGACCTCTGACTTGGCTTTACATGCCGATCGAGAAATATCTTTCAGGCATGCTGGTTTCCAGGGCTGCGGGTTGTTCGAAAGAGATACCGCAGCCCTGGAACACAAAGGGCGAAGAAGGAACATGGGTGGGTTTTAGTCAGTACAAGTCTGACACTCCCTCCCGCTCCGCCCAGAGCGGGAGAAGTCATTTGATGATTTCCCATCCGTAAAAAAAAAAGGCATGCTGGTTTTCTCATGATGTTTTCCTTCACCAAAGCAAGCGATAATTATACAATAGGCACATGAATCCGAAAAATACGAGAGACCTACTAGGCTATCACTGCTTAAATGATGATGTTGGTAAAATATTTGTAGTTTGTAGTTTGATGGTTGTGAAGCTGACTATCCAGAATGCGAAGTACGTTCTAAAGAACACTCGAGAGGTTATATAAGTCACAATCCAGTAGATCAACATAACGTACTAATTGTTTTAAGTGCATCACTTAGCGATGAGCATAATCTGTTCTTTGTAGGCAAAGGCGCCTGTCTGCCATAGCATGCTTTAAACATAGCCAGTTAATCAAAAATAACACTTCCTGTAGAGGAAAACATCTTGAGGAAACATTGAAATTAATAGCGATAAATTGGTAACATGCTGTGAACAAGCTTAGACCGTTTCCTCTATCTTTCAAAGTTTGTAGAGCAGCCTTTTGGCTTATAGTTATGTAAACGTTAGAATACAGGTTTATATAATGTAGTTTAGATGTGTTAGATAATGGACGGTAAAATTTACTAACGTATCATGGTTTTAATTCCTTAATTGGGCTTAAAATTTTATTTTTCTTTCATTAACTCATTTATTTTTTCATGTTTATTCAATTGTTTTGCTGTACATTATTTAATTGTAATTCTAATGTGTTTATGTAATTTTATTTGTGTCTGATTTTGTTAATGTAATATGTTTAGATTTTAACTTTTTGTATGATTTATGGTCGATGTCTGAAATAAATGAATGAATTAAATTAAACTCCAGTTCACTATCACCATTTACATCCACAACTCGATTTCAGTCACTACTGCCTTCAGCTTTTGTATTTTTTTGGGCAAATGGGCAGTCATCAAGTTTGCTTACTCTCTTTTCTGTCTCTTCAACAACCTTACAGCCCAATATCAATAACAGTAGAAACAGGATATTAACCTTGATTACTATTATTAAAATGTTCTCCTTCTTCTCCAGGTGCCTTCATCGGCGGCATAATGGGCGGGTTCGCGATGCGCCTGGGCCGGCGCTCGGTGCTCATCGCCATGGCGCTGCCGTACACCCTGGCGTGGCTCGCCACCGCACTGTCGACCAGTGTTCACATGGTGTCCGCGGCGTCCTTCTGCGGAGGCATGCTTATTTGCTGTATTAATATGACTACACAAGTAAGTTTCACATTATTATCTACCATAACATTGTGTAATCCGTTTGTCCCAGCTGTCATTTGTATATTTTGGGCAGTCGTTACAGGTAGTCAGTGGCCTGAAAGTCTGACAACTAGTGTTACCAAGGGGTCTCGTATTCGTCAGTACTAACTGGGTTGTGGAAGTCAAATAGGCTGTCGCGCCATGTAAAATACTGATATTCAGCTGCATCCGGTTAGACTGATAGACCCAAACATAGTTGGAAAAAGGCTAAGCAGATGATGAACATTGTATAATCTAAACTAAAATAACAATCGCAAATCGCAAAAGTAACTATTTCTATACCTGTGTTACCAGTAGGTACACAGTGCTTTTTATACGTGCAGTCTATGGGTGAAGCATACGCAGAAGGCTTACAGTGCCCTGCGAGTCCAATACAATAACGCATTCAGGATGTTGATGGGGTTGCCACGATTTTGTATTGCATCAGGTATGTTTGCAGATGCTCAAGTGGATAGCTTTCAAGCAATACATCGCAAAAGAAAAGCGTCTCTGATGCGCCGCATACGGGGCAGCCCCAACAGCTTTCTGCTGCTCATTGTTGGGAGAATGGATATGGAGTGCTCCTTCATGGACCACTGGACAAAACTCCATGTACGTGGAGTGCAGTCCTAATCCAATGTTTCCATTCATCATCATCATCATCAGCCTATATTGTTCCCACTGCTGGGACGCAGGCCTCCTCTCTATGAGAGGGAATGGGCTGTAATCCACCACGCGGGCCCAGTGCGGGTTGGTAGATGTCACATGTCTTCGAATTTTTAGTTCTAGGACATGCCGGTTTCCTCACGATATTTTCCTTCACCGTTTTGAGAGCAGCGGTGATGAAATAAATTACACAAAGTAATGCGCCTGCCTGGGTTCGAACCTACGACTTACTACTCGTAAGTCGGGGCTGCTACCACTGGGCCACCGCTGCTCTCATGTTTCCATTACTAAGTATATATTTGTTGTCATTGTTTTTTTTTTGTTTGTTCGTATTTATATTATTTTAAAAAATGTGTATAATCATCCAGATTATTACGTAATTTATCTGAAATAAAATGATATGAATTGAAATACCACGCAATAGGGGCTTCATTAATTCAGGCACCAAATCAGCTTCTCAACCCAACCGCATAGCACTACGGATCAACCCCAAGACCTCAGGAAACATAAACCAGCGTCAGTGGCCGACCGATTTCGAAAATAACATTTATAGAAACTGCATTTGTACAGAGAAAGCTAGGGAAGGCCTTATATGGTCATTAGGGTCCACTATAAAACATAATAGGTACCATATAGAGAGATACCACTGCGTGTGTCAGTCTATGGGACGTTAAAATTGAATGGGTCCGGCCTTTTATCTTGCTGATGGTGTAAGGGCTAGTACACATTCACGCCGAAAACAAGTGTTAGTATCGCTCAAAAATAATGAGGATGTTTAGGAGTATGAGGAACAGGGTGTAAAGTTCCTCGATACTCCATAGAAAAGGGAGGATCCTCCGACCAGACAGGTGTTATGTCTGGTGGGCAACTGCCCGACAGTTGCTATCGGGTTTCTCTGTATAGTCTTAAGTTGATGTAAACTTTGCTTGCGATATTCAGACTACATTAGTTCTTCAGTTTCTATAATAGATGGCGCTGTAGTACTTTTTGTCATGAGTTGCTTTTTGTAGGTCGCTAAAGATGCAATTATTTTTGAAAAATATTAGAGAGTTAATAGACAAATGTTAATCAGTAAATTACTTATCAGATCAAAAATTGCACATTTTTGGAATGGATGAAAACTTAGATTTAATACCTAGTTCTTAGCACGATAACTCTCTGGGAATTAGACAATCGCAAAGCAGAAGAAGTAAAGCAATCCCGGTGCACTTTACAAGATGTATGGAAACATCAGCGTGCAAACTGTTGTCATACATTGAGTACTTGATTCTACACGACTCGTTCGCTCTCAAGTCGTTTCATTCAAAACGCACATTCGTATGGAGGCAGGTTTTTACCGACTTCTTTGTAGCAGTTTACACATTAATGTGCATTATAGTGCATAGCTAAACAAGTTCTACCTTTTAAGTAAAGCTGTAAAACTGATCGATCTAAGGTGTTGTCAATCGTGAACTTCGCTGTCCGTCCGTCCGTCCGTTTCTGTCAACAGGCTGAAAATTCTATGAATGAAATTTCTACAGATTAGGTATTTCTGTTGCCGCTATAACAAAAAATACTAAAAACAGAATAAAATAAATATTTAAGGGGGCTCCATACAAAAAAGATGATGTTTTTGCTCGTTTTTAATAATAATGGTAAGGAACCCTTCGTCCGCGAGTCCGACTCGCACTTGGCCGGTTTTTTCTCATTTTTATACAAAATCGGCGTTCAGCCACAACTCGCCTGACGTGAAGTGATGATAAAAAAGGTGGACTCTCTTCTTCTGCAAGTCGTGTCTCGTAACGCATGCTGCAGATAAACCTTTATTCACCTTTAAGACTAACAAAACTATGCATTCAGTTAGGATGTAATTGTGTTCTGTTGTCATAACCTCAGAGACTGGTAATTACTGGTGTCGTTAATTTTAATGAGTAAACTGCGATGCCTTTATGTGAATTCTGCTTATTGTGAATATATGGTGTTGGTACAGGTAGATATTGTTAGGTTTGGTTAGTTTATTAGACCTGCGATTAGCTGTAGCTAGAAATATAATCATGACAATTTAAAGTCTCTATCATACCTGTTTGCTCCGAAGAGTTTGGCAGAGATGACCTACAAAACACGATGTTTAACTTCCATGTTAAACATGCCATCAAATCAAAACAAAACAAATCCAGTCTCCGAACGACAAGAAATTCTTGATGGAGAGAGAGGGAATCGAACTCAGGATCTCATACTCAGTAGTTGTAGCGATTTAACAAACAGATTGAGTTACGGAACGACGATTAAAAAAAAAGCTCCTAACAAATTCGTTCAAAATGTCTAGTGTCATTTTTAAAAATATGTGATCTAAGTAGAATCAACTGTTACAATGGTTCTGGTGCCATTACAATAATAATACATAAAAAAAAAAGAAATGATGACCACTAAATGAGCGATCAATAGTCAGCAGATCTTAAGAGAACATCAACTGACTGATTTAAAGGATTGGAAAAACCACACAAGAAAAACAAAAAAATATTGAATTTTATGTTAGTTCCCATAATCGAGAATTGAAACGTGATGCATACCAAACAATCGGTCATTTAATGTAAGTTATTGTAAAATAAATGACTATTTGCAATGCATTGACCGCTGTGAGTTGCGCACTTTTCCGAATCGTGCGATCTTTGACAGACGTCAAAGAACGTTTGAGCATTATCGTGGCGAAGACAAAGAATAAGGGAGATGGCGACAGATGCGAAAGTCTTTTGGATTTCAACTTCAGAGTGACATATTCTTAATGGCGAAAAAGCTCTTTCAATAAAGATTTAAAAAAAAAACTTCAGTTGTCTTTTTACGGCCCATGGTGACAGAAGCAAGGTATCGTCAACAATGAAATGGGATGTTTACCATGTTTACAATGTGAAACAAAACAAAATGTAGTAAAGATCCTGTTTTCAGTGTCAATGATAGTATTAATAACACTTGTATATTTACAACTAGCTGTCCCGCGCAACTTCGTCTGCGTCACATTTTCCCCGTTTTCGCAACATTTTTCATTGCTGCTCCGCTCCTATTGGTCGTAGCGTGATGATATATAGCCTATGTCCTTCCCCAGGTTGAAATCTATCTTCTTGCCAAATTTCATTAAGATCCGATCAGCCGTTTAGTCGTGAAAAGGTAACAAACAAACATACAAACAAACAGAGTGACTTTCGCATTTATAATATTAGTATGGAAGTCTGGATGTTAATATTAACGCAAAACAAATAATAAACATGGTCAATATCCCGTTATAACTGTTATTCTTAGTGTTAGTGAACATGCCAGTTTAAAAATTTATAGAAGTGAGGGAGTTTTAAATGGTTTTAATTCATTCAATCAATTTTATGTGTATGAAGCATTTTCGTTGCTTAACAATTAAGCCCACATTATGAACAAGAATTCAACTGAAAAAAAAAAATTGGATATCAATATTTTTCGAATAATCAGAAATGAGTAGTAAGTGAGACTTATTTTAAATAATTTGTTGTTACAATCTCTAGCCCTAGCCAAACAAGTAACAGACGACTTAGGCTCGGTAACCCTAATTCGTGTACTCCGAAAACCAATAAATCATTTACCTAAATCGGATTGCCAAACACATTTGTATTCGTAGAAAATCCCAGTTTAATGTGCTTATAAATAATACGAGACCTTTGCATTCAAATCTGACAACCACGGTACAGGAATCACTGTGTAAAACGTTCCGAATTCAGAGTCAACACAAAATCTACATGAGGTCTAAATAAACCCGACTCGGGAATCAAATTGAGTTTGAACATAGAAGGATAGAATACCATCTATGGCATCATATGTCATTAAATCGTCATTTGTTTAAATCCAACGGTAACGTCAAATCGTCATAAAATAACATTTTTTTAAAGTGAAGTCTTATGCGACTTCCAACAAGGTTGCGTTAAACATTTAACGCTACCATGGAGGGGGAATAGAAAGACAGGCAGACAGAGCAAGAGTGATCGCGTGGCACTCGAACGCATGCGTGTAGTATTACGAAGTTTCACTTCTTACACGCGGAGGGACACCACGCACTATTTTTTTACTACAGCCTATTCACCGTTATTTTACCTCTTGGCGGTTACCTTAATTTCTTAAACCAGGTTTGTTTTAATGTCACTCCCGTGTGGGAAAGAGACGTACCTGTAGATGACGTCTAGCGCTGTTTCCCACTCTGGAATAAGATTAAAACAATTCTGCTTTAAGACGTCATGGTAGACCACTGACTGCAGCAACGCAATTACAATCGTATTGTAACGAAAATAGAGATCATTTAAATTTTTGTCAGTTAACCCAAAAGCAACCGTTTACTAACGTAATTATAAAGAGCACTGGGATTTTGACATTGATGCCAAATCCATCTCAATAAAGCATGGTACGCACGATGACTAATCAGGCTATTCAAAACCAGTTTATGCGAATTTCTCATTGGACGGGAAACCTATACAAAGCCATGTTTTACTGGAAAGGTATAGTTTGATATGTCGCCGTGTGTTCTAGTGGCGCTTGAATAACATTGACAGGAACATTGTCTGTTTAACTAGCATTGAAAAACAAGATGGCCGCGTTAGTTCCGCCCTTGTTTTTTCTTAAGAGCCAAATAAGATAACTTTATATGATAGGACTGTATCTGTCAATTGGACAGCCACATCTCTCCATATAACATACTCTTTGCCTTTCCTCGAACAAAACATAAAAAGGCATCACTGTGTTTATGCACAAACATTGACTGGTTAAGTATTATTTATGTAAAGTAATCTATTGTTAACAATTTTACGACACTATTTGAACCCAGGACCAATGTTTTTGAGTAAGAATTGCATGATTATTTGTCAGGTGGAACCATTTTATGGAAGATATTGTGAGAACGTGGGTATTACTGACAGAAGGATTGCGTGGGGAATACTAATTAATGATCTTGATTGGAATATAATATCTTTACATTCTATTATCCATATTAAACCTCAATTTGTAGGTAAAACAATACTTCGGTTGTCAGTCAAAGAAAACCCATTGAGTAAACATTGTGGTCGGCGCACCATCTCTTCTTCTTCCGTACTTCTCTATTACTAGTCATCTTCTCAAACAACTCCTTTCTTGCCATATCATCCCCTCACACAGTCCAGCCATCGTTTCTTTGGTCTTCCTCTGCTCTTATACTTACCCATCCACATTCATACTCAAAACTTGTCTCATGACATTTCCAATCCAAAAAACAATATTTGACGGGCACAATTTTCCTTTTCAAAATAAATGAGATGAAATTGTTGTGTTTTGTTTTTATTTTACCCCAAAATCCCGCACAGGTGGTATTCACAAGAAATAAGCGACAACCATCGACACAACACCAGTTACGACTTCACAACCTCATGCCTGGTCACGCGAAATACTTAACTAACTTATGACATAATTCTACAGGCTATTGACGCATTTCCATACATTGCTTTAACAATAAGCGAGGCTGGTATTGTGGCGAATGGCTCATGAATTTTATGTGTTTGGTCATTTCGCGGTGTGGTGGTATTAAGTATGTGTGGGCTGGCCACGGTGGTCCTTAGTCTTACTTTGTAGGACAAAAGAGGTACTACTACTGCTACAGCATTCGTTAGAGAAGATAATGTGATTGCCAATTCAGATACTTTTATAAATACTAAAGCGAACTTAGAAGATTATAGTGATATCTACTTTGAATAGTGACAAATGGTTGAAAGTGTTGTCATTTCGTCAACTGTTGTTTATTTTAGAGTAACCATACAATAGGTAGTCATCTACAGACAGTAATCTTTATTATAAAACAGTGGAAGATAGTGTAACCAATATCTTTAAACAATAACAGTTACGGAAAGAATACCATACCATAATGTATAAACGTATCACTGGTCCATTACACTTTCACACTTAAACTACGACTTTTATACTCAATACAAAGTTTATAACAGCGTGGGCAGAAACAGCTGATCAATTCTATTCTCCATTACACAACAAAGTCAAAGAAGTCGTTGAACTTCGTAATAAAACTAATAACAATCAAAATAAACAGAAAAATTCTAATAAAACCACAATTTTAAACACCCACGCTAAAATGAAAGGCGAGAAACAAAATGCCCCAAATTAATAGTAGATAATAAAATACAGTTTCGAAAACATAAAGTCACTTGATAGTGAAGAAAAAATACTAATTCAGTGTTAATCTTAATTTGGAAGGCTTATAGGTGACAAAGCATATGATTATGTGTCGTTAGAAGGTGATTTGTTTCGATTTACATTTGTAATTGTACTGTATAATGTATTTTATTACTTCAATGTGTGGTCTATCGGGAATAGACTGGGCCACCTTGACTCTCATCTCGTGATTGTGAATATCGCATGCCAAGTTTGCAACATTCATGGCAAACATTTAATATTCCGGAGGCATCCCTATTAACACTAAATCTAACTTAGAATTAAAGATAAATTCCAATCCGTTGACTCGCCAGATCAAGATAGCAAATCTAAGATAACAACAGCATTATCAATTGCCTAAATTAGTCCTCATTATAGCGAAACACATTATTCATGAAAATTCCTAACATACTTTTCTACTTGTTCCCAGGTATACGTCACAGAAATAGCTGTCCCCGAAATCAGAGGATGTTTAAGCTCAGTACTCAAAATACTGAGCCAGATCGGAATCTTGATATCATTCTCCATCGGCGCCTACCTGAACTGGTACCAACTCGCCCTAATGATCGCCGCAGCACCAATACTACTATTCTTTGCTCTCTTCTTCATCCCCGAAACTCCTTCTTCTCTCCTCCTAAGAGGCAGAGAGCAGGAAGCAGAAGAATCCTTGCAATGGCTCCGAGGACCAGAAGCAGATATACGACAAGAATTAGCAACCATACGGACTAATATCCTCGCCAGTAAACTTTTCAATGGGAACAACGCTGGAAAATTCAAGGCTCTGCTGTCGAAGAGGATGACAAGGCCTGTTCTAATAACCTGTGGCCTGATGTTCTTCCAGAGATTTACTGGAGCGAACTTATTCAACTTCTACGCTGTTAAAATGTTTAAGGAAACCTTTAGAACAATGAATCCTCATGGAGGAGCGATAGCAACCAGCGTAGCACAACTACTGGCGTCATGCTTATCAGGCATGCTGATAGACAACGTTGGAAGACTACCTCTGTTAATGATAAGTGGAGTGATGATGTCCATAGCACTTGCCGGGTTCGGATCATTCGCGTACTACCAAGAGGTTTTCAGAAATTCCACAGATTTAATCACATCAGAACCTACGTATGATTGGATCCCTCTACTTTGCGTTTTAACGTTTACGATTGCATTTTCTTTAGGTATCAGCCCTATATCTTCTCTACTCATCGGTGAATTGTTTCCTCTTGAGTATAGAAGTACTGGCAGTGCTTTAGCTACTAGCTTCAGTCATCTTTGCGGATTTGTTAATGTTAAGACGGCAACTGATTTCAAAGACTACATTGGTCTCTATGGGCTATTTTGGATGTACGCCGGAATTTCTGTACTATGTCTCCTTTTCGTCGTTCTTTTCGTACCAGAAACGAAAGGACGTGAGATCGACGAAATGGACCCGAAGTACGTCGAATCTTTATGTATTAATCGATAGTCTTCGATGTATTAAATGTCGTGGTTTGTTTTGTAGAAGACGCAGGGTTAAGCGCATAATATCGAATATGGAGGAGAAAATCGCAAGAAAGATTCTTTTTTAGAATCGCCGCTATAGAGATACTGTTTTGCTAGTCACAAGAAGTGCAATGGAACTATAAGTCGGTGTTAAACAGGTCTCTTGGTGTATATAAAAAGCGGTTTGTCGCCAGTGTGCGCTAAGCTTAAGCACGGCTGGAGTCTTCAACCAGTATTAATGTTAGTATTTTCTTTAAAGTGCCTTTATCTTAAAAAGTTCCTGTATTTTCTTACTAAGACTTGAGAAATTGCATCGGGAGCGTTTGATATATCAAAATATTGTGCTAAAACTTTTTTATATGGTGCTTACTTCTTTTTAGAACTAGTGTAAATAAATTGTTTTATATCAAGAACTAAATCATTCAATGCTTTTGTTGAATTGTTTGTTAATGACTTCTAAGGTATTTAAATTTAATGTTATTTATGATAAATGTACTGTTTTGTTCAAAATGTCGAAATTATTGTAAAGAGAGTTAAATGTCAATGTGCTTCCAAAATCTGATGCAATTTCTAAATTTTATCTGTTTTCCTGTTGTAGGTAGCATTTGTCTAAATGTTGTTGAGATCTGAATATTCTCTGTCTTTACGAAACTAGTGATATTTATTGTAAATATAGTTTAGTTGATGTTGTGGGGACTGTATCATGAGTGGAGCGGGACGAATGATCTTAGGTCTTATGCTTGTTTGATATAAGGTCGGTTATGCCAAGAAAATAATATTGATGTGGTAATAATCTTGCTTCGCTTATGAGAGAGTCTGGTGTAGAAGTGTGATGTGAGTACCATGGTATTGGTTGGAGTTTAGGTATCGAAGGAGAAATTAGTAACCTAGCCTTAGGTTAACTTTACGCATGTGTAATTAAGCATTTAAAATTTGTGTATGTTATACGAAATCACACGAGTCATCTTGAATACTAAATATTTTATAATACCAGTTTTCCGAATAAAAGTCCATTTCAGTGGTTTTTTTTTAAGAAACAAGCGACCCGTGTACGTTGCACATCGCAACTAATCGGGTCCAAAACTATCCTATCTTACAAGCCAAAACTAACTTAAACATTTCAAAATATCATTGAAATCGGTTGGATGGTTTCGGAGATTAGCATGTACGAACATAGCGACACGTGATTTTGTAGGTATATTGAGATAATACATTGTTAATTCAAAATGAAATACCGATTATTTAACTAAACCTAACAACCAATGTCAAAGTACTCATTGTAATGTACGGGTATGGCATACAGTCAAGAGCACAAGTGCTCGGAAATTGTATCAAAAATATTTCTTATACAAAATGTAAATTATAGCGAAAATGTATTATATCGAATAATATGTTGAAAGTATTTCACTATTTGTGTAAGTACAATTTGTGCATAGTAAATATATTTTTAAATAAACCCATTGACGAAAATATCAAAAAACATATTTTTATGAAATGTAATTTAGTAAAATTGGTGCTAAAACCGGTGCCTTGCATTTTTAACGTTTTTTTTTTCGAATATATAAAATAGATGTTTTATAGATAGAAAGCGAGTGTATATAGAAGCAGTATTATTAAGTTTTGTAAATAGGTATATATTTTATAAATATTTATGTAGTAAGTAATTGTGTTGTAATAAAACACGTTGCCATATGAGGAAGCTATTTCAAAATATTGATTTGTACTTAAAAATCGAATTTAAGTGTTTCAATAAAAACTTTGTGACCCTATTCTTTGTTTAATTTTTGTAATACACACAACTAAAAAAGATGGACACCAAAAAATGTTAAAAACAGAACTAAAAATATCTTCATTTTACACACGATACACAAATTACATAAATGATAACATTTCTTATTATTCATAAAATCACACCTACACTGTTTTATCTTTTGCAAGTTACTAAATTGCAAGCCAGCAAAACTTGGAAATGCAGTCAAATAAAGAAAATGAGTTCTCCATGAGATAAGTAACTTTCCAACTCGTACTACGAGGAATTAAAGGACTTTATTCCTTTTTCATTAAATCGAGATTATGTTAATTTTGTTGTTATTTCATAAATTAATAAACATAAATGAAATCCAAACTTACTATAAAGATGCTGCACAAAATGCAACAAACACTTTTGTGCCACATTATATTAACCTCGAAATCAAACTTGACACACGAGTAGACCAACAAAATAGAATCATCATTACTACCGGAAGTACCGACATTACGGTGTCACCATTGTACCCCATTGTACCACATAATTCGATCTTGATGGTGTCAGGGTTCCGTGATCAGGAATAACGTGGAAACTAACCCAATCACGTGTTTTTGTTCCTGTTTGATGATTCCCTATGATTTTGGGAGACTAAATGAGAAAGTAAGTATAGGGTTAACATATAGCGTAAAGGTTAGGTTAGAAGTATATCTATAGCACACGCACATATATCGCTAGTTATGTTCAAGTATCTTGTAATGAGGGGAGAGCTTATTACCATCAACCGGGCACAAAATAATCCAGACTCCGTGACAGCTACTAAGAAAATCCTAATGGTAACCCATTATCAGTTTGCCCGTCATAGTAATCGCACCAAGGATCTTATTTTCAGCAGTAGCGCTACCACTAGACCAACGAGTCGGTTTTTATTTGATTGGGAAGAATTGAAAGAATACTGCTTTTAAATAGAGCGATTGAGGAAAAAACAGCATTGTTAATATTTTTTTACATTTAGAAAATTATAATGAATATGCCATTCACCAACCTGCACTGGACCGACTTTGGGTCTTGCCTTAGGGCATACTGTACTGGAATACAAATAATTATTTTTCTTATACGTGTCGCTCGCACGTCCATTTTAATATTTTGTTACTAAACAACGACAGAAAGTGGCGAGCACATCGTCGGTGGCAGCGCAAAGGTCACTTCGGCTGCGAGTTTTTGGGCTAAAAGGGCAGGAGCTGAAGCATAGTTTGCGACACAGCTCCACAGTCACACCCATTATACATGTGCAGTGTGACTAAATCAAGGAAGTACATCCTTAGATGTCGTAAAAGATAACGAAACAAAATTAAAAGATTAATTAAAAGCATGTGTAGGTATCGTAAAATGCTTGACGCCTGATTGAAACTTCTTAGCAAAAGACATGTAGACCTTATGCATATTCTGGCCCATTTTTTCACAGGAACTTTTTCATCAATTCGACCAATTAGCCAACAGTACACAAACTTGAAACAAAAATAAATGCAGCCATAAATTATCATTCAACTCATAATGGATCGCTTCAAACGGAATTAACCTCGGCTTAGACGTACTTCTAACACTTATGAGATATGTTCAAGTGGCAGGAACCAAACGCTTGACTCTTGAGATTTGATTCATCGGCTGAGGCTATAAAAAGTACCGTCTGGTTTGAAAGCAGTGATGTTATTGTTGTAATTAGCCGTACGCAAGGCATCGTTACTTTGTTTGCTGGCGTTGTTTAATTTCTTTTGTTTGTTTACTTCCATAATTTCACGCCTGTCATCCCTGAAGGCATATGCAGTGGTGTATCCACGTTTTGCCACTTATGTTTAAACCAGGGAATAGAATTCAGGACCTCCACCAGCCTGGTTGTGCATTGGGTGAAGGATGAAGATGATTTCTAAGAGTTATATTCTCCAACTCAAAGCATATCGGCGGGGCAAATGAATCCTTCATTTGTACCGCCTGTGACACTGAATGGGGTGGCGTTAAGGCGAGTGTCTCAGTTTGTGTACCTAGGACATGTTGTTAATGAAAACCTAACAGATGACCTAGATGTAGAACGGGAACGCAGGGGGCTCACGATTCGCTGTAACATACTGGCTCGCAGGTTTGCCAGATGTTCAAAGGAAGTCAAAATAACCTTGTTTAGGGCCTACTGCCAATCATTTTATACCTGCAGCCTGTGGGCCAATTGCACGCAGCAATGTTTGCAGAAGCACAAGTGGACGGTTATTATGCAATAATTAGGAAAAGAGCAGCATCGCTGATGCGAAGAGTGAGGGACAGTGAGTGTGGTTGCAAAAAACATAGAGAGTCCTGTATGGAGGCATTGGATCCGCCTACATACAGGATAATTTTAATGTTATGTTAGTTTGTTTTAGTATTTTTGTATGTTACTAACTTAGTTCTTAAGTGCCTGTGTATTACTAACACTATATGACTATCTTGGTCTGAAATAAATTATTATTATTATATCCTACTAATATTATAAATGCGAATGTTTGTAAGGATGAATGGATGGATGGGTGTGTGGATGTTTGATACTCTTTCACGCAGAAACTACTGAATGGATCAGGGACGCTCAAGGATAGATAATAGTTTGGAATAGGACATAAGATTTTTTTCCCGGTTGTACAATCCCGTGGGACAACTACAATTAAATAAAACGCGGGTGAAGCCGTGGTCATAAGCCAGTTTCAAATAAACCATTTACTAGTCAAGGAGACGGGCAAAAAGATAAAGATAATTGCCCGTTCGAAAACGTAGAACTCTAGGTATAGAAAAAAACTAGCGAGACACTCCATGAACACTCTTGACATAGTCCTGGACACATTGCATGTCATGATACCAAGGCAAGAAACTTTTACGATACTAGTAAAAGTTAGTAGTTCCAATTCTTGCCAGTTGTGCAAAATTGGACAGGTTTCGAAAAAGTCGTGCACAATGTTTTCAAACTGCCAACCACATGCGTCGGTGGTGTAATGGTCAGCATAGTTGCCTTCCAAGCAGTTGATCCGGGTTCGATTCCCGGCCGACGCATTCTATTTTTTTTGGTGTGGATAAAGAAAAAACCGGCCAAGTGCGAGTCGGACTCGCGCACCGAGAGTTCCGTACAAACCTGTAGGTATAAAAGTAAAAGTTCACCCATCACGACAATCGAGTCATAGTTATGGTATTTTTATTGCAAAAAAATATTTTTTCAACACACTTGCTCATAAAGTGGCTTTATGGTCACCGCAATTAGGCACAGAATGACACCCATAATCTAACTGTGACTTTTTCATTGCTATAACTCACTAGTGAGTTATAGTTTTTTTTTTTTTAATTTTATTGGTTGAGGTGCTTTGTTTTTAAAAAAGTTTTTATTAAAAAAAAATCGTGTTCAATAGAACAAATAAATTAATGTTCCTATTGCTTGCTCATTTCATGCGACTTCTTATTTAAATAGATAATTTTAACTCTTACGTGTTTAATAAATAAAACTTTCACTCAAATATAACTTTTGTTTTCTCTGTAATAAAAGAAAACTTTAAAGTCCCCATTTTGTACGTGGCAGAATAAGCGCAAACCCTATGAGCGGAAAATCAAAAAAATCCTCATCCCTTTAGTTTGTGGCTGATCGCAATGCGCGCGCATAGGAAAACTGATTAATTTTTCCCACCATAGCGAATCATTTTTCACAACTAGTTTTCACTGTTGAAATTAAAGTTATTTATTAATTAAAATGTCTACAAGTAGGTACTAGTTACGAAGAAAATGATTTATGTTGTACACCGCCCGATATAAACCCGATATGTGAAGCCCTTAACGTTATGGAAAGTTTACCACCTGAAAACTCCAAGGAAAAATATCTATCATCTACTAAATAAAATGAGTATTTATTGTTATTTTATTCACAAGTGAAAAACGTCGTATGATACACGTGTGTATTGGTGATTACCGTCCTCGGCTCTCTTAAGACCCTCACCTAACGGCTCGGGTCTCAATGGTGCCTCAGCGGTAATCACCAACATTACACACTAGTACCATAATGTACTATTATTATGTGATGTAACTAAAAATTTTCGCAATTTTTCCTTTTACTGTACTATAAGACGTTGCTTCGTACCAAATTTCAAGATTCTAAGTTCACGGGAAGTACCTACCCTGTAGGTTTTGATTCCCTTGCGAGTGTCGAAAATTTGCGGCATAAACGGCTGTATCTTTTGATTGCGTCGGCTTAGAAGTTTGATTTTTTATAGCTCCAAGGGACAGTAGACCTGAGTATTTGATATAAATTCCAGCTTGATATATCCACGCGTTCCTGAGTAAAAGGGTCTTGACAGACAGACAGACGGACGGACAACAAAGTCATCCTATAAGGGTTCCGTATTTTCCTTTCGAGGTACGGAACCCTAAAAAGATTTTGCGAAGACTTTATAGTAACTCAGATTATCACATTACATTACCTTTATCGTAAGACCAATCTCCGGACTCATCCGACAAACTCCATATCCTGTAGAACAAAGCTAAAGTCAATCGATATTATAAAACCAGTGCTACTGGATAAATGAGACAGATACATACAACATACAATGCGTTAAAAAGAGATAGTACACAAACAGACTAGCGAGTTAGGCCAGGATTTAAAAATAGTGTTGTATGAAATGTAAATGGATTCAATTGTGAAGTTTATGTTTCTCACGACTTTTTGGGGAGCAAAACTACCTGCCCATTTTGCTTAGGTTCAGAGTTCATTTATTTGCCTGAAACACGAGTATGCACACACAAAGCATGCAAGATGTTAAGCACATAGCAGAAAGGATCACATCACACAGGTCACCTTAACGGCGTAAAAATAGGTCATACATCTCCATCATCTGCCTTTTCTCTATAATGTTGAGGAGCGTAGATGCACCACCCATTACATACCGAGTTTCCTCCGTACCTCGGAAAGCACGTTAAGCCGTTGGTCCCGGCTGTCACTTGTAGATCTTTGACAGTCGTTACAGGTAGTCAGTGACACGAAAGTCTGACAACCAGTCTGAACAAGAGGTATCGTATTACCCGGTACTAACTGGGTTGTGGAGGTCAGATAGCCAGTCGCTCCATGTCAAATACTGCTACTCAGCTGCATTTGGTTAGTCCGGAAGCCGACGGCAACATAGTTTGGAAAGGTCTAAACAGATGATGATGGGATTGGCTTCCAGCAGTCTAACCAGATGCAGCTACGTTTGAACACATTGACCCATTTTTTTTAAGTCCTCAAGGTAATTCGATATTTTACAAACATATAGACCTCCCCTAAAATAAGAAACTTTAGGTACTGCAAGAATATTATGTGTTTATTACATTTCTCTAGATTAGCTATACTCCTGAAAACTCAAATTAATCTCAACTTACCCCTAAATTATAACGGTTGCTCAAGTATTAATTAGTGTAGGAAAAAATATGCGTCGGCCGGGAATCGAACCCGGATCAACTGCTTGGAAGGCAACTATGCTGACCATTACACCACCGACGCATGTGCTAGAACTTTCCAAATAACTACATAAAGTCGAACTCTCTTTATTGTTACAAATGTTTTAATTACAGTCATGAATTTAATTGTTTTACGTAACAATAAACTTTAATTACAAGTTAATACCTACTTTATATTGCAGCGGCTTAAGAATAAAGTGCTCTAGAGTACCTACTAATAGAAATAAAAAACATATTTTGCGAAGGTTTTTGAGCTTTTATACTTGAAGGAAAATGTTTATTTGGAAGACTGCGCCTGCTGCAGTTCACAGTACACGAATCAAATCAAATCAAATCAAATTTATTCGTAAATGTAGGTTTCATTACAATAAGATGTTATACAGAAATGGTTAGTTCGCTACATTTTACCCGAACCCTTCTTTGTTCAACTAACGTGTAGGTTGTAGGTTGTAAACTCGGCAGGCATTTATTTTGTCACCACTGTCCCTAAAACGGCCACAGAAAACATCACAAGGAGACTGTTATGTCCTAAATCAAAAAAATAAATAAAGAAATGCGCCATTCATCAAATGATGGCCGTCTTCATGGGGACTTGAATGCCACCAGTGAGATCATTGCAGGCCACACACCTGCTACCTGCTGCCTGCTACCTGCTGGCCTGCTCCACACTCCCGCGCTGGCAACTGAAAGGATATGTGAAGGTATATAAAGTCACAGATATCTTTGTTATGCTAGGAAAAACTTCAGTAGTCTATACAAACAGCATAAGCTTGATTGATATACACCAGCACGTGCGTCGGTGGTGTAATGGTTAGCATAGTTGCCTTCCAAGCAGTTGATCCGGGTTCGATTCCCGGCCGACGCACATTTTTGCTTATAATTATGATTTACATCCGTTTTCACTAAGTCTCTCTTAGTCATACCTTAACAAAATAGGGTTAGCAAAAAATTTGCGTCGCGCATCATATTTTAATCAAAATGCAACCTGACCCAAACCTGCGAAAACGTGAGCAAGTTATGGGCTACCCTGGGGCTTCTACCTTGTGGGTATTTTTACACACTTTATAGTCTAGTTCTAGTTCAGACAGATTATGACGATAATACTAAACCTGGAATCTAGAAAAAACCTCAAGTTTAACTTTCCATATCAAACTACAATAGATTTTTGTGAGTTTAAAATTCGAATACAAGCTCTCGTTTGTTTTTTTCAGGCTATACTGAAGTGCCCCTGGAACCTCTTCATTCAAAGTTTCAGCGTACTTTAGCTACAAGTACACATGTATGTACAAAACTTTGTATATGTTGTGTGTGTGTGTTGTACGTCAAGTTGTCAATTTGTGAAGTGTGCGTACGAACTCAAATAAACAGAGAGCCGCCACGAGTCCGCTATATTGCTAACTTGATGTATTATTTCGAGGTACGGGATGATTCTATTATTTATCTTATTCATTTTTTGAAGACTCCAATGATTATGGAGATACATTCGATTTCGCAATCGCTTTTAAAAATGCCTTTCAAATTCAATGACCTTTGCAAGGCAATTTTGAAAGTACACAACGAATTAAAATTGAATCTTTGCAGTAGTGGGCGTAGCTTCGTCGAATTGTCAATGATTCCCATATTTAAGTTGCGCTCGAAAGATCCTATAAAAAGTGGGTTCTATCACGATATCGATTGTCAAAAAGTAAACTAGGTTTGTGCATTCATATGCGCTACTGATCATTGGGAGTGGACTGCCAATGTCGCACGGATGTACTCGATGAGCTGGCCAGAGATCGTCACTCACTGGACGCCTCAGCGTGGACATTGCCGTCGAGGTCAACCGCGGTGAAGAAGGTGTGATGATCTGATCATGTTCGCGGAGCAAACGTGGCAGAAATTGCATAAAACAAAGAGGTTTGGAAGGAGAAAGGGGAGGCCTTTGCCCTACACTGGGACACAGTATAGGCCATAAAAAAAAAAACTTGAGAGGTGTCAAGGGACACCCGGATGGAACGAAGTTCCTTTCACGTACATAATATCATATACATTTTAGATTTAAGTTAGTGTGCGAAAAATAAAATATTTAATTTAAGTAAGATTAATCCTTAATTCGAAGCAATACGTCTTACTTAACTGCACAACCGAATTTGTACTTTGTAGTTCGGTCACTCAAAATAATAATCATATCTATCCTTACTCACATACACACCCCAATTGTACGTAATTTAAGGAAATTTCAACTTTATTATAAAGCAATAAAGCTTACAATAGCTTACTATAGCAAAAAGTGTCGTGTCAACTTTTCGTAAGATTTTTTTCCGTCTAGCCCCCTTTCACAACGCGCGATAAGGAACTTCGTTCCAAAACATTGGGTGTACATTGCTGCTGGAACATTCTATTCCATATTCCATATTTCCATATTATTATTTTTGTCTAGACCCCTTTTTTTATGGATGGGAAATCATTTTATGACCCGCTCTGGCCGGAGCGGAAAGGAGTGTCAGACTTGTACTAACTAAAACCCATCCATGATCCTTCTTAGTCTTTTGTGTTTTGGCCCTCTTGGAAAAATCGGCCCTCTCGGACGTCTAGGTCCCCTAAGCTTTGCCACCTTGATAGCATTAGTTGGGGCTTCGGATCCGTCCCTCAAGGTACAATTGGTAGGTGGAATTGCACAAAGACCAGTAAACCAGATGGGGTATTGTTTGTTATTTACCCTAAATAATTTATGTTAACAAGAATGTAAATAAGCGGAGATAGTTTTTTTGGGAGGAGCTCGTGGCTAATTAATAACAGCCGCATGGGTCGATCTTTGAGGTTAAGCCGAGCTTGCCGAGGTTGGTCCGTGGATGGATGACCATAATTACATACAGAGTTTCCTCCGTGCCTCGGAAAGCTCGTTAAAGCCGTTGGTCCCGGCTGTCATTTGTAGATCTTTGACAGTCATTACGAGTAGTCAGAAGCCAAAAGTCTGACATCCAGTCTTACCATGGGGTATCGTATTACCCAGTTAGTGGGTTGTGGAGGCCAGATAGACAGTCGCTTCATGTAAAATACTAGCACCCAGCTGCATCCGGTTAGACTATTTAGAAGCCGACCCCAAGATAGTTCGGGAAAAGGCTAGGCAGATGATGAAGAAGGTATAGTTTTTTTTCTCACAGGAAAATCCAAGACTCGTACCTATGTGATTGTCCTACTTACAAAAAAAAAATCTTGTTGTTTTTCGTCAATATATTCTTATTTGTTCCGACCAGTTTAATTATTATTGTCATCGATCCATCTTATCATCCGTATTACAACGACCCTTGTCCTACTAAATTAAGTCCGGGATTTATCTACTTCACCTGCTGTCACACTATCGATATATCTAAAAGCCATAACATTAATATTTACATATACTTAATTATGTCTAAATACATAATTATGTCTAGGCAAGTGATTCAAACTCTCATTTAATTATATAGTTTAAATTTTAACAAAAATACTTAACGTGACCACCACATCCAAACTGTATTATTTGATTTCATTTACTTTTTAATTTGATTTAATTGTGTTAATTCATCGGGTATATTTAATAATTGCAGTTATAATAATATGTCGAAAGATAAATATACGACAGAGAGTTTCCTAGTGAAACCATCTGTAATACAGGTTTTACCTAAAACGGACGCCAGTCTCTATGTAGGAATAATTTGACTTTTAATTAAATTTTCTAATTTAATTTTATTTATGATAGTGATAGAAATAAAGTAAATAATATTTTTACGTTAGTCAAGAGCTGTTCTTAAAAGCGGTAAAGGCGTTGATAAGGAAATTAGCCCTCAAAAACAAAACACCCTGTATATCGCGTTCGTGACGTCACGGAATGTCTCGCTACGTTATAGCGAGTCATTAGACGACTGCCGCATGGGCAGTAATCCTGGCTTAGCTTTCACTGCTATGCCTGATATTTGTGCACTGACTCTGATGGTAAATTAATGTTTGTTTTGCTGGTACAAAAGCGCCAATCCTATAGTAGCGCTGCAGTTGAAATGGAGATTATGTTAGAATTTGTCTCAAGTTAAGGCAAAAGTTTCGACTCATTGAGTGTGGATCACAATTGAGCACAACACAAAAGGAGCTCATGGCTTAAGCCGCACTTGCCTAGGTTGGTCCGTGGATGCGTGACCACCCAATATATACCGAATTTCCTCCGTGCCTCGGTAAACACGTTAAGCCGTTGGTCCCGGCTGTCAAGTGGCCCGAAAGACTGACAACCAGTCTTACCAAGTGGGATCGTTTTACCCAGTGCTAACATGGGTTGTGGAAATCAGACAGGTAGTGGCTCAATGTAAAATACTTGCAGCTGAAAACCAGTATTTTACATTATATTTTACCGGTGTAAACCGGAAGCCGACTCCAGTACATAATTGGGAAAAGGCTAGGCAGGTGATGATGAGCGTTGATCACAACATTTCATAGATGTACAGTGTGATATGGTAAGGAAGCGGGTGGGTCATAAGAGGACGACTATTAGAGAGTATTATAGAAGAAGATACCAAATAAATAAATAAATGATAATGGCAGAAGAATGATGATTTTTCAATTTGTTAATAAAAACTGGTGTTTAAAAAATGATAGTTTATGCAATATAATATTGAAAGCGAAATTATTAAAACAGTCATTCATATTATATTTCTTCAAATGAACGATATCCGATCTCTAAACTGCAAAGAAACACTTCACAGCATACAAACTGAAATGAAAACTAAATAAATCCAAGTTGTCTTGGACTAAAAATAACTCAAGATCAAATAATTCATTACGGTTTTGATCGCTTTCGAACTTAAACTTCCTCGAGTGTTGGGCCATGAAAACAGCTATTTCCTTTACTATTAAGTGCTAAAAGTACCAAATGATATTCTTCATCAGCCTCCAGCTGCAGTCCACTGTTAGGCCTCTCTAATGTCATGAAATACTTTTCGATCCTCGGCTTTTTTACGGCTCGGCGATTTTTACCATGCATTTATTGCAAAATTGGCTCTCCAGCTCTATGGGAGGAACTGTTTTTCTGAACTGAACAGCTAGTGGATAGCCGACGAAGACGTGGAACTTGCGTACTTTGGTCTAATAAAATATAATGTCGTGCCAGCGACACTAAAAAGAAGAAGGAATTTTTGGATGCTTAAACATCCAGAGCCTCATCTGAACACTTAGGAATTATATTCAAAGTGTCAAAATTTGTCAATAGGTACCTATCCCACCACCTTGGGCTATGCACTACAGCTGCTATTTTAGTGGCCTTAAAAGCTTTTAGTTTTGATGCGCTAAGTGCATGTGAGATTGATGTTATAGGACAATGACTCGGTTGTCTTGAAAAGACGATTATTAACAACAAATGAGCGATCATCGATATGTAATTCCAGCAGATGTGGCAATCATGTGGGTCAATGGTGGGTATGAAAATGTCAACGAAAAATGAAGATCACCATATACAAGCATCAATATTTGAATTTGAATTCGATCGTCTATTCTTTTCCGCTTGTTTCCTAGCCCCAATATCAATAAACGTTATAATTAACAAATAGATTAATTTGGAGCGGATAAACTTTGGGAATTCCGTAATCTTGCTCTTTTAATTTATCCATCATGGCGAATAAGGAGAATTAATTCTGTTTTCGTTCGGTTTTCACGCACAGTCCTGTTTTGGTGAGGTCAAAAACGCAACTGGGTCAGTAAATACTCGTTTATTTAACCTTACCATGTCAATGGGTGGTCAAAGGTTGTATTATCAAAGAGGGGAACCTAAGTGTTTTGTGGTCAAAGTTGATGTATTGATGGGGGTTACAGTTAGAAGAAAGTTTGTTTCTACCCTGAAAATAACAACACCAAGAAAGCATATAAGTGAATTATGAACTTGCTTATGTCCCAACGAGATATAAATCTGCGAATAAAAACTTAACCATACACCATATTTTCCAACTCTTCCTCGAAACCATTTATTCCTGACTTAAAAACAATTTGCCTCAGACAAAAAACACTTCCAGAACATATAATTTAATGAGAATAATACTAAGGACACTGGTGTTAATACTTCAGGGCTGGGGCAATGAATCGCGACGGGCAATAATAACATCCGACCGAGCTTTATATTTTATACTTATACCGGACTTTAGGCCTACCTGCACAGGGTAGGGAGGGATAGAGGCGAAAGCGCAAATCGGTGTTTTTGGGTCTTAAATACACACACAAGAAACTTTTATAACACTTTAAGCAGTTGGTCCCGGCTGTCATTTAGATCTGTGACAGTCGTTACAGGTAGTCAGTGGCCCGAAAGTCTGACAAACAGTCTCACCAATGGGTATCGTATTACCCAGAACTAACTGGGTTATGGAGGTCAGATAGACAGTCGCTCCATCTGAAATACTGGTATAAAGCTACATTCCGGTTAGACTGGGGTCGGCACCTCAACATATTTGGGAAAAGGCTAGAATGAAAAACATTTAAATTATCTGTTGGGAAGGTTTCAATTTAGTGTGATCATCGAATAAACTACTCTTATAAGCCTCTAACAGTGAGTTTGTGACATTAGCCTTTGAGCCGATTTGACCAAAGAAACTGAACGCGATTAGTCCATTTATCCGACGTTTAAGGGCAGACTCATTATCTTTTGCATCTTCAAATTAGAAGATATTTCTAATTCTACCTTATTCTGTTTAGGTTTCGACCCTTCTAAGCTGTAGGACAAAACAAGGATCTAAATGTGCATCGAACAAAAGAAACATACAGGAGTGCACAATGGATCCATTTCTTCTTTTCAGGCTCAAGAGGACACGATTGCTCTTTTCGCCGTAGCAAGCTGTACAACCTGAACCCGACACTACTCTGTGCAACCCCATTTAAGATGTAAACACATAAGTATAGGACGTAGGGGCGCGGGGCGCCAGTCGTCGCGGCCGAGCGCCCGCGAATAGACGCGGAGAGCCGCAACGCTCCGCAAAAAAATAACCAAAAAAAAAGTAATAATTTTTTAATTTATTTTGACATAAATAATATTTTTTTCTTTTTAAAAAATAAATTAAAATCTGAAACCAAAAGTTTCAGTATTTTCCCCCCGAAAAGCGCATTGCAGTAGCGGTTTAGAACATCGAATGTTTTGAATTGTTGTAGAGACCGACCGAAAAATTCCTTTGCCCTAAATGTTTCCTTCCCTTTTTTCACGATTTTCTTTTTGTTATTTTTAGATAATGTTGTACGGCTAAGTGTTGAATGTAAATTCGTCAATTCGGGATGCCTTGTTGTGGATTATGACGAGTTGAATCAAGTGAGTTCAGTTGAAAGTTATCGATTGTAGCAAGAAATGTTGGGAGATGTAGCTAGAGTAGATTGTGGCTTTTCCAATTATTATTTTATTAGTCCTTATCTTCTTTTGAGTTGCTCGTACCCGAAGTTTGATAATCAGCTTGTTTTTACAATCAATTCACTTTTATAGCAAACCTAGCTCTTTTGTGCTATAGTAGATGTATCTTTGAACTCATTTCATGGATGAACTCGTAAGCTGTACTATAACTAGTAACATCGTTTGTAAGTAGCACAAACCGGGAATCATTATACGTTCACCCTTTACGTTTATGTTCACCTAATAGCGCTAATTTAGGGTAAACACTCGTAAAAATTGATGGCTCAATTTCAAACCACAATACTCATAACGGGCGAATTATGACAAAATTAAAACAGAGTATCATGTAGTAGCACATTACTATTACCGTTAAGGTACTATAAATTTGTAGACGCTCTCTGAGAAACAGTTGACACTATATAGTCTCTTCGACTATATATTTTGGGAAGCAAGTAGGTGCTAATATTTTCTCATTTGAAAACGTGCTGTGGCTGCTGTCAATTGTTATGTAAACTGTTGTGATTGGTTTACAGAAATAGAAGACTGACTTCATTAAATAATTTAAAAAAAAAAAATATGAAACGGAAAGGTTCATATGTGGGCGCATATCGCGCTAAGGTTTCTGTTAGAGAACCCAATTCTGAATAAAGCTCGTCTTTGTACTTACATGAACCTGCCCTACTAAGTAACATTAAAAATCACACAAATAAGAATCTCAAAATGATTGTTCCTGATCTTTTTTTTTTCTAAATATCTTTTGACATCGTGACCAAGCATTTTGACATCCCCATTCCTCTGAAATCAGCTTACAACTTGATTTTCTCCTAAATCACATTAATTCATCTAAGCAGTTTACAAAATGGAACGTTCTTCGTAAGTTTTTATATCATCGTAGTTTGACGATGTCACTGTTATCCTATCTCTATGAAAACCATTATGTGCTATTACCGCACTCGCATCTACTTTTACGACTTCGCGGAGATAAGCCGGCGGTATTTTAAGTTGTAGGCATAGCATTTAGTAATAATGTCTGATCATTTTTCTATGGTAGAACTATTGTCTTAAGCACTAACGCTGTAACAGAAATATTGTAAAACAAAATTATTTTAAAAGAGTATCCATGGAGTTTCTTGCCGGTTCTTCTCCATGGGAAACGACCAACCCGAACCGAGCACGTTTTTGTCGACGTTTTATTAGTGCTCATGTAGGCCTATGTAAAATAAAATATTTAGATTTTGTCATTTTTTTGATCTTCTTCTTCGTTTGCTCGGGTTGTACGAGAATAAGCTTTTGCTACAATGAAAAGAATCGGCACACATTAAGACAACTGTGTAGTACTTATTCAGCTTGTTCAGCGTTTGCATTAAATTAGAATTCAAATAATTCAACGATCTCCTGACCTTGTCCCAATTTATTTGGGGTCAGTGCAACGTATATTCTTCTGAATGAAATTATTTGTAGCAATGGGTTGCAATGCAGATAATCTAAACAGTGTAAGCTTCACTAAAAGTTAAAGATAGCTGATAGGCTATAAGTCTAAGTCATAATAATGATGCTTGCTGCTAAATGCTCTTCTTTCCATATTCTTTGAGACATAATTGGCTGTAGTGGTATACAAACCTTCATGTAGTAGTCAAAGCTTTTTATTGAATGCCTTCTTTTTCGTCATCCTTGATGAAATCTCCAATTACACTTTACCCGACCCGGGAATCGAACCCTGGACCTCATGCTCAGCAGTCGCTCTTGTGACCACTAGACCAACGAGGCAGTCTTAGACGAAAAAGAAGGCATTCAATAAAAACCTTCGACTACTGTTGTTTGAAAACATCGTGAGGAAACCGGCATATCCTCGAACTAAAAATTCGAAGACATGTGACATCTACCAACCCGCACTGGGTCCTCGTGGTGGATTACAGCCCACTCCCTCTCATAGAGAGGAGGCCTGTGTCCCAGCATCGGAAACATTATAGGCTGATGATGATGATAATGAATGTTGTTTCTAAGCAGCACCCACGGAGTCTGGATTTGTGCCCGGTTGATGGCAATAGGCTCGCCCCCTATTACAAGCGACTTCAACGCAACTGGCCAAATTCGGATGTACTATTACGTACACCTCTAGTTCTACTAAAGTCAACCCATTTCTGAGGAACAAAATAAAACTGTCAGTCGAGATCATCTACCCTGTATCAGATATTGCCGTCCTTTCATCTGCAGGAAAAACTTATTTATTCATACCTATTGATCCCGTAGGAAAAACTTCCCTTGTAACGAAGTTCCTCGAGCCCGTAGTGATTTATGATAAAAGTTGGCGATCTATTGAGAAAGTAGACTAGTGATAGTCTTTGTTAGTTTCTGAGGACCTAAAAGAAGTGCGGTTGATGTATCGACTAGAATATACGAGTAGTAGGGTCGATTTTGGATTGGACAGCCGTTAAGCCGTTGGTTCCGGTTGTCATTTGTAGATCTTTGATAGTTGTTACAGCAGTCAGTGCCTCGAAAGACTGATAACCAGTCTTACCAAGGGATATCGTATTACTCACTACTAACTGGGTTGTGTAGGTCAGATAGACAGTGGCTCCATGTAAAATACTGGTATACAGCTGCATCTGGTTAGACTGAAAGCCGACTTCAACATAGTTGGGAGAAGGCTAGGCAGATGATGATGATTCTGGATTAGAGGCGTGATTGGGCCTAGGTATAGCGGGCTAATTAATACTTGTCGCGGCCTGCCGTGGAGATACGATGATTGGCTGATACTCGCTGACAGCAACTGTCAGATACCATAGTGTATTTGCCTTCGACTCATGGTTGCTATAGGAACAGCAGCAGTAGTAGCCTAGTGGTGTGACCGTCGGACTGCCAAGTCAAAGGTCTCAAGTTCGAACGCAAGACACGCACCTCTGATTACTCGAATTCGTGTGCGTATCATATAATTATCACTTGCTTCGGTGAAGGAAAACATTGTTAGGAAAACAGTATGCCAGACAGATATTTCTCGACGACATTTAAAAGCAAGTCAGAAACCCATGGGCGGCATGAAAACGCTCGACGCCAGGTTAGGCACTAACCACGTGATAAAGAAGAAGATAGGACCAATGGTTTCAGTTCATAGGAGTCCGACATATCACTCCATTCTCTATAGCCTAAGGGTAGATAGGTAGGTAACAATGAGGATTTTACTCCACGGGCAAAAAGGCTATAGCTATACCTATATAGAAAGTGGAATAATATTTAAAGGTCTGTCGGAGTACCGATGAATATTCATGAACCACTATGGGATCGGAGCCACTCAACATTTTGGAGATGTCTTTTCATGCGAAAATAGAATCGGTTTTTTTTTTTTGGGTAGCACTTTTTTTTTTAGCAAGTGGCCAGCGATTTTGATAAGATGTCCTTCAGTCTAGCTTTTTAAAGACAGCCAACAAGCAAGCTAGTTTTTAAACTGAATTGATTTTTCAACACGCTTTTATTGTCTAGGTGTGTTATGTATGGAACGATATCTTTTAACGTGATTTTCACCTCTTCAAAACTCAAGCTGCCCTTACGAAAATATAAGTGACGTGCAACTAAGTATCCAAAATGTGCGAAGAGATTGATACATTACAAGTTTTTATTTTTAACTTGCAATGTATGTATATATGTATATGTTTGTTCGGGTGGAATCTTGGAAGCTAAATTAGAACATCTTCCCGATGTCCGATTGAGCTGAAATTTTGCACAAACCTTTGGTTCTAGTGACAATACATTTTTATGACAGACCTAACTTAAACCTGTAGCCAAGATCGTCTCCTCACGAGAGAACTCCTCAACGGCGCAGACACGAAAATTTGTATACACGATCATTTTTGTTGGATAAACATGAATTCTATCATGATCTTATCCTGCAGCCAGGATCGTCTTTTCACGAGAGAACTCTTCAACGCTCAATTAATAGCGGGGACGACACAAAACTTTGCACACGAGTTCATATTTAATGGATATTCAAGGTTTGTGTCATGAACTCATCGTGTAGCCAGGAACGTCTTCTTACGAGGGAACTCTTCAACGATACAGACATGAAACTTTGCGTAGATACGCGTTAATTTTTTAATGAATAAACATAATTCCTTGTGTTACCTGATCCTACAGCCAGGATTATCTTCTCAAAACTCCTCAACAGTTAATAGCAAGGATATGAAAAAAGTATTGAGATTGAAATAATGATGTGACAGAAACGAAATAAGAGTATAAGTAAAAAACCGTTTTTAAAAACAAGCTTTTATAATGATGTACTGAAAAGAAGAAAGTAAATTATAAGTAAATGAAAACGATAAAGGATAGTTTTCGCAAAAGCTTGTCGCGTGAATGGTAAATGCTACAGAAACTGTTCGCAACAAGCTTTTGTGAAAACTATCCTTCATTTCAAAACTATATAGGATCACGTGATCAAAACTAAATAGGATCTATTATGAATATTTGGCAATGCGACATGAGTATGAGAAAATTGATTCTTTTGCATGCCAAACATATTCAGAAGTAAAAAATTAACAGTCCAATGATGACGATGACTCGAAATTTTCATCAGAAAGGACCATTATTCACAAAAGACCAAATTTTGGACAATTTAAACTTTCCTAAACAAATGGACAAAAGAATGGTAAAGAATGGACAATAATATCCCCATCTAAGTCCCATTAAACGCATATACATGTTATTTTATGTAGATTATACCATTAAGTGAATCTCCTCATTTTGTTGGATATTGCAAATCATACGACTTCCATAAAGTTTGTATGAATAAGTGACGGTCCTTTTTTCCAGTACTTAACTCACTGACATAACAAGTTAATGTTCCTGATCGTCCTTTGATAATGTCCACGTTATTTCTTCCCGAGGTTTCCTTAATGGCCGAATATGAAAAGGTCACTTACTTGTAGTATTTAATTAGGCCATTCAGAAAATGCCTATCCGTCTATTCACATAATTTAGTAATTTAAAACAGGAACATTCCACACTATAAAATTTTTACTAACTTTTGCCAGCGGATTTGCCCACGTGTAGAAATTTACAATACGGGTACGCGCTACCGGGATAGATTCCTATGTCCTGCCCTGCCCAGGTCATGTTTCATCTATGTCCCCATCGAACTCCATTTAGCCGATGAAGCGCGAAAATGTATCAGGCTGACAGAGTTAGACCCGACCTACGTTGTCTAGTCTCTATCGACAACACCGCCAACTAACGGGCCCAACGATGGCTTAGAAGTAGAACCATTAAGACCCCAAAGCCGGCGTACAAAAAAGAAAAATGATCAAAATCGGTAAGGCCATATTATTATACAAGGTGTGGTTTTGCAACCTCGTCAAATTCAAGGAGGTAACTATGCTAATTATTCTCATTCCGAATCAATAATAAAATAGGTAGGTAATTTTTTTTTTTTTTCTTATTTACGGAAATTAGTAGGTGTGAACCACTGGTGTTTTAAGCGCGGCTTGTCTGATTCTCACCCTATAGCCGCGCTCCACACTATCTCAAACGTTTATTCGATAATTTCTTATTCCTTAAACCGAATTAAGGGGGTTATTCTGAAAAACTGACAAACATAAACAACCAGAAAAATCTGTGTTTATTAATAATTAACTAGGTACCGTAATTTTAATTGATTATTTATGTCTTTTGTGACAACCTCCTGAATTTTGACGAGGATGCAAAACAACACCTTGTATGAGGAAAAGGAATAAGTACACAAGCACAGCAGAATTTTACAAAACAAATGCGAAAAGCCATTGTTGAAAATATGGATCACTTATCTCAGACTTCTACGTCATACTCATCACATTTGACGTGATGACAAACTTAAATCGTAAAAAATCATGATTTTATAACAAAACCATTAAAAAAGATTCAATTTGTAAGCGGACGTCATTGATAACAATTGCTCCTAATTGAAAGATAACACATTTGTTGAAACATTCTTGTTGATAACTGAATACGTTCGTTAAATTGGAGACTGTTGTCATCGGCGTTGGTGGTGTAATGGTCAGCATAGTTGCCTTCCAAGCAGTTGATCCGGGTTCGATTCCCGGCCTACGCAATATATTTTGCAGTTTTCTTTTTGATTTTCTTTTCTATTTGTGTTAATTTTGTGGTTTTTCAATCGCTTTTTAGATAGGTTCCATTGTAGAAGTATGAAAACAATATCTACAATTTCATATCCATACTAATATTATAAACTAGCTGCCCCGCGCAACTTCGACTGCGTCACATTTTCCCCGTATTCGCAACATTTTGCATTGCTGCTCCGCTCCTATTGGTTGTAGCGTGATGATATATAGCCTATGTTACTTCTAATACCTCCAAAAATATGTGTACAAAGTTTCGTGATAATCGGTTGAGTAGTTTTCGCGTGAAAGCGTAACAAACAAACTTACTTTCGCATTTATAATATTATATAGTTAGGATGCAAAAGTCACTGTTTGTTTGTTTGTTTGTTTGTTACCTTTTCAAGACTAAACGGCTGATCGGATCTTAATGAAATTTGGCAAGAAGATAGATTTTAACCTGGGGAAGGAGATAGGCTATATATCATCACGCTACGACCAATAGGAGCGGAGCAGGAATGAAAAATGTTGCGAAAACAGGGAAATAAAATAAAATTAAAATATAAATTTCTTTCATGAACATGATTTGGAAGATAGATCCGTAGCTTAAAAATCTTTTATACTTTCATAGCAAACCCCTAAAAAAAACTAAAAACCTACAACATCACTTAAAATTATTACCCAGTACCCAGAACCTCGTTCCAAGGTCAGAAAAACCTTTTCGTTCATAATTACTTTACGCGGTCAGCCCCTAAAAGGGAGCCACACATTTTTGTAACCTCCCCCAATGCCCCCTTACTTGGGGGACCACTAAAACTTAAGATAGTGAGTTTCCCCCTTGATTTAGTGAGCTAATTTTAGACTAGTAAGATTATTGAGATATTTCGGAAAACTTATACAGAACTTATATAGAACTAGCTGTCCCGCGCAACTTCGTTTGCGTCACATTTTCCCCGTTTTCGCAACATTTTTCATTGCTGCTCCGCTCCTATTGGTCGTAGCGTATTGATATATAGCCTATGTCCTTCCCCAGGTTGAAATCTATCTTCTTGCCAAATTTCATTAAGATCCGATCAGCCGTTTAGTCGTGAAAAGGTAACAAACAAACATACAAACAGAGTGACATTCGCATTTATAATATTAGTATGGATTTTTGCCTAAGATTTCTTCTTTGGTATTCTTTGCGTCTAATTAATTTAAAAGTTTAGTTAGCTTAATAAGAACAGGTATTCGGGTCAATGTTAAGGTTAAACCGCGCTTGCCTAGGATGGTCCGTGGATGGGTGACCACCCATTACATACAGAGTGTCCTCCGCGCCTCGGAAAGCACGTTAAGCCGTTGGTCCCAGCTGTCATTTGTAGATCTTTGACAGTCGTTACAGGTAGTCAGTGCCTGATCTGGTAACCAGTGTTATTAAGGGTTATCCTATTACCCATTACTAACTGGGTGGTGGAGGTCAGATTGGCAGCCGCTTAATTTAAAATACTGATATTCAGCAGCATCCGGTTAGACTACTACTAGAACCTAACACAGTTGGAAAAGGCCATGCATATGATTAATTAGAAAAATAATGTTACGTAATCATTTACTGAAAAGTTCATTTTGCATCATGGTGATACGTTTGTAAAAATAACTACATTGATTTAAATAATCGCGTATGTCCTCTCATTGTTTTAGAAAAGAAAGTCGCTTCAAGTGAAAACATTTTAATATTATTTCAATCCATCTGGAGTATCATCGAGTGCTGATTTCTTTAACAATAACACCCCTCTTTTTTGGTCGGGGGTTAAAAATGAACTTGAGTTAAATAGCAATCCTACTTAATATTATAAATGTTGATGTAATGTATGAATGTTTGTTACACTTTTACGCAAACACTACTGAATGGATCTGGATGAAATTTGGCACAGGGATAGATATTAGTCTGGAATAGCCATAGGATACTTTTTATCCCGGTAGTTCTACACCCGTCGGGTGATTACCAATAAAAAAACGCGGGCGAAGCCGCGAGCATCAGCTTGTAATTAATATTTGTATTGGTAATCAAAGAAATCCGTGTTCGGACTAGGAAAGAAAACAGAACTTATTCTCATTCTCCACATAATGTTCTTTTGAAAATGAAGAACCTTCTTATAAGAAGAGAAAATGTACGCCAACAGTAAACTTTAACATCAATAAAATACCGAAGTATATTTTTGTGTATACTTTGACAAGGCAGTAAGTCCCACAATTTGCTGGGCCCAGGTGCTCGCCTCGCCAGCTGATGCCCCAATATAAACGGTAGCTCGCGAATTTTACAACTTTCACACAAAAACTCTAGTTCCCTTGAAGTATAAGTAATTGTTCTTGTTTTAGACGGAATTTAGGTATAATGATTATTAATATACGTTTCGCCTCTAAATTGTTTTGTAGTAGATAAAGTTTTAAGACAGGAGTGTTCTAGACTAAGTATGACAAATTCTTGTTTTGGAATTATGTTCGGAATTAAGGAAAGCTGTTATGAAACTAAGTAAGACTTATACATGTTACGTGTAGTGATAGAAGAAGAAGTAAACCTAGGTTTACCATGTGAACTTTGTGTAGCGACCCTACAAAATCCGGCCAAGTGCGAGTCGAACTCGTTTTTGTATAGGAGCCCCCTTAAATATTTATTTTATTCTGTTTTTAGTATTTGTTGTTATAGCGGTAACAGAAATACATAATCTGTAGAAATGGCTAACTATCACGGTTCATGAGATACAGCCTGGTGACAACGGACTTGACAACGGTTTGACCCTTTGGGTATGGAACCCTAAAAAGTACTACCTTCAGCAACATAGTACAAAAGTACTACAGCGCCATCTATGACATACATGAAGAAATTACATATAAATTCTAAATCGCGCTTAAAGTTATCCGCAAACTTGGAGTATATAGAAAAACCCGACAAAAACTGTCGGGCAGTAGCCCACGAGACACAACATTCGTCTGGTCAAAGGATCCTCTCTTTTCTATGGGGTATGAAGAACTTTACGCTCTTTTCTGCATCATTCTCTTTCCCTTATCCCAGTTTATTTGGAGTCGGCGCAGCATATCTTCTTCTTCCGTACTTCTCTATTACTTGTCATCTCGTGAGACGCCTCCTTTCTTGCCATATCATCCTTCACACAGTCCATCCATCGTTTCTTTGGTCTTCCTCTACTCTTATAGCCATCCATGTTCACACTCAAAACTTTACTCACAATTTTACTCTTTTCTCCATACACCTAAATTAGTATTATCTAAAACTTTTGGATAATATGGAAAGCTTCGTTACCAAATGTTGTAAACAAAAATGACTTCGCTACCTAAAAAACAAATTCATTAAACGAAGGCCATTCCTTCACCCTTGCCCTTATTACTGACACTTTAATAACCAAATGAATACAATTAGCGAGCCGACCAAACACAAAATAACAAACAAATATTTCCTCAGCCTGCTTTCAGTGAAATTCCTTGGAAAATGGAAAATATTACGTAACGAAAACGAAATTCCCTCGAATAATTACTGCTGGCGTTAACAATAGGAACGTGACACGAATTTTCCATATCAATCAATATAACTTTCCATTTTGTTTGTCAAAAGTGTTCACAATGGCGTCACGGTTTGTTTAATGGTGTCTATGATTAATTATGGAAATGGAAATCATTGCTCTTTGATTGTTAGTAAAGTAGAGGATTTTGGGCCTTTACAAAGCTTTTCGCGTGGAAAGGTAGGAATCGGGCAATGGTGCCTTTTATTTTTTCGGCAGCCAGTATCGAAACTTTTTTAAATGCATTGGAGAAAATATGACTGCTTCGTTAGTCTAGTGGCAGCAAGCAAAATTGCGGAGCATGAGGTCCTAGGTTAAATTCCCAGGTCAGGCTAAGTGTTATTGGGTTTTTCCATCAGGAATTTCTCAGTAGCAGCTTCGGAGTCTGGAGTTGTGCCCGGTTGATGCCAATAGGCTCGCCCCCTATTACATAGGACTTAATCTTAACTGGTGAAATGTGGATGTACTATTAGGAACACTTCTGCCTAATGCTGATTACAGGCGTGATATTATGGTATGTGTTAAAATATGACATGTAAAAGGGATTCCATTAAGTATTCTATTTCCACTATAAATTGTAATATTTTGACTAGCTGTTCCGTGCAACTTCGTCCGCGTCAAATTTGCCCCGTTTTCGCAACATTTTTCATTGCTGCTCCGCTCCTATTGGTCATAGCGTGATGATATATAGCCTTCTTCAATAAATGGGCTATCTCACACTGGAAGAATTTTTCAAATCGGACCAGTAGTTCCTGGGATTAGCGCGTTGAAGCAAACAAACTGTTCAGCTTTATTATTAGTATCAGATTAAATAAAATAGTTTTTATAGAGGCTTCTCTTCAAATACCTCCTTTGGATATGCCCATCAAAAACTATTAAATTCTATTTAAAACTTAATTCATCGACGGTCGGACGGTCGTGTCCAATGGTGTTTCACTGTCGCCAAGTAACAGTTCACAATCATTACAATCAAAATCTCATTCGCATTAAATTATACTGACCATAAGATCTTAGCAATTGTTACGTGTACAAGGTTTGCTAATATTGTGTTTAAGAACGCATAGTTTCACACACCAAGTTAAAATACACCAAGATGTCCGTATACTTAGTCACACCTTCTTAGAAACAAGCGGTTTAGAATCAATAATAACTTCAAAAGACATTGACCAAAATGTATGATGACGTGATGGTATCTTATTCCTCGGCGGCGATTAAATTTAAATAAAAATTCATTTATTTCTGTAACCCACATAGCCCATAATTAGGAAATAGAGATTTTCAATTAAACTTCTAAAGTAAGGTACAATTATTACTAACGCAATATTACATTACGAAAAATCATAAAATTCAATCCGTATTGCGATTAATATCAGTATTATATTATTGTACAAGTTTCTGCAACAAATCTTTTTATTTATTTCATATGTAAGTACAAATATATTTTGATTTATTTTTATTTTAGTGAAAGAATTTATAGAATCAGATCAATAGTTTAGAGAAGATTACCTTTACATAAAAACATATATACTTTACCTCTTTATTAGACATATAAAGTAAATATATATACATATATTTCAAGTAACCATACTCTACCGTGGTCGTTGACCCGAACCAAAACTGAAATAATTGTAATTTTGAATTATCACGTTTAGATCATACGTATCACGCCTGCAGTGTTCTGCTACCTAATTTTATATCGGTCCGTAAACCGTATACATTATCACATAATCACTCACGTATATAATCACTTCTTACACAAAATAAAATATTTTTGGACATTTCATCAAATTGTCGTACCAGTGCGGGAGACATTGAGAAATGGGTTGTGTCACAAAAAGTGACCGACTACCGACCACCGACCAGCTCAGGTGCGGAACCCGGCTTGAGCTCCTTTTGTCATAGATTCGCGACCATTTATCATCTCGTGTACAAACTTGAAATATTTTCATAATGAATATTAATACTAGCGAGGATACTGTACATGTAAGTACACAGATTTCTGCCGAGGCCTGATGAAGGGAATCGAACTGTGACCACAAAAGGAATACCTCTAGTCGTGACAAAATTTGACATAGATGCCTTTGTAGATGACGACGTGTATACCGATTGGAAGGATTTCAGGAAATGTAGTACTAAACGCATCGTAGGATCGTTGGTCGACTGGTCGCAAGCGCGCCTGCGACCCCCGAAGGTTTATGCAGAGATGTAGGTATCCTAGTACACCACACACACACGTGTTTAAGTCCCATGCAATAGCCTATTCCCATCAACCGTGCACAAATCGAAACCCCGTGGTTGTTATTGAGAAATTACTGATGGAAATTTTTAATAACAATGGGAATCGAAACCAGGATCATGAAATCCAGAACATGAGTTCAGCAGTCACGCTGCCTAGACTAGGCAGTACAACACAGTTAGTTGGTAATACGGTACATCTCGTAGACTGTTTGCGAAACTTTCGGGCTGCTGACCACGCGTAAAGCTTGTCAAAGATCTACAAATGACAACCGGGATTAACGGCTTATCGTGCTTTCTAAACTAAGAAATGTGATGGACATACGTGTATCCACGGAGCACGTACTGACCTCAGAAAGCCTAATTTAACTTTCGATAGACCCAGTATTTTGATATGAGATAATATAAAAGGAATCCTCGGAATCAATGCTGGATTAGGATTGGCTGGTGATCGATTGCCCCAGTTAATTTGGGCTCTTATCCTGTCAGCATAAGCTAGTCACGGAACAGATTGTGCTGTGGCCTGTGATAGAAAGATTTGTATCGCGACGAAGCTTTAAGAGGGGCTGATTGCCTTGGACAGTGGACTTTCCTCTATGTCGGTAGCCGCACACATTTTTAAATAAATTTCCTTAGATGCACCCATAAGGTTTTTTCCAATAGTGGCAGAAACTACAAAATGCTAACCGAGTGTGCGATACTTACATAGCACTCTTTTTGCTTCATCCACATGAATACATCTATGTCTTATGCGCATCTGACATTTTTCTAGAACATCCTCAATTTCCCTCACACTCAGAAAGTTTTCATTTTCGAATATAGTCAACCTTCCGCTGTGGAAAGAGACCGAATCAAAACCATAATTTTACAGAAACTCTTGATTTCCATGCCAAAAACAAAAGCCGTCTACATCACTCCCCAAGGACCAATAACTCAGCATAGAACAACCCACTCCATCCCACTTGACACGAATCCGATTTGATCAATAAGACCTGTCGCGATACTGGAGATAAATTGTACGCAGCCAATAATACGGTAACGTGGATGTATGTAACGGGATCTACAGTAATAACATCTGAACTGTCTGCCCTGAGAAGTTATTGGGCTTGCGAGACGAAATAGATGGAAAATATTGGAGGAACATTTTGGTGATGCGATACGTTGAGCAAAATTACAGGCGTAACGTAACATAATTCCTGAAGGATTTGTAGTATTATCTAGACACATTTTATCAGTTATGTTTTAAAGGAATAGGGGACAGGCCCCCTATTCCTTTAAATTTCGGCACATAATCGGTATATTATAATCCATAATTCGGTATATAATCCGCAGCGCCTTCCGCGGGCCTCATGCTCATTAGTAGTGCTTGCGATCATTAGATCCAACGAAAAAGAAAATATTGTTAGAAAACTCTATCAATACGGTGAAAGAAATGGTTTGAACGGAAATAAAGTCTTGAAAATGTAGGCTGGATGGCTAATTGAAAAGAAGACATGGTAAACACTTGTGCGTCGGCCGGGAATCGAGCCCCGGTCAACTGCTTGGAAGGCAACTATGCTGACCATTACACCACCGACGCATGTATACACCGTATAAATCACCTCATCACGAAGCCGTTAACCAAGCGTTCTGTACATGAAAGTAAGTAACTTTACGCAAAAAATATTGCTGGGAAACGACTTTTTTTTGGGGGGTGTAAAATCATGTTTTGTGGTAGATCTCAATGTAACGCACTCAAAACATTGTGCTGATGGACGGATTGAATAGTACGGGGTCGTGGAGGTGTTTAAAGTAATAATAACTACTGTGGTGTAGTACCTACTGGCGAACTTCAAAATCGCAATCTCTTGATGGAACGTTCGTGAGGCACTATTAACATTTGGCTACAATAGAAATCATTACAAAGGTCAAATACAATGATTTCATTGTTACAAAACTAGTAACATCTGAGCAAATAAATGTTATCACAACGTGAGTTACATATTCTTGTGATCACTAACGCTAGATAATATGCACGTCATATTATCTAGTGTTACCCTGGAACCCTAAAAACCACTAATTTTCAATAAGAATTCGTGTGTGGCTATTGATTATTTTTGTAAATTTAAATATTAACATTTGCTATTACGTTTACGTGCATCTACAGTCCACACCTAACTTGTTTCGAGCTTATACTGGAAATACTTAGAGGTGCCATAATCGGTTATATTTTATCGAAACCAAAGCTTTTCGAATTACATCAACTCTCTTATACTCAACGACAGAATCGACTCAGGTTTTCTTTCATATAGAACGCTAGCTGTCCCGCGCAACTTCGTCTGCGTCACATTTTCCCTGTTTTCGCAACATTTTTCATTGCTGCTCCGCTCCCATTGGTCGTAGCGTGATGATATATAGCCTATGTACTTCCCCAGGTTAAAATCTATCTTTTTGCCAAATTTCATTAAGATCCAATCAGCCGTTTAGTCGTGAAAAGGTAACAAACAAACATACAAACAAACAGAGTGACTTTCGCATTTATAATATTAGTATGGAAGTATGGATAGTATGGATATTTGCAAGTAATATTGTCTTATACTACAATTACAGGGAAGAATCTGAAACCTGTACATTTCTAATTAAATCATTTTTTTATGATTAATTAAGGCGCATAACAAAAGTGAATTTGTACGGAACCCTCGGTGGGCGAGACCGACTCGCGCTTGTCCGGTTTTTTTAAACGAACTTGCTCGTACCTTAATCAAGCATACATTTAGAACTAATAACCCGCCCGTGCGATTTAACAAGGAAGCAAGTTAGCTTTTCCTACTCGTATTGTTAAAATCAGCAATCTAAAAATATCCTAAAGAAAAAAACAAATCATGAAAACAAAAAATATTCCAATATGATCCTCACAATTGTACGCTTTCAGGTCCATTAATATGTAAAATTGAATCCATTGTCTGTCGGTATAATTGAAACGCATTAAAATACGGATAAAATCTGATAGGTTGACGGATTGAAATGTCAATCATAATATAAATCACAGGTTATGAATGAATGTGACTGATTCGAAGGTTGATTTTGAATATTTACAAATGGAAGGCACGTTTTCGGAGCTGTTTTGGGTAAATAGGAAAACCAGTTCAGCGTTTTCCTAGCATTATCGCACGGCAGTGGCGGGGGGAGCTCGTTGCTAAATATTAACAGCCGCTTGGGCCGATCTTAAGGGTAAGCCTTGCTTGCCTAGGTTGGTCTGTGGATGAGTAACCACTCATTACATCCCGAATTTCCTCCGAACCAGGGAAAGCAGGTTAACCCGTGGTTCCGGCTGCATTAGACGGTCTTTGAAAGTCGTGGTAGTGGCCCAAAAGTCTACAACCAGCCTTACCAAGGACCCATGTTCTCTCATAATATTTCACATCATTTTCATCAAATGAAAATGGTTGGATTTGAAGACTAATAATACAATAAGCCTCCTTAACCTAACCTCTAAAACTCGGAAACAGTATTAATATCGCATTTAAGCATAGATTTCACTTTGATATTGGTCTATCGGTCTATCCTTGCTTATCTCGTTTAAAAACGTACTTTCTATCCGCTTCGACATGCGATATCACCCACCCGGTCATTTTATTATCCGGACATCCAGACTTAACTGGATCAAACCGGATTCTGCCGGATTTCACTCGATTAATCCAGTACGTGTTAATGTTGATCCGGTTCGGCTTTTAGTTCCACGGTGCACGTGAATACTTTTAGCGAAATTCTGAACAATTAACAAAGGTATTTTAAATCAAAATGCAGGCCTTTTCAACCGCGTGGTGTGGCCTATACAATTATTTTTTTCAGAGTTCATTCTGAATGCCGCTAAAATTTGTGAGTAGCTAACTAACAAATTTGGTTTGAACCCATCATTATTTTACATTGGTATTTTACTTCGAAAACAGCGCGAGGAAACCAGCATGTCCTAGAACCAAATATTTTAAGACATGTTATATACCAACCAGCACTGCTCCCACGTGGTGAAATACACCCCGTGCCCTCTCAACCAGAAGCCTGTATCCCAGCAGTGGGTCCTTTATAGGCTGATATGCTTATGCTTAACAATCTGCGAGCATAAGCAATTACGAACAGGCATTTTTGTCCCGTGTGTTTAATTTAATTAGAAAGTTGCACATGATAATGCGCCAAATTTGACCGCTTTGCTGAACGTCCATTTTTATTTTTAGCCCACATAAAGGTCCTAAGCAAACAAAACAATGTTTGCGTCCATTCTTGTCACCATGGTGGTATTCTATAGCTGCACGTTTGGCAAATACGTTAAATATAAATGTCAAATGTTTGGCAAACAATGACTGTTCTTTTTGAATGTCGTTCGTCCAACTTCCATTACAAAACGTGTTTAGGTCACTAGTGTGTGTTTTGGAGGTCTTGATTTACAATGGTATTATAAATTCGTCGGTTTTTAAGTGTCGATAGAAGATCAAATAAAACATGTTTGGCTTACTCTCAAGAACCATTTTGTATTTGTGTTCATAACGCCAATTTTTTGTTCTTAAAACATTTTGATTTGAAACTGGAGAGACTGCAATATCTGGGGCCCTACTATGACCTCTTAAAGCAGTCTTATTTCAACCTTACTTTGCGTTTTCGTACCATGACGTCCTTAAAACAAGCTTGTTTTATTCCCGCTAGAATTAGCGGTTTTGATGACGTCACCTCAAATAGTTCATTCAATTAGTAGGTACCACGACGTGCCTTTTGACAACCAGCAAGAATATATTTACGTCAAAATACGAGAATGTTTGACAGTTTAAAAACAGGCCAGGTGCGAGTCTTACTCGCACACAGGGTTACATAGCCCCAAACAATATAATAATAATAATAGTAAGTTAATTAAAAACAAAGTTACTGCTGCAGTTTGGTGAAAAAGTCTCATATCTCAAAAACTAAATATCAAATCTTATTCAAACCAATTTTCGTTGAAAGTTATTTTTTATGTTCTACATTCCAATACTTATAAAGAGTTTTTCTCCTCTTACCTTAGAAATTAGAGGGGGGGGGACACGTTTTACCACTTTGGAAGTGTCTATCTTTCAAACGATTGACTTTGAAAAAAAGTGGTTTTAGAAACCTCAATGTCATTTTTAAAGACCTATCCATAGATACCCCGCACGTATAGGTTTGATGTTTTTTTTAGCTGCAGTTCCGTGTGGGGATCCCGAGGGTATCCTTAATCTATATATTTTTTTTAAATTTTTGTACAAAAAATCGTAAACCGGTTCCCAGAATACATCTACCTACCAAGTCTCAGGTGTGTAGTCCTAATAATTTCGGAATAAAGTGGCTGTGACATACGGACGGACAGACAGACAGACATGACGAATCCATAAGGGTTCCGTTTTTTGCAATTTGGCTACGGAACCCTAAAAAAGTTGCTCCGGCACGACTTAAAATTTATTGTTATGCAAATTATAATTAAAAACTGTATTGCCGTGTCAAAAATGTATAGATAGATGGCGAACACAGCAAACATGTTTATGCCTCATCTAGTTTTATATGGAAAAGTACGGAATAAAAAACGCAATTGTAGGTGTATTAAATAAAATCTGTAAATAGGCTACTCTCGTTTAGCTTGTGCAGGAAAGGCTGCATTTAAAATCCTGGAGCAGAAAAGAAAATTGAGATTGATTATGCTATTTATACCTCACTTATTTTTAAGTAATGATATATAGTAGTAATTTAACTTTCAGTTTATTGGGAATTACATCGAAGTAAAGATTTAAATTAATTAAAACGTTGTCTTTCTTCTTTACGGATTGTTTGTGAATGTGTGAACATTGTAGGCCATGTAGATACCTATATACTCGTTAACTATTTATCTGGTTTAATGTTTTTTTGTGTAGGTATTAAGCAACAAGGCTTATTGTCGGACCCACGCCGCCAGCCGCCACCCATGTTTAAGAACTAAAACTGTAACATGAAAATATTGTGTGTTGTGTATTGTATGTAAAACCAAATAATTTTAAAAGAATGGTGTTTCTTGCCGGTTATTCTCCATAGGAAACGACCAATCCTTGCACCTTTTCCCAACGTTTTATAAGTGGCCATGTAAGCCTATGTGAAATGTGAGCCCCATAAAAGATTGTCGTGTGACGATGATTTTCATTTTAATTTGTAGATAAATTAATATCTTTTCATATCATGCAAACGATTTTTATTCTTTTACCCTGGTTGAAGATTCGAGAACTGATTTCTTTTAAGTTTTTTTTTTTGTATAGTATAACGTTAAGACATGGCACCCCAATGTAAAATATTTTTTTAAGCCTTGTATTTAATAAAAGAAAAAAGTTCTGGTTGAGGGTGTTAAACCTTAGGTAGATAACAATTTTGTACTTTTCGATGCGCATGAAGATGGCAACCGCTGATTCCATAGCCGCACTGGTCCTTACTGCAGCATCTGCTTGCATTTGCGCCGCATGGACGAGGGCACGTCTTGCGGCTTCCTGCGATATGTGTGGCTCACGCCCTCGACGCCTATATGAGCACATTTGTATATATTTTATGAAATTTACTCATATTATTAGCCTTATGATAGGAATTAGTATTTTTAATGTTATTTAAAATTATATTCTGCTTCGAAACAATGACTCCACTCCTAAGGTTCAGACCGTTTTTTTGTGAAAGAGACGGCGCTATGCAGTTTATATTGCTAGTTGTGTCTTCCATGGGCCAAACAATCTTATTGCAGGAACTTTTTGTTTCAAGCTTATAATAATATTACTTTGTTTCATACCATGACCTCAACAAAACAATATTGTTTTACTCCCGCTAAAGAATGAACGATTTATAAGATTTGTCTATTCCCTGCTATAACATGGAAGACACAACTAGCAATATAAACTGCATAGCGCTGTCTCTTTCACAAATAAGCGGTCCGAATCGTACGTCGAAGTCATGGTTCTGAAGCCAAAAATAACTTTAATTAATATTAAAAAAAAAAAATTTTGCATCAAAATTTCATTTTTATGATAAACATTGAATAAAAATCATAAAACCTATAAAAATCTTTGAAGATTTTTATTTAGAAAGTACTAAAATGTTTCAAATTAAGTGGTGGCCTTAATTTTAAATTTTAAAACTGGCTGGTATTATTATTTTTTTCTTTATAAAGTGACATCCATGTCAGTTCATTATGTCATTTATACTTCAGTGGGTATCAACAAAAATCTGATAAAATATCTGCATATTTTTAAATCCTAAATTAAATAAAAGTGTTTACTTTACTTATGTGCTGTGATTGTAAAATTATGAACACTTTTTCGAAAATTTGATTCTGTTCTGTTATAATGTTGGACTTGAATATGCTACTACCTACTGCGCCATAAGAAGATGCGGTCTTATCCAAAATTTGTATTGGTATTAGTCTTACTTGCTTGCGAAGTTGGCTTGGAATAAAAACCTTAACGTGAACGTGGACTACTACGAACGTTTATGTTCCTTTTAGAGGGAAAGAACAACCAATGTGGAACCATTAAAGCTGCATCGATGAGTCTTAGAAACCACACCATGGAGGAAGCATGAGCTCGTTGAAATAATTCCAGGAAAATTGATTATGGACTGGTCTTCGAGCCATTAATCTGTTTTAAATTGTATAATAAAGAAATCTGATTATAAACTCATTGTTCTTAAGATATACGCTTTTAGTAGCGGGAGGAACGCAGTTGTGGAAGCAAAATAAACAGTTTAAAAGGTACAACGAAATTTATGAATTATTTCAACATATTAGATCAGACAGATTTTTTGACAACACTGTTATTTTCATAGCCCCATGGTAACAGACAATTATTCTTTTTCTATGGAGCAAAGGGTCCAAGGAGTCCATATTTAACACTTTCCCTTAATTGCCTGTTTGACATAGGATACTTAGTTTAATACAAGTCCTTTGATGGGTGGGCTTTGGCACAGCCTTGGTCAAAAAATCAGCCAGTTGCTCATTCGAGCCTACTTTCTTGACCAATATGTCTCCCTTTTCCACGATTTCTCTTATGAAGAAATGTCTTATCCTTATGTGTTTTGTTCTCTTGTGGAACTCAGGATTGTGTGCCAGGCGTATAGCAGCTTCGTTATCAACATGCAGTACTGGTACTTCTCTTAATTCAGTCAGATCATTAAAGATCCTACTTAGCCATATTAATTCTCTGGTAGCTTCACTGGCTGCGACAATTTCCGCTTCAGTGGTTGATATGGCGACTGAGGCTTGTCTTTGACTCAGCCATGATACAATGCCTCCAGAATAGCAGCATGCCACTCCTGTGGTTGAACGTCCACTCAGTTGACAACCACCATGGTCAGCGTCACTATAGCCTTCCAATAGGCAACATCCATGGTTAGCCTTGTACCTTATTCCAAAGGAACAAGTGCCTTTAATGTAGCGCATAATGCGTTTTACAAGAAGACAGTCTTCTTTAGTTGGCGACTCTAGTTTCCGGGATGCAACTCCGACAGCATATGCAATATCTGGGCGTGTTCCGGTCATCAGATATGCGAGGGACCCAACAGCTTCACGATATGGGAAGTGTGCCTCTACTGCATCAACTTTCCCTGATTGAGTATTATTATCTATAGGCGTCCCAATTGAATTGCAGTTTCCCATTCCAAATCGGTCCAGGACCTTCTTGGCATAGGCTTCTTGTTTGATGAAGATAGACCCGTCTGTTTCTCTGACTATTTCTAAGCCTAGGTAGTAAGACGCAGGTTTCGTCGTAATTTTCAGTCTTATCTTCAAATCATTTAGAAAGCTGTTGGCAAGGTCCTCATCAGTAGCAGCTATCAAACCGTCATCAACATAAAGGGTGATGAGTAGCTTTTTGCCATTAACTTGCCTGGTATACAGACAGCAGTCGGATTCACTTTGTTTAAAGTCCATATCCAGCAGAATTTGTTCGAAGCATGAATTCCAACATCTTGGAGCTTGTTTTAGACCGTACAGACTTCGGTTAAGCTTTAAAACATTTGACGAACCATCAGTGTAGCCATCCGGTTGATGTACATAAATCTCTTCTTGAAGTTTGCCGTTTAAGAATGCAGTACACACATCAAACTGGACAAGATGTAGATTTTCTTGCGTGCTTACACTTAGTAAGGCTCTTATCGTTGCCATACGAGCAACCGGACTAAAGATCTGTTCATAATCGATGCCTTTTCGTTGTTTAAAGCCTTTTACGACAAGTCGAGCTTTATATTTATCGATAGAGCCGTCAGAGTTCCTTTTAATACGTAGGACCCATTTGCAGGGTAGTGCCTTCCTGCCATCGGGCAACGGGCATGGCGTCCAGACGTTTAGGTCTCTTAGTGAATTAATCTCACTCTCCATTGCTTTGCGCCATTCTTCGCTATCATCTCTCACAATGGCTTCTTTGTAGGTTTCTGGGAATCTCTCATTGGTTACCGAGCACACAAAGTCCTCGTATCTTTTGGGTCTCGCGATTGTGGATCTCTGTCTAAGATTGTAGCGAGGTTCCTGTTCAGCTGGGGTACCATCAGCAGTTGAAGGCTCAGTGATCTCTAGCTCTCCTTCGTTGTGAGGTTCAGTGACCTCCAGCTCTCCTCCATCGCTAGCGTCGAGGAAGACTTCGTCTGGGACCAGAGCTTGGTCATCCTCTCTATCTCCCTCTTGAGCAAGTTCCTGGTTCTCGGCATCAGGCACAGGGTCAGGGTTGCTTCTGTCATCGCTCTCGGCTCCCTCTGACCGTAAGGGCACGCTAATGTTGATTTTAAATTCAACATCGGTCTGGAATGAGATATCTCTTGACTTCATTGTCTCTCTTCCGTTCCAGATCCGGTAGCCTTCGTCACCTTCGTAGCCTATGAGCCTGCCTTTGATGGCTTTCTTGCTCATTTTCTTGCGTTTTTGTTTTGGTACATGGGCATAGCATTCACTTCCGATTATCTTTAAGTGACTTATTTTGGGTTTCTTACCGTGCCACAACTCGAAAGGAACTTTCGATTCTACTCTAGTAGGCCCTGTTCTATTGAGCACGTAAGCAGCTGTATTTATCAGCTCTGCCCAAAGTTTTTGAGGCATTTCTCCTCTAGCATAAAGCATGGATCTTGCAGCTTCGACAAGCGTTCGGTTTTCTCGCTCACTACAGCCGTTCTGCTCCGGCGTGTAAGGCATTGTCAGCCTATGCTGAATACCGTGTCTTTGCAGTATTTTCCGGACGTCCTTGTTATCAAACTCGCCACCGTTGTCACTCAGTAAGGTTTTTACAATGTACCCAGCGTTCTTAGCTTCTTGGAGCATCTGTGTAAGTTTGTCTTTTACTTCTGACTTATGCTTTATAAAGTACACAAAGCGGTAGCTGGAATAGTCGTCCTTAAACAATACAAAATACTTGTATTTCGAGATACTTTCAGTGAAGGGGCCACAAACGTCAGTGTGTATCAACTCTCCACATGCTGAGGCTCTTTCCCTAGTTCCAAAGGGTTTTCGGTGAGTCTTGCCATAGATGCAGCCTTCGCATTTCAGTTTATCTGGACTTAACTCGATGCCTAGCTCGCGCTTAGCTACGCGAATGACGTGGTTCTTGTCTTGGTGTGCGAAACGCTCATGATACAGCTGCAGCATGTTTGTACCATTGATAGCATTTACCACTATTGATTTTTGCTTTGTGGGTATGACCGCCTTCATTTCTAGTTTATAGAGTCCGCCAAAGGGTACTCTCTTGCCAACGATTCTAGTAGTGCCTTCAATGTCGAGCTTGCACTGTCTAGTCGTTGATGTGAATAGGCTATTTTGCATCCTATCTTGCGCTGCCAACGGTGAGAACAGATTTTTGGTCAGATTTGGTACGAGCCACACATCGTTAAGTGTTATCTTCTCCTTTATATTATTAACATTTGTTTCTACCACCACAGTGCCTTTTCCTACGGCAGGAATTGTGCTTCCGTCAGCTGTAATTACTGTGTGGTCCACATCGAATTCTTGAAAATCGCTGAAGAAGTCGCTCCTTACTGCGATGTGGGTTGTTGCCCCGTTATCGACAAACCAGTTCTCTCGGTCTTGAGCTTGTCCTGTAGTGCATGCGTTTACCATTAGCGAGATGTGTTGCACCTGCTTGGCGTTTGAGCCTGTTCCTGATGTGCCTTGTGTAGATTTAGGTGGCCTCCCATCTCTAATCCACTTCTTGCAGTTGCGCACTCTGTGTCCTTTCCTAAAACAGTAGTTGCAGATCAGTTGCTCCTTGTCCTTGTCATGCTTGGTAGGACGCTCATTGGGTGTAGCCACTAGCGCTTCCTGTTTGGGAATCTCTTGGCTGCCTAGATCTCTTTCGAATGCACAGAGGTGTGTCGTCAGACTGTCTATGGTCTTCTCTGTCTGCTTTAGCATGAGCCAGCTTGATTTGAAGTTGAGGTACCTTTCGTCCAACGTATCTAACACCTTGCAAATGAGATACATCTCGGGAAGTTTAGCAGTAGCGTCAATCTTCGAGACTTCCGCCTTCAACTCATTCCAGAGGTTCTTTAGTTTGGCCATGTGAGTGGGTATGTCATCCACTTTGTCGTGCTTTAGTCCAAAGAACTCTAGACATATGTTATATGCTTAGAATAATAACGCATAGAAGCCGCGTCTAGTATAAAACACGAGCGATATCGCGTGTCAAATTCATTTTCTTTGTGTGCGTGAGCCGAATGTGTCTACGTTCCTCAAACGCACACGAATAAAACTTTCAGTGATACCATTACCATGCTGTTACCCACAAAAAATGGGAAAACGCACCACTATGTTGCTTGATCAAATCAAAACAAGCATTTTATGTTATCAGGATCTGGATAAAATGTAGATGATTTTTCATCTAATATGACATATTTTTACGGAAGGTACAGAATCGGCACCAGTATCCTATTTATAAAGACTAATATAAAATACCTGATGCCAAGTTAATTTCTCAAAACTGGCATAATATTTTAACGTATGCAATAGTTAGTAGGTACATCAAAAACATTTTGTTTTCCTAAACAAAAATAAGAACTAAATTGTAAGCAATATGGGTATTTTTTTCCTCACAAATAGCAACACTGTATTGTGATAAGTTAGGTTATTAAAATTTTTGTTTGATGATCGATTTACGTAAAAATAATGTATAAAATAATTTGAAATATAATTTGATCACATTTTTTTATGTTTTCCTGAAGTTCTACGACATCCCTTCACGCCAGAAACTATCATTTTCAATTATTTTAACTGTTTTCTCGTGAGTTGTGTTCGACGGAGCGTGACCTTGAGTACTGACGGCTCGCTGAGAGAAGTTTGCCAATAATGGCTAAGTTTTTGTTGCCTCACTTTTTGCACGCGTACTAGGTTTCTATGCGTTATTATTCTAAGGTTATATGCTCTATCTTCCGTCAGCCCGTCAAATAATCTGTGCAATTCTTGCCAGACTTCTCGTGCAGTCTTGTATCTCATTACTTTTTTCAGTGTGTCTTCCGACATGTTTGTGGTTAGCATCAGAAGAGCGCCAGTTTCGGCCTTCTTATACTTGGCTAGAGCCGAACTATAAGAGCTGACAGCGACGTCACCTTCCGACTGATCAACTGGTATTGGTTTTTTCCATTTACCTTCGACGGCTGCCATCGCATTCTCCGTTCCATCCAGCATAATCGAAATTTTGTATTTCCATGTTTGCCAGTTCTCTTTACCAATTAACTTGCCGATATCGATTTTAGTTGAGTAATCCATTTCGTAACGTGACACTTTTTCCGTTTAATCGCGGGTCGATAACCTCTTAAAATATACGCTTTTAGTAGCGGGAGGAACGCAGTTGTGGAAGCAAAATAAACAGTTTAAAAGGTACAACGAAATTTATGAATTATTTCAACATATTAGATCAGACAGATTTTTTGACAACACTGTTATTTTCATAGCCCCATGGTAACAGACAATTATTCTTTTTCTATGGAGCAAAGGGTCCAAGGAGTCCATATTTAACAATTGTAGCTTTATTAGTTTTATTTAATGTTAGGATCTAGGCATTTGTTGGTCTAGTAGAATGGATGACTGTGTGTAAGAGTTTGTAGATGACTTGAGAATGTTCAAACGAGTTTGCGCGAGTTTTAGTGGAGTGGACGCCCTAAATGGTAAAACTATATTGATTCTCAGTAACACTGGTTATAATCTATAGCAACAATACATGACTTCTTTATGTTGTTATACAGACACACATTATTCTTATGGATGCTAATGGTTTAATTAGTTATCATTATATCATAGTATTCAGCACCGTTATGTACAAGCATGCAAACAAACAGGTATAATGGTAAAGGTTTATTGATTCTCCAGCAATACAAGTTATAGGTAATCTATAGCAACAGTACAATTTACACAACATTGTTTAGGACTTAGATACAAACTGTTAGTAGGCATCAGTTTATCACACACAATTTGGCAGTCCAATGATGTCTTGCACTTCGTCAGCTGTGACTGGAGGCAGAGAATCATTAGGGTCACCACTTTGTCAGCCGTGACTGGAGGCAGAGAATCATCAGGGTCACCTCATCGAGATGTCGCTATGAGCTCCTTTGTGCTCTTACTTTGAATATCTCTCCGTTGCGTACATTTCATCTTATTTGAAGTGGCTACATTCATTTAATAAGCCTCAAGTGACGCCACTGTCGCGTACCATTGCCATCTGCGTTGTTACCATTGCCGTCTGCATCACTTCGAAAAACCGCGACCTGGCAAACTTGGCGGGAATTCACTGAATGCGAGATTCACAAAATCAGTCGATGTAGCGATGCTTGGGAGATGTCTACGTCCAGCAGCAGAAGTTTTTTGGCTGATATTATAATGATAATGATGCACTGATATTGCTAGAAATACTATCCGATCGACTAGTTTACGACACCATAACATCACGCCTGTACCTCTCGAATGATTGTGCAAAGGTGTTTAGTACACCCCTTACACGTAAATAAATACGTTTTTAATGCAATATATATCACGATATTTTATTTTTTAAGTATAATTTGTACAACGATAATATATAAGTCGTCTCGGATCAACTTTTTTTAACTGTCAAACATTCCCGCAATTTGACGTAAAAACATTATTGCTGGTTGTCAAAAGGCACGTAGTGGTACCAATTGAATGAACTATTTGATCAAAACCGCTAATTTTAGCAGGAATATAACAAGCTTGTTTTAAGGACGTGATGGTGTGAAAACGCAAAGTAAGGTTAAAATAAGACTGCTTTATGTGGTCTAGTAGGGCCCAGCAGGAAAATTTTCTATATGGGGGATTCTGAATGATGTAGGTACCTACTGAGTGTGTCGTAAGCGTTTTCGCGTCGGTGTCCCATACACCCCGTATAGCATACCGAAACGTGGCTTAGCGGTTGAGTGATCGCATTTTCAGTCATTGAAACTGAATTATTCTAAACCAGTATAAAATATTTCGTCTCTATAAGGGGTATCAAAACTACCAGTTTTAGTGGAAAATCCACTAGGTTGGCAGCACTGCTTCAACATTTAGCGTTTTATGAAAGAGACAGCGCTATACAGTTTATATTGCTAGTTGTGTCTTCCATGTTATAGCAGGGAATAGACTCGTTCATTCTTTTAGCAGGAGTAAAACAAGATTGTTTTGTTGAGGTCATGGTACGAAACAAAGTAATATTATTATAAGCTTGAAACAAAACGTTCCTGCAACAAGATTGTTTTGTTAACGGTCATGGTACGGGCCCAGAACTTTAACGGGGCTCCTATCTGAAATACACGTAGTAAGGTCCTAACGTTTGCGGCTTCGACTATTTAATTAAAGGTTAGTATCCTAACAAAAATTTATTGAAATAAAGGGAGACTGTTTCATCATCAGCCTATAATGCTCCCACAGCAGGGACACAGGCCTCCTCTCAATGAGAGGGAGCGGGCTTTAATCCACCACGCGGGCCTAGTGCGGGTTGGTAGATGTCACATGTCTTCGAATTTTTAGTTCTAGGACAAGCTGGTTTCCTCATGATGTTTTCTTTCACCGTTTGGAGAGGGAGACTGTTTGGAACAAAAATATAACATTTTTTTTTTAAACTTTAGTCATTTAATGACATGATAGTTTTGTATCTCTGATTAATGACATGATAGTTTTGTATCTCTGATTAATCTAATGTATGTAGGTCGGAAACTTTTGAACCTTACATAAATACTGTGACTATCTCTCAACACACACCCTCCCTTCACCAAGGTTTTGTGAAACCTTTTGGACTCCCCCTACTCGCAATAAATCAATAGTTGTGAATAATTTTGCCAGATGAACAAAATTGATAACGATGCATAAAGTGCAATGAACTTGTGGAACTGTCAAACCATTTAATACTCATCATCTGCCTAGCCTTTACCAACTATGTTGGCGTCGGCTTCCAGTCTTACCGGATGTAGCTGAATACCAGAATTTAACATAGAGCGACTGCCCTCTCACCTCCACAACCCAGATAATACTGGGTAATACGATATCCCTTGGTAAGACTAGTTGTCAGACTTTCGGGCGACTACACTTCAACCAAGTTATCTGTGCAGCTGTGAAAACACAGAACTAAAATAAATGTAGGTACCAGGTTTGACATATTGATGCAAATTTTCTTGACAAGTAACGGCACCTTGATCTGCACACATAGAGCGGTCTTACTGTACCTGTAACGACTGTCAATGCTTTACAAATTTTAATGACTGATGCGACAAATAGCTTAACGTGCTTTCCTAGGGACAAAAAGGAAAGTCGTACTGACTCACCTAGGCAAGCGCCGCTCAATCTGAATATTAATCCGAGCGGATATTATTATTTAGCTATGAGCTCCATTTAATTCTATTGGAGTCTTTCGTCAACTGGACCCGCTCGCTAGAGGACGCGCGGGTCCACTTGACTACATGATTAATTTTAATTGGTAAACTGGACCCCCACATTAAATTTGTGATTGAGCTAATCAAAGCTTCAACTCATTACTAAACATTTTCGGCCAGCCTGAAACATGTTCGAGGAGATTGTATTATAATACACGAACAAGTTCTGGCACGGTGGCACGCCATTAAAACGTGCTTGACCTAGCGGGGTCTGCCAAAACTGTCTGTTTATACTGACAACCTAGCTCTAGTTGTGGTGAGCGCACATTGGTACGGTACGAGACTGGTTAAATTGAAATCTAAATGGCTATTGTGGTCATTTAGTTATAGATGGGTCGAGAAAGAGGGGGAAGGTATGTTAGAACATTTTGGTTGATTTTAACGGTTTGCCCATTTGCCCATTGTTCTAATTTACAAAGATTTAACTATGTTTTCCATCTCACTGTTGCATTTAATAATGGTCTAATAAATACATTTTTCATTACTCATACTCTGAAAGTAGGTCTGAAGTTGCCTGAGGAGCGGGTTGAAAGTAATACTTTTCTTCCCTAGGGAGAATCGCTTTCAACTGACAGATGCCAAATTATAAAAAAAACTAGTTCTATTTTCACATTTTTATTGAACCATGTTCCAACTTTCTATGCAGCCACGATGTAAAATTGAAATAACTTAAATTTAAGCATTGATTAAAGAATCTATATTTTTTAATAACTTTATTATAATTTAGTTTAAACAATTTCTTTAAAATAACATAGTTTTGGGCAAAATATTCACCATTTTTTTAATGATGAAAATGAAAAATAATGGCTGAATAGCTGGCTGGCTACAGAAAAAAAAACAAAATAGGCGGGAAAAGTTGTTGATTTATGTAAAATAAAATTAACTATTTTTTTCTTCAGCTAATTCATGTTTTTATTTTTACTTTCCTTGTATTCGTAATGAAAAGCACAGTGTTTACCTCGGGTTAAAGACTTATTTAGTCCCTCGAACTATTACCCCGTCTCGGGACTAAATAAGTTACTTTCACCCCTAGGGTAACAATGTACTATTTGAAAAGTGACATAAAAACATCACGCTTGTAATCCCCGAAGCGTTAGTCAGAGATGTTGCTATTAGTACACTCACATTTCGCCAGTTATGTGTTAAGTCCCATGTTAAAGGGGGCGATCTTATTGCCATCAACCAGGGACAAATTCTTGATGAAAAACACCTTGCCCGATCCGGGAATCGAACCCAGAACCTTATGCACTAAAGTCGCGACTGCGACCACTCGACCAACGAGGCAGTCCCTTTGCTAATAATAAGAAATTGAAATAATATCAGTAAGAACGTAAATACGTACGTTACGTATGTAGTAGTTAATTTAAGTTTTCGCACATGCTCGTAAGTTTATCCTCTATTGCAAATCTCGCAATCGAAAAATGGTTTGCTGTAAGAAAACCCAATTCTGGGTTAAGCTCGCCGTTGTACATAAGTTTTTAAATTGCAATCTGTTTGTATATTTCTTTTTAATTTGGTGTGCAATAAAGAATAAGAATAGCATGCTTAATGTAAACTTTATAAGGCCCTTACCTTGGCTTACCTTACCCTTAGAGATTCGTCATTAAGATTTTTGTCAGTCCAAATTCAGCACATTGTCCAATAATGACAACTACATGGAAACAGCCCCGCTAACCTAACCTAATGTCAACTACATGAATTTAAGAAAACCCATACTAGAACTACGGTACCGTACCGTATCGTGATTTGTCGTCAAATCGTGAGAAACGGTAGAAATTGTGCACTTTACTTATAACACCCTGTTAAAATAGGTGGAAAAAGACCCGAAGCCGAAAAGTACTTGATCTCCCCGACGTTCCGTTTTTTTTTCTGAACCATGCCTGGGACTCTACTATTTACTTCCGGAAATATTATGTCGATCGTCTATATTGGAGGTCAAAGTTCCAATTCCTTCAGAACTTTAAAAAAAGAAACGGTTTGTAAATGTAAACCAACAAACAACAAATCTTTACTTCAAATATCTCCATGACCCCTACACTATTGAATGCATCCATCAGCACAATGATTTGTGCAATTGAGTCTGACCGTAAACCGTGATTTTTCACCCCAAAAAAATTCGTTTGCGAGCAATAAATTTTGAGCACAGTTAGGGCTTGTACACATCACCACGTCACGACGTCGTTAACTTAAAACGGTGTGGTGTCGCGGCGCGTCACATTGACTTGAAGTACTAATTTATGTTGCGTTGCGTCGTAAAAATGCACGTCACGGTGCAACGTTAGACGTTGTCGTGCCTTGTAAAATTTTAAAACCTGTGAAATATGGACCCAAATGATTGAATTGAATGAAATTACCGATAAAAAAATAAATCAAGAAACACAAAGCTCCATAATACAGCTAGCATGATTATAGTTTAACAAATGAAACATGAACTGAGCGAGCCAACACAACGTAGAAATGTACCGCTTCCGTTGCGGCATCCTGACGTGCATTTTTACGACATGGCAACGTAAATTAGCACGTCATGTCAACGTGACGCGCCGCGACACCACAGCGTTTCACGTGGTTATGTGGGCAAGCCCTCACTTCGTGTGATGTACAGAATGCTTGGTTGATGGCTTTGTGGAGGGTCTATATACACCTTGTATATCTACGTTAAATAAGACCTGATTCTACACAGCTCTAATAAAGATATTAGCATTCGATACAAGTAGGTGATGTATTTGCGAATAGGAATACCGATTACCGATTTCTCAAGAGAGCACTCGTTTATATTGTTTTGCTTGGAGCCCAGGATTATTCTGGATATATTGGATCAATGGAGTGTAAATATACGTGCCTATGAATGGGTATTATGTATAGACGATGTACCTGTCTGCTAGGTAAAATGGGTCACTCGTATTTTATTTACTTGAAACAAGAGCGCGCGTTGTAAAGGCAACGTAAATAGATTTTTGAATTGAAAAATAATACTAGCTCTATCGATTTGTATGTATGTACAGGTATGAACAAAACGCAATAAATTAAGTTAATATTTAATGTTAAATGTATTTGCAATACTGAAATCGTTTGTATTTTACGGTACGTTTAAGCTAAACTCTAGCAAGAGTAGGTACCTTGTACCTTATATGTACCTTGGGTAGGTACCCTGCCTCTTGTGGTAGCAGGGAAAACTCAGAAAGAAAATAAAGAAATTATTTATTGGGACTCGCATGACTACAATTCTACTGAAAAATTAGAAGTAAAAAACAAATAAATACCAATGTACGAGACCCAACGACTCAAAATCACTAAGTATACCGCGACTCAAAATTACAAAAAATATCACATGTCTGTATTCTAATGCATTGATTCTTTCTTCGCTAGCTGTGTGCATGATTGTGCTGATTCACAAAAAAAAACACTAAAAAGCGGAAAATAACTTTTTCACCACTCCCGCACGAAAGAAGTGTCTTTCCTCTACGAAAACAGTGAGGAAAGTTGGTTTTTCCTCACTGTTTGAACAGTGAGGAAAGTAATGATCCCGTTCAGAAACTAACCTTGCCTGATTTTTTTATGTTAAGTTTTAAAGATATTTTAAAAAATAAATAATTTTATGCTTAGAATAGAAATATTTATAAGTTAAGATTAATGTTTTTTATAAAATTTGTCAAATTATTGAAAGTGTATAAGTTCAGAAACATTAAAAAAGTTTAATAAAATATTGAAAAAATGACATCGTTAATTTTAGGATTATAATTTTTGAACGCACTCAAAGAAAGAAGCCTGAGAAAGAAGGACATTAGAAGCAAAAATTCGAAAAAAGAATTATTTTGATTTGCTTTGTGACTATTTAATTTATTTACCTATTATGACTGAATACTTTCTTGCTGGGAGTGGTGAAAAGTTTTGTATGCAACTTGTGAGCAAGTTCATTTGCTATTCGTTTTCTTGAGTCTTTCGCTTACTCAGGATTGAAATTTATAATCACTCGCTGCGCTCGTGAATCTATTTTTCAATCCTTCGTTCGCTCAAGACTCAAAATCAAAACTCATAGGAAAAACGAACTTTCCTCACATGTTGGATAAATAACTATTATAACACATTTGCTCGTAAAGGGTCTCTTATTGCACCAAGTTCAGTATCGTAATGTATCACATTACGCACTAGTGCGGTAATGTAAAGTAAAACGCACGGCTTATCATAATGCTCCGTCTAAAACGAACGGTACTTTTTTAAATCTTAGCAAAGAGTTTTTATGTCAGAAAAGTAGTCAACATTTTAAGAATAAAATTAAGTTGGGAGATAAAATATAATAAATAAACATTGAATTCTTTAATTTAATTAATTTTTACCATAAATTACAACCATTTATCTGTAACAAAACACAAAAATATTAATTTAGTTTATTAGTAATACTGGCTGTTTTTGTGCCTTTGCCTTAAAAAAAGCGTAAAAATTATTCCGCACGCTTTCTCTTTACGCTGTATTGTTTTTGTTTGAAAATGTCATCCGAATTTTATTTATTTCCTCGCAAATATGTTATAAAACGTCGTATGACATACGTGCGCTTTGATAATTACAGCCTCTGCTTTCTTGTAGCCCTCGCCTACGGCTCGGGCTAGCAATATCGCCTCGGCTGTAATTTTCAACTTACCGCACTTATATCATAATGTACTATTTCAATACACTTCCTCGAAAACTAGCTCTTATTGCACTACGATTAGGTTCAACATGCAACATATTTCGCACGCGTGCGGTAATAAAATTACAGCACGCGTGCGGTAATTCGATTAAAACATAAGAAGTTAAAAAAAAACACCACTGACTATTACAGAGCAGGCGTGTTTTTTTTTAATCTCGTCATTTTGATTTGCGTCTTTACAGCGTAAATATTTTTTGAATATTTAAATTGTGTTTATAAAAAGAATACTACCTACTAATAAACATGATTATTTTAAACAAATATTACTTTTATGAACTAGTTAACATTTTATTTGTGTTCTTAATTAAAATATATTTGAATTTTATAATTTTTCTGTGAGGCTGTTTAACGGCTTCATACCTTTGCTTCTCCTTTAGCCTGCGAACATAAACCGCGGGAAAAAAAGCAAAGTTAGTCTTATTTTGAGTTATTTGTGAAAAAATGTTGAATTTATGTTTGGAAGAGAATTCTTTAGATGGTACTCCGCCGGATATTGTGATTGAGGCATAAAATGCTTGCGATAGCCTGTTGCCATCTAAATCTAAGGTGAAATATATGGCAGCTTTGCAAAGTTTTCTTCAGTGGAAATTTACTAAAAAGGTAAAAATACGTATCGTTTTATTATTTTATTTCTTCGAAAGTGTATTGAAAAACGTCGTTTGATACACGTGGGAATTTATTATTGCGTTTCTCGGCCCCATAACACCCTCGCCTTACGGCTCGGGTGTTTATTCGGCCTCGTACGCAACAACAAACTTTCCGCACTTGTATCAAAATGTACTATACTTCCAGAGTCGGTGACTTTTTTTGTTTCATTGTTTTTTTTTTGCCACCAACTTCCTAAAGTATGTTTCCACATTTTAGTGTTTTTTTTTTGCAAAAATCTTTTTAACCAGTGACATATTTTTTTAAGCCGGATGAGTAGGTCCAGATATTACTTTCTACATCCAAACATACACACTTTACGTCTTTATAGTATTAGAAGGTACAGATTTTGACTAACTCTTTATATATAAAATAGCTCTTACCAAAAATAATTTTCAATCTACGTATTTATCTGCCTTTAAAGTTAATCAATTCCAAGCAAAACACAGTCTCAAAAGTAATTAAACGCCTTATTTTGATTCGATTTAATCGCGAAACGTAAACTATTCCAGTAATGTAACACCACAGGCTGTATTCATGACGCCTCGCCCGCTTTACAGCTGAACAAATATTTCAGGCATTTTAAACGAAACTGTGAGTTATGACACTGTTTCTAAATTCAATGTAAGTGTCGCAGGAGGACAGGCTGGAGGACTGCTTGGTTAGTCTAGTGGTTGTTGAGCATGAGGTCCTGAGTTCGATTCCCGGGTCGGGGAAAAGTGTTATAGGGTTTTTCCATTAAGAATTTCTCAGTAATGGCCACAACCTCGCCACCTGTTACACGGGACTTAAACAAAACTTGCGAAATGTGTGTGTACTATTAGGTGCGCCTCTGCCTAACCTTTCGGGGATTACAAGGCGTGATGTTTTTTTTATGTTGGTTTTGGTAAAAGTTTACTGCCTCCTCGGTCTAGTGATCACAGCTGTACTGTTGTCAGCTGTGTGTGAGATTCCAGGTTTAATTTCGAGCAGTAGAACTCAGGTGCTAACCACACGAAAAAGAAAGACGAGTTCTGGTTCAGCAAAAGTATTATTGAGTTTACTTAAATCGTCGTTAAATATTGCTTGCACAACCTGCCAGGAAGCTGGGATCGACATTTTCTATAGTAGTTTTAATAAATTGAAGAAAATTTTATATGATTGCTTCTTCGAGCGTAAATAGTAATTTTACTGTTTCATATATTCTAATTATAACATGTGGAAACTATTGGCCATGTTTTGTTTAAACTATTACTAAATGTCTGATTAGCCGTAAGTTTTCCTAAAAAAAAAAATGTGTTTACTAGATAGTCCGATACCGTACCCTAGTACCGATTGTTTGTGAATGTGTGCACAAAGATTTTAAGTCCTTAATAGCAGCAGTTGTCGAATGTACGAAAGTTTTCAGGAACATTTATGTCCATGGACATTGTGTCACCCTTGTCACAATGTCCATGGACATAAATATTGCTAGGCAATAGGGATTGCATAGGATTGAAACATAACTGGCGAAACGTTGTTTTTCTGTTGAGGTCACACCTCTGACTAAACTTCCGGGGAAAAAAGAAGTTATCGTTATTGTGTCGAAAACCTGAATGTTATTGTAACTTCGACGGCACGGTTGGCGTAGTGGTTGAGTGATCGACTGCTGCGCTGCGTGTCAAGGGTTCGATCCCCGCACGTAGCATATATTTGTATGGCCTACAGATAGGTGTTCCGGGTCTGGCTGTTTGTGTATGTTAGTTTAAATGTTTATAAAAGCACCCACGATACAGGAGAAATTCCTAATGTGGGGCAAAGAAAAAAAAAAGAAAAAATAATAGACATATAATAACACTTTCAAAATGATGTGAAAGCGAAAACATGACTAGCACCGATTTGCGGCTTAGTGCCAAAGAGAACAACCAAGACAACAGCTTGAATTATAGGTCAAGAGCTCGAACAATGAGATACTAAGCTGGCTTAGCTTAGCTTAATGTTGGCACCGATAGTGGCAAGCTTACACTATTTCTAAAGAAGTATTGTTTACAAATTGGTTCTACGATTCTTTCAGGATGCTTATATTATTTTTTTTATATACGTGATTATTAATATACTAAAACCTTGTATAATTATGTTAGAAAAAAGGGGCAACTGATTTTTTTGTTCAGAAACCTGGACATTTGTATATTCCGACCCTTTTCAGTGCAGTAGAGTTAAAAAAACCGCGGTGACTCTGACTCAGCTAATGTGAAACTTATGTTACAAGATGAAATTGAGATAACTGATCTCAATCCCTGAACGGGTCATTGTGCTTGTCATTTTGAACATATTTTACTATAGGAACACCACTGATATCACGAAAAAGCAGGCTCCAGGAACTCAGTTAATTCACCTTGATCTTGTCTTTGAGCAAAGTATGGCAAGTAAACTCATCATAATCATCTGCCTAGCCTTTCCCCAAACTATCTTGGGGTCGGCTTCCAGTCTAACCTTATGTAGCTGAGTACCAGTATTTTACATGAAGCGACTGCCTATCTTACCTTCACAACCCAGTAACTGGGTAATACGATACCCCTTGGTAAGACTGGATGTCAGACTTTTGGCTTCTAACTACTCGTAACGACTGTCAAACTCGAAAGGCTTCAACTTTTACGGAATACGGAATTAAATAAAATAGTACTGTCCCATTAGCAAACTTAGCAAGCCGTGCTACTGACACAACAGAAACACTATTATTGTCGGACTTTCATTCAAATATTTGTTTATTTATTATTGGGTGCATTTACCTGTGTGTCACCGAAAAGGAACAAATTAGTAAGAAAGCTCTAAGTGGTTTGTTTAGCGATGCGAAGTGTGGAGATGAAAGCGGTGCCGTATTTGAATTATTTACTTCATTGACAGTTCCTAAAACTACTTACGTTTATGATACAACGTTTAATAAGAACTTTTTCGTAAGACGTGTAATACTGTTGTAGAATGCTTGGAAGTGCTGGTGCCTCCTTAAACGGACAGGGGTTAGGTTAGGTTACACAACACGCCTGTAATTCAGGGTCAGGCAGACGTGTGCCTATCAGTACACACATATTTCCCCAGTTATGTTTTCAAGTAATAGGAGGCAAGCCTATTGCCATCCCTCGGGCATAAATCCAGACAACGTGGCTGCTACTAAGAAATTCCTAATGGAAATAGTTAATTGTTATACAAGAGTGCAACACGTAACTTTTCATCCCACCTCAGCGAGAAAATGACTAAATGCTTTTGCATTTAGTCTAAAATAACATTTACAATCACAAGATACTTTTATTTCAGTTTTAGGTATTAACTACTACATTATGATAGGTAAGTATTACAGAATAATCTTTAAATTATAACAAATAATACTTAGGTATACCTAATTAAGAAAAATTTAAAGTAACGTTGCTACAGTTACTTAGTTGAGTGTAGTAGAGTGTTAGGCGGGCGTAAGGCTTGATATTTCTCAACAATTGTTACGTATTCTATATACCTATATATATACTGCATAGAGTGCTTGCTTTCTTGGTGTCGGATAATTCAATAAAATATGCCAGCAAAACGTTTTCTGAGAAAGTTTTGGCGCCTTTAGCTAGTGTGCATTATTAATAATTTCAGCCAATTCTGTAGGCGCCAAATAAACTTCCTCGTCGCTAGAATCACTCATTTTAGATTTTTCACTTGTATTCAAGTTACTTGTTTTTAATCAATGGTTTTAACAATCTGACGTGAGAAGAAAATGGCGCGCGCAATCAAATCATAAAAAATGGACACCAAGAAGGTTACGAGTCTGAGTTTTTAACAAAGTAAAAGAGGTTGTATGATAAATTCGGCACCATGGAGGTAGAAGTAAATAGGTTTAATGATGTTTTGAATTCACAAACTTAGTGCACATGATGTTCTAAATTCAATTTACTTTATCCTCTAGGGGATAACAAGTGCGAGTCTTACTCGCACACAGGGTTCCATAGCCCCAAACAATATAATATCAATATATTGATCAATTTATAATTATCTACTAACTCTAGTACTTAAGTGTGTATGTATTACTAACAAATTGGATTGTATGATCTGTTAATAAATGATTATTATTATTATTATTGAACGATCATTCATTAGTAAACTTTCACTCAACCGCAAAATTAAATTTGTACTTCATAGTAAGTTAATGAAAAACAAAATTACTGCTGCAGTTTAGTGAAAAAGTCCTATATCTCAAAAACTAATTATCAAATCTTATTCAAAACAACTTTCGTTGAAAGATTTTTTTACCTTCTACATGCCCATATTTTTTTCAGAATTTTTCTCCTCTTACTTTAGAAATTAGAGGGGGGGGGACACACGTTTTACCACTTTGGAAGTGTCTATCTTTCAAACGATTGACTTTGAAAAAATATGGTTTTAGAAACCTCAATGTCATTTTTAGAGACCTATCTATAGACACCCCGCACGTATAGGCTTGATGGTTTTTTTTTTTTAGTTTCAGTTCCGTGTAGGGGGTACCCCCCCTACACGGAACTCCTTAATCTATATTGTTTTTTGTTTTTGTACAAAAATCATAAAGCGGTTCACAGAATACATCTACCTACCATTTTTTTTTTTTGTATAGACTCTTTTTCTTATTTACCGATTGTTTGTAAATATATGGACATTGTAGGCCTTATAGATTCCTAGATCCTTGGTTTCCTCGTGCTTGTTCTACGTTTTGTAGTAAGCAACGACTTATTGTCGGGCCTACGTTGTCCACTCATACTTAAGTGCCAATGCTGTAACATAGAAAAATTGTAAAGCCAAATGATTTTAAAAGAGTAACCATGGAGTTTCTTGCCGGTTCTTCTCCATAGGAAACGACCAACCCGAACCGAGCACCTTTTTGTCGACGTTTTACAAGTGCCCATGAAGGCCTATGTGAAATAAAAATATTTTGATTTTGATTGATTATGATTTTGGACGGACAGACAGACATGACGAATCTATAAGGGTTCCGTTTTTTGCCATTCGGTTACGGAACCCTAAAAACGGCTTTTGCACTCAGATATCGAAGAGCAAAAATACTCTTTCCGAGATGGGGGGATGAAAAACTTTAATTTTTTTTCGGAAGTGAATCGAACCCAAGATCTCATGCTCAGCAGAGTCCATTGCGACCAGTAGACCAACACAGCATTTATGAAACGCTCCGAACGACGGGTTAGGCAGAAGTGCAACTAATAGTATACCCATATTTCGCCAGTCATGCAGTTCAAGTCCTATATTAATTAAGTGTTATAGAGTTTTTCCATCAGAAAATTTTCATTAGCAGCAACGCAGTCAGGATTTGTGCCCAGGGATGAAACGATTCAGTTTCATACAAACAGATTTTGTAGCTTTTTTGCATATCTAAATAGGCACCATTTGGTTTAATTCATATGTGTAAAATGTTGTGCCTACTTGTAGCGGCAAAGCTGACAAAACTATTAGCCACCACCAGGCAAAGCAGCTGTCTGGTAAGAGGATCCTCCGTTTTAACTATAAACTCTGTTCCTCATACCAAAACATGATAAAAACAGTCACCTGAAAAAAGGCCAACTCCATGCAGTTGTTAAACACCTCCCATTGTCATATTTCACGTCTTTTTTAACAACATTTGCGAGCAAACTCCATAAAATAAACCAGCAAACAATAAATTGATAAAACACTTCATAAAAACAGAAAAAAATATAAAGGAAACATAAAAATACTGCTCGGAGCGCGCGCGACTCAGATACCTTTCATTCTGAAACGGGCACAAAAACTCGGAAATTAAAAGAAAAAACTTCATATTTTTCGCGAAGCAAATAGATATGAATGTTCTCTCATAAAGTTAGAATGCAGGGACACTGAACATGTTAGGAATTGTTTAGATTTTCAACATGACTGTAGCAAAGCGCGCTGACATGCCTGTGGGGACGACATACTTTTATTTTTATATTGTTTAAAATTTGTGGGACGATGCGCCAGTTGTTTGTATACCTAGTTTTTCCTGTTTTATTTTGTAGTTACACGGTAGCTTTGTAATAAATAGGTTACAACAACCTGCGTTCTATTTACTTTAATCTAGGTTATTACTACAGCATTTGGTGGTACTATTATCTTGAAATTTCGAACATACATTACATAACATCACGCCTGTAATCCCCGAAGGGTCAGGCAGAGGTGTATCTAATAGTACACCCACATTGCCAGTTATGGTTTAAGTCCCATGTAATCATCCATGAACCGGGCGCATGAATGAGAAATTCCTGATGGAAAAGCTTAATAACACTTTGCCCAACCCAGGAATCGAACTTAAGACCTCATGCTCAGTAGTCGCGCTTGCGACCACTCGACCAGCGAAGCAGTCAAAGGCAGAAATCTTGGATAGTCTTTTTACCAAGCCTATCGCAGACGTCTGCTAACTCTATTCTTCTGAGTGCAAATCTCCTGCATTTTACGTAGGCTTTCCATATAACTAATGCCCTGCAGTACCTAAAGTGCGATTGGAGTTTAGTATTTCTCTCTCGATGATGACGAGATTGCCCAACGAAACATTCTGGTACTTATGCCAATGAAGCTAGAATAAACCTGAATTCTTGAGCGAAGCCAAATTTGCCAATCCTCTAAGAACATTCTAGACGACCCATTTCCAAAGAAAATTGTACCCCGAATTTCGCACTGACGCAGCCAAATAAAAACATTATTCGCTATAATTCGCCCGCGTACCTTCAAGGTAGCCGTGGCAATTAATACAATACGATTTGGCAACCAGTCGCACCGCATTGCGACAAATGTCGGGCCGCATACCCTAACTTGCTGCCTCATCAAAATATTTTGTATCAGATATTGAAATAAAATACTCTTGAATTTTTCTCGGTGGATTTATGAGAGTAGGCATAAAATGCTGGGTTCAAATGTGACGTGTCTGTCTCATGTGTTCTATGGTTTAAATGTTCTATTGGATTTAGTAGATGGTTGGCGGCATCGAAACTCTAGGGATTGTGCGGTTGAGAGATCTAAGTGCGATATGTTTACTAATATTATAAAGCTGGAGAGTTTGTTTGTTCTCTCACTGGATCCGATTTGAAAAAATATTTCAGCGTTAGATAACCCATTTATCGAGGAAGGCTACGACCAATAGGAGCGGAGCAGCAATGAAAAATGTTGCGTAAACGGGGAAAATGTGACGCAGACGTAGTTGCGCTGGACAGCTAGTGTATAGATAAAACTAAAAAGGTAATATCGTCGTAAATCTTATAATGTTGACCTGTATTATAGACAGAATCATGCTGTTACTTCGAGTTGATTTTGTTCGTAAGTTTTTGATAGCATTGAAGCATTGGTCTAGGTTTTCGTGAGGCTTTACTACGACATTGTTATCTCGGTGACTGTTTTAACCATGGCTGAAAGGAAGATGAAAATATTGTGAAGAACACAAATCAGTCCTTCTTTAACCAGAACAAGGTTCGCAATAAGTATTCAGCACTATTAAAAATGGTGATGACGATTGAAGGCTGAATGAAGATTTAATGCCGAGAATTAGATTAATGACGGTCAATTGGAGAGGCCTACGTCTGACACTGGTATGCATTGGGACTGTTGACAATATAGAAATCAATATCTTCACTTCTACAATGTTTAGGGGAGACATTTTTCTGTCAAAAATTAATGGAACACACCGAAGCCGTCGACCATGGCGACAAGTTTCGATTGCGTTCAGCTGTCATGCTACCGACATGCCGTCGGCTTTGACGGGACGAGTCAGTAAGGAACACAAGCTTAGAATGATACCATAATTTATCAAGGAAAGCTTATCACACAACATAATATCACGCTCGTAATCCTCGAAGAGTTAGGCAGAGGTGTACCAAATAGTACTACTAAATAATAGTATTTCGACAGTTATGCTTTTAAGTCCCATGTAATAGGGAACGAGCCTATTGCCATCAACCGGGTACAAATCCAAATTCCGTGGCTGCTACTGAGTAATTCCCACGACCCGGGAATCGAACCCTCATGCCCAACAGTGGCACTTGCGACCAATCGAACAACGAGGCTAAAGCTAAAGCTAAGGCCAAAGCTTATCCTAAATACTAAAGCAACAGAAAAAATGCGAGAGTTCCGAGAGTGCGGTTTACTATCACTACATAGTATAAAATAAAGTCGCTTTCTCTGTCCCTATGTCTCTATGTATGCTTAAATCTTTAAAACTAATAGATATTATACATAAAAACCTTCCTCTTTAAGCAGAGTGCTTAAAGAGGAAGGTTTTTATGTATAATAACATCCATTGAATAGTGGAGAAATACTGTTATTTTTGAGGTTTCTAATGTGATGTCGTAAATAATTACATTTTTTCCGCTTACATTGCAAACGCAGGCTGAACCCTACGAGATTTATCAAAATAATGTACTAAGTATTGTACACATTGAAAAGGTCTACAGAAAACTCCGCGATGGAATATGTCTATCTCTTATGGATATCCCACAATAATTTTTTTTTTTGTCATTTACTTTTTACGACAAATAATGACTAATTTTCGAAGCGATTTTAACCAATACAGCATTAATCCTTATCCAATTAAATACCTTAAATAAATTGTTGATTTAATATAGATCTATATGGCTCTTTACAGCATATGATTTAAATGAATATTTTCGAAGATATTACAGATTTAAAAATTGCGGGACGTAGCGTTTGCGACGGTACCGGCCGGCCGGGGCGGGATGTTTGTATTGTCTAATGACAAGAAAGCTGTGAACGTTGTATTTAAAGACATTCTGTAATAAATTAATTGTTGTAAAAATAAAATAAAAAAGTAAATAAGTAAAAATGTAGTGCATGAATTTAGATATTCCAAAGATATATAGGGAAAGGGGAATTGTTTGACTCCAAATTTAACGCGTGCGGGCCACGGGCAGTAATGAATAAATCAAAACTACTGGATCGATTTTAATCATTTTTCAGTGAGTGACATAGGCTATATATTTTATACCCGTGCGAAGCCAGAGCGGGCCGCTATGTTTTTATATAGTGTATTTAGTATCAGCATTGCACCCGTGCGAAGCCGGGGCGGGTCGCTAGTTACTAATCTAATATTTATATCTGAGCTACTCAAGGAACATTGAGTCAATATCGCCTTATGCCAGTCCCAAGGTTCCCTCCGAAAGTTTTCGTCAGTTGAGCGTTGAGTCTCAACGGATCAAATAAAGAAACTTGGCTGAAAAGTTTATATTACATGCAAGTTTCAGCAAGCTGGTTTTTATGTCATTTTGCTTCAGATGTACTTGAGTTCGTTCCTTGTATGGAGCAAGATAGTATGGATAGCATTTGACCTATTTGCATGATTTTTCATGTGAAAGGTTATTTTTTAACGTTAAGGCAAAGAAGCAAAGTTGCAAAATGTATTATTTGGGTTAGTGGGGTTTTCTATAAGGAATAACCCGGAGTAACAGCCGGGAATCAGAATTTGTGTTCGGTTGACGGTAATAAGCTCGCCCCTATTACAAGGGACTTAAAACATAACTGATGAATGTGGGTGTACTAAAACACACCTCTTCCTAATCCATCGTAGATTACAAGCGTGATCTAAGGTTATGTTGTGCAATTTAAGAGTTGTTGGATATTATTATATTCAGGCCATTTAAAGATCCAATAACTTGATTTCACTATCATCATTGCTCTAAATGTAAATGTAACGAATGGAACGTCACATCTCAATAGACCGCCTTGGATCGATGAAAATGTTACTAAAATATTTACGACAGATTGTAATTAAAATTCCTCATTACTTTCATGACACCCCATTCCCGATAATCGAGTGAAGAACTGTTACTGTTTCCTCCATAAAGACTGATGAAAATATTGTTATACTCCTTCCTCATGGCCAGGAGAATGTATGCGAGTTGTATTTGAGTGTCGACCACAATAACTGGTGTTGTATCGTTTAGTTTAAACGTTCGTGGAGATTTATCGATGGACCGCCACGTACCGCACTGCGCCAGACGAGACCGCGGGATAGTCATGCGACTAAAATATCGATGCTTACTTTTTTAGTTTACGAAGAAGAATAAATAAGGATTTCATTGATACACTACTTTTCCGTCGTAGCGCACAGTGTAGTGTCACAGTTATTATGCAGAAACCTATATTTATGGTCCAACCCTTCTCTGAAAGTGTCGTAAAAGGCGACTTAGAATTTATTTATGAGCTCTGTTCCCAGAGGACTCATAAAAGTTGATTTAGGAAATCTATCAAGGTTAAGCTTTTCTTTCCAATTGAACATAACACAGTTGAACATAATGAACATAAATAATCATAGCTGTAAAGCTTTGTATAAGATTAGACTTTAATCAATTGGTTTTTACTATATATCATTAAATAGTAGGCTGTAAATATAAAAAGTAGCTGCCTAGTTAGAGTTTTCAATATGCTAATATGCCAGGGCCTGTCAATATGTATCGGCAAATTAAACCACTGAAAACATGACCTGTCAACATCCGTTCCCACTTAATTATTTTTATCGATATTTGACATCTGTGTGACCTCGAGTCCCAGCACTATTGCGCTCAGTCTGCGGAGCCGGGACGCTCATTCACAAAATGGAATGTTATTATATTAGGGAAGTTATTTTGCATACCAGAAAGTATTATTTATGTTCAAGCTTTTGTTCTTTTTGCGGTGAGCAGGGGTTGAGGTTTTAAATAGTTATTGTGGTTTAATGTTTAACGTCGTTTTCTGCGTTATTTGTCATAGTTACGTTACCTAATAAATGACAGTTAAGCATTTCAGTAGGACGGCACTTTTACATTATGGTTAAAAGGGGGAAGGATAAGCTGTCTTTTTCAATTACTTTCCAAATTGTTTTTTGATTCAGAAAGTGTTTTCAGCATAGATAAATGGTATTATTTTTCTATAATTATTGTGTATCTTCGTCGATAACGCCGAAAAACCATCGATTTATTAGAATTATACGGTTCTCTTGGTTTATGACATTACCTACTTTTTTCCGAGGTTAGCGAGTAATATCACTGCGAAATCTGATGCATATTTTTATCAAAGTCATAATTCACAACAATTTCCATGTTTATATCTCCCTTTTCTTTTTATTTCTCGAACAGAATAAAATAAAGGACTAGAGCAAAACCAAGCACGTAAATCGTCAAGTAACTAGCACAGATGCAACCAACCACAATCCAGTTAAATCCAGTGTGCGAGCATAGAAACAGACACACTAATTCGTATCACCGCCATGCGCCATACGCCATGCATAATGCCGAGATTCTGTGACTAAGGTGCGCTTACATGAATAATAGATAGAAAGATAAATCCCACCAAAAACATTCTGTAAAAAACTAGCCAAGTTGCGATGGAGCTGCTTGTTTATCTCTAAAAAGTAATGAAATCTAGACAAAGTTTTGCCAAGTCTAAGGTTCCTTACTGCGATATTTAATTTTGTGTGACTTGGCCGTTGAAGGGTACACAAAGGTACAAAACCAGGTGCTCCATGACACCATTACACCAATCTGTCGCCAGAACCGCTACCCATTGACGATGGAAAATGTATTATATACATATTAGAAGATGTGTCCCACTACGCTGGATTTTTGCAATGACAGTCGATTTTTTTTATGTACCAATAGTAGAAGGGGGCATTACCATATCTCTAATACAGCTGAGACCAGCTGAGGATTCTTCATCAGATACTTCAGACCTTCGATTTTTGACATCAAATGGAGCAGCCCACCTAGTTGAATATTTTTTGTAAAGGCCGTATGTCGATCTCTAATAGTTTGGTTGGGCTCTTATGTTTTCTAATCAGGGTCACCAGGTATTCCAGATCTTCGATTATCCTCGTTTTTATAATTTTCCCTTTATGTGGCTATTAAACCCTAACTCTGTACCAAATTTCAGCTCTCTGAGTTTATGGGAAGTACTATTTCTCTTTTGATGATCATGAGTGAGTGAGTGAGTGTCATAAATGCGAAACTTTCACTAAACTTCGGAACTAAATGACCTACAGACTTGAAATTTTGGATTTTAAGTATGTGATAATAGCTTACTGGATGACAAAAATTTCTGCGTTCTGGTCTTATCCAGAGGTTCTCAAATAGGGGCCTGAAAATGCTTCCAGTATAGGATGGTACGGCAGTGTTTGCTTCGCGCTCGACTTGGCGGGGGCACTGCCGTGCCCCCCGATTTCTCTTTATTAAGTAGGAACTAGCTTTTGCACGCGGCTTCGCTCCCGTTATGTACTGAAATTAACCCACGGGAACGATTCAAATGTAGCCTATAACACTCGGAGATAATGTAGCTTCCCGTTACTGAACGAATTTTTGGAATCGGAACAGAAGTAGGTACCGAAGAGGAATAATTATAAGTATAAGTATAGATACCATACAAATTGCAGATACGGAATTTTATAAGGGTGACACAATGGGTGATTGTATTGCAAAGAGTGATGATTTAAAAACCACCATAAGTAGAAATTAACCAAACCATACCTCCGTCAGAATTAATAGGCTGAATTCTGGGAAATATTACTCGAATTAGATGCTTTAATAGAGCAATTTTACAGGAGGAGCTCGTGGCTAAATAATAACAGCCGCACGGGTCGACCTTTAAGGTTAAGCTGTACTTGCCGAGGTTGGTCCGTGGATGGGTGACCATAATTACTTTACACCGAGTTTCCTCCGTGCCTCAGAAAGCACGTTTTGCCGTTGGTCCCGGCTGTCATTTGTAGATCTTTGACAGTAGTTACGAGAAGTCAGAAGCGAAAAGTCTGACATCCAGTCTTACTAAGGGGTATCGTATTACTCATATACTGGGTTGTGGAGGTCAGATGGGCAGTCGCTTCATGTAAAATACTGGTACTCAGCTGCATCCGGTTAGACTGAAAGCCGACCCCAAGATAGTTTCGGAAAAGGCTAGGCAGATTATGATTTTAGCAAAGTTACAACGATGCTAACTGGCTTGAGATATCAGCACAGAATTTTAAGAGATGAAACAATTGTTTGGCTATTAGAGCAAGCGATGACCATAGAAACGTTGAATATACTGTGTAAATCATGATTTGAAAAGAGTGACTGCTGTGATGACGACCGATAGAGAAGTATGGAAGAAGATATGCTGCGCCGGCCGACCATGAATAAATAGAGAATGATGATGGTGCATTTATATAAACTAGACAATGCAGTCTCATTACCATTTGCCTAGCCTATTGCCAACGATGTCAGGGTCGGCTGATACAGCTAAATAGCAATATTGTTTTTTAGGGTTCCGTACCCAAACGGTCAAACGGGACCCTATTACTGAGACTTCGATGTCCGTCCGTCCGTCCGCCTGTCACCAGGCCGTATCTCATGAACCGTGATAGTTAGCCAGTTGAAATTTCTACAGATTATGTATTTCTGTTGATACGATAACAACAAATACTAAAAACAGAATAAAATAAATATTTAAGGGGGCTCCTATAGAAAAAAGTACGGATAAATAATGGTACGGAACCCTTCGTGCGTGAGTCCGACTCGCACTTGGCCGGATTTTTATTATTAATGCAGAATACATGAAGCAATTTGAGGAATGTTAGGCAATATTTGCAATAGAGCAATTTCAGGAAACAAATTAAAACAATTGAACTAGATATTAAATGCCCAGCAAAAATGGCTCAAAAAATTGCTCGTGTAAACTTAGCTTTAAGTACCTAGTGGCAAGATGACGTAACAAACACATGGGTACTTCCGTTTTACGTCTAATTGGATTCCGTATGCAAATGTACGCGGTTTCATTTATTAGTGTGGCTCATGGCTCAGATGGAATGTCTTGTCATATATGGTTTTAAGAGGAGAACGGGGAAATTAATGAGGTTTATAGAAAGGGGTGAAATGGAAGCGGTTTTATTAGGGAAACTAGCTTATGCCCGCGGCGTCGCCCGCGTGGAGTTAGATAATTGTCCCACGAGAACATACTATCGGGATAAAAAGTATCCTATGTGTTAATCCAGGTTATAAACTACCCGTGTGCCAAATTCATCCAAATCCATTCAGTATTTTTTGCGTGAAAGAGTAACAAACATCCATCCATCCTCACAAACTTTCGCATTTATAATATTAGTAGGATAGGTGTTATCTATTTAGATAGAAGAAGCTTGGAGTGTTTGGTGGTAAGTGTTCTAAGTAGTAGAGGAGGGAGAAACTAATTATAAATGCTTATACAGCATTTATCAGAAATGTGTTCTCATCAAAGAGATTTAAAAAAATTATAGCATTGGGAATAAAGTTGTAAATAAATTTTGATCCCGAAAATTTACGATTTTGACACCTGACGACAAGCACAGAGCGACTAGTTACTAAGTAGTAATAGGTATATATTTACGATTTTCGTCGTCTTGTCCCGTCTATCGCTCGTAAATATTTGAAAGTCTTTGGTTGTCATACATATAATTATGTGTGGTATAGACCATCAAACTGAAATAGATTTGTGATTACGATGTTTGTGCCCCAGAGAATATTGTTCACATTGTTGGTTTGAATCACACTTTTAATGACCTTTGTGGATTTTAGTCAAGTCCAAAATAAGTCTGTTATATTTTGAACAGGTTGCAAACTGAATCTTGGTGGTACCTAATAGAGTATTAAAAACACAGCTCTAACTACTTTATCATAAGCGATATCTGTAGGTGAAGTACGATTCAAAATAATATAAGTAAATTCAAACATATTACACGTTTTAAGCTTCGCGGTTCGCAGATAAAAAAAGGGTTATATAGCTCTTGCTAACAACCTTCCCCGACAATGACCCATTGTGTTTTTAAACCCACATTCCTAAATATGGCTTCAGCTTAACGCACCTAAAATTTTGGGACGGCAGTAAAAAGGTGCGTTATATACATGTACCTATAATTTAACTATCCGTCTTTACACCTCGGTAATATCGTCGTAAAGCGGGACAGAATGCCGCACAGTCCCGCTTGCTATTCAGAGCCCGCAATGCCGTTGAATCTCGTCAATCCCTCATTAATATACGATTCTTTTCTTTTCAGGCGGGAAAAATCTAATAAGAGGACAATGGCCGGCTCCCGTGAGAGATTGCTCTATGAAAGGAGACCAGATTACGAATATGAATACGAATTCAGACGTCGATATGAACCGTACGACCGGGAGACCCACAGGGAGACCAATCGATACAGGCAGGAGAGGCGCCGTGATCTACACGACCGACCTCGACGCAAGAACGGCTACGTGTACGAAGATATATACTCCGATTTCGACGAAGCACAGGGTCGATTATCTCTGTTCAGACCCATTAGACCCGAGTACTTGAACCTCCCGACGACGTACGACGTTAAATACAACTCGCTGCCGAGAAATTATTATAACTATGAAGACAGAACCCATCGGAGGTACAAGAAGGATCATTACGATTTTAGAATCGAAAACGAGAGGCGAACGCGGGAATCTTATGAATCTTATAGGAAAGCTGTTGAATCTAGACCAAAAGAGACGAATTCGAATTCAAAGAATCCGACAAAACCTACAATTAATTTTACTAATAATTCAAGTAGTAAAAATACTTTGAACGCGCCAACGAATTCTAGTTTGAAACAGCCGAAAAACGTTGCAGTTTGTAAGCCGCATCGGATATCAGACCAGAGCGCACGCTATTGGACGACAGAACCGCCCGAAAGAGGCCGAAATCGCCCGAAAAAATCCGAAGAGCCGAAAAAGAACGTCAAATTCTCCGAAGTGTCAGGTTGCAACCGAAAGATGGTGGTTGACGATCCCATTTGCGGGAGGAAATTGGTTCCAGTGAGAGAATTGGAGGTATCGTTGGACCAGATGATACAAAATGGTTATTTCGAGAAGCACAATATTCCGATATCGAGGCCCGTTGGCGGGGCGGCGAAGGAAGAGATAAAGGGCGCAGCGGGCAGCGGTGTGCCAAACGGGAAGTGCTTATCGGGCGCCGGCGGGAAGGAACACCAGTCGACGAGGAAAACAAGACATCTGCCGCAGGTGAGAACTAGACCTTTTTTCAGGAAATTGGGGAAACATGTAGCACAATTGGTTTATAGAGAAAATAGTTTGATATTCTGTGTGGACTTGCCTGGATTAGTTTGAAGGGGCGAGTTGTTTAAAGATAGAATACTTACTACAAATCAAATCAAAATAATTTATTTCAAGTAAGCCAATTACAGACACTTTTGAATAGTCAAACAACAATAAAAATGAAGCTACAGTCCCAGTCACAAGACATAATAACTGTGAAAGTACTGTAGTTGCCCATTCCAAAGCGTAGATCTCTATGGAGAAGAATGGGCAAGAAACTCCATGGACACTCTTTTAAATCAGAATCTTGTTACAAAAACCTTGGTTACATCATTCATGTTGAGATGGTACATTATGTAAGAACGATGTAGCAAGACGTGCACGTTAAAAGTGTCCATAGTAAAATAAAAAAAGACAGTTATAAAATAAAATAATTAGTTCGAAATAAGCCGTGGAAACTAAGAGATGACCAGGCACTTTTTTCCAGACAATTATGATACATGATGTATTGTCAAGTAAATATGTGAATGCGAACTTTTTTGAGTTCAATCAAGAATCAAAACACTGGCCAATGGATGTCAAAAAATCTGGGATGCTATTAAGTATTTTTTTTAATGTTTTTCTTTTTGTAATAAATGGCTTGCCATACGAGTTTTTAGATGAAAATTGGTCAGTATTTTATAGTATTAATTGAATGAAACCTTTTTACATCTCATTTATTAATACAGTGCGGCTTGCTTATTTCTTTTGACGTTTGAATAACAATAACAGCGCCCAGTTGATAAACGTTCAAGTGACATTTTAAAAGAACAAGAGGGTGGCGTTAGTGTCGTTATGATAATAATAAAAAGGCTTAATAGAGTGACTGAATATACTTACACTTTGAAACTCACAAACAACAAAAAAAAAAACAACAGTTTGAGCAGAATATAGTCTTGTAGGCATTTTCTACTGTCAAGTTTCCAAACTATCTCACAGATAAAAAGTATAGCTTAAGATAGATTAGATTGGAGATTGTAACATAATTGTCATTTCAAATATTTTCCACATTTGGACTAAGACCTGAAAAAAAATATGAAAAACGCTAGTCTATACGAACAGCTCCTGATTATTCTTGAAAAGATTGAATTATTCTTAAACTCAACATTCTATGACATTAAGCTGGATTATAATCTTCTAAAAAACGCGAAAACCACAAAATTCTTCTCAATCTCACCATTTCCATCTCTGCATCTGACATTTAAAGTGTTAAAATAAAGTCTATTGTTCTGTGCGAAGAGCTTCCCTCCGGCCGGGAATCGCGTCGGATGCACAGAAACAATAGCCTTATAACAACCAGGATTAAGGGCTTTTTTACTGTATCCTTCTTTTGAATAACGATGCACTAAGAATTTGAGGTGGGTGATTAAGGATGAGTGATTAATTAAGGAGGATTTTAAGGCTCCCTGTGAAGGTATAAAGAGAATCAACAAAAATATTCGATTTGACAGATACATAATTGACATTTTCCAGTAGGTACATTTTCATCTTTTCGCGCGTAACCAAAATTGAAATTAACGTCGCCATCTTGTTTTTTTACAAGCTTTTATTTAACTTGCAATGATTGTGTTACATATGTTTGTTTAGGTCAAATGCAGCTGAATTTTAAAACAGTTGAAATGTTGCATACACGTTTAGTTTGGATGACAATGTATGGTCAGCTACAGAGTTGAAAGAGTTTGAGGTCGTAGTCGGCTTCCAGTCTAACCGGGTGCAGCTGAAGAGCAGCACTTTACACGGACCGACTGGAAAAATAATAAAAAAATGCAATTATACAACATTTGGGTTAGTGTAGGTCCAGTTACCAACAAGTAAAAATCAATTGCTAGAGTGGCGCTTCGTTTCTTTGCAAGACAGCAGTTAGCGAGAATCAGTTTAAAAATAAAACTGTGGTGTTAAGAGGGGACTCTAGTCGGTAATTAAAAGTATTTGATTTGATTTGAAGAAACTATCGCCGTCGCGCTGCGCCCGACCCAGCCCCCGTAAAGTGCGAAAGGGACAACTGCAGCTCAGACTGATTTTACCTACAAAAATCTTGACCAAAAGACGTTTTGTATTCCGCTGTTTTCTTCTTCAAAACTTAACTGATCTAAATAATTCTTATATCAATACAATCTTCAATATCAATTCATCAATTTAGAGGAAAGGTATATCTATGTTATGATTTTTTTTTTTGTTAAATCTTGTCTAATTTGTCTGATAGTCGTCTGAACATGGCCGTAGTAACGGGCTTTTTTTCGAGTTTTTAGATGATCATTATTCTTTTAGTAATTACGTTTAAAAACAAAGGAAATAATAGGGGCATGTATTAATAAGACTTAGATTTTTTGGAAAAAAAAATTGGTTGCCTGTAAAGTCGGTATACGGGCGAAAGTTTTACGTGACAACGACTTTGAGTGGTAAAATAATTTTAATGTGAATATTCATTCGTATAGTAGGAAGAAGGATGAAATAATAGTAACAATTTAAAACATTTATTTATACAAAGAATTATATTTAAAACATTAATTTATACAAAGAATCTCGCACTGAATTTCATATTAACAAAATTTTATTTTTACCTTTACACATACATACGTATTTATATACAAATATACATATATAGAGGCACGCGTCCCTTCCACTCGGGCATGGTTAGCCCGCCTAAGAGCGAGAGAGACAGACATAAAAAGTGAAAGGCACGCGTGCCTCTCACTCGCTCTCATTGTGAGCGCATAACGTGAGCGGAGCGTAACGCAGTTTCTTGAAGTGTCACCCGGCAAACCAATTTATAAGACGTTGTCACGTCAAAATCATTGCTCTAGACGCATTATCCACGAAGAAAACAGCGGAATACGTTTTTATGGAGAAATACCGACTAGAGTCCCCTCTTAATGCATTGATCGGTTTTCCAATGAGGTTTTACGATTTCCCATGAATCGAGAACAGCTTTTTGACATTGATGTACAGTGATTTCTGAAAGCTAGGTTTAACAAAGATTTGAGAATTTTAAAAATCCTTCAAAATGGCTTAGACTGTTCAGGAGCATTGATCATATAGCGACCTACAAAACCAACTTCTAACAAATGGTACTACAGCACCATCTATGATAAAACTAAAGAACTAATATGATCTAAATCTCGCAAGCAAAGGTTACATCGACTTCAGAATATACAAGATGTTGTTTTGCATCCTCGTCAAATTCAAGGAGGTAACTATTCAAATGATTCTCGTCCTGTATCAATAATAAAATAGGTAGGTAATTATTTACGGAAATCGGTAAGTGTGAACCACTCGTGTTTTAAACCCGGGCTGTCTGATTCTCGCCCTTTGAGCGCGCTTCTATACGTACAAACAATCTGAAACGTTTATTTAATCATTTCTTATTCCCTAAACCACGTTAAGGGGGTTATTCTGAAATACTGCCAATATAAACAACCAAAAAAATCAGGTTTTATGAATAATTAACTAGGTACCATAATTTTAATTGATTGTTAATGATTTTTGATGGAACCTCCTGAATTTTGACGAGGATGCAAAACAACACCTTGTATAGAGAAACCCGACAACGACTGTCGAGCAGTTGCCCACCAGGCATAACACCTGTCTGGTCGGAGGATCCTCCCTTTTTTATGGAGTATCGAGGAACTTTACACCCTGTTCCCCCTACTCCTAAGATCAAATTCGTATGGGAATGATTAACCTAATGTTGTAATGTCGACTCGACTAATCAGGCTGGAAAATCACTATTGCCAGTAAGTTTATTCTGTCTATTAACCTATAAGACGCTCTCATTGGTTTGTGTTTAGTTATCATACATAACTAAACTCACTTATTCCCATGGGGGTGGGCAGAAGCCACAGAACGCCATCTGCTACGTTCTTTACATCCTACTCTTGCGTCGTCCACGTTCATACATCTGGTCCTACACGCACGCCGGTTGCGTGTACACTCACCTGGCCATTCCATTTGTTAGTCGCTCGCGAGTCGTTTCACTCATTCTTTTAGTCATCTTCAACCAAAAGACGACAACTGTTAGTCGGTATCGCCTGAGGATATCTAAAACGATGGAAATAATAACTAATGCTTGTTCCCTCTAGCACCAGGTGAAACCTGAATTGATGCGCTATTGGATTTTTAACTTTCGGCACTAAACCTAACGTCGAAAAACCGACAACACTTTTGTAGAATGTACGTCGTGGTAGCTTAAACGAATGTAGATTTTAGATGTCCTTTTACAGTCGTTACAGGTAGTCAGTGGCTGGCCCAAAAATATGACAACCACTCATGCCTAGTGGTATCATGTTACCCAGTACTAACTAGGTTGTGGAGATCAGATAGGCAGTCGCTCCATGTGTATTACTGGGTAACTGCTATTCAGCTGCATCCAGTTAAACTGGCACCCGACTACAACACAGTTGGGAAAAGACTAAGCAGATGATGATTTACATGTCCGCTTGTGTTATCCATCAACTGCCATCCCAATCTAAACCGGGGTGCACACAACCCGACAAATACATTTCAAACACAACCCTTCACTATCGGCTCCATGATTAAATCTTCCGATTACACAGCCAAACATATTAACACATTATATAACTCACCAACGCACTAAGAGTGTGGATACACGGACCAGATGATTGTTTATTAACTAAGATCCTATGACCGCCAGCCATATTCATTTTATAAAAGCTGAAACTTTTTCCGTGGAAGTAAGTACCTGGGTAAGAACAATTGGATAGTCGGTCGTGGAGACTTTGGCAGATATCAGGTAACAAAGGTCTGCTAAATAGCTGCTAAGTCACGTCATACCTTAAACCGTGTTTTTTTTTATATTACCTAAGAGATTGTATGACGATTCACCTCCTCCACTGCCAGACGTTTTGTGTGTTAGATAGCTACCGCCAGACACCTTAAATTATGATAAATTGGAATTGGACTAATAAACTACTACAAGTACTACTAATAGTAAAGTGCTCCTACAGAAAATGTTTCAGCTTCTAATAAATGAAGTAGATCTCGCGATCACAGGATCTCCATAATTAGGTCTGGGAAATGTTGGTCAAATATACCTGTATAATATACCTATATATTATCTACCATAATGTAGATTCCTTTCCCACCTACTACGGCCTATACCAATTTAATCTATACTAATATAATATAATATTATACATCTGATGAGTTTGTTTCTTTTTTTGCTTGAACGCGCTAATTTCAGGAACTACTGGTCCAATAAAAAAAAATCTTTCAGTGTTAGATAGCCCATTTATCGAGAAAGGCTATAGGCTATAAATCATCACGCTACAACCAATAGGATTGGAACAGCAATGAAAAATGTTGCGAAAACGGGGAAAATGTGACGCAGGCGAAGTTTCGCAGTACAGCTAGTTACTGATAAAATAACCGGTGTAAGCACAGCCTTAGGGTCGCAGCACATTATTCAGGCACGGTACCCGGGGCTGGGGGCCCATTAGACGCACAGATTGGTGTAATGGCTCCCAATTATTTGCAACAAACATACATATCGAGTACCTAAAGTACTACGGTGTCGGATGAATTACTAATAGATACTTGATTAGATTCATGAGAGAGGAGCACGTGGCTAAATAAAGACAGCCGCACGGGTCGATCTTTAAGTTTAAGCCGTGCTTGCCGAGGTTTGTCCGTGGATGGGTGACCATTACATACCGAGTTTCCTCCGTGCCTCGGAAAGCACGTTAAGCCGTTGGTCCCGGCTGTCATTTGTACATCTTTGACAGTCGTTACGAGTAGTCAGAAGCCAAAAAGTCTGACATCCAGTATTACCAAGAGGTATCGTATTACCCAGTTACTGGGTTGTGGAGGTCAGATAGGCAGTCGCTTCATGTAAAATACTGGTGGTACTCAGCTGCATCCGGCTAGACTGGAAGCCGACCCCAAGATAGTTTGGGAAAAGGCTAGGCAGATGATGACTTGATTAGGCTGACCCCACATTTGGCGTGCGCGATCCTCGGGCGTGCGAGTAGCGCTCACGCCGCGCGCGCGTTGCGCACGCGCTGCGTGAGCGTCGGGTGTTGCCGCCGTGTGACGTGTGTGCAGCGTGCGCGCGGCGCTCTCGCGACGTTCGAGTCGCGTTCTTACCCCTTCGCCTGCTATCCCCGCCGCCCGCTACTGTTTCGGTCAGTCGTATGGTGGACAGTGTTATTACATGTCTTATTTCTTTTTAGTAGCAAAGCTAACAGTAGTGTTTCCTCGTCTGAGTCCATTTTGTTAGTAATTGTAGAACAGTAACGCAACGACGTGTGCTAACACGGCACTGGCCAAATTGTGACTGACTTGTCTGAAGGGGGTTAAACGCCAAGGCGAGCGCCGCGCGCACGCCTCACACACGTCACACGGCGGCAACACCCAACGCTCACGCAGCGCGCGCGCGGTGCGCGCGCGGCGCTCGCGCTTCTCGCACGCCCGAGGATCGCGCACGCCAAATGTGGGGTCAGCCTTAGATTCATAGAAGAGGCGTGGCTTTTTGTTCTAGACGGTAATTTATTCACTTTCCTTGAACAATTTCTGATTGAACAAAGCATAGTTTTTAAAATTATCCAATTATTAGTTTTATAAATCATATTTGAGGCGCGATAAGTTCTAAAGAGCATGAGCTGATAATGAGAAAAAGAATAACAACTATTTACAAAAAAAAAAATTGTTCGTAAAGAAAAGTGATGATAATATATATCCAAAGTCACTTTATGAAATGCAGTTATTGAACCATTTTCTGTAACACCTACTCTCGTTTAAATTAGACTAATTTTCAGTTAAACTTAACCCTTGCATAATAATTGTGTTCCTGCCCTTGTCTCTATGTTACTTATGGATAGCGCAACACATTTGCTTCATCCATTCTCTCCTGTTCTACCGCTCCGTAAACCTACCTTGCGCCAATAAGCAACGTGGCCTCTTTCGAAGCCGCTGTTGTGCACAGTGTACACAACCATACCTAACCCTTCCAACTTCATAATGTTGATATACCGAAGTAAATGGCTTGTAATTAATAATCTGTCGAAAACAGACGAATTAATCATAAGTTCGCACAGCCCCTAATGAAGTGTAACAGAAATTGTACTCGTTTAACAGAGTGAGGCTTTCGAATTCCAGTTAGCGGTTTTCAAAGAGTCAAAATGTTTAGAGTTAAAAGCCTTTGAAGCTTGTGCTGGGTAAATAGAATTTAAATTGATATTATGAACTCGATTTTCAGTAATTGTTCGCTGTAATTGATTTGATTTTTGTTCTGATTGCTTACATAACCGTTGTATCAATTCATAGCAATATTTACATAACATCACGCCTGTGATCCTCGAAGGGTTAGGCAGAGGTGTACCTAATAGTACACACACATTTCGCCAGTTATGTTTAAGTCCCATGTAATAGGGGGCGATCCTATTGCCATCAACCGGACACAAATCCAGACTCCGTGGCTGCTATTTAGAATTTGTTGATGGATAAATCAATGACATTGTGCCTGACCCGGGAATCGAATCCAGAACCTCATGCTCAGCAGTCGCGCTTGTGACCACTAGACCAATGTGGCAGTAGTAATCTATACTTAATATTATAAAGCTGAAGAGTTTGTTTGATTGTTTGCTTGAACGCGCTAATCTCAAGAACTGCTGGTCTGATTTGAAAAATTCTTTCAGTGTTTGATAGCTCATTTATCGAGGAAGCCTATAGGTTTGGATTGATATAGGTATATATCATCACGCTACGATCAATAGGAGCGGAGCAGCAATGAAAAATGCTGTGAAAACGCTGGACAGCTAGTATGTATTATAAATGCGAAAATAACTCTGTCTGTCCCTCTTTTTGGTAGCATTTCACGCCTAAACAACTGAACGGACGCACAGGTAAACCTTGAGAGTTGAGACCATGACCTGGGATAGGACTTTTTATCTAATCAATACATTCCCGTGTGATATTTTCCTAATCAACGCGGACGAAGCCGCCTGCAAAAATAGTGATTAATAAGAAAAAGCCGTTTTTGAAACATTTCTTCTCCAATAAATTGTAAGTCAAGTTGGGGATCGATCGCTTTCGATTCGATACTAATAGAATTAACAGTTTTCAATGTGAAAATGTCAAGGTGTTTAACTTTTAGGGGATCGAACGACAAATTAAAAAGTTTTTGTGAGGTTCTGAATTTGTAGGACTTCTTAATTGTTTGTCGTATAATGAATACGCTTTTTCCAGTATCAACAACTGTGTTTATAAACTGGTACACATAAACAGAATAGAAAACTTGGTGCTTATATCAGTAGAAAGCTTATTAAACCACCCAATGTGTAATTAACAAAGAATAAGCCCCAAGCAAAACCTTTTGGTTCTCCTTCCAAAAATGGCATCCTGTTTTTCGTTTTTGGCGGGAACCGTAACGATTCCCGCTTCTTTTTTTTTTTTTTATATGTCGAAGATTTGACCAAAGAGTTCTTATAAACTCTTTGGTCTTAACAAATAAATCAATCTTAATCACAATAAATCTTATTATTATTTATCAATCATGACAGTCGGTAAGGCTTGTGTCGTTTAATTATCAAGGTAGAAGTTTTTTTTTTTCAAAATATCAATCTATTGTCAGCTCAGAGGGACTATTCAAAGTAACCTTCTATCACCGATATTCAAAATCAAACTAATTTAATGTTTGTCACAGGTGGAATATTGATCATAGAAAAGTAAAAAATCTCATTCAGATTGAAATATAATATCGAAAACCTTATGTCTATCCTGTTGAAAGTCACTGTCAAAATACGATACACTCTGTAAAAGATTATCAAATCAAATCAAAATATTTTATTTTACATAGGCCTACATGGGCACTTATAAAACGTCAACAAAAGGTGCACGGTTCGGGTTGGTCGTTTCCTATGGAGAAGAACCGGCAAGAAACTCCATAGTTACTCCATGGTTTTAAAATCATTTGGTTTACAATATTTGAAGTTACAGCGTTAGTACTTAAGTATGTGAGGACAGCGTAGGCCCGACAATAAGTCGATTGCTTACTACAGACGGTAGCAATAGAGAAAAAAAAAAAACTATGTACAACGGTGGAATTAGAACTCTGGTTTGAGCTCTGGTCTGGCTTAAATTCTTCTGAATAATAAGTTCATTAAATAAGTTTCTCAACTTAAGTCTTCATCATCATCATCAGCCTAAAATGTTCCCACTGCTGGGACACAGGCCTCCTCTCTAAGAGAAGGAGTGTGCTGTAATCCACCCCGCGGGCCCATTACGCGTACGGTTCGCGTCCAGTTCGCACGCACGCGTAGCTACGTTAACCCCACCACGTTTCGTTGTTCACCATCTCTAGGGATGCCTCGTAACATATCGATACTTTCGTCGATATTGTTCCAAAAATGGATAGATTCCTAGTCAGGTCGGAATCCACCGGCAATCTCAGCTCCAAAAGACCTGGTGAGGATATCTCTGGCCCATGGCAGTTCGCCAAACGTCCTGCTGTCTCACGAAACTCTGAAAAGTATGACGAAGCGCGCAGATTACCTATGCACAATCAGTTCAACGACCTCACTGTTGACGACAAGGGTGAATCATCAACGAATATCCAATACAGTGAAGCTTCAACGGGAGTGAAGAAAAAAGGACACATTCCACCCATAATATTGGAGATACAGAAAGATTGGACTCATGAAACAATTAAAAACCTCATCTCCCGCTACACCAACAAGTTTCATCTTCAGTACAGAGCTAACAATAAAGTTTCAGTAAGTTGCCACTCAATAGAAGCTCACCAATGTGTGAAGGAAGGCCTCCGTAAAGAAAATGCAGCTTTCCTTACTTACACCCGTAAAGATGAAAAAGTTCCCAAAATGGTGATAAAAGGCTTACCATCCTACGTCCAAGAAGAATTACCTGCTGAGCTCGAAAAACTCGGATTTCCCGGTGCATCAGTCTCGCAACTGAAGACACAAACAGTGAGTACATTCTCTTGCCCACCTTTCTTAGCAGTACTTCCTGCTGGAACGGACATATCAAAGTTTCGCAATATTAAATACCTATTTAATTGCGTGGTTACGATCCAAAAATACATGCCTAAAAAGACTGCTGGGACTCAATGCTTCAGATGTCAAAGCTTTGGTCACGCATCGAGGAATTGCAATATGCCTGCTAGGTGTGTTAAATGTACAGAACCTCATGCAACGACAGAATGTCCTAAAAAAGACCGTATTGAACCTGCACGCTGCTGTAATTGTGATCAGAATCACCCTGCTAACTTTCACAAATGCGAGACCCGTCTTGCCTACCTGAAACGAACGCAAGCAAGGCGTGAGAACCAGTCTAGACCATTGCAAACCTTGGCGATCCAACACGCATCTATACCTGCTACTAATCTACTACCCTCACTCAAGAAACCTACATATGCTGGTGCCGTCAAAACCCACACCAATCACAATTATCCTCCTAACGAGTATTTGGACTTACCACCGGACGACCCCGTGACAAAAGAGATGTTAGAAATACTTGTTTGTTTTAAAAACCTTAAGCCTCAATTTTCTGCCTGTCAATCTATGCTAGATAAGGTGATGTTAGTTCTGACTCATCTTGGACACTATGTTTAATAATAGTAATGAGTTAAAACTGTTATCTTGGAACTCCGATGGAGTTCGCCCAAAGATACAAGAATTACTTGAGTTAGCAGTACGTACCCTATCCATTGATATAATAGCTGTTTGTGAAACTAAACTCAATTGTAATACTCCCTTAAAGACACCAGGATTTAACTGTTATCGACAAGACAAACACCACAGTGGGCGAGGACAAGGTGTAGCCATTCTGACCAATGAAAGATTAGAGGTTGTACCGATCGCTGTTCCCAAAACTAAGCACATTGAAGCGGTTGCTATTAGTTTAAAAACCAGTGGGAAAGATTATATCTTTGTTTCAGCTTACCAATCTCCAAACTTGCAGCTCGAATGCAATGACTTAGATATTTTATTCTCCCTGGGGTCTCATGTTGTAATAATGGGAGACTTCAATGCTAATCATGGTTATTGGAATAGTAGTTATGTCAACACCCGTGGTAATATACTGTTTCGCCATATGCTTGGACATGACTACGTGATACATTACCCTGACTCACCTACTCAGGTTAACTATAGACCTGATCTTACCGCTACAAATCCTGATCTGATTCTGACGCTAAATGTAAATAATATCCATGAGGTTCGTGCAATACCTGCCCTTTCGTCAAACCACTTTCCTATACATTTTACAGTGAATTGCCAATTTTCTCTCAAATCAAATTCCAAACACTACCGGTATTGTGACGCTGATTGGGATAAATACCGCTCCTTTCTTGACCAAAAGATCTCGCTAAGCTCGAAGGTGTTTAAATCTGAACCTGAAATCGACTACGCTGTAAACTACCTACATCAGTGTCTAATTGCTGCTAGAGACAAATTTATTCCCAACAAAGTACACGTAAATACTTGCATAAAACTACCTAATCACATTGCAAAAATGATCAAGTATAAAAATCAACTTCGTCGAAAGGAACTAAAAGTATCACTTGCGGAAAAAAGACAGTTACGATCAGCTATCAACAAATTACAACATTTGATAAATCTGGCTATTACGAAACATCAGGACAAAATATGGAACGCTAAACTTTCGAAAGTTGATAATCCTAGTAACGATATTTGGCGATTAGCCAAGTCATTAAAACCCAGATCAGACTCAATACCACCACTTAAAACACCTGAGGGATCTCTTACAACTAACATCCCTGAACAATGTAATGCACTAGCAGATGCTTTCGAGGCCAACATACATCTTACTCATGGCTGGATAAACGATAGTGTCGATAAGGACGTTCAGTCAGCCACCACTCACTTGAATAATCACGTCATAAATGAATTACATCAACCTGTGCGGCCAGCTGAAGTCTGGAAAGTGATACGTAAACTCAAGACCAGGAAAGCTCCAGGTGATGACGGTATACATAACATTATGCTCAAAAATCTGTCGCAAAAATCTGTTGTGTTTACCACAAAAATTTTCAATAGTTGCCTAAAATTAGGATATTTTCCCAACACATGGAAAACTGCAAAGGTTATTGCTCTTAAAAAACCTGGAAAAGACACCTCCTTACCAGTTAGTTACAGGCCTATTAGCCTTCTTCCTGTTCTTGGTAAGCTGTTTGAGGTCATGATATACAACCGCTTGCTACGTTGCTCTGATCAGCTCATTATGAACGAACAATTTGGCTTTCGTTCCTCTCACTCCACAGTACAACAATTGGCTCGAGTCTCTGAACACATTTTTTACCATATAAACCTAAAGCAGTCTACCGGTATGTTCCATCTGGACATCGAAAAAGCCTTCGATACCGTCTGGCACGAAGGCCTGTTATACAAGCTCATCAGTTACGGAATTCCAATTGCGTTGGTAAAACTTATACAATCTTACCTTAATAACCGTAAGTTTGTGGTCCATATTGGTACTGAAAGGTCTTCGCCCCGGACGGTGTTGGCAGGAGTTCCTCAAGGCTCGGTGCTCGGTCCCTACCTCTTCATTATATTTGTAAGTGACATTCCTGTCCAGGTCCGTACTCATCTGGCCTGTTTTGCCGACGATACAGCATCGTACACAAGCGATGAGGACATCGACATTATCATAAGTAGACTACAGTTGTCGCTTGAACTACTTCAATCTTATTTCAACAAGTGGAAGCTGAAGCTAAACGAATCCAAGACTGAGGCTATACTTTTCACACGCCAACGTACCACCCCAAAAAGAAAATTAAAAATCGCTGGGCAACTGATTCCGTGGTCCAATGAAGTTCGATATCTAGGAGTTACGTTGGATAAAAAGCTCAAGGAGCTCAAGCACTCGGTTCTCTCAATCCTATACTCAACCGAAAAAGTAAACTCAGCCCGAACACCAAACTACGGTTATACACTACTCTAATTAGACCTTGCATCACTTACTCGTGTCCGGTGTGGAGTAGCACCTGTCAATCTAATTATAACCTGTTACAAATAATTCAAAATAAAGCAATTAAAATTGCCTATAATACTCCGTTTAAAACTAATCTTAAAGCACTACACACAAATATAAAGTTACCTAGCATCACAAAATTCATCTTAAAATTAACTCGTAAATTTTACAACAAAAATAAATGTCATAAAAATAAATTGATTGCTAAAATAGGTCAAATTAAGTTGAAAGACTTGCGACATATCGATGGATACGGTACATACAAGCTTCCCCATCACTACGTGTTGTTTGCGCACAATACTGATAACGCGTCGTAGCTAGGCCCGTACGATGCGCCCGCGCTTCCCCGCGCTCACCGTACACAGGTGAGCGCGCGGGAGGCGCGGTAGCTCGTGCGCCGCTAGTGGCCACGCGCGATCACCTGAGCTACCGCTTGCACCGGTCGCACTTACGCTGAGCGCGTAGTTAAATATTAACAGCTACCCCCTCATTCTATAAATGAAATTATCACAATAATTTCATATGATAATTGTAAAACTTTAATTAATAAATGTCTCATGTTGTGATAAGTTTGTAACCATTATTATTATATACTTATAAAGGCGCTACTAGCCTGTAAAAGTGTTTATTAATTAATTATTAGTGTTACTGTTGCTTTATTTATAAGTTCTACAGCTATGTATATTTTCATGTTAATAAAGAATTTTTCTAAACTAAAAAACCACGCGGGCCCTGTTCGGTTTGGTAGATGTCACAGTCTTCACATTTTTAGTTCTAGGACGTTTCTTTACGATGTTTTCCTTCACCGTTTTTGAGTAACAACTTAAGTAATGTTAACCAATTCGAATACTCTCAATAGAATTATAAACAGCATTCATATTACTAGCATAAAATATAGAATTTTACGTAAGCTTAAAAAATGGGCGGTGTTATCACTAAAAGTGGTAATTTTCGTGATAGCACGTATAGTTCTAAAAAATTAAAAAATTAAAAAACCCCCGACAGAAAAACCTCTAAAAAATAAAAAAAATAATTATCCGAATATTGTGCCTTTACGTTTAATATACCTTACTAAATTATTTTATTCCAAGCGTTGCTGCGTCGGAGGACCGCTTTGTTTGTCACTTTCTGTGCGTAGCTCATCTACTTGTACTAAGCGGTCTACTTAGCGGCCCCCCGACGCTACGACGCTATATTAAACGTATATTAAACGTAAAGGGACAATATTCGGATATTTTTTTTTTTTTTTTTTAGAGGTTTTTCTGTCGGGTGTTTTTTAAATTTTTAATTTAATTTTTGTTTTATGCTTTTTAAACTTAAAACAACCGGTACCCTGCATAATCCAGATGATGCCTGTGCACCTGGTTATGGTTATTTTACTTTCGTAAGCCGAAGTCCTGGTTGGAGGACACAGGACACAGGAGTTTGATGGTCTGTAGCACACCCTCAAGTATGTATATACCCTTTCCGTTATACTCTGTTTACAAAGTTTTATGGCTGTGCTATTAACCGTTGAGGAGTTCCCTCGTGAGGAGATGATCAAGGCAGTAGGATGAGTTCATGATACAAATCGTGATTATCCATCAAATATGAACTCATATGCAAAGTTTCGTGTCTGTGCTATTATCCGGTTAGGAGTTCCCTCGTGAGGAGACGATCCTGACGGTAGGATGAGTTCATGATACAAATCGTGATTATCCATAAAATATGAACTCTTATGCAAATTTTCGTGTCTGTGCCATTAACTGTTGAGGAGTTCCCTCGTGAGAAGACGATCCTGGCTTCAGGATAAGTTCATGATACAAATCGTAATTATCGATCAATCAAAATGAACTCGTATGCAAAGTTTCGTGTCTGTGCTATTAAACGTTGAAGAGTTCCCTCGTGAGAAGACGATCCTGGCTGCAGGATGAGATCATGATAGAATTCATGTCTATGCATCAAATATGAACGTGCATAATTTCGTATCGACCAGACCTGTGGAAATATTTCATTTCTCTTCTTATAAAAGAGGTGATGATCTTCAAACGGCTGAGCAGATTTTCATGAAACATATCTAAGAACACTCTCGATTAACACACCTTTCAAACGAAACCAAATTTATCAAAATCGGTTCATCCGTTCAGGAGCTATGATGCCACAGACAGACACACAGATACACAGATACACACGTCAAACTTATAACACCCCTCTTTTTTGGTCGGGGGTTAACAAGGCAGATAGATGTACTAAAACGACTAAAGGAGGCTCTTTAGCTAGAAGGACATACACTACCTCGCCCTCGACTGTCTGGTTGGTCCAGTAGTTGCAATCGTTTCAATTGTTATTGGGTTTTTCACCAGGAATTTCTCAGTAGCAGCCACGGAGTCTGGATTTGTGCCCGGTTGATGGCAATAGGGTCGCCCTTATTACATGGGACTTAAACAAAACTGGCGAAATGTGGGTGTGCTATTAGGTACAACTCTGCCTAACCATTCTGGGATTACAGGCTTGATGTTATGTTAACAGACACTATCCTTATTGATGATGTTGTTCAGAAAGGTCAAAAACCGGCCAAGTGAGAGTTAGACTCGCGCACAAAGGGTTCCGTACCATAATATATAAAAACGACCAAAACATCACTTTTTTGTATGGGATCCCCCCTTTTTTTTTTTTGGGGATGGGAAATTATCAAATGACTTCTGCCGCTCTGGGCGGAGCGGGAGGGAGTGTCAGACTTGTACTGACTAAAAATGGGAGCCCCCCTTAAAATATTTATTTTATTCTGTTTATAGTATTTGTTGTGATAGCATCAACAGAAATACATAATCTGTAGAAATTTCAACTGGCTACCTATCACGGTTCATGAGATACTGCCTGGTGACAGACGGACGGACGGACGGACAGCGAAGTCTCAGTTATAGGATCCCGTTTGACCATTTGGGTACGGAACCCTAAAAAAGATGCTGATGTAAGAAAGGAGAATAAAAGGATCTTAGCAGGTAGCTATCTGTAGTTCCTGAGTTTCTGCCTACCCCCATGGGAAAAAAGATGTATACTTATAATTGTAAACAAAATATGACCCTCACAAATAATCCGTCTGTAACAAAAACTAGGTTGTCTCCCGAAGCCATAGAGGTAAAGAAAATGGATATTCCTAAGCTCTCTTTACAAGTTATACTTATGTCGGAGCGCGGCCGAGCGACAAGAATCTTGTTATCTACCGGATTGCGGCTTATTAAAATGCAGCGTGGCTCAGATTTGTACCGAGTTCGTGTGCTACGTCGAATATTTAATGTTTTTGTGTTTTAATATTCACGCCCTTTTCAATGGGGAGGATAGGCAGATGCTAGAGAACATCACGTGCTACGATTCTTACTATGTTACTGTTTTCGTACCCGTGGCGTTGATCCCGTTATGACCGGTTTTTGCTACAATTATAGAGAAAGAAATAAAAGGAGTTTGCAATGATCATGTTCGCGACCAGTAATTTTATAAAAGATAGAGGTTTGGAAGGAGTAAATAGAGGCCTTAGCCCCGCTTTGGGACAAAGTATACACTGTGAAAAAAAAACGGGTTGCACTCCGGGAGTGCCGGCAGAAGTAAAACTTGAATATTAACGTAGTGCATTATTGATATTTTGGAATGGTTAGGGAATAATTTTGAACGAATTGCTATAATTATCAGTATAAAAGTACTATCATTTATGTGGTAAAATACAATATTCTTCTATTGCGATATCGTACACAAACATGAAAATTTATATTACATTAAAAAATGTAACACTTCAGAACTATTACAATCCGTCTTACGAACTTTACCCCTTTCGAAGAACCGAAGGTATTGTTTGTGCATAAGATAATTATCCAGTTCACAATTCAAAACAAAACTCAATGACAGGTGTCATAAAGTGCAAATTCCTTCGTACCGTCTTACGAATTTTCGACCAGGAAAAATATTAAACTCGTGTCAGGTCACGTGACCTGACGCGAGTTTTTTACCTATCGCAAAAGTGCACAACGCCGCTAAAGAAGTTTTCACTTCAAAAATGATCGCATCTTGTGGTATTCTGCAGTTTTTGCCTCATGGGAAAGAGTTTATGAATGTACGTTTAGGCCTTTACTTGTTATACTTACACAATTCAATTGTCATTTTGGACTATTTAGGCTGTTCATTATGACAGAGTCGAAGGCCACAAAAATATGTTTTTTCTCATTTTTGGCAATAAGGAATCGGCCAGTAACTAATTCTCAATTGCATTTGCATAACTGATATAATAACTATGTTCAGCGATAGACTCCTATCGGTACGGACTTAAAATGGTCACAACAGATGCAAATAAGACATTCCTGACATCCCTGAAGATATTATAACTCAACTAGTTATTACCCAATTAGTGAACAGCCATTTTATAACCTCGATATTTCAGCTCCAGCTAATAATATAAGCCGTAACAAAATTACGGCCCCAACCAGGGGTGACCTATTTAATTCCTACCCGGGGCCAGGGACCCAAAAGCTTTTATTACGATGTTAGCCGACAGCGTCGTTATTGAAAGTAAGCCCCCTTAACAATGGGAAGATTCAACCATAAGCATAACGCTTTGATGGCAAATTGGTTATCATTGAACATGGAATATATTTTGGGAAGACATTGGTTTATCGGACTAAAAGAGGCGGATATTATGAACTGAAAATATTATTATAAGTCATCTCATTTATAAAAGTACGTTTGTGACAAAAAGGATACACACATAATTGCAAAAGAAAATACTGACCTACTCATATCGAAAAGAATAAATAAACCCCATTTAATAACATATTGAAAAAAAAAGATCCCTGTAGGACTGTATCTTATAATTTCATGCCTTTATTAAAAACATTTTAAATTCAGTGTAAACAGGTTGCACACTTTTGCAAATAAAATACTGACCAGATCTTATCAAAAACTTCAAATAAAAGCCATTTAATGACAAAGAGAAAAAAAAAAAAACTTTAATGGCATCACAGAGTTTTTGACAACGAATGGCCAATGCTTAGTCTGTGTCACTGAAAAGAGGTTGCATTCAAATGTTTACTCACTCTCCAAGAAGTACATGATTATTGTCCAGTCCAAAATTGATTATTGTTTCACGAGAACGTGACTACAACATGGCCGGGCATAATTCGACTTTTGCAATCGGCTGTGTAAATAATAAAAATACTGAGTCTTGAGTTGTTTGATGAGGTAGGTCATAAAATGTGTTTAAAATCTTGTTTGTTTTAAAACTCGATTAAATACACGTCTGTGGTACAACTAATAGTCACCATAGTGTCTTTTAGCCTGGTTTAATTCCTGGCCAGCCAGAAAGTTAATTTTGGTAACATTTTAGCTCAAATAAGTACTTTGAACTCCTTAGTCAACACAACAGTAACCTTTTTCCATAAGATTCTGTATTTATACAGGATGGAATTTTTCAATGCCAGCTGGACAGAAACTACTCTAAATACTGTATATAGCAAATTTTAATTAAATGGAAACATTCCGTTATTTTTGATTTTCTAAAATTCGCTTGCCACACTCGGGAATCGAACCAGCTAAAATCCGAAAATCACAAATTCAAAAATCATACTGTACTTTTATGCTATCGATCGATAAGGTCAATCATAAGGATCAAAACTGTATAACTAACATGATAAATTAAATAAAGGAAACCAATACCTTAACTAATACTAATACCTACCGTAATACCTTTACTTATCAATTCAATGGGTGGTCCCATTGAATTTTTATGTTATGATTTCATTGTTTTAAAGCACTTTTACTCAAAGAACCATCAGATTACTTAAGTTAATCCCTAATTAACCATTATCTTTAAAGTCATTTAATTATTAAAATGACGAAAAACTATTTTTTTTTGTTCAGTTAAAATAAGTTAAAGATTCAGTTGGTTTCGTTTTAAATATTGTAAAATTCCACCTGTATTGTAGTAGAGAAAAACCAATACCATTAACACCTAAACGTTCGATAAAAACCACACACGATTATCGATCCTACACGTAACAGTTTAGAGTTGTTTATATTTCATCATGTGCCGCTATTGTGCCAGTCTTTGATCGATTCTGTTGGCTTCGGTCAATTTGGACACGCGTCATCTATTGTTTGCATTCAAGCGTTTTTGATGGACTGCGGGTGAATGGAGGTTCATTTGAAAATTGATTATGTATAAGGTTTATTTACTTAACGTGTAGTCTATACTAATATTATAAAGCGGTAACTTTTTTTGTAATTTTGTAAGTTTGCATGTAGCCGGTAATCTTCGATCCTGCTGATCTAATTCCGAAAATTCTTCTACTGGGTAACGTGAAGCTTCACTATCCCCGAGTATCATAGGCTACATTTAAAACGTACCCTAGGATTATATTTCTTACATAATGGGCGCGTAGCCGCGTGCAAAAGCTAGTCTTCGGCACTTCAGTACGTGTTTTGGAGCCTACCATGCACCGAGCATGTCGTCCATTATATTTTTGGGATCTATTCATCCAATGAGAGTCAATGAATGAAAGTAGCAGCGGTGGCCCAGTGGTGGCAGCCCCGACTTACGAGCAGTAAGTCGTAAATTCAAACCCAAGCAGGGACATTACTTTGGAAAACATCGTGAGGAAACCGGCATGTTCTAGAGCTAAAAATTCAAAGACATGTGACATCTACCAACCCACTGTGCTCGCGTGGTGGATTAAAGCCCGCTCCCTCTCATTGAGAGGAGGCCTGTGTCCCAGCAGTGGGAACATTATTGGCGGATGATGATGAATGAAAATGAAAGAAAATGCACCAGTAAGTCCGATGCTCTCAGTACAGGCTTCCATTAACAAAGTAACTGGCTAGCTAAGTCATATTATGAGTACTTATTTAGTTGTTAATACTGCTCAGCTTGTGTTAACACTAGAAAAGAAGATACTTTATACGTTACGTTACTGTAAGATAGCTTAGAAAATTAAAGAAGACAACCATGCAAATTGTATGGGCACTGTCTCCACCCACCAACAGACGTGGCGCTAGTTTCAATATTATTATGACGTCCCTTGAAAAGACACCAAAAATCGATGGGGTTTTTTGTCATGACCTACAGGCTACAGAGCTCTAAATATGAGAAATATAACTAAAATTAAATACTGTTTCCGTCAATTTATAAACTTCCATTGATAGTGTACGTTACAAACATAATAATAATATTATAAGCCTATAACGTCGTTTTCAAATCATTGACTTCTTAAATGTGGTTTTATTCACAAGTACTTGCAGTAACAGTCGTTTGGACACATTGTTATTTCTGCCTAGCGCCCAATAGCATTGAGGTAAGTATTATTAAATTGATCTCTCCAAGAAGAATATTTCTTGCTTTGACAACTTTTCTCGATTCAGAGTCAGAGAGGAGCTACAGTTAGATGCCCAATCAACATCTAGTTAGGTCAATATAACCGTTCCGTCCGTAAAGTTCTTTCGAATGGTGTTTATCTTATTGCTAATGTTGGTTACCCTGAAAATCTTAACTTTGGTGCTCAAACCGTCACCTATTTATGCCTATAACTCCAAATTGACTGCGAATTGCCAAACGATCTCATTGAAAATAACTATTTCACTTCAGTAGCTCAAACATGTAGGTTTTGCTGCCTGAAATCAGTGAGCAAAATGCAATTTTGCTCACTGAGTGAGACAAAGTAACTTTTTAATTATTTTTTTCAGAAAGCCCCGAATATCTTATTCAGCCTTGGGTTAATTATACAATTCGAAACATTCACACTCTATCTCTTTCCTGCCATTAGAAAGAGAGAGAGACAAAGACCAACCCTTTCGAAGTTCCGATTTTGAATTCGAACACGTTTGGAATTTCGTACTAACTAAAGAGATTTTGCAAAAAGAATTATGTCTTTCTTATCGACTATAGATGAAAATTATATGAATTAACAAAAAACTTATTTAGCAAATTGAAACGTGAAATAATTTTATCAAATTAATGCATTGCCATCGGTTCTCGATAAATCTACAAAGTTTGAACGAAATCTGGCCGTTTAAAGTGGTTCAAAATTGTGCCCAAAGGAGTCGGTTACAAACAAATGTAATTTATTGAATTTTTAACTTATTGTTGTATTTAACGAAAATAAGTATTTACTGCAAATAAAACTGATATTTAACCTGTAAATATTTATTTCTAGTTTCAATAATGTTACGTAATATATTTTGAATAATAAAATATCATGGGCGCTATTTCCGAACACGCCTTAATTTAAATAAAAGAGCGGGAATAAAATTACGTGGCTGGCGTAAAGAGTTGAATAAGTTAAAAATATTACAATAATTGTAAAATATGAGTGAAACTAGCGACGAAAACAGTATTGTAGGAAGAGTTAAAACAACAAGACAGTTATTAATGCAGAATTAAGTTTCCTACCTGAGAAGTCTCACAAGAAATATCTGAAAGCATACCATGTCTTCAACGAGACTTACTAAGGGTGCAAGTAGTTTTTCGGAGACGGTGTTGCTATCTTATTTTTTTGATTTATCAGAGACGAGGTATCATCTGTAATATTAATTATTTTGATCCACAATAAATAGTTATTTCAATCAATTCCTGTTTAATATTTTATCTCCTAAAGTGTTCTCGCTGCTGTAGTGAAAAGTTATGTGTGTTATACGAGAGCAAAGTTTTTTGCATCTCATGCCTTTGAATCCCTCGCCACACTCAGGATTCAAAATCAGCACTCGCAGCAAAAAACGACTTTGCTCTCTTGTTGCACAAATAACTATTTCAATGATGTATCATTTACATCATAGATATATCTTATGGCTATTGAACCTTGGGCTTGATGTCTATACTTAAAGACCCATTCGCCGGGTTAAAGGCAAAACCAACTATCTGCGATTTTTCGAGTTTTTCACTTTAATATACCATTCGAATCAAAATTTGATTCTTTACCTAATGGTAAAACCAACTATACTAAAAGACTTACCGTTCCCGAGTTACTGAATGTAAAAACAGATTATATGATCGAGAAAGTGTATCTTTAGAGAATTAAAAACTAATAATTCATTATAATTATCCGGAATATTTCGGAATATAGATGCAAAAAATACCAAACTTTTTTAGTGGTTTTTAGTCCTACAATAACGTCAAATGAAGGCAGAAGTCACTAATGGTAAAAAATAATATTTTTGATTAGCATCTTTTTGTCCTCGAACATTCAAACTATATAAATATTAAATAATTATAGACGATTTTGTCATTCGGTTTCCGGTATGTTTTAAGCGAATTGCCTAGAAGCAAAACCGATTAACTTATTATGGTCGGTACTACCCCGCGCTTCCGCTGTCGCCCGGGAGCTTTACGGGGATTTAGTCGAATCTTGCGCAGCGAACGACGAGGCGTTATAGTGCTTTTTTCGTTTGCGCATTTTTACTGTGGGTTTTGTGTGTTTGCCGAGAAAAAGAATCAGAACCGTCAACAGCTGGATCTCCAGATCGTAAGTACTTTTACAGTGTGTTACAATAGTTATGAGGTTATGTTCGGTAATTGAGCGGTGTGACAATAAATGTCAAACTAAATCAATAAAATAGCAATGAAACCGGCATTAAAGCTACTTGCTTTATAAAACATGTTTACTTTACAATTATGGCAACATGCGTAGTCACGTCGAAATTGCTGAGCGGTTCTTGAAATATTTTAGAGTTCTAGAACTAAGTATAAGCACCCATATTTAAGAATATTGGTTTAAATATAAGTGGTTCCTTCATTTTTAGATGTAGCTGATGTACTAACACAGGACGAAATTGGTGTTGTCGGTTGTATACAACGAGATAGGTCTGAGGAGGTGAATAAAGAAGAAGAAAATGTTCCATGTGAACACGATTCAAGAAAATACTAATAAATTACTTGGAAGACCTTATTGGGCCAGTTATTTCAGCATTTAATGAAGACGTTTTTGGTAGTAACATGCTTGACCCTGACTATGACTTTTCTAATGCTTCTGTTATTACTAACAGGCAAAAGGGCCAAAGGCTGTGGAGTGCTCAAAATGTAGATTTAAATGTACCGTAAACTTCTGTGAAACTGATCTTGAGAGATGTTGTAGGAAATACTAGGCTCAAAGTTATACTGCGAAGAAAAACATGATTTTGAACTTGGTCGAAGTAAAACAAATCAAAACAACTCTGCTTGAAAGAAAACGAAATACAAAGACATCAAATTCAAAGCAGTACTTTTTCTATTAACAAGGCGTTGCATCATAGATATGCCAATTTTTTTTCTGCAAAACATGCATTTCTGCTTCAGTTATCACAGAAGCAGTGGATAGTCGTGATGCGATGGGATTTAATTCTCGAGATTGTGATCCGCGAGGACGCCATGAGCCCCAAAACAAAACGCCACTAGAAAAAGCTGAAGAAATCGGCGTCATATGAAAACTTTCCCTACGATAGAAAGCCATTATGTGCAAAAAGATATTAAACGGCAATATCTAGGCTGTTGTCTGTCAATTCTAAAAATGTATGCATTATATGTGGAAGAGTTTGAGTTACACCCGTGTCGGAGGCTACATATCGAAATATATTTTGTACCGAATTCAACTTGGGGGTTTTTGTTCCCATTGAAGAAGAGTATAAACAGCAGATTATTAGAAAATATACATGTAATCGCGAGAAACAAAGAGACAAGGAGAGAGCAGAAATAGAAACGAACTTCACTTCGGCATCCTTTGATTTGCAGGCAATTTTACAAATACCTAGTGGAGATGTAGGTCTTTTTTATTATTGCAGAAAACTTATACTATACAACCTGACAATTTACGAGAGCACTTGTCCAAATGAAGCCTTCTTTAATGCGTGGACGGAAATTACTGGCAAGAAAGGAAGCTCTGAGATTTGATCAATATTTTTACATTACTTCAGTGCCCCCAAATCCCAGATAATATCGACGTGGTTTCGTTATTTTCAGACACATGTGGTACAAAACAGGAACCAATATGTGGCCGCTGTTTTGTTTTGGGTTGTCCATAAAATTGACCACATAAAATTGATTGAACACTTTTTAGGAAGCACTCATGGAGGTCGATTCTATGGACAACAGCATTGAATCAGCCCAAAAAAGTATGATGGTTACTAAAGCAAGAACCAGTAATTGACAACGTGTCAGGTGGCTTAAAATAAAAGAATGCGATACATTAAAGGTGAATCAACAAAACATTTTAATTACGAAATGTGCGAAAACATTTTTTATATAAATCTCGAAAACGAAGAAGCCACTTTGTAATCACCGTCAATAACACAAGACCAAAGCCCTCAAAGAATTGTCATCGTTACGGTACGCGACTCCAGTCTAAGCATGTCAAGCCAGTTCAAAAAGTTATTACTGAACCACCACTACAAGCCACAAATGACCCATGTTTTCCACAGATACTGCTACCCGTTATATAAAGAACCATTATGCATATCAAAAGCCAAAAAAGCCGATCTATTGAAACTTTGTGAAAAAGGAGTTATTCCCGACGAATATCGTGGATGGTCCCAAAGTTTGAGAGCTGATGGCCAAAAAGTGAATCGTATACCTGATGTTGTGGTTTCTGAAGAATCAGAGGACTGAGTGTTTTTTTTTAGAATAAATATTTATAGGCCAATTATTGTTTGTTTAGATTACTAAACTTTTGTGTTCATTCATAGTAAAAAAATAATAAAATAAAAGCTTTTTCTTGTTACCTGACGGTTTTGTTTTCTGAGTGTTTTCTTGCACTAGCTGAGATGTTATAGTAGTACTAGATACACAATTTCAATGATTTAAGCAATAAAAATCAGTAACTTGTAATGTTAGTACAATTTTGCATTCTACATTCAAAGACATCCATTAAGAAATAGAAAGGCAAAACCAACTATTTTTTCGTATTTTTTAAAATAGTTTCAAAACTAATGTTAAGAAAACCAGCCTTATAAGCTAATTATCAAAACAATACTTTAACTGACGTAAATTGAAAGTCTGACGGAAACAGGACAATTGCTTTTTCAGATATGCTTGTATTTGTACTATAAAGGCAAAACCAACTAAAATGGGGGGTTATAATCAAAAGTATTTTTTTTTTGTGCAAATAACTTTAATTTATGTGTTTAGTATGTTACTGTTTTAAACTTAGATAATTAAAGAACACGATCTTAATTTTGCGACGGACATAATTTTACTACTAAGGACTTCATTTTAATAGTAAACTTTCGAAATGTGCTTATGGAAAATTTTATAATGTCTTTTTTGGACTAAATAATTGGTTTTGCCTTTAACCCGGCGCATTACCCTTTATTTTGTAACTCTAGATACTCGTACATATTCATGACAACAGCCAACAAAAGGTACTTTTTTTACAAAAAACCTGTATTATAATAGCCATCGTGTATTTTAAATAAGGTTGAAAAAGGTTGCACTTATTCATTTCGGGAAAATACTGACCTATTTTCACCAAAAACTATTATTAAAAGCCATTTAATAATAAAGAGAAAAAAAAGTAATATAAACTTGACTGGCATCACGGAGATTTTGATAGCAAATGGCCAGTGCTGACTCATTATTCCTGAAAAGAGGTTACATTTAAATGCTAACATGTAGTGGATTTCTTTACATAACGAAGCCTTCAATCCATCTGCACAATTTTTAAGTACATCGAGTCTTACCGTGAAAAAACTTGATTTTTCGCCCTCAAAAGGAAACTCCGTTTCCCAGCAATGGTTCTTGCGTAGTATCACTTATTAGTTCTATGTACAGGATGCTTGGTTGACGGCTTCGAATGTCTCCGATTATACCTTATATTTCTTGAGTGTCATCTTAATTCTTTCTAAAACCCGGAAACTGGCGCAAACTGATTTCGACTTTGTTAGATACGGCTTAACGTGTTTTCCGAGACACAAAGAGTTCGCAATGTGTATAGATCGGTCATCCATTTAAAGGGTTACCGCTGCAAACGCAGCTTACCGTCACAGTTACATCTAAGTATTTCTCCCCACATTAATCACAAAACATACATTGATAATCCCGAAAGGTTAGGCAGAGGTGGACCTACCAAACAGTATCCCTCAATTCGTCATATAAGTTTAAGTCACATGTAATAGGGCGCATATTACCATCAACCGGACATAAATTTAATTTTTATATAAGTGGAAACTTGTAATAGGCCTTCTTCTACATATTCTAACTACTCGAATGTATAAGCTGTAAGTTTTATTAAAATGAATATAATAAAATAAGATGAAATAAAGCCAGATAACGTTGCAGTCTACTGCGAATTTCCTTAATACTTTGCGCGACCTGGATATTTAATCCAGGATCTCTTGCAGAGCAGTCATGTGTCGTCGACTGGACCATCGAGGCAGACCTACAATCCGCTTACATCTATTTATTTATTTATTTAGGATCTCCAACAAAGGATGTACACAGATCATGTGAAATAGACTGCACTTCAAAAGTATCACGTAGGTGAACTCCTTCACTTACAGGAGACCACAGCATGCATAATTGAATTTACATCTAAGCTAACAAATTTATAATACCATTGAAATATATTAAAAAAGTTTAAGAGAATTAAATTTAAAAATTAAAAAACACATCATTCACATCACATATTAAACAAATGAAATTTAAAATTAACAGTAACAATAAGATATTATTTTTAAGAAATTGCAAAAGATTCTCGTATGTCAAAATTGTTTATATTAGAATATTAAATTTGCTAACAAATTGATTATTTAAATATAATACTGAAAATCTACCTATCGTATATGCATCGTCATAATCCCTTTTTAACTAACTCAAAGCCTGATTCCAAAAACTTGATACTTAACGTATTCCAAGCTCATTAGGAAGGACTAACGACCCTAGGATTATTACTCCCGTAAAAGTTCGGAGCGACCCCGAACTCCGGACGGAACTTCGCCTCCCCTCTCTGACGTGGAAATTTTTTGATTGCATACACGGAGTTTGGGCTTTTGGATCGATGCATGAAGCGGGAGAATTTGGGAAAGGTTACCCGCGGCGAGTGGTAGGTGACGTTTGCAGAGTTTTTGGAGCCGTTGACTTTCTATTTTGTATTGCTCGTTTGATGTTGTGACTTTTGTTTGAAATCATATTATGGATTGTTTGTTTGAATATTCATTTTGTTATGAAGTAGGTGAAAGTAATCATGTACTTTTGAATTAAGTATAATACCAATCTACAGCATGTATTAGAAAGATGTGATTTAAAGGTGTGAAAAATTCTCAGCTTTCCCATACTAGGTTTAAAAACCTACTCGACCCTATCATCTTTGTTAGTCTACTGGAGAGAGTGAATCAGTTTGATGGTTTGTACCAAACCATTTGGTATTATGAATTGATCTCGCTACAAGACAAGCATCTTTATAATACCTCTTCTTTTTTTTAGTCGTGTGGTGACGAACTTTGGACATCAAAGTTCGTTCTTGCTAAATTTTTCCTAATTTTAATTTGTAATAGGGAGAAAGCGAAGTACTTCCATTAGCAATATAAACAAGAAGACAGCCTCTTTGGACGTCTTGTTGGTACAACCCTGTCAACTATTAGCTATGCAGAAAACGTCGCCAGAGTGAAGTAGGGTGGGATGAACAGTTACCAGCAGTTAATAATAATTAATTGTGTTTGTGTCATCCGTAGTAAATATTGTCATGTAGATAGTGAAAATATTGACCTATTCAATCGGTTTAGACAAATGCTAATCTCTTCCAAAGCAAGTCTCTCTCACGACTTTCAACAGAATAATTGATGTACAAGTTTTTATTTTAACTTGCAATGTTTGTATGTTTTTTGTTGAGGTCAAGTCTCAGTGCAGCAGCTCTTAAATATATTTAAAAGCTTGTTTTTTTGCTAACAGCTTGTTGAATTTGCCAACATCATTATCGCTGACAGAATGATATTTCTTCAAGGCCTTTGAAAACTATATTCAGTATATATCGCCTCTAAACGCCTTAAAACTATCTCTTTGCTTCGTGCATGTGCCGCATATTTCGCTGAATGATTTTAGGTTTTCGCAAAAGCAGTTATTTTCATAGTTTCTTTCCTTAGCTAAGTTACAATTTTTTTTTTCTTTTGAGTGTATCAATCTATATATTGACTCGGCTTAGGTCTTAGCAACAAGTTTGTCAAAATATCTTTCGAAAGCAAGGACCTAATTGAACTGTCCAATGACCTATCATAAAGAAGATGAAAAAATCATAAATTTTGACTAATAAAGACTACTGAAGATAATGTCAATCATGTTGAAATTCGTTGCACGAATAGAAAACCGGTAAAAAAACGATTGTCACTTGTCTAGGTCTTAATATGTCACCAGTAGGATACGTCACCCTACGACGCGACGTCACAGACTAAGTTTCTATAATGAAGTGGACAGACAAACATGAGTGCTAAAAGAACTCTTTAACATCGCTTGAACCAAAAGATGAATATTCATGTTAACACGAAAGTCGAGTTACATAAATACTAAAACATACCGTTTCCACCACCATAGTGTTTTCCTAGCTACCCAGCAGCTAGCAACATAGGTACTCATGTTGCAGGCAGCTTTCAGTTTCACTTGCGCTTGAATCATGCTCAATGTAAATTCAACAAAGAGATTTAAAGGTATGTAGTGGCTATCAAAAGAAATGTAATTATCAGTAATAATTAAAAAATCATCTGAGTAGGTGTGATGATATGTGATGAGGAGGGATGAATCGCTTGTGACTAAAAGAGTGATATGAATATAAATGTTGATGGACGGAGTGGGAGAGGAAGACCAAAGAAACGATGGATGGCTTGTGTGAGGGATGATAAGAAAGAAAAAAATGTAGATGACTGAGTGACGGTTCACAGAAGAGAATGGACGAACAAAACGTGTAGCACCGACCCCAAGCAACATAAGACAAGAGCAGGAAGATGAAGGATTGAAAAAAAAAATCTAGTAAAATTATAAGACATGATTGACAAGCTTGAAACGTCACATTTGACCCGATAACAACCAGTTGGCTCTTGCAAGCAGGTTTAGAGTTTTTCGATTTCATAGTTCTGATGACGATACAATTTAATATTCAAACAAACAATTAACGAAGATCAATTTAGCTACCATCATTTGCTTTACGTAATTAATTTGGTTGGTTGTTGATGCCTCAGTTACTTATCACATTAATTTAGGAGCGTAGCATAATCAGTCTGTACAGTTCCCACTGCTGGGACATAGGCCTCCTCTTTATAGGAGAGAGTACTCCCATTGGACTCATTAAGGATAAGTAGATTCCATATTTCTTCGAATTGTTGGTTCTAGGACAAATCGGTTTCCTTAATATTTTTTTTTACTGTTTGGAAGTGTAGTTGGACGTTTTTCAGTTTCTTTTTATCGTTGGTTTATTTTTATATAATTATTTACATAACGCAAGTCTTTCATGCTTAGTATTTAACATTTTTATTTGTTCCTGATCAGCGACGCTTTGCTCTTATTCACGAAACGTCGTTTTAACAATACCTGAGTAAATAAAATTCCCTAACCGTTTCAGTCTTTTTATTTCTCACAAACATTTCATTCATCCCAGTAATATTTGGTTCCATTTAAAAGTAAACCTTCCCATACTCTTCTACCGAGATCCGGGTGTATTTTTCTAAGCAGTTCGACACTTCGATCCAGTAAAGATGAGTCTGTTACCGAGCCTAAACTGTACAGAATGTTCTCGATCAATCTCTGCCTTTCATCTGACTTCATATCATAATACTCTTCTCGTGATTGTTCAAAGTTATTGGCAGGTTCTTCAAATATTTCAATCAAGTCAACTACATTTTTCTCTAAATATGGTACAGGACCATTATATGAATTGGAATAGTAATTTGGTATATTTCCATAATTGTTTCCTATTAGATGACTTCCATCTCGATTGTACGTAAAAGTTTCATGTAAAGGCTTATTCACATCAATGTTTTGAAAGTTTGCTCCTAAGCGATGGTACTGAGTATCTCTGTTAGATAGACGCCTAGCTTCGAAGAGCTTGTCTGGCGCTCCAAGAATACCAGGCACGAGGTTACCTGGACAAAACGCCAACTGCTCTACTTCAGCAAAGTAGTTGACAGGGTTCTTGTTCAAAACGAATCTTCCTACAGGTCTCAAAGGGTATCTGTCTTCAGGCAAAACTTTGCTTACATCGAAAACATCGAAGCCTGCGTTTTTGATGTCATCGGTACTCAACACTTGAACGCTGACCGCCCAGCTGGGAAAGTTTCCAGTACCGATAGCATTAAACAAATCTCTGTTTGCATAATCTGGGTCTAAAGCTGCTAATTTCTTAGCTTCCATCGATCCTAAATTCTTGACACCTGCTTCAGGTGTAAAATGAAATCTGATGAAATACTTTTCTCCCTCTTCATTGGCCACTTGAAAAGTATGAATGCCAAATCCAGGCATATGTCTGTAACCATCAGGGATACCGTGATCACTGAATATACGCATATAAATGTGCATGCCTTCTGGGCGTTGTACCAAAAAATCCCAAAACATGTTTCCGTCATACAAAAAAGTTTGCGGATTCTTTTTCCGCGAATGAACGAAGGCGGGGAAAAATAGAGGATCCTTTACGACAAACATAGGTGTGTGTAATCCTACTATATCGAAGTTACCGTCTTCAGTGTAGAATTTGATAGCGAAACCTCTGGCATCTCGAGATGTATCTATACCGCCGGCTTCTTGTACTATAGGCGAGAATCTTACGGCTACTGGTGTCTTTTTTCCAACTTCACTAAAAACTTTAGCTTTACAAATATCTTTTGTATGATGTGTCACTTCAAAGTATCCAAAGGCTCCTGCACCCTTAGCATGGACTACTCTTGATGGTATTCTTTCCCGGTCCAAGTGTGTCATAGAGTCCATGAAGAACTCGTGGAATATGAGACGTTCGTTTAAAGTACCACTTGCATCTTCAAACTTGATTGGTGTGCCGAGTGAGGTTGTCATAATGCTAACTGGGCCCTGAAAAACGAATAATTTTATTACGTCAGTACCTAGTTCAGATACAAGGAGAAAAAAGGTAGACCCACAATAAATTATGATTTTTTTTTTTTGTACCCACAATACTGTCCTATTTGACCCAAAGGTTGACTGGTAGAGAATCCCTTGTGGCATTAAGTCCGCCTATGTACCACCAAGGTACGTGAAGTTTAAATAAATAAATAATATCCCAAAGGCAACATATTTTAATTGTCCAATCTTAATGCTTGCCAAACGTACGGCTATTAATTCCTAGCTACTGTTTGACCTGGATAATGATCTGGATAAGGCTCGTGTTCATGCATACACAACGAATTGATGTGATAACTGAATCAATCTTGTCATTAAAATGACCTTACAAGTGAGAACATTTACAACACATCACAACCAAAGGATTTTACAAGTTTTCAACACTGAAAACGGGATATTTACCAAATTTACTACTTATTTGTCCGTGGCGCTTGCAACAGCACCGAAATGACGGCAACTCAATACAAACAGTAAAATGGTACATAACCGTTATCAGTGTTAATGATAAAGGATTTTACAAACTCTAACATCAGGCCTGCAATCACTGAAGGGTACGACATAGATATACAGTACACCCAGATTTCGCCAAATAAGGTCTTAGCCTATGTAATAGGGGCGAGCCTGTTGCCGAAGAATTTACTAAAGCCCAATATTCAAGCTTTTAAAATAAGATAGAAGAAAGAAAGTCAAAAGAAAGAAATTTATGTAGAATGGTAACACTACTTACCGAAGTTTTATCCCTAAACGACACAAGTTGTTTTCCGGCCGGGTCACCATTTTCTTCAGCGATTATTATGACGCAGAACAGCAGCAATTGAACCAAGCACCATTCTGTCTTCATTCCAATTGCAGCAACGAATAATCAAGGCGTGTCTATAGTTCTCCGGTTTATAAGCGCTGGCCAAGCATTACGCCCTTGCGAATGCCCTAGATTATTTAGTATTTTCTAAACACTACAGATCAGATAATAACATTTTTTATAGGCTCCAGTGCGCCCAGTATATCCTGGCTGGCGGGAAATAACGAAACTACATTTAGATAGCACTAACTAAATATTTTGTAGCTTTTAGCTTAGCAATCAGCGCCTCCATCAAAGACCAGGTTAGGCTGGATAAGTATTTCAAGTAATTGAGCTGTTTATTTTTATTGATTACTAGCTGTTGCTCGACAACTTCGTCCGCTTGAAATTATTATAAAAATATTATTTAGGATTTTCGAATCTGATTATGGTAACAATTTCGTGGGTTTTATTTTTTTTGCACGGTCCCCTAATATTTTTTCTAAAATAAACGTAGCGAAGTTACTCGTTATAACATCAGCTATCTGCTTAAAGCCCCATTAGCCATTAGAAACAGACATACAGACAAAAAATTAAAACGTTTTTTGTTTGAAGTACCGATTGAGTATAATATACTTTCACTATAACAAGCTGTTATTTTGAAATTACAACGAGATACGCGCGAAAAACATGACCTTGGCAGTCAGATAAAAAGACACTTCAATTTTATTTATTTTCTACAAAAGTTGTAAAAAGGTTTCATTCAAATATTTCTATAAAATACTGACCTATATTCATTTAAAAACTTGTATCGAAAGCCATTTAGTACTCGTGAAAAAAAAAAACTTAAAAAAAATAACATAATGGCGCCGAGATTTTTTGACATCCAATGGCCGGTGTTTTGATATACACAAAAAAGGTCGCAATGAAATGTTTACTTGACATGTATAATCTTCTCGTTAAGGTTACATCAGCTATCTGCCTTGTCTTAATTTCCGAATTTACTTTTATTATTATGTATTCAGTTAAAAGCTGTTATTTTGATAACACAGACACTTCGACTATATTTTATTTATGAGCTCATTCATAAATTGTTATTTTATCTTCGATTTCGCTACTGCTTTTTAAAACAATACAAAAGGCTCAATAATGTACGTAGTACTTCGTAAATGCATATTTTAGGAGTATTTTGACGCTCGCAGTGTTAAATTAGTATGTGATACCAAAATTCAAAAACCATTGTTTCTGCATATTATAGTTAAGTCTGAAAAACATTGAATAATGAGTATTTCTCTCGCCCAATCGTTATTTCTGCATAATCTGTGGCGGTAATGGTGGCATGTCTTCACAACAGCTGATCAGATGCTCCCGCGTACTCCCGCGATAGAATGTTAGAATTGAACACATTTTTATTATTAACTAGCGACCCGCCCCGGCTTCGCACGGGTGAAATGCTGATACTAAATACACTACAGAAAAACTGTGAACTTTGTATATAAAAACATAGCGGCCCGCTCTGGCTTCGCACGGGTATAAAATATATAGCCTATGTCACTCACTGAAAAAATGATTAAAATCGATCCAGTAGTTTTGATTTATTCATTACTGCCCGTGGCCCGCACGCGTTAAATTTGGAGTAAAACAATTCCCCTTTCCCTATACCATGAAGATTTCCTGCTATCTTTGGAATATCTAAATACATGCACTACATTTTTACTTATTTACTTTTTACATTTTTACCTATTTATTTTATTTTTACAACAATTAATATATTACAGAATGTCTTTATATACAACGTTTACAGCTTTCTTGTCATTAGACAATACGAACATCCCGCCCCGGCCGGCCGGTACCGTCGCAAAATGCTACGTCCCGCAATTTTTAAATATGTAATATCTTCGAAAATATTAATTTAAATCATATGCTGTAAAAAATCAACAATGTATTTAAGGTATTTAATTGGATAAGGATTAATGCTGTATTGGTTAAAATCGCTTCGAAAATTAGCCATTATTTGTCGTAAAAAGTAAATGACAAAAAAAAAATATTGTGGGATATCCATAAGAGATAGACATATTCCATCGCGGAGTTTTCTGTAGACCTTTTCAATGTGTACAATACTTAGTACATTATTTTGATAAATCTCGTAGGGTTCAGCCTGCGTTTGCAATGTAAGAAACCTCAAAAATAACAGTATTTCTCCACTATTCAATGGATGTTATTTTAAATATAAAACTTCGTCTTTAAGCACTCTATCTATTAAAAAAAACCGTTTCAAAATCCGTTGCGTAGTTTTAAAGATTTAAGCATACATAGGGATATAGGGACAGAGAAAGCGACTTTGTTTTATATACTACTAGCTGTACCCAGCATGCGTTGCAATGCACTTTTTACTACCCACCTACCCTATCCGACCTACCTACCCTATCCTACCTACCCTACCCGACGCTACCTACCTACCTACTCTACCCTACCCTACCTACCTACTCTACCCTACCCTACCCTACCCTTACTACCTACCTACCCTACCTACCTACCCTACCCTACCTACCTACCCTACCCTACCCTACCTACCTACCCTACCCTACCTACCTACCCTACCCACCTACCTACCCTACCCTACCTACCTACCCTACCTACCTAACTACCCTACCCTACCTACCTACCCTACCCTACCTACCTACCCTACCTAACCTACCCTACCTACCTACCCTACCCTACCTACCTACCCTACCCTACCTACCTACCCTATCCTACCTACCTACCCTACCCTACCCTACCCTACCGTATCCTATGTCCTTCTCCTGGCTCTAAACTACCTCCCTGCCAATTTTCAGCTAAATCGGTTCAGCCGTTCTTGAGTTATAAGTGAAGTAACTAACACGACTTTCTTTTATATATATAGATGTAGTGATATGCTTTAGATTAAATTGATTGCAAGAGTCTAGATAAAATACCTAATACAGATATGCAACTGTCTAAACTATTGGCATTATTTCGGTATGTAACGAGTTGTAAACTACTAATTTGAAAATCGAATTGGTTTTAGTTATCTCCGCAGTAGGTGCGAAAGGAAGAATGAATAATTTCAACTTACTTTTTAGGCCTTATCCTAGGCCACTATTACCTATACACACCGTGTAAATCACCTCATCATGAAGCCGTCAACCAAGCATTCTGTACATAAAACTAAATAACTTTACGCAAAAAATATTGCTGGGCAACGACTTTTTTTTTTGGGGGTGTAAAATCATGTTTTGTGGTAGAACTCAATGTAACGCACTCAAAACATTGTGCTGATGGACGGATTGAATAGTACGGGGGTCGTGGAGGTGTTTAAAGTAAAAATCTTACATTTAAAACTTATATTTAAAAAAATACTTGTCAAAAAGTTGGAACTTTGTCCCCTAATATCTCCGTAACTAGAAGGTTCCCAGTACGTCTACCATGAGTTGTCATAGTTAGATCGCTTGACGTAACTGCAATAGTTCCGTCAATACGCAAATACTACAGTTAGCATTTTCAATGGTACCATAATCTGTGTTGGTGCTTACTAACAAATTCTAAGCGAATGAAGCCCAAACTTGCAGTCGCTGTAGTTTAGTTTACTACACGGTGACGTAGGATAGATAACTATAGTGACTCATACTGCGCATTTTAATACCCAACTATCCGCTAGAGGCGCTGTAAAAGTTTTCATACATTTTTATAACTACAGACGCTAGCGAGTGTAGATTGTTAAAACTCATGGTAGACGTACAGGTATGGTGTAGAACAAAAAAATGATCGCAATGACAGGGAGAACCAGTGCCTTTCGGCTTCGTTAAGAGGTGTTTTACACCCTTTATATGTAAGTGCCAACATTTTAGTTGACTTCGAGAAAACCTAGTTGTTTATAGTTCGATAGCACGCTTCCCTCCGTCAAAACTCCTTTTCTTCCAAACATCTCGGCACTAGGTTCGTTTACCGTACGATCTCGATAGGCAAATAATGATGGTATGTTAATGTCAACCCAATCTATTCAGAGACACGCCCGAACGTGCTCACCGGTACGTTGCCGAAACTCCACGAAGAATAACGAAAAAACCTACCAATCGGAACTCTTTACCAATTTGTTTGCCAAACAACAACGTCGAAACATGGTTGTGTATAAAAAAAATTGGTTGAAATGCACGTAACGTTTTTTGGGACTTGCGATCGATCTTAAGATATAGCTACAAATATTTGAAAATAAATTGAAAGATTGTTTACAATATTTTGATTAGATGAAAATAGTAGATTATACACCAAGGAGAGAAGCAAGGCCTTATGTCACGGGCGCTATTTTGAACCTGAACGTTGCGAGAGATTCCACGACGACACATTTCCACAGAGCGAGCTCTGAGCTAAATCCTGAGCCGAGCGAGGGGAGTTAGAACTAGAATCCTGAGAGCAGCAGTGGTCAAGCTTTACCAAGATGAAGTCAGCTTTGTCCCCACATCCTGGTAATACGTTAATTTTACGGATAAAGTTTGACCTTAAGAGCGTTTATACCTTACCACTTTTCATACAAACTTACAAGTCGTTATTTTCCGAAATGTCTGAACCGATTTAAATGAAACTTCGTACATATATATAAGCAGGATACACAGGTCTAAAAAGTTACTAAAAAACATTTTCGAAAAATAGTATTACAGTTAAATTAGAACGATTATAAATTTTCTATAGAAACAGAAAATTCAATCCAATTATCTCTTTTTTTAAAACACATTTTGAAAATATTTTTTAGTAACTTTTTAGATCTATGTATCCTATTTATGCGTAAAAGTTTCATTTAAATCGGTTCAGTCATTTCGGAAAATAACTAGGTACTTGAAAGTTTGTATGAAAAGCGGTAAGGTATAAACGCTCTTAAGGCAGACGAAACCGTTAGCAAAAGTAAGTAAGCTGTATGAAACATTATGAATCATTCTTTATCGTGTGGTTAGTGGCTAACCCTGTCAGTGTTTTAATGCCGCCCATGGGCTTCTGTTTGGGTTTTTACACATGCCGTCGAGAAATATGTCTCAGGGTTTCCTCAAGATGATTTCCTTCGCCAAAGCAAATGATAATTATACAATACGCACATAAATCCGAAAAAAACAGAGGAGCGTGTCTGCAGTTCTAACTCGAGGCCTACGATTTGGCAGACCGACGATCACACCACTGGGCTATTGATGCTTATTGAAACCTCCTTATTTCCAGTTACTAGCAGCTCTCGCGGTGTCCCTGGCCCCGTTCTCGGCAGGGCTGGGCAAGGGGTACAGCTCCCCCGCCATCGCCTCGCTGCAGGGCCCCGGAGCTAATGCCACCAGGAGAGACTTCCAGCTCACGGATCAGCAGGCATCCTGGCTTGCTTCGCTGTCTTTTCTTGGTAAGTCTGGTATTATAACTGGTTTCGTTAGGGGCGGATTTCACCGTTAAAACGGGTTGAACGACATTGGTCAAGTCAGATATTCGTCAAATCGTCAATTCGTCAAATTTGATATTCAACACGGCCATAAGATTAAAGTGCAAAACTGCAGCTGTCAGAGTTATCATTGTTACGGAATATTGACAGTCGTAGTTCTTGAACACTGTTTGGATGTGCTGATCGCGTTCAGTTGCGTTGGTGAAAAACTTACTCGATTTGGTTCTAATATTGCTGTACCTACCGATTATTTCACATTCTTCTATTGGAATTATAAGTAATAATTGTTTTGATCTTAAAGATTATATCCTGATGCAAGAATATACCAATTCTTGGGTGGCATTTTTTTAAAAATCCTTCTCCATTAAAATAACAAAAATGTAATATTAGGTACTAAGTAGCAGTAACTTTTGAATAGATTATGTACTGACTGTGTTATTGGGTTATTCCATTAGGAATTTCTCAGTAGTAGCCACGGATTCTGGATTCGTCCCCCGTAGATGGCAATAGGCTTGTCCCCTATTACATGGGACTTAAACATAACTGGCAAAATATGGGTGTACTATTAGGTACCTCTGCCTAACCTTTCGGGGATTACAGGCTTGATGTTATGTTATGTTTAATAAACTTTTTTGGATGGAACAAAGTGGTCAGAAGCGACGACACACTCTGGTAGTTGTAAACACTGCATAGACACTTTTACTGAAGGAATTTAATAGAAATTCTTTGAGTTCCCGACATAGGTATGGTCTATGGTGTATGGAGATGATCACAATATTAAAATACGACGCCGAAGTTTATTAATAAGAAATTTTTTAAACATTTTACTGTAGTCGCTTTTTGGAGTGAAAACTTCTTTAGCGGCGTTGTGCACTTTTGTGGTGGGTAAAAAATGTTAAACTCGCGATAGGTCACGGGTCTTGATCAAAAATTCGTAAGACGGATTAACATTAGGTTACGAAGGAATTTGAACTTTATGACATCTGTCATTAAGTTTGGTTTTCCAAAACTGGATAATTATCTTATGCACAAACAAAACCTTCGGTTTCTCCAAAGAGGTTAAATTCGTAAGACGGATTGTAATAGTTCTGACGTGTTAAATTTTTAGTGTAATATAAATTGTCATGTTTGTGTACGATATAAATAGATATTGTATTTTACCACATAAATGATAGTACCTACTTCTATACTGATAATTAAAGCAATTCGCGCAAAATAATTCCCTGCCCATTCCAAAATATCAAAAATGCACAACGTTAATATTCAAGTTTTCATTTCTGCCGTCACTCCCGGAGTGCAACCTTTTTTTTTAGGGTTCCGTACCCAAAGGGTCAAACGGGACCCTATTACTGAGACTTCGCTGTCCGTCCGTCCGTCCGTCTGTCACCAGGCTGTACCATATGAACCGTGATAGGTAGCCAGTTGAAATTTCTACAGATTTTGTATTTCTGTTGATGCTATAACAACAAATACTAAAAACAGAATAAAATAAATATTAAAGGGGGCTCCCATACAAAAAAGAAAAAAAAAATTTTTTTTTGCTGGTTTTTATAAATAATGGTACGGAACCCTTCGTGCGCGAGTCTGACTCGCCATTTGCCGGTTTTTTTAATGTTCTTTTTATATTGACTAACTAGGTATTTGTTACAAATTACTGTAAAGATCTCAATTGACCGAGTGCGGGTAAGTTCGAAGTAGTTTCTTTGTATGTTCATCTTTGTTACCACTTATTTGTAAAAAATCTGGCTGATTTCGAAATAAAGATCACATTAAATGGAATCAGCAGAAAGAAGGAGGGCTTCCTGTCCCCCATGGTGCTTGAGGTTGACGCAACTCGTCATTAATTGTGTCCTAGTACCAAACATTCGAAAACATGTACCTACACCTGCTTACTGCAGACTGGGCCCGCGTGGCTGTGGGTTGTACGTGGAGTACGTACAACCCACAGCCTCTCACAAAGGAAACCTACTGGTGTATCATCATTCTCTTGCCAGTATCACAATTTATTTGGGGTCGGCGCAGCAGCATCTCATCGCACACCTCCGTTCTTGCCATAACATACTTCTTCACACAGTCCATCGACCGTTTCTTGGGTCTCTTATCTACTCTTATTGCCATCTACATTCACACTCAACATTTTCCTCATTACTTGCTGCATTTTATCACATGTCCATACCAACACTCAACTTTTCAATTACCGGAGCCACTTTTAGACGTCCTCTTATGTACTAATTATTCCTTATGTTATAAATTCGCGTAAGCCCCCCCCCCCCCTAAGCATTCTCAGATCAATCACAACAAGTGCCTTTCAATCAACCCTTTTGCGGCCCAACATTCTGATCCATACAAGACAGCAGGTCAACCATTGTTTAATAAATTTTCCCATGCAATAAAATATCCTCTTTAAAATGTTTCCCTTACCTTGCAGGTGCTCTGTTTGGTGGCATGGCAGGCGGGGCAGCAATGCGTCACGGGCGTCGCCGCGTGCTGTCACTAGCGGCCGCCCCTTGCAGTCTGTCCTGGCTACTCACCACCGTGGCCACGTCTGTCAGGATGATGTGTATCACTGCTTTCTTGGGAGGATTCTGCTGTTCCATATTAACTATGCTATCGCAGGTAAGTGCTTTTCTTCTATCACTATTATCATTCTTGAAATGAAATGATATTTATTTTTGCAAATAGATTTTTACAAACACTTATAGGTACACGTCGTCTTTTTAGGGTTCCGTAGCCGAATGGCAAAAAACGGAACCCTTATAGATTCGTCATGTCTGTCTGTCTGTCCGTCCGTATGTCACAGCCACTTTATTCCGAAACTATAAGAACTATACTAATGAAACTTGGTAAGTAGATGTATTCTGTGAACCTCATTAAGATTTTCACACAAAAATAGAAAAAAAACAATAAATTTTGGGGGTTCCCCATACTTAGGACTGAACAAACTCAGAGGTCACAGTCTCTTTTAAGACCACCCATAAATAATATTAATCAAAAAGTAATTAATTGAAAAGGCCAGACATAATCTTGGCCAACTCACATGAGGACTAAGCAGATAAGTTTCTGAGATGGTATTTTGAAGAAAGAACCACACAGATTTGAGTGGACCTGTCGAGCCATTGCAAGCATTTGTCAGTTATCGTGTAGCTCAACTCATAACTCAAGGAGCTCCACGACACGACGAACAATACCAAAGAAAGGTCAAACTAAAATACCCTCAGGGTCATCACATTCACAATAATTAAACAAAATAAATTAATTAAACAAAAAAAACAAAGTGAATGTCCATGTCAAAATCATTAAATGCCTTAGAGGAATGAATAATAAAAATGAAATTTTCATCCCATCTATTCAAAAAGGACGAATTTGTTCGCCTTTAAGTGCACCCAAAGGTGGTGTTTTCTATAAGAAACTTTTAGCGGGCAGTAATGAGTTTTTAATGCTCTTTATTTCAAAAAGTACGCCGCAATTATCTTTTTATCACATCTATTCAAAAAGTGCTGATTTGTTCTTCGTAACTAGGGACTAAAATCGCTCTTTAATCCCGAGGGACTTGAATTTGGAATGTGAATATTGTTGATTATTGAAGATTGATCACGAATATTGTATGAACAAGCAAACCCGGGTCTAGACATGTATCACTTGCCCGACCCGCCATCCGCCCGATCGCCTATGTGGACGGGTGATGATACATCATGATACGGACTAATATGCAGTCTCGATACGCCGCTCAGGGGGCCTACTCTCTAAGTCCGTCATCTAAAATACGGGTCCGTCCGTAACTAACTTTATACCTCCAAATGAACCCTACTCCCTAATATTTTCAGATTCGTGAGTTTTGAAAACACTTCGGGAGTAAGGACAACTGTCCAATTGTGTTGGCATTCATTTTTAGTTCGGGCCCCTAACGAATCTTATGTCCGTAAGTGATAAGGAGTAGGAAACGACCGTAACTTCGGCCGAAACTACGGACTTCGTGCTTAGAGAGTAGACCCCCTGATACGGTACGCGATACGACCCGATCCATGTCGAGGCGGTTTTTGTAAGATACAGTGATCGGATCGGGCCAATGATACATATCTGGACACGGCTTCGGGTTGTATAATAAAAAAGTAAACAACGCGCGAACGAAATAAAAAAAAAGTTTAAAAAATAAAACGCGCCTAATTAATTCCGTCTTTGTTCTCAATTGTTTATTCATACTCGGAATTAACATTTTTTTTTTAAATAAAAATGAGTGTATATTCCTCAAGTAGTGAGAATGAAATAAATAAACGTACTATTCTAACATAACTTGCACTTACTTATTTTCTCATAGAGGCTGATAAAAAGTAGAGTGTTCACCTCGGGAGCAACACTATTCTAAGCTCGAGTGATGTACTTTGAATCCCTCGCTGCGCTCTGGATTCAAAGACACTCTCGCCTTAAAAATTGTTGTTTGCTTCCTTAGCAAACAATCTACTATTTCCGCGCACTTTTTGAATCTGGAACACCTTAGTGTTCCGCGCCAAAGAAATCGAACGCAAATATTGTTTGAATAAAGACTGGCTGGTACGACGGCGACGGCCCATAGTCGCGCCGCCAGCTGAATAATACATTTTCATAATTGCAAAAATGTCTCAAATGTAAATAGAAGTTTCTAGTCGTTTTATTATTAGATACTATTTAATTTCAATTTAGTTGATATTCTATGTTTTATTAAATAATAATACTTATTTCAATAAAATATGAGGGGCCTTTTATTTGATGAAAAGTAGAGTGTATCACTCTGGCGCAAAATATATTTTTGGCTCGGGCGACGTACTTTGAATCCCTCGCAACGTTCAGGATTCTACTAAAAAATCCCTCACTACGCTCGAGATTCTAACCGCTGAGCTGCGCGCGCCCGCGGTCACTAGTCTAGAATCCCTCACTCTGCCTCGCTCTGGATTCAAAAAAGCGCCTTCGCCGTAAAAATATTATTTTGCTCCCTTATGAAACAATCTACGATTCTTCCCGTATCGCATTCTATTTGGGGTCAGCGCAGCATGTCTGCTTCCATACTGTATGAAAAAAAACGGATGTGCCTTGTTTTACCTTTAGTTGATTGATCCGGGCAATACTAAAATGTAGGTCTATAAAAAGCTTACACTGATAAAACCACTCGATAGCAACTAGGAGCTTGTCTATTTATAAACAAAAGACTAAAATTTAAAACCATGAAAGTGTGGATTTAAATCAATCATTTTTGAAAAACTAGCTTTTTCCCGCGGTTTTGGCTCGCGTAATTTTAAAATTTGACAATAATGTCTCGGTCACGTAGTGCCATCTATTTATCATAAGAACGTTATTGTTGTCTTCCTAGGGAACAGTACTTTTTTCCGGGATGAAAGCTTATGTCCGTTTCTGTACACCTGTCAACTATATATAAAACTTCAGGATGATCGGTTCAGTGGTTTAGGCGTGAAGAGGAGGAACAACAAACAAACTTTCTTTCGCATTTATAATAATACTAGGTAAACAGTATAAAGAAAGCAACATCGTAATTATCACCAACAACACTATGTTTAGTCAACTTATCGGAGAACGCAATAAGTTCTTGTAGATACCCACAGCTGTCCTCACAACATAAAACCTCAACCTCCTTCAGTATTTCAAAAAACAAAAGCTGACAGAACGAAACAAAGTGCTCTCACTAATTGCTTTGTCTCCGAAAACTTCAAACAGATTTAAACTTCAGATAAAGATAACTGTCAAATTATTCATTACAAGTTTAGCGAAATTATTTGTACAGACATTTCAATTTAAATCTTCTGAACCATGGGGAAATAGACCTTTGGTTCTGTGGAATAAGTAGGGTATTGCTTTAACAATGTTGGGCAAAGACATAAAGGACCAATTTCCTAGCCCGCATGCTCCAGACAATCAGTGAGTTGACCACTCCTCACGACGGATCAAAGACAAAAGCAAATCTCTGTTGTACTTAGATGTTTGATTATGTAGATATTTGGCTGTAATTGTCTTCCTTTTTGCATTTCCTGAAGGCTCTCTGCATGGAGTAATTTCGAATGGATAGTCTGTGTAAGAACAATTAGATAATAACTGCCTTAAGGTTTGATGAATTTGTTGCAAAGTTTTGGCCAGATTAATTTTCATCATTATCTCGAAGTTTTGCATCTTTACAGCAAACTCCTTGATAGTTGTATTGCATATGTCTTGTTTTTTTTTCTCGACTGTTCCTTATGCCGCGTTTTTTATTGTTCCTTTCTTGATCGGATACTTAAGAACCTTTCCACCTCTATTGTATTTACTTACATAATTATCGTATGAATTAAAAATGATGTATTTTTCCACCGTAAGGTTTTCTTTTCTCACGATCGTCTTCCTTACTTTTGTAATGTAGAATAGGCACCCCATTTATAATTATCAAAGTCTGAAACTTTACACAAGTTCAGAATGTTCAGCCGGCCGGTCCTTGAAGGACCACGCAGCTCGGTCGCTAATTCACAAAATTTCTCAAAAGGAAACTTCTAACGATCGAATTACTTATTTATTACTTCAAAAGCGGTTAAAATTAAATTAATTTGTCGTCTGCTTGATGTATTCTTGGCGATTTAAACACTAACTTCGTAATTAGTATACGTTGTTAAAAACTAATTTGAAGTTTTAATAAAAAGGAAGAATGACGGCTTTCGTAAATTTTATCGCTTCGACCGATGAAAATTTTACACCTTCGAAAATTTTTAAAGAAGTTTTATAATAACTTTTTAGTTAAATTCCAGTTTGCTTTTGAATAAGTAACCAGAACATACTCATTTTAAATTCGTTTTGTCTAATTTCAGGTGTACATCAGCGAGATATCAGTTCCTGACATCCGTGGCTGCCTCAGCGCTGTGCTCAAAATAGTCGGCCATCTTGGAGTACTGTTCAGTTTCACCATCGGTGCCTACCTTGACTGGCAACAACTGGCCTTATGCATATCTGCCGCTCCTCTACTTCTGTTCTGTACCGTGCTGTATATACCTGAGACACCGAGCTACCTCGTCCTAACAGGGAAAGACGAGGAAGCATACAAAAGTCTTCTCTGGTTACGTGGTCCTAATTCAGATGTCGCTCAAGAGTTAGCGACAATACGCACAAATGTTCTAGCAAGCAAGAACTTTAGCCAAAGACAGAGTCAAATGTCCGGGAGTCAACTTATAAACTCGTTCGATGTTAGAACTATGAATAGACTCTTAGGACCAATTTTAGTAACGTGCGGTCTTATGATGTTTCAAAGGTTTTCTGGGGCTCACGCGTTTTCTTTCTACGCTGTGCCAATATTTAGGAAGACTTTCGGTGGTATGAATCCTCATGGAGCTGCGATAGCTGTGTCCTTCGTGCAGCTTCTCGCTTCTTGTCTTTCTGGCTTGCTGATAGATACTGTGGGCCGTCTTCCATTACTGATAGTGAGTTCTGTCTTAATGTCGATGGCTTTAGCCGGGTTTGGGAGCTACGCGTATTACGAAGAAGTACATCGTAACCAGAGGATTCAGAACGTCATGTTCCATCAGACTATAGGGCAGAATGATTGGATACCGTTACTCTGTGTGCTAGTTTTTACAATTGCCTTTTCTTTGGGTATGAGTCCTATATCTTGGCTGTTGATTGGGGAGTTGTTTCCTTTGGAGTATAGAGCGTTTGGGAGCGCAATGGCGACGGCGTTCAGCTACCTCTGTGCTTTCGTCGGTGTAAAGACTTTCGTGGACTTCCAGCAGACATTGGGTTTGCACGGTGCATTTTGGTTATACGCTTCTATAAGTGTCGGTGGTCTCTGTTTCGTGGTGTGCTGCGTCCCGGAGACCAAGGGTAAGGACTTGGATGAGATGGACCCAAATTACGTTCAAAGTTTATCACCAAAAAGGTAAAAGGTTAATTTTCCTTCGTGTTTACTTGAAAGCTTTTGGTTTATATGTATATTAGGCATTGTAGAAAGTGTGGATGGAAAGGATTTTGGAATAGAGACCTATCTTATGATTAATTATGAAAATAGCGGTTTGTAACAATAAACATGAATCTTAAATACATAAATTGAAAACAGTAAAATCCATTAAAGCAGTAAATTATAAATATGTAAGTAAGGCATGGTCACAATGCTTATAGATGGATTTTCAACACCAAACAAAAACTTCTTTGAAATGAGGTTCTATGATTAAGGGTCAAGACATGTATATTGTAGGCTATAGAAATCGAGATAGATCCCTGTATTTAAAGTGGCTTAAAATTATGCTAAAGTTTCGAGTAAACACGAAGTTTCGAGAGCTAAATTGGACGTAGGAACAAAATTATATCGAATCCACCGCGAAATTTTGGCTGTGCTTTTAAAAGATTTTTTAATAAAAAAACATGATAATTATCTATGCCACATAATTTTATGGTGGGTGGACTTAGTCTTTAGAAACTTTAGTAAAAAAGATATTATACTCGCATATCCTTGAATCCATATCTAAATAGTTTCATTTAAACTTAATTCGTTTAAGATTGCAGTGGTCCATTCTTTACCTCTCTAACTCTCCTTAGAGAATTTAAAAAGAAAATAGAAAAATATAATTATATTTCCCATGTTCTCGAGAATAGCGAAAGTATCTATCTTAATTATACTGGTTAATATTTTATCGAGCTTTCCTATCTTAACTACGACAATAATTAAGACAATAAATAAATAATTATTACGAATAACAAATATAATTATTATTAGCCTAGAGGCGGTTTGATTCTGAATGGTAAGATTTATTTAAGTGAATTATAAAAGGATGCAGTGACAGTAGAAATTATATTATTACAGGAATATATTCTGAACCTGAAAATAAAGGAGCTCATTTTTCACAAACCATATAAAAATTATTTTTTTAGTTAAAATGATCCGGTTATTGAAGCACTAAGTCGACTGTTAAAGGTATTTATTTAAAAAAAAACGCTGACATTCAAAAACAAAATCTAAATTTTAATCTTCAACAAAAATATGTACCTATTTATTGTATAGTTCAAATAATGTTTCATTTTTAAAATATTTATGGGAACAATAAAATTATATTATTTTCCTTAGCGTGTAAAAATCGATAACTTATGAACTGCTGTTGTGTGTTAGCTGTTAGATTCTATTGCTATATTTTACTGATTAACGTTGTACTTAATAATATAAAGCATTATTCTGAAAAGATTAATATGTTTCCTTGAGATTTTTTGTAAGTCGATCTCGAGAACGTTTGATGAGGAGTGAAAATACAATCTATTTCAAATCAATTTCTTTTTAAAACTACAGAAGTCGCACGTAAAGTGAGGTAATTTCAAGTAAGCCTTTTTAACCCTATGTACGACTCGTGCGGACTATGTATTACTTGTAGGCTGGTGTGCGTGTCGATTCCGTGTTCCGAATTCCGTGCCGCACAAATTCATTTTGTTGTTGCTTTAACTTTTTAACTTAACTCGCGACTGCTATTTTAAATAAATTATTCATGTATCGCATTACAAAAAAAAGGATTGTGTGGTTTTATGAAACCACGGTAAAAGTGAAACTTTTTTTCACACTATAGACATTTAACTAAACATTTTTGGGAGCGCCTTTCACTTTACCCCTACTCTGCGGCCGACCGTCACGCGACATGCAACACACAGACGAAAAAGTTTGAGACGATGTAATAAAAGTTTCACTTTAATAATTATGTGATAATTTTATGACTCTAGCTCCTTATAAAACGTTCTTGCATCGAAAAGATTTATTTATACCTAACCATAATTGCTTTAAGGAAACTAAATCCGAACTGTAAGATTGTGTAATCGTCCAGTTAGAACGTTGCCTTCGTTAGTGTGTACCTGCCATACAAACATCTATTCTATCATTGTTATTATTGAGACAGAAATCGTTTGGAAAGTTGTAAGTCATGCAAAGAAAACTAATTATAACCTGACGATTAATAAGGAGGTTTTCGGTTTATGTAAGTGCCAACAGTTTTTTTTTATGAACTGGACTGTAACAAGGCAGTTTCTGAAATTGGGTTTGAATAATGCCACGACTTAATTATGGTCCTTTGTACCAAAGAATATCAAAACTCATTGTAAAGGAAAATTGGTAGAACAAACCAAGTATAGCTGGTTTAATTTTGGTTAAAATAATGTAAAACTCAAGTGACTGAATAACAGTCACTAGATATTTTGAAAGATCGAAAAGACAGAAAACTTATAAATATTACAAAGGTTGACGTAATTTTTATATAATAAGAAGTATTTAATTAATTAGAAGGCCTAAACCCCTGCAGTAAGATCAAATAAAATTATTAATCAATTATTTGCAAATAGTTTCTCTAGAGAAAGAATATTCGAGAAATAATAATTATTAATAAATAAAAAATCATAATCACACGGATTATTAATAGACAAATTTAATAGGTTGTGAATTTATACATTTTCTAGATTTTTTATAATATTAAAATGAAATATGTATTAAAAAAATACTAGTGACGCTTCGTATTACGTAAGTTCCCTTCTAATTACTGCTTGCTTGCATTAGACGTGTATGTTGTAGACGTAAATGTGTGCGTCTGCTTACCTTTATTTAAATAAATTAAATTATTATTATATCGATAAACAATACTATTCATTAAATATTATTATTTTTTAAATCATTGTAAAGGTCTGAGCATAAATGTTGGAACACGATCTAAATTAAAGTTTTATTCATAAAATAATATTGAATATTTTATGAATAAAACTAAGACTTTCGACTCACAAGTATCTGCGTACATGTGACTCGAAAGTCTGACAACCAGTCTTACTAAGGGGTACCGTATTACCCAGTACTAACTGGGTTGTGGAGGTCAGATAGGCAGTCGCTTCATGTAAAAGACTGGTATTCGGCTGCATCCGGTAAGACTGGAAGTCGACCGATTATGATAATGTGACCTGACGCGTGTTCTAGCAATGATTCGAACTAGACCTGGGGCTTACTAACATCTTATTAAAGCAATTTTACCTTAAGATGAAAGCGCCAGGGTAATTATATTTTGTTTAACATACAACCTGGAACTGTCCAGCATGCGTATCATAAATAAACACTATAGAAACGAGTGTTGTCTACGGAAGAATCGACATAATGACATAAAGACAATGACCCAGTTTGTCGATTTTTCCGTCGACTTAGCCCGTTTCTACGGCGGTCATGCTACGCGTGCTGAAAATTGCAAAAAACGTAAGAAAATTGTAATTTCGCGGGCTACCCTAGCGCTTCCCTCTTAAGAGACGTTGGTACAGTCTCAGCTATTCAATTGTTTCAAGAGAAGTTTTACTTGAACTAATGCGCAACGAGATTCCTTTTTCAACGAGTTCTGTTATTATTTCTGTGTGTTAGCTGGAACGGCGCGTGGTGTATGAAAAATAAATTAATATTAGTCTTAAGGCTTAGCCTTTTAGCTACGTGATGTGGTAGTCAAGTGTGCCTGTTCTAGATTCTATTCCATTGACAGGAAGCTACTGAAAACTCGACTCTAAAGACCAATTATATTTTCAACAAAAAAGTTTGATGCTCGCATACTAAATGAAGATGACGTAAAGTTGAATTTGTAATGTGTGAATTGTATCTGTAAAAATGTTACTGGTCCTTAGGTGCGTGTGGCTGACTTCTTATGATGAACAATATTCTAATGTACCTATTAACAGAAAATTACTAATAATTGGCATGAATTGACTTATGACTTACTAGTTTGCATGCCAATTATTTGTTATTATAGTAATAATTTACTATTGTTGTAAGTAGTTGGTAATTATTTTGCGGGAAAATATTATTATAGTATAGTAGTAAACTGCATATTATTTATGGTCACTCACTTTATTTAAAAGAATTAATAAAAAGTATATATTTTATTTTAATTAATTAGACATTTACGTGTTCTTGGGAAGTCTTTTGTTTTTGTTGGGTTCATCCTAGTTTTTAAAGCTCTAAATTAGTCGTATTTAAAAAAATCATCTCAATCAATTTCACAGTTTTAATGTATGATTGTCGGTTATCATCCCGAGTGTTATCATGAGTCAGAAAGTGTTCATTTAAAAATTTGAACCGTTTTTTTAATGAAATTGTTATTAGATAATTTAATATCTATGTTAGACCCACTATATTTTCCCGCACAAAAATGCCATGAAAAATTAAAACGTAAAACCAACAGTATAAAGTATATTTTGGCTCACAGCACCACCTCGTAGAATAAGATAGAAAGGCTTTAACTAGCTTAGTGTCTCCATAAAAGACTTTAGATTGTACAAAATAACTATAAACAATATCAATTTTACCATAGAATATTACAATCTACACTTTTCTTTGTAATCTAAGCAACGAACTTCCAAGACGGACAATAAAGTTTGAAATTGACAATAATAATTATAAGGTTTGAAGGTAGATGGCGCTAGTCGTAATTTTTCATTATTTGAAACTTCTTCATTTTTTTTTTAAGTACCTTATTGCTAAAATCTACTAGTTAACGCAAACTCTAAAACACTTCTAGTTCGACGTGCATAGCAAAATAGTTATTAAATACCTAAAACATTTTGGTTTATTGCAGTATTGTTAATCATTTTGTCATCTAATTTAACAGCCTAAAATAACTCTAGCATTTGAAAGTAAACGAGTTTTTGACCAAATATTTGGGGATGGTGCAAAAAACAACCGTTGTGATTATCAAATAGTTCAATTTAATTTATTGTAATCGAATTAGGCGTAGAACTGGAAGCTTGTCTGTATTTTTTACTCTATTTTATAACGTTTATCAGGTAACAATAAACTATGCAAAAATCTTAAATCTTAACCCAAGCTAGCGCCATCAAATAATGCGGAGATTTTTGGTACTACGACTAGAAAAATACTTTTGCATTATTGTTCTAGCCATGTTTGACAATAAACTATTTAAATTATGTTCAAAGAACCGTTTACACTTCAACTAGTACAAAGATTAAGGCTCACTTCAACCATAAATGACTAAAAACGCTAAACTTAAGAGTTTAATCAAAACATCCATCTCTTTCTTTCACTTAGAATTACAAGTCATTAAAGTGAGAGATCCAATCGCACGTTGAATTGCTTCCAATGTGTATGAATGCGGATGTATGACTGCGACTGGACATTTTGCTCCACCAAATCTTAGCTCCACGTTCGTGATAAAATGGGACAACGATACTCGAAAACGCTGATCCATGCATCCAAATGTGATTCCACCCTAAATCATTATTCTGATTTATGTCACTTGCTTCAAGATGGCAGAGACAGAATGATATTCCAAAAATATTTATACATCAGTGATTTTTAGTGCATGCAGGCCTTCAAGTACATTTGGCGGTAGTAAATAAAACTCGTCTTATTTGTTTCATACTTATGAAGCAATGTACTGCAACTAATTGAAGTGAAAACGGCACTATCTCTTCCTCTACTATAGTAATTTAAGTCAAATCGAATATTATGAACTAAAAACTTTTAGTGTGTTTTATGTAACGCTGGAAATTATGCCTAAATAAAGTAATTATTAGTTTGATTTTTAAATAAACTGTGGTCTTATTTTCACTTTGTTGTCGACAGACTAAAAACACAATTATAATATCTACGGTAAGTAACAACAAAACTGGTATTCTTACACCGACTCTAACCTGAGGTCTATTGTTTTTAAAACATCACACACCATGTAAACAAAAGTTTGTTTAACAGTGTAGCCCTTTTGTAAACGTGGCTTGACTTTATATGTAACAAATTTAAGTTAGCGCCCTCTGCCCATCGCTTATGGAACTAGCTCGTTTTGAATAGTACTCTGAGTCCGCGTGTTTTACCTAATCGTAACCAGATGGTTACTTGTTACTTTGTAACATGACAAAATAGAGGTCGCTCTTGTTAATTTGAAAAATAGGCTACAGATTTGACATAATCTTTATTATTGATGTAGTTTAGTTTCCAAGGCAGGATGAGTACTACGATTGATATGAGATAACAGAATTGATTCTTCCATCATCTAGATCCGATTGGGTCCTTCGAGCCGGATGACAAAAGAACATTTTTTTGCATTATCTCTTCTTTACGCCACAAATCATTTTCTACCAGGCAGGCGTAATCGACGTATTTATAGCATAAGTATGCCTTAGTAGTTTGCTCAACAGTCTATCATTACACTTGTGCAGTATCATGTAAAGGTATAATTACCTAAGAACGAACTGTGAATATGTTCCACCCCATTTACAAGTACCTAGTACTTATTTACCAAGCTTTAGCTGTAATAATTGGACAATTACCTTTTAATAATACTTAATTGTTAGATTATTTCTAACGGTGTTAATTTAGTCTCGTTAAAAAACACTACAATGACGTGACAAGATCTATTTGTTTCATCAGCTTGTGTTCTATTAAAACTTACGCTCTTGTATTAAGCCAGTACCTTATAAAGTAGTTTTTGTAGCCTAAATTAGGAGCCTTTTTTATTTTAGTTTATTTTTTTTATATTAATCTTGGTTGAACACATCTAAATTACACGGGCTTATATGAAAAATTAAGTGTAGGATATAATAAAAATAACAAATAAACGAGGCGGGCACAAAGAAAAAATACTCAAAATAAAGTCAAAATCAGATACAAAATATAGAAGGTTAAAAAGCAAATATACAGAGTGTAACGGAAAGGTTAAGGTTACTTATGGGTGTGCTACAGACTATCAAACTGAACATATTTCTCCATCGGACAAACATCGTTATAGCGAAAAAAATATCAGATTCGCCATACATTTGGGTCGAATAGGTATTGATATTTTTGGGGCGCTATTACGATGTTTGTCCGATGGAGAAACATGTTCAGTTTGATGGCCTGTAGTACCTACACCCATATGTATGTATAAAGGGTGTAAAACACCTCTTAACGAAGCCGAAAGGCATTGGTTCTCCCTGTCATTGCAATCATTTTTTTGTTCTACACTATACCTGGGTACCTTCTAATTACGGAGATATTAGGGGTCAAATTTCCAACTTTTTGACAAGTATTTTTTTAAATACAAGTTTTTAAATGTAAGATTTTTACTTTAAACACCTCCACGACCCCCGTACTATTCAATCCGTCCATCAGCACAATGTTTTGAGTGCGTTACATTGAGTTCTACCACAAAACATGATTTTACACCACCCAAAAAAAAGTCGTTTCCCAGCAATAATTTTTGCATAAAGTTACTTAGTTTCATGTACAGAATGCTTGGTTGACGGCTTCGTGATGAGGTGATTTACACCGTGTATATCCTTTCCGTTACACCCTGTAGAATGAAAAAAATACGTTTCCCAATGACGGCTTACCGCACCAATTCCTATTAATAAAACGTTATTATCAACAGCGCCACGTATTAGAGGGCTTATGCTATGAATGGCGGGTCCCCATACTCCCATGGGGTGACAAGTCAAGTGTCATGGCCGACAACAAATGGTGCGCGTGCGAGGGGCGATAAAAAACGTATTACTATCAAAATGTGATTGAAAATTCCTTATATTTTTGTCGAGATTTTAATACGTCTGGGAAACTTTTGTAACTATTTATAACCGAAAAACTGATTTAAAAAATATTTATTTATTTCCCACTGCTAAGTTATAAGAATTAGATAAAGAATTAGGAAATAGAAGATAATAAGTTATATTAGAAAATAATAGTGTCTATTGCTAGGGTCGTGGAATGGATAAACATAATTAGGGCTCAGTTCCTGGCAGACACAATTTAGAGTGCCATCGACACGCTAAGAAGAACATTAGGGATGTAAAAAACTATTAACTATCTAAAGTGACAAAGGTAATTTAGTAATGAGTTATGTGAAATAAACAACAATCCAAAATAACAAATACATTAGCTAATGACTTATGTAGTAAACAAGGGAGTGGATGAGAGTATACGATCATAAAAAAGCCTTAGGTACTGATTATAAATAATTGAATTATTACTTATAATTCTATTTACATTCTTATTTGTTTTTTCGTTTTAACCTAACTGACCTAAAACAGGAGTAAAGTTTTGGAAAGCAGGATATGTGACTAGATATTGCTTTCCATAATTTCAATAGTTAATTATCCCAGAAACACCTTTTTTTCCAAAGCCAATGCATTCAAGGTAGAATTTACGCATCCAAAAAGAGGAGTGAAAAATGCATTAACCTAAAAAAACAAAGTATCTGTGACGTAACATTTCACAGTGATAAAAAATACCAAATTTAGCCTACGGTGCTTAATGAAAACTCTTAATTATCTGTAGACTGTAAAAGAAAAAGATTAAAAAGTTTTCCTCCCCACCGTGGTACCAAATTAATAATCCTATCTTGATGGTGATGAGCGCTATGTAAAAAGCAAAAAGAAAGAGAAAATAAAAGAACGTAATACGTTGGCAAAAAGGTTGATTTTCCAATGGAAAGTGGTAAAGAATAATTACTGCTTATAGACGCTTTTGAAACCGTATCGTAATGCTAGTTTGTGGCAGAAAGTGGGCGCTGCAATTAATGCCTATAGGAAACGGTCGTGAAAAAAAGTGAATCTATCCACTGCTTCTATACTCAACCGCACACTGATTAAACACATTTTGATCATTCTTTAAAAGTTTAAAGGTAGCGCAGGGTTGCGGTGTGACGTGATGCAATAGAGAAGAACTGTACTTCCAAAACACTCGGCAACGTACGAGTAACTCTAGGGTACTATATCTAGCGGGCCTGTGGACGGTGAGTAATGGGCCAGCTCACCGTCCGTCCGTCTTATGACGACAGGCCGTGCCGACGGCGCGTTTGTGTTCCACGCGCGCCTCAAGGAGATGTCAGCAAATCGGAAGGGGTCCGAGAGGGCCGATGCCTGGAACACAAAGGGCGAAGAAGGAACATGGATGGGTTTTAGTCAGTACAAGTCTGACACTCCCTCCCGCTCCGCCCAGAGCGGAAGAAGTCATTTGATGATTTCCCATCCTTAAAAAAATAAATTTTTAAAAATGGAACTATATCTATGGTATTTTTTTGCTCTGCCATTAAATGTCAGTGATATCATGTACATACCCTCTTACCTGGCTACTGTATCCCAAAACATGCAGCCAAAGAAACCACTGCGCTGCCATAGACGAAGCCCTGGAAAGGGCGAAGTTTGTTTGGGCCAATAAAGCCAAGAAGATGATCAACTTTGAACAAAAGCCAAAATGGTGATGGATGGATGACTATACCTCTTCGGTTTTATGCAAAAATGGATTTGAAAAAAAAAAACAATTTACTAACATGTCGCTACAGAGTATTCAATTACAATCTGATTGAGTATCGAAAGTTACCATTAATATGTTTTTTTTGTCTTCGCAATTATACCTGTATTATTGTAACAAAGTAAGCTTAGTACGCGCGACAAATGACTTAGTCCCCCACTTGTTACTAGCGTCGCCGCGTCGTTTTAAAAGGACAAAACAACTTAACAAAAATCGTGTGATTAATGTCGGTAAGTAATATAACAACGTTGATGACATTTTCAAAGTTGAGATGTGTGGCAGTACAATATAGGTAAGTGTTTTGAGTGAGGTAATGTTATATTGTAACAAAGTTTTGAAGCATTTTCTTCACGTTAAATTAATTATTTATCATGATTAGTAAGAGGTGAGTTATTTCATTATTACTAAAATCCCGATTTTTTCGCAACAAATAATGTAAGCTAATACTGTCACGCGAATTAAAAAATAAGACTTTATGAAGCGATTTTATTTAGTGTTCTTTATAAAACCCAGTAGTAATATCGACTACTACTCTTTCTTTATAAAATCAATATCATGGTTTTAATATTTGTTCGATGGGAATTTCAAGTATGAAAGAAAATGTTAAAAAATGAGAAAAGAAAAAGTAATGTTGGAGATTGATGAAGACGCACCTAAACCTGACATTATTACATTTTTACTACCCGAAAATTGCAATGCTGATGTCACTGACGAGGATTCCGGGAAATATAAAAATAAAGTCCCAAATTCAAAATTTACCTGGTTCTTATCTAAGGACTTTAGCACATGATAGCGACAGTGATGAAGAAATGATGTGTTATTCTATTAATATTATAAATGCGAAAATTTGTGAGATATGGATGTATGGATGTTTTAACTCTTTCACGCAAAAACTTCTCAACGGATTTGGATGAAATTTGGAACATAGATAGTTTATAACCTGAATTAACACATAAGATACTTTTTATTCCAATAGTATGTTCCCGTGGGACAAGTATCGAACTCCACACGGGCGATGCCGCGGGCATAAGCTAGTTTGTCATAAAAACAATTTTTTCGTGTACCTAACACTCATGAAGTTACCTCGTATGCTCAGAGGGATGTTTTAAATCTTATCATACAAAATAATGATTGTTTTTAAAGGAGTTTTTGTTACTTTTTTCCATTTGTGTATAGGTATTTACATAAAAAGCAATAGAGACATTTCGTTATTATTTTTTTTCATAAACCTACCTACTCTAGTGACATCAACAACATTTTCTTGATTTTCCAATAGCCGAATATATTTTTTGTATTTTTCCTTAACATCATATTAAGTAAAGATATAAATAATTGAATTTCATTACAATTGGACAAAAAAAGTACATTCAGTAACAACACTATGTACGTTTAGAAATAATAGATTAGTTCAAGTTTTTGCAAGAGTGCCGATTTAAACGCATCAGTGACGGAAAATACTCACTGTTTAACTCCGCGCGATGTTTGACACGGTTGTGTCTATGCATAGACAATTAAGTGCATTCCAATAGATGCAGTGTTATTTCTATAAATTTGTGATTAAAAAATGAAAGTTCTTTTGATAGTATTTTCAGTAGCTTTAGTAGTATTCAATGTCAATTGCTTTGGATTTTTCAGACCCCCGAAAGTTCCTCGGTTTGATGACACGTGGTGGGGACCAGTGCATTCCAAGTTTCAGAATGATACCAGTATTAGACCGTTCCAAGTGCATTTTGATGAAGAGGTAAGTTTGCATTCATTTTCTCATAGTTATCTACTAATTAAAGAAAGATGAATTGCCCTCGTTTCGTTCTTGAAACTAATAATGTATGGTTACCTAAGGGTGTGCATATAGTACCCACAATTCGCCAGCTAACTTTTAGTCACATGTAATAGGGGTTAGTAATTCGAACACTCTAATCGCCAAAACCACCTGAACCTATATATACATTTCAATTTAATTTGTGTATGTGTAAGTACGGTGGGATCCAACTTGAAATATAGGAAAGTTTTGGACCCTATGTTTGTGTAGGAGCGGTTCGCTTGTTAGATCTATACAGATAAATAAAATTGAATAAAATGAATAAATTTGATAAATAAAATTGAATTGACTGTTTGTTATATTGAAATAACCGCTTTTTACTACATGCATATGAATGTATATACTACTATATACTACGTATATACTACTACGGTATAGTTACCAAAATAATATTTTTTTAAATTTTTGTCCGTCTGTCTGTCTGTCTGTTTGTTCCGGCTAATCTCTGGAACGGCTGAACCGATTTTAACGGGACTTTCACTGGCTGATAGCTGATGTAATAAGGAGTAACTTAGGCTCCTTCTATTTTAGAAAATTCTAATTCCACGCGGACGAAGTCGCGTGCACAGCTAGTCATAAATATACACACAATAGTCACACAGGATGACACAATATGTAGGTTTATGAATGACCTACAGTTGACCTAAGTACGGTAATTACCGATAGGGACAGTAGAATAATCAAGAGTTGAGCTCTTGAGTTTACTATGTTCCCGATTGGTTTAAACATTATTTACTGTTAAATGGGCCTGAGTTCGATTCCGGTCGGGCAAAGTGTAATCGGATTTTTCATAATGAATTTTTCAGTGGCAGCCCCCTGGTGTGGATTTGTGCATTTGCAATAGGCTCGCCCCTATTTTACTGTTAAATGTTGGTAAAATAACCCCGATACTGGAGAAATTCCGCGAATAAGGCAACGTTTAAAAACAAAACTGTGGGTTTTCTACCTCCTCGAGGGGTTAGGAGCAGGTGTTAGATACACCTGCTCATTGATGTCATATTACAGTCATTTCATAAAAGCAGAAAAAAATCTCTTCAAAATTGAATTACAGATGATCCAGGATCTTCGGTACCGCCTAAAGAGCCACCGCCCGTTCACCCCTCCTTTAGAAGGCGTGGGTTTTGAGTACGGGTTCAACACCGACCACCTGCACGGGTGGGTGGACTACTGGGCTGACCAGTACCCCTTCCAGCAACAGGAGAATATTCTCAACCAGTACCCGCAGTTCAAGACTAATGTTCAAGGACTTGATATTCATTTTCTTTGGGTGAAGCCTCACGTAAGTATAAATGTAATAATCTGTAGGGTATCCCCTTGTTTCACTGACAGATATTTTATAGAACTTCGTTTCCCAGAAAATGTTTCACATAATATTTGGTCCTTTTTAGGGTTCCGTACCTCGAAAGGAAAATATTATGGAACCCTTATAGGATCACTTTGTTGTCCGTCCGTCTGTCTGTCTGTCAAGAACCTTTTTCTGAGGAACGCGTGGAGGTATCAAGCTGGAATTTATATCAAATACTCAAATCTACTGTCAAAATTGCGAAAACCCTAAATTTTTGTTACATCATATAATAAAAATAATTTTAATGGGTGAACTTTTACATAAATAAAGGTTTGTACGGAACCCTCGGTGCACGAGTCCGACTCGCACTTGGCCGGTTTTTTTTTATTTCGAGTATTTTTGTTTCAACTACTATTTAATTACAGAGCAAAGAAACGAAATTTTATAAAATTTAGGAAAAAAAATACAATTAGCTATAAAAGTACTCACAACCAGACTGTAGAGTTTTTACATTCCAAAAATAAAAACATTGTCAAAAAAAATGTTTTGTGAGTCTATTGAGTGTCCCACCGCAGGGCTAAGACTTCCCCTTTTTTCTTCCAAACCTCTCTCTCCTATGCAATACTTCACACCACCTCCACCGCGGTCTACTTAGACAGCGATTTCCACCAACGAATAGAATGAAGCTATAGTAATCTATCGTGTTCAGCCAACCAATGGACTTAAACACTACAGAGGCAACCCGATGGGGATGGAGGATCGAATCCAAGCTTTCAACAGAAATAGAAAGAAAGCTTTTGCCTTGAAGTAGGACTATACGCACTTGTAATAGTAATAAAACAGTCAAAATACCAAGTAAACAATTGTCATTCGAAGTTGCGCTACAACACCCTCTCAATATCATCATTTTCTTGCCCTTGGCCCAATTTATTAATTTGGGGTCGGTTTAGCATGTCTTCTTCTTACATACTTCTGTATTAATAGTCATCACATCCGAAACCTCCTTTCTTGCCATATCATCACACAGTCCATCCATCATTTCTTTGGTCTTCCTCTACTCTTATACCCAACCACATTCATATTAAAAACTTTCCTCACGACATTCTCGTCATTACTCCAGCACAACACCCTTTAAACAATAGCTAAAAATTATCTTCTTTATGCCAAAATATTAATTTGGTTAAGAAACTTTAAAAAATCCTAACACGGAAAACTTCTTATCAGTTCTCCTCTGTATTCTCCTCAAGGCTCCTCCCACCGTGGAGGTGGTACCAATCCTGCTGCTGCACGGCTGGCCAGGGTCCGTGCGGGAGTTCTTCGGGACCCTGCCGCGACTCACTGCTGCCTCCATGTACAGAGACTTCGCAGTAGAGGCGATCGTTCCCAGTCTGCCGGGGTTCGGCTTCTCAGATGTAAGTGGCAAAAAAGGCTTTTGTTACGGCTGTGTTTTTATGTACCTATTTTGTGAGGAAGGATGGATGGATTTTTGTGACTTTTTTACGTAAAAACTAGTGCGCATTTATAGCACACATTAAGTTTATGACCTGGATTAATACACAGGGTACTTTGTATCCCTGTAGTACGATTCTGGTCAGGTCAGGTCCATTTCGAAACATTTTAAAAATGAATGCTTATTTATGGCATGTTCTTATGTCATCTGAAACCCCGGAATTGTTTTTCTAATCGAGCCTACAATCTCTGAACATTCCAGATATTTATTGGGTCCTGCATAACAGTCCAAAATCATGACATAGCATCACACCCTATCATCAATTTTGGGGGATTTCCATCACTCCGCTAGCGTAACACGCTTTCCAATTTCGGTTTTGGAAAAAATCGAAACACCTATCTTCATAATAATGTTTGAAAAATTCGTCTGCTCGACAGTTCAATGAATGTTAATAAATTCTCAAAATGAATTGGGGATGCCAACTTTATGCAATTACCCCGCCGAATATGACGCATTTATACCCGACTGTGGATCCCTCCACAGTGTTTATCTGAAGTGGCCCTCGTGTTCACAACTGCACTTAATTATGAAGATCAAATGAACGCCACTGATGCTGTTGTTAACAAGGCAACTGTCTACTAGACCCAACTTATCTAGAAATGACCATTAATTCGAAACACAAAAGTTCAAATAAGCATCCGAAAATGTTGCTGAGAACAGGTTCACAATTAATCATCTTTATGTATTCAAAACCATAAGAAATACGCAAAAAAAAACTGGGAATACATTGAAATGTTTAAATGGCATAATTGAGCCCTATTTATGTGTCTAATGTGTTCTAAAGTCAGCGTTAAATGATAGTATATTGAAATGATTGCTATAGCTTGCGTTTAGCGCAAATAGTGGATGATGAAACCGCGGTAATCACAGGGTTAGTCTATTTACCGTCTCACAATATCTAGATTTTACAGAACATTTCGCACTTTTACGCCAGCCAAAGTGATTACAACGATTGTATCAGTTTCTAGGCTCCTACATAACAATTATCATAAGTATCTACCGGGCAATTGAAGGAAACTCTCCAATTAGATGTGATTATATTCAACGTGCAGTTTCCACCGCAGCATATTATTATTACAAGACAAGTGTACATAACACGAATGTTACGTAACTTTGTGAATTATGAACTTTTACCATTTTTAGGGTTCCGTACCCAAAGGGTCGGACGGGACCCTATTACTGAGACTTCACTGTCCATCCGTCCGTCCGTCCGTAGTCTGTCACCAGGCTGTTTCTCATAAACCGTGATAGTTAGCCAGTTGAAATTTCTACAGACTATGTATTTCTGTTGCCGATATAACAACAAATACTAAAAAAAAATGGAAATATTTGAGGGGTGCTCCCATACACAAAAGTGATTTTTTTGCTCGTTTTTATAAATAATGGCACGGAACCCATCGAGCGCGAGTCCGACTCGCACTTGGCCGGTTTTATTATATAAATTATATTAATTTTATATGATCTACCATGACCCATTTCGCTCCTTAGCCACATGTATAAGCTGTTTTCAAGAGATCTCACGAATCGTTTAGCGCGAAGACTCGACGAATTTCAGCCACCGGAGCAAGCCGGGTTTCTAGAGGACTACAGCACTATAGACCACCATGGTTCATACCGTTTATCCGGAGTTTGAGTGTTGAGATGAATGCTACAAGTATGCGTGTGCTACAAGATTAAGTATTACACGCTTCTTACATAAAAATGGCTGAAATTTTAAGACAGTGTCAACCTAATTATGTTTTTTTCGTTTGCGATTATTGCACGGCAAACACGGACGGCGTTAGTGAATAATTTTTGTTTTTTTTTTCAGGGAGCGGTTCGGCCAGGTCTCGGAGCTACTGAGATGGCAGTGGTACTAAGGAACCTGATGCACAGGCTTGGTTTCAAGAGGTTCTACTTGCAGGGAGGCGACTGGGGGGCCTACATCGCACTCAGTATGGCCACTTTATACCCAAAGGTAAAGCAGTGGTTTAATGAACCACAATATTCTAGTAAAACCGCTTTAGGACAATCACTTTTTTTTATCCTTTTTTGTCCCACTGCTGGGCAAAGGACAATGACTTTAGGACAAAATAATTCCCCATCCCCATTCTATCACCGGTCGAGCAGGAATAAGGCGAAGCCGTTACATGGTTGAAGTTCCAAGGACTCGGACAAAGCGCTCCACATTTATTGTGCTAACCTCTAATTTGTGGAAATCACTGCCGGCTTCTCTGTTCCTTGATCATTACAATCGGGAGTTCTTCAGATTTCGAGTAAATCGATTTCTTCTCGGCAAGCGTACTCCACGACAAGCCGCATAATCGCTTCACATCAGGCGAATTGTGGCCAAACGCAAGCCTATTCAGAATAAAAAGGAAACAACTAGGACCAAAAATCGAAGACCATGGCTTGGCAGATGAGTTTTAGAAAGAGACTGCCACATTTCAAGCCACACATGAGCCAACAGAACTTTTATTTAATGCTATACCTAATAATTTCAGACATTCACCTGAGCATTCAAAGCATGAACACCGCGTAATTATGGAAACTGTTATTCATTTTTAAAGTGTTTTATTATTTTATCTTTCTACATACTTCTCTTATTATGAACTTGATAAAGAAGGATGGCAATTTGTCAGTTCCAAATATGTAGGTAGCTCGTTTGCGTTACCAACGTTATTAGGGACGTTTGTCCCTATGTCGTAGTAACTTAATATAACTATCTTCTTTCCAGGAAGTCCTAGGTTTCCACACGAACTTTCCGCTGTCGATATCTGCAACATCCGCAGCTATCTGGGTGTTGGGTTCGGTCTACCCGCCCCTGGTCGTAGACCCTCGCCTGGCCAACAGAATGTACCCCGTTCTCAGCGTAGTTTACTGGCTGACTCGAGAGACTGGATACTTGCATTTGCAGGGCACCAAGCCTGATACCCTTGGTATGTATTTTTTTTTGCCTATATATTCTGTTAGGTGTTTGCATGATATTCTGTATCCAGAGATTTCACGACCGTGAATACAGTTTATGTCTGGAAAAGAACAGTTTTTGAAACTTCTATCAATTTGCTGTAACTACTATCAATTTTTTAAACTTTGATGTTCAGAAACAGTTTAGGGCTTGCAATAAGATTCACCAAACCTGACTCTTCTATGCAAGATAATGAGTTTTTTTGCGATTATTATATTAAAATACGCGTTGGAGCGAAGTTCATGGATTAAACTGAATATTAAATTAATGAACAACCCTTTTGTTATCGAATGACCATTTACTAAACGATTTCGCTGCAAGAACCTGTAAGTCGCCCGACCCTTGCTCAAGGGCCCAACCCGCGCCGCTGAGCCTGTAACGTAAAATTCCCTAATTAATAATATTATGCTATCAATAACATTCGCGAGTACATACATTTTTTTATCCGTGATCATGGCGTTTGGGACAGCGTCGAAATATAAGAGAACTCTAAACAATCCCGTTACAAATGTTATTGATAGTGTTAGTAAACATTATTGCTTAAAAACATATAATATATGCCTAACCCTTGATGCCCCCCACCCTCCTCAATGACGCTAAAACTGAAACCCACAGGGGATGCCCTTAGCGAGCGGTCATTTAATGTTATATTTTAGTTTGTAAGGTTGGGGGCCTTAAATTATTTTGTGGCCACCACAGGATAGTCCGGTTAAGCAGTAATCAATCTTCTAGAATTGCTCTGCAAGTGGGAAAGAAAAAAAAAGCAGGTGCCTGTAAGACTGAACAGAGACCTTAAACCCTTTAATTTCCAGGAGTGGCCATGTCAGACTCCCCATCAGGTCTTCTCGCCTACATCTACCAGTTGTTCTCTACGGGCAGTAGGAGAAAGTACTACTATAGGAGCGATGGAGGGCTCGACGAGCTGTACACCAGAGACGAACTGATCGACAATCTGATGATCTACTGGATCACCAACAGCTTCACCACTTCCAGCAGGATATACGCGGAGACTTTGAACTTGAGGAATATCAACATGGCGGTTTTTGCGTAAGTTATCATCATTGTCATTTTAAGGCGCCTCGTAAAAATACTCCGAGTATTTGCGTGTAATGTAGCAATCCACGATTCGATTTCGAACAGAAATAAGTGAATCTGGCCTGTTACATTGCTGACGAATGGTCTCCGTGAGGGAGCGCCTGTAAAGGGTTTCGTTTAACTCTGTTCAAGTTTGTTCTAAGTTGTGGTGGTCAGATTGGCGGTGACGGTTTGTTTATCCTATTAAGTTTCTTTGCTCGTACTTGGACGCCATTCGGTGATAGCTTTAGAAATGTGTGTCGTCCAGTGGCGAGATGGGCAGACGGCATAGTTGCATCGGGGAAAAAACCTGGATGAGACTGGCGGAGGACCTTGGAGATTGAAGAAAAGTGAGGCCTATACCCAGCAGTGGGTGAATTCGGGCTGTGTATGGGATGGGACCTATTGAGTTTAATAAAAGAGAACTCTGGAAAGGCAATTAAGCTGTTTATTAAATACATTGTATAAAACTCGAACATAGTTATTTAATTTGCTTTGTGCGTTCACCGCGTCGTCGGCGTCTCCCGCGGCAGCTGGGATGTGAGGCTCTTTCCCTCATGTTCCGCCACCTCCTTCGCTAGCATGACTGCTGCGCAGAAGGAGGCGACGGCTTTCCATTCCCTCTCGCTCCAGACCATGGATTGGGAACACAACGCCCCAGGCGTTGTGTTCCCAATCAATAGAAATAAAATAAAAAAGGCTATTTTGGCGTAGGAATTTTCTCGTTTGAATGGGAGTAATGAATGTGTTTAGCTAATGTGTGGTACTTGCATGTAACTGCTGCTGCTGTATCACCCAGTACTACGGGTTGTTGTGTTGCTCCATGGAAAATACTGGTATTCAGGTGCATCCGGTTAGACTGGAAGCCATCATCATCATAGAACTTTGGAAAAGGCTAGACATGATGGTGAATTGTTCTGTCTGTGTAGCATTGAGGTTTATGATGAATCAAATTGACTTTGTTTTTGCTCAACTAGGTCCTTTTTACTATCATCATCTTCCTTCCTTTGACCCATGTCACTTAGGGTCAGCGCAACATGATTTTTTCTTCCATTCTCCTGTGTTCTCCGTCACGCTATCATTTACTACTTTTCCTTTCATATCATTCCTCACACAATCCATCCATCGTTTTCTTCGTCTTCCTCTCCATCTCCACCCATCAACTCATCATCCTCTTTATCAGTTTTGTATGTAATTTCTTTCAGAATTCCGACACCAGTACCCACCTGGACAATACACGCTAGCGACGAAATTTTTTATCAGTCTCCAAAATTACTAAGGCTAAAGTTCACAAACCTACTGAATTCTACCGTCCTGGATACAGCAGGTCATTTCCTGGCTTTGGAGAAGCCTGAAGTTTTCGCTGATGATGTGCTTAACGCGGTTGCTGAGTTCAGAAGATGGCACAGACGGAGCAAGAAAAATAAATATGGATTTTGAAACATCGTCTTTTTCTTACCGTACGAAAAGGGTGAAAATGAGACCCTACTAAGGCTTGGCTTTCTGTTCGCACGTCTGTCAGAAAGATAGACACACACATCGCACAGAGTGTGTATTAATTACTATGACCGCTTCAAATAATGCTAAAAATTAAATGGGTTCCTTACAAGAAATGTGTTTTATTTGTCGTTTTTTCATCATCTTTCAAAGACATAGGGATCTCCAATCGCACGCCACTTAGCTCAATTTTCCACCGAGCCTGCTTACGCTTTCCGATTGGCGGTCTCCACTCAAGAACACGTCTACCCCTACTGTCATCGGTACTACGGCTAATACGGCAGGCCCATTGCCTCTTCAGCTTACTTATTCTGTGAACTATGTATGTCGACAACTCTGGTTCTGTGTCGGATCACCTCGTTCCGGATGCGATCTCTCAGAGAAACATCAAGCATAACCCGCGTCATAGCTCGCCAAGCAGTTGCTTAGCGAGCTATGGAGGATTCATAGTTATGAATGAACGGTGCAATGATTTGAAAACAATTGTAAAACATCTGAATAAAATCAAAAAATTAAAAAAATTGTGCGTGGAGTCCCTCCGCGCCGAAGAAGTGAAACTTCGTAATACACGCATGCGTTCAAAGTCAAAGTCAAAGTCAAAGTCAAAGCATTTATTTCAATTAGACCATTACAGGCACTTTTGAAAGTCAAAAAAACAAAATAAAACGCGAAGCTACAGTCCCAGTCACAAGGCATAATAACTTGTGAAAGTACTGTAGTTGCCCATTCCGTAGCGTAGATCTCTATGGAGAAGAACGGGCAAGAAACTCCATGGACACTCTTTTAAATCAAAATATGTTACAAAATCTTGGTTACATCATTCATGTTAAGAATTACAAATATGTGAGAACAATGTAGAAATACGGGCAAGTTAAGAGCGTCCAGAGTAAAAGATTAAATCAGTTATTAAAAAATAAAGTAATTAAAATAAACCGTGGCAGCTAAGAGATGACCAGTCACAACTGACAGCGCCCGTTCACGAACATGACGCATGTATCAGCCATCATTCAACTCAACCATTTTGAAGGGAACTAAAACGTTCGAGTGCCACGCATTCATTCTCGTTATTTTATTGAGCTTCTAAATAATATTTTGTTGTTTTCTTGTTGTATAATTTGTATTACATAATTATTACATAAGTTTATCGAGGTTATTCTACTCATGGAAATTGAGCGAAGGCTGGTCACACCGAAGAGTCAAATGCATGACTGTTTGCACGCCATCTTGCGTACTTAGTAGAACTACGTAGTCACAAATCTTGTAATACTGCCATCTCTTGGTGAGTTTTAGAAATGGTAACGTTAAACTTGTTGGAAGTCGCATAAGAAGTTTCACTTCAAAATTGGGAATAGTTAGAGACATCCACACATTTGTGTCGTTTGTGAGCTACAAGTGAAGCCGCATGAGCAGAAAGACCTAGAGACAAACTTCTTTATTTTCAAAGTAGTCCTTAATTTTGTAATATGTTTTTTTTTAATAAGGACATGTTTGATTTAATTTTTAAACTTTCTTTCGGTCAGTTCTGTAACTGACTTTGGCAACTTAGTATAAAAGCGTATACTGTTTTTAAGAAATGACTTGCTTCTTTTTTTAATCTAAATTTGGTTAATACAATTTCGAGTTCACTGCGTATGTTTATATTGTAGAAGTCGTTTCTAATTTTGTAAAGACCTCGGTTCTTGCGGACATATAAAAATACATTCAAAGATTTAAGTGAAGGCAGAGTCAGTTTATCGATCTCTTTGATTTTTAACCCCCGACCAAAAAAGATCGTAGCTCCTAAACGGATGAACCGATTTTGATAAAATTGGTTTAAACGAAACGATAAAATTGGTTTCATTTGAAAAATTTAAAAAGAAAACTGCTCAGCCGTTTGAACCGCTAAGTAGACCGCTTAGCACAAACACAAAACAAAGCGGACCCCCGACGCTACGACGCTTGGATTAATTTATTTTGGCTTATGTTTAACATAACACCAGATTAAGTAAATATAACCTTAAAAAACATTTTTATACTGCCTAAAATAGTAAATGATCACCAGAAATAGTAAATGATCACCAGAATTAAAAACCTGAAAATCACAGCTCCGAACTAAGGCGTAGTCGACGGAGCCCCGCCATCCCCTTCGAACCTAACCTGTCCGAGTCGGGCTGCCCAATATCCCGAGCTCGCTTTGCTCGCACTTGCTTCCTAAGTTCTTCTTGCCACAAAGTTTGGTGATCATTTACTATATTTGGTCTTTGAATACAGTTTTTTTGGTGTTTAGTATTTTTTTTTTGGTAACGTAGCTTAGGATCTCAAAGTATTTTTTGGTGCTCATTATATTTAATCCCATTTATTTTTGGTTTTTAGAGGTTTTTGCTGTCGGCGTTTTTTTAAATTTTTAATTTAATTTAGATTTTTTTCTCTGAGAGACTGGCGAGGACCATTTTATAGATCGCGCGTACTGCCCTTTTTTGCTATATGAAAATTGAATCAACGACAGCTGCCGATCCACACAGCAGAATGCCATAAGACATAATCAGTTAACTGCCTTATTTTTCCAACTGTGCCTATGCAGTTAATTGCCTTATTTTCCTAACTGCACACATATGTAGCTGAGCTTAACTTCCCCGCCAGTTCTAATGTGCGCGCCCCACTGCAGTTTTAAATCGATAGTAATCCCTAAGAATATATTTTACATAATAAGCTAAGCTACAAAATCAAGTTTTTTGCCGTCAAGATTTCCCTACAATAAACCACAATTTTTTTTTTTTGCCTTCGCCTTTTCCCGTTCCCATAAGTCTGTCACAAAATTACCTACCGCAATGGAGACAGGCGTAAGTGGACCCAAAGAATCTATTAATTAACAAAGCTCCATTCCAGTGTAAATATAAAATAATTATAATTACATTTTATGAGATATTTATTTTAAAAATATTGAATTTTTAGGACACGGTAATCAAAAGTTATTAATATTTTCAATTTACTCAAATTAAGTTATCGTGCAATTATAAAACGCAACTTTTTTTTCCGATAACGTTCCCATCCAATGACATGTTTTTGTGCCCAAGGGTTTTCTTGCCATAATTGGCTCTTTCTCTTAGTTTTTATACATTCTATAATATCAAAAATGTATAAAAACAATAATATGCAAACATTATATTAAAACGCTAATTAACAATACAAAATCATCTAATAAAAATGGCACCATGGCGATTTTGTAGTAGGAACGTTATCAATGATGATTGATTGAGTCCCGTCACTACTGTCATTGTGATGACCTAGATCGTTACGTTTGTATTTTTGTCTGGGATTTTAAGTTTATCATTGCGTTTTTCTCGATTCTCGACGACTTGGCCTTTACATCTTGAACTAAAGATACTGCACTCTGTCTTAGACTACCGCATTCTTCTCTGGAAAATGAGTTCTTTTGATTTGAACTTTGACTTTAACCACAAAAATGCGTTGCGTTAATTTCCACTTACGACTTGCGCTCTTACGGAGGCGTCGTCTCTCTGATGAAGGTGCTTAGAGCTTTAAAATAGTTCAGAAATTGGTGTATCCACGTGATGTAAGTATATTCGTAAAAAAGCATGTATTTATATCATAAGTAAAGAACTTATTTAGGATATCTATCTAAACTACAAAATGAGATTCGTTTAGCTTTTATATGTAAGTACCTAATAAATACATACTTTTGTTATCTTATATTAGGCTCATTCTTACTGTCGCCCTATACTTTATCTGACGAAAACAGTAAGCAGTAAAAGACTGGCCGAGGTAGCAGTAGAAGTAGTGTATTTTATTTTTATGAGATCATTCAGTCATCAAAATGGTAGATGGGTGGCTGTCGCATTTTGTCTTGAAATATTTATAATATTTATATACCCCTCCACAGGTGTCAGAGGTCATAATTCTCTTTCATATCAAACGATATTTTTGTTTTTCTTTCGAGTCCTGGACCTGGAGACCGGCGAGTCAGGCACTTTTGTAACTAATACATGGAACTCTTTATGTTCATTACACTAAAGGTGAATTTATTTATTTCAAAATAATTAATTAATTCCAGATAACAAGAGACGACTACATTTGTCACTCAAGTTGGGAGCTGATAAGCTGCGACCCTGAAAACGAAACCCGACAGCAACTTGGCCCTCGTAACATTTGTGTTGCATAAAATAAAAACTATGTAAAAATACCAATAAATAAGATTTATTAGTTATACTTTTTTTTATTCAACAAACCCTGCCGCTCAATAGCTTTACATTGCTAGTCAGCTCTGGTTGTTATAATTTATGTAAAGTGACATTATCTTCATTCAGCATAATAAGAATCGTTTTACTTGACTATAATTCGCTTATAGATCAAAATCCTAATGACATAGTTTTAATAGTGATTAAACTAATTACTGGGTTGGTAATCAGTTTAGTCTCTAGCTGCAGTCTAGCAGTTTTATGATTCATCAATTAGGTACAGGCAATGAAGTAAAAATTTGGGTTTTGGGTAATGACGAGAAGCAAAACACGTAAAGTCAGAACTAAAACTGCGAGGGAAATACAGTTGTTAATTCGAAGCGTCCTTTATGAGTCTTATTAAATATTATTATATTTTGATTCATCTTAATTACGGAAACTCTGTTAAAAACCTTATCGTAAGATTTTTAGGTTACCTTAAAATTGTATATGGACGTATATCTCTTTTCTCCCAACTTAACAACAAACTTTTCCGTCTTACTTTCCATTTACTTTTCTGATAGTCTTAAGTCGTTCTACAACTATGTATAAGTTGATATAATGAATGCTACCTCTAAGACTGTCGACGCACAGTGTACCGTGTAGAACATGCTAGGTGGACAATATTATTTTATGATATATAAAGATACTTTTATATATAAGTCGTCATATTGAGGCATTATTAATAGTTTTTGGTATGATTTTGTAATAAAAAACGAAAAAAATATATAAAAACAGAAAAATATATTCAAAAATTATATACAAACAACAAAATTGCATTAAATATATAAATAAATACTATACAAATTAACCTAACCTAAACCTACATAGTAACTTAACCTAATCATCATAATCATCAGAATCTGTGTGCCCAGCAATGCTGTGCCCAGAACTTCCATCACATCCCCATTTACTAACAAGTGTAAACGTTGAACTTGTTGGGAGGACACTGCTGATAACTTAATTCTGTGCTAATACTAGATGTTCCACTGTTTTATTTAATAAGGCTTGAAAATTTATTTCTCTCTTGCTCCTCTGCAGGGTAACAGGCCTGTTTGGATTTTACTACACTAAAATATGACGGAAACACATTATGTCCTGCCATTATGGACCACTTCCTAGTTTGTTTGTAAGCATGTGTTGTTGACTTAGAATCTATATAGTATGGTAAGGCTTCGTCACTACTTAACTGCCTAGGATTAACGGAACTGGTATTTTTTGACTTAAGAATATTTTCTGGGCTCTCACTAATAGTTCTAATCACATTGGCAACTTTTCTTTGCCCTGCTGAACGCACAGCAATTTCGGCAGCAGTCACAAATTCACTGGCACTTCGAGATTTTACGACATCCACGACTCGACGTTTCTTCGTCTTAAACGACGATTCCTCGAAATCTTTGCGAGGTCTTCCTGCAGATATAACAGCCTCACTCGATTTCGAAGGTTGTGGGGCTAAAGAACCCTCAGTAAACTGTATGCCTTTTTCATCCAGCCAAGTCTTATTTTTAGTTAAAAAACGCTCCTTCGATTTTCCCGAAGCCAACCATTTGGATCCAATCCTAGAAGAAAAGTTGGATATTTTCAACTTTATTTCTATTTGGCTGCTTTCAGTTATGTCACCAAAGTGAAATTTCGAAGAAAGATAGTCATAAATACGCGACTTTTTATCATTCTTCGTGTGTTTCAACCACTCTTCGAAAAAGGCTACCCTTGAAATAGAGTAAACTTGTTCTGAAAAAAAAAAAAAAAATATGTTGTACTGAAGTGTACACAATATGTGTATTTTTATAAACTACACAGTTATACATACAATATATCTAAAAACTAGCCTGAATAGAGGCCAATAAATGTATTTCCTGAACGTTCAAAGTTTTCTTTTTGAAAAAAATCACGCTAAAATTTATGCATTATGTTAAAAAAATGCTAAAAATTCATTTTAATAGATTTTGATAAAAACAATATATTAAATTATAGTACATACCCTCAGTTTTAATATCCATCACAAAAAACTTTCGCAATATCACTATAAACCACTATGAGATGTGCACAAAAGTGTCGCTAAATTGCAACTGATTGACCGGAACGCTTGCATTAAACTCTTTACCTGACTTCTGAACTCTATAACTCATCAGTTAAGCATTTCAAAAACCACTTTTTCTCGGAATTTGGAGTTTGGGGGTGTTGTTTGTGTTAGGTATGCAATAAAGATTTCCTGGAAATGAAAACATGAATTTTGTCCACCTAGCATGTTCTAGGCGAAATACTGTGCGACGTCTCCAAATAGGTGTCGCGGACGTTGTGCTACATTTGGTAAAGAGAACTTTAGACATTTTGTTTTGTTCGTACTCCTCATTGTAAATATGTAGGTAATTCTACAATGTTATGATCTGCTTATCTGCGGTCGAGTAACGAAAGGTCAATTATGTTTAAGACTCACTGTTTATAGCACTTCGATTTTACCCGTAGGTTAAGGAAAACCCTTATCATCATCATCATCAGCCTAAATTGTTCCCACTGCTGGGACGCAGGCCTCCTCTCTATGAGAAGGAGTGGGCTGTAATCCACCACGCGGGCCCAGTGCGGGTTGGTAGATGTCACATGTCTTAGAATTTTTAGTTCCAGGACATGCCGGTTTCCTCACGATGTTTTCCTTCACCGTTTAGAGAGGAAAACCTTTATATTATTCTGCAAAAACATAGTAAAAGGGGTCGGAAGATTTTTATATAAAGCGTGACCTCCGCCATTTTATTTTACTTTCAAAATAGTGGCCCGCATAAATCCCGTATTAATCAGTATCTGGTATCAAAACAAACAAGCTTTGAATGAGGCTAAATGATCTTTAGCGTCACGTTTGTGAGAAATGAACTATAAAAGTTAGAATCTCTTCACTGACGGCACCATCAGTACAACTTCGATTTATGTACCACTCATAAAACCTATAACTATCATTATCTGGCATAAATACAAACAAATGTTGTTTCAGACAAAATCTTCTAAAGCGTCACATTCCCGAGAGTGTTCCCAAAGTTGTGCTGATTGTGGAGATTGTAACTTTGATGGCTTATATCTCGGAAACGTGACACTTTAGATGATTTTGCCTCATATAATACTGGTTTATATTGATGCCAGCTAGCGTTTTATACAAGTTTTATCAGTGACCGCTAATTTGAAAATATGTAATATAATAATATCAACAAATTGATGGATATAAACAACTTCCACAGGTCTTATCATTCGAAATCTGAAATCTTGTCACTTGTCACCATGGGCATCTCAGGATTTTTTTAAAGTTATTAATATAATTTTCCCTGTCTTCATTTATTGGCGAGAAAAGGCGCAACACCGAGAAAAGTGGAAGGAACGGATGAGGTCTAAAAATATATAAGTTTAAAAAGCATGAAATAAAAACCAAATTAAAAATTTAAAAAACCCCTGAGACACAAAAGCAAAGCGGGCCCCCGACGCAATGACGCGACGCCTGGATGAAAATATTTTTTTTATTAGAGGCTTCAGCGGCAGTCAAACACACACTTGGGTTGACTTACTCTTATTGTGATTCATTATTATATTTATTTTTCTAATCACTAGTGTCATTAAAATACTACATCCCACCAAAAACATTTCATGTAAAATGTTGCCAAGACGACCACATAAGGTTTGCCCTGTGAAAAAGATATCAGATCTCATGTAGAGCCAAGCTTCTGAATCTACACGGCCTAACTCTACCGACCCTAACTTCACAAATTCTACATATCAGTAAAAATGTATGGCTTCGTCGTTTCGCTACCGTCGTGAATGTGTTGCGAATATTTAGTTTCTGAAGTAAATAACGAAACAGCCAAGCCATACATTTTTACTGATATAATATAATAATATAATATATTTGAAGAGTACAACCTGCCTCTCTGGTTAGCGTTTGTGGACTACGAGAAAGCCTTCGATTCGATCGAGACTTGGGCTGTACTGCAGTCTCTCCAACGGTGCCAAATTGATTATCGGTACATCGAGGTGTTGAAGTGTTTGTACAAAAACGCCACCATGTCAGTCCGACTTCAGGACCAGACCTCGGAACCTATCCCTCTGCAGTGAGGTGTGAGACAAGGAGACGTCATATCTCCGAAACTGTTCACCGCTGCACTGGAAGATGTCTTCAAGGTTCTGGACTGGAGAGGGCTAGGCATCAACGTTAATGGCGAGTACATCTCTCACCTTCGATTTGCCGACGATATAGTGGTCATGGCTGAGACCATGGAGGACCTCAGTACAATGCTCGATGACCTCAGTAAAGTTTCCGAAAGAGTGGGTCTTAAAATGAACGTGGACAAAACCAAGGTCATGTTGAATGCCCATGTATCACCCACTCCTATCAAGATCGGAGACTCTACTATCGAAGTTGTAGACGATTATGTCTACCTGGGACAAACGGTCCAGTTGGGTAGGTCTAACTTCGAGAAAGAGGTCAATCGTCGAATGCGACTCGGCTGGGCAGCGTTCGGAAAGCTGCGTGGTATCTTCTCGTCCAACTTACCGCAGTGCCTCAAGATGAAAGTCTATGACCAGTGTGTGCTGCCAGTGATTACATACGGGACCGAAACGTGGTCGCTCACATGGGCCTCATCAGAAGGCTCAAAGTCACCCAAAGGGCAATGGAGAGAGCTATGCTCGGAGTTTCCTTGCATGATCAAATCAGAAATGAGGACATCCGCAAGAGAACCAAGGTTACCGACGTAGCCCGAAGAATTGCCAAACTTAAGTGGCAGTGGGCAGGGCACATTGCTCGCAGAACAGATGGCCGATGGGGCCGAAAAGTTCTGGAATGGCGACCGCGAACCGGGAGACGATGCGTTGGAAGGCCTCCCACTAGGTGGACCGATGACCTGGTGAAGGTTGCGGGGATCCGCTGGATGCGCGTCGCACGGGACCGGTCAATGTGGCGACACTTGGGGGAGGCCTATGTCCAGCAGTGGACGTCTTTCGGCTGAAATGATGATGATGAATATATTTATTCAAAAATTAGAATCGGCACAATTAATACAATATAAATCTTAGAAATAATAAAGGTATAACAAAGTTCAATGCCTGTACTAGGTTGAACCTGTATCACAGGCGACATGTCTGCAATAATTACTACTTGGACAACAGATTTCCTTAACAATATTTAATACTAAAGCTATGAAATGGGTTTGTAAAAGTGAATATAATTATGATAAACCTAATGTACTTAAAACGCTAATAAAGCATACAAACAAAAATAATTTAGGTCAATAAATTCTAAGGAAAACAATTTGTTGCCCATATTTGCTAATATAAATATGATAGTCAGTCAGCAGATATGTAGAATTTGTGAAGTTAGGGTCGGTAGAGTTAGGCCGTGTAGGTTGAGAAGCTTGGCTCTACATGAGATCTGATATCTTTTTCACAGGGCAAACCTTATGTGGTCGTCTTGGCAACATTTTACATGAAATGTTTTGGTGGGATTTCAGTTATCTTTGTAAGTTGCTAGGCAGTCTATTTAGTGTTTATTTTTTTTCTTCTTTTTTACGTACCATTTCGGCTTTCTAGCACTTCAGAAAGTACCCTAATATTTTGAAGTCTCATACAATCTCCCCCCCCCCCCCCCCATTTTAGGGGATGGGGGGCGAAAGTTATAAGTTTATGTTTTGTTTTTTGGTTGTATACTAAACTTAGATTACAAACCAAATTTCAGCTTTCTAGCATTTCAGGAAGTAGCCAAACATTTTGATGATCATCAGTGTGTCAGTGACGAAATCGGTGTATTTCAGATATCAATAAAATCTAAAGTATTAAAGCTATTCAATTGAGACTTTGTATATTTAATTAGTCTATTATTGACATGATATCCAGGGAATATGAACTATCTGGTACATCAGAAACCAACTCTATGAGGGTTCAAAAGCAGACGACGAAACACTTCGAGAAAAGGTAGGTAGTGCCCTTACGCTTCGCTTGGCTCGTCTTGGCGGGGGCACTACCGTGCCCCCAGATGACTACTGGATCGTTCTTTGGTCACACAAGAAAAATAGTCTTTTATGTTTCTTCTTAATAAACGCTGAGTAATTTTTAAAAGTTCTTGTAACTTAAGAGCGGCATTTCATCATCATCATGGCATCTTACGGCATTTCATACAAACTTTCAAGTCCTTATTTTCCGAAATGACTGAACCGATTTTAATGAAACTTAATACGCATAAGTAGGACACGTAGGTCTAATAAGTTATTAAAAAAACATAATCTTCTATTCAAGTATTCATAATCGGTCTAATTTTGCTGTAACACAATTTTTCGAAAATGTGTTTAGTAACTTTTTAGACCTATGTATCTGGTTTATGCATATGAAGTTTCATTGAAATCGATTCAGTCATTTCGGAAATTAAGGACTTGAAAGTTTGCATGAAATGTCGTAAGACGTAAACGCTCTTAAAATTATCTACAAACAACCAGCGTCGCAATTTCGAATTTGGTCATTCCACCCCAGTTACAGATCTGTTTCACACCTGCTCCAAGATTTTTTTTAATCAAGGGTATGTCGACATCTCCTTCATCATCGTTGCCTGCTTCGGTTATCAATGGATGTGGATGGAATGAAGATGTGGTATGAACCACATCTTCGTTTAGTGTTGTCTTTAACAAGCCATGTGATTAAAAATAAAACTTATTTACTCCACGATTTACATACTGCCCATTACAATTTCTCCACACCAAATTCCATCTTAATGGCGCTACTGAAAGTTTCTGTTCCCTTCAGTGGCTTCAAGCTTCATCAGTTGCAAATTGTTGGGGGCAAATAGTTTGAGATCATACATGTAAAGAACGTGAGATATGACCTGACAACCTCTCCCCAACTGAATATCGAAAGCCTAGATCTGAACCTTCCAGCAGTGTGCTGAGAAAGTTCAATTTCATAATGAACTCAAACTATCACCCTGAATATGCCACGGTCGATCATTACCGGTTCACTGTTCCCCTGGATCGGTCGATATCCTGGAGGGCGTTCTTCAGTGCCCCAAACATGACATCAGGTAGGTACGCAGAGGTGCATCTACTTACAACATTTTATTATTATATAACTCCAGCACCCTCGTGAGCCATCACTGAATCGTTCATAATCTATCCAACATGTACACAGATCCCTTTGAGAGCTCCTTATACCTCCATTTTGAGAGGTAAACATGAAAGAATTACTCTCAATATGTTGGTTGATTTATCTCTCAAACTGGATGTAAGAACATTGTGGATAATTTTAACGACGCATACCTATTCAAAACATTGATAATGATATCTATCAAATAAATACAAGACGTTGCTGAGCCGTGCAATCACATCAAATTGTGTCGCGAAATATTCAACACCAGAAAATGTGGAAGTGTCTAGTGTGTATAACACTACTGTTTGTTACTGGTAAGTTCTTCTAGTTACGGAGATTGATTGATTTGATTGATTGGAGTTCAAAGTTTCAAATTTTTTACAAGTTTTACCGTAAAACGTGATTTTTCAATTCCAAAAAGACAAGTCTTGTCCCAGCAATTATTTTTGCATAGGTAAGGTTTCCTAGTTTGATGTACAGTCGCCAGCAGGTCAAGTTACCCAAAACTGTAAAGTTTTTCCAATCAACCATGAACCGTATTCTTTATTGATAAGGTTGAAAATCTATTAAACTTTGACAGATTGTTGTAGCTTGGAAGTGCTGGCGCCTGTACAGAATGTTTGGTTGACGGCTCTGTCAAGGGTCCGTTTCTTGCACCTTGTATATAATAGGTAAGCATGTAATGTTGACCAAGAGGCACTTACACGAGGGCGTAATGTAAGTTTCGTTAATACAGGTGATTTTGAAATCGAAAATACTCATCATCATCTGCCTCCCTTTTCTCAACAATATTGAGGTCTGCTTCCAGTCTAACCGGATGCAGCTGAGTAGAACAACCACAAGTTAGAACTAGATTGATTATAATACCCATTTGACAAAATTACTGGGGTTTTAATTTTTTTCGGTTTTTAAAATTAGATGTTGGCCGATTCTCAGACCTACCCGATATGCACACATCATGCAAATCGGTTCACCCGTTTCGGAGGAGAATGGTAACTAAAATTGTGACACGAGAATTTTATATATAAGATAAAATTTTCCTTATTTTAAGAACTAATTATATCTATAGGTATGGATATTATTTGTGTAAAAATGGATAGTTGTAGGTATTTTCGATAAAAAAAAAAAACGTATTTTTTTCTTTAAGTTTACAGCTCTTATCTTACTTAATATGTAAATTGTTTTGATTAACTGATTTAACTAGGTTACTTACAATTTAATATTGTTTAAATATACGAGTAAGTAAGAATAAAAAACTTGAGAGGTGTCAAGGGACACCCTGATGGAACGAAGTTCCTTTCACGTACATAATATCAATACATTTTACATTTAGGTTAGTGTGCGAAAAATAAAATATTTAATTTAAGGAAGATTAATCCTTAATTCGAAGCAATACGTCTTACTTAACTGCACAACCGAATTTGTACTTTGTAGTTCGGTCACTCAAAATAATAATCATATCTATCCTTACTCACATACACACCCCAATTGTACGTAATTTAAGAAAATTTCAACTTTATTTTAAAGAAATAAAGCTTACAATAGCTTACTATAGCAAAAAGTGTCGTGACAACTTTTCGTAAGAATTTTTTCCGTCTAGCCCCCTTTCACAACGCGCGATAAGGAACTTCGTTCCAATAAAAAACACATTGTGATTATCGTTTTTTGTTTGTAGATGTTGTGGTGTGTAAACCTGACTATCTTTTCAATGAAGATGTAAACGGTTGGCTCAAACTGCACCCCGTCCCTGCGACGTGGCAGGACGCCTTCCTGACCTGCCACTATGAAGGTAACCACGGAGATTCCATAAACAGACAACTAGCTCCAACTTTCTGACTTAGGGTCAGCTCACACCGAGACGCGACGCGACGCTAAGCGCTCCTTGAGAATTCAGAATACGTTGCGCAACGTATTCTGAATTCTCACAACGAAATTTGGCCATTGCTTCCACTTTCCTCGGTCTGGTCTTGCGCGTCTTCTCGAAAATTAACGAAAACAGCAAAATTTTAAAAAATCCTCCCGGTTTTCTCGAAACATAGCTAAAAACACTCTCGATTAAAACACCTTTAAAAAAAAAACCAAAAATAAAATTAATCCAAGCGTCGTAGCGTCGGGGGTCCGCTTTGTTGAGTGTTTGTGCTAAGCGGTCTATTTAACGATCCCCCGACGCTACGACGCTTGGATTAATTTTATTTTTGGTTTTTTAGAGGTTTTGTCCGTCGGGGGTTTTTTAAATTTTTAGTTTAATTTTTATTTCATGCTTTTTAAACTTTTCTTAGCCCACTTCTGGGCATAGGTCTCCTCCCATTCCTTCCACTTTTCTCGGTGTTGCGCCTCTTCTCGCTAATTAACGAAAACAAGGAAAGATATGAATTTAAAAAAAAGCTTGAGCTTATAGGGGGGATGGGGGGTGTGCAGCCTACCCCCCTAGCGATGCCCATGGTGACAAGTGACAAGAAATCAAATTTCAAATCAACAAGACCCGTAGAAGTTGTTTATATCCCTTCATCAACTAGAAAAGAGGTGATGAGAAAGAAAGAAAGAAAAAACGTTTATTGGTACATGCCACAAGTACACACAATATAAAAAAGGAAATAAGTAAAAAACTTAAAACTAAACAATATTGTGTGACTCACGGCTGCACCAAATAGGCCCAGTTCAGCAAAATGCCGCACAAATAGTGCCCGACGCTGGTTTTCAACTGAACCTAAATGGTGAGTGTACGGATGTCAGTTTGTAACCGTAATTATATAAATATTGTGTACATTATGATAAAATTATGTAGTGTGTCTTATAAGAATAACGTAAAATAAGGTATCGGCGGGACAACAACTACATTAGCTATTTAAAAAAAACCGGTATCAGGCAGTTTCCACCACACCATCGTTAGTCCGTGGCATCGCACTCGGCTGCGTGCGGCGCAGTGTGATGCCCGAGTTACCGATTGCGATGCATGAGCTTCAAACGGCTAAGCAGATTTTCTCGAAACATAGCTAAGAACACTCTCGATTAAAATATCTTTGAAATGACACCAATTTTATCAAAATCGGTTCATCCGTTTGGGAGCTATGATGCCACAGACAGACACACAGATACACACGTCAAACTTATAACACCCCTCTTTTTTGGTCGGGGGTTAATGAAACCAATTTTATCAAAATTGGTTCATCCGTTTCGGAGCTACGATGCCACAGACAAACACACAGATACACACATTTTTAACCCCCGACCAAAAAAGAGGGGTATAATTTCTTTAAAATAACATAGATTTGGGCAAAATATTTACCATTTCTTCAATGGTGAAAATGAAAAATAATGGCTGAACATCTGGCTGGCCACAGAAAAAAAAACGAAATACGCGGGAAAAGTTGTTGATTTATGTAAAATAAAATTTTCAAATTTTTTCTTTACCTAATTCATGTTTTTTATTTTTACTTTCCTTGTATTCGTAATGAAAAGTTTACCTCGGGTTAAAGACTTATTTAGTCCCTCAAACTATTGGTGCAAAACCCCGTCTCGGGACTTAATAAGTTACTTTCACCCCTAGGGTAACAATGTACTATTAACTTACATACTAATCACATTTTCAAAATGATGAACAAATCATTTTCATTACTCATACTCTGAAAGTAGGTCTGAAGTTGCCTGAAGAGCGGGATGAAAGTAATATTTTTCAGCCCAACTGCCAGATGTCAAATTATTAAAAAAAACTAGTACTTTCTATTTTCACATTTTTATTGGACAATTTTCCAACTTTCTATGCAGCCGCGATGTAAATATCTTAAAGTTAAGTATTGATTAAAGAATATATATTTTTTAAATAACTTTATTGTAATTTAGTTTCAACAATTTCTTTAAAATAACATAGATTTGAGCAAAATATTTACTATTTTTTCAATGATGATAATGAAAAATAATGACTGAATAGCTGGCTGGCCACGGAAAAAAAACAATAGGCGGGAAAGCGGCAATCCGATCTTCATTGTTTTTTCGAGTTGTAGAGTTTTGTTTATAAAATTTACTCATTTTTTCTTTAGCTAATGCATGTTTTTATTTTTACTTTCCTTGTATTCGTAATGAAAAGCACAGTGTTTACTTCGGCTAAAAGACTTATTTAGTCCCGTAGTCAGTTTGTGATTCAGCGATTTCTTTGTCAATTGTGAAACAATTTCGAGTTTTTGTTTTTATTGTTTGGAAGAATTTTATTCCGATAAGATAAGATAAGATAAGTCTTTATTTGCCTTAAACATGGTATACAGTTGTCCGATTAGGTCCCGTTTACATTTGGCGAAGATCAAAACGGTTGATCAGATGCTGATCTTCGTTGATATGCAATGGAGCTTTTTAATAATAGATAGCAAATCTGTTGTGATTGCTGCAATCGCTTGGATGTTTATTGTTTACACAATATCATAGCATAATATCACGCCTGTATACTCTGAGGGGGTACGGAGATGAGTACAGTACACCAACATTTCGATAGTTATAAACTCAAAGTCAAAGTATTTATTTCAATACGACCAAGCTACAATCCCAGTCACAAGGAGTATTAACTTGTGGAAGTACAGTAGTTGCCTATTCCAAAGCGTAGATCGCTATGATGAAGATTGGGCAAGAAACTTCATGGACCATTCATTCATGTTGAGAATTACAAATATGTGAGAACGATGTAGAAGTAAGTGCAAGTTAAGAGCGTCCAGAGTAAAAGATTAAACCAGTAATAATACAAAAATAAAGTAATTAAAATAAACCGTGCTAGATAAGAGATGACCAGTCACAACTGACAGCGACCGTTCACGAACAAGACGCATGTATCAGCCATCATTCAACTCAACCATATTGAAGGGAACTAAATGTCCCGATACACCCGCCACCATCAGCGTGAAATTTGAGTGAGCATGACATTCACTCAGCCGGCAGGCTAAATTCGCGTCAATGAAAGATGTAAGTACTCATTAAATGGTGGCTTTACAGTACATAGAACTCACACAAGTGCTATGCAATTATGTAATACTAAGAGATTTCATCTATACAATGCAAATATATTTTTACAATCTTTTGCAGCTTTCACAATAACTTCACTTGGTAATTCAGATGATTCAGATTGTCCCTATGGTTGTGGAGCAGGATCAGCATTGAGCAAAGCATTTTTATCATCAATGTAATCCCCCAACTTATAATTGTGCTTGCCTACATAGTGTTCATTTTATGCAAGATTTAGTTTCGTCTCATTCAGTTGTAGAATGGGGGAGGTATTTTATTGTAACATTTTAAACAGTACCTACCACATGAAAGATGAGTCCACTTTAACTAGCCTGAAACCTAGCTGCACTAGTTGATAGTAGTTGATCTCGCTACATGTTACTTAAATACTCAACAGTAACTGATGTTCTTAATAATCGATAGCTTTTTGTATTAAAACGTCGTTTTTTTTTTACACTCCATCATGGCTATATACCTACTTATGTATTTGCCCTTAACGTTTGTGAACGAAACATTTGTATAATCTGTGGTGTGGGACACAATCCGCCATCCGCTTAAAAAAAAGTTCACGTATTTCGTAATAGTAGTTGTGCTGACTTGTGTATTAAAGCTATAATTCATAATTATTATCCTGCAAATCTGATGAAAAACATTGTATGTTTCACGGGCGGTACGGGAATTACGAACCTCGACTCAGAAAGCCATCAGTCTTCGACTTCGGGCTTCTACTAGAGCCTCGATCGTAATTCCTTACTTACCGCCCTTTAAACACAATGTACTATGACATTGTCGAGCAGGTGGTGTGAAAGTAATTACAAAACTCATGTCAATAAATATGACTTAAAACTATGTTATAGTAGCACAACGCTTGTTCACACTTCACTTGTGCTGACTGACCAGTGGAACTTGTCCGCGGAAGCGACGGAACACCACGTCCTGCGGCCAAAAGTCTTCCTGCATCACGATGGGCAGATAAAAATTCAGTACTCGCACCACGAACGCCTTGAAGTTGACGTTGCGGCGCGACTCCAGTAACTGCACCCTCAGTGTGTACCTCGTCTTTTGGCGCACGTACTCCACGATGTCCTCCGCTTTAGTGGTGTAATGCAAGCGGGAAATGTACTCGGCTTGGCGGTACGCAGACTCACTTCGGGCTCCGAAGGAGCCTTGCCAGAGTGGTTCTTAGGTGTTGGTGAATGGCGCTTCCTTCTCTGCACCGTCACGAAACCATCATTATCAGCCTTGTTCGGCGCCTTTTCAGGCACAGGCTTATTACTAGGAGCGTCAGTGGGGCCTGCGGTGACGCTGGCCATTCACGGTACATTAATGTATGTTAAGTTCCATTTGATTGGAGATAAGGCTATTACCATGACATGTATTGTTAGCAAGGGAAAATAAATACATTACAAAAATTTTGCATAGGGTATTACAACTGAAAATGGAAAAATTAAAACGTTTTTTGCAAAAGAATAAAACCGACTCGAGTCGGTGGAAAAAAAACTCAATCAATGAAACAGAAGTCACCGGCTTCTGAAGCTTAAAGGTATTTTCCACTATGTGTGTTTTTGAAGACCGTTTTATTTTTTGAAAATACTTATCGAAACATCCCGGAAAACAGTTCAGTCGAGATGAATGCATTTTATTTAACTTGCAGGTGCTGTGTTAGCGTCTCCTATTAACGAGAAGTTCGCCACTGCTCTGCAAAAGCTCTCGCGCAATAGTCTTACTTTCATAGGCGTCCATGCGCTCACTCGCGGAGACTTTATATCTATTGAAGGTAAGTCTACTATTCTTCTTAATCGCTCTCTGACTGCTGAGAATCGCGACTCCGTTTCAACTTGACAACAGTTTTTGCATATCCATCGGTTATAGTCAGTGGGCTGGTGGAGTGCAGTATATATACTTAGGTATGTCGATTTCTTAGAATATTTGATCAGCCCCCTATTTTTCCTGTCACCAGAACTGACCTGCCGACAGACGTTCCATGTTCTTGGAACGCCGCTCGGGGCAACGTGATAGAAATATCTCGCGACACGTTGCAGGCAGGTTGAAGACTGGTTGTGCTTTCTCTAATTTAAATTGTTAAGCGATGCCATAGTATCCTCACATTTCAAAGGCGTCAATTGTTTACCCATCAGTAGATTTTTTGACTGTCTAGGTTTCTGCAAGACGGGTGTGTGGATCTGATGTTTCTTAGTCCATTTTATGATATTCCTGTCTCTCCATATTTGATTTAATTGTGTCAATGCTGATAGAACAAAGCCAGTGAGGATGAGCATTTATTATTATTAAACAAACCCAGTCAGCACTCACAGTAGTCCTGTGGTCAAGAGACCACAGGACTACTGTGAGTGCTGACTGGGTTTGTGTCTGTGTTTGTTCTTGTCTGATCTTCTCACCAACTGTTTATATTTCAGGAGTTCCTCTTGCCGACTTATCAATTACATGGGGCTCTTATGATAACACAGCAAACGAAAAGTCTGCCTGCCTGTCTTTGTCTCCAAATAAAAAAACTTACATAACTTCATGCACATCGACGCTTCCGTACATATGTTACAAGAGAAACGACAATACCACAGTCCTCAACCAATGCGGCACCTTTGACGACGGTAAGTGTTCTAACACGTGACTTTAAAAAACAAAGTGAATTGGACCCACGTAGTGGATTATAATTATATATAGCTCATTCCCTCGAAAAGGGAGGAAATCTGTGACCAGCATGTGCAGCAGTGGGAAAATTTTAAGCTGATAGCAATCTAACATATTAAACCGAAGTGACCTGTGCACTTCCACCGATGACGCGGTGGAAGTGGGAAGTTCTGGGCTGAAAAGTTATAAAAATCGTCGTGCTGTCATGTAGTTTTGTGTCATCGTACGGGTGTAGTCTACTGCACTCGTACTGACCGCTGAGAAAGTTGTTCAGTTTGCTGTTACAAACGTCATCATCAATGCTGGTCGAAATCAGCTAGAGACTACCCAGTAAGTACATATTTCCAATGTCATTTTTACAGACTATCACTTTTACCGTGCCACTGGCAGCTGTTACAAGTACCACAGGAAGCTGCGGTCATGGTACAAGGCGCACAAGATTTGCGCAGCTGAAGGAGGCCACCTTGTCATACTGAACAACCAGCGAGAGGTCGATATCGTAACTGATTTCATGGACAAACCGACCAGCCCTGGCCAATGGGGTGAGGCAGCCCACATTGGACTGCGAGACTGGAATGAGGACCAAACTTGGCTCACCATTCACGGTACATTTAAAACGATGACTAAACTGTTATTATGATTAAGTATGTACACGGACAAATTGCATTGGCCGGCGAGTGGTACAAGTTGATTGCAGTGGCTTTTTTAACCGACTTAAAAAAATGAGGTTATTAATTCGACCGGTATATTTGAAATATAGTCAGAATTGAACAGTATTTATATATCTTAGTCTATACCAGCTTCTAAACATGAGTGCCAAACATAATAGTATATATGTTTGTAAGTCTGTATGTTTTTCGATGCATATCTCAACTCTCCTGTACTTCTATGCTATCGATCGATAGGGTCAATCATAAGGATCAAATCTCTCTAACAAACATGATAAATTAAATGAGAGAAAAACCATCAAATCTGGTCTTAGAGATTAAAAAAAAAGTCAGCTGGTCATTTTGATCGTGTAGGTGCACATTTGTAGGAAATAGCACATTTCTTTTTTAAGTAAACGCTGATAAACGGCACCAACCGTGCCGTCAAATTGATATAATCACATAATAATCGACATTTATTGCAGGAGAGGAAATAGAAAATGTATTCCACACATGGGCTCAGAATCAGCCGAATGTTAACGAAGGTTTCGGTTGTGCTGTTGTTTGGACTCGAGGATTTTTGGACGACGTTCACTGTAGTAATAATATAAAGAGGTTTGTCTGTGAGAAGGATCCCAATACTTCACGGTTTGAAGATGTGTGTTCAGGTGAAGATTGCGTTTCATCTAATTTCAATTAATCATTTTCTTCCTGCCCTTGTCCACTTGGGGTTGGTGCTACACTCGTTTTTTTTTTACTAATTAAACATAATTTTACTGCAAATATTGGTATTTCATTTTTCACAACTGACCGTTTCGACAGGTACTGTCGTGTCTTATTCTGGATGTCGACAACAGCATCACCTACCAGATCCAATAGTTTAGTACAAACCGATAGCCTCGAAAGAATAATTAAAACAAAAAATCTAAATCGATCAAGCCGTAAGCAGGAGTAGTATAATTACGAACACACTCACCCCGAAATTTTATATTGGTGCAAACTTGCGACCCGTCCCTGCTTCGCATATCGCGACCTAGCAGGTCCAATATTGTCATTATCTTCCAGTCTATGGAAGTTACTGCCGGCTTATCTGTACACTGATCATAATAATCTGGGTCTCTTCAAAGTTCGAGTGAACCGGTTTCTTCTGCGCAAGCGTGCTCCACCCTAGGCTGCGTCATCGCTTCACATCAGGCGAATAACGGTCAAACGCAAGACCATTCAGTCTATCAGCGTAAAAAAAAAGAAAAACTTTCAAGCTGAAACCAATCCTTTCACAAAATTTCATGAATCACAATTCATAAAATTTTGCCATGAATCTTTCAATGCCAAACTTTGGGGTGCGTATCATATCATATAAAGTTATTTGGTATAATTTCATTTTAATAACGTTCACAAGATATAATAAACGTGAGTTATATCAACTGTTGACATAATTTCTTTAGTTATAACATTTATTTACTCTAAAACTTATTTCGTATAACGTTATTGGATATATAACGTTTATTTAATCGAAAATTGGCTTATCGCTTAAAATATATACTTAGTATTGATACCATCTTTATGATTAATACCCCAATTCAAAACAATCTGACTCGGATGGGTTATATTAGGTTAAAAGGTTCAAGCGGGAGTAGAGCGGATTGCCAGGTCGCCTCTATGTTGGTGGTCATTGGGTTAGGTTTGATTAGAACAGTGACCATTAACGCGGGAAGACGAACGAGTGAAGCGAATGTGCTGCGGAAGCGGCGTGACAGAAACGAATCGCTGCAAAACCGACTTCACGTAGTCTTTTCTGCCCTACCCCTAGAGTGTAATTTAAAATCGCGTACGCGCGGAGGGGCAAGGCGGCCCGCGAGCTGAGGAGCAGGTGGTGAGCGTGAAACACATCTGCGACGATAAGCTCGCATGGGATCGCCGGAGCCCCGCAGCGCCGGAGCCGTGACAGAAACCATGCCTGCTGCATGTTGCATGCTAGCTTACATGCTGCATGCTTGTGTATACCTATAATACCTGCTATAGGCGTTTTATCATATTAGACTTAATAGGTTTTATATCCTTTGAGTGGTATTTCAAACAATTTTATATTAAATGTATGTTATGCTTATAAAAATTAGTTATTTTAAAATTATATCAATCGTTTATTATATTAACTGATCGTTATATCGAATAAAATTATAGATTCAGTTGTTATATCTTGTAAATATTAGAGATTTTGTAATTATATCAAATATTACTTACCCCAAACTTTGTACTGGTTACAATAACCATAATGATTGATTATTTTTTACAAAAATTGTTTCTACCTAGATAGAATATTTCGTTAAAGAATAGAATAAAATATTATTAGTAATCTACGCCATATACGTGTCATTCTTGAAAGAAAAGATTTAACATAGGGCGGTGTTATCGCTAAAAGCGATCTTTTCAAGACAACCTTCAGATATATCTTTTTCCTCTTCGTGCAGTTTATTCTTTATTGATAAGACAAGTGCATCATAAAGTTTCAATATTATAGTTATTTGTAAACACAAACAGTGTTTTTTCTGCGCAGAAAAAAATTAAAGAGTTATACTCAGGGTCTGGTTTTCGAGGATTAACAGTAGTTTAATTACTACCAGATTCCACATTTATTCTTGACTAGTGGCGAATATGGGGCCGTCCATTAATCACGTGATGTTTTTTTTAGCATTTTTTTACCCCTCCCTCCCCCTTGGTGATACGTGGTGAGGTTTAAAACGAACTCCCCGCCCCCACCCAAAATCACGTGTATTTTTAGTACCTACACAGAATCTTAAAATTTTTAGAATATTATGTTTAAATACAGGTACTTCGTTCGTTGCCTGGCAACGGCGAGTCAAGGTCACACTACAAGCCGCTTTTCGGTTTAGAACCGCGCGTTTGACGAAAAAATAAATACACGTGATATGTTACTACACCCCCTTGTGATATTTCGTGATTTTCGCTAAACCCCCTCCCCCCCCTTTCAAGCCTCACGTGATTAATGGCCGGTCCCTATAACGAATAATATATCGCCGACTGGAATATAGTTGGTCAAAGGCACAGAACCAAAAAAAATTGTGAAAGTTGGCACTCCCAATTAAATAAAAATACTATATATACTTATACAAAAACTACGTTACTGGGTTTTTCCGTTGGGAATTTCTCAGTAACAGCTACGGAGACGTGATTTCTGCCCGGTTGATGGCAATAAACTCCCCCCTCTACAGGGTGTAACGGAAAGGGTATATACATACTTCAGGGCGTGCTACAGACTATCAAAGTTAACATGTTTTTCATAATAAAACATGTTTTTCAGCAAAACAATATCTGCTGCCCCATAGAAAATTGCAATACCTATTCGACCCAAATGTATAGGCAGCTGATATTTTTTTTGATGCAATTTTTTTTTTTATGATGAGAATCACAATCAGAGGTCTGTGCACACGCTTAAGGAAGTATATACCCTTTCCGTTACACCATGTATAATGGAGGATGAGGATGGTAACATCCACAAAAAATATATTTAGCAGTTATACTTTCGAGTTGAATGTGAGTCTTTCGTAAGAAGTAAGTAAAAATTAACTCTCTTGAGATAAGAAATTTGTGGTTTTGCAACTCTGGGGTGCTGCATTGTGAATAATATCCGCAGTTTCATCTACAGTGTCAGTTAGCTGTTATATTTTCTTCCACAGGTTTCCAAAACTGACATGATTCATTCCTAAATTATTATTCAACGTTTTTAAATTGTAAAATTATAATTTCAAGGTCCCCGTTTATGTTATCAGTTGTGATGTTATACAACCTAAATCAACGTCTAAGTACGTCTTCGTTTATCAATGTTAATTATTATTGATACAATAAAAATGTAATTAACATAGCTATCAAGTTAAGGCCTGACACAACATTAGAGAGGGCGTCTTCTTCTTCCTCGTCGTTCCTTCACTGCTGAGGATCGCGACCACATATTATACGTCTCCAAGCCATGCGATCTCCTGCAGTGTGAGCCGCACGGTACAAGCGTCAAGCTGCCTCCAGCAGCCTTCTTGATTGAGTCTGTCCATCTTGCCGCGCTTGCGCGTGTACTATATATTAGAGGGCGTAACATGGCTAATATTGGCTAAGCCACACGGAGGGAAAGTACCTTAAATAGGTATTGTATATAGGAAGTTTTACTGAATGGTATTCCCTTCATTTAAGAAATTATGTTATTTGGGAAAAAATTGTCTCAAGATTAACCCTTTAGACCGTTATTATTAAATATTAATTCCTAAATGTGGTATTTTTCACATATGCCGTGATCGATTTGCCAGTTTAGGCATTCGATTATTTAAAAATCTGTATGCGGTACAATATATTTTTAAAATCAAAATGTAGTCTTTGTTCAATAAAACTTTCCATTTATAATTTTTATGGTTCTTTTTCCGTGTGGCATAGCCGTGGTACACCCTGTATAATAAATAGTTAAAAGTGAATTTTCTAATGTTGGTATTGAAATACATGAATGTAATTATTCAAATATTCACCTGCTTAAAGATACTCTTGACATATAAGAAAATTTATAACGCTCCCAGGAGTCAAAACACTCATTCATAACTACATGATAAATCTTCAGCTTACGCCACGATCAATATAATGTATTGACTAAAAACAGCCTACCCTTTTACCCGGTATACATTTTAGTAAAAAGAAACGAAAGTGCTTCGGAATCACGTTAAGTCGTTGGTATTTTTTTTTTTTTTTTTTTGCGGATGGGAAATCATCAAATGACTTCTCCCGCTCTGGGCGGAGCGGGAGGGAGTGTCAGACTTGTACTGACTAAAACCCACCCATGTTCCTTCTTCGCCCTTTGTGTTCCAGGGCCGCGGTATCTCTTTCGAACAACTTTATCAAAATCAGTTCAACCGTTTAGGAGCTATGGTGCCACAGATAGACACACAGATACATAGATACACAGATACTCACGTCAAACTTATAAAACCTCTCTTTTTTGGTAAGGGTTTAAAAATTTTTTATTTGGAAAAAGTAATGGCCTGTATTCTGTACAGGCCTGTTTTAGTTTAGATTTAAGCATACATCAATAAGTTAGTGAGGACGTCCAAGCATTACAGTGCACTAGTTATCTGTAACGATAAAATCTGTAACAATCATTTGTTTCTGTACATAAGCGAATCACACTACAGGTTACATTGATTACAAGCGAAAGATACAGTGAGGGAGGCCCTTAAAAAAAAAAGTTGACATAATCATTTAATTTTAGCATCTCTCCATACAATACAATCTTTAGGTTTTACCTTCAAAACACTTGTGCCTATATATTGACAAACACCACGTATTAAATACAACAATGGTCGGAATATATTACAAATCTGAAAGGGTATATAAGTGATTAAAATTAGTGTGCCCAACTATATTGAAATTTTGAACGAGTAAAATGGATTTAGTTCTGAAATTATTGGCGTTTTTCGTTTTCCTCCTGAATTCCTGGAATTCGGAAGGTCAACTCGTAAGCTACGACGAGTGGTGGGGTCCAGAAGATTCAAGCACAGAAAATGACACCAGCATCAGACCTTTTAGCGTACATTTTGAAGACGATGTAAGTATCACTATAGTATTTTATCACGGGCCAACTAAACTGAAAGATCTTTTTTACAGGCTTTTTATTAGCTTCACCTGTATGTATGTTTGTTTGTAACCGACTCCTTTGGGCGCGATTTTGACCCACTTTAAACGGACAGATTTCGTTCAAACTTTGTAGGTTTATCGAGGACCGATGACAATACATAATTTGATAAAATTATTCCATTTTTCAATAAGCAAAAATAGTTTTTTGTAAATTTATATAATTTTCATCTATAGTCGATAAGATAAGGCAGAATTGATGTCAATTTTAAATTCCAACCATTATCTTTAACCGATTTAACTAATATTAGGAAATTTTCGAAAACCAAAGAGAATTTTTAATTCAACAGAGCAAATAATAGTTTTAAAAAACTAAAAAAAGATTAATATAACTTAAATAGAGATTATACTATTAATACAGCTGTACACATGAATAATTTGGAAAATAATTACAGTTACTTATATTTATCACGGAATTAATAGTAGATTAGAACGAATAATAGTTCAAAAAAAAAAACAAACTATTAAAAATAAACCAAACTAAAAAGTAGAAAATAAATGATAGTTTAAAAAAACTAAAAAACAAGGTTTCTATAGAAAACCAAACTAAAAAATATAAATTAAGAAAAAAAACCAGCCAAGTGCGAGTCGGACTCGCGCACGAAGGGTTCCGTACCAATATTTCTAAAAACCACCATATGATCTGCAAATGAAACTGGTTTTTAGTACAACTGACGCTTAGCGCCATCTATCGATATTTCTATGTAGTTTTTTTCGAAATTTTCGAGTCAAATACAATTGGTCGTCTATTACTCGTATACTTGTAAAGCCCACTTATGTGTGATAGTTTTCCTTTAAACTTCGTTAAATATAGTACTACTGCCGTGACATTTGAATTTCTAACTACAACCGTTTAGTCAGTACAGGGGGGGGACACTTGACTCTAACGAAAATTGGTACTTTAAAGCTTGATAAGTCACGAACGGTTTACTTAATCAAAAAACAGTCTTCCCAAACCCCTAATATTTTGAAAGACCTATCCTACGATATCCCACACTATGGGAAGGACGAAAAAAAAAAATATTATCCCCACAGACAGACAGACGGACATACCGAAACTATAAGGGTTTCTTGTTGACTACGGAACCCTAAAAAAGCGTGGCGTGAATGGTGTCAACAGTGTTGTAGTACACAGCTGGGGATGCATTTTTTACTTTACTGCCCTAGGTGTGTATAATGTACAATATAACTATTGACACCATTAACCCCAAGCTTTTTTTTTTAAATTTACATTATTTTATTCAAATTTATTCTCTATATCTACTTTTTAGTTCGGTTTGAAAAAAAGCATGTTTTTTAGTTTTTGTAAACTATTATTTCAACTTTCTCGGCCTACACATTTGTTAATTACTCTGCTAAAAGGCTTTCTCATATGAAAAAAAAGTAGCAGTCACAAGATTGATTAATGGAAACATTGTATACTTTAAACTACCTCGTTGGTCGTGTAGTCGCAACAGCGACTACTGAGCTTGAGGTCCTCGGTTCGATTCCCGGGTAGGGCAAATTGTTTTTACGTTTATCCATCAGGAATTTCTCAGTAACAGCCATGGAGTCTGGATTTGTGGATTTGCAATGGGCTCGCCCCCTATAGTATGGGACTCAAAACTAACTGGCAAAATGTGGGTGTAAAAATAGGTACACCTCTGCCCAACCTTTCGGGAATTACAGGAGTGATGCCATGATATGTGTTATTTTTTTTTGTTCAACATGTAAAAACATGTTTAGCAGGCAACTCTTTTAGCAACACAAAAAATCAACTTTAGGCAAGACTTATTGCAGGTTAAAAATCAGATGCGTAAGCCATGAGGCTTACACATCTGATTTTTACCCCGCTAAAAGTTTTTCTCCTATGAAAAAAATGTAGCAGTCAAAAGATTGATGAATGTAATCATTGAATGTAATCACTATCCCGTTGGTCAAGTGCTCGCCAACACTACTGCTGAGCATGAGCTCCTGGGTTCGTTTCTCAGATCAGACGGTGTTATTGAGTTTTTAAACTTAGAAGCGACTTTCATAATAAAAAAACACGCAGTAAACACGAAATTGTAATACACAAATTTATATTAACTAAAACTAGCAAGTCATTTCTTATTAACAGTATACGCTTTTATAATAAGTTGCCGAAGTCAGTTACAGAACTGACCGATGGAAAGTTTAAAAATTATATCAAACGTGTCCTAATTAAAAAAGCATATTACAAAATTAAGGACTATGTTGAAGATAAAGAAGTTTGGCCTGAGCCCCTACGCACATGCGGCTTCCCTGGTAGCTCATAAAACGGCACAAATGTGTGGATGTCTCTAACTATTCTCAATCTTATATTTTTTATGTTTTATTTTATTTACTTTTTTTTTCATTATTTTTAATCAGATGTTTTATAATATTTTCTTAATCATTACAACATTTTGTTTAGAATAGTTACAGCACGGATGACAACATTTGTGTCACTTGTTTAATCTAGTCTTTTTGCAATACCTTCTTTTTTTTTTCTTGTATAGACTCATTTTCTTATTTACCGATTGTTTGTAAATGTGTGGAAATTGTAGGCCTTATAGATTCCTAGATCCTTGGTAACTTTTTATCTTGTTCTACGTTTTGTAGTAAGCAACAAGTTATTGTCGGGCCTACGATGTCCACTCATAGTCAAGTGCCAACGCTGTAACATAGAAAAATTGTAAAGCCAAATGATTTTAAAAGAGTAGCCATGGAGTTTCTTGCCGGTTCTTCTCCATAGGAAACGACCAACCCGAACCGAGCATTTTGTCGACGTTTTACAAGTGCCCATGTAGGCCTATGTGAAATAAAAATATTTTGATTTGATTTGATTTGATTTGATTTAGATCAGGATTTTTTCAGTAGCCACAGATTTTGGATTTGTGTGCTCTCTATTACATAGGATTACAACATTAGAAGCGATATTGGGTGTTCTATTAGTTACACCTTTGTCTTCGTTCTCGGGACGTACAGGGGTATGTTATGTTCATGTTATAAAATATCAGTATCAGTCCAATTATTGATATTTTATTAATTGAATCGCACAACTCTATCGTCAAATATTTAGTTTTTAACATTTTTGAGCATCTGTTTTGCGTGTCGATGACAATTTAAATTGGGTCAGCACAAAATTTGACGATGAATTTGTCACTTTCAGGAGCTTCATTCTTACATTTTTGAGGAAACAGAAGTATCATTTGTATCATTTTACCCACATTTTCTTTTGACAGATGATAGCCGACCTCAAGTATCGTTTAACGCACCACCGCGAATTCACAGCTCCGCTCAAAGACTCCGGGTTCGAATACGGATTCAACACAGACGCCATAGAAAGCTGGCTCACCTATTGGTCGGATTCTTACAATTTCACTGAGCGAGAAGACTACCTCAATCAGTTTGATCACTACAAGACCAATATCCAGGGTTTGGATATACATTTCATTAAGGTTACACCCGAGGTAATTATCTACATTCTTAAAATATGAATTACAGAACGTGTAACAGAAAACAAGAAACATGATATTGTGCACGACACCACCACTGAGTGGATTTTTGAAAGTCGATCTAGTTACTTGGATATTGCAGCGGAAACGTTTGTGGATCTACGCAAACACATAAATTTCTGTTTCGAAGAATAGAAACAATGTTCAAAATATCATTCCTTTTCAGGTACCTTCCGATTCCGATGTTGAAGTAATCCCACTTCTGTTACTCCATGGATGGCCAGGTTCTGTCAGGGAGTTCTATAAGACTATACCTCTTCTCAGTGCCGTTTCTGATGATAGAGATTTTGCTGTTGAAATCATCGCTCCAAGCTTACCAGGATTCGGATTCTCTGATGTAAGTTTTCATGTGGTTGAAAAGGCGAAAAAAATCAAGATGCGCTATTCTATTAGTCAATTTTATATCTCCATCTTCCTGCCCTTGTCCCGTGTTGATTGGGATCGTCGTAACACTGATTTTCTTCTATTTTCCTCTATCAATCGTCACGCTATAATTTACTCCTTTTTCTATAATATCAGTCAATTTTATGTCAGAGTAGCCAAAATACAGCCTGTCGAGATGTTCACTCATGATTGCGACTGAGATCTAACTGTGTAGGTAACGGTTACCATATTTGGTAAAACCACGACTCATAAACCCTTACATTAATAAACATTAAAAAAAATATATATATACTTTTTGCTATGCCCTACAGGGTTTGTAATTGTACCTTAGCCTTAAGCCTAATTGTAAGATCCCTCCGCGTTATGCAATGCAATTCATCATCTGCCTAGCCTTTTCCCAAACTATCTTGGGGTCGGCTTCCAGTCTAACCGGATGCAGCTGAGTACCAGTATTTTACATGAAGCGACTGCCTATCTGACCTCCACAGCCCAGTAACTGGGTAATACCATACCTCTTGGTAAGACTGGATGTCAGACTTTTTGGCTTCTGACTACTCATAATTACTGTCAAAGATCTAAAAATAACAGCCGGGACCAACGGCTTAACGTGCTTTCCGAGGCACGGAGGGAATTCGGTATGTAATTATGGTCAACCTTAAAGATCGAACCGGGCGGCTGTTATTATTTAGCCACGAGCTCCTCTAAATCGCAATTAAAGATAATAATATGAATATGATTAGAAGTAACGTATTAAATATTTCGATTGCTCAGCAAATTAACCATAGAGTAGAGCAATGGTTAAGGTACTGGCAATCAAATCTCTGCGCGAATACCCCCAGGAATACGCAATAATCATAACTTTTTCGGACCTATCTCAGATATTCTAATCAGCACTCACTACAAAAGTTTCAAACCAAATTATCACCCTACGTAACCCCACTTTCATTTTCACAGGCAGCCAAACGTCCAGGATTGGGTTCTTCAGAAATAGCAGTTATCCTCAGAAACCTGATGTTCAGGCTCGGGTACACCAAGTTCTACCTCCAGGGAGGGGACTGGGGTGCTTATATCGCTACTGACATATCCACTTTGTTCCCAGAGGTGAGATTCTGTTTAATAAAGACAGCAGTGATAGACCAGACGAACCATTCCCAGATAAGCCTTTGTGTAATTTATTTCATCCCTATTGCTCTCAAAACGAGTAAACTGGCGTGTCTTAGAACCAAAAATTTGGACAAGTGACATCTACCAACCCATACTGAGCCACAGGCGCGTGGTGAACAACAGTCCGCTCCCTCTCATAGAAAGGGGGCCTGTGTCCCAGTTGTGGAACTTTATTGGCTGTTTATGTCAAGGATACATAAGATTGTCTTCCATAACTCTGTTAAAACACCAACCAAAAAAAAAAAAATTAAAGAACCCCCGACACAAAAATATTGATAAACAAAGCGGTCCCCGACACAACGATGTTGGGATTAAAATATTCTACTTACATTAGACGTAAAGGGACAATATTTTAAAAACCTATTTTTTTTTCTTTTTAGAGGTTTTTTGTATCAAATTTTTCAAATAAATTTTTTACTTGACATCTTAGCTGTCACCTCCATTATTTCTACATAATTAGCTCTGGATAAATTAGTCCCAATACCACTTTGCTAATGACACCTCTACCTAATACCTAATATCGTGGAGGCTTTAAATATACTTTCTAATCAAACCTTTGCAGGAAGTTCTAGGCTTTCACACAAACCTGGCACTTTCCCTGTCGCCGCTATCCCTGGGGACTTGGGCCCTCGGATCCCTCATGCCGTCAGCCGTGGTAGACCGATCCGTGCAAGACAGGATGTACCCTCTCCTCTCCATCGTGGAGTGGCTGATGAAGCAAACCGGGTACCTGCATTTACAGACCACTAAGCCTGATACTATTGGTATGTACTTGAGTGTATTGGAGACTTTTAATCACATTTTAGTTACGAAAGGATGATCTTTGACAATAACCGTTTGGTCTTGAGCGACTCCCCCCAGTGTTAAGAAATTGCGCGATAATGAAAACAGAGCGTAAGAAAGCTATTCTTTCATTTTTTTTTGCTTTCATTTCCAACTTTTAATTTAGAACAAAAACACGTTGCCGTGACTTTACAACAACATTTCATGTTTTCAAAACGTTTCCTGCAACAGAAAACCAAGTGGTTCAACTTTGTCCTCCAACGGTAGCCTGAATTTACCCATACCTTAAATGTTTTAGGTGTAGCCATGGCAGACTCTCCAGCAGGCTTCCTCGCATATATCCTGCAACTCTTCTCGATGGCCACCCGCAGAGAGAACGACTCCAAAGACGACGGAGGTCTGCACGACCACTTCACTCGAGACGAGCTCATCGACAACCTCATGATCTACTGGTCCACCAACAGTTTCACCACATCTGCCAGGCTCTACTCCGAGACCTTCAATAAAAGGAACGTTAAAATGGGGATATTTGCGTAAGTTAATGCTGTTTTAATGACAAGTAAAAGAGGAGTTTGGAAGAAGAAGACTGAGTGTATACTGCGTCGTCCCCAAATAAATTGAACCGAAGAATGATGATAATGATGTTGTATGCCTTTTTAGTATTCTTTATTCAAAGATTGCCTACGGGATCCCATAACTTAGTCTACTCCATGCATCTTTATCTGATAAAACGTAATAGATGATAAGTTCAATAATTAATCTTACCCTAAACAGGTTCTGGTGCCAACAAAATATTTTAGACCTGCTCGCACTTGGCCAGTTTTTACTGTTATTATACCAACCTAATAACTGCCGTAATGCAACACGAAGACTCGTTCGTTTTCTGACTGAGAAGATCCATACAGACTAGTGCACTTACAGTGAAGGAGCAAGCGTTTGTCGCTACGCTTACTCAACCCGTGTAGTGATAGGCTGGGTTGACTGATCGAAGTCCAGATGAACTAGACAAGATGGAATAGATTTCAAACCATGTATTTCTACCACAACTTTTAATAGGAGTTGCATTTTCCATGTCCCTTATCGCTGATAGAAAAAAATACCTGTTAGTCTATGCCGTCAGGTTTTATCAGGTTGGTTTCCTATTCTGTTCCGCCTATCAGATTATCGGTTTTTTTTTTCAGTCTCCCGACTCCTGTCCCAATGTGGTCGATCCACGCCAGTGACGAACTGATCTACCAGTCACCGGCCGTGCTGAAGTTCAAATTTTCCAATCATTTGAATTCAACTATCCTGGACGATGGAGGCCACTTCCTTGCCTTCGAGAAGCCAGACGTATTTGCTCAAGATGTACTGAAAGCCATTACAGCTTTCAGGGAATACGCAGGCTGAGCAAAGTTCTACTGATGTGCTAATTAAGTACTAATGTATATATTTTTAAGTAAGTTTTATTTATGTAGAAAATAAAGCTTTACATTATAAAAAATATTATTTCATTTCTAAATCTGTAAAACATGTTGTGTGTTCAAGTAAAACTTTGAGAAACCAGTCGGTTTGTGGATGGGTTACCACACATTACATACCGAGTCTCCATCGTGCTTCGGCGTGTCCTTACCAGTGTGCGTAGGTACCCGAAATGGTGTGGTACGATGGGTACGGGTCCCATAGGTACCATGCTCGATCCCCTCCAAGTGAGTAAAATACTAACCCGCTCAGGTAAGGGAACCACATTCAAGTCGGATGTTTATACATTACCGTTATACGCAGCAGAATATATATTATTATGCCAGTTTTTTATATGATAATAGTTATAAAGTTGCCACACCCACCTTAATAAATTAACTAAAATTAAAAAAAATGTTTGAGTGTCATTGGAGGTTTTATTAAAAGTACAGCCATACATGTGATGGAATGCGAAATCCATCTGCAGCCGTTACATGCTCGCAGATATTAATTAGTTGATATTATTTTTTTAACGTTCAAATCTTTTGTAATAGAGTACAACAAGTTTAGATATTGTTACCAATCTTATTATGTGTTGCCAAGGTACAGTACTACGCAGATCACTCAATAACGTCACAAAATAAATAATAACAACTATTAAAAGCACCCGCGACAAGAAACAAAAGATTCGTAGAACATTTTGTACGCAACCGAGCCTGTCGCTCTCTGCACCGCGCCGTGGCATCAACTCGTTGATCGATTATTCGATTCTAACGGATCGAAAACCAATCAAAAATTTCGAAATTTGCTTTGTGTTGTCCGTGGTGCTGGGCAACTGGGCTTATCTCAGTTGTAAACGTCCCTTTGTGCCTACTGGCCTTGTTTAGTTCTATCTCCTGCTGATATGGAGGGAAGTGGAATTATGTTTCTCCTACTCCTCCGCAAATTTATCGGATTAATTTCGTTGCGGTATCAAGTTATTTTTTTTCTCTGGGACTTCGTCGAGCTTAATTGTCTCGGAGCTGTTCTGGTGGTCGCCACTGTTGATTCTGGTTTACAGGAGTTACAGTGGTTTGGTAATAGTGTGGCGGGCTTGTCCCAAAAAAAAAAAAATACATCACGCCTGTAATCCCAGGGGCAAGGTAAGGGGTACACCCACATTTCGCCAGTTATGTTTAAGTCCCATGTAATAACCGGCACAAATCCAGACTCCGTGGCTGCTACCCAGAAATTTCTGATGGAAAAACCCAATAACATTTTGCCCGACCCGGGAATCGAATCCAGGACCTCATGCTCAGCAGTCGCGCTTGTGACCACTAGGCCAACGAGGCAGTCAGTACACTTTGTGCTGTTCCAGACTATAGGTATCTGTCTCTATGCCATTGGCGTGGAAACTGAGCATGTGATATGGAGAAATGAGGGAACTGTCGTGAGGAAAGTTTTGAGTATGAATATACTCGTATGTATAAAGGGTGTAAAACACCTCTTAACGAAGCTGAAAGCCACTGGTTCTCCCTGTCATTGCGATCATTTTTTTGTTCTACACCATATCTGGGAACCTTCTATTTACGGAGATATTAGGGGTCAAAGTTCCAACTTTTTGACAAGTATTTTTTTATATACAAGTTGTTAATGTAAGATTTTTACTTTAAACACCTCCACGACCCCCGTACTATTCAATCTGTCCATCAGCACAATGTTTTGAGTGCGTTACATTGAGTTCTACCACAAAACATGATTTTACACCCCCCAAAAAAAAGTCGTTTCCCAACAATAATTTTTGCGTAAAGTTACTTAGTTTCATGTACAGAATGATTTGTTGACGGCTTCGTGATGAGGTGATTTACACGGTGTATAAGTGTCGAGGTAGACCAAATAAAAGATGGATGTACTGTGTGAAGGATGATATGGCAAGAAAGGAGGTTTCTGATGAGATGACGAGTAATATGGAAGAATGGAAGAACAAGACATGCTGCGCCGACTCCAAATTAATTGGGATAAGGGCAGGCAAATGATGATGGTGAATCGATCTCTGTGCCAAATTTCATCATGATCCGTTCAGCCGTTTTGGCGTGATTGAGGAACAAACATCCATTCAAACTTTCGCATATAATAGTTGTAAGAAATTTTTATTTCTTAACATTTTTTATTTAAATATTGATCAAATGAGTTTTATACGCTGCGCTGGAGTCATTATTTATTTTGACCTGGCCTTCATGCTTCTCAAAATGCTGTATCATCATGATGCATTGACGATAATTCTTAAAAAAAATGTAGTTTAAAAAAAACAAAACACTTGTGTTAATACAGACAGAACAGACAGAATATATAATAATAAAATTCATTAAAATAAACATTGTATTTTAAATAGAATAAAAACGCTTTCCTCGGCATGGGTATAAAAAGTGGATTTTAATATTTTTTGCGTCGCAGAACGATACGCTGGCATCATGGGCATACTTCAATTAGTCGTACTGGGTACCTTAGTACTCGGCGTACAGAACTCTATGATACAAAAAGATGGCTTCAATCTACCAAAGATCGACGACTGGTGGGGTACCGAGGAATCGAAGAGCAACTATGACCAAAGTATCAGATCTTTTAAAATTAAATTCGAGGAAGACGTGAGTTACATATTTTTTATAAATTTTCTTTTTGAATTTTATCATCTTCTATTAACCTTTTATTTAGTAACTTTCTCATATATAAATGGCCCCACCGAATAAACGTGTAAGAGAAAAATGACAACTTTTCAGCATAAAATAAAAACGTTTAAACTTCAATAACGCTCAATTCCTTGTAAATAATAAACAATGTATTATCAAATTATAGTTAAAAAAATATACTATAGACTTGTATACTTACTTTTTTTTAAACATCAACGAGTTTCAAGAAATTCATGAAAAACTATTTAATTTTCTTACTCTTGTGAAATTTGCGTGACTAGGTCACAGTAATATAATTATCATTACACGTTTATTCGTGTAATAATGCACAACGAATAAAACGCACTATAATGTTACACTATTATTCTGCGTAAATCAAGTTTGTTTTGGAACCCAGCTATAACTTTTTACACGCTTGTTCACAGTATATTGTTCTGCTATTATATTATTGGAAAGATCGTATGCATTTATATTAGTGTTAATAAGATCAGTTTTCATTTATGTACATATTTATGTATTTATCTACGTGAACACAAAGTATTAGACACTCAGGGCGCCATTGAATATGGCCGCCATTAACACGAGCTGAGCGGGGAGGAGTTTAAACACCCTAATGGTGATTCCGTCAGAGCCGGGTGCTTTCCTCGGCTGAAGCTTATTAATGATGTCTTGCACTTCGTCAGCTGTGACCGGAGGCAGAAGATCATCAGGGTCTTCTACGGGAGGGGGGGGGCGGGTGGCTCTACGTTCAACGAATGCGTTCACCTCATCGAGATGTCGCTTGTCTACTAGTTGAGAGCTGGGGGAGCTCTGGGACTCCAGGCTGTCAGCTAGGCACTCTGCCTTCTCAGAGTCGTCAAATGCAACGCTCTTATGGGGTCGAGTGAGGCGAGGCATCGAAGCCTCATCGGTGGCACGCAACTTACGTTGCAGCTACCAGAAAGCTAGGTGGGTAGGCTCGAGTTCGTTCAGCGTCTTGTCCCATTGATCTGAACGATGCTCACTAGTGCGCTTCTTTACAGCACGCTGTAAATAACGCATGTGAGCTTTTTTCGCGTCACAGGGAAAGTTGCTGTAGGCACGGATGGCCGCGTTATTCTCAGCGGGTAGTACCCAGCGTTGATCGCTCATCGCTGGGACTTCCCGTGAGCAATCCTTCAGTACGGATTGCACGTGTTATGTAAACGAGTTGATGGCGGTCGTCGTGTCAGCGACTGAGACACTGTGGTCGGGGATGGCCTCCAGGAGAGGCGACGTGGTGGATTTCAGCTTTTCGCTGACTTTCCTCCAGTCGGTTATCACTTGGGTCAGCGGGGGCTAGCTGGGGTCAGAAGGACCCGAGCGGGGAACTAAGAGCATGAGCACTGGTCGATGGTCAGAGTTAAGCTCTAAAATCTCGATGGAATGCAACTTAAGGTTGACATTCTAAAAGGAGCTAAGCAGAATTCCTTGCAATTATTCCATCGAAACATTCAAGGTTTCTCTTCAAAGCAATTTTAGATTGAATTATTTTTAGAAAAAACAAAGTTTGAAATTGTTTTTTTCACTGAACATTGATTAAATGACTATGGAATGCTAATTAATTACATTGCATTGCATGCATTTACAGTGTTTGCAGTTGCTTTAACCGAAAATCTAAAATGCATAAGGGTTCATTAATCATAGTTAAAAATTGTATTAAATTTAAGTCTCGACACGCTATTGTTGATCTATCGGTTGAGAATAATATTATGTCTTGTGTTGAGCTGGATAAGCATATAATAGTGTGCATTTACAGATCCCCAAATGATTAAAACTTCCACTTATTTGAGCCAGTAAAGGAAGATGCTTGAGCAAAACAACAGTTAAAAAATCATGTTACCTGTGGTGACTTTATTATTAATATTTTAGACAAAAATTCTAATAGTATTAGATTATTACATCTTTTTAAATAATTTAATTTGTTAAATATGTTTTCGGAAACAACCCGAATTAAAACAAATACAGCACATGTATTGATAATGTTTTTGTTGCTGCGACTACTTAGATAAATCAATTGTTAATTACCTCCGTTCTAATCATAGTGGGCAAATCGTTGTTTTCGAGTCCTACACACCATTACAAAAATCCAGATAAACCCAAGAAAAATAACACCCTGCAATTTGAATAAATTTAATAATAACTTAATTAGTAATTTAGGCATTCTAGACTTGAACACAATTTTTTGAAAAAAATAATTATAGTAAGTAAAAATACTTTAATTTTAATAACTTATTTATGTTCAAACTTCAATTTTGTGGGATAAAACATTACTAATAAAATTTGCATACATTTTTACACGAATAAACGTGTTAACATTACCCAATTTCGAAAACAATCACAAATCTTCTCAAACGTCTGTAGATTTTAACACGTTTATTCTTGTGTACTTGTCGGCTCAAAAAGCATGTAATAAAAGCATGAACTATTATTCCTGTATTTTTTAATTTATTTATTTCCCTAGAACAAAGATTTTCACTATTATAATACGCGTGTTTTGAAAATTAAAATTCATAAAAAAAAATTAAGTAGGTGCAGGATAGGCAAAAAGAATGAAATATGGAAAAAAAAAAAACGTGTAAGAACTCTTGCACGTTTATTCGGTGGAGCCATCGATGTAAATTAAAAATATGTACATGCAACAAAAGCAGAAAAGAACTACCACAACGCGCGATGCATTGCTGTAAACGAGGATTGCTGCAAACGAGGAAATGCCCAAAAGGCTGACAGCAGCAGCGTTGGAGGGCAATGCTAATTTTTTGGCCAAGAAATAGGTCTTCCGGTCACGAGTCTGGTCTTCTGTTATGGATAACTGCTAACCCTGCGCTGCGAGAATCGTTTTGGTCCAGTGTATCAACTCCGACTTAAGATTTGCTTTCTATAATAGATTTCATCATCACTGCTCTTAAAACGGTGAAGGAATGCGTCGTGAAGTAATTAGCATGTCCTAGAACTAGAACCAAAAATTTTAAGACATGATACATCTACCACCCCGTACGTGGCTCGCTTGGTAGATTGCAGCCTACTCCCTTTCATAGAGGGGAGGCATGTGTCCCAGCAGTGGAAACTGGTGGGCTGATTATGCTTATACTTAACCTGGTCTTAATCTGACACTTCTTGCCTGGCAGCAACTAATGGTCCCAAGTTCTACTGCTAAACATGCTGTTCTGGATTCGGTTCTCAGGTCGGGCTATGCGGAATAGTCATTTTTGAAGTAAGAAGAATGAAAATAAATTATGAAGTTTCTGAGCAAAAAGAAATTTTATGTATTAAGTACCTTGTTTATTAAGTGGCTCCATACCGCTTTATATGGTTCGATCGCGTACATACAAAAACTCACGAATTGTTCCGATGGGGGCTGGCAGAAACTACATATCGCCACCTCCTACAGTCCTTTGGTTTGGCCACATTTCGAGCAACAATCGTTACAATAATACTGGCATAATTATCAGTTGCTTGTTGTTATCTTGACATCATAATAATAATTTAATAGGGATGTACCGACGAGTCGGTAAAGCCGACTGTTCAGCCATATTTGTAGTCAGCGACTAGTCGGCACGGAACGCCGACTATAATAGAGACTGTAGTGATTGAAATGAAACAATATTTTTTTTTGTAAAAAATGAGCTCATGTGTTTATTCCATAACTAGCTTATGCCCGCGGCTTCAACCGTGTAGAATTCGGTTATTGTTCCTACCTAGGGACCGTACTACCGGCATAAAAAGGCATTATGTGTGTATGTTAATCTACGTTATAAACGATCTGTATGCCGATCCAAATGAGTTCCGTAGTTCTAACGTGAAAGTATTATTATTATTATTAATAATCATATGTCATAATACATGGTTGTTTGAACGGTGATCCCCAAACTAGACGTTAGTCTGTATCTTGGGGATCAGAGTTGTACATATTCTTCATATCCAAAAGGTCGTACATAGTGATTATTAACAAAATCTAACAAAAAGTAAAGTAATGACTTAAATAAGAGCAACTAAAATAAATTAAAGAGTTAATGAGTTAATAAAAATTAAACAAACATTATAGAGAAAAAAAATAAAAATAATTAAAAGTGGTAACAATAACAAAACTCATTCAAGAAAATTCAACTTAAATGTGTGTGTATCTTTGTTTGTGTGTGTGGGTGTGTGTCTGTGTGTGTGTGTGTGAGTGAGATTAGGAGTGGTGTCGGTTGTCTAGTCTTACTTGTTTTGCAACTATCTGTAGATAATCCTTTCAGTTTCGTCGTAGGAGAGTGTAAGGAGCCAGTTCTTTATGACCTTTTTACACAGGGATATTTTGAGGTCTTTTATGTTGCAGTTCTTTACAGCTTCGTTATATATGCGTGGGAATAAATAGTTTGAGGAACGTCTTGCCATAAGAGAGTTTGCTTGGGGAACGGGTATCCTAAATATACGCTTTGAGATTATCTCTGTGTAGTCTGGTCTAGATTTTAATTTTGTGTGTGTTTGTAGGACTGCATTTAGGAGAAAAATCTGTCGGACACGTAGGACCGGGAAATCCTTATAGAGTTGGTCGGTTGAATACAATAAAGGTTTCTTGAGCATTACTTTAATGACGGCTCTTTGTGCTCTTTCGGCTTCAATAAATGCGGCCTTACCTGCGCCACCCCAGACAGAGATACCATATTGGAGGACGGACTGGCAGAGACCAAAGTACACAGTGCGCAATATAGGAGTGGGTGTGCAATCACGTAGTTTTTTCATGATGTAGATAAGTTTCCTGATTCTGCCGGATAGTGCGTGTATTTGCGGTTTAAAGGATAAGTTCTCATCTAAAGTAATTCCCAAATATTTCATGGATTGTATACGCTCAATCTTAGTGCACGAACAGCCCACAGGTCGAGGTTTAGGGTTTTGGGAGCAAGTATGAAGTGTGAGAGTGAGGTTTTGCGGGGGTCTTGATGTCTTGGTTTTGTAGAAAGTAATGATCTTAGTCTTTTTGACGTTTAAGGTTAGTAAATTCCTATCAAGAACTTTGGTAATTGTCAGTAGTCCCTCTGCAGCATTGCAGTACACCTGGTCCCAATTTGCACCATGAAATATGATCGCTGTATCATCTGCATAAGCTATTATTTCAGCGCTGGGAAGAGAAGTATTCAAGATATCATTCATATAAAGTAAGAAAAGCGTCGGACCAAGTGCACTACCTTGCGGGATTCCATAGTTGATAGGGAGTGTGCTGCTAGAGATATCACCGAGCTTGACAAATTGCCTTCTATTGGACAGGTAGCTTTTAAGCCAATCTAGGGGAGTACCGCGTATACCTGCTGCTTCCAGCTTCTTTAAAAGGAGATCTATTGAAACAGTGTCGAAAGCTTTGGCCAGATCTAGGAAAACGCACACAGTGTGTTCTCCTTTATCAACAGATGACGACACAGTGTTGGTTAGAAGCCTGGCTGCATCTTCAGTTGACCTTCCCCGCCTAAAGCCGAACTGCCTATTGGAAATCAGATTGTGTTTGTCAAAAAAGTTCATAAGTCGTTTGTTCACAACCTTTTCGAGCAGCTTAGATAGTATAGGCAATAAGGCGATAGGTCGATAGTTATCAGGGATATCTGCTGCACCATTTTTGTGGATTGGACTGATAGCTGCAACTTTCCATGTGTCCGGGAATATTCCAGATTCTAAACTAAGGTTAAATATATGAGTTAGTGGATGGATAATAGCGGTGGTGATTTTTTTTATTAATCTTACGTTGAGATTATCGGGCCCAGGAGCGCTGTCGTTGTTGAGTTGAGTTATGAGGGTTTCTAGTTCTGGTTCGTCTGTGGGGTGTAAGAAAAATGTGTGTGGACAGGTTATATTTGGGTTATATTTATCGGCAAGGGAGGCTTGTGTTTCCGAGAGTCTTGAGAGAATTAAGTCGGACAGTTTTTTTCCCAAGGTAGTGAAGTAAGTATTGCATTTGTTAAGTGATTCTGTTGGGTTCTTATTGGTTACTAATTTATCGGAGTCATTCGACGTCTTATTGTTGTCGTTGTATATGGATTTTATCGTCTTCCAGAGTTTTTTTGGGTCAGCTTGGCTATTTTCGATTAGGTTACTGTGGTAGTTAGTTTTTAGCTTATGTAGCAGGCTGTTGCAAAAGTTTCTGTATCGGGTGTAAATTAATCGTTTCATTTGATCGTCTGGGTGGGCACGTGAGGCTAGATGCAGTTTGTCGCGGTGGCGCATGCATCTTATTAAGCCGGGGGTAATCCAGGGCTTGATGTTATAATTACTTCTGCCTACTTTTATTTTTCGTGAGTGTTTTTTTATGGAGGTCGTGATGATTTCAATAAAAATATTAACGGCGGAGTTGGTACAGTGTTGGTTCAAGACTTCCGACCATGATATACTATTTAACTCAGCGACAACGGCTTCCTCATCTATTTTAATCTTCCATTTTTTCCTGATGGAGCAGGATTGATTATTTTTCATGCAGGTAGCAGCCATCGCTATGTCGTGGTCAGTGACAGAGCATTTAGAAACTACTCCCGTAGATTTATTCCTAGTTTTTATAAAAATATGGTCCAGACAAGTATTATTTCTCGTTGGCGTGGTTATTGCTGGAAGAAGACCGTACCGACCGAATTACATGTAACAAACATCTATTTATCCTCTCAAGCTTTCGCATTTATTATACTAAGAAGAATCTAGGAATTGGATCTCCCCCTTGTTTTAAAAGAAATATAATTTTAACACGAAAGCACGGTGAAGTCGTAAGTTGTACATAATTAAACCTATCCTTATCGACAGATGGTAAACGACCTCAAGCAGCGCCTGAAAAACCACAGATCATTCACCCCCCCCATGGAAGGCACAGCGTTCCACTACGGCTTCAACACGAACAACATGGAGCCCTGGATAGACTTCTGGGTTAATGGATACAACTTCACCGAGAGGGAGGCGTTCATGAACCAGTTTCCTCACTACAAGACTAATGTCCAGGGGTTGGATATGCATTTCATTCGGGTTAAACCAGACGTGAGTTTTATTATTGAATATTCTTTACTGTGACTAATGTTTCCACCTTATATCCCTCTGTGCCTTACAACATGCAGGTAAGGGGGATAGGCCAGGGTATGCCGCATAGTTAAACTTTTTTTTTTCAGTGCCATGTTAATCACCTCATCACGAAGCCGTCAACAAAGCATTCTGTACATGAAACTAAATAACTTTACGCAAAAATTATTGCTGGGAAACAACTTTTTTTGGGGGGTGTAAAATCATATTTTGTGGTAAAACTCAATGTAACGCACTCAAAACATTGTGCTGATGGACGGATTGAATAGTACGGGGGTCGTGGAGGTGTTTAAAGTAAAAATCTTACATTAAAAACTTGTATTTAAAAAAATACTTGTCAAAAAGTTGGAACTTTGACTCCTAATATCTCCGTAACTAGAAGGTTCCCAGGTATGGTGTAGAACAAAAAAAATATCGCAATGACAGGGAGAACCATTGCCTTTCGGCTTCGTTAAGAGGTGTTTTACACCCTTTATGTTTTACACCCTTTATGTTGCGACCGTAACGCGTATACAATTACAGAATCATAATAATTCAAATCATCAATACAGCCCTCTAAGTTAGTTTAATCCCATTCAAAGACTATTTCAGGAAGTAGTTGTTATATACATACATTTGGATCGAATAGGTATTTTTAATTTTATATGGGGCAGCAGATAATTTTTTCGCTATTACGATGTTTGTCCGACAAACAATACAAACACATTCAGTTAGTGTTAGATGGTCACATAGATGGCACACTCTTAAGTACGTATATACCCCTTTCCGTTACACCCTGTATATTTATTCGAAATTTTCGCTACGCTTATTTCCTTTTTACATCAATAAATGACATCAATACAAATAAGTAGCTATTGGAAAAACCAAATCATCTAAAGCGTCACATTTCAGAGATATGGACCCATTAGAAGTCACTCAGTGCTCAGTTGTACCGATGCACGATCGTGCCATCTGTAAATAGATTCTACTAACAAAATAGTGCGTGGAGTCCCTCCGCGCGGAAGAAGTGAAACTTCGTAATACTACACGCATGCGATCGAGTGTCACGCATTCATTCACTCTCGTTATTTTATTGAGCTTCTAAATAATATTTTATTGTTGTACACTTTTTATTACATAAGTTTATCGAAGTTATTCTACTCATGGAACTTGAGCGAAGGCTGGTCACACCGAAGAGTCGAATGCATGACTGTTTGCACGCCATCTTGCGTCCCTAGTAGAACTACGTAGTCACAAATCTTGTAATAGCGCCATCTCTTAGTGGGTAATAGAAAATATTCCCACTCCGTTAGAACGTTAAACTTGTTGGAAGTCGCATAAGAAGTTTCACTTCAAAAATAATACATACCTACATGTACATAAACTCACACTTCTTTCTCATGGGTGTAGGCAGAAATCACAGACTCCACCTCAACGATTACACTACACGTTGCGAGTAGGTACTACGCACCTACCCACGTATTCATAAACGCTCGGATTCGATTTCGATTCGGAAAGTCGTATGTCTATCTCGCTCACTTTCGTAATGCCAAAACAAAATAGACATACGACTTATCTAATCGAAATCGAATACGAGCGTTTGTGATTAGGGGGCCTGACCTTTCCGAAACAGCAAAAAGAAAACATTTCAAAAGTTCTTAACTTCAATTCTTCTGCAGGTTCCTGAAGGTGTAGAAGTGATACCAATGTTGCTGCTGCATGGATGGCCGGGGTCCATCAGAGAGTTCTACAGCGCCATACCTTTACTTACAGCTTACTCTGAAGAGAGAGGTTTCGCTCTCGAAGTCATTGTACCTAGCTTGCCTGGATTTGGATATTCTGGGGTAAGTAAATCATCATCTGCCTAGCCTATTCCCAATTATGGTTGAGTTGGCTTCCAGTCTAACGTGATGCAGCTGACTAACAGTATTTATTATACATGGAACGACTGCCTATCGGACCTACCCATCCCAGTTAGTACTGGGTAATATTGGTAAGACTGGTTGCCAGAATTTCGAGCCACTGACTACCTGGAAAGACTGTAAAAGATCTAGATAATTGATAGCCGGGACAAACGGCTTAACGTACTTTCCGAGGTACAGTGGTATTTAAGAGGTGGTCACCCATCCGCGGACCTACTTAGGCAAGCGTGACATAACCTGAAGATCGACCCGAGCGTCTGTTATTATTCAGCCACGAGTGGGGTGAGTAAATAATATGATAAAACACCCTTAACGAAACCGAGAGGTCAACCGAACTGAACCGTCAAGGTGATAATTTTATTGGTCTACACCATACATACATGGCAACCTTCTAGCTATGGAGATATCAAAGGTTATATAAGGATTTTATTTACATGTTTTGGCTTTATATTATAACTTTACTTTTAATACCTACATGACTCCTGTACAATTCAATGCCTATGCGCCCCCCCCCCCCCCCCCCAAATAAAATGGGACAAGAGCCGGGAGATTATGATAATGACTCCTGTACTATCCGATGCATCCTTCAGCATATTGTTTTGAGTGCGCTAGAGTAAGCTCTGCCGTTAACCATGATTTTTCACACCAAAAAATTTAAGTCTGTAGCGGTTTCCTATCCACCCATCAAAAGATTTTTAGATTAATATATTTGAATAATATCGGGAACTCAAAACAATAAATAATCACGGAAGATATCCCGCAACTGATAATATTTAAGTTCAGATAAAACAGTATCTATTTCAATATTTGACAGGCAGCAGTACGCCCAGGGTTAGGAGGCACGGAAATGGCAGTGGTCCTGAGAAACATGATGCACAGGCTTGGTTTCGAGAAGTTCTACATTCAAGGAGGAGACTGGGGCGCACACATTTGCAACAGCATTGCTACTCTGTTCCCCGATGTAAGTTTACTACAATGATCTATAATGGAGTTTTGAGTTGATTAAGCTGTGACTTAAGAAATTTTCTTACTAAAACCTTGTGTGCAACGGATACCAAGTATTGGAACGAAGTTCCTTATCGTGCGTTGCGAAAGGGGGCTAGACGGAAAAAATTAAGACCAAAAGTTGTAAGGACACTTTTTGCTATTACAATTATAGCAAAAAGTGTCCTTACAACTTTTGGTCTTAATTTTTAGCCGTGCGGCATGCGCGTGTTTCTAAGATATTGATGTTGTTTGTTGTTGTTGTTGTTTAAGATTTTGTGATTGAGTTTATATTACATTACCCTCGTAAGGCCCAACGACCTAATTTAATGACAAAAATATGTTGACACTGCGGCCCAAGACAGTTTTAAAAATCAATAAATTACGGCCCAGTGACCTAAAATTATGACATGACATTTAAACGTATTTTTGGTTTAAATGATCCCGCCAATTTAAATTTGTCAACAAAAAATTATTAAAATGAACGCATTTCTAGTTTTGACAGTGTCAACTTGACATTTTAGGAAATACCCCACAAGAATTTAGCCAAAAGCATTACATTTAAACACTTTTTTTCTAAATCTAAGTTCTGGGCCGCAACTACTTGCGCCTATTTTTAGTACATTGGGTCGTAATTTATATCGACCTAAATTTAGGTTGGGCCTTACGAGGCTATAATTGTTAATAATAAAAAATAAAAAATGTTGATATAACGTTCCCGCATGACGAGAACCTCGTGAAAGTAGAGAAAGATAAACAATTCAAGTATCTATATCTGGCTCGCGAGGTTGTCGACATATGGGACGTGAGTACAGCAGTCATTGTGCCGATAGTCGTGTCGGCCAATGGCTTAATTGCCAAAAGCCTCGACCAACATCTGAGTAGGCTTTCGCTTGGCAGCTGGATCAAGGGCTTGATTCGGAAAGCAGTACGTCTGGACTAAAAACTGTGTGGCAGGTAATTAACAGAGTAACAGGAAAGACGCAACAACGAGATAAGAATGAACTGTCTTTGAGAATAGATAATGAAACCATTTGTGATAAGCTAGAAGTCGCTGAGACTCTAGACAATTTCCTTGCCAACATTCCATTAGAGGTTAAGAAATCTCTCCCCTCTTTAGCTAAATTAGCTGAGGCTCTTCTTAAAGAGAACTTTACAAAGGACTTACCAATCTTTAAATTTAAACCAGTATCTATTGATACAATTAAAAACGCCTATTAAAAACGCATTCAAAAGTCTCAATATAAAAATACTGAAGACTTATGGGGGATATCAGTCAAGGTTCTTGGAAACATTATTGATTCAATTGCTCCTGTTTTAGCAGGCATATTCAATCAATGTTTGGACAGCGGCAAGTTTCCTGACTTGATGAAACATAGTAAAGTAGTACCAATTCTCAAATCAGGTTGTAAGAGTGATCCCTCTAATTATAGACCTATATCTGTGCTTCCAGCATTGAGTAAAATCTATGAAAAATCATGCTGGACCAGATGTTGATTCACTTCAATTCTGATAAGATACTGCATGGTCAGCAGTTTGGTTTCACGAAGGGTAGGTCGACAACGGACGCGGGAGTTAAACTCATCAGTTACATTTTGGAATCCTGGGAGAAGTCCCAGGATGCTATTGGCATCTTCTGTGACCTCTCAAAAGCGTTCGACTGCGTCGACCATAACACACTAATCTGTAAATTACACCACTACGGAATTCCGACGAGCTGCTGATCTAGTTCTTTCTTATTTATCAAACAGGCAGCAAAGAGTAAATGTAAATGGGGCGACGTCCTGCGGGTCTATAGTCAAGATGGGCGTGCCCCAAGATTGAGTTCTCGGCCTGTTTCTTGTTTATATTAATGACCTATTTGCTGATGACACTTCGCTATTTTTTTAAATTCATAGAAAAGTTACGGACGTCTTACATGTCAACGAAAGCCTAACCATTCTCTCAAAATGGTTTGCAGCCAACAATCTTTTACTGAATACGAATAAAACAAAATGTCTTAAGTTTTCTTTACCAAATGTACCACAACGTGACCTAAATTTAAATTTTGACGGCAAAAATCTTGATGTTATAGCGGAAACTGTATTCTTGGGGATTACTATCGATTCAAAACTGCAGTGGGGCGCGCACATTAGAACTCTTTCGGGCAGGTTAAGCTCAGTTGCCTATGCAGTTAGGAAAATAAGGCAGTTAACTGATGTAGCCACAGCTAGGTTAGTATACTACGCTTATTGGAACGAAGTTCCTTATCGCGCGTTGTGAAAGGGGGCTAGACGGAAAAAATTCTTACGAAAAGTTGTCACGACACTTTTTGCTATAGTAAGCTATTGTAAGCTGTGCGGCGTCGCATGTTTCTCTGTCTGTCTCTCTCTCTCTTATAGAAAGCAAGCCAGATATTTTCATTTCTATTTCGCATTGAACAGTGTGGTGTCGCGACGATTATTTTTGTTGAGTGTATACAGGTTTTTTGTAAATAATAAATAAAAAAATAATAATAATAATGAATCCTGACAGTGTTTCTGCACAAGTTCCGGATATCAAATTTCCATAGTATTATGTCCTATGGCATTCTGCTGTGGGGATCGGCAGCAGACGTTGACTCAATTTTCATACTGCAAAAGAGGGCAGTCCGCGCCATCTATAAAATGGGTCCTCGCGAGTCCCTAAGAGAAAAATTAAAGAAATCGATATACTGACTCTGCCTTCACTCTATATTTTAGAATGTATTTTATATGTCCGCAAAAACCGAGGACTTTTCAAAATTAGAAGCGACGTTCATAATATAAATACACGCAGTAAACACGAAATTGTAATACCCAAATTAAGATTAACTAAAACCAGCAAGTCATTTCTCATAAACAGTATACGCTTTTATAATAAGTTGCCGAAGTCAGTTACAGAACTCAATCTTATATTTTTTAATTTTTATGTTTTATTTTATTTACTTTTTTTTTCATTATTTTTAATCAGATGTTTTACAATAGTTTCTTAATCATTACACCATTTTTTTAGAATAGTTTTAGCACGGATATTAGCGCGGATATAGGACATTTGTCTCAGTTGTTTAATCTAGTCTTTTTGCAATATCTTCTTTTTTTTTGTATAGACTCTTTTTCTTATTTACCGATTGTTTGTAAATATGTGGACATTGTAGGCCTTATAGATTCTTAGATCCTTGGTAACTTTTTATCTTGTTCTACGTTTAAGCAACGACTTATTGTCGGGCCTACGATGTCCACTCATACTTAAGTGCCAACGCTGTAACATAGAAAAATTGTAAAGCCAAATGATTTTAAAAGAGTAACCATGGAGTTTCTTGCCGGTTCTTCTCCATAGGAAACGACCAACCCAAACCGAGCATTTTGTCGACGTTTTACAAGTGCCCATGTAGGCCTATGTGAAATAAAAATATTTTGATTTGATCTGATTTGGACGCGCGGCGCGTATTTTTAGGGTCAGCTCACACCGAGACGCGACGCTGCGCACACACTTTTAAAGAGTGATTCAAAATATAACTTTATTTTCTACACGAAAAGATACACATTTCGTTTGAGAATTCACAATACCTACGTTGCGCCATGCAGCGCTGCGCCGCGTGACACCTGTAAAGAAATGTGTATCTTTTCCCGACCCTGTTCCCGATGCCAGTGGGCTACTATTTTTTGGAACGACGTTCTTTATCGCACGTTGCGAAAGCTAGACAGAAAAAATTAAGACCAAAAGTTGTAACGACACTTTTTTGCTATAGTTGTAAGCCGTATTTTTTTTAAGTTATAATAATATTTTTTTTCCTTTATTCATTTTATAACATCTATATACATTTTTAAATATTTTTACAAAATTATATAAAAAGAAAAACATTTACAAATATAAAAAATAGTAGCCCACCGACATCAAAAATATAGATTAAGTATATCCCATACTTAATCTATATTTTTTTTATTTTTGTCACAAAAATCGTAAAGCGGTTCACAGAATACATCTGCCTACCAAGTGTCAGCTGTGTAGTCCTAATAGTTTCGGAATAAAGTGGCTGTGACAGACAGACATACATGACGAATCTATAAGGGTTCCGTTTTTGCCATTAGGCTACGGAACCCTAAAAAGCAAATAATAATATGTACTTTTAATTATAGACTTTAGAATTATAGAATCAAAAAAAAAAAAAAACAAGCTTTAAAATATGGGTGTGAGGCATTTTTTTTTATTCTTTTCAACAAAACCTTCTAATTGAATACAATTATACCCACCACGCACTAGGTATGGCAAGAAAAATGTGATGTACGAAGGTGCTGCATTGTACAATAAACTACCAAATAACATAAAAAATGCAAAATCTATGGCAATATTCAAGAAACACTTAAAATTACATATTTTTAAAGCAAGCACACCTTAGTGCATTACATACCACATCTAGTTGCGCGTGTTCCGTGTATGTTTACATTTTGGCTGGGTTAAATGTTTTGCGATTACCCTACACTTCTAGAATAATTTGTACCTATGTTTTATGTTTGTTATTATTTTGTTAAAACTGTACGTTAAATCAATAATATTTTTAAACTAGTTTATATTTCTCATGTAAGTGAAATTTCTTATGGGAAATAAAGACATCTCAAACCCGAATTGATAGCAATATCATGGAGGTGCGTAAAAATTAACTAGTCCGCCAGCTTTAGAGTCCACAATATTGGATTTAGAATGACGTCACTTAGTTTAACCATGCATTGTCGACCGAACTAATAGCGTATGCAAAATTACAACTGTTTTAAAATTCAGTTGCAAGATTTGACGTAAACAAACAAACACAAGAATGAATGTTAGTTTTACAATCTTTTATTTAACTTGCCAGGTTTGTTACTTACAAACCTGGCAAGTTAAATAAAAGATTGTAAAACTAACATTCTTTATTTCCTCTGCAGGAAGTACTAGGATACCACACGAACTACGCAGTATCGTTCTCACCGAGCACATTCACGACATGGTTCTTCGGATCACTGAACAAAGCGCTTCAGTCATTAGTAGTAGACGCTTCATTGGCTGAGAGATTGTATCCAATCACAACTATCTTCAAGGGGTTACTCACTGAAAGTGGATACCTGCATATGCACGCTACTAAACCTGATACAATCGGTATGTATTTCTTCAAAATCAAAGGAAGAGACACAGAGAGAAGAACTTAAAAAGCAGTAGTAAAAGCAGTAGCAGCGTAGTAGATGGACTGTGTGCATGATTATATGGCTAGAAAGGAGTTGACTGCTGAGGTGACGAGTAATAGAGAAGTTTGGAAGAAAGAGACATGCTGCGCCGACTCCAAATAAATTTGTTTAAGGGAAAGAGAAAGACGACAACCTAGTGCCTGGCAGCCTGGTAGATTTGTGTCCAGTTAATAGCTTCTTGATACATGAGACTCAGGTTGACTAATGAATGCTGGTAGATTTTCAACTTTTGCTGAGCTTTGAGCTTTTGAGCCGAGCTATGAAAACCTTTAAATTAATTGCCAACATTTACTCGTCGTTATTATGACTCGTCATCAAAGCTGTTGTGAATGCTGATTCAGTTATCAAAGTTGTCTGTTCCGCCCTTAACAGTCATCAACTTGACTGATTCATCATCATCATCTTCCAACCCATGTTAATTGGGATCGGCGCAATACTTTTTTTTTCCGGTCGCGCTATTATTTACTCCTTTTTCGTTCATATCATTTCTCTCACATTCTATCCATGTTTTCTTTGGTCTTCCTCTCATTCTCCATCCATCAAAATATATAATTATCACTCTTATAGTCACATGTTTTCCATCTCTCTTCATGACAAACCAAGACACACAACTCGACAGATTGAAGGCCTAAATGTTAACTTATTACTACCAATCATCTGCCAGTCTCTCATTAATGTTCTCTCTTCCACAGGAGTAGCAATGTCGGACAGCCCGTCAGGTCTCTTCGCCTACATCATGCAGATAGTGTCCACGGCGACCAACTCAGAATACATAAACAGAGAGGATGGGGGCCTGTATGACAAGTATACTCGCGAGGAGCTGATCGACAACCTAATGGTCTACTGGGTGAACAACGCCTTCAATACGGCTATCAGGATCTATGCTGAGACTTATAATATCAGGAATGTTGAAATGAAATCTTTTGCGTGAGTATTCTTGAGCTTGAATCTATTTGAATCAAGGAAACGTTAGGTGCCGCTTTCAATTCTACTTCTTCTTTTTGAGGCGACGTTCTTCGGTAGACCCAGAAAATAACCACGATAAGAGTTATTCAATTAATTGTATGGGTCCTTTTAATAGCCTTTATTTCCAGAATGAACCGTATCTAAAACCCTGATTTCAATTAAAATTTCCAATTTATTCCTTAGCCAAAATTTCAACCAATCACTTGATTGGGTTTTTAACATTAAAATATGGATAATATAGAAGCCTATTATACGAGTATACGTACAGCGGTTAAATGCTATAAAAATGCGTAGGGTTTCATAATTCAATATTATCACAATTACCGATATACTTTAATCAATCACGGTTTTTTCAGACTATCCACTCCAGTTCCAACATGTACAGTCCACGCCAAAAATGAACTGTTATACCAGCCACCCAGCATGCTTCAGTACAAGTATACGAACCATCTGAACGCGACTGTACTTCAGGATGGAGGTCACTTCCTTGCCATGGAGAAACCACAGTTCTTCGCGGAGAATGTACTGGGTTGTGTCGAGTTAGTCAGAGAGTGGCATGCGAAGGGAGCACGTATGGTCAGGAATGAATTGTAACTTCATTCGTTTTTGTTTTAATAAATCGATTGCCGACGCATTTATTATGGTAGAAGTATATGGGAGTGTTATATTTTATCGTTGATTAACAAAGCCCAACCGCAGAAATTACTAAAGCCGATAAAATGGAGTGTGCAATATGTGCCATAATAACAAATAATATATTATCACTTGAAATAACGTTCACATGATATAATTTTCATATGCTATAAAAACAAATAACCTAATTTCATGTGATCTAATATTACATTTCATATAAACTTCTTTTGCTCTAATAACATTAAGTATAACGTTCAGTTGACTTAATTTTCATTTGACCTAATTTTCATATTTACTCATTTTCTGCCCAAATTCTGTAGTGAATAAGTAAATATCAGAAAACATCATACTGTTATAACCTCATCTAAACCAAATGATACACCAACAATAGAAGGGATCTGGCCGCTGATGGTCATGGTTCTAACCTAACCTAACCCACATGATTCACCAACCATATAGGGGATCTGACGCAGGAATATATGAGGAATAATTATACTAACCTAATACTATACTAACTGAATATTAGTTTAAATGTGCATTATAGAAAATGTTAATTAATCCATATACAATTAGGTGAAAATGAAATTATATCAATAATTCATTATATAATTTCATCGTTATACCAAACAAAAATTATATCAAATGAAAATATGTTATATGATCATTAGAACTTTTGTTATTACGAGTATAACAAATGGTACGCACCCGATAAAATGTGAAATAATTTACTGCACATTTTTTCGGCTTTCATTGGGAAAAATCCGATCGGCATCTACCATTGTTGATCATGTTAAGTTCGTGTCGGCACAATTCCGTGTAAACCGAGTGGTTTTTTTCTTAAAGTTTATTCGATTTGGCTGCCCAACTCCAACATATAGCTGTTATTTGTGGCACCCCTTAATCGTTTTCCGTTTTCATTAAAATTTTATCTTTGCTAACGTGTTGTGTCAATAAAATATTTTTCATTTAACAAGCCACGCAGTTTTATTTATGATACCGTCCAAAGTTTTAATTGGACAAAACCACTTTTGGCCGGTGTCAGTCAAACAAAACCCTTATTAAGGTATATGGCGTTTTCTCTATTAAAAATATTTTGTTTCAGAAAGACTCAATTGATATTGCCTAGAATTACTAAAAACGATGTTTTTTCAAAGGATAATAAAAAATCTATTAACCGGAAGATTTGCTAAGTAAATGTTAGTTTTTTTTAAGTGAAACTTCTTATGCGACTTCCAACAAGTTTAACGCTAACATGGAGGGGGAATATTTTCCAGAACTCACTAAGAGATGGCAGTATTACAAGATTTGTGACTACGTAGTTCTACTAGGTACGCAAGATGGCGTGCAAACAGTCATGCATTCGACTCTTCGGTGTGACCAGCTTTCGCTCAGTTTCCATGAGTAGAATAACCTCGATAAACATAAGTAATAATTATGTAATAAAAATAATACAACAAGAAAACAACTAGATATTATTTAGAAGCTCAATAAAGTAACGAGAGTGAATGCGTGGCACTCGAACGCTTGCGTGTAGTATTACGAAGTTTCACTTCTTCCGCGCGGAGGGACTCTACGCACTGATTTTTTTAAGTAGCTATAACCGGTGAAAAGTAGTTTTGACTGTGACATTTATACCAACAAAACTTGAAGCAACGGAGGACTGAAAACCCTTTTCTTGAACTAAATGAAAGTAGTCAATAGTGTGTGATAACGAAGGAGGGGAATTTGCGACACCCACACACTGGTTGTTGAGTTGAATGATAAGAACTGTGCTCTTGTTATTTGAACTTAAAATAAAGCTGAAGAGTTAGTTTGGTTAAACGCGCAAATCTCGGGAACTGCTGGTTAAAATTGAAAAAAATCTTTCAATGTTGGATAGTCCATTGGAAATTCCATCTATAGGCCATTTATAAGATGCTCGCTGGTCACGCAACGACCAACAGGAGCGGAGCATCAATGAAAAATTTTGCAAAAACGGGGAAAATGTGACGCAGACGAACTAGAATCAGCTAGTCAGAAAATATCTTGACAAAATCTACTCAGCAACAAAACAGACTCTCAAGATGTTGAGTTATTTCAGAAATTCTTTAGAAATTTAGAATGGTTTACGCTAGCTAGGAAAACTGTCACTACCTTCTTTATAGACGAAGATGAAGAGATGAGATGACAGGGCCTAATCAATTAACAAGTGACAATCGCTTCCAAAGCGATTCTTTCTATAACAGCGTCTCATACATTTTTGCCTTTGCCATAACCGTTAGGCCGGACTGTATCAAAACGGAAACGTGCTAAGCGATGTTTGAAGTGTGAGAGGTGATGCTTAGGAATTAAGATGTTTCCACTGAAACTTTGCGGAGATGAGTACTGCCTAGACCGCTAGCAGTGATCTGTGTGCAGTCACGAGCACCAATATGTATACACTTTCCTAAATTTTTAAGCGTGTGCCGAAAGAAGTGAGTGCCAAAATACTATGTTCGCAACAATATGACATTTTAATCAGAACCGTAGAAGGTAATCTTTTTAGGGTTCCGTACCCAAAGGGTCAAACGGGACCCTATTACTGAGACTTCGCTGTCAGTCCATTCGTCCGTCCGTCCATCCGTCCGTCTGTCACCAGGCTGTATCTCATGAACTGTGATAGTTAGCCAGTTGAAATGTCTACAGATTTTGTATTTCTGTTGATGTTACAACAACAAATACTAAAAACAGAATAAAATAAATATATAAGGGGGCTCCCATATAAAAAAGCGCTTGCTCGTTTTTATAAATAATGGTACGGAATCCTTCGTGCGCGAGTCCGATTCGCAGAAATACATAATCGAAATGTAGTGTCTAGAAGTTTCAACTGGCTAACTATCACGGTTCATGAGATACAGCCTGGTGACAGACGGACAGCTAAGTCTCAGTAATAGGGTCCCGTTTGACCCTTTAGGTACTGAACCCTAAAAAAGGTACTGTTGGTGAATATTGGTAAAAACGTCGCCATCTCGTTTTTCGACACTTTTTTCAATAAGATCGTTGTTAGTTTCTAAAATGACGACGTGCCAAAAGATCTTCCAGTAGAAAATATTGTCCAGCGCCTCTGATCAATAAAATAATAGCAATATGATTTCATACAAATGATTGTAGTAAGCAAGGAGGCCGCCCGCGCCGCCACCGTAGAAAAGTTTATGTATTTTCTATGACCAGTCCATTCCGATTCCTTTTGGAAATATTTTACTCTTTAGTGAAGTTCAGATTATTCCCGATAAGTTCTGGTCATATGAAAAAAAAATGTGTGTATATGTTTGGATGACATGAACTGCCGAGCATGAGGGAGTTCGATTCTAGAGTCGGGCAAAGTGTTAATAGGTTTATCCATAAGGCATTTCTCAGTAACAGCCACTAAGTCTGGATTTGTGCCGGTTTGATGGCAATAGGCCGTTCGCCCCCCTATTTTATGAGACTTAGACATAACTGGCAAAATGTCAGAGTACTTTTAGATGCACCTCTGCCTAACTAACCATTTAGGGATTCCAGGCGTTATGTTATGTGATATGAACTAACAAGGTACTGCAGCTCAAAAACAAAACTATAAAAAGCCTCATAAAGTTCAGTCATAATTGCAACCAGAAATCATCCTTACAGAAACACAAAACGACACCCCATACAAACAGACAAGCGACCAGCTACCCATATAATAAGCTTTTAATCCCTCATAAGTATTCATGAGACTAGCCACGCGACACGGCGCCGTTCGGCGATGATCTCCAATTAATTACGGAAGTAGATACTGTTATAAATAAAGGGCTTTTTGAAGTAGGGATTAACATAATAATTATAATCAGGGAGTGGTTGCTTCTTTTTGCCGATAGATGGCAATAGTAGTATTATTTTAATAAGGAAATCCCCTAAAAATATAGGTTTTCTTATTCTGCACAAGTGAATACCTCTTAATCTAAGTGGTGCCTTACAAAGTTGATCTTACTAAACTGTTTTACGCTAAAGATTGCCTTTGGTCCACGTCAGGCGTTTTCAACGTATGTGCTACAATTGCATGCTATTTGCTTAAGTAAAATTTTATTTACTAAGTATTTTAAAATAATAATCTATGACTAGACAGACGTTGTCGTCACCGCTTTAAGAATAAACAAGATGCATTTGTTTCATATAAACGAACCTCCACTCAAATGCTAGTGTCCTAATTGTTTTATGGTACATGTTAAAAGTGACACAAAACATACTCTACAGTCAGATTAAAAAATAAAACTGTCCACTTTGCTCATTACTATTTAACAAGCGCGTCCCAAGCTTGACCTTTGACCATCGTCCCATTCAATATAATAGCAGACGTCAACACAATCATATGTCATTCATCACCGTTTTAGGTACCCTCAACAGAGTTCGTGGTCGATCACTTTTCAACTCTATGTCTTTAAAAATAAGGTTGTAGGTAAAGTGGTCAACAGCGAACTTTGCCGGTTATACCATATCTATTACATTCGCACCATGTACAGAAAATTTGTGTTTTACAATAATTGTTATATTAACGCGTTTTCGTCAGTGTTTACATTCAGACCACACACTTACCTACCTACATTTTATATAGAAATGTGGTATGTGATCTGAGATTTGATTAGTTGATTACTTTTCAAGATTGATAACAGGGTTGCCTGGTAATTTATGACAAACGTAGGAATATTGGTAGGTCGTGCTTGCCCTGGTTGGTCCATGAATGGGTGACCCTACCGAGTGTACTCCGTGCCTCGGAAAGCAGTCTAAGCCGTTGTAGATCTCTGACAATCGTAACAGGTAGTCAGTGGCTCAAGTCTTGTCAACCAAGGAGTAAAGTACTACCCAGTAGTAACTGGGTTGTGCAGGTCAGATAAGCATTCGCTCCATGTAAAATTCTGTTATTCAGCTGCATCTGGTTAGACTGCATAAAGCCGAATCCAAGCAAAGTTGGGAAAAGGCAGGCAGAAGATGACGATTATCTGTCAGTCGTAATGATTTTACATTGCGTTTTGTCTGTATAGTTATAATATTAGTTTTCCTCTTCGAGTTAGTCAAAGTTAGCTACTTTCATAAAAGCAATCACACCCGATTAATTTTCTCCCATAAATAAATCAGTAGAAACAGGTTTCTGACCACTGGCAACACAAACCGGTATCTGCACACCGGTTGATAAACATGATAATTGTTACATCAAGACTATTCAAGACCAAGCGAGTCCGGTGCGCGCCGCGTTGCCAACCAGTAGTGTTTGCGTAAGTACCACTTTATAATTATTTACAAAGGTATAAACACTTGATTTTCCGTCGTAAACTTTATAATATACGATGTACCTATACATATTCGCAAATCGTTGTGATTGTTAAAACTAAACGTGTTGAATTTTTAGGATATTTTAAACTGTGTAATTAATGTAATGACACATTTTGAAATCAGTAGAGCACCCAGTTTTATGTTTAGAATATTTGTTTAGAGAACTAGGAAAACAGTTACTTCTAAAACTTTACTCAAGTGTATTTGTAGTTTCATTTAGAATTTGTTAAGTAATGATGAGGCTAACTTAGAAATAAAACAAGCAACTGGCAATAATATTTTCAATGTCATGTTTATGTTTTTGTTGCCAACTGAGAAATTAAGCTTTTTTTTTGACGTGATTCGCTTATGTGTCTTCATGTAAATATGAGTCCAAAGTTTACGTCATACGGTTAAGATTAGGTGGGCAAGTATAAACATGTCTGCAAGAACGTAAGCTTGTGTTGACTAACATGGATAGTATCCATTCTTATTCCAGTTTTCACACAGTCCACCGTTGATCGGGCGTCTATAAATAGCGCACTTGACAATACATTTGTGTGTTGATATCATCGGGTCATATATTATGTGTAAAGGTGGGTCCTACGATATTTCACTGCGGAGAATTGGTAACACCGGTTCAAAAATAATTGATAACCAGACTTTTTTTTTCCTTTTAATCTCTTTTACCAACTTTTTTTGGAAGAAATAGATTTAGTTGAGTGCAATTAGGTGGAACGTAGTTTACAGTGGTCGGATTTTCATGCGACTTTTTTTATTGAGTTCCTAGAGACGTGGGCAAGAAAGAAAAAAAAAATCACCCGTTTCTTTACAATTTTATATTCAAATTGATGAGTAGTTAATATTTTAATTTCAATGAAGCTTTCTTAGTGTCTGCCCGCCACAATGCAGGCATGAGTTGATGACCGAAACGACTATGTCATTGAGTGCTGAAGAGGTCGATTAATTTAATTCATAGTCAGAATCGATATAAAATAGAGCATGAATCTGTAAAAGCAGTAGAGTACGCGAATACTCTACTGCTTTTACAGATTATAGAGCACGTTTACCTGAAAAAGAGTACCGAGGTACAGACGCCAGCAGGTCAAGTTACCTGAAACTGTCAATTCACAAAACAATAAAGTATAAAATCTATTGAAGGAATTTGACAGATTGTCGTAGATAGATTGATGGGCTGGCGTATATACAATGCACTATAATTAATAAAGTAAGGTTGGCAACCCTAGCGGCCCTAGCTATGACATGTCTTCTGTAGGTTGAAGGACAGGCGCCTGTTGTCTACGGTAGGCCACTCGTCAGTCAGTGGTAACTAAAGATTAACCAGTCCTCTGAAGCCTTGTAACGCTTGGGTACTTCAAGGTTAAAATGTAACTACATTTATAAGGCTAACTGTAAGTTCATGTTCGTTTGTAAAATCACGCACCGTGAAAAGCCAACTTTAAAATGAGTCAAGGTCATTAATTAATTTTAGGTCTTTGTTTTTTGCCTTGAAATTAAGTCCCTATTGTATATTAAACGTATATATTCAAGCAGCCTACAAAGCTGGCTACTTCCGAGTAGTATTGCATTAATCAGTTTATTTAATAATGTTTATAATGTTTAAGAGGTCAAAGATCAATAATAAGCTATTTATCTACCTTTACGGTCTAAAGTCCAATAAAATTTGCGAAGGTCATATCAGTACAAAGTAGCAAAGTTTGTACCGTGTGTCATGACGAGTTACCAATAGCAAGGAACAGAGGATCCAATTTTTTTTATTTTGAATTCTTTTCATTTCATCCGTCAACTAGTCTGGAGTCGCAGTCGGCTCTCAGGTTAACAAATAGGTCTCGTAGTATCAAAATTACACGAAGCGACTTCCATCTGACCTCCAACGGCCAATTACTAGGCTACATTACTTCTGACTGGTTAAAGAATCGTCATTCTTATTTGTGACCGTCTCACCGGCTCGCATTTTTATATCCTGGTTTATGGAATCATAATAACGATTATTGAAATGTTTTGAAGGTTATTTCAGAAAGGAAAAGGGTATCCGAAAAAGAAATCAACAAATACAGAGTCAACTAGCAGAAGGGACATTTCGTGGAACTGACCGTATTTAGCAAAGTACTTTGAAGAACTGACAATGTCCTCAATTTGAAGCTTCAGATGGGCTAACTTTGCATACATTATCATTATATTTTAGTTCGCCTCCAAGTAGATGAAACGTCTATCGACATGTTAATATCTATACGAGTCAGCTTAGCCAGAATAGGTGTAAATTGACAAAACATTATGGTTAAAATATTTCGATAAAAAATAATGTTGTCCATGGGTTTTCTTGCCTCTTTATCTATATGTATAGAGATCTACGCTTTGGAATAAGCAACTACAGTACTCACAAGCTATTATGCCCCTTTTTTTGTTTACGTATTGGAAATCATTAAATGACCCCTCCCGCTCTGGGCGGAGCGAAAGGGAGTGTCAGACTTGCACTGATTAAAACCCATCCATATTCCTTCTTAGCATCAGTGTTCCAGGGCCACGGTATCTCTTTCGAACAGTCCCGCAACCCTGGCAGGCATCGGCCCTCCCGGACCCCTTCCGATTTGCTGACATCTCCTTGAGGCGCGCGTGGTAACACGAACGCGCCGTCGACAAAGTTATTATGCCCTGTGACTGGGACTGTAGTTTCATCCTATTATTCTTGACCTTCAAAAGTGCCTGTTACGTCTAATTGAAATAAATGGTTTGAGTTTGGTGTGACACAAATCAAGACCATCCTTTGACTTACTATCAACAAAAAGATTTCATTATCAAGTCAAAAAGCCCTGATTTGCTTCGCTGTTTCTTTTTACTCGATAACCTACTCAGCCCTAATGATTGCATGACGGATAAGACTTGTGTGGTCTGTTGTACAACGTCTAATCGTTGCAAATTACCTGCTCGACCGGTCTCAGTTCCTGATGTTAAATTGTTAGTTACTTAACTAATAGCTAACACTTACGGAGCACAAAAACTTAAGTAGTTTGTAGTGAATGCATTGATTTAACGCCTCATTGGAATTGCATCTAGTCTTTAAATATGAATGGACAAATTGATTGGGCTGACTATTGGGATAATGGCGTTTGTTTAGATCGGTGATAATTCAATCGGTATACAATGGGTCTGACAAACGTTTTTTTTTTTTACTTTTCATGCAAAATAAATCTACAAAATACGAAAAAAACTGTGTTTTTAGTTTTTTCATATCTTAAAAAATGGCCGAGATATTTACGATCAAAGTGCGTATTAAAGTTCTCTGTGGTAAAAATGGAAAAAAAACGGGTCAAGTGCGAGTCTTACTCACACACAGGCTTCCATAGCCCAAACAATATAATAACAATATTTTGAACGGTCATTCATTAGTAATAAACTTCCACTCAACCGTAAAACTAAATTTGTTTTACATAGTAACATAATGAAAAACAAAGTTACTGCTGCAGTTTGGTGAAAAAGTCCCATATCTCAAAAACAAAATTTCTTAATCTTATTCAAACCAATTTTCATTGAAATTTTTTTTTACGTTCTACATCCCAATATTTTTTCTCCTCTTACTTTAGAAATTAGAGGGGGGGGGGGGAGAGACGTTTTCCCACTTTGGAAGTGTCTATCTTTCAAACGATTGACTTTGAAAAAAAAATGTTACAGGAACCTCAATGTAAATTTTAAAGACTTATCTATAGACACTCCGCACGGTATAGGTTTGATGGTTTTTTTTTAGTTTCAACGGGGGTGTGACGTATTAGTATGAGCGCGCGTAATCGCGGAAATTCAAAAAAGGACTTAAACTTCTCGTCGTAATAACTTCGGAAATACTGCATGTATTGAAGTAAAATAAAAATTAATGTAATATACACGTTCTACGCTCCGATTTTAGGTGTATTTGATACTAATATTTTGACCCTTTTGTGTTCCCCATTGTATATAGAGCTCCACTACCTTTTGCCAGATTACATCCAGGTCTTTTAGATTCGTTCAGGTTTGTTTACGGCCCTTTGGAATTTCTCGTTTGGTACCCATTTTGACAGGAATTCTGTCTAGATCCACCTTTACGCTTAAAAATTCCAAAAACCTAGGCCATGGCCACTTTTATTTATATTATTTGGCTCTTCAACAATGAGTACACTATATATTAAGAAAACACTTCCAATTTCAATCTAAGTGCCCCCTTAAAGATAAGCACTACATGCACTATATTATGCGCCTACAGCTAACAGCTACTTATACAACAACAAAGAAATTAAAGAAAGAATGAATAAAAATAAACAAAAAGAAGTATCCATAATAAATTGGGCAGTATAGAATCATGAACATCACTTGAGTCTGATTTAACATATAGATGAACAATGAACATCATATATTACTTCATAATCTTTTGAGCTAGACGGGAATAGCTCGATTGATGGCAAGTCCACAAAACGCAGGATTTCCTAATAGAATAGAATCATCGCATGAAGAGATTATTTTATGAGACCTCTTGCTGTTGTAGCAATTTTCGTATACATTTAAAATTAAAATTCTTTAAATATATTTATAGATATTACTTACTTTTATAATAGCGACATTGTAGAGAATGGATGGATGCTTGTAAAGCAATCACGCCAGACTGCAAAACATTGAAATTAAAATTTGGCACAGAGATTATAGTATGAAAAAGCACATAGCCTAAAGCTACTTTTTTCTTTTTAACCCCCTATCAAAAAAGAGGGGTGTTATAAGTTTGACGTGTGTATCTGTGTATCTGTGTGTCTGTCTGTGGCATCGTAGCTCCCAAACGGATGAAGCGATTTTGATAAAATTGGTGTCATTTGAAAGGTATTTTAATCGAGAGTGTTCTTAGGTATGTTTCGAGAAAATCTGCTCAGCCGTTTAAAGGTCATCACCTCTTTTCTAGTTGATGAAGGGATTTAAACAACTTCTACGGGTCTAGTTGATTGGAAATTTGAATTTTTGTCACTTTCTCACCATGGGCATCGCCAGGGGGGTAGGCTGCACACCCCCCCCCCCCTCCCCTCTATAAGCTCATTTTTTTTGTATTCATATCTTTCCTTGTTTTCGTTAATAAGCGAGAAGAGGCGCAACACCAAGAAAAGTGGAAGGAATGGGAGTAGACCTATGCCCAGGAGTGGGACACTTTTTTGTTTAAACTTTTTTTTTTAGAAAAAAAGCATGAAATAAAAATTAAATTAAAATTTTTAAAAACCGGGGGACCGCTAAGTAGACCGCTTAGTACATAAAAATATATATACAAACAAAGCGTACCCCCGACGCTACGACGCTTGGATTAATTTTATTTTTTAGCGGTTTTGTACGTCGGGGGTTTTTTAAAATTTTTAATTTAATTTTTTCTCTCTAACACATCTTTAATTTCGACGCGGACGATGCGGGCAATACAGCTAGTTAATATAATATTTATTTATTTATAATAAAGCTGAAGACATTGTTTATTTGGACGCAAATCTCTGGAACTACTAGAAGGATTTGAAAAATTTTGCATTGGTTAGTCCAATTCTTGCAGAAGATTATAATTTAATATCACGCTACGACCCTTAAGAGCCGAGCAGCGGGCACAGCTACTAAAACAATACTCACGCTAAGTGTATCGCCATGGGTGAAGCAGTAATAAATAGTAAATATTCGACAGTATCACGGGAGTGGATCCATGGTTCGCTGCACATCATTGCGTCGCAGTAAAATACGTTGGTTACAGTATTTATATCTGATATTTGTCTTAGAAAAAACATTCTATCGTTTATAAGGAGAAACTGGGCATGCTAGTTATTTTCTAGTGCTTATGCTGCAATCAAAAACATATTCATCAAAATGTGGTCCTTCCAGTCGGTAACACTTCTGGACATACTTGCCTCTAAGTTTTCGCAATTCTGTTTTAATCGTTGTCTATTTCCAGTCAGGTCAAGTGCTTCTTTAGTAGCGGTAATCATCTCACAATAGTCGCAATTGAGGAAAGAGTTCCGCTGCGACTGTGTGCCAAAAATAACTCAGCATTGCTAGTGTTACGTTTAGGTAGCTGAGAGAAAAGTATTTGTTGGAAAATCGTTGTAATATGTAAAAGAATATTTCCCATAATGTCGATTCGTGATTTTTCTTACACTGTGAACGAATTATTTTTTTGCAAAGTAACTGACTTTCAATAAAAACCAGTTTCTGAAGTATGTGACCTTTTTTACTTCTTCAATTTCTATTTACTTATTGCAAAGTCGCTTCATCACCTCCCATAGCCTTTTCCCAACCTAGTTGGGGTCGGCTTCCAGTCTTACCGGCTGCAGCTGGATACCAGTCTTTAACATGGAGCGACTGTTTATCTGACCTTCACAACACAGTTAGTACTGGGTAATAACGATACCCCTTGGTAAGTCTGGTCGTCAGACTTTCGGGCCACTGACTACCTGTAACGTCTGTCAAAGACGCTTGATGCTCTGTAAATTGATGACCAAAAGCCCAATATTAAGCCAACTTGTTTATTTTGCAGATTATCATGGGTTTCCTAGTAAAATTGGTGTTGGTTGCCGCCTTGGGTGTGGCAGCATGGTTCTACTTCTATCGTTGCTGTGAGCAACAAATCCCAAAGTTCGACAGTGAAGAATGGTGGGGCCCGAAGGAGCTCAAAGGAAAGACAGACAGCACCATCAAGCCTTTCAAAGTCAAGTTCGACGAAGCGGTAAGAGAATGAGTTTTTTTTTTTAAAATCAGTCAAAACTTTAACATTATCACATAACATCATAACGCCTGTAGGATTAAGCAGAGGTGTACCGGAACACTGCCATTTCACCATATAATAGGGAGTGAGCCTATTTTCACAAAGGCACAAAAAACTAGATTCCGTGACTCCTGTTGAAAAAAATCTTGATAGAAAAACCGAAAACCACTTTGCCGATCCAAAAATGGAACTCACGACCTAATCAGTCTCATTTCGATCACTAAATCAACAAAGCAGAAAAAATTAAGTCTTATATAATATATAATAATATTTTCTTTTTATTGTGTGGTTTTAAAAATTCTAGACACGTAGAAGGGCGAAGTCAAAGACGTGACCACACAGAAATGTAGTTGCAAATTAAATAGTCTGTATGCACGACAACCAACCTAGCTATGAAATTTTTGGCTTGGATGTGTCGCCGCGAGTACCCAGCTCTTTGTTGTTCTTTTTTTTTTGTTTTGTTTTTACGGCATTCCATACAAAATTTCAAGTCCTTATTTTCCGAGATGACTGAACCGATTTTAACGAAACTTAATAAGCACAAGCGGGATACATAGGTCTAAAAAGTTACTAAAAAGTTTTCACAATGTCTTTTACTTAAAAAAAAAATATTATTGGAAATTTTTGTTTCTAAATATAGATAACTAGCTGTCCCGCGCAACTTCGTCTGCGTCAAATTTTCCCCGTTTTCGCAACATTTTTCATTGCTGCTCCGCTCCTTTTGGTCGTAGCGTGATGATATATAGCCTATGTCCTTCCCCAAGTTAAAATCTATCTTCTTGCCAAATTTCATTAAGATCCGATCAGCCGTTTAGTCGTGAAAAGGTAACAAACAAACAAACAAACATACAAACAAACAAACTGAGAGACATTCGCATTTATAATATTAGTATGGATTTATAATCGGTCTAATTTAGATTTTACACGATTTTTCGAAAAAAATTAGTACTTTTTAGATCTATGTATCCTGCTTATGCGTATGAAGTTTTATTAAAATAAACGGTTCAGTCATTTCGGAAAAAAACTTGAAATTTTGTATGTAATGTTGTAAGGTGTAAACGCTTTTAAGAAACATCAATTAACAGAGGTATAACTACGACACATGGCTGCTCGAAATGTATTATTTTATTTCACTTTGACCGCCTAGCTAGTAAACCTTATCTATCAGCAATATTACATGTCTTGTCTTTAACACTCATCGTGACTGTCATTATATTATCTATGTCCGTTATCCATATCATCACAAAAATAAAACATAAATAGAGTTTTTTATAACTTCGGACCCATATTTTTTTCACGAAAAAGTAGCCTGTCCCAGTCACCTATATACTAATTAGAATATTATGTTATAATCATAATACACAGGTACTTACTCTGGAAATTTGACTAACTATATATAGGCATTGACTTTTGATTAAATTAGTTATACTAACTCCGGATGAACGTTGTTAAAAATTTAAAAAAACCCCGACAGTTATTTTTTTTTGAGTTTTTAGAGGGTTTTTATTTCATGTTTTTTAAACTTAAATTATTTTTTCTTAGCCTTGACTGTCCCACTTCTGGGCATAGGACTCCTCCCTGGTGTTGCGCCTCTTCTCGCTAATTAACGAACACAAGGAAATGTTACAAATTAAAAAAAAAACCTGATCTTTTAGGAGGGAGAGGGGTGTGCATCCTCTCCCCTGGCAATGCTCTTGGTGACAAGTGACCAGATTTCAAATTTCGAATCTACCAGACCCGTAGAAGTTGTGTTTATCCCTTCATGAACTACACCGTGTAAATCACCTCATCACGAAGCCCCAAGCATTCTGTACATGAAACTAAGTAACTTTACGCAAAAATTATTGCTGGGAAACGACTTTTTTTTTGGGGGTGTAAAATCATGTTTTGTGGTAGAACTCAATGTAACGCACTCAAAACATTGTGCTGATGGACGGATTGAATAGTACGGGGGGTGGAGGTGTTTCAAGTAAAAATTTTACATTAACAATTTGTATTTAAAAAAACACTTGTCAAAAAGTTGGAACTTTGACCCCTAATATCTCCGTAACTAGAAGGTTCACAGGTATGGTGTAGAACAAAAAAAATATTGCAATGACAGGGAGAACCAGTGCCTTTCGGCTTCGTTAAGAGGTGTTTTACACCCTTTATAATAGAGGTGATGACCTTCAAACGGCTGAGCAGATTTTCTCGAAACATAGCTAAAAACACTCTCGATTAAAACACCTTTCAAACTAAACCAATTTTATCAAAATCGGTTCATCCGTTTAGGAGCTACGATGCCACAGACAGTCACACAGATTCATAGACACACAGATACACACGTTAAACTTATAACACCCCTCTTTTTTGGTCGGGGGTTAAAAACAAGCATGTAATTTGTGTGGCTTATCCTTTGTGTCTTTTGTCCAGTGCCTGTTAGTGTGTGCGCGCAATTACGCTCGTTAAGTTTACTTAACTTTATTTGTAAAGACTTTTAATTTCCTTGAGGTTATTTTTTCTTTATTTTGTATTGAAAGATATGTTAATAATACACATAAAACTGCACTTTTAAAAGTATTATTGCCCTGAGTTACGGTCCATTTCAGTTCAGCAATGATTTTGGCACTTCAATAGCATCTATCAGCTTCTTTGATGTGCAAAAAACATCTGGCGAATGACGAAGACGTTAGATAAGTAAATTAAAGTTGAGCTTTGTTTCAGATGATAAAAGACCTCAAACAGCGCCTTAAGAACCACAGGAAGTTCACACCGCCTCTGGAAGGCGTCGCCTTTGAGTACGGGTTCAACACCGCTCAAATCGATAGCTGGCTGAACTACTGGGCTGACAAGTACAACTTCAGTGAACGGGAGGCCTTCCTCAACAAGTTCCCTCACTTCAAGACCAATATCCAAGGGCTTGATATTCATTTTATCAGGATTAAGCCGCAGGTAAGTTCAGACTGATCCACATGCAAAACTCCTGAAAGACCAGTTTTCATTGAAAGTTAAAAATATCTTTGATCCATTGGTTCCTTCATCTACAACCAAGCTCTCACATATACAGGGTGTAACGGAAAGGGTATATACATACTTAAGTGTTTGCTACAGACCATCGAACTGAACATGTTTCTCCATCGGAAAAATATCGTATTAGCGAAAAAATATCTACTGCCCCATACAAAATTCAATACCTATTCGACCCAAATGTATGGGGCAGCTGATATTTTTTTCGCAACTACGATGTTTGTGATGTGACACCCCCTTAAGTATGTATATACCCTTTCCGTTACACCCTGTAGAAGCCACAAAAATAATGTCTCCAAGATTTTGTAATACTAAACATGATTTAAAAGAGTGTCCATGGAGTTTACTGCTTGTCTTTCTTCATACAGATAGTTTTCAACTTTTTGACTTACTGACCGGCTTCTTGACTATTCAAAGGTGCCTTTAAAAGTTATCATAGAAAACGCTTGGAGCTTGAAACTCATACTTATTTGACCTCCTTCTTTTTCAGGTTCCTAAGGACGTGCAGGTAGTTCCTCTCCTCATGATACACGGTTGGCCAGGCTCTGTCAGAGAGTTCTACGAGGCGATCCCTCTGCTCACCCGTCAGACGCCAGGATACGACTTCGTCTTCGAGCTGATCATCCCCAGTATACCTGGATATGGATTCTCTGATGTAAGTGCAAGGATAAATCATAGCAATCATAAAGAAAAGTTAGCTTATTTCTTATAGTTGCGAAAGAATAAGATCAGTCTTCAGTCAGGTTATCACGCAGTCAGTAGCGTTTTTCAAATTCACTAATGTACTGGTGTAGGGACTCTTTGGATACTCCAGCAAATGGGACATGGTCTGATCGGGAGCACCGCATGCAGTGTCTATAGGATCTTTACTCCCCCATTTTGCCAGTTTATGTTTGGAGCTGCCTAGTTGGTTATGAAACTATTGTAAGCTTTTTCTATAGTACGCAATGCAGCTTATGATTAAAATTGATCATCTTTCACAGCCCGCAGTACGACCCGGTCTAGGTATGCCACAAACCGCTGTAATCTTCAGAAACCTGATGAACCGTCTTGGACACAAGAAGTACTACGTACAGGGAGGTGACTGGGGCGCAGGAATCGTCGCCACCATGTCGACACTCTTCCCTGAAGACATCTTGGGACATCACTCTAACATGCTTATGTCTCAGGTGAGTTTGCGATCGGGCAGACTGCAAATGAATTAATATTGCAAGTTTTTCGAGTCTTTTGTTACAAACAGGACAATATTGCTTAAGACATTGAGTTCTTAATTTTTATTTATTTTTGCAGCACTCCTGCTCAACGATTAGGATGTTCATCGGCGCCTTCTTCCCATCCCTCATAGTTGAAGATCATCTGGCGCATAGAATGTACCCACTATCAAGTTTCTTTGCCTACTTATTGGAAGAATTCGGCTACATGCACATCCAGGCTACTAAACCGGATACCGTTGGTGAGTTGATGTCATCAATCTCTTTGTTTTAACTCCGTTTTCTCTCGATTCGACAAAATCAAACTGCTTCCTTATAACTTTCAAGTATTCTTCTAACAAACACGTCATCCTTGTCCCCAGGGGTACCTCTGACAGATTCTCCTGCCGGTCTTCTGGCCTACATTCTGGAGAAGTTCGCCACTTGGACCAACAGAGACAACAAAGCCAAGCCGGACGGTGGTCTGGCCCTTAAGTTCTCGAAGGACCAACTCATTGATAACCTCATGATCTACTGGTCAACTAACTCTATCACCACTTCCATGAGGTTCTATGCTGAAAACTTCTCGAATAATATCAGGGCACACAAATTAGACCAGTAAGTACGCATTCAGAATGTTAACTGTCATTTTACTCAACTGTTCTGTTGATGTATATTAAGAGATATGAAAATATCAAAAGACCATCTCAGACTCTAATCTGCATAGTCCTCATGTAAATTGAGCAATGTCTGGACTTTAAAAGAGCAACAAGTTAACAGAGAACCTCTGAGTTTGTTTCGGCTGTTTCTTCTCAGAGTAGTCAGGTACGAAACAACGGCCCCATCTAGTTTTAAAAAAAATGACGTGTAAAAGTGTTTGTAAAAACCTATTTGCAAAATAAACATCATTTATCATTTATCATTAAACTGAACATCGATTCGGAGCTAACAGAAGTTTGGTTTAAAAAAAATCATCACTGCTCTCAGGTTAAAATCATTTTCTTTGACGAATTGTTTGATTCATTGATAATATCATCTGCTCCTTTCTGAACTATATTCAGGTCTGATTTTAGTTGCCAAACAAGTGAATGGCATAGTTGTTGATACCCTTCACTTCTATCAAGGTCTACCTATACTGAAATCAAAGTAAAAAGTAACTGACATCTATTTTCTAATAAACTTACTTTTGTCCACAGGATCCCAACAAAGGTCCCAACCTGGGCCCTTCAAGCGAAGAACGAAATCATGTACCAACCACCGAGCCTCCTGAACAGAAAGTTCGTCAACCTGATAGACGTTACAGTCCTCGAAGATGGTGGTCATTTCCTGGCCTTTGAGCTGCCTCAGATCTTCGCCGCAGACGTGTTCAAGGCGGTGAAGGCATTCAAAGAATGGAATCTAAAGAACGAGAAGACTGAACTGTGATTAGGTTAGGGGTTAATAAAGTTTTTTTTAGTATTTTACTTTGGTGTTTCATTCTTTGTGAAAGAAACTTCAAACTGTTGTGTCTTTCTACAGCATGGAAAAGTGAGGTCATTTAAGGATGTGATTCAGACCATTGAACTATTCTATCTATTAACTATTCATTGAGACTAGCGACACTACACAAATTACACAACATAGAACAAAAAGTACTACAGTGCCATCTATGAATCACTTGAACAAGTAATATCAAATTTCTACATCGCACTAGCAAAGTTATCCTCGACTTAACCAGTTTAGAGGAAACCCGATCACAACTGACGGGCAGTATTCCACCAGACATACATACACCCGTCTGTAGAAGTATCGAGGAACATTACACCTGTGTTCATACTCCTAAAAGACCATTCTGAATAGCCCAAACACCTCGGCTATATTTTGGTGAAGAGTAAGGTATCCCGCAGACTCCAGAGTACAGGTAGTATAACATGATTCGAGAAGAATATTGAGGCGGTTTTAACACAATACATCCATGATCAATATGCAAGATGCAAACGGACCATTCACAAAACCGTCAACCAAGAGTTCTGTACAGACGCCAGCAGCTAGCAAGCTATCCGAAACTGTCAAATTGTCCTAATCAACCTTGAACCGTATTCTGTAAAGATAAGGTTGAAATCTATTAGAGAAATTTGACAGATTGTTGTAACTTGGCGTCTGTACATAAACTTAGTAACACTATGCAAAAATTATTGCTGAAAAAAATCTTTTTTTCGCGGTGAATAATTTTAGGTTTTACGATAAAACTCGGAAACCATTGTGCTGAAGGATGTATTGAATAGTGAACAGGTCATGGAGCTATTTATTGCAAATTTATAACCTTAAAACTAGTTTTTAAAAAACCCTTGTGAAAAAGTTGGAGCTATGACATCCCATATCTCTGTAACTAGAAGTAATCCAAGTGTAGTGTATAAGTTTTTTTTGTTTGCATTTTCCACTTTCGAAACAGAGAGGCTGGGCGCAGACTTAACATCGTCTGTGGTGGAGTGCCTATCGAGCACAGCAACTTTCCAAAGTATCTTGGGGTTACTCTGGACAGATCACTGACATTCAGCAAAAACTTCAATATCATCAAGTAGAAGGTCTACACTCGCAACAGTCTTACGGCGACTAATTTCTTCGAAGTGGGGTGCTTCGCCTCATGTCTTGCGACCTACTGCGCTGGCGCTATCTTTTTCAGCTGACGAATTTGCATGCCCCGTGTGGAGCCGTTCAGCTCATGCAAAGTTAGTGGATACAGCTCTGAATGAAACATCAATCAACCATCACTGGACGTGCCGATCATCACTGGTTGCCTTAAACCGACACCGGATACAGATGCTGTACCCACTGGCAGGGATAGCGGACCAGAAGTTCGCCGAACATGAAAGAGCCAAAATGGCTTTAGACACACGACACCCTCGGCACCTAAAAACCCTCGTGTTGCAAAGGCTGAAAAGCCGAAACAGTCTTTTGAAGTATGTCTCCCTGGCAAGCGGTCTACAGAGCGACTAACGCTGTGGCGAGGTAGTGCATCCTTACCGAACCCATTCGTTCCACCTGCTGAGAGTCTCCTACCTGGACATGAGTTGCCATGGCTGAACGATGCGGCACTTAATATCGTTTCCTGCGTATCCTGCTGTTTGTTCATTACAGGAACTGATGGACGCTAAAGAGGGTGCCAAGATAGTGGCTCAGTTCTGGGCCGACACAATTTAGATTGCCATCGGCGGTCTAAGAAGAGAAGAATAATAAAAATTGTAACAACCTGTACTATACCGGCCTAGAATGTGAACAAATCACGAGTATTCTAAAATATTCAATAAATAATCATAAAGGTACCAAATCTGCCAGTCACGATGACCATTAATATGATTATGATATTCCTAGTCATGATGACCAATTAATGATGTTTTTCTTTTTTTAATATTTGCATAATATTATTCAATAGTAAATTAAATACTGATTTCTATTGATAATATTAAGCTTTTTGTCAGATTTCTATCTTCAAGGATAAGGTTTATGAACTTTGGACAGCATTCCTTGAAAATTTTACGCAAATGAATAGCCATTTCTCGATGTTTCTCTTAGTCCAAGATCCCAGGGCCGCCAGACGTCACGTATTTTCTGACGAATGAAATGTGGACGATTGAGTAGTGTTAGTATGTACTAACAACGCATGCGTACCTGCTAGCTTGCTTAGACGGCCAATTTTCAGGTATCAGGTAATCAAGGTACATAAAAACATGACTTACCTCACGTAAATTCTGAAAGCTGATTTTTACGTATATTTAAGGCAATATCCTTAATAATAAGTCGCCAATACTGCCAGACACTTTTCGTGGGCCGTTTTGCTTAACAGACGCTTTAAAGGTCCAAAAATTATTACTTAACTTCACGTAAATTCTGATGCTCTATTTTTATATATGTCCACTAGACAACTATTTTAAAACCTTTTACAAGAAGACAGACCGATCCAAGGGGCCAATCATCCCCAATTCAATTTTAATGTACTCTTAATCTTAACTCTTAATGTAATCTACGCGCATGAGATCAGCCTCATGCGCGTGTGTCTCACTCAGATTGCAATATCAAGGCCCCCTTCGGGCCAACAGCTAAATTCACTCGCAAGCAGTGTTGTCAGATACACCGCTTTTCCGCTTTTTACCCCCTTTTGGAAAATTTAGTACAATGGTTCCGCTTTCCACTTTAGGCCATCGCGGTTCCGCTTTTTAGGGTTCCGTAGCCGAATGGCAAAAAACGGAACCCTTATAGATTCGTCATGTCTGTTTGTTTGTCTGTCCGTCCGTATATCAAAGCCACTTTATTTCGAAACTATTAGGACTGCACCGCTGAAACTTGGTAGGTAGATGTATTCTGTAAACCGCTTTATGATTTTTGTACAAAAATAAAAAAAATATAGATACGGCTATCCCCCCCCACAATTAACTGAAACTAAAACAAAAACTCTCAAACCTATACGTGTGGGGTGTCTATAGGTAGGTCTTTAAAAATGACATGGAGGTTCCTAAAACCATTTTTTTTTCAAAGTTAATCTTTTGAAAGATAGACACTTCCAAAGTGGTAAAACGTGTGTCCCCCCCTATAATTTCTTAAGTAAGAGGAGAAAAAATCTGAAAAAATATGGGCATGTAGAACGTACTCGAACGTGGCTGTTTTGTTACTTACTTCAGAAACTAAATATTCGCATCACCTCCACGACGGTAGAAAAAGTACTAACGCTGTAAAGCGTTAGTACTTCAAATATTGTAAAACCAAATGATTTTAAAAGAGTAGCCATGGAGATTCTTGCCGGTTCTCCTCCATAGGAAACGACAACCCGAACCGTGCACCTTTTGTTGACGTTTTATAAATGCCCATGTACTCGTAGGCCTATGTAAAATAAAATAGATTTTGATGAATTAGCTAATTTCAATGACGATGATAATGAAGATTAGGGGCACTACTCAGAAATGTTGAGAGATTAATGTTTTTCTTCTTTGGATTTTTTTAAGATTAATTCCCAATAAATAAATGATTTGAAAAAAATGCTGTTATTCAGTTAATTTGTTAACAATATCGAATTTTAGACAGTTCTAAAAAAAAAATTGAAGTTTTTTCGAATTTATCTAAACAGCTTACACGATAAAATTCTATTATTATTGTAGCCAAATGAGCATTTTTTTACATGTTAATTTTCAATTATTTACCAGATTTTTTTTAAATTTTCGCTGATTTTTTATATTAACAATTAAGTGATATGAGTAAACTGTAAGAGAGTGAGAGAGAGAGAAGTCAATGTATCCTAATACATATCTCACTCAATCTCATGCGCGTAGATAATGCCCTCGCGCTCATACCAACAGAGATTTATTAAAATTGAATTGGGAATGATTGGCCCCTAGGATCGGTCTGTCTTCTTGTAAATGGTTTTAAAATAGTTGTCTGGTGGACATATATAAAAATGGAGCATCAGAATTTACGTGAAGTTAAGTAATCATTTTTGCACCTTTAAAGCGTCTGTTAAGCAAAACGGCCCACGAAAAGTGTCTGGCAGTATTGGCGACTTATTATTAAGAATATTGCCTTAAATATACGTAAAAATCAGCTTTCAGAATTTACGTGAGGTAAGTCATGTTTTTATGTACCTTGATTACCTGATACCTGAAAATTGGCCGTCTAAGCAAGCTAGCAGGTACGCATGCGTTGTTAGTACATACTAACACTACTCAATCGTCAACATTTCATTCGTCAGAAAATACGTGACGTCTGGCGGCCCTGGGATCTTACTCTATCTGTAATTGAACGTAGAAATCAGTGCACATTCTTCTTCTTAGCGTGTCAATGGCCAAGGAGATCACCCAGATTGGGCTAATTTCGTATTTCTAATTACTATTCGTAGTCTAATGCTAATTCGTTTTCGTAGTCGTAAAGTGCCAGCCAACTAAAACAAACTTATTATTTTAATAAAGCAACATATTAACATTTTATAGGTAATAATACACCAAAGTCGTAAATCAATTTAGTGAGAAGTTATTCAATCAGAAAATATCTGAGATCACCCAGATCGGGCTATTTTTTTTTTGCCCGCCGACGTAAATAAACACAAAATAAATAGAGCTTGTCAATAAAACATTTTTTAAAAAGAAAGAAAAAAAAATGTAACTCGAATGCCCAAGGCGTTTTTAAAACATTTGAAAACATAAAAATAGATGTCCTCTCGGCATCAGAAACAAGGTCCAGGCTGCTGGTCAGGCATTCATTCATTCATGCAGGTAATCATTGTGCCGATTGTCGTAACGGCTAATGGCTTTATAGCCCAGAGCCTTGACGAACATCTGTCGAGGCTCTTGCTTGGTGGTTGGATCGAGGGCCTTATTCAAAAGGCAGTACTCCTCGATACGACCCTTATTGTAAGGAGGTTCTTGTCTCTGCAGCCCTTACCACCTTGGTAGTTTGGACCCTGCTCCCGACACTGGCTGAAACGTATTTATCAGTTATCAGTACTAAGCAGCAGTACTATGCAGTACTGCTTAGTAGTGAGTCGGGCACATACTTGTAGTATGGTACCTCAGATTCCACAAGTTTATATTTCAAGGCAACCTGCTGGTGTATAATCCTGGCTACTTGGTTGTGCCTGTGCCAGTACTCACCGTTAGTCAGACGTATTGTTATTATTAGATATTTATTTTGTGTAGATTGTATACTACAGTATAACTATTATATGTAGTTTTATATTATTGTAATTCCGTTTATTCATTTAAGTGCTTACACATTAAAAATATTATTTTCTTTTTTTTTATTTCTATAAAAAGTTCTTACATTTGAGGAGCTCGTGGCTAAATATTAACAGCCGCACGGGTCGATCTTTAAGGTTACGCCGTGCTTGCCGAGGTTGTTCCGTGGATGGGTGACCATAATTACATAACGAGTTTCCTCCGTGCCTCGGAAAGCACGTTAAGCCGTTGGTCCCGGCTGTTATTTGTAGATCTTTGACAGTCGTTACGAGTAGTCAGATGCCAAAAGTCTGACATCCAGTCTTACCAAGGGGTATCGTATTACCCAGTTACTGGGTTGTGGAGGTCAGATAGGCAGTCGCTTCATGTAAAATACTGGTACTCAGCTGCATCCGGTTAGACTGGAAGCTGACCCCAAGATAGTTTGGGAAAATTCTAGGCAGATGATAATGAAAAAGTTCTTACTTTTTTTTAAATTCCTTAATTTTTTTATTAAAAATATTTGAACAAAAATGTAGGCCTTATTATTTTTTTAAACTTAGATAAAGAACTTGGGTGGCATAAAATGAAATGTTTGCGTCCATAAGCTCTATTTAATTATTGCGTTAATATTAGTTGGCTGGTTGGTTGAACAACTTCTCGGTGAATTGACTTACGACTTAGGTGTAACAATAAAAAATTTCACTAAATTAAGCTCTATTCAAATAATAAGTTAATTTTTATTGGCCGCACTTTTGAAATTAGCCCAAAAAAGTATGGAGGCTCTCCTTTTCAATAAATTTATCTGGCCCAAAATTCAGCTATGCGAACTCCGCTTGCTGACAGATGCAGTCATAAGATTGTTGTACGCTAAATTCAGGGCATGCAGCGCATGCTAAAAAGAAGTGCATGCTGGATAGGACTGTGTATTGTGGATATTGTTCGTAACTACAACATTTATTTGATTTATAACTTGCTTTTAAAACATAGTTTCACACATGATCAGTGGCCCCAGATCTATCTCAATTGTATTTGGTTGACAGTCGTCGAAATGAATGGTCACCCGAATCGTGGAAGGGAGACGCTTTGCCACACGAAATCGCATCGCAGCAATTCGTGTCGCAGTTTTCTGCTTTGCGAATTCGCATCGCGCCGATTCGCAGTTTTGTATACAAGCCCAATTCAAACATATGGCAATGTAGAACATTTACGGAGAAGCGGTTTGACGCGCGTTTGCTTGAGATGTAAGCGTTGCCCGCGGCGTTATGTCACACGGACAAATATAAGCACACGGCAGGGCCCGGGTTCGATTCCCACACGGAACAAATATACAAAGTCGTAGTTTTATCCAAAAATAATCATTTGTTTTTATTTTAAAATATAATTATAGTGATTAAAGGTTAGTTGATACAGTATTTTCTTATAAATCTGCTGGTGTAGTTTTCTAGAAAGTTGCCATTTCCTGATAGCAACAAGCGATTAGATGTGATAAGGTTCTCAGAAGAATTTGACTGTTCATCCATGCATGACCAATAGATAAAATTAGGGTTAGGTTGGATACTATCTGCAGACACCTGTCGTTTTATCACAATTCAGCTCGTATTAGCGTGATTCCTGTTGCAAACAAATCGATAACAAAAACAGAAATCGTTAAGACGTTTGTCCTGGCTATCGTTTAATTTTGTAGACCTTTGACAGTAATTACGGGTAGTCGAAAACCCGAAAATCTCACAACCGGTATCACCAAGGGAGTATCAAACTACCCAGTCACTTCATAGAGTTAAAAATCGTTAATATTATCATCGTCGAGTAATATTCGGTCCCTGCAAGTTAAATACTGGCATTCAGCTGAATTCGGTTGGATTGGAAGATGGCCCCAACATAGTTTGAAATAAATAATAGCTACACATAACGATGATTTAGATATCGGTAAAGTACACATTTATTTAGATATAGCTAAAACAAAATACTGCAGACTGTCTGGCAAAAGTGCCAGCCTATCAGCAATGACGCTGAAGGAAAAATCAAAACGTACGGGATTGACATTAGCTACCGAAAACTTTATCATTTTGTTTGTAAATACGAAACACTTTTATTGTCACTTGTATAGACCCTCAGCTTTAACGATTGAAGATGATTTTGAAACGTAGACACAGTACGCAGCAATGATAATCTCTAATAGAAACATTTATGGTCGAGCCACTTATAATTCTATTAAATGGTCAATGGCATGTGAGCGGGTTCATGAAAATCGATAAAGTCTCGACCTCAAAATGCATTTGGTAATAATTCACGGCGCACTCTAGACAGTTAGTGAAGCTACCAATCTACAGGCTTCAAAAATATTTATTAGCGCTAAATGTCGTACAATAAATAAAATCACGGTTCATGCACCATCACTTCTTACCGATTTGTAAGCCACGATATGCGGCTGAACATGTTAGAACTTTTTTGTATCCCATTATTATCTTGCATGCAATGTTTCATGAAGCATGCTTCAACAAATAAAAACTTATTTACTACTTACTTACTAACTAATGTAAAGAATTATATCAAAGAGAAAGCCGTCAAAGCCGTGACGTCTGACAGAGGCGAATTTAAGAAAAAAACGTGTTGCGCCGACCCAAAGTAGAATCGGACGCGGGCAGAGAGATGATGCTAAATGTGATACACAAGACGTTACACAATATATTAATGCAACGACACATTTCATCTCTAATTTTAAAATGGCATGCAAATTAAATTTCTATCAACAAGCTTAACAATCTATCTTTAATCAAGCAAGACATAAGCAACACAATAGTCATGAAAACAGCTGTGTGCGAAAACACCATAGCTTATTATCACAGACATTCGGTCCTTCTTTTATTTATCGTGTGGTCAGTAACTCAGTACAGACGCCAGCACTCCAGCAGGTCAAACTACCCGAAACTGTCAAATTTTCCCAATCAACGTTGCAACGTATTCTTTAACAATAAGGTTGAAAATCTATTAAATTTTGACAGACTGTTGTAGCTTGATGTGCTAGCGTCTGTAGCTAACCTGGCTCCCTATTCACAAATGCTCGGTTTCGATTTCGATTCGATAAGTCGTATGTCTATCTTGTTTTGGCATTACGAAAGCGAGCGAGACAAACATACGACTTTCCGAATCGAAATCGAATCCGAGCGTTTGTGAATACTGGGGCTGGTCTCAGAGTTTTCGGCCGCCCACGGGCGTTTGACTTGGCTTTATAGGCCCTCGACAAATATCTCTCAGCCATGCTGGCCTCACGATGTTTTCCTTCACCGAAGCGAGTGATAATTATACAATACGCATATGATTCTGAAAAGTCAGAGGTGCGTGTCTTGGGTTCGAACTTGGAAATTTGGTCCTTTTTATAGTAATGAGGACATAGAGACTTGTTGTGGAACAAACCAACGAGCAATCGCCAACCTTTGTACAAATGTACAATGGTGGTCTTATCCCAAGCTCAAACCGCAAACAAGATATTATCTGGTAGTGACATAATTACAAAAAATATCGTATACCTAAACTACCTAGTAGATAGTTGTCTGTACAAACAAACATATTATTACTTAAATACCTCAGCTATCATTATTTATCTGTAATTATGATAACTTGGAAGGTAAGTTATGTAATTGTTTATTATGACAACGCTGGTCGGCTGGCTAAGATCTGCAGTCACCGATACGCTGCCTTCGAACGCAGTCGTTCGCAGCAGTTCGTATCGCTCGAAAAGTAGTTTTATTTTAATGTATGTTAATTTACTAGTGGTATATTAAGTGTGTGTGTACATTTTATCAATGTAAGTATTTAACGTTTATACTTATTTAAATGTTAGATAACAACTCACATGTCCCAATCTTTTCTTTATCTAAGCTCGGAGTAGATTTTTAAAATATAGGTAAATAAAAACAGTGTTATCATTGTGTAGCTAATCTAGAAATAGTTAATTCAGATTAATTGCGCGACTGTCAATAAGAAAGGGCAGAAAAAATAGCGTTTATATTTACTAGAGAATTATCCTACTAATATTATAAACGCGAAAGTTTGTAAGTATAGATGGATGGATGGATGATTTTTTGTTACTCTTTCACGTAAAAACTACTGAATGGATCTGGATGAAATTTGGCACAGGGATAGATAATAGTCTGGAATAGCACATAGGATATTTTTTATCCCGGTAGTGCAATCCCGCGGGACAATTACCGAAAAAACGCGGGCGAAGCTGTGGGCAGAACAGAAGCTAGTGGGTTAATATATGATACCTCTTTCTAACTTAAAACTGTTGTATTAGAGGAAAAAATTACTTTCGTGTTGGGTAGCCCATTTATCGAGGAAGGCTATAGGCTATATAACATCACGCTACGACCAATAGGAGCGGAGCGTCAATGAAAAATGTTGCTAAATCGGAGAAAATGTGACGTAAACGGAGTTGCGCGGGTCAGCTAGTCATCAATATAAGTGATGAATGAAACACGGGCCTCCTAATAGCCTATCTCAATGAATAGCCATCACTATTGTCATTGATCCAATCAACACTATTCAGAATACAAATGACCTAACCTATGTCGCATAATATTGCCATACACTTATGCCACATTATAAATTTATGCATTAGCTCTGGAATATTCCCTAACGGTTTAAAAACAAGTATCGTAAAACCACTCTTCAAAAAAAACGATAAAGAGAATTTAGTTAACTATAGACCCATTGCCCTAATTCCAATATTTTCAAAAGTCATAGAAAAGATTATTTATGAGTCAATTAATAAGTTTTTAGGTAAACACAATATTTTATGTGATGAGCAAAAAGGATTCAGGAAAGACAAAGGGATAAATATAGCTATTTACGACTTGCTTAATATAATAATGGAGAATGTTGATAAAAAAAATCCAATCTGCGCAATCCTCACAGATATGACCAAAGCTTTCGATTGTGTTCATCATGAAACCCTGATTGATAAGCTTTACATGTACGGAATAAGAGGAAACGTTCTTGATCTTATTAAGACATATCTAAGTGGCCGAAAACAATACACAGAAATTTCTAAAATTTGCACTAAAACTAGGCGTGAGAAAAAATACAAATCCGAAGCAAGAGTCATCACACATGGCGTGCCTCAGGGGGAGTGCTTAGCTCACTCTTATTCTTGCTATACATAAATGACCTACCTCATCACATTAAACACCCCATGGTCTTATTTGCCGATGACAGTACCGCACTAATTAAATGTACAGACATTAATAAATACGAACAGGACGTAAATACTACACTTAAGGACATTGCGGATTGGCTTGACAAAAATAATTTAATAATTAACTTGCAAAAAACCAATATAATGCACTTTTATCAACGCACATCAATACCGAATATAGTGATAGAATATAATAACTGTAGTATAGACCAAGTAAAAACTGCAAAATTTCTAGGTATACTGTTGGATAGCCAGTTGACTTGGAAACCTCAAGCAGAAGAAGTTTGTAAAAAACTAAGCGTATCTGCGTATGTCCTATATAATCTAGCAAAAAAGGTTAATACCACCACGACAGTAGTAGCATATCGTGGACTAGTCGCGTCCATTTTAAGATATGGAATAATCTTTTGGGGAAATTGTACTCTGCGAGAACAGGTGTTCAAAGCTCAAAAACGTTGCGTAAGAGCAATGCTTAATATGAAAGTGACAGATAGTTGCGTTCCAGTGTTTAAGACCCTCAAACTTTTAACTTTCCCGTGTATGTATATTTTAGAAGTCGCAATTTTCGTTAATTGTAACAAGAAACTTTTCCCAACAATGTCAGAAACTAGGAATAGACCTATAAGAAGTCAGTATAAGAACTTGCTGAATGTTGAAAGATGTAATACTGCTTTGCTCAAAAAAAGTGTTATTAGTATGGGCCCAATCATTTTTAATAAAGTACCCAATATTATTAAAAATGACACATTACAAAATTTTAAAAAGAGACTGACTTCATTATTAATTGCAAAATGTTATTATTCAGTAAATGACTTTTTAAATGATACAGACTTATCTATTGAATAATATAATGTATAATATTATAAAGATTTCATTAACACTACTTATTTTTTTTGTCTTCATTTATTCTGATTTTACATATTTTTTTTTTTTACAAATGTACCTAAATGATGTCTTTGTTTTAACTTAACCGATTTTGTATATTATAATTAATATTAACATACTTATTGATGTCATTATTTAAATTTGTATGATTTTATTCCAAGTAGTAGATTTTAAAATTATGTTTTCTTTTATCTGGAATGGAATATTAACCGACTAGTACTTTAACTCGAAACCATTATTTCAATTAAGTTATAAATTTCTTTAATGTTTGCATGCCTAATTTATGGTAAATTGTACAAGGCTCACCAATTTTACTTTTTACACCTTATTTTATGTACCTACAATTTATGCAAATAAATTTTACTTTACTTTACTTTACTTTACTTTATGTTATTTCGCTGGTTAAAACGGCAATACACGGTGTAAATCACCTCATCACGAAGCCGTCAACCAAGCATTCTGTACATGAAACTAAGTAACTTTACGCAAAAAATATTGCTGAGAAACAACTTTTTTTTGGGGGGTGTAAAATCATGTTTTGTGGTAGAACTCAATGTAACGCACTCAAAACATTGTGCTGATGGACAGATTGAATAGTACGGGGGACGTGGAGGTGTTTAAAGTAAAATCTTACATTAAAAACTTGTATTTATAAAAATACTTGTCAAAAAGTTGGAACTTTGACCCCTAATATCTCCGTAACTAGAAGGTTCCCAAGTATGGTGTAGAACAAAAAAATGATCGCAATGAGAAGGAGAACCAGTGCCTTTCGGTTTCGTTAAGAGGTGTTTTACGCCTTTTATATACTGGGCAATTGCTATTAGGAGCAGCGGTGGCCCAGTGATGGCAGCCCCGACTTACGAGCAGTAAGTCGTAGGTTCAAATCCAGACAGGCACATTACTTTGTGTAATTTATTTCATCACCGCTGCTCTCAAAACGGTGAAGGAAAACATCGTGACGAAACCGGCATGTCTTAGAACTAAAAATTCGAAGACATGTGACATCTACCAACCCGCACTGGGCCCGCGTGGTGGATTAAAGCCCGCTCCCTCTCATTGAGAGGAGGCCTGTGTCCCAGCAGTGGGAACATTGTAGGCTGATGATGATGGTGATGAATTGCTATTATAATCTGGAACAAGTGAAACGAATCATGTTTCGTGTAACATTTGCAAACTTTACTGCTTTCACTGTTAAACTGGATGTAAATATTGACAATTGTTTTCTGTTACCAAGTCGGTGATACGTGTATAGGTCGATGGATCTGACAGTCTGTGTCAGAAAGAATATAATCTTCTAATATTATACAGGATGTATGGATGTTTGTCACGCAAGAACTACTGAATGGATCTAGATGAAATTTGGCACAGGAATAGATAATATTCTGGAATAGCACATATGCTACGTTTTATCCCAGTATTACGATCCTGTGGGTAAATTAACCTAAAAAAACCCAGGCTAAGCCGTGGGCATATGCTAGTTTATTTTTAGTAGGTATTTAATTGGACGTGTTTCCATGCAAAAATACTGCTTAGTGACAAAATATATATCAGTAAGCTGCTTATCAATTAAATACACGTCAGACTCACAAGCTTTGATAAACTTCGGCTGAGTATCAACCGCAAAATCGATTAAATTACAAGGTCAATCTGTGCTTGTCGCGGTCAAGGTCAGGATGGGTGGATCGTACATTAACACCGCTCCTTAGAATCAACTAGACTGTAAGATTATACGTATGAGTCAGTTATCTGAGTAAATAGTCGAAACCGTCTATATTAGTCTTTACAGTCTAAAAATCATTTATAGCTGCATGTCTATGTATTGTGTTGCTGCATCACTAACAAAAACTCTTGTTAGTGATTCGAAGCAGGTTCCTATGTTTTTGTGGGTACAAGTTGTACGAATAAACACTTGCAAACTATACCTAAAACACTAGCTGATCGGCCTTGGTCGGTGTGGCCTCCTATTCATATTATTTGGTAATGGAACAGGTACTACAAACGCCAGCACAGCAACTTATAACAATCTGTCAAACTTTAATAAAAATCAATCACTGTTAATAGATTTTCAACTTTATGTCTAAAAAATTAAGTCGAAGGTTGATTGGGAAAATTGACCGTTTTGCGTAGCTTTATGTGCTAGCGTCTGAACATACATTATTTTATAAAACTAGCTGTGCCACGCTTTTTCACCAGACAGACCGGGGTAAAAAGTAGCCTATGTGTTAATCCAGCGGGTGTGGGTATAAGCTATCTACATACCAGATCTCATTCTAATCCGTTCAGGCGTGAAAGAGTGACAAACACACACACACACACTCACTCACAAAATTTTTCGTCTTTATAATATTATTGTGATTATCATCAACGGATTCTATAAAGTACTTAAATATTTATTCACCCACAATAAATCAGATGACAAAAAAAAAACATACCGTCGAATTGATAACCTCCTTCTTTTAGAAGTCGGTTAAAAACAAATTTACACGATGGGCCAAAACTGAAAGGCAACATCTCTTTCCCATAGGACTAATATTTTGAGCGTCGTCGTCTGGAGAAGGTTAAAATTTTGTCCAATAGGAAAAACTAAATAGACAAAACAACGATTACATAACGCTTCTTCGTGCAGTTGTAAATAGACTGTTAATTACAAACAGATACTGAAATTCTATATTTAATATCTCCCAGGATATTCATTTTTAGGAGCAGTTTGCGGGAGAGCCCGTGTCAGTAATAATAGATATTTTTAGAATATCCTTCACCTTGTAGATATTTTTAGACAGACTATCAGCGACTATTGTTTGGCCCGTTATAAGTAGGTTACATCTGATCGGATTTTAAGTCATAGTGCAATTAACGATGATAAAGACGAAGGCACAAGAAGAGATGGATGGATTCTGTGTAGAATGATACGAAAGAAAAAAATCTGTTTACGTTATATTTTTTTGTAAAAAAAGTTTTTATTTTAGCCTTTTCAGTTATGTTACCTCACATAAATCCCAGTCATGTAACATTTTTACGTTGTAACTAGACACCAGCACATCGTACATACATACGACAAAGGACAAAATGCATACTAAGGAGGATGACTCAAAAAGTAAAAAAAATCAAAGATAATAAAAATCATATGGGCCCACTGGGCAAGCTTTCTCTACCATTTGGTATTGAAATCGTCGAACTAGAATCGTGTAAATCGGTCCAGTAATCACGGAGAAATAGGTGAACATACGTGAAAAATGTACATAAATATTTTTTTTAATGTTCATAGAATGAAAACTACTGGGCCAAACTATGTTAAATTTTTATGGCACCAAATAGCAACTATTCCGCATCAAAACAATCACGTAAATCGGATCATAAATACCAGCGTAATCGGTGTACATACATAAAACAAAAAATACCAATCGAATTGAAAAACCTCTTTTTTGAAGTCGGATAAAAAATATTGAATTATGGCGTGATAGTCAATAGCGGAGAATGCAGGGAAAAAGGTTTTGCACCGACTCCAAGTAATATAGGACAAGTGCAGGACAACGTTAATGCGATCAAAAACAGTGCAAGCTCACCTAGAGCGTAACCTATTTCAACGTTGTTTCTTCTTGCAGATGGTGCGACTCCTATTCATAGCGCCCATTGTGGCAGTCATCGCACTACCGGTATACTTTCTACTGCTGAAAGGTCCTCCTCCATTACCAGATATTGACTACAACGAGTGGTGGGGACCAGAGAGCTTGAAGGCGAAGCAGGATACCAGTGTCAAACCATTCAAAATTAGCTTTTCGGAGACTGTAAGTAATATTATTCATTATTCTCTTGTCTGTGTTCCAATTTATTTGGGGTTGACGCAACAGGACTTTTTCTTACATACTTCTCTATTACCAGTCATCGCTTCAAAGTTAGAGCGAACGATATTTTTTTGGGTTCGTACGAACGTCGACTTTGTCTCTGTCATCTCTTACCTAGACTAGAGTCAAGATAAAACCCATCTCAAAAAAAAAAAAAAAAATCTTATAAGACACTTTTTTTCTTGCCATATCATCGTTTACACAGTCCATCCGTTGTTTCTTTGGTCTTCCCCTACTCTTATACCTATCCACATTCATACTTTAAACTATCCTCACAACACTTTCCTCATTCCTTCACATCACATGCACAAGTAATAAATTAACGAAACGATTTTATTTTCCAATTATTTTATTGTCATATCCCATACAATAAAATTATTCTTCCGTACACCATTTTTTAAACAATAAGGCATGATGATGTCATAGTACGTTACAATAGATAGCCTGGAATTTGAATAATGGCAAGAATTATCGATTGTTTGATTCTCGATAGAAATCCCTACTTTTTAATCTTTCAGACCATCAAAGATCTGAAGGACCGTCTCAAAAGATCGCGTGCCTTCACCCCCGCTCTGGAAGGCGTCGCCTTCGAGTACGGATTCAACAGCGCTCAGCTGGACGGCTGGCTCAAGTACTGGGCCAATGAGTACCAGTTCAAAGAGAGGGAGACCTTCCTCAACCAGTTCCCACAGTTCAAGACTAATATCCAAGGGCTTGATATACACTTCATCAGGGTTACTCCCAAGGTTTGTATCTTTAACTTTTGAGTGAACTATTTTTGTTTTAAATGCTGTCTTGAAAGTCTTCTAAATTTGCTTTTGGTGGAATAGGTGGAAATGATCATTATGATCAACTTTCAGCATTCAGATTCCATTCGAAAAACTAAACAACCAATATAACCAAGTAGGAGGAGCTGGAAACCGCAAACCAACCGCGTGGAAAAAGCATATGGCATTCAACTGCCGTAGACCGGTGTGTGCAGTGGAGATAATGACTGTGAATAACCATATAACCTCCTTTTCTCCGCAGGTTCCCGCCGGTGTAGAAATCGTGCCACTCCTTCTACTCCACGGATGGCCAGGTTCCGTTAGGGAGTTCTACGAGGCCATCCCTCTCATCACTGCAGTCAGCAAGGACAGGGACTTCGCTATTGAAGTCATCGTGCCCAGTCTGCCTGGCTATGGATTCTCTGATGTAAGTGACTTTTTAACCCCCGACTAAAAAAAAAGAGGGGTGTAACTGTTATAAGTTTGACGTGTGTATCTGTGTGTCTGTGTATCTGTGTCTGTCTGTGGCATCGTAGCTTCTAAACGGATGAACCGATTTTGATAAAATTGGTTTCGTTTGAAAGGTATTTTAATCGAGAGTGTTCTTAACTATGTTTCAAAAAAATCTATTCAGCCGTTTGATGGTAATCATCTCTTTTCTAGTTGAAGGGAAATTAACAATTTCCACAGGTCTGATCGATTCGAAGTTTGAAATCTTGTCACTTGTCACCATGGGCATTGCCAGGGGGGGTGTGGGTGCTACCCCCCCCCCCCGCCCGCCCCCAGTTTTTTTTTTTTAATTTTTGCTGTTTTCGTTAATTGGCGAGATGACACGCAACACCGAGAAAAGTGGAAGCAATGGGGGAGGCCTATGCCCAGTATTGGGACAGTCAAGGCTAAGATAAAACAATATAAGTTTAAAAAGCATGAAATAAAAATTAAATTCAAAATTTAAAAAACCCCCGACACAAAAAACCGCGTCTTAGCGTCGGGGGTCCGCTTTGTTATGTGCTTGTTCTAAGCGGTCTACTAACAGTCAGTTTTTTTCAATACTGATAGATTCGAAACATGGGGTGACATGGGTCTACGTTTATATCCTGATCTTTTTATCCAAGTCATTGCGAACATCCCTTATTTTTTAGGCAACCAGTGTGGTGTTTAATGTTCGTGTTGATAATTTACTTAATCGCATTTTAAAGATTGTTTTAAATTACAAACAAGTTAGAACACGTTTTGTTTTAACTCGTTTATCCCAAGTAATCATGAAAATATGATGACTCACGATGACATGTCATGTACCTAATCTTCGAATTGATATCGAGATGTTTGTCTACTTATTCTGTAGTTTCATGATGCGTGAGCAAAATATGTATTACCTTAATTTCAAAGTCCAATTTTAAGATTAGGTAAAATAACGTTTAGTTTTTATCACTCTCAGTACATAATTATGTAAACTTTTTTTTTTCGGTAGAAATTAAGTGTTTAGGTATTTTTAAATACCAAAGTTCACAATATTCAAATTACATACATACCTAGGTGTTGGTATGATATTCGCACATTCCGTATACAAAAAAAATAATCTGCTGCCCCATACAAAATTGCAATACCCTATTTGACCCAAATGTATGGGGCAGCTGATATTTTTTTCGCTATTACGATGTTTGTCCGATGGAGAAACATGTTCAGTTTGATGGTCTGTAGCACACCCTTAAGTATGTATATACCCTTTCCGTTACACCCTGTATACGTATACAATACGTAGGTAGGACGTATCGAGGCTGAGATTTTAAAAATGTTTGAGACAGAAGTAGACTTGGACAGCCATTCGAACCCATCATCCACTGTTGCATCACTTGCATCCATTGAAAAATCCGTGCGTAATATTATATTAAAAGCAACGGTTATTAATGCTCGTTCCCATATTCCCGTCTGCATGATAACAGGCCATTGCCCTTTGCAATTATGATTTAATTTAAAAATAAGGAATATTGTTATTAATTTATTGGACTTATTCAATGTATCACACAACAATCTATTAGAAATAATACCGACGAAACAGTAATTCTAAAGTAAGAAAAAGACTTAATACCAAATTAAAATCAAAGGACTAAAAATCAAAACAGAACATAAATACGACCAAAACACATCTTAATTCTTTCTAATTATAATTTACCCGCAGGCTGCAGTACGTCCCGGTCTGGGCGCCCCACAAGTTGGAGTGGTGATGAGAAACCTGATGCACAGGCTCGGGTACAAGAAGTTCTACCTGCAGGGAGGTGACTGGGGCAGTCTGATTGGCAGCAATATGATCACTCTCTTCCCCGAGGTAAGAAGAGAGGGTGGTCTTGAGTGAAATTCAATTAAAACTCTTTAGTAGTTTTTAGTTAATCTTAAGGTATCTTAATAACAGCTATAAGTTAACCATGTTTAGTAAAAGGACGTGCTGTACGTCGATTCTGTAAAATTCAGACGACAACTAACATCTCACATCGCTATCCACTGTCACTTCGCGTAAGGTTCAAAATGACCTTGATTTTGTAGCCAAGGGAGCATCGAAGTGTCGGGGGAATTACCTTACAGAATGCCACTTCTTACGTCATCTCATACTTATCTGTCAAAATCTCCCCGTTAATTTAGTTCAACTCGCTGACACGCTCGTAGTGGTAGCGCTAGTGTAAATTCGAATTATCAACCGGGTTTTTAGAATGCCAAACAAGAAACTCACAGCGGATTCAGATTCGAAGTTCTAAGTGAGGTCTTACAAAATCACACCGCTGGGCCGACTATATAAGTAACTGTTTGACCAGGAGCTACACGCTCAAAAAAACAAATGAATGAAATTTTTTAAAGCATGCCACAAGGCTTCGCAACATGACTGTACTGACGTGAAGAAATCAAATGACCCTTTACTGATACTGTAAATCCTTTCGCAAGTCGCATCTCCCGAGGTCGTAATTGGGGCGTAAGCCCGCATTTACACTGATGGATAGTTAATGCAAGGATTTTTTATACACATAATCAACTCTCAATATTAAACCGACCAATCATAATCCAGCCGGGCATTCCATCGCGTCAGAAAACTCACTGCTGGACTTAAAACTCGCGGTGCTAAGCAGAGCGCTTAAAATTCTGAGCGCCATCCTAAACAGCGGATACGGGAAGATGATCATGATAATGAAACAAATGTTTTATTTTTATTTCCAGGAGATTCTCGGCTTCCACACCAACATGGCGAACACGATGACCCCACTCGGCACAGTTCTGGAGTTGATCGCTTCCTTCTACCCTCCCCTGATTGTGGACGCGAACCTCGCCGACAGAATGTATCCATTGGGGAAGAAGTACTCTTACCTGATTGAGGAATCCGGTTACATGCACATTCAAGCAAGCAAACCTGATACCGTGGGTAAGTCGGCTGTCGTTAATTTAGCCTGCTTTGAGAGGTCATGGTAGGCCAGCTGGTCTGATATACCCCCCCCCCCTAACGCCCCCTTCATAACGTGTCACGCTTCACATTCTACCAACTGAGCCATCAAATCTGTTTTTAGTTACTTCTACGATATGCACTTGCAGAAAATATGTATAATCTTCTACATTAGTGTTTTATTGATCACCATCACGCTAACCGTTGGCGCTTTCACTATCAAACTGACAAATTGATCATCCAGTTTTGCCCTCCCGTCTCAAAACGAGTTAATTTACAAAATCTTCGTCTGTACGCGTCATCGTATCTCTTAAACGAATGGCCAGATTTTAAGCTACATTTGCCTTTTTCCAGGTGTTGCCCTCTCCGACTCCCCAGCCGGTCTGTTGGCATACATCTTGGAGAAGTTCTCCACCTGGACCCGACCTGAGCACCGCAACAAACTTGACGGAGGTCTGACTTTCCGCTTCACTAAGGAACAACTCATTGACAACCTGATGATGTACTGGGCAACAGGGTCCATCACTACGTCCATGAGGCTGTACTCTGAGAACTTCAACTCAAAAATCATGGGAATGAAACTTGACGAGTAAGATTTATGATTTACTTAGTTTGATAATATTTTTCTTATTTGCGATGGGTCTCTTGACTCTAGTCTAGGTCAGAGATGACAGAGACAAAGTCGTTGATGGTACGAGCTTACCCAAAAGAAGCCTGTTCACTCTAACTTTGAAGAGATTGAGCCATAATTAACCAATGATCGGAACACTATGTTTAACAGCAGAATGTCGATTGATGATCGCGACAGTACTTGTGTTGTTATGAAAAAGAGACACTGTGAACAACCATGCTCTAAATCCAGGTCAAACGTGCTTCTATGGAGTTTAATCAAATATCTTCTGTTTCTGCTTCTCAGTTTAAAAAAAAACAGAGCATACAACAGTGAAGTTATACAATGCCCTGTTAATACCTCTTGAAATTATGACTTTCAGAAAAATAATGTTTATTATTCTCGAGGAGGAGCTCGTGGCTAAATATTAACAGCCGCCCGGTTCGATCTTTAAGGTTAAGCCATGCTTGCCAGGTTGGTCCGTGGATGGGTGACCATAATTACATACCGAGTTTCCTCCGTGCCTCGGAAAGCACGTTAAGCCGTTGGTCCCGGCTGTTATTTGTAGATCTTTGACAGTCGTTACGAGTAGTCAGAAGCCAAAAAGTCTGACATCCAGTCTTACTAAGGGGTATCGTATTACCCAGTTACTGGGTTGTGGAGGTCAGATAGGCAGTCGCTTCACGTAAAATACTGGTACTCAGCTGCATCCGGTTAGACTGGAAGCCGACCCCAAGATAGTTTGGGAAAAGGCTAGGCAGATGATGATGATGAGAAAAATAATGTTAATTCTGTTGTCCACAGAATCCCAACCCCAGTTCCATTTTGGGCACTCCAAGCGAAATACGAGCTAGCATACCAGCCTCCTTGTATCCTGAAGCTCAAGTTCCCCAATCTAGTGGGCGTGACAGTTATGGATGATGGAGGGCATTTCTTGGCCTTCGAGCTGCCGAAGCCTTTCTCTGAAGATGTCCTGAAGGCGATAGGAGAGTTCAGGAAACTGGCGAAGAAGAATACCAAGACTGATTTGTAATTTTAGCTGGGAATTAAAATATTTGTACAGAAGAGTCGTTTTTTTATGATGTGGGTATGACTGACATGACATACTCATATAATTTTTGCATTGATCGCGAAGTCTTGCATTTGATGTTAATATGTTCCTTGTGATGTATAAAGCATTTTAGAGGAAAGGGATGAATATAATTGTGAACAAGACGAAGGGTACGGTGTTTGAAAGAGAACTTTATTCTACCCCTCCTCCGAAATCTCGGGCATCTATATAGAAACCCACCTATCCCAGGCGGAATAGTACAATTTTCAAACTCGCTAATACATCTAATCGTTACTTAATTCAATATTAGTTGACATATTTACTCCGATTATCTTTCTGAATGAATGAGCAATAAAAAATAAGTAATCCGACTATCGAAAACTCACGCTCCAAAAAGTTTGAAACAAGAAAATATCCTAGGATAGCCGTATTCCATCTACTTCATAAACTTTAGGGCTAGTCACATAGCAGCCTATAACCAGCAAGCGGACGATCCAGACGCTGACCCTCCAACAACGATACCTCATTTTTCAAATTGATCTAGAATATATTCTAACTTTGATAGCTAATATCTCAGAAACGTGACGAATTAAAGTTTTTGTCTCATACAAAACTAGTTTGTATTGATACCAGTTATAGATTAATAGAGCTCGTATGCGAGGCCGCGACTTTGAGAGAATATTAAAATTGCGGAAGATAGGCAGGCCACGATTCATACAAAAATCTTCCAACCCCTTTCTTAGCTCTTATTGAGAAATCGATATGCCCATGACCTGCTTTTTGAGACTTCAGCCAACCGAAGCCAATAAGTTTGATACGCATGTGTTACCTCGTACAGCGCTGCATGTTTTTTTTGAAACTGTATTGTTTTTTCAATGAAACTTCTAGACAGAACAGTGCCCTTCTCACACATTGTCATTAAAGCGCCACAAGAACCGATCCATCCTCCTCCAGCCGATTTAAAAATTGTATTTTTCCAGGGGTCGGCCTCTACGGCTCACCAGCCGGTCTTCTGGCATACATCTTCGAGAAGTTCTCCACCTGCACACGACCTGAGTACCGCAACAAACTTGACGGAGGCCTCACCGTCCGCTTTAATAAGGAATAGCTGATAGACAATCTCATGATGTACTATGACTTTTACTACCTCCATGAGGCTGTACTCTACGACGTTTAATTCGAAGATCATGGGGTGGAAGTTGGACGAGTAAGTAACTGTTATATCAATGGTAACTTTTTGAGTGCAGAAATGATATTATGATACACTTCAAAATAGATAAATATTATGGGAATCTTGAAGCTTTATAGTTATATTTTTAGCAAATTTAGAGTTATATTTTTAGTTTTTTACAGTAACGGGACAAACAGAAATGTGAAAAGTAACGAACAAGTTTCCTTAAGGAAATTATTAAGTACAACAAGGCCTAATCGTGGGCCTTTTCACCGCTTCTTCAGATTAAAACGCGAACCTGCGTACTGTACTGAAACACACATCAAGCTACAACAATCTGTATTTCATTAATAATAATAATAATAAGTTTTTTTTTTTAATAATAATAAGTTTATTGTTCATAAAAGAAACATAACAGTTGTGGCATACAAATCGGTGAGCCACAAACTAAGCATCGCTTGTGTCTTGTGGCTCAGGAGTGCGAAATTATACAAATTAAAGCATTTAAATACAACAGTTTCTAATAAAACATTAGCATTATGAAGTAAGGACGTTTGAGTGATTTTATAATGTGCTCTGAACGCAATATGAACATTAAGTAATAAAAATAAAATTAAAATATAAACAATGTATGTATGTAATAGATTTTCAACTTTTTAATTAAAGTATAAGGTTCAAGGTTGGTTGCGAAAATTTGACAGTGTCGGATAAAAACGGGTAGCTTGAGTTGCTGGCGTCTGTATCTACTTACCGTTTACATTAAACCCTACTTATTGTCGCGACAAACAACCACCCTGCTATCTACAAAACACAAACTAAACTTCACCACCTCCCTATACCAATCTCATAAAATCACACTTAATCCGGCTATTGGCCTAATAAAAATCAATCAGACCTTATCTCGCGCCCCGGGTTTGCGCGCGAACGTCGCTCGGTCACGTGGCAAACGCGTGTGCATACGCGAAGGGGATTAGAAGGGAATAGCAAAGCTGCTTATTTGTCATCATTTGCTATTTTATTTGAGTAGGCGTTCGTGCGTTTTGATATTTTTGTGGTCCTGTGCGAAGGTCCTGTGGGAGATTTTGTTAGGAAGTTTTTAATGCGTTATTATTATTGTAATGAAGTTGAATTTGACTCTGAGGATGCGTCTTTAAATTTGAGAGACTAGAATTGCTTAGTATCCAATCTTTACTATTATTCAGCTTTTCTTGTAGATGCCTAAAAACCAATTTTGATTTGAAACTAAAGGAATAAGTAAGCAGGATTTTATTATTTTTGTAGTAATTGGTTTCGTTACCTACCTCTTCATAATTATCTCGTAATTAAGACATCTTCTTATTACCTAACACACGTGTTAAACTCATTACCCTACTTTCCGTTCGGAGTCGGTAAACAGTTAAGATTTTTGACTATTAGTGACTAATGTGCAAAGTAATTAACTGATAATGACACTAAACGACAAGCCTATCATTAAGTTAAAGAATGCATTCATTAAAATTAAATGTTTAGTTAGCAAGAAGCGAAACTATTACCTATTTTGGTCTTTCGATACTAACATTTTGCAAGGCAACGTAATTTAAATGAAGAAGGTTTGACAAGAAATTAGTTCTGTTAGCTGACTTGACAGACATTCAATATTCATTCCAAATTTATAAAGAAAACTAGCTGTCCCGCGCAACTTCGTCTGCGTCACATTTACCCCGTTTTCGCAACATTTTTCATTGTTACTCCGCTCGTATTGGTCGTAGCGTGATGATATATAGCCTATGTCCTTCCCCAGGTTGAAATCTATCTTCTTGCCAAATTTCATTAACATCCGATCAGCCGTTTAGTCGTGAAAAGGTTACAAACAAACAGAGTTACTTCCGTATTTATAATATTAGTATAGAAGTATGGATGACACTGCCAGTATTCCCTCTGATTTTCCGGGAAATTACACAGTCTGAAAACTTTATATTCGGACTAGTACAAACATTTGAATTAAACAACCAAATTGTTTTCAATGTCGGTGATTTATGAACGGCAGACAATTTTATTTGTAACTGGAATAACTGAATGTTTTTTTTCCTATAATCCATTTTCTAAAGACAATAAATTATTCTCACATTCGCATTTTGAATATTAGAAAGGAGAGAGGTGTGAATGTCATCAATATGAAACATAAACCCAATGTCCTGAAACCTCTGCTAACGTGAGATAAGGAAGGCTAACAAATACGCCACAGAGCGGAGGGGTGGAAATTCAATTTCCATCATAAAATGGAGGTGGGCGTAGCGACCCGCCCCTCTTAATAGAAAGAGAAAGGTGATACAGATGCGACAAAACGTCGTTAACACCACGTAAGTCAAGTATTTATGGTTTTGACATGTTTGCAATTTTTGAAAGGGGACGAGTCGTGAACACTTCAAAAAGTGCTGATTATCAGCCTAGTTTGAATAAATGACTTTTGATTTTGATTTTTCAAGGATTTTAAAATTTTTCGCTGTGGCAGTCAACAAGAGAGTTCCCAGACTTAATTATCAGTGTAACGGAATATCATCGTCACAGAAATAATACAGCACGTAGGGTATATCGACAATATTGTGTTCAAACTAACTTTTTATATGTACCCACTATGCATTGATTTTTGTTATTGAATTTGTATAAAAGGGACAGTCTTTTCGAAATAAAGCATTCCATACTCAACCTTACCACGAGTCTCATTTCCATATCCTGCGTATCTAACAGTGGTGACCCCGACTGAAGAAACTCCAAGAAGCTAAGATGAACCCGATTAATTCAAAAACTAACGATGGAAGTGAATCATCGTCGCTTAAAGACTCGCACGAGCTGTCAGCCGTCTCGTACAACCAACGGATACCGCCTCTATGGAGAAACAGAATCAAGCTTTGGTTCCTGCAATTTGAAGCGATCGTGTCTGCTGGAAAACTAAGCGACAAGGAATTATCGGAGCTGCTCATCCGCCAACTCGACCTACAAGATCTAGACGAAATTCAAGACATCATGTTCGATACCCGACATGCAGCAGAAAACAACAGATACGCTACCATGAAGATGAGGCTCATCCAAACCTACGACGAGAGCGACCACACTAAACTCGAGCGGCTACTGTCAAACGTGGAACTAGGAGATTTGAAGCCTTCGCAACTATTACGCCGCATGCAAAATTTAGCCGGTAACAACATCGCTGACAACACGCTTCGTGTTATATGGACGAAGCACCTACCTCCATCTGTACGCGCCATTCTAGCTGTGAGCGAGACTATAGCCAAGAAAACCGAGCTAAATGAGTTAGCAATAATGGCCGACAAAATGCTGGAACAACTTCACCACCAAATATCAGCAGTACACAACACGACGGCAACACCATCCACTCCACCTGTAGCTAAAAATCATGAAAACGCATTACTTCACGCGAAGATCGACATGTTGGCGAAAGAAATATCGGAATTAAAAACACACCACGGCCGCTACGGAAGGCAGCGCGGGCGCAACTGGCGAGGCGCGCGTCATCGATCACGCAGTTCATACAGATCGCCGCATGATAACCGCCGGTCGGACTCGAACCAACAACACAGGGCCGAGTATAACGACAATTCCGTTTGTTATTTTCATCGAAAGTTCGGCGGACAGGCGCGAAAATGTACTAGACCATGTACTTTTGAAGATAAGCACTCTTCAAGCTCGGGAAACTAAAGCAGGTGTTAGCAGAGACGGAAGCTGGCGCCTGGGAAAAATCACACCGTCTATTCCTGAAAGACAAGAAGACAAATCTAAGCTTTCTCATCGACACTGGTGCAAACATATCCGTCATTCCTGGAAAACGCTGCGAAATCCTGAAGCCAACCGCATTCAAACTATATGCAGCAAACAACACAGAAATAGCTACCTTCGGTGAAAAAACATTAGACCTAGATTTCAACCTGAGACGACCATTCAGATGGAAGTTCGTCGTAGCAGCAGTCAGTAAGCCTATCATCGGCGCTGATTTTTTGAAGCACCATTCTCTACTAGTCGACCTCGCTGGAAAATGTTTAATCGACAAGATAACTAACTTGTCAGTGAAGACGTCCATTTGCAAGTCCACAGCACCAACCATCAGAACTATAGACCTGGAACAAAAATATCATGACATATTGGCGGAATTCCCCGATATAACAAGACTTTCTACTATGAAAAATACTCCGAAGCACAACGTCGAGCACCATATCGAAACAACTGGGCCGCCATTATACTGCAAAGCTCGTCCACTGCCACCGCACCGTTACGAAGCTGCGAAGAAAGAATTTCAAACCATGATGGATCAGGGATTATGCCGACCAAGCAAGAGCCCCTGGGCTAGTCCACTTCACGTAGTACCCAAACCAAACGGAGACTTAAGAGTATGTGGAGACTACAGAAGACTAAATGCCATAACCAAGCCAGACCGATATCCGGTACCACGTTTGAAGGATTTCACTTACCAGTTGCACGGGAAGGAGGTATTCTCAACGCTTGACCTAAATAGGGCATACCAACAATTGCCTGTTCTGGAAGAACACATAGAAAAAACAGCCATCATCACACCTTTCGGGCTATTTGAATTTCCCCGCATGTGCCCAGGACTGAAAAATGCTGGACAGACTTTCCAGCGTTTTATTCACGAGGTACTCCACGGACTCGATTTTGCCTACCCTTTTGTGGATGACATCATAATAAGTTCCAGTACAGAAGAAGAACACAGACAACATTTACGAACCGTCCTACAACGACTGAACAAATACGGCATCACTATAAATCCATCGAAATGTGTACTAGGCAAGAAAGTGATAAAGTTCCTTGGACATACTGTCTCACAAGATGGCATCAAACCTCCAGAAGAAAAAGTAGAAGCAATCACCAATTTTCCACTACCCACAACCATTGAACAATTAAGAAGATTCCTTGGCACCGTCAACTTCTACAGAGACTGCATTTCAAAGGCAGCCGAAATACAAGCACCTCTAAATGCATATTTGCACAACAGCAAGAAACGAGACAAAACAAAGATTGTATGGAACGACGAAGCCAAGAAGGCATTTGAGCTATGTAAAGCTGGCTTACAAAACGCAGCATTACTAGCTCACCCCTCACATAACGCACCGATCGCATTGATGACTGACGCCTCTGATAAGTGCGCCGGTGCTGTACTACAACAATATGTACACAACAAATGGCAGCCATTGGGATATTTCTCAAAATCATTGTCAAGCGCGCAAGTCAAATATAGCACATTCGACAGAGAACTTTTAGCTATATACATGGCCGTCAAGCATTTTAGAAAAATGTTTGAAGGAAGACATCTTATAATATTCACCGACCACAAGCCGCTAACCTATGCGATAAATAAAACATCGACAGACAGCGAGACACCACGCCGAGCCAGACAACTCATGTACATCAGCGAATTCACAAACGACATTCGTCATATCAGCGGGAAAGAAAACATAGTCGCAGATTCATTATCACGGATCAACACAGAAACCATCACGTGTCCTACAACGATCGACTACAAGCAACTAGCTACAGCGCAAGAAAGAGATAGCACTATCCATAATCTAAAGAAGCAAAACAACTTACAATTGAAGCGCATAGTCCTACCAAACACAACGTGCAAAATACTATGCGAAACATCAACACAACATATTCGCCCGTACCTACCCGAATCATTTCGCCGAGCAGCGTACGAAAGTGTACATAACCTCAGTCACCCCGGCACGCGCACAACAAGAAAAATACTGAGTGAAAAATACTTCTGGCCATCCATGAACGCTGACGCGGGACGATGGTCGAAAGCCTGTGAAGCCTGTCAAAAGTCAAAAGTTAGTCGTCATACAACGAGTCAAATTGCAACAGCAACTTGCAAATTGCAATACAGAAACTTTCAATATGGCCTAAATACGAATTATGTAAACAAAAAAGAAATAAAACTGCCGACAAGAATGTACCTAACACTGAATTTCGTCTAAACTGTTTGTCTGTCTTTCTGTGTGCATGCCTATACATATATGTGTCGGATAATTATAAATTATAATATTATAATTATTGAGGAGATATTTGCTTCCAAAGCCGTAAAAAATGTGTCTTAGTATCCTACTACTATGCATTTTCTCGCAGTCAGTGGTAAACACTAGAGTAGGTACACAAAAACTACATTATGTAATTATACCTAGGTAACAGTACATAGATGATACAACTCGTGAAAAAAAAATCATCAACATTTTAGAATCCTTCGCTGCTGGAGCTGCATTTTAGGATCCAATTAAGTCCCTCGAATTAAATTCCTATTTTTTTACTTGTTGTATAAAAACTATATTATCTTCTATTATACTACTGTTACCTAGGTATAATTACATAATGTAGTTTTTTCACTCTCCTGTAAAGTTGTTATTTTTGACTTACGTGGTGTTAGAACTTGAACGACGCCGACGAAAGGGGAAAGAGAAATAAAATGCAAATGTTATTTTAATACATTTAATTTAAAATATGACTTATTGTTAATTAGAATTAATGTTAGAAATATTTTTTGGCAGTTTTGGTTCAACAATCCTTTCTTGGTAACACAGCGAATAAGTACTTAAAATAATTATTTCAGAATACATTATGATTTGATATCATATACGACAGCTTATAAACTAGCCGATAATATTAATTTCGGTGAACTAAAATTACATGTATAATGTATTTAGCTGACTAATAGTATCACAAAATTAAAGTTAGGTACTCCAATTTCGGCACAAAACTTCGAACATAAGTCACGACGACAGGGTTACAAAATTACAATGAGAGTATTTTGATACGTCGGTATCTCAATTCAACGGTGGGATCATTAAAATATTTGATACTCATTTTGCAATTCAAATATTTGATAATATTAAGCCATCTAAAACTACTTCTACACTTTACCTTAAATATTATAGTAATGCTAAAACCTAGGCATTATTTACAAAAAAACATTAACATTCGAAGTAACAAGAGATTCACAGACAACAAGTAGTTATTGGAATGGAATAAATGTGCAAATTGAAAATGAATCAACCAGTTTGAATAATATTAAAAGTATTAATTAACAAAAGGGACGGATAAAATAATGGATGAAACAGTTAAATGATTGAGAAATGTTTGAGAACAATTTTTTTTACCCTTAACTTTAGCATAAAACTCATTAAAACTACTACTAAGTAATAGGTAGGTAAGCATGGTGAGGCCCAAAAAGCTTCAACAAAAATTAAAGATTGTTATCCAAACAAAAATGGATTGAAATAAAAGGAGACTATATCGAACAAAAATATCACTTTTTACTGTTGGTAGCTACAGAAAACCTCACTAATTTAATGACATGATAGTTTTGTAAGTCTGAGTGCGTAGGCCGAAAACTTTTTGACCTAAGTGATATTACTTTTATTTTACATTTCTAAATTTTTTCATAAACTTCATTTAGCATCCTTATCATTTTTGTCTTTACTCCCATGACCGTTCTGCATTTTACCATCATGTTCGTCTTTACCATTTTGTGCCGGAGCTATCATTAGCAGATTATTACCATTCCGATCACCCAAGTTTCTGAACGGCATATTTTGTCGCCATCTTGGAGAAAAGTAAAACTGATTCCTTAGAACTCTCAAATGCTCTTTGGTGATATGAAAGTCTGTTCTATTGCTTATAGTTCTTTGGAATCCTCTTCTCACTTCTTCATTTTCTTCGTTGCCGTATCTTTGGTATTCGTTACTCTCGTGGTAAATCTTTGCTCTTGGGCAATCTTCTTCGCTAAAGTATGGTCTTTTCAGACGAAGTCGTCGGGATTGTGGGCTTAACGGGGATTCACATTTGATTGCAAGACTTGCAGAGTTCTCTTTGTTCATAGAGAGACCGTGGGTTTTCTGCCATTCCAGGACTTCGCAGAGTAGGCCTATGTACCTGTCGAAGAAATTCATAGCTAATTTGAATGGACCAAAAATTAAAAGTGCGCGCTCGGAACAGAAGCAGGTTTTTGGGAACTATTAGAATCGTGTAATCCACAACAGAAAACCGTTTAATTCTAAAACGTGAGGGTGCACACTTTTGTGCGCCAGCCGATTCTCATAACATGGCAATGTCTTGAACTTGCTGCTGCGTCCGGCTGTGCCTACGACGCAGCTGTACATTTCGCATCTGCATCACTCCACAACGGTTGAGGATGTTGTGCAGTATATAGACTGGACTCCGAGGGTCGAAAGGTTGGAATCGCGCCACAACATCAACTTTTAGTCGATCGTGGTACGAGTTCCAACCCACCATCTGTAGACCTGCTTGAAAGAGGACTTTTGGCCTAAAGGTGTCGTAAATCGAAGTTTCCAAGGACAAGGGATACTAAAATGATAGATCGTCTAGTGGCTGAAATTTACTGGTAATAACACGCGTTGGTATTCTTACTTTTTTGATTAGAGGGTCTATTTTCATCATTATTTTATCCCTATCCCTTATCCCAATTCAGTTGGGGTTGGGTAGAAGTTTTGAGGATCTGTATGGAGTCATGGTGAGCAAATTATTGATTTCAGTTAAAGCTTAAAAGACAAGCTTTAGCAGACGGGAATAACACAAAACGCAGCACACCGCCATATTCCGAACACGACTCTGAGAACATCCTCATAAGTCATCTTACATCTAGAAAAATTATCGATTCTTACCTGATAGCCATCCTCAGTATCTCATTCTTGGACAGCTTCTTGTCAGGCGGGTGTGTGGGCACCAACCTCCTCAGCTCCGCAAAGGCTCCGCTCACGTTCTGCTGTCTCCAGCGTTCACGACAGTTGGTGAATAGCTTCCGAGGAGGACGGAGCAAGCAGGAGTTGAGGGATGGCAGGTCCTCTGGTAGATTCTGTATTTGAGAAGGAGTTATTTAACATTACAGTGCAGTGGTAGTAGTACTGGAGTAGATTGCGAAGTGAGAATGATCATACAGAACTAAATTACAAATTCTACGACGTAATCGACGAAATAATGTACTGGCTCTGTCAAGATCAGCCTAAACTGAATTGTCCTATAGCATAATAACCAACAGAATGGTGTTGGTAAAACTGTTGTAACGTGTAAAGCTGGCAATTGTCTATCATTTTGCTAAATAGCCTCACTGAGATAAATGGGATCACAGTTTTTCCAATAGTCTATATCTATAAAATCTTAAGCCTATTTGCATGAAATCAAACATTACTGCAGAAATATATCTGTAATTTGGGTTATAAAGACTTATTCTTACGCTTATGCCAAATTGTAGCTCAAAAAAGTATTTTTTTTCTTTCCGTTCTGTCTCCGCACAGCATTAGAAACTATTCTCACCTGAAGATTCCTGCCAGACTGCCTGTCGTCATCACTGTCAGGTAGACAGAGGTCGTCACTCAACATCTCACTATCAGGCTCCTCATCAGAACAGGACTCTTGGTCGGAGGCCATCGTTGGTGGATACCCTGCAGCGAAAAATTATATTTTGAGATTTGTGAGACAGTCTAATAATTCTTTATTAGCGGTTGATTCGGAAAATGGTTAGAGTTTAAATTGTGAGATGTGACCTAAGTAACATAAGGTATTCTATAATTTGAGTTAATCGTACGTCGGGTTTTTCGTCGGTCTGGACCAACTTAAGCAGGTCATCATCAACATCTGCCTAATCTTTTACTAACCATGTTGGGGTCAGCTTCCAGTCTAATCGGATGCAGCTACATAATTAGGAAAAGCTAGGCCACAGATGGCCATGACTGATGAATGATTCAATTCATCTATAATCATTTAAGAAAAAAATCTTACTAATTAAAACTTAAGGTATAAAGACAGCAGCAAATTAAACACAAATAAAGGAGATAAATCAAATCAAAGTGCTGATGTTCTATGACATGATACTATACCTAGCGACAACGACAATGAAACAGGGTCACATTTCAGTGGCGAAGTAAATAAAGCAGCTGCGTCTATATAAAGCGCCGTTATTGTTGGCTATCGCAGGAAACAGTTATCACAGGATGTCGCTATAATTAACTGAGCACCATTTACAGTACGGCTTGTTAATTTGAATAATAAACTTTAAAAATACGATTGTTAAAGACTAATTTGACAATGTCGAGGGAAGGTGAATCGTTGGTACATTGATTTTTATAATTTGACTAGTTGGATCTATCAGAGGTTATCCTGTCATATCGACAACAGCTTCAGCAACCTATACCTACCTAAGCAACATTTAGGTGGCCATATAACCATCCTCTCGGCTCATAATCATTTCGGTTCGGCGCAGCATTTATTTTCTTCTTATTCCATACTTTTCTATTACTGGTCATTTTATCAGACATCTCCTTTCTTTGCCGCGTTTCGTTGGTCTTCTTCTACTCTTAAATCCACCCACATTCATACTCAAAACAGGTGGCCATAAAAGTACAAAAAAATCATCAAAATTGGCCAAGCTGTTAAGGAGGAGATGAATTACGTACGCGGGCACACCAGAATTTTATAATAGAGATTGGATGGAAGTCGATGCGACGGCTATAGAAGCTGGTCACCATTGCTATGGACATCTGGGTCAGAGCGTTGCCTTAGGGATTGCCAGAGATACCGTTGATGATGATTCGCGTACCTATTTGTGTATTTGAAATATTATGTGTTGATAAAGACAAGATACAGTTTCTTACCAAGGAGTATCGCATTACCCAGTAAATTTAATGAGGAGGTCAGATAGGCAGTCGCTAAGTGTAAAATACTGGTATTCAGCTGCGGTTAAACGGATAATTTAAAGACAGACGACAGATTTTAATAGATTATTGTGGAAATCTAATCTAGCAGGTACATTTTGACCAAAATCTTCTTTCTTGTGTGATGGTAAAGTAATAAGTCAATCAAACCCTAGCCGTTTCTTAAACATATTGGGATCGGCTTCCAGTATAACTGAATACCAGTATTTTACAAGGACTGACTGAATATCTGACAACCACAACTCTCGAGCCACACTGACTAGTTGTAACAACTGTCAAAGATCTACAAATGAACCGGGACTAGTGGCTTAACGTTCTTGTCGAGACACGGAGGAAACTCTAAAAGTAAAAGGCTGAAGATCGACCTGACCGGCCGTTATTATTAAACCACGAGATAATGCACACATAGTCATAGAGCCAAATTTTGTTAAAATTAATCAATTTCCTGCTTATTTCCTGTTACAATGTTTTGGTAACACACGTAACCAATTAGGTTACAAAAACATCACTTTTGTGAATTTTGATGTACAATTTGATCAATGATTCGGGTATTCAGAACACACTCCACACTCCACCTTCGTTTATTGAAAACTAGCTGTCCCGCGCAACTTCGTCTGCGTCACATTTTCCCCGTTTTCGCAACAATTTTTTATTGCTGCTCCGCTCCTATTGGTCGTAGCGTAATGATATATAGCCTATGTCCTTCCCCAGGTTGAAATCTATCTTCTTGCCAAATTTCGTTAAGATCTGATCAGCCGTTTAGTCGTGAAAAGGTAACAAACAAACACACAAACAAACAGAGTGACTTTGGCATTTATAATATTAGTATGGATAATCATTTAATAATATTAGTAGATTAGTTTTTATAATATTAGTATGGATATGGATTAGTATGGATTTAATGAATTTGGGAAATGTTTAAAAATCGTTGTTTATCAAAATCTAAATATTTAATTTTACATAGGCCTTAATAAAACATCGACAAAACGTGCACGATTCGGGTTGGTCGTTTCCTATGGAGAAGAACCGGCAAAATTTAAATTATAAAATATGGATGATTGTCTGAGAAATTATATGAAGGAACAAGGAGTAAATGATAGCGTTACGAATGACCGGCGAATGTGTTGCGCCGACCCCAAATAACATTAGACAAGAGCATGAAGATGATGATGAAGATCTACTTAATAGTATTCAACAGTTTTTATATGTTTATTTATTTTAAATACAAGCAAGTCTCATACCGTTCCCTCCTGGAATATATGTCACGGTTGGCATAAAAACGAATCACAAACACTAAATGAATATAATTCACAATGCAATTCAAATCGCACCAGACTTGTTGACGGCGCGACGAATCGGAGGCGACTGACAAAAATCCGTAACAATATTCAAATTTCGAAATTGGGGTTGGCAGGAAGTGCTGTGATTGGTTGATTGTGGTGGCGAGATTAACCAATCAGCGTTGTGGAAGGCGGGGCGAGGACTTTCTTTTGCAGCGTTTTATAATAAAGTTGATATATTACGCGTAATATAGAGTGTTATTTTGTTATCTATCTCTCGGAAGTTCCCAGCAGTTACTAGAGCTTAAAGTATACCTACAGCTATTTACACCTGCACTCGTAGCATGACCGCCGTAATAACGGGCTATGTCGACGGAAGAATCGACAAACATTGTCTATCTGTCATTATGTCGATTCTTCCGTAGACAAAACTCGTTTTCACAGTGGTCATGCTACGCGTGCTGAAAGACTTGAAGTATGTCTAATACCTATCCGAACTAAATTCTGATTTATCGATTGTTAGCAGATTCTGGTCTCCGTTTTATTAGTAGTTGGCAGTTTATGATAGGTTATGTTGTTATGTAACATACCTTTCCATCATATTATATTACGAAAACTCTGTATCAAAATGGTAGTGCAAGATAAAATATACATATAAAGGTGAAAGCACCAGGTGAGCCCGGAAATTTCTGATGTTTTTTGCAATTTGCACGTCAGTATCAAGTTGTACATAAATGTTCATTAAAATACAAATCACGATCGTAACACGTCTGGTTTCATAGATCTATAATCATTAAATTATCGATACAGCCGTTTAAGTTAATTTAAACCTATTGAAAGTAGCGCCGGTGGCTAAAAAGATGTGTGGTAATCGGTTGTCGTGGTATGCATGTGATGCGGGAGAAATGAGGAAAATGTCGTGAGGAAAGTTTTGAGTATGAATGTGGATGGGTATAAGAGTATGGATAGGTAGAGGAAGACCAAAGAAAAAATGGATGAACTGTGTAAAGCATGATATGGTGAGAAAGGAGGTATCTCTTGAGATGAGAAGTACCTAATAGAGAAGTATGGAAGAAGAAGATATATGTTGTTCAACATACATCCTCACACTGACCTGCATATTGCAAAACACCAAAGAGAATTTTATTTACGCGGACAACCGTGGCCTTTTAGTTTTTTTTTTTTTTTTTTTTTTTTTTTTTTTTTTAATCTTGTTCTACGTTTTGGAGTAAGCAACGACTTATTGTCGGGCCTACGCTGTCCTCCCATACTTAAGAGCGCGCTCACATATTTTAAGCGTTTGACCAAAAATACGTACTTTTTAAAGTTCTCGATATTTGTTATTTAAAGATAATGGCATAATATTTCAATAAAAACTCATAAATCTAACTTTGATTTAGTTCGTGGATTGATTAGAATTTTGTTATATACGTAAATATTACGAGAAATAGCAATTTCCCGACACCTATTTTCAAGCAATCGTAAAACATCAGGAATTTCCCTGCTATTTGTGTCAAACTGGCAGCACGAAAAGATCTGAAAAAAATATATATTTACAGGTCATATAGTCTTCAAGTTCGTAGATTGATTGGAATTGAGATAAAAATTGAATCCACGCAAAAAAAAACGATATTCAAAAGCAATACTGATCTAAAATGTATGCATTTTAAATATTGTTTAAACATAAGGTAATGACAAAATTAACAAAAAGAAAGTTCACCATACTATAATATAAGACTTTACCTTTCCTCTAAATATTGTTATTTTTATTTTTTACCTTTACATTTATTTATAACAATATTCTAAAATAATGCCTTATTAGTTGATGTACGACGCGCTTACTGTCAGTGTCGCCTTAGGGCTTGTGGAGAATGGATCTGTGTCGCTCGCGCTCCCGCGCGCCTTAGTGTGCGTGAGGTAATTTTGACAGAAAATCCAGGGGTCGTCAGCAGTTTAAATGTTAGTATTCTTTGTACTTATGATTCATTGTAGTCATGTTTTATGATTGGTTGTTATACGCTTTGTAAAAAAATTAATCAAATTAATTAATGCTTTGTATTATAAAGATTAATCGTCAATAAATTACGGGTAACAGAAATCTTTCTTTTAGAAATAATGGGTCGAAAGAGTAATACATACGGTTCCTACCCAAAGAAGAAGAGGAAAACTAGTAAAACAGAATACCTACAAAAGGCGAGAGCAGTTCTACGGTAAATGTAAAAAATACCTAGTTGATCTGAGTAGTGTATGCGGTCATTACTAAAGTAATATTTTATGTTTACAGCGGATTAAAGGACCCTGTTATTAATCAGCACATTGATGGATTATCATCATCGCTTGCTCAAAATGTTGATACAAGGTAAAGTTACCTCTGTCCTGGAGGGCATTGTACTGCGCCCCTCCCTGGCGGCAAACAAGGCGACCGCGGGCCCGGGGGCGGGCTCGGGCCCGAATGCGACCCCGGGCCCCCGGGCCAAAGGGTGGTCCCGGGCCTGAAGGCAATCTCATATGCGGCTGCTATGGCTGCCAATTCTGGGCCGGGGAAGTCTGGCCAGCCTTCTGGCAGGACTAGGCCGGGCCCCGGAAAGTCGGCTCCGGTAAAACCGGCAGCGGCCCAGAAAAAGGGCAAGGTGGCTCCTCAGGTGGTGGCGGTGCCTGCGCCAGCAGCAAGCCGGCCGCAGCCACCGCCACCAGCCCCCACGCCTGCCGCGGCCGAAACCGAGTGGCAGGTGGTCGGGGAAAGGAGGAAGGGGTGAAAGGCGGCCAAAAAGGCCCGCAACGAGGAGCGAAGGCGCGGGCACAAGGCGCGTAGCGTCGCGGCTAGACTCCGCGCCCCGAAGACCGCAACTGTAGTGATCACGCTACAGCCGGAAGCGGAAAAGAGGGGCGTGTCCTACCGCGACATGCTCTCGAAGGCGAAAGCGACGGTGGATCTCGCAGAGCTCGGGATCACCGGGGGCCTCCGGCTTAAAGTCACTGCGACAGGGGCTCGAGCGCTGGAGATCCCCGGTGTAAATAGTGGCCCGTCCGCTGACGCTCTGGCTGAAAAGCTAAGAGCGTCCCTAGATGCGGACGAGGCCCGAGTGTCCAGGCCCGTCAGATGCGCAGACCTGCGCATCCTGGGCCTGGACGACTCTGTGACCCAAGAGGAGGCTGTCACCGCCGTCACCAGGACCGGTAGGTGCCCTGCTGAGCAGGTCAGGGCAGGCACCCTACGTTCGGACTACTCGGGCATGCGAACCAATATGGTAAGCTGCCCTGTGACGGCGGCGAAAACAATCGTGGAGGCTGGAAGACTTCTGGTGGGCTGGGTGTCAGCGCAGGTGAAGCTGCTGGAACGCCGACCTCTGAGGTGTTACCGGTGCCTAGTGGGGCAACACGTGAGTTGTCGGTGCACCTCGGAGGTGGACCGCAGCGGCGTCTGCTTCCGATGCGGTCAGCCCGGTCACATGGCCGCGGCTTGCTCCGCCACGCCGCACTGCACTGCATGTGCGGCAGCGGGCAAATCGGCCGATCACCGGGCAGGGGGCAGGGCCTGCGCTTCACCCACCAGGGCCAGGGGCAAGGAAAGGCCTTGGAAATGGAGTGCCATTAATGGCCCTATTACGCTTCCTCCAGGCAAACATCAACCACTGCCGCTGTGCTCAGGATCTGTTGCTCCAGAGCATGGCGCAGTGGTTGATTAACGTCGCCGTGGTCACTGAGCCGTACTTTGTCCCACCCAGGGAAGACTGGGTGGAGGACCTGAGCGGCACAGGTGTCATAATTTCGTCGGCCGCCGCCGGTACCCCGACCCTTGAGAGTGTCAGGAGGGGTCAGGGTTGCGTAGAAGCACGGTTTGGGAAGATCGTCGTAGCCGAGTCTACTTCTCCCCGAGCCGAACTCTCGCCGAGTTCCACAACTCCCTCATGGAGTAGAGTGTCGTCATCCGAAGCTATTCCCTCCCCGTGCTTGTGCTCAGGGACTTCAATGCCAAAAACTTGGCTTGGGGTTCTCGTTGCACAGATGTGCGGCGTAGGATGGTGGAGGACTGTGCTCTGGAGGTGGGCCTGTTCGTCCTAAATCGGCGTTCTGTCCCCACGTGTGTGCGGATGTGGGGCAAGTCGGTGGTGGACATATCGTTCGCTACCCCCGCTCTGTCACCGCGTGTCGTTGACTGGCGCGTCATGGAGGGGGTGGAGACCTCGTCCGACCACCGGTACATCCGGTTCGATGTCTCCACCCAGAACTCAAGCGCGCTGGTCTTACAGGCCCCGAGTGGTCCACGTTGAGCGCTGAAGCAGCTGGACGGGGAGCTCCTCCTGGAAGCCTCGATAGTGCAGGCCTGGGTGACATCACCGAACAGGCCTGCCGACATCAACAACGAGGCAGGGTGGTTCCAGGAGGCCATGTTTGACATTTGCGACGTGGCAATGCCCCGAGTTCGGCCAGGACGCATCCGGCGTCAGGTGTACTGGTGGTCGCGAGAGCTGACGTCACTGCGCGAGGCGTGCGTCGCCGCGCGGCACCTGTACGCCAGGCATGTCTTTGGCGAACATGGTGAGTGCCACTCATATTTCTGTAATGAATTACGAAGAGGCAAATCCAACTACACATTAGCTGCTAGCACATTAATGTTAAAACTTCAACGAAATGCATCCCAGCTTGCGTTCCAGTCACGAAGCTTATTAAAAAATTAGTTCACAATCACAACTAACCGCGCGGAGCAATTTAATAGCATTGTGGCCAAATCTGTTGGTGGTAAACGCGTGAACTTTTCTCTAAAAGATTCATATTCCGTGCGATGCTATGCAGCGGTAGTAATTTTTAATACTGGAAAACCTCCGACTTCCTTATATCAGACTGCTTGCAAGACAAGTCCGGTAATATTAATAAAAAAAATGGAAGAAAAGCGTCTACTTGACAATCAAAAACGGAAACCTCGGAAAATAAACTTTGGTCCGGTAGCGACTGTGGCAAATGTTGACTATGGGAACGCATGTCAAAAACCCGACCTGATGATTTTCTGGAAGCAAAAAATATTTTCCTGAAGAATTTAACAAAACAAGCCGAAAAACGATATGATATTGAAAGAGAGACCACACTCCAAGCAGAAAGTGCCTTGTGGTTAGAGTTGAGGTGATGTATCCTGACCGCATCAAAATTCGCTAAAGTATGTAAGAGACGTCCTAATTTGAACTCAGCGCAAAAAAAGTAGTAGCGCAGTAAAATCAATACTGTATACTCCATCTCTTGATCACGTTGCTGCAATCTCACATGGCAAAAACAATGAAGAAAAAGCGTTACAGCAACTTTCAATTCAAGAGAACATTGTTATCGAGAAATGTGGCCTCTTTATTGATAAAGATCATTGTTATCTTGGAGCTTCGCCTGACGGCCTTTTAGGTGAACACAGCCTCATAAAAGTAAAGTGCCCCTTGACTTGTTATGGAATGGACTCTGACACTGCCATAGAACAAAAAGTTCTAAAATGCTTTAAAAAAGAACACAGTAGTTTTTTATAAAAAACAAGACTGGTTTAGCAAACAAAAAAGTTTGTATATTTGGCGTGTGGACTGGCTCTGAATTTCCTATAAAAATTTTAAAAAAATATAGTGATAACCTATCCTGGATCGAAGAAATGCTACCCAAATTGGAGAAGTTTTATACTGCTTGCATTCTCCCCGAAATTGTAGATTCCAGACAGTCCAGATCCCCTTGAGGGAAATTGTATTATAAAATTATTACTATGTTACGTTTTTATAAAATACTATCATTTCGCTCGTGATTTCGTCCGTGAAAATTGTTATATAATATAGCCTTGTTACTCGGTAAAGATGTAGCTTTTTAGTGGTGAACAAATATTTTCTCTTCATAATATAATATTAGTATAGAATAGCAGCACCCCGCTGTTTCACCCGCATAAATAATGATCTCGTGGGAATATCGGGATAAAAAGTATCCTATGTCCTTTTCCAGGATTAGAATTTGGATAAAATTTGGCACGTAGGTATACCATGAGTATAACTACGTGCCAAAATTTATCCAAATCTGTCTAGTTGTTTTAGTGTAAAAGCATAACAAACAAACAAACTCACCGTCGCATTTATAGTATAAGTTAGGATAAATATAATTATTTTACTTTTGTAGGCTACACTTATACCATTTGTATTTCTTTATCATAATAATACGTTCCATATCTTGTATTTTTTTCTCAATTACCGCAGTGAACCGTGTTACGCACCCCTGCCTCTGCACGTGTGTGTATCAAGAAGCGTGCACCACGCACACAGGCGCACTCAACGTCAGTCGTCGTTGTTTTTTGAGTTAAGAATTTTGCGACAACGCTCTTAAGTACTAACGTTGTAACTTCAAATATTGTAAAAACCAAATGATTTTAAAAGAGTAACCATGGAGTTTCTTGCCGGTTCTTCTCCATAGGAAACGACCAACCCGAACCGTGCACCTTTTGTCGACGTTTTAGTGCCCGTGTAGGCCTGAGAAAAAAAAATGATTTTATTTTGCTTTCACCTTCATGTAGGTAGGTAAGAATGGGTTGCTAAGAATTACCATAAGAAATATCTAATTCTAAAGATAAATAAATTGAAAAAAAAAATCTAGTCGGTAAGGTTTACGATAGCATGATTGTAAATAATGCTATCGTAAAACCTTACCGACTGTCAAATGTCATAAAATATTTATATTTTATAGGCTCGCACGAGGCTACAATATTTTACAAGTGAGCTTCAAAGATAATTTTATATTTAAAATTATGTATAAGACTAGGTTTTGTCCACGGCTTCGTCCGCTTTAGAGTAAAAATCATCGTGATAAAAAGGTATGGTCGAACCCGTCGAACCAGGCTCATGGTGCAAAGTTTCATTGAAATTGTTTAAGGTACACAAATTATTTAAGGTACGAAGTCTGACAACCAGTTTAACCGAGGAGTATCGTAATTCGATACTCCTCGGTTAGACTGGACCTAACTGCGTTGTGGTTAGTAGATATGCAATCGCTCCATGTAATATACTGGTATTAAGCTCAGTCCGATCCGGTTAGACTGGAAGCCAACCCCAACACAGTTAGGAAAACGCTAGGCAGATGACAGAAGTATGGTTGCAGACTGACAGAGTAATTTTCGCAGATGATGAACGATGGATATTAAGGATTACGATAAGCGACTTATCGAACACTGCAATGAACCGAGATATATTAGCCAATAAATTACTTAAAATAGAAGCGTGGATACTGTTAAGTCACGATGATTGTTGGCACACCTACGCTGATGTTTTTAGCAGTACACAGAGGTGACTCAGACGTATCTGCCCAAAAGGGTGACAGAAAACATCATAAAGAACCACAGTTCTTCGTGATAGAATACATGATTTCCACAAACCAACGCTTGGCCTACCTGGTCGATAATGGTCCGCTCGTCCCCACAAAGAGGATAGAGGCTTGAGTCCCAGTTGCAACGGTATATGTATATAGCTAAGGCTTATTATGCACTACAGGATTTCTGAAATATCTTTAGGGGTATGAGGAACAGGTAAAACGTTCCTCTATACTCCATTGAAAAGGGAGGATCCTCCGGCCAGACAGGTGTTATGTCTGGCGGGCAACTGCCCGATAGTTGTTATCGGGTTTCTCTATATATACTACAGTCGATGTATACATTACTTGCGACTTGTAGGAAATTGATGTTAGTTCCTCCGTCGCATCATAGATGGCGCTGTAGTACTTTTTGTAGTATGTTGCTTTTTGTGGTCGCTACATATCTGAGTATCGCAGCTGTTTTATTTTTTCTTGTGGTTAGTGCCTCCTGGTGTCAGAGTTCTTAAGCCGCCCATGTGCCTCTGACTTGGCTTTACATGGCGTCGAGAAATCCCAACAGCAAAAAATAAGATTAAAATAATAGAGTCTTGATCAGAATTATTATAAAAGTAAAAGCACTTATTAGAGCGCTATGGGAGCAATAAGCTTAAAAATTAGTTAACCAAGCATATTATTAGGATAAAGTTATAATGTATAATCTGTTCTGTGTTATTGCTTAAAAAACAGTCGACATTGAGAAAAACAACCATCTTGAAAAATAACACCTAAAAAAAAATCTATGTTTTAAATAATTATTCAATGAGTAACCCTATTTTATATTAACATGGAGGCGAATAGTTCTTATTAATATTGAAATAAGCGCTTATATTTTTACTGATTGTAGAATATGTGAAGTAAGGGTCGGTAGAGTTAGGCCGTGTAGATTCAGAAGCTTGGCTCTACATGAGATCTGATATGTTTTTGGGTTGTGCGTTGTTTCATCGCTAATTGTTTAATCGAATTTTGTTTCACATAAATTGTTTCTTAATATGAGAAACAATTTATGTCATTTCATAGAATAATCAATACGCAGAATACTTACTTTAAAGAAATTTAAATCATCGATTTTTGTTTCAAATAAAATTTAATGTTAGAATATTCATATCATAGAATAACAAATCAAATATTATTTATCCACATATTGTTTGTTTCACATAAAACTTATTACGAAGAATAACATTTTAATCGACTGACAGTTTCTAAAATTCAAACCTTTGAAAAATACATACCCTCCTACAAAATTACAACACCGGGTTCACAAAAATAATGCGGGTAAATTATTGTCAAGCAGGAAAACAATCTTGTTATTCTCACTAATGGTGTCCATGCCTGTTGCATGCAGCATGCAGCAAGCATGCAACTTGCAGCATGCATGCAAGCAACCATGCAACTCGCAGCATGCATGCAAGCAACCATGCAACTTGCAGCATGCATGCAAGCATGTAACATGCAACAGGCAAGGTTTCTGTCACCGCTCCGGCGGCCCCACGCAAGTTTATCGTCGCAGATGGTATTAACGCTCACCACCGCAGCTTCGGCTAGCTGGCCTGCAAGCCGGCCAGCCTCAGCCGCGGCGGCGATCTTTAGAAACCACCTGCTCCTCAACTCGCGGGCCGCCTCATCCCTCCGCGCCTACGCGGGCTTAAATTACTCTCTAGGGGTAGGGCAAGCAAGACTACGTGGAGTCTGTTTTGCAGCCATTCGTTTGTGTCACTAACTTTTGTAGTACAACATAATATTGACTTTTAAAGACAATATTTTAATTTAAGGTTATTAATTTCGTTGAAATAAAATACCATGGAAACATACATCGAACAAATAATATTCGTTGAAAAATAATTCTGCTGTTTGATAAGTTGGTCAAATAATAAAATGTGATTGTAAAATTCTTTGAATTGTGTTTCTGTAAAATATTTTTCATTCAAGTAAATAGTAGTCGAAACAAAAATATTCGAAATAAAAATACGGGGACTAAATATTATGTGAAACATTTTCTGGGAAACGAAATTCTGTCAAATTTCTGTCTGCGAAACAAGGTGACACCATGTTTTTCACAGGGAAAACCTTATGTGGTCGTATTGGCAACATTTTACGTGAAATGTTTTTGGTGGGATGTAGTAATAATAAAATAGTTTATTGGTAAAACAAGTTTAGGCACAGACAAGTTTTTTGATTGGATCCTCCTTTTAGGCAGACAGTGCCTGTATTAGGAGGGTCCGCTCATTCATTGCAAGACGTGTTATACAGAAGCAAAAACGTATTTTTTTGTTAAACTACATAATAAACATTAACTTAAAACTAAATCAAATGTGTGTATGACTTGGTTGTTTAAGTTTGTCAGTATTTCAGAATAACCCCCTTAACGTCGTTCAGGGAATAAGAAATTATCGAATAAACATTTGAAATTGTTTGTAGGTGTGAAAGCGTGGTTATAGGGCGAGTATCAGACGTGCTGCGTTTAAAACACGATTCACACTTACTGATTTTCATAAATATATGACCTTCCCATTTTAGTATAGATTTGAGACGACAATCAGTAGCTTAATTATCTCCATGAATTTGACGAGGATGCAAAACAACACCTTGTATAGTGCCAGCACTATCATAATGCTACTGTCCAAAGATAAAGTATACCTACGTTAAACTCAGTAACCAAACGAAATATGTTGTCTCAAGACCCCTCTCCCCTTCGTTATTTACCTTTAATTACCGCATCTTTTTAATTTTCCGGAACGAAAAGATTTTGTCTTTCTTCAGTTTTAATAAACTCTCTGTAAAAATGATAATCGGCTTATCGCTTACAGTTAAGACGAAGCAGAAAAATTGACGAACGGACTTTAACTTTTAATACCTACTTGTCTTAGCCCGTATCCGGCTGGTACGTACGACGACCAATCAAGCTATATAAACCAAATTAAGCTGATCTCTCAATGAACAGGAAACTCATACAAAGTGAGGTCAGGTAATACTGGATATGTAATACTGGATTTGATGTGTGGCCGCGTGTACTGAGACAAACACAATTGCATTTAAAACGTTAGAATATTGTCGATTTTCCTGTTTGATTGTTTATTATAGCTCTCTGTTGTCTAGCCACATTGACACAGAAATCCAAATTAAAAGTAAGTAGCTACGGTGGTACCTAACATGCATTCAACTTATTAAAGATTATGTAAAGTTTACATAATTACAATCGATGGTAAATAGGTTGTCGATAGTGCGTTTATAATGGAACTAGCTGTCCAGCGCAACTTCGTCTGCGTCACATTTTCCCCGTTTTCGCAACATATTTCATTGCTGCTCCGCTCCTATTGGTCGTAGCTTGGTGATATATAGCCTATAGCCTCTCCTGATAAATGGACTATCTAACACTGAAAGAAATTTTAATGTTAAAATTCGGATCAGTAGGTCCTGAGATTAGGGCGTTCAAGCAAACAAACAAACAAACTCTTCAGCAGCAGCAGCTTTCAGATGAAGTTATGGTCCTATTTACTATTTATTAAACGTTGGTTAAATTAAATGAATCATCACCATTAGCCTAAAACTTACAGTCCACTGGTGGACATAGGCCCCTCCAATCGCACTTAAATGAATACTTAAACATATTCGGTGCTACAGGAACGAACGAGTCTACACTTACATTAAAAGTTAAGAGCTCTGCCTTACCACATTTTTGTCATACAAACTTTCAAGTCCTTATTATCCGAAATGACTCTATCGATTTTGATGAAACTTCTTACGCTTACGCAGAATACATATGTATTTCTAAAAAGTAACTAAAAAATGTTTTCGAAAAATAGTGTTACAGCTAAATTAGACCAATTATAAATTATCAATACAAACAGAAATTTCCAATTATCATTTTTTTAAAAGACATTTTCGAAAATGTTTTTTAGTACCTAACTTTTCAGACCTATGTGTCCTGATCATGCGTATAAAAGTCTCATTAAAATCGGTTCAGTCATTTCGGAAAATAAGAACTTGAAAGTTTGTATGAAATGCCTTAAGGTGTAAACGCTCTTAAAGTAATTTTTATATAATTACCGAATTCAAAAAAAAAACCAATACATACTACCTACCAAATCAATTACCTATATTCTACTAAAAAAATAATTATTTTGGTAATTATAATCCCCTTAATAAGATAAGATTTAATTGTTTCTTTGATTTTCAATCACCCTAGCTCAGCAGTCAGCCTAATTAATTAAAATTTCTGAGATAATCATTTGCTTTAAAAGAGAACGTTTTAAAAAAATGTTCTTGAACAGTAAACACCCCTTGGTGAAACATTAAGCAATACATGTCTAGTATAACGAATCGGCATTTCTCCCAATTTGTTTACATTTCAAAGGCCGTACATTGGCCTCTATCAAAAATTGCAAACATTAATATTAACAAGTTCCGCCAAAACATTGGCCCACAAACTGAAAACGTGACCGTCGCGTGTTACAAAAAAAAAATATTAGCCACACTATTTTAATCTGTATTATTCGATCATTTGAATGCGCGCTCGCGATAAACCATAAACACACATTAGTAGCATATCAGTCGTCAACGTGAAACGACGCGCGATCAATTTTATATGCATCTATTCGAAAACTATTTTACGCGATAAGTTGTCACAGAAATAGTTGTTGTTCTTCAAGTGATAAACGTTTAATTTTCGCGAATTTAGTTCATGTTTTAAGAAGAAACAAAAAGACTGTAATTGTGATAGTTTTTTGGTAATTTAAATTTTTGGTGTTTTCATTGTGGACGATTTTGCTTTGAGGAAAAGAAGTGAGTTTGTTTTATTATGTTTTAACAGGTGTTGTTTTATTCTTGAAATGAAAAAAAAATACTTTTGTTAGATTAATAGCAAGCTATAATAGTCACTATGCCTGTAGAATAGAATAGAATTTACTTTATTGTACACCAAAATTTTAAAAAGTATTTTACAATATTGTTAATTCTATGATGGCCTGTATCTTTTGCCTTTAGTTTTCCGAAGCACTTAAATCGGTTTATCATCCTTGATTTTCAACCTTTTGATTTTGAAACATATCTAAACATTACAAAGTAAACGACAAATATTTACCAAGAATTTTATAGTCTTAACTTTCTCATTCAAAACTCACTGTGATAAGAACGTAAGCAAACACTAAGAAATAGACATTTTTAATCCTTTCTTCCGTTCTAAATATTCTACCTACTGATAACTTTTAAATATTGAGCAAAAACATTAATTATCGATTTTCCGAACATGTCTGAAAGTTTTTCGACCAACAAAATGCATAGCGAAAGTTTTTATTCTTGCGAAGGTCATTTAATTCCCTTGAGAATAACCAAAAAAAACCTTTTCCTTCCTAAATTGATGAATAAATACTTAAAGAAACTCACGCCTTTTTCCATGGGGTAAGCAGAGACTAAAGCACGCCACCTGCTACGATTCGATGGTTAAATAAAATCGAATTATTGTGCTAAGAAAAGCAAATGTTTCAAACTACACTTCCTGTATCTTCCGAGATTCCAAGCGCCATGATCACGGGATCTTAAAACAGTATGTTTCAAACTGTTCACATGTTTGCCTAACTAATCAAAACAAACAATAAATATAAGGACCTAGACGAAGTAGGCGTCTTTTGTTTCCAACCCAATTGATTAGTTTGTATCCATGAACTCTGACCATCCTGGGCAACAAGACTGTGGACACAGAGTGTTTTTATTCGATAGATGAGTACTTTCAGAAATTTCACTGTAAGTTTAACTAGATACTGGAGGATCTAACATTTTTAAGTAGCTATACATAAATTGAGAAAATGTAGTTATCTAGTAATTAATATCATAAGTGTAAAACTTGTACTATTGCATGCTATATATTGGCCAAATGTGAGTTACTAAATATATTATAATACTAGCTAGTATTATAATATCCCGCGCAACTTCGTCTGCGTCAAATTTTCCCCGTTTTCACAACATTTTTCATTGCTGCTCCGCCCCTATTGGTCGTAGCGTGATGATATATAGCCTATGTCCTTTCCAAGGTTGAAATCTATCTTCTTGCCAAATTTCATTAAGTTGCGATCAGCCGTTTAGTCGTGAAAAGGTAACAAACAAACAAACATACAAAAAAAACAAACAAATTGAGTGACATTCGCATTTATAATATTAGTATGGAAGTATGGATATAAAAACTTCATGTACCTACCATATTTGATGCAATGAATGAATGAACAATCCGTCACAGTCACAACTTTAAGTAACATAACATCACGCCTCTAATCCCCGAAGGTTAGGCAGAAGTGTACCAAATAGTACACCCACATTCAGCCAGTTATGTTTAGGTCCCGATTAATAGGGGTGGGCCTATTGCCATTAACCGGGCACAAACTAGACTCCATGGCTGCTACTGTAAAATCTTTGATGGAAAAACCGAATAACACTTTGCCTGACCTGGGAATCGAAGGTAGTGGGCACCAACCAAAACCGCTTTTAAGAGCGTTTACACCATACGGCATTTCATACAAACTTTCAAGTAGTTATTTTCCGAAATAACTGAACAGATTTTAATGAAACTTCCTACGCATAAGTTCATAGACTTCCTACAAAAATTTCCTTTCGGAAAATAACGACTTGAAAGTTTGTATGAAATGCCGTAGGGTATAAACGCTCTAGATTCACGCTCACACTAGGCAGCCTGCCCGGTTACCACCATGTCAGTCAATATTATTATACCACGGGCATCAATGAAGTATTCTAACACAAAATTCAACAAAATGCCATTGAGCATAATAATCCCCCAACCACGTTAGATCAGCGTGGGTAGCAATTTCACGCAATAATTTCACAACGTGTTTTCCTTCACCGGTCTTACTCATAAAAAAATAGCTCCAGTACGCAAGTTCGAACCTGGATCCTCGGATCTGGAAGTGAGTACTTTAAATTATAAGCGCTCGCCATTTGCTAATCATATCTTGGTAAAATTGGTTAAATATTGCAATATAATCAAATTATAATATACCTACATCAAATCATAATAATTCAATTATAATATTATAATTAATTATAATATTATAATTAATTATAATATAATCAAATTAGCAACTAAATGATTGCTTGGTTAATTACAAAAATTTATTGCTTTCTTTTGTCTTAAAGTTAAAACAATCGTCATTTGAAACGAATTACTTTTGCTTCGTTAAGATTATTAGGAAAACTAATTAAGCATAGTAGTAATTCGGCGTAAGTAATTAACGAAAAATAACAATGTAATACAAAGCATGTTTAAAAAACAAACAAAACTTTGGATCGTAAACATACTGATTATTTCGCCTCATTATGTTTTTATTGGGCAGTTCAATCTAGTTTAAAATTAAAATATTGTATGAAAAAATTGGTGATGAGCGTCATGCTTGAGGGTTCAGTAAGAACTCATTATCAACCTATATTCTATGATTGTCTACTGCAGAAGACGCACAGGCACTTTTCAACGCACTTGCTCGTGTGTCATAGAGAAAGTGGTTCAGTTTAATTCTCTTAATTCTGACCAGTTGTCTGATACACGCGGTATATAAACTACTAGCTGTCCCGCGTAACTTCGTCTGCGTCGAATTTTCCCCGTTTTCGAAACATTTTTCATTGTTGCTCCGCTCCTACTGGTCGTAGCGTGATGACATATAGCCTATGTCCTTCCCCAAGTTGAAATCTATCTTCTTGCCAAATTTCATTAAGATCCAATCAGCCCTTTAGTCGTGAAAAGGTAACAAACAAACAAACAGAGTGACATTCGGATTTATAATATTAGTATGGAAGTATGGATTATTATCAACCATATTGTAAACCAACATAGTCGTGTTTCATGATCATATTCTTCCTGCCCTTGTCCCATGTTACTTGAGGTCGGCGCAACACGTTTTTAGGGTACCGTACCCAAAGGGTCAAACGGGACCCTCGTCTGTCCGTCCGTCAGTCTGTCACCAAGCTGTATCTCATGAACCGTGATAGTTAGCCAGTTGAAATTTCTACAGATTATGTATTTCTGTTGCCGCTGTAACAACAAATGCTAAAAACAGAATAATACGTGATGTTTTTGCTCGTTTTTATAAATAATGGTACGGAACCCTTCGTGCGCGAGTCCGACTAGCACTTGGTCGGTTTTAAGATCATATTCTTCCCGCCTTTCTCCCATGTAAGTTGGGCTCGGCGCAACACGTGTTTTTCTTCCATTCTCCTCTGTCATGCTATCATTTACTCCTATTTCTTTCATATCATTTCTCATACAATCCATCCATCGTTTCTTTGGTCTTCCTCTCCCTCTCCATCCATCAATATTTACATTGAATAGGTATATTCATCACTCCTTAGCCTACAGCCATCACGCCAAGACCAAAAAAATATACTGTATTGAAATATAGGCCTTGCAATGAGTTGAAGAAACTTCATGATTGATCCTTGGGATTATCGCTGTCTGATGATAAGTTATCAGATCTCTGTCACACGATGTCGTAACGAGTTAAGGCCCTCAACAGCGTTTGAGATGCAAACGAGGATTGAGTCATCGACGTTTCTTATCAGTTTGCAGTATTAACTTACATTGAAACGATCAGCGCATATGTAAATCGTTGCCACATTGGTCCCACTGCTGGGCGTCAAATTACAAAGCATCCAATCCTAATTTCCTTACTATTATGATTATTTTATTACTTAATTATTCTAAATCTATATATATAAAAGAAAGTCGTGTTAGTTACTTCACTTATAACTCAAGAACGGCTGAACCGATTTAGCTGAAAATTGGCAGGGAGGTAGTTTAGAGCCAGGAGAAGGACATAGGATACGGTAGGGTAGGGTAGGGTAGGTAGGTAGGATAGGGTAGGTAGGTAGGGTAGGGTAGGTAGGTAGGGTAGGGTAGGTAGGTAGGGTAGGGTAGGTAGGTAGGGTAGGGTAGGTTAGGTAGGGTAGGGTAGGTAGGTAGGGTAGGGTAGGTAGGTAGGTAGGGTAGGTAGGTAGGTAGGGTAGGTAGGTAGGGTAGGGTAGGTAGGTAGGTAGGGTAGGGTAGGTAGGTAGGGTAGGGTAGGTAGGTAGGGTAGGTAGGTAGGGTAGGGTAGGGTAGGTAGGTAGGGTAGGGTAGGTAGGTAGGGTAGGTAGGTAGTAAGGGTAGGGTAGGGTAGGGTAGAGTAGGTAGGTAGGGTAGGGTAGAGTAGGTAGGTAGGTAGCGTCGGGTAGGGTAGGTAGGATAGGGTAGGTAGGTCGGATAGGGTAGGTGGGTAGTAAAAAGTGCATTGCAACGCATGCTGGGTACAGCTAGTATTATATAAATGCAAAAGTAACTTTGTTTTTTTGTTACCTCTTACTACCTAAACCACTGAACCGATCATCCTGAAATACATATACATTGTCAGGTGTACAGAAAAGGACAAAGGGTACCTTTCATCAATCAATCAAATCAAATCCATCAAAAAAGTAATGATCCCGAGTAAAACAACGATAACACCACGAATAAATGGCGCCACGTGTCCGAGGCGGTCATTGTCAAATTCTAAATTGCGAGCGAAGCCGCGGGCTAAAGCTAGTTACATATAAACACAAAGTATAGGGTACCATTTGTTAACTGGTATTAAGCCTAGTCTGATAAAACCGACGAAGGGTTAAATTCGCAAAACTGTCAAAATTAATATCTTTCATTCATTTTCTTGTGACAATCAATAACATTCAACTTTTCTCGTACAATCGTAGGCAGCGGCTACAACCTGCTACGGGCTACGATCGATTGTAGCACGTAGCTGGGCGTAGCAATTTTCGCCAATCATTTTATTCAGCGTCAATAACTGTAGAACCACACTCCACAGCCTAGTATTTCATTTGTTTTCCTTTTAGTAAATGTTTGTTCCTGACTGTTATAAATTCGTTGACCCTCATGTCGATACTGTTATCGTTAACGAGTATGTCGAGCTCCGTCAATACTCCGTCGATACACAATACCTACCTATTTTAATTATACAATTAGCATTATTTTGCTCAAATTATTCTACTTAATGACAGCTACAACAAGAACTCATTTACATAACAAACATATAGAGCGCTAGCAGCCTTTTAGGCTGCTACAGGCTTCTGGGAGCGATGCCGGCGATTGAAGAGTCCGTGCCCGTTGATCTGCCACGCTGCTGCACTCCATGAGCACGTGCGGAAGAAACACCACAGGTGTTTCTTCCGCCTCCATGCTTCCTCTGCACAGAGGGCTGTCTGTCACACATATAAAGTAAATGACATAAAGACAGTTGTACTTCCCCATCGCATTTATATGTAATATTTGTATGGAATTATAGATTACCTAGGTACAGGCTGATTAACAATTAACATACCAACTATCACACCTCTATTTGAAGATTAACTTTTCATCTCATTTTCCTATCATCACTTTTCCTCCATGTAATTAAAACCGTTGACCGATTACACTACTGATAGATAATATTTACTAAGTAGTAGATAGTAGATAATCACAGCATTTGAGTAGTCGGTTCGAACATGTTAGAGTTATCACTTTCAGTAGACGCACTGACCACGCTGGCTCCATAGTAAATAGTCGTGGCTTAGGCTCATACGCATGGTTTTAATAAGCTCTCATGATTGAGATAAGGATACCCCCTATCTATTGGTGCGTAACCTGATGAGTGACTAATGCGGAAGTTTATGTGGCGTGATCTTTCGTATGAGCACAAACTATGCATGAATATGCAGTGGTAGAATTAATTAGTTAGCAAGGTATTGCTGACTGCCTACATGACTTGATCCTGCAGCCAGGATTGCCTCCTGCCGACTTTGTACACACGTAAAATGTTGATAGATAAACCGAATTTTCTTCTTTTAATTTTTTGACGGCACGGTTGGCGCAGTGGTTGAGCGATCGACTGCTGCGCTACGTGTCGCGGGTTCGATCCCCGCACGGAACAAATATTTATATGGCCTACAGATAGTTGTTCCGGGTCTGGCTGTTTGTGTATGTGAGTTTAAATGTTTGTAAACGCACCCACGATACAGGAGAAATTCCTAGTGCGAGGCAACGTTTTAAAAAAAAAAACCTTGTTTTTGTCACTAAATTTTTGACTTTTTCAATGTCATTTCGTGTGATTCGACTAAAACTAAACCTTGCTTTGTTGAGAAAAGCTAGACATATTATCTGGTTCAGTTTAACTTGCAAACAATGTTCCAATTCAAGTCCTTCCTGCCTCGTGCCAAATCCTAGCGTAGGGCACCATTATAAAAAAGAAAAAAATATTGTGACGACTGTGATCCCAAAGACTACTCCTTGAAATAGGTGAAACTTTGGGCAAACTTACGTAGTCCCGGTTACACGAAAAAGAAGAAGTTAAACCTAAAACCAACACTTACTACAAACGATATACGTACAGGAAAGTGTTTGTCTCTCTCTCTGGCAATTATCGTAAAAACAATGTATCTTTTATTAAGAACTGATTATAAGAACAAAAGGTCTGCTGTGTTAATCGCCTTAATGTCAGAAGTCAGACCCCTCTATCAGACTGATAGTGCTCTGATAACGTACTAATAGACAACTATCCTTATTGTTTTATCAACATAATAAAACTTACATAATATACCGCGTTAATTGACTGGCCATGAGGGTTTTTTTGCAAAGATATATTAATACACTAGTCTGCTAATATAGTAATTGTAAAATTACATTTCCTGGTTTTGATTGCTTCATTGGAAAGTGTTTTTGTTTTCTCTCATCCGAAATTTCTCAGTAACAGCTTGGGAGTCTTTTTTTTTTTTGCGGATGGGAAATCATCAAATGACTTCTCCCGCTCTGGGCGGAGCGGGAGGGAGTGTCAGACTTGACTGACTAAAACCCACCCATGTTCCTTCTTAGCCCTTTGTGTTCCAGGGCCGCGGTATCTCTTTCGAACAACCCGCAGCCCTGGCAGGCATCGGCCCTTTCGGACCCCTTCCGGTTTGCTGACATCTCCTTGAGGCGCGTGTGGAACACGTACGCGCCGTCGACATGGCCTGTCGTCATAAGACGGACGGACGGTGAGCTAGCCCATTACTCACCGTCCACAGGCTCGCGCCTACGGTGGCCGGGGGCCACTGGTTGCCCCCCGACGCCCGGGGCGTCTCCCGCGGCGGCTGAGACGTGAGGTTCTCTCCCTCTCACGTTCCGCCACCTCCTTCGCTAGCATGACTGCTTCGCAGAAGGAGGCGACGGCTTCCCATTCCCTCTCGCTCCGGACCATGGATTGAACCAGGGCCGGACGCGAGAGGTCACCGCCAACAATCGCCGCAACGAGGACACAGCGGTGCTCAGCCCAAGCGGGGCAGAGCTCCACGGTGTGCTCCACCGTGTCCTCCGGCCGATCCTCGCAATGGTAGCTTGGGAGTCTTGGTTTTTCTTAAGCCTGTGCCAATGACAATAGGCTAGCCTCCTTTTTAAATGTTAAATCAAATTACATAGCATTCTTCGTCTAGGCAAGATTTATCAACAGAATAATAGAGAAATCACACCAATCAATCAGGTTTTTGAGTTATAAGGGTCAGCTCACACCGAGACACGACGCGACGCTGCGCGCACCTTGAGAATTCAGAATACGTTGCGCAACGTATTCTGAATTCTCACAACGAAATGTGTATCTTTTCGTGTAAATAATAAAGTTATATTTTGAATTGCTCTTTTAAAGTGTGCGCGCAGCGTGTGAGCAGAATCTAAGGGAAAAACTGGAAAGAGAGACAGACTGTACTCAGTGTTTTGTACTGTTCATAAGATTTACTGCAATGTGCTATAAAAATATAACATAACGCTAGTAATCCCGGAAGGGTTAGCCAGAGGTGTACCAAATAGTACACCCACGTTCAGGCAGTTATGTTTAGGTCCCGATTAATAGGGCGGTGGGCCTATAGGCATCAAACGGGCACAAATTCAGACTCCGTGGCAGCAACTAAGATATTCCTGGAAAAACCCAACAACACATTACCCATGCATACCCGACCTGGGCATTGAACTCAGGACGTCAAGCTCAGCAGTCTGGCCTGCAACCACTTTACCTACGAGCCAGTCATGCAAATTCAGTAAGTTTTTAAATTAATTCCGCCACTTCTTCTTCCCAGCTAAAACACTGGAAGTGGCGAAGGGCGGGCATTTTGGGGGACTGTCTCTTGTAATGGGTACTCTCTTTCTTCTCCTAAAATTGTTTGTCCGAAAATCATTATCCATAACACGTTTGCTATAAACTTCAGTAACCATAATGTTCAAAATCCCGAAATTTTGTTTAACATAATTATCTTTAGTTCTAAAAGTATTCTGTCATAATATTGAGTACTATAATTATTGAATCTCCTAATTTTACAAGACCTAAAGTCACATGTCCTAAGTATTGTGTTAAATAATATGTATTATTCCGAATGTTCATTTATAATATATTTTTTTAGTCCTAAAACATATGCTAAAAATTAGGTTTTAGTGACAGTAACGAATCGCTGTAAATCCGACTCCACGCAGTCTTGTCTGCCCTACCCCTAGAGTGTAATTTAAAATCGCGTAGGCGCGGAGGGGCGAGGCGGCCCGCGAGTTGAGGAGCAGGTGGTTGTAACACTGCAAGCTGCGGTGGTGAGCGTTAAATCCATCTGCGACGATAAACTCGCGAGGGACCGCCAGAGCGCTGCAGCGCCGGAGCCGTGACAGAAACCATGCCTGCTTGCATGCTGCATGCTGCGTGCTTGCTTGCATGCTGCATGTTGCGTGCCTGCTGCATGCTTGCTTGTATGCTGCATGCTTGCATGCTGCATGCTTGCTTACTTTACAAAAACCACATGATCACAATCAACTGCTTTATTGAGTACAAAAAAATATCAAATTTGTTCTAAGAATATTATTATTAACACAAACAATAGAATATTATTATTAAACATTATGTAATTTGAATTTAGGATTTATAACTTTTATAGAAAACATTTTTATGTCTTTTGTATATTATTGATTGTAATATTTATGACTATTCTAAAGCCTTTGATAGCATCACACATTCTGCAATATTTAATGCCCTTACCAGACAACAGATAGAACCAACCTACATACATCTTTTGCGTAATATATACACCCATAGTACAGCTGCTATTAAGTTAGAGAGTTTAGGTCCAAAGTTTGACATTCTCAAGGGAGTCAAACAGGGCGACCCGCTGTCTCCAAAACTATTCACCAGTACCCTAGAAGAAGTCTTTCAGACGCTGGCAGTCAAATGGGAAGAGAAGGGGCTCGTCGTCGGTGAAACAAGGTTGAATAATCTGCGTTTCGCTGATGACATTGTCCTTTTCTCCTCTACAGCCACAGAACTAGAGCAAATGCTACAAGAACTTAGCGATGCAAGCCTTGAGGTTGGACTGAAGATGAACATGTCAAAGACCAAGGTCATGACCAACAGCTCTGAGAGGAGCATACACGTAGGTGGCGAGAATATACAATATGTCCAAGAATATATCTACTTGGGCCAAGTGATTTCTTTTCAGGCAAGGCAGGATAAGGAAATTCTAAGACGCACAGAAAATGCCTGGAAGAGTTACTGGTCCATGAAGGAGTATTTCAAGGGCACTCTGCCCATGTCTCTGAAGCGAAAGCTAATGAACATGTGTATTCTCCCCATCTTGACCTACGGTGCACAAACTTGGTCTTTGACTAACATCCAAAAGTCCAAACTCAAGGTTTGCCAACGTGCTATGGAGCGCAGTATCTTAGGTGTAAAATTAACAGATCATGTTCGAAACACTGCACTGCGCTCCAAAACGCAAATCATTGACGTGGCTCAAAAGGCTGCCCAACTTAAATGGGACTGGGCAGGACATGTCTGTCGCATGCCGAACGAGCTGTGGGCCCGCAAAGCTCAGGATTGGTGCCCTGAAACAGTGACACGGGGTCGCGGCAGACCACGAAGGAGATGGCGGGACGAACTGAATGTTTTCCTTGAGAATTGGAAAGAAGCAGCACAGAATCGCGACCGTTGGAAGGAATGGAGGGAGGCCTTTGCCCAGCAGTGGGACGATACAGGCTAGTAATAATAATAATAATATTTATGACAAACGGATTTAGGACATACTATATTTAGGGATTTCAATTTTATGGCATGTGATATTATGTGATGTTAAGTTCGGTTGAATTATCATTCGGACAAATGATGATTAGGACAAAAAAAGTTATGGCACTTTAAATTATGGATAAAAAAGTTAGGTGACACAATAGAGAACCCTTGTAATGTTGATGTTCAAAAAGTGCTGATTATCAGCATAATTTGAATAAATTACTTTTGATTTTTGTATCAGAATACGATAGTATTTTACAGCCTTAAACATGCCCAAACTTTAAAGGAATCCATGCTTGCAGTTTTATTATGTTTTAAAGTAAGATGTTATGTTGAAAATTGACGGAAAATTTTGTAAGAACGGTAAATATTCTATTGGTAGGGTGTTTTTGGAGTATTAACTACTTGAGTTAAAGTAATTACAATTTTTTTTTTTAAGTTAAAATTTCTTTAGCGGCGTTTTGTGATCCAGGATAAAAAAAGTTTTTTTATTTATTTTTTTACTAGCTGTCCTGCGCAACTTCGTTTGCGTCACATTTTCCCCGTTTACGCAACATTTTTCATTGCTGCTCCGCTCCTATTGGTCGTAGCGTGATGATATATAGCCTATGTCCTTCCCCAGGTTGAAATCTATCTTCTTGCCAAATTTCATTAAATTTTTGAAATCTATCTTATTGATCCGATCAGCCGTTTAGTCGTGAAAAGGTAACAAACAAACATACAAACAAACAAACAGAGTGACATTCGCATTTATAATATTAGTATGGAAGTATGGATTTGTGATGGGGTTACTCTTGTCTCTAGTCTAAGTCAGAGATGAGAGAGACAAAGTCGACGATGGTACGAGCTTACCCAGAAGAAGCCTGCATGTTCACTCTAGCTTTGAAGAGATTAGGGTTGTAAGCGTTCGGAAACACAGACGCAGGCAGAGAGTTCCACTCCTTTTCTGTGCGCATTATGAAAGACGTGTGAAAACGCTTATCTTACGTGTTGCGTTAGTTAAGCGTTTAAAAAAACCTTTGAGGTTTTTTTCTAATAGACAAGGATTGGAATGAAGTAAGAACCGTCAAAGAAAACAAATCAGGTATGATTTATTTCTAACATTTGACAGGTCTAACTTCTAGCAATGACTCCTACTACAGAATAAAAATCGTCTTTTACTCATGTAATCGAATCGCTTAGACTATACATACGGGTACACTCGTCTATATATATATATATAGATACTAGCTGCTAGCTTTGTTCGCGTGGAAATTTTGATGGGTTTTAGAGGTATGAAAAATAGATGTTGGCGATTCTCAGACCTACCCGATATGCATACAAAATTTCATACAAATCGGTTCAGCTATTTCGGAGGAGTTTGGTAACAAACATCGCGACGCGAGAATTTTATATTTTAGAAGATAGATGGGTGTAAGCAGTAGGTGTAGTAGGTACACAAACTTATTCTGAAGTGATTATGTCAATATTGCATGGATGCCTTATGCAAAGCCTCGTGCCAAGATAGAAGGCTATGATGGCAGCTATCTATAATAATTAAAGATTAGGATAGAACTAGATGGCATTCTGAAAGCTTAGGTCATAAAGATACGCTCTATTTTCACTTACCAGCAAATAATATGGATCTTTACACAACTGATAGTGTTAATAGTAGGTCATAGACTGATACTAGGTGAGGAGCTCGTGGCTAAATAATAACCGCCACTTGAGTCGATCTTTAGCACGCGTAGCATGACCACTGTAGAAACGAGTTTTGTTTACGGAAGAATCGACATAATAACAATGACAATGTGTCAGTTTGTCGATTCTTCCGTTGACATAGCCCATTTCTACGGTGGTCATGCTACGCGTGCTGGTTAAGCCGCGCTTGCCTGGGTCGGTATGTGGATGGGTGACCACCCATTACATACCGGGTTTCCTCTGTGCCTCGGAAAACACGTTAAGCCTTCGGCCCCGGCTGTCAGTTGTAGATATTTAACAATCGTAACATAAAGGGTGTAAAAGACCTCTTAACAAAGCCGAAAGGCACTGGTTCCCCCTGTCATTGCGATCTTTTTTTTGTTCTACACCATACCTGGGAACCTTCTAGTTATGCAGATATTAGGGGTCGAAGTTCCAAATTTTAGAAAAGTATTTTTTTTTAATACAAGTTTTAATGTAAGATTTTTACTTTAAACATCTCCACGACCCCCGTACTATTCAATCCGTCCATCAGTACAATGTTTTGAGTGCGTTACATTGAGTTCTACCACAAAACATGATTTTACACCCCCCAAAAAAAGTCGTTTCCCAGCAATAATTTTCGTAAAGTTACTTAGTTTCATGTACAGAATGCTTGGTTGACGGCTTCGTGATGAGGTGATTTACACGTAGTATAGTCAGTGGCCCAAAAGTCTGCTACCAGTCTTTCCGAGGGCTATCGTATTACCTAGTACCAACTGGGTTGCGGAGGTCAGGAAGGCAGTGGCAACCATGTAAAATACTGGTACTCAGCTGCATCTGGTTAGACTGGAAGCCGACCCCAACATAGTTGGGAAAAGGCTAGGCAGATGATGACACTGATACAAGGTTACAGCACATTGTGTTAAATGTTAGGAACATTACAAAACACTAAGTCTAGTCTGTCTCTCTTTCTGGTTTTCTTTCTGGGATCCGTACCCAAAAGGTCAAACGGGATCTTATTACATACTGAGACATAACCGTCCGTCTGTCACCTGGCTCTATCTCATGAACTATGTACGCTATATGTATTTCTATTGGCGCTATAATAACAAACGCTAAAAACACAATAAAATAAATATTTAAGGGGCCTCCCATACAAAATGATTTTTTTTCTCGTTTTGATAAATAATGGTACGGAACCCTTTGTGCACGAGTCCGACTCGCGTTGGACCGCTCGCGTCCGACTTGGACGGTTTTTTTTTTTATAAATTATTTGGTTCGTAAATTTTATCTATAAATAGTCAGCTATTCATACAATACCTTCAATCGGTTTCTCTATACCAACGCCATATATTACGCAAAAAGGTAGAATTTCATATTAACTACAATATCTAACTATGCTTTTAATTAAGACAGCTAAGTTTGAATTTTGATAATTTTGGCCTAAGTTTAGTAACAAAATTGTTAGGGAACGATTGGCCGAAGTAATAGAAAGTTCTAAGTATCTTAGTAAAGATAAATAAATGAGTAAATCCTTACTTTCTAGGTTATCTGTAATCACGAGACTTGCACGATCAGTAACATTTACACAGTGCGTGTTTTTACTTATGTTATTGACTTATTGGAACTTCAAACTTCAAACGCGTTTGTAGATAATGACATTAATAACTCAGCGGTTTACCTCCTGGTTTTTGTTATTGGATAGCAAACAGACCGACACGACGGTATGTTGGTTGGTAGACACCGCGACCTATAGAAATTTGGAGGAATTTCATCCAGCACAAGCCAAAAAGTAAGCCCGAAAAGTATTCCACAAAGCGCACAACCGAAGAGTAGGTAACTGGTGTAAAATAGGGAAGGGGTCCGCAGTAATGATTGATGCTCTAGCACCAATTTATTAAATCAAATAAAACAAAAACAAGTCTAGTAGGAGCAGTAGTTTAGTATTCATTCCGTAATAATAAATGATAATTTTATTTATTTATAAGTAATCTTTAGAGTTGCTATTTGTGAATGAAGAATGCGAAAAAACGAGATCTAACTACTTATTATTCAACGATCACAAGGAGTCAAAAACATATTTTTAACCGACACATCACACATGCTTACAATTCACACAGTATTTTACTAGATATTGTCACACATACGTACTGACGAACAAAACAAATATCGGACACGTGTTATGTAATCGTTCAAGGCCGATCTAAGCCGTACACTTGGTGCCAAAATAAGCGACGTTTTTAAATTACAACATTGTTTTTTGAATGATTTTATTACAAAACCTGTTTATGTCCTCTTGGGATAGTGTTGAAACAGTTTATGTTCATAGTATGAAAAATCGGGTTTAAGTCCCGTATTTGGTATTTTTATTTTATACGTCATATCAAAGGTACAGTCTGTTACTTCTTCAAGCGTGCAGAGCAGCAGAGTAGACAAACACAAACTTTTACACCACTAACGTTTCTATAAACATATCTACACAACTAGCTTATGCCCGCGGCGCCGCCCGCGTTTAGTTCGATAATTGTCCCATGAGAACATACTATCGGGATAAAAAGTATCCTATATGTTAATCCAGGTTATAATCTACCCGTGTGCCAAATTTCATCCAAATCCGTTCAGTCGTTTTTGCGTGAAAGGGTAACAAACATCCATCCATTCATCCTCACAAACTTTCGCATTTATAATATTAGTAGGATTGATAACAATGAGTTCTTCTCTTCTTGAGTTTGTTTATGGTACTCCGTCTTTTTCCGAAAGGTACTGAAAGATTCTTTGATGTATTACTGTAACATCCTTGAAAACAACTTACACGGGTAGTCATCATAACTAACTAACTCTAGTAGGTGGACACTGCTGAACAAATAAATAAAATTCAAGTGTATGATTGTAATTAAAAAATAACTGTTTTTTAAGTGAATGCATATAAAATGTGTGTACTGTAAATACTTAAAACGAAAACACATTTTTTTTGTCTGTCTCCCTGTTTGTTCCGGCTAATCTTCGTAACGGCTAGACTGATTTTTACAGGACTTTACTAGCAGATAGTTAACCGAATGCTGACTAATTTACGTGTTATTTACTAACTAATTTTGTAATGAAAAACAAAGTTACTGCTGCAGTTTTATGAGAAAAGTCCTATGTCTCAAAAACTAAATATCAAATCTTATTCAAACCAATTTTTGTTGAATTTTTTTTACGTTCTACAATCCAATTTTTTTCAGAATTTTCCTCCTCTTACTTTTGAAATTAGAGGGGGGGGCCGGGGGAGCATACATTTTACCATTTTGCAAAAGTTTATCTTTCAAACGATTGACTTTAGGAAAAAATGGTTTTATGAACTTTAATGTCATTTTTATAAATCTATTTATAGACGTATAGTATACACGTATAGGTTTGTTTTTTTTTTAGTTTCGGTTCCCTGTATGGGAAGCCTCCTTTATTTTTTATTTTTTTTGCTTAAAAATCGCAAAGCGGTGCACAGAATACATCTACCTAAGAAGTTTCAACTGTGGAGTCTTAATAGTTTCGGAATAAAGTGGCTGTGATATAAGAACGGACAGACAGACAGATATGACAAATCTATAAGCGTTCCGTTTTTTGCCATTCAGCTGCGGAACCCTAAAAAGATTAGAGTTCTGTGCAAAAAAAAATCGATCCTTGAAATTGTTATCAAAATCCATTTGAAATGTGGAAGTACCTAATATTTTTATAATAATTTCACACGGACATAGTCATGGGCATTATCTAGTCAACTTGTAAAGTCTATCCTTGCATTTAATAAGGCCAAAATACGCAAACCACTTCATATCAAGCCCACTAATAAATTGACATAATAAACTACTAACCAAGGTATTCGCCAAGTGGTTTGTTAGGTAGGTATTAATTATAATAATTATAATTTATAATAATTATTGTCCACAGGTTCGCGCAGTGATCCGGACGGAGTGATGTGACACAACCATGGATCCGCAAGAATTAGTGCCTTTGGAATGTGAGTTTCTTTTTGTAGTGAAAACTTCTTTAGCGGCGTTGTGCACTTTTGCGATGGGAAAAAATGTTAAACTCGCATCAGATCACGTGTCCTGATCGAAAATTCGTAAGACGGATTGTAATAGTTCTGAAGCAATAAATGAATATTGTATTTCACCACATAAATGATAGTGATAGTACTTTTATACTCATAATAAAAGCAATTCGTGCAAAATTATTCCCTAACCATTCCAAAATATCAAAAATGCCAAACGTTAATATTCAAGTTTTCACCTCTGCCGGCTGTCCCGGAGTGCAACCCGGTTTTAGGGTTCCGTAGTTTTTTATTCAATAACATTGTTACAAACCATGTAACAGCGGCAGCGGTATGCCAGACACGGCAACTTAATGCCAATTCATTATTTTTTTAAAAAGGCACTAAAAAGACAATTTCTAGATTGCACTAATCTAGAAACTGTCTCTTAAGTACTTTCGAGCAGTTCTTCATATTTGACTTTCTTGTTAATAGCCTTTGTGCCTAATAGTACACCCGCCAGTTATTTTTAATACCCATGTAATAGGGGGCGAGCCTATTGCCATCAACCGGGCACAAATACAGACTCCGTGGCAGTTACTGATAAATTCTTAATGGAAAAACCCAATAACAATTTGCCCGACCTGAGAATCGGAACCAAGACCTGATGCTCAGCAGTCGTGATTGCGACCACTCAACCAATGAACAGATTTATTGCCTTTCAAAGGAATCTAGGACGACTTCTAATATCCTTACTGATTTAGGGAATCATCGTCTGGATTTCAAATAATTAATCATAGCTCCACTTGACTATACTTATTGTGGAAACTATGTATTCAAGACTCATTGAAAATCCAATAAGCAAACTATTTTTTCCTATCCGCCACACTGATTCTTGTAATGCTACTTATCTCAGCTTAGATAGAACCATCCTTGGGAGCTAAAAACTTTTGATAAGCTAGGTACTACCGAGTTCACTGACGGTCGACCACTTTTCAACCTTATAACTTAGGCCATACGGATGAAAAATACAGGTCCATGGTCATGGAATGGTTTGGCCAAATTTGGGGCGATTCTCGTTCGGGATTTGGGACGATTTTTGCTCTATTCGATTGTGCCAATTAAAGTCATGTAGCTTCGTAATCGCTAAAAATGAAAGAGCGCTGTTGCGTCTCGTATCCAGCGGTTCGTTCACCTCAGAGTTGGCAAAGCTTTACCTGTTTTCACCGTTCACCTTAAAGTCTGTTATTCCTTGGCAGCGGGTCTCCGACAGCCACGAGCGGTCCATGGTACCAGGAACTGCTACCTCGCACCCCGCACCTGCTACACTGCCCCGCTGAGGCTGTGCCGGCTTCTGGCGCTGCTCATCTGTCTGCCGGCCATGGTCCTCATGGTGCCACTGTATTTAAGGTAAAGGATATAATGTTTAACTAGCTGCCCACGGCTTCGCCCACGTTTTGTTCTGTAATTGCCGCTCGGTATCATACCACCGGAATAAAAAGTACCCTATGTGCTATTCCAGACTATTATCTATCTCTGCGCCAAATTTCATCCGAGATCAATTCAGTAGTTTTAGAGTAACAAACATCCATACATCCTCACAAACGTTCGCATTTATAATATTAGTAGGACTAGTAGGATTTACTACTAGTCCTACTATACATTCACTTTATAAATTAGAAAGTTCTCAGCAATATGGAGACTCTATTATCGCAAGACTTGTGCCAAAAGGCCCTGTCATAGTTACGAAGCACAAAGCAAAATCATGGTGTACTCAAATACTCAATTATCCTTGAGCAATACAAGTATCACGTCATGTTTGAGCCTTCCTTTTATTCCTGCCGTCTTCGACGATATTATGGAAAGTGCAATTGTCTAGACAGATCCCTGTCGACATAATAACTATGTCACGCAATTATCAGTAGCTGTATGTGTATCTATTTAATGTACTAGTACTTAGTGTACAAAAGGATCTATTATTATCTCCAGTCCGACACTCGAATGCAAGTGCTGGTCGTTAACCTAGGTGTCTGTGTTTACTATTAGAGGCCTATTACGGTTTTCAGCTGAGTACCATTATTTTACATTAAGCGACTGCCTATCTGACCTTCACAACCCAGTAGTTGGATAATACGATACCCCTTAGTAAGACTGTATGTAAGACTTTTGGCTTCTGACTACTCGTAACGACTGTCAAAGATCTACAAATGACAGCCGGGACCAACGGCTTAACGTGCTTTCCGAGGTACGGAGGAAACTCGGTATGTAATTATGGTCACCCATCCACGGACCAAACTCGGCAAGCACGGCTTAACCTTAAAGATCGACCCGTGTGGCTGTTATTATTTAGCTACGAGCTCCTCTGCCCAAGCCCATTTATTTTAATTCAGCTGAAGATCTGGCCTAGCCCCCTGGATTTGATTTTAAATCTCAAACATTTTCGTGTGCTACAAAATCATCATTCTCCGCTCTTGTCCCAATTTATTTGTGGTCGGCGCAGCATGTTTTCTTCTTCCATACTTCTCTATTATTCGTCATCTCAGCAGTCACCTCCTTTTGAGCCATATCAGCCTTCACACAGTCCACCCATCGCTTCTTTGGTATTCCTCTACTTTTGTGCTACAAAATGTGTTTTAAATTAAGAGATTAAATTATTGATTTAAATTAGACCGGAATAAAAAGCCTTTTAAAAGCCTTTTAAAGGCTTTTTATTCCGGTCTGTGCGGGTGAAACCGCAGGGCGCAGCTAGTAAATAAATAAATAAGCTCGGGTTAGCAAGTTGACATAAAAATATCTACCAGTAAATATTCCTGCCACACGCCACGTTTTAATTATGATTACCTCGTAATTGTTTAAACCATTTAATCGCCTCACTATGCCTGAGTAATAATTAATTAATTATTGATAATACATAAATATAATCCATATATAATCCCCACATTGTTGACATACATGCAACGTTTTAGATAAGAGCAGCTGATGTCTGCATAACAATGCTTGACATAAATAATTAGTAGTTTTACTAGACTACTTTATCACTTATCCATTTAAGTACATTGTACACAGAGTAAATAGTACGAGTGTGAGGTGGAGAAGTAGGTACTGTCCGCATCAGAAGTCGGTTAACACTTATCAATATTACACAAAGTTTAGTGCTGATCAGTGTGATCTGATGTAATATTATTTTATAACACATTTGCTCGTAAAGGGTCTCTTATTTCACCAATTTCTGTATCGTAATGTATCTCATTAAGTCATTACGCACTAGTGCGGTAATGTAATGTAAAACGCACGGTTTATCAAAATGCTCCGTCTAAAACGAACAGTACTTTTTTAAATCTTAGCAAAGAGTTTTTATGTCAGAAAAGTGGTCAACATTTTATGAATAAAATTAACTTGAGAGATAAAATATAGTAAATAAACATTTAACTCTTTAATTTAAGCAATTTTGACCAGAAATTACAATCATTTATCTTCTTGTTCAAAAATTATGAAATTAGCAATGCGCGCGCATCAGCGCTTTTTTTTAAGGCAAAGGCACAAAAACAGCCATTAGTACTAATAAAGTAAATTAATATTTTTGTGTTTTGTTACAGATAAATGGTTGTAATTTATGGTCAAAATTTATTAAATTAAAGAATTAAATGTTTATTTATTATATTTTATCTCCCAAATTAATTTTATTCATAAAATGTTGACCACTTTTCTGACATAAAAACTCTTTGCTAAGATTTAAAAAAAGTACCGTTCGTTTTGATAAACCGTGCGTTTTACTTTACATTACCGCACTAGTGCGTAATGAGATACATTACGATACTGAAATTGGTGAAATAAGAGACCCTTTACGAGCAAATGTGTTATAAAAATTATTCCGCGCGCTTTTTCTTTTCGCTGTATTGTTTTTATTTGAAAATATCATCCAAGTTTTATTTATTTCCTCGCAAATATGTTATAAAACGTCGTATGACATACGTGCGCTTTGATAATTACAGCCTCTGCTTTCTTGTAGCCCTCGCCTACGGCTCGGGCTAGCAATATCGCCTCGGCTGTGGTTTTCAACTTACCGCACTTATATCATAATGTACTATTACGAATTTGTGTAACCATTGATAAAAATATTGTTATCTAGTCTGTTAATACCTATGTATCGTTCTAAAACTAAGACGTTTTCTTATTTGGGATATATAATTATGCCACTTTCGTTGCTGACCACACATATTGATTGTGATCATAAGAAAATAATACTATAAATTACTGTTCCGATTTTCTTTTGTTAGGAAACTTAAGAATTGTCAGAAACAGACCAATATAAACGGCCTACCTGTCTATTGAAAACAAGTTTTATCATCACTTATCGTCATCCTCCTTGTTAATTTATTTGAGTCTTCTTCATTACATCTACCCTCTGTCTTGCTATAAGGACTATTCAAAACGCACCTAGTGCGCTCGTCCCCATAACCAAATTTGCATTCGTACCATGGCATGAGTAGCTTGCTCCTCAGAAGTCCACAGCTAAGCTCCACATACAATCGTGTACTTACCCAGTAACTGAATCGTGGAGGTCACATACTCAGCAGCTCTTTAAGAGTATGAGGAACAGATGTAAACTTCCTCAATCCTTCATAGAAAAGGCAGTTTTCTGGTGGGCTACTGTCCGACAGTTAAATAGCTGTCGGGTTTTCTTATATAATCTTATGTCGCGGATAACTTTAATTGCGCGATGTAGGGATTTAATGTTAGTTCTTCAAGTGTGTCATAGATGGCGTTGTAGTACTTTTTGTTCTATGTTGCTGTAGTACTTTTTGTTGTGCCGCTACAGCTCCAACAAAATCAAACTAACATAGTCAACCCTAACATAGTTAGCAAGAAGGCTAGACAGATGACGTTGATATAAATAGAAGAACTGGTGATAAATACTTTTTCTTTCTTTTTTATAACCTGAACATTCCTTGTTCCAGATACCGCGTGTATTCCGGCCAGATGTACCCCATGAGCATGACCGACATGCGGCTGATAGACAGTAAGATATCGCCCACTTGGTGCCAGGTAGGTGTGTACCGTTGTATGCCAACCTTTGTCATCATATCATCGGTGACGGCCATGTTGAGCATGGACACGTGTTCTGTTTTAGTACTGTATTAGTTTAGCTAGTTTTAATTGTGTTATTTACTATCTTAATTTATTTAAGCGTCGTGCTTCATTTAACATTATTCATGCGTTCATTCAAACATGAATTCATAATATTTCTAAAGACTTACTTGAACTTGAATATTGAAGCCTAGGCTGTTTGATAACAATATGACAAACTATAAAGTGAGTACTTATATAATATTATAGGTACCATATTTCTTATAAGTCGGCTAAATTAAACCCTTTTAGTTTACGTAAATCCATTCATATAAACAGCATTAATAATTCATTATTTATGATAATGAAATATTATACAACCACTTGTAGAGACTATTAATGAGTTAGTCGGGTTGGTGTGTTCTTTAAATTGTAGTACAAATGCTATTTATTAACATGATTTTATACATGAACAAGATATAGGTACTCGGTGTAGCGTGAATTAGGTTGTCTCTACAATTTTCTAGCAAAACAGGACATGCAATGCATTTAAAGCTTTCATTCTAAGTGAAATTCAGATTTTTCTTGATTTGATAACATTACTTATCTATGAGATACGATACGGTGATATAAAGGGTGTAAAAAACCTCTTAACGAAGCCGAAAGGCACTGGTTCTCCCTGTCATTGCGATCATTTTTTTGTTCTACACCATACCTGGGAACCTTCTAGATGATTGACAAGTATTTTTTTTAAATACAAGTTTTTAATGCAAGATTTTTACTTTAAACACCTCCACGACCCCCGTACTATTCAATCCGTCCATCAGCGCAATGTTTTGAGTGCGTTACACTGAGTTCTACGACAAAACATGATTTTACACCCCCAAAAAAAAGTCGTTTCCCAGCAATAATTTTTGCGTAAAGTTACTTAGTTTCATGTACAGAATGCTTGGTTGACGGCTTCGTGATGAGGTGATTTACACGGTGTATAGTGATATGATATACAAGATGTTGTTTTGCATCCTCGTCAAATTCAAGGAGGTAACTATGCTAATGATTCTCGTCCCGAATCAATAATAAAATGGGTAGGTAATTTTTATTCTTATTTATGGAAATCGATAAGTGTGGAACCACCCTTGTTTTAAAACGCAGCCCGTCTGATGCTCGCCCTATAACCGTGCTTTCAAACATACAAACAATTATTCGATAATTTGTTATTCCCTAAACCACGAGGAGGTTATTCTGAATTATTGACAAACAAACAACAACAAAAAAACAGTGTTAATTAATAATAAATTAGATACCGTAATTTTAATTGATTATTTATTTCTTTTGTAACAACCTCCTGAATTTTGACGAGGATGCAAAACAACATCTTGTAAGTATAGTGAATTCACTAAGTCAGCAAACAATTAAAAGTATTCAAACAGTAAGAATAACACTTTGCCCTATTCGGGAATCGAATCCAAAACCTCATGTCCATAGTCGCGCTTGCGACGATTAGACTCTACACCCTTTATAAAGGACAGGAATTTGCGAAATAATCACGTTGCAAAGCACACTCAACTTGTACAGATCCTATGTCTAGATTTAACTTGGGGCACGTGTTTTTAGCGTGCTAGTTGCGTACACGTCACAATATAAGCACTAACAATGCTGTTTGCTAATCACACTTATGCAAAAATAAATATTATACATGAATATACGTTGTAGGTAATCAGAGGGTTTAGCACGTGCACGAGTGCATTAGAAACAAGGGCTTCACTAACTGTTGCTCGCGGCTTTGTGCACTTTTGCTCACGTTTCAACCCTCCACTGAAATTGTCTCAAAAATTCTCAAATGTTTTGCAAAAACGGCCTTACCCCCCTGAGGCTTGATAGAATTAGTCTGGTTTTATGCCAAATGATTTTGTGCAAATTAAAAACCGTTTTAACAACCTAACTAAAACGTTTGAAAAATCTTGCCCGCACCAGGATATCTTTGAGACAGGAGAAACGACCATAGCCGACTGCGCCCTAGCTGACTGAGCCCTAGTTGCTTTTAATTAATTTGATGCCGTAATAAATAGAACAGATCTTCAGGGTGAGGTGTGATTGAAAAAAAATTGAAGATGGTTTTTAATTGGCAAAACCGACAAATAGTAATGAGACCCCGACTGGATGCGGATGTCTTTAGTTAAGAAAGACTTAGCAAATATCAATATTGACCCAAAGACGTCACAGAAAAGACATCTATGGAGAAGAACGATTAGGAGAGCCGACCCTAAATAAAGATGGTATGGTGCGAGAAGAAGAAGCAGACCTATAAATTGAATTGGACAGAGAGTAAGAAGGCTATTGTAGTATTTGTAGTGCCAGTACCCCTGATTTTGTTTCGGGATGTTCCTGCACCGAATCGGGCGGGATGAAACGCCCATGTGTTACCACTGCGAGGATTGGCCGGAGGACACGGTCGAGCACACCGTGGAGCTCTGCCCCGCTTGGGCTGAGCACCCCCGTGTCCTCGTAGCGGCGATTGGCGGCGGCGGCCTTTCGCGTCCGGCCCTGGTTCAATCCATGGTCCGGAGCGAGAGGGAATGGGAAGCCGTCGCCTCCTTTTGCAAAGCAGTCATGCTAGCGAAGGAGGTGGCGGAACGTGAGAGGGAGAGAACCTCACGTCCCAGCCGCCGCGGGCGACGCCGCGGTCGTCGGGGGCAACCAGTGGCCCCCGGCCACCGCAGGCGCGGGCCTGTGGACGGTGAGTAATGGGCTAGCTCACCGTCCGTCCGTCTTATGACGACAGGCCGTGCCGACGGCGCGTTTGTGTTCCACGCGCGCCTCAAGGAGATGTCAGCAAATCGGAAGGGGTCCGAGAGGGCCGATGCCTGCCAGGGCTGCGGGTTGTTCGAAAGAGATACCGTGGCCCTGGAATACAAAGGGCTAAGAAGGAACATGGATGGGTTTTAGTCAGTCAAGTCTGACACTCCCTCCCGCTCCGCCCAGAGTGGAGGGGTCATTTGATGATTTCCAATCGTTAAAAAAAAAAAGTACCCCTGATTTAAAGCAACTATTTTCCCAATATTTGCAAATTTGTGAGTCAAAGTTGATCCGGATCAAACTGGAACTCAGCAGTTATTTTTACTTGACTGCATAAATACAAGCAGGCTTACGACTGCTATAGTAATTATTCCATTTTTACCGCCATATAAACATGAAATAAAAACTTCTGATAACACTGTAACACATTTTATTACGTCTCCTAAAAAATTCGGTAATACACACCTTATGTTCAGAAAGTTGAGGTTTAAAATTGATCATTACTTTGGTCCTGAGCCAAATAATATTTAATGTTCTGACCGATAAGGTTATCTCGAAATATTTATCTTTACAGTTAGTCTTAGAGACTTCAGTAAATGTTTTACAAGACATAAAATAATAAACACTATCATTTCAATGCGTTGTTTTGCGTCTATCGATTCGGTAATTTATCAGCTATCAATTAAATATTGCGCTTAAAGGCCGTGTTTTGAGATCTTAATCTGCTTGCTAAGCGTAGTGATTATGGCAATACACACTTACTATTCATCCTGGTAATTTCTGGTGGATTGGCAGATAGTTCCATTACCAATCCGGCAGTCTTCTCTGTCTTTTCGCTACGGTCGAAAACGGAATAAAGTTGTCCAAGTTTACAAATTATTAGGAATCTATTCTAAGAATCCTCGACCAGTGTTATGTCGACTACACTTGTGGCGATTCTCACACGACGCTGCATATTGACGCGGCAGGTGGTGAATTGGATTTCATGTCGCATTGGCTTATAAAGGGTGTATAAAGACCCTAATAATTACATGTAATCCATTTTCCATTTACATATTTACATTCCCTAAACGAAGCCGAAAGCCACTTATTCTCTGCGTCATTGTGTTATTTTTTATTGTGAATATATTTTGTATTTAATATGTACATTCCCTAAACGTAGCCGAAAGCCACTTATTCTCTGCGTCATTGTGTTTTTTTTTTTTGCTCTGGACTATACCTGGGAACCTGCTAGTTATGGAGATATTAAAGGTCAAAGATCCAACTTTTTCACAACTTTTTTTAAAAATAGTTTTGAAGATTTCAATATTTTATTGAAATACCTCCATGACCCGTTTATTATTCAATACATCCATCCGTATAATGTTAGATTGAGTTTTACCGGAATACGAGATTTTTCACCCAGAAGAAAAAAGTCGTTTCCCAGCAATAATTTTTTGCGTTTGGTTACTTAGTTTGATGGACACAATGCTTGGTTGAAGGCTACACCTAGTATGTAATCCGTTTAATGCATAGCCGCCTTTGAGATAAAAATTCAAATCATAATAACCCTTGTCATACGTGATCTTCTAACCTTAGGGCCTAAACAATTGGCTTACGCTTTCAAAACGTTTCATATATCTACAACGGTTTTCAACAGGATCGACAATAGTACATTGTGTATTAAGGGCGGTAAGTAAGGAATTACGATCGAGGCTCTAGTAGAAGCCCGAAGTCGAACACTGAGGGCTTTCTGAGTCGAGGTTCGTAATTCCCGTACCGCCCGTGAAACATAGGTACAATGTTTTTCATCACATTTGCGAGTTAATAATTATGAATATACACAAGTCAGCACAAATATTATTACGAAATACGTGAACTGATTTTTAAGCGGATGGCGGGCTGTTTGCCCACACCATAGATAATACAAATGTTTTGTTCAGAAACGTTAAGGGCAAATACTTACCTAGGTATACAGCCATGACGGAGTGTAAAAAAAATAATAATAATTTCGACGTTTTGGTACAAAAAACTATCGATTATTTAGATTTTAGAACATTAGTTGAGTAATTAAATAACATGTAGCGAGATTGAATGAAATTCCTGTTTAGATAACATTTTAAGACACTTTTTCAATTGCGTGTAAACTCCTTGCTTGAACTTGCATGACCTCTGTGCAGTAAATTAAAAAAAAAAATACTTACCGCCCTAGGGTTTTATATGAGGCATTACAGCCAAGTTAACCTGTATGTTATGACACTGTTTACGTGCAAGTGTGATGAAATAGTATATTGTGTATTAAGGGCGGTAAGTAAGGAATTACGATCGAGCTCTAGTAGAAGCCCGAAGTCGAAGACTGAGGGCTTTCTGAGTCGAGGTTCGTAATTCCCGTACCGCCCGTGAAACATACAATGTTTTTCATCACACTTGCGAGTTAATAATTATGAATATACACAAGTCAGCACACATATTATTACGAAATACGTGAACTGATTTGCGGATGGCGGGCTGTTTGCCCACACCACAGATTATACAAATGTTTTGTTCATAAACTATAAAGGCAAAATACTTACCTAGGTATATACAGCCATGACGGAGTGTAAAAAAATAAAAATTTCGACGTTTGGATACAAAAAACTATCGATTATTTAGATTTTAGAACATTAGTTGAGTAGTTAAATAACATGTAGCGAGATTGAATGAAATTCCTGTTTAGATAACATTTTAAGACAATTTTTCAATTGCGTGTAAACTCCTTGCTTGATGAACTTGCATAACCTGTGTGCTGTCAAGCGGTGCTGTAAATTAAAAAAAAATTACTTACCGCCCTAGGGTTTTATATGGGGCATTACAGCCAAGTTCACCTGTATGTAATGACACTGTTTACGTGCAAGTGTGATGAAAATTAAAAAAAAAATTACTTACCGCCCTAGGGTTTTATATGGGGCATTACAGCCAAGTTAACCTGTATGTTATGACACTGTTTACGTGCAAGTGTGATGAAAAAGTATTTCATAAGCCTATATCAATCTAAGTAATACAATTTCAGTTAAGAGACAAGCGTCTCTCACACAACCAATGTTTCCAGCCCAACTGAGTTATACCACCTTAAATCTTCCACAAAAAGTTACCGTCCATATTTCTTGTAGACCCAGGTAGTGCGCTCCAACACGACGTTCAACGCGTTCGTAGTGCCCGGCCCTCCGGAGCTGACTGAAGACCTGGTACCTGTCTCCATGACGAGGGAACTGGAGCTGGAAGACGATATGAAGGAGTACTGGGGCTTCTACTTGCTAAAGGGCTCTTCTGTCACCGTGTCTGCTTGTGTTAGGTGAGATATCAGAATAATATTAAATCAAGCATCTATTAAGAGGTGCTCGTGGCTAAACAATAAGAGACACGTGGGTTGCAGTTTCATGCTTAAGCCGGGGTTTGCCTAGGTTGGTCAGTGGATGGGTGACCATCCCTTACATACCGAGTTTTCCCCGAGCCTCGGAAAGTACGTTGAGCAGTTGGTCCCGGCTGTCATTTGTAGATCTTTGACAGTCGTAACAATCATGTAGTCAGTAGCCCGAAAGTCTAACCAGTCCTATGAGGGGATGGTCGCTCCATGTAAAATACTGGTATTCAGTTGTATCCGATTAGATTCGAAGCCAACATAGTTGGGAAAAGGCTAGGCAGATGGTGACAGGCTTCTACGTCTGCCTTATTTAAGCAGCATGCAGAGGTGTATGGTTAATGCTTGGAAACGGGAGGATGAACGTTGGTATTTTGCTGTTTTATCAAAGAAACGTAGATGTGCTGTGCGAAGAAGGCTCACGGCTAGGAAGAAGGTTACTACTGACATGATGAGTAATACAGAAGTCATCATCATCTGTCTAGCCTTTTCCCAACAACCTTTTCACAGAAGTATAGAACAATAATTCAATTGACGGCACGGTTGGCGCAGTAGTTTTTAGGGATCAACTGCTGCGCTGCGTGTCGCGGGTTCGATCCCCGCACGGAACAAATATTTGTATAGATAGTTGATCCGGGTCTAGCTGTTTGTGTATGAGTCTAAATGTTTGTAAAATGCACCTGCGATACAGGAGAAATTCCTAGTGTGGGGCACGGTTTTTATAAAAACAAAAAAAAAACAAAAATTGGGTTAGCGACTGAAGAATACTGACGATTAATTTGTTGTCTAAGTCACTCATTAAAGGGACCTTTTGCCATTAACAGGCTACTTAAACTGATAAAAAAACCGGCCAAGTGCGAGTCGGACTCGCACACGAAAGGTTCCGTACCAATATTTATAAAAACTACCATATATGATCTGCAAATGAGACTCGTTTTTAGTACAACTGACGCTTAGCGTCATCTATCGATATTTAATTGATTTAAAAGAACATTATTTTGACGACACGGTTGGCGCAATGGTTGAGCGTTCGATTGCTGCGTTACGTGTCGCGGGTTCGATCCCCGCACGGAACAAATATTTGTATGGCCTACAGATAGTTGTTTCGGGTCTGGCTGTTTGTGTATGTGAGTTTAAATGTTTGTGAACGCACCCACGATACAGGAGAAATTCCTAGTGTGGGGCAACGTTTAAAAAAAAAAACTATGTAGTTTTTCTAAATTCTCGAGTCAAATACAATTGGTCGACTATTCCTCGTATACTTGTAAAGCCCACTTATGTGTGATAGTTTTCCTTTAAACTTCGTTATATATAGGTACAGTCAGCATCAAAAGTCGGTTAACACTTATACATATAACACCAAGTTTTGTGCTGGTCAGTGTGATCTGATGTTATATTGTTTTTCGAATTTGTGTAACCATTGATGAAAACATTGTTATGTCTTTTACTCCAGTCTGTTAATATGGATCGTTCTAAAACTAGGACGTCTTATAATTTTGGTTATGTAAAGCGACTTTTGCTGCTGACCGTACTACTGCCCTGACATTTGAATTTCTAACTACAACTGTTTAGTCGGTAAAGGGGGGGGGGGGGACACTTGGCTCTAACGAAAATTGGTACTTTAAAGCTTGATAAGTCACGAACAGTATACTTAATCAAAAACCGGTCTTCTAAGCCCCATTAATATTTTTGAAAGACCTATCCGACGATACCCCACACTATGGGAAGGACTTACCCTAAATAATGTCTTTTTGTACAATTTTATTTTACCATTTGTTCGGCGTCATTAACGTGTATACTTATGCCGAATCACAACTTTCTAGTACCAATAGTTTGAGCTAAACCACGGACAGACAGACAGACAGACGGACATACCGAATCTATAAGGGTTCCTTGTTGACTACGGAACCCTAAAAAAGCAATTATACTGTGCCCTTTCTAGAATCGAACTGAGAACTCGAGTTTTAATCTATTCCTTGGCAATTCTTGAGCTTGAACTCAGCAGTTACACTAGCAACCACCAGGACTCTTGCATTTGTAACTGTAGGTACATTATTAAAGACCAGTTCCCCCACAGCTTCCCTGGTGCTTCCCTCATCATGATCAAAGGGTACAAGCACCTGCAGGACTGCGCGTACATCGGAGACGATTCCTCAGAGGAGATGAAAGAGTTGGAGGAAGCATTCAGCCTCGGACTGCTGTCAGAGAAGTTATACATTGAGAAAGTAAAGAAGCTGGCAATAGTTGACGGGAAGGCAAATCATCCTGGTGAGTTTCAAAATTTAAATAACTTAACATAATACTGAAGCATGTTTTACTGTAATTGTGGAAGGCCTTTGTCTTGGACTTAAAGCTCACCAATAAAATAATATCGAATAAATAGATTACAGTTTTTTTGAGTCACATAAAAAGACAAAACAAAACTAGATTCTGGCGTGCTACTGAGAAAATTAATAATCATATGCTGTGTCTACGCTAGGTGATCCTAACACGAAAGGATCACGACTTCGCTTATTATAGCCTGACTTAGAATCATCGATTAAGCACTCCCGCCAAGAAAATCTGTGCTCCGCTTGTGCTCTGCGTGTATTTGGTTCGTCTAGCGAAGAGCCAGCCTCACTGTAGTCGCTCATGCGACCACTAAAGCAGTATTCTCTACAAAAAACTAAATTCAAGTGCATAACCCGTCTTCAAAGATAAATTCTCAGAAGATTCTTCTAGGCAAGCGTGCTCCACCCTGTTCCGCATCATCGCTTCACATCAGGCGAGTTGCGGCCAAAAGCATGCCTATTAAGTCTAAAGAAAGATTTATTTATTAAGATGCAAATATTATTACAATAATAATAAATTTATTTCTACAACTTCATTATACATTACATCGGTGCGGTCTCAACCCCTGAACTAGGGCAACCTGTATGATAGTGGTTGAGGAATACGCCAGTAACATTGATCTGAATGTGGAAGCTTTGACAGTGCTTATTGCAACTACTATACAAAATTATAATAATATTAAAACTAATTTGTTCAAACCAGATACAATGAGGAGGCACAAGTCTGGCGTCAGCTTCCACGACCCGAACAATAAGGAGAACGAGACGTCTTCGTCATCAGCTGACACTTTAGCTACTGTTGACGTCACTGATCATGATCCTAAGGTAAGACTTGCAGTAGAATTGGTTTAATTAGTTAGCGAAAGTCAGAACGAAGAGTATCGTAGGCAGAAATGTAGTACATGTGATCATGGTCAAGTCACTTCTAATATAAGGCCATCCGAGAGGTAAAAATGCAAGCTACTAATTGTAATTAGAAACACCCAAATGGAAAAACTCAATAGCATTATTCGCTACCTAGAAGTCAAATTGAAGATCCTAATCAGCAAATTTAGTTTTTCATAAAAACTATTTATCTATACAAATACATAAACCATATAACTCTGTGTAACTTATAACTAACAGCTTTTTACTGAATGCATATGAAAGTATATACGGTACACAAAACAAAAAAAAACATGGCTGTCTGTCCGTTGGTTTCGGCTAATCTCTGAAACGGCTACAGCGATTTGGAAGATTAGGGGATAATCCTATATTTTTTTTCTTTGTCCGTCGGGTAGTTTATTGAAAAGTATTGGACACGTATTTTTTCTTTTTTCACGTGGTCTTAAAATTACGGAGATATATTGAGTTGAAATGGCGCATGACGTCACATGTAGTAAGCCCCCACTCTCCAACTTTAATGAGTTTTATGTAATTTTTTGATATTTTGATAAATCAAAAAATACCTGTCTAATATTTTTGTATTACCTGTCTGACGGACAAAATAGAATGTCGTTTTCTTTACCCAGTCCGATCCCCTATTAATAATTTTACGCAGGCAACATCTAGTTTAACATAAAACTTCACAATTTCCAGGAACTGCGAGAAATTCTTGAACATCTCCACGCCGTGCGAGAGGCTGCGAAAATCCAGATAGCCAAGAACTACAAACCACCGCCGAACATTATACCGCTACACGTGACGAACAGGCACAGGGATGTTAATGTAGACAAAAATGAGAGAAAATTCCTTTCTTTTCAAGGTAGGTAATGATTCAACTCAAATCAAATCAAATCAAAATATTTTTATTTCACATAGGCCCATGGGCACTTGTAAAACGTCAACAAAAAAGGTGCACGGTTCGGGTTGGTCATTTCCTATGGAGAAGAACCGGCAAGAAACTCCATGGTTACTCTTTTAAAATCATTTGGTTTTACAATATTTTTAAGTTACAGCGTTAGTACTTAAGTATGGGAGGATATCGTAGGCCCGACAATAAGTCGTTGCTTACTACAAAACGTAGAACAAGATAAAAAGTTACAAGGATCTAGGAATCTATAAAGCCTACAATGTCCACACATTCACAAAGACATCAATTTGGGCGTGTAGGTTGCAAGTAAAACCGACGCCACAGCAACTGGTCCTGGGCCACCCAGTAGGTTTTTCATTACACTGACGTTCAGCTGGACATTGATTACCTTGTGGGAAACTCTCGGTCCCACGCTGCAGTTTCTAGTCTAGAAAGAAGACAGAAAGCGTACCAATTTTTGGAGATATAAAATAATGTTATTTATCCTCAAAATTACCCCGATTAAGAGTTAAAATTTTATGTTTTTCCTTCGTTGCTTGAAACAACAATTAATTGTTAAAAACTGTTCGTTTTTTCTATTACAATAATTTAGTATTTAGTAATAATCATTCTCCCGATGCATGTGTAGACAAAACTCACGGAGACCTGATTTGGGACCCCTAACTTGTAAATCCAAAACCATCAATTATAATTCTTTCACAAATTCCCTGTCCCTATTTTTATAATAATACTAGCTGTCCCGCGCAACTTCGTCTGCGTCACATTTTCCCCGTTTTCGCAACATTTTTCATTGCTGCTCCGCTCCTATTGGTCGTAGCGTGATGATATAGCCTATGTCCTTCCCCAGGTTAAAATCTATCTTCTTGCCAAATTTCATTAAGATCCGATCAGCCGTTTATTCGTGAAAAGGTAACAAACAAACAAACAAACAAACAAACAGAGCGACATTCGCATTTATAATATTAGTCTGGATAGTATGGAAGTATGTATTTCGTTATACGAGAATGCCTTTTAGGTAAATTGTAAAATTAGCGTAATACCGAAATATAAGAAGGCTTTTAACAAAATCGTGTGCAGTTATTCCATTGGCTTACTCAATAACTATGATTTAAATAGACGACATTTTGACACCTAAAACCTATTTCCAATGCTAACAAGATAAGCACCAGTATTCAACAGACTTTCTATCTGAGATTGTAACATGCAAATATAAGAAAGCATTATCTTGGTATTATGTAAGTGCGTCAGTTTTGGCACATTCTGATAAAATTAGATATGCGAAACAGTCTATTTATCCTTTTTAATCTTCATCTGATAGCACAGAACATTATCTTAATATTAGGACAGTAACAAGATATGATATACAAATCTATTGCTACTCTGATATTTATAGATTATCTTGATAGCTTGTTGATAGGCCTATAGAATATCTTAGGATAACAATCACTTATACCACCCATTTTTCTAACCATAATCTTTTCTAAACATAAACCACCATTTTTCTAATTTTATCGGACTAAATTTATTAATTTAGTCCAATAAAATTAGAAAAGTTGGTGGTTTATGTAATTTTAAAAACGAAAGAGATAGTTAGAGACTTCTTTTTCAGTGTCGATGATTCCCATACTTATTCAAGTGGCTTCGGACAGGTCCAATAAAAAAACTAATTGCAAGATTTATGTTATCCTTAAGGTTTATGAGCAGAAGTGGTAGGCCTGACAGTTGTTATGATTTTTAAGTAGAAGGTATATGGATATAAAGGTAGAAGGATAGAGGATAGAAGGTATAAGGATAATAATAACGGAAACAATAAAAAAAAATATTAACGAAAACGGCCATTCGATAATCTCAAGGCTGACTTAACAATTTTATTGGATAATAACCCGAATAATAAAACGCACAGATAAACGCATTATTTACATATCAGAAAAAAATGCGCCGAAAAACAAAAACACTGATAAAAATTTAGGTTGTCACCGTGTGGAGAGTAATTTGGGCTGAACTTGATAAGTTTTGAGAAATAAAGTAGTTAAACATTTCAAAGCCGTTTGAATATAATCTTCATTATTGACCGACAAACATGAGCTTACTCCCCTTGTAATTCATTTAACCTTTATGCCCAGTGCTATAGTATTCAGAAAGCCTTTGGCTGAGGTCCATTGTTGCTGTTAATACATTAATATCATGTTACATTGTGTCTATTACAGATCTTAACGGGAACAGCAGTATAATATATCCAAAGATAGAAAACAATACTACAGAAACTTTAAAAAATAAAGTTGAAAGTAACACAGTAGAAGAAAAACAAGTAACTAACGCTGAACATAAAGCCAATAATACAGCAGTCGATGAAAAACTTAATAACGTTAACGGTGATGACAAAAATGACGAAGAAAATGCAGATATTATGGCAAACAAAACTGATGAACATTCAGAAAGAACTATTGTAGGTGCAGGAAACACGGGACCGTTAAAATTGAAGGTGGATTTGGAAGATAAATCTTCTATGGAAGTATCAGAAGTGGCTATGGATTATACATCAGAGGTAAGTGACCCTTTAAAAATTGAGTTCAAATTTGTCCTTAATTTTATCTGCAGAGTGGTTCAAAAATAATCTAAATGTTTTCTGATGCTACAAAAGCAAAATAAATTGAAATGACAATAATATCTCATCGATCTCAATACTAAACATCGTCAGTATTACTAATCTGATTTCTAAGAGCAAATACTGAACGTTTAGATAGAAAACTTTGTACTTCTAAACAGTTAATATTTGCAAATGTAATAGAAAGTTTCTTATCGAAGTAGATTTGAATTATCTAGTACACAGTCATCTATGTATGGTGCATTGTCTTGCTAAGAACATCACTATTTGGGTTAGTTTTATTTCTCTTTGAATTTGATGAATAATCTCGTGATTTGTCAACTGTTTTTGTCATATAGACAGATGTGTTGCTGGGTAGTTTGTTCCACAATTTTTACTCTCCAGATAAAACACCAGGAAGTGGTTAAGTTTTGACGTTTTTGTGGTTGTCTTTTTTTTAGTTAGGTACCGCCTATTGTCCCATTCCTGGGCAAAGGCCTACCCCCATTCTGTCCACTTCTCACAAATTGCACGGAAGCCATCAAAGGCATCCCATCATCTTCTCCTCTTGACTGGATTATCTAATGTAATTTTAATTCTTAAGCAACTTTGAACAAATTAAACATATTTTTTTTTTCTTAAATTCTTCAGCAGAATCCTACGGAGCCAAATTCAAAAGAAGTGTTTGAAGACGTACTACACAGACTGCAAGCTTTGGGTCCCAAAGGGAAGAGAGTGCTGATCAGACTACACAAGACTATGGGCGTCGAGTACCAAGAGAAGGTAAACATCACAGCAGTTACTTACTATTATATGGAATGCAATAAGTCGCACGTTTTGCACAAACCTGTAGTCACTCATCAAAATACAGGCACTTGTGCGAATGTTGACAATAATATTTAAAAACTAAATAAACAGGTGCATGTTGATCGCTGCATAAACAATCTGGCCAAATGGGGTGTCATCGACCTTTCCTAAATAACGGACATGCCTCATCCTATTCACTGATCAACATACATAGATATACATCTGCACATTCTGAGATTTAAACGATGTGAATGACAGCTGTCCAGGTCCCGCGTTACTGGACGGACCAAACTTGAAAGGTCAATCAACACGAAAGAAAGACTCAGTTGTATTCTTTTAAACTGGAACCTAAGCATTATTACGGAAATGCTCGGTTTGACAATTCATTTTGCAGAAGCAACGTAATGAACCCAACAATAACTTAGCTCTTAATTAAATTTCAGGCGACAACGAAACCGAAACCGGACATCATGTCCGTGGTGACGGGCAGCAGCGAGGAGCTCGACAGGCTCAGGAAGGTGCTGGTCGAGGCTATCGATGAGGAGAAGAACAGGGCACAGAGGGAGCGTAAGTGTAACTATCTCATTAAATGGAGGACCTTTTAACGAATTTTTACAGCCACAACTTTCTCCGTGAAAAAATCTGACCACACCTTCCCAACATATATGCATATTCCGAAATAGAAGATGATTTGTTTTCACTGTTTCAGGGTTCGCAAAAATTCGGCTTTGGATAAGCCAGAAGAGGTCGTGCTTTCATTAGCAAAAGTGAAACGTTTAGGAAACACGATTCGAATTGGACTGTTGCTTAGAATTGCTATGCAGTATCAATGTGTGTGTGTGTGTTGTTTTTCAAGTTAGTACCTACACTAAAGCACTAGTCTAGTCAGACCATGACATCGCGAGCCTAGCCAGATAATAACCACGTAGAATTTTGTGTTTATTCCTCAATACCTACTAGACTAATTTTACTGCCAATCTAAAACAATACACAATATAATCTAGTATCGGGCTTCCTCATTTCTATTTGTTCTGGGATACCGAATAACCCCAGTAATTTCTCCCAATTGGATTGTTGCCAATTCTCATAAAACAATGCTTCTTAACGAAGTAACAACATCTGAGGAATGTGGTCCAACATATTTGAAGTTCTTAGTCATTGTGCAGTTAAAATAATGCGTAAAATTGTTCGTTAAGTCTTTAGTGCTGTGTTTAATGAAACTGGTTCAAAGGATTTACGTCGAAAACATTACGTATACTTAAGCAAATAGGTACATTTTTAAAACTATTGTCAGCTATAAATAATTATAGAATTGTTTTCAAGAACTGCTGATCATTGTGTTAACCTAGTTGTGGATGGTGGTCGCATTTCGATAATATGGCGAAATTTAAGTTTGGAGAACTATCACGCATAACTTTTACACCACTCCAGCTCTCTTCGATGGGTTAGACGGAGGCATATCTGATAATATTTCCACATTTCGCCACAATATAGTCAATTTGCATAAAGCCCCATCGTCGAAGGCCCGTTTAAATGAAACGAACATATTGTCACCAACCGGGAATCAATCTAGAATCTAGCTTGATATTCTGAAATTCCTGGTATTTACTGATTCCTTGTACTTTTACTAAGAACGATATTCCAATGATAAATTTGATCATACGACAAGAATAAGTTTGAAAAAGCGGCTATATAAAGAGTACTAGTGTTACAAAACAAATATAACATTGATTTACAGAAAAACGTCGTGACGCTGTGGAACAAGCAAGGAAGAAGAGAGACTCAATGAACATGGACAATATGGACACCCTGGGACACATCGACTTGGTGAAGGAGTTCAACGAAGACGATGAAGAAAGAAACCACGCTGGTGAAGTGGTGAGTAGTCTGATTCTGAAGGTTTTAGTCAAAAGTTCTCCGGACGGTGTCAGTGCTTTAATACATCTGCACGCGAAGCATGACCCCTGTAGAAACGAGTTTTGACTACGGAAGAATCGACATAATAATACAATGTGTCAGTTTGTCGACATAACCCGTTTCTACGGTGGTCATGCTACGTGCTGGCGTACTAGAGGCAATATGCACAAATACCAGATACATGGGCAAAGTTTAAACATGACTATAATTAATATATGGTGTTAGGTTAGGTTAGCGGGGCTGTTTCCGCACTTAGCCTCTTTATTGGGCCATTGTACGTATAAAAAATCCTCTGGTTACTCCAACCATCCCAGGTCCTCCCAGAAAGCTAGCAGCCTTTTCAGGCTGCTGCAGGTCTCCGGAAGCGATGCCGGCGTTTGGAGAGTCCGTGCCCGTTGATCTGCCACGCTGCTGCACTCCATGAGCACGTGCTGTGGTGTTTCTTCCGCCTCCATGCATCCTCTGCACAGAGGGCTATCCGTCACACCTATTGTAAATAGGTGTTTGTTCAGGGGACAGTGGCCGGTTATAATACCGATAACTTTGCTAATCTTGTCCCGTTTCAGTCTAGTGATGCTGCGGGCAAGTTTCTTTGATGCTTCCGGAACTGCATTCTTTGTTTGCCTGCAGGTTTCACTGTTTCTCCATTCCATTTGGTGTATTTCCTCGGTTTTCTTACGCAGCCATGATTTTATTTGGGCTTGGGGTATGGGCAGCAGTGGTTCCGGACCGTATGCTGTTGTCTCCGCTCCCCTTTTGGCCAGTTCATCTGCTGCGTCGTTTCCTAGTGAGTTACTGTGCCCTTTTATCCATTGCAGTGTCACCCTATTTGTGCTTGCAATGTGTTGGAGTGCGCTGTGACATTCCAATGCGAGGGCGGAAGTTAAAACATTGTTTTGTAGCGCTTGGAGCACCGATGCACTGTCTGAGATGACTTTGATGTTATGATCTCTGACATCTCTGGCTGCAACTGCTTGAGCCGCTCTGGTGATTTCAATGCAATATATGGTGTTATTCTGTAAATTGTTTATTGAAAATACTTTTATATGTACGTCAAAAAAGAAAATGTCTTAGAAACCGACTGAGGTCAATGTCTCCTTTCCAACTCATTTGAGAAGTAAAACCAAAACACACCACAGTGAACCAAACACAGAGATCACAGTCTAAGTTCAGTCATAATCTTGGTCGAATTCGTATGAGAACCGTGCAGATCAGTGTCGAAGCTGATCTTTTCTTTTCTTTCTTATTTTCTTTTAAAAAAACGTTGCCCCACACTAGGAATTTCTCCTGTCTCGTGGGTGCGTTTACAAACATTTAATGTCACATACACTAACAGCCAGACCCGAAACAACTATCTGTAGGCCATACAAATATTGTTCGTGCGGGGATCGAACCAGCGACACGCAGCGCAGCAGTCAATCGCTTAGCCACTGCGCCAACCGTGTCGTCAATTTTGAGGAACAAATCACACATATTTGAGTGGACCTGCCTGTCCAGTCATTTTCATCGTAAATTAGCAGAAAAACTGAGAGTAGCTACGGTGAATTGACTTTGACTTAACACCGCCTTCTTATTCCAGGACGTCGACGGCTATGCAGACCACCACATGATAGTCAACGAGACGACTCCCCTCGACATGAGTAATTCGGAGTTCTGGTCCTCGTTCTCCAGCAGTGAGGAAGCCCTGCTAGAGTGCGAGGGCCTGATCCTCAACCTGCCTCTGACTCCTCACAGGCACTGCCATAAGGGCGCCTCGGATGCAGAGGGCGCTGCCGCTGCGAAGACTAATGCGCTGACTTATAGGTGAAAAACCAAACTCAAATTAATTAATTTAAATTATTTACAGACTACAAATAAATATAAAATAAAAATAAAATAAATGTACAAGTATCAAAATTACAGGGCGTCAAAAAATTCGTCGACATCGCTGTCGACAGGAAAAGTGCCCAGAAGGCTGGCCGCATTGCCACGTTGGGTGGCAATGCTGATTCTTTGACCAAAAAAGAGGCCAGCCCTCTGGTCCCGTGAAGCATCGACCAACCGCTTGGCGATATCCCGAAACACAAGATGGGCACTCGGGCCCTATGGCCCTAGTGTTTCAACCCCAAACGGCTCAAATACATAATTACCAATTAAATTATTGTATTTGCGCCGCAACAACGCACAAGCTAATCATCATTTTAATAACAAAATCTACGTTAAAGTAGACCTAAAGCTAACAATGATATTATATCATAGACCTAAAGTCTAAGTAAATCATGGGTTGAGGGGTTTAATTCCAGATACCGTGGCCCTGGAACACAAAGGGCTAAGAAGGAACATGGATGGGTTTTAGTCAGTACAAGTCTGACACTCCCTTCCGCCCCACCCAGAGCGGGAGAAGTCATTTGATGATTTACCAACCAAAAAAAAAATGGGTTCAATTCCCGGGTCGGCCAAATTGTTACTGGGTTTTTCCTTTAGGAAATTCTCAGTAGCAGTCACAGAGTCTAGATTTGTGCCCGTTAACATAACATCACGCCTGTAATGCTGAAGGGTTAGGTAGAGGTGTACCTTATAGTACACCCGCATTTCGCCAGTTATTTCTAAGTCCCATGTAAAAGGGGGCGAGCCTATTGCCATCAACCGGCCACAAATACAGACTCCGTGGCTGCTAATGAAAAATTCTTGACTAAAAAACCCAATAACAATTTTCCCGACTAGGGATTCGAACCCAGAACCTCATGCTCAGCAGTCGCGATCACTACCACTAGACCAACGAAACAGTCAAGACCATCTCGATACTTATTTCAATTCTATCTATTCCAGGGTACCAGCAAACGGCTACTACTTCTTCGTGTTCAACTCTGAGAACGAGGTGCAGGTGAACTTCATCCGCGCGCGCTTCGACCTGCAGAAGACCAAGTATGACGTCGCACGAACCAAACTGAGGGAGTGCCTTAACAGCACTGAGCGGTGTGACCTGTCGCTTGATATCTTCTCTACTCAGAAGGTAAGTTTTATTACTTATATCTTCATACAAAGAAAGAAATTGTGTTGCCACCATGCCCCCATGCCACTTCAAATCAATTTCTTTCAATAAAATTAAGTTTGTTTCGGATTGATTGTTGATCTTGTTTTGTTTTTGAAATCCACGTTCAATTTTTGTACCAATGATTAATTTTATTAAAAACATAGGCGTTCACATCTAACTGGCGTCCTGTATTGACGGCTATCTTTTTTACTTCTCCAGACTGTATTTTCTCAACAGATCTGGACGGTTCCATGCCTCTAAACATGCCTCAAGCCTCCTCAAATGTCCCTCAACGAAAATACCCAAGTAGTGTTCGCTCAAACCTCCCTTCATCTTCCAGGTAGTGCTAGAAGTGCCTCTCCGCAACAACGACTCGCTGTGGAACGAGCAGTTCCTCATCATCTCCGAGTGTGAGCCGCGCACGTCGGTGTACATCGTGTGCGTCATCGCGGTGCCCATACTCATCCTCGTGTTCGCTTTCCAATGATGAGGTAAGGAAAAATTTACTATTGTACCACTCTTCTTTATAGGCTTCCGTAACGATGTGTGATAAAACTGAAAACAATGCCATCTAGTGGATTTTAGCAGAAGTTTTGTTGTTGATATCTTTAATTTAGCGCCATCTAGTAGTGGGTAGACGAACTACAACAAAAGCACAAAAACCGCCATCATCATAAATTATAAACCTCTAGGTCACTGCAAAATAAAACCAAACAAAATAATTATGTCTCATATTTTATATAATTACCATTCTTGGTTATTTGTCTAGTTATAAGGCCGACATTACCCATTGTTTCTTTTAAAGGTAGAGCAAAAGTTTGAGCAGACGGTATTGTTCTTACTTTTTGTAGATTGTTGATTCCATTTTAAGATTTATACTTGGTCATACATCTGATGACGAGGAACAATTTTCAAAATGTCTTTGTAGATTATGGGCATTAAAATATTACTTATTTTGGGTTGTCACTAGACTCACCATGACCATAACTTACCTTAGGCATGATTTTATCTTGATTATGGAGATTGAAATGGCGAGGAGGAAAACGAGCTGTCTGGTATTAGTCAGTAAAATTCTGACAACCCCTCCACCTGCCCAGTGGCGGAGGACCATCCATGAGGATTTTTAGAAGAATAAAAGGGTTTTTTTCTTCTTTTATTGTGAGTGCGTTTATTTTATGGACACCAATTATCTAAACAACTACCTGCATGGCATTGAAATATTTGTTCAGAGACAGATGCAAACCTACACCCCATAAAGCAGAAACTCAATTGCTCAGCCACTGTAGTACCAATCAAGTCAATCAGAGTAATTAACGCTAAAACAGTTGCTAGGACATCTCAATTGGAAATGTCGTTAAATAAACGAGCTTCTAATTGTAACTGATTGACGCCGAGATTTTGATAAGATTAAATCTGGCAATGAATGAATGACTGCATACACCGAGGTATGTAATAAGATAAACTTGAAAGATAATAAAATATACATCATATAAACACATGCCGTGTGTTTTTCTTTTCCTTGACAGTAGGCAGAAACGGTACTAAAGAAATAGATACATAGACCCTTTAAAATGATTAGCATTTAATTTGCGACACCTACCAAGATTACAACTCCTCAGTGAATGTAGCAACATTAGTAGAATAGAATATTATAAAATAAATTTTACAAATTAATATTATTTTTAAAACTAGATAACTAAAATAACAACAAATTATAAAAGGGCGTCAAAAAACTCCTCCTTAACGCTGTCAACTGGTAACGAATAGAATTGAATAGAATTGTATTTTGCAAATATGGGTAACATTCAATAGTTGTTATGAAATATAACATAATATTTATTTGCATTGTCTAAGAAACATTTACATTAGCAGATCAAAGAATTTCATTTATAAATTAGTTTCGCAGCTTTGCTGGAACGATCGTAAAGTGTGGATTAAAATCAACTTATAACCACTTTCACTAAATATGAATCATCTATTTTAGACATTTATTATTTATTTTCACAAGTTACACTTACGTAGAAACTCATCACCCTACTACTTTTCTCAACTATGTTGCGATCGGCTTCCAGTCTGACCGGCTACAGCTGAATACCAGTATTTTACATGGAGCGACAGCCTATCTGACCTCCACAACCCAGTTAGTACTCAGTAATACCCCTTGTTTACACTGCTTTTCAGGCTTTAGGGCCACTGACTATCTAACGACTGTCAAAGATCTACAAATGATAGCCGGGACCAACGGCTTAACGTGCTTTCACAGCTCGGAGGAAATTCAGAATGTAATGGTTTGTCACCAATCCACAGACCGACCTAGAAACGCGCAGTTTAACCTGAAGATCGACCTGAGCGGCTGTTATTATTTAGCCACGAGCAAGCCTCCAACAAAACTTTCATTTATTTTTCACAAGCTTATCCCGCGGCGTCGCCCGCGTGGCGTTCGATAATTGTCCCACGGGAACATACTATCGGGATAAAAAGTATCCTATGTGTTAATCCAGGTTATAAACTATCTGTGTGCCAAATTTCATCCAAACCCATTCAGTAGTTTTTGCGTGAAAGAGTAACAAACATCCATCCATCCTCACAAACTTTCGCATTTATAATATTAGTAGGATTAATAGCATAGTTGCCGCAATGATCAATCTTGGACGAAACGATCACATTTCTTACGAGTTTCTTCTACAACGGTTACCGAAATCCTGGAAAACCGGATTCTAATTCAAGGATTTCGGTAACCATTACCAAACAGCAGTAACATACTATGACGTCACCAAGAATTAGGCATGTTAAGCACCGAAAGATTCAAGGAAACTGTAGTAGCGGCTTAATATTCATTGTAGTGTACTTTTTATAGCCTAATCAATTTAAAACGTTGCATTGCAAATACTTAGTAAGCTGTTGACGGTACATAAGGCTTGTCATGGTTTGAAAGCTATGTAGCTAGCATATATGAATAACGTAGTTCGAATATACATAAATACGCTGAAAATCCCGTTTGCTCACAAAGTTGTAAAGCATAATACTGTTACTATTAGCCTGTGTCATCCCAATGCTGGGCAAAGGCCTTTCCTCATGACTTCCAAATCCTTTGATCCAGGGCCAATGACGATCACTGGTCGTTGGTTCTGTCCAGCTCGTCCCGCCATCTCCTTCAAGGTCTACCGCGTCCCCTTCTGGCTGTGTTAGGGCTCCACATCGTGGTTATTTTTCCACATTTATTGGCTCACAGGTCGTCAAGCATACGGCAGACATGGCCATCCCACTTCACCGGTTTTTGAGCATAATATTATAGATTTCTATTGGTGGTACTTCAGACCCATATTCGGTTTTTTTTTTATACCTTTCTCAACCTACATTTACTCTTTTCATGACCCAAATTAGTTTTCCAAATGCATTAGATGCCTTTAAAGTATACCAAAACTACCACCTCGTCCATCTACTACCATCAACTACCATCGTCCGACAATCTCATACACAAAACTGGAATCAATAAATCTTACGGATTTCATCCTCTCCAAATGAAGTCACTGCAATATTTTCTGCAGCCGCTGTAAAGCATCGCTCGGCCACTGGACTGCTGCCCGCGCTAAAAATCAAAACAACATACAGGGTCGCTTCTCGTACTAAACAGACACAAACACTGACACTATGACAGCTATACAATGTACTGAACGACATTTTTATTGCCACTCAATGTCTGGACTGCGATTAAAGCTAAATTTACACTTCCTCAAGGTGGAGTCGGTAGCTAGTTAGCAATTCGGACTTCAGAATTCGGAATTTAATACAGCACAAGTCATTAGTATACTAAACTAGCTGACCCACGCAGCTTCGTCTGCGTCACATTTTCCCCATTTTTGCAACATTTTTCATTGATGTTCGGCTCCTTCATTCAATTCTCGATATAAGCGCGTTCAAACAAACATACAAACTCTTCCGCTATATTGGTATAGATTAAATTAAGTAATTCTTTAACTTTGTCTCCTGACAAACTATCTTCCTAAATGCTTGTTTACTTTTTATCTTGTTTTCCACGTTTTATTGTATAGTAAGCAACGACTTATTGTCGGGCCTACGCTGTCCTAACTTAAGTACTAATGCCGTAACATTATAATATTGTAAAACTAAATCATTTTAAAAGCAAGCAAAAAACTCCATGGAGTTACCATGGAGTTTTTTGCCGGTTCTTCTCCATAGCAAAACGAACAACAAGTGAACAAGTGTCCCACCTTTTAAGGCTGCACCACATAAACACTCCAGGGCAGAGTCATCTATGAATCTCCACCTGAACAGGCTTTCCTTGCTTCGGCCAACCTATGTCCGGCGTATATTAAAAGACTTAGGTCAGCCATGACATCTCCCGTCCAGGTCAATACATATTTGTATTCATTAATTCGTTCCATAGTTCTTATTATTCTACGTTTGGCTTTGTTCTCTACACATATCGGAATTTATTATTTCTAGAAATTATTCCTCTACGCACATTTTCCGTCGATGATGTAACTTCATCACATTATAAAAGGGCCAAGGTTGCTCCCGACGTACTACGAAGCTGAGAAGGTAACCACATATTTGCGATAAGATGATTATCACTGTTTGTACGACAGAGTGTGGCAAGAGGCCCTAACTCTCCTACATTATTGTTTTAAAACACTTATCTTGCTTTGCCTTGTCCAACTTCTTAATTACGGAGAATTTTAATATTTTCGGGAGTTTTATTATCCACTTTGTCTTTATTTTGTTTGGCTTTATACCATAACAACTAGTTGGCTACTGTACCGTATGGGGCAGACAAATTCATGTTCTTACTTAAACCGGTGCTGTTTATGAAAAATTAATGGGGCTTAGGTCCACACTTTTAGTTACCCAATGGTACCAAAGGCCCAAACGGCAGTTCCATCGTATCATCAAAGTAAATATCATGTTCTTCAAATTCAAAGAAACAAAGTCAGATGGGCAGTCGCTATATGTAAAATAATGGTACTCTGCTGCATCCAGTTAGACTGGAAGCTGACCTCAAAGTATTTGGAAAACGCTAGACAGATGATGAGGAAAACATAGTCCAAAGGGTGATTTAAGAGTTGCTCTTTGCAATTGCAAACATGCAACTTGAAAATAAGGCTACTAAGGGAATACGTGTGCAAATAGTGTTTAGCACAATGCATATAAAACCTAAACTATTGCCCGAGCATGTCGAAGACTTAATGTTCTTCGAGGTATGGATGACTGTCTCAATGTGGAATCTTTGAATGTAACAGTCGTTAAGGCTCCTTCCAAAGAACTTGTGAGATGTGTGGTTAAACGCGTATATTTTGCCAGTTGTGCTTAAATCCCAACTATTATAACTGTTGGTATCAATTTACCATCTGTACATCAGCAAGACAACGTCGTTTAACCAATTACCTAGATTAGGTGAGTAGACACTTTGCACGTAATTCTTAATTGTACTGACTACCTAATACGAAGTAGTTGAATGCTGCCCCACTCCTAAAAAGGTTGGAACGAGTGTAAGACCTCTTTAGGGAAACGGCTAGCTGTTCCGAATTTTAACAGTGGTCTTATAACATTTATATAGTGTGTAATCTTTTGCCACATGGCCATACTCTGATTTATCTGCCGCCATCTCGTTTTTAACCCCCGACCAAAAAAGAGGGGTGTTATAAGTTTGACGTGTGTATCTGTGTGTCTGTCTGTGGCATCGTAGCTCCTAAACGGATGAACGGATTTTGATAAAATTGGTGTCGTTTGAAAGGTATTTTAATCGAGAGTGTTCTTAGCTATGTTTCGAGAAGATCTGCTCAGCCGTTTTAAGCTCATCACCTCTTTTCTAGTAGATGAAGGCTTATAAATAACTTCTACGGGTTTGGTTGATTCGAAATTTGAATTCTTGTTACTTGACACCATGGTCATCGATGCCCATGGCGCACCCCCCCCTCCCCCTTAAAAGCTCAGTTTTATTTAACCCCCGACCAAAAAAGAGGGGTGTTATAAGTTTGACGTGTGTATCTGTGTATCTGTGTGTCTGTATCTGTGTATCTGTGTATCTGTGTGTCTGTCTGTGGCATCGTAGCTCCTAAACGGATGAACCGATTTTGATAAAATTGGTTTCGTTTGAAAGGTGTTTTAATCGAGAGTGTTCTTAACTATGTTTCGAGAAAATCTGCCCAGCCGTTTGAAGGTTATCACCACTTTTCTAGTTGAAGGGAAATATACAACTTTCCCAAGTCTGGTCGATTCGAAATTTGAAATCATGTCACTATGGGCAGCGCTGGGGGCTGCACCCTCCCGCTCCCCCCTAAAAGTTCGTTTTTTTTTTTAATTTTCTTGTTTTCGTTAAGTTTAAAAAGCATGAAATAAAATTAAATTAAAAATTTAAAAAACCCCCGACACGAAAAACCTCTCAAAAACCTAAAATAAAATAATCCAAGCGTCTTAGCGTCGAGGGACCGCTAAGTAGACCGCTTAGTACAAGCACAAAACAAAAGCGGACCCCCGACGCTACGTTTTTCGTGTCGGGGGTTTTTTTTAAATTTATAAGTTTCGTTATTTTCGAAAATTAGCGAGAAGAGGCGCAACACCGAGAAAAGTGGAAGGAATGGGAGGAGACCTATGCCCAGGAGCGGGACAGTCAAGGCTAAAAAAAAAAATTCAAGCCACGACGCTTGGATTAATATTATTTTTGTTTTTTTTTTTGAGGATTTTTCTGTCGGGGGTTTTTTAAATTTTTAATTTAATTTTTATCCATACAAATTCGCAGATTTTTGTCAACAGCGCCCTCTTGGCTGTCATTCAAGCGTCAAAAGAACCATATGACTGATTGTTTTTTTCTAAATTTTTGTTTTGTTTTAGATAAAGCGTGTGTTATTTATACCTAATAGTTGATAGTTTCATGTTCTGTGATCGATAGCCACACTATCGAATTAGGTTAAGACCTTTAATGATAGACTGTCGTAAGCCGAAAAATATAATTATATATTACGCACTTCAAGATTAGTTTAAATAGGAGCCGGATGTTAGTGTCAGTCTTTGGTACCTAGACTATCGGTATTCCTAACGATTGTCGACCACCCAAAAGCTAGGAATAGGTATTTCAGAATCTTGTCACGCTACAGTCATAAATGTGTCTGTTGCATGTATAAACTCTATCCTATCGGATGGATTTGTTATTAGAATGTGCTGTTGTACATTCTAGTGACCAATCAATTATGTATTATCACACTAGCTGTTGCCCGCGACTGCCTTCACGTCGAAATCTTGATGTGTTTTGCAGGGCTAAATTAGACATATAAACCTTCCTCTAAAATCATTATGTCTATTGATGAAAACCGCATCAAATTTCGTTGAGTAGTTTTAAACTACCTATACAGACGGCTGGAAGCGACTTTGTTTTATACTACCTATGTAATGATTATCATTATTTTTCACTGTTGTGAGTTGTCTACTCTAAAATGTAAATAAGGTTACATTTTATTCTTGACATGAGCAAATTCTGGCACCTAATTTTCCTTTTACCTTAGTTTATTTAAAGGCGGCTCAGCATGTTTTCTTCTATCAATTTCAGAGGGGCCACCTTTCTAGCCACTTTCATTTGTCATAATGATCCTAAAGTTCTTTCTTTGGAGTCCCCCTATTCTTATAGATATTCCTATTCATATGAACAAGTGAAATGTGAGGAGTAGCTATTGGATAGGATAAATATTTTGCAAATCCGCACAAATTGAAAATGGAAAACAATAATAAATGCGTGTATTACTTGAACAACAACTTTTTAGTTTATAATAATAATTTAACCCACACCACGTCAATTTGATTAAATGTTACATCAGGCAAAATAATAAAAGTGTTTATCATTGATCTGTGTATGAATAGTGAAATCAAACCAATTCTCAAATTCCTATCGCTGTCCCAGAAATTGAGTTTTGTTATTGGGATTTACCATTCGGGAAATCCCCCTAGCAATTCGGGAGATTGAAATTGGGACACTGACAAACAATCTGTGAATGTCAATAGACTCTTTATGGATTTATTGGCGCACACATGTTGCATGACGAATGTTTTTTAACTGTGCGACCGATTCAATACTGATGGCTACATTATTATGTACCATCATCTGTCTAGCCTTTTTCCAACTCTTTTGGTTACCGGTCATACTGGATGCAGCTAAATACCCGTCTTTTACTTTGAACAAGTGCCCATCTGACATCCACAACCCAGTTACTAGATAACGTGATACAATATCCCTTAGCAAGACTGGTTGCCATATTCTCGGGCTGCTGACTGCCCGGAACGACTGCCAAAGATCTACAAATGACAGCTAAAGACAACGGCTTAACCTGCTTTGCGAGACCCGGGGTTCTCAATATGTAATAGATGCGCACCCATCCACAGACCTACTACCGAAACTACTGCTTATCCTTGAAGACCCCTCTAATGATAGATCAAGATACTCTAAATAGTGCTAGCTACTATAAACTGCATAATCGTTTGCTATAAATCTACAATTCGTGTGCTATAAGATCGGCTATAACAACTTAATGTAACGGCCACAGGCCAGCAAGTAATCAGCCTGTCAGCGCTCAAGTTGCCGCGGTACTTGGAACAAGATCGCTGCGCAAGAGTTAAGTGGTGTCAATGCACTTGAGAGCTCGCTCCAGTCTCGAGGATCTATTGACTTCTCAAGAGCAAGCGTGACATTTTGAGAATTGAATCGTGGATGTATTTGAAGCACGGATTCTTGAAGCTTCATTGATAGGTAAATGTGCTGTCAACGTTATCATCATGTTGAAATGATTGGTTGACAGACATGACAACAGACAATCAAGTCACTTGATGATGAAGTGACAACTTACAAAATCTGGGTTGTAAACAATCTTAGAAGTTAAATTTGGCCCACTTCCCGGTTTCCGATTCCGAAAAGCCGAAATTTTGTATACCTACTTGTTTTATTTGGATTATAATGCACGGTTAGGTAAGTGACGCAAATTAAAAAGAAAATGTTACACATTGGGTAACGCAATGGACGCTTATCTTATCAATCAAAAAGCAACCTTTTCAAGACAACCTTTTGATCGATTAGAGGAAGAGGGATATAAAAATCTAAATTCCTGATGGAAGAACCCAATAAAACTAAGACCGATCCATAAATCGATCCCATGACCCCAAGCAATTTGACGGCACGATTGGCGCAGTGGTTGAGCGATTGACTGCTGCGCTACTTGACACGGGTTCGATCTCCGCACGTAACAAATATTTGTATGGACTATAGATAGTTGTTCCGGGTCTGGCTATTTGTGTATGTGAGTTTAAATGTTTATAAAAGCACCCACGATACAGAAGAAATTCCTAGTGTGGGGAAAAGTTTAAAAAAAAAGTACCCAGCTATAGTGTTTGTGCCCGTTAGACCAACGAGGCACTTGTAACAGTCCGTATAATGGTAAACCGTTATCAATTACTTATAGACTTATTTCCCTTCAACGCTTAGAAGTTCCGCAAGAGTTTACGTGGCCGACACCTAGTGTTAGTGGGTAGTGTTGCGACACCGAAGGTTTGGAACGTCAGGAAACAGGATAGTAACCGCCTCTGCAGTCAGGTGCTACTAGTATTTCTAAAGGATTGTAAATTATTAACCTTACTTATGCTCACGGCTTCGCCTGCGTTTTTGTCGGTAATTTTCACGGAGTCGTACTTCCAGGATAAAATCCTATGTGCTATTTTATAGACTACTGGCTGTCACGCGCAACTTCGTCTGCGTCACATTTTCCCCGTTTTCTCTACATTTTTCATTGCTGCTCCGCTCCTATTGGTCGTAGCGTGATGATATATAGCCTAAGTCCTTCCTCAGGTCGAAATCTATCTGCTTGCCAAATTTCATTAAGATCCGATCAGCTGTTTAGTCGTGAAAAGGTAACAAACAAACTTACTTTCGCATTTATAATATTAGTTAGGAATTAGTTAGGATTATCTATCCATGTGTCAAATTTCATACAGATCCATTCAGTAGTTTTTGCGTAAAAGAGTAACAAACATCCATACATCCTCATAAACTTTCATCAACATTTACAGTAATGAGTAGGATTAGTAGTAGGATGAGGTTATCCCGGCTGGGTTTGAGTTATGAGTATCGTTCCGGGTGTGAACGTGCAAAATTGCCTATGCCTCGATATTATTAAAGCTAAACTGTAGTCATGTACTGTTCCGCTGATGGACGACGGACTCTCTCCATTAATTTCAGCAGTACCAGTGCTGCTGCACTTCTCGCCTGTTCCTAAAGAAGACATCAAAGTCGTCTCGCCATCTCCATGTATAAACATGAATAACTTGCCTATAAATAAATAAATAGGAAATAGAAAAAAAAAGTTGCTGCTGATCGGTTTTATATTATATTATTGGTGCTTTTAGAGAAAACATCGCGAGAAAACCGGCATGCCCGCCCTAGAACAAAAATTCGAAGACATGTGACATCTACCAACCCGCACTGGGCGCGCGTGGTGGATTACCCATTGGCCCACTCCTTCTCATAGAGAGGAGGCCTGTGTTCCAATAGTGGGAACATTATAGGCTGATGATGATGATTGATGCTTTTGCTCTTTTTTAAGAGACATACAGTTTTATTTTTCTATATGGCAATATTGATCTCGTAGTAAAACCACTTAGTGTACCTACTTTTTCCACCTCAAAGGATGTTTATGAAGACAACGCTATTCAGTATTATAAGTGCTGATAGTACACGGTAAGAAGTGATGTCTTCGAACTTTATTTGCACGAGTGCTTTTTTATCGTTCAGTAAAAAAGCGTTATACAATACATAATCGTTTTGGTATGCCGTTATCATGAATTTGCTAGATGATGTTTCTAGCCCATAATAATAGCCCTATAATCTTTTTGTTCTGTTTTTATGTCTGCTCAGCGGGAAGTTTAAAAAGATTTCGTTAAGAATTTGACAACTGTAGTTACTTGTTCTTGTTCTGTCGTATTTTGCTCTAGGCTCAGTACTAAAAAAATCTAAAGTATTGTCAAAATCACTCGTATCGAAATCATTAAAATATCATCTTAGATTCAAATTAAAATATCCTGACAGCGGGCTAGTACAAAAAAAAATCAAATAAAGGCCGAATTATAAAGAAATCACCATTGTACCTATAAGTTATAGGTACAAAAAGGTTATAGGCTATAACCTATTTTCTGTTCCTTTCTTCTTCTAAGTGTGTACTTACATAAATTGATAAATAAATAAATAAGAACAATTACCATTTTTTTACATTTAATGGCCAGTATGAAACCTTATAATTGCTGTTCAAACAAAGTGGTAGAATGACAGAATGAGGTTTCACGATTTTGAAATCCACTGAATACTTACGATTTGGAAAAATTTCTTTCCATACAATAGGACGGTAGTGTAGAAACAAAAAATCAACACCAAATATATTAAAGAGTTAAAGTGCGTAAGTTTGGATGGAAGGGGTAATCTTCGGAATTACTGATCCGTTTTCCAAATTCTTTCACTTATGGGAAGCTACACAATCATTTCATAGGCTAAATTTAAACATTTGAATGTATTTCGACCATAAGAGCGAATCCGCGGACAAAACCTAGTCTCATGCAAATAGGTAGCTTACCTTATGTCAGTCTAAAAATACGTGACCCCGCCGGTGTCCTTACATTCTGATTGATCAATATATTCTGATGTATGCTGATTCCACCATTGAATCCCGCCGTGCATTGATTGCGGGCTATTATTCCCGACCTTGTGCTTTGTGTGCCTGCATGTATTGTGTGTCTGACTCTGTATCAACCGGTACTTATGCTGCAGGCATAATGCATTGTAGAGCAGAGTCGATGATCCCGATGCAATTTGGTTGGTTCAGAAATTATGGTTGTTGTACGGCTTTAGTTACCCACTTCAGGTCAAAGGATTGTTACCTGTATTATTAGTAGGTACCTATTTCAATTTCCACAAAAAAAAGGCAAAACACATCAACAACCGTTGAGGGTTAAAAATTGCAAGTTACCTACTCGAGTTTCGAGAGACGGTAACTTTTTTTTTTTTTTTTTGCGGTTATTTTGTACCAAATTAACGTATTTTTATTGATTTATTGATTTACTTTTCTTACTTTCGTCCGATCTGGCCGAAAAAGGAATTTTATTAAGTAAATCATTATTATTAAAATTGTCGAGTGGTGTTCTCGGACGAATCCTTTTTTGAGGGAAAGTAACGTCAGTAGCCATGAAATTCAGAAACTAGAGTTATTTTGGAAGTATGTTGTATTTTATTCAATCTAGGAAAAAAAAAATAGCCTTTTTTGTTGTGGTATCCCGAAAACCTTCTTGCTACGTTTTAATGTTACATTGTAACAAGTACCTACATATGTTTATGTTTACATATACGTTACAAGGCCACAACCAATTATGTCATAGGTAAAGTAGAACTTAACCTTAAGGAAGCAAACTCATAAATTGTTCTAACAAAGTAAAATATTATTTTATGGGCTCACCAAATGAAATATTAAAAAGTTTCTAACAAATCACTTCAGAATGACGTCAGTTTATAATACCGGCTGTAAAAAAGTAGAAAAATGCCTTATATTATTACGAAAAAAAAAGAAAAAAAAAAGAAAATTTAAATGGCATCGTCATAATTTTGACATTAGGTGGCCGGTAGCTAGCAGAAATAAATAAGGTTACATTTCCTTCTGTTTCAACAATAAAAGGTTGATTGATTTTGACAACCACAGATTATTTAAGATTTGTAAAAAGACCTTCTTTTCCAAAGACGGCTTATTAATAATGTAGGGTTATTATCCCACTGATAATTAATGGTTTCTATTCCCACTTTATCTTTTGCACTTAGATCTACTAATCAATAATTACCTATGTTTCAGTTCAGCTAACTCCTGTCTCTTGAGCGTTTATTTGGAACGCTTCATTCTAAGATTGTTTTATTATTATTATTACTCAAGATCTTACTTTATTATGAGTCATCACGGATAACAGATAATAATAAATGTATTTGCTAATCACTTACATGTTAATTTGTAATCACTACAGAACTTTGTAATTAATTAATTCCAATACAGATGACATGAAAACTCACCTGAGGTTCAAATGCTTATTTGCACTTGTAAATAATCATGTTGACTAAGTATTAGTGTTGGGTTTGTCAATTTGATTGAAAACTCCTCTTCGGCGATTTGTCGATGATGCACAACTTTCCTTATCTAATAATAATTTCTGCAAGTAATTTCTTGCACATCGAAGAAACTTAACCTCACTTCTTTTTTATTATGTGGTTAGGGCTTATCCTAGAGTCAGAGTTGCTACCACCTATGGGCAAATGACTTGGCTTTACATGCCGTCGAGAAACATCTCTCAGGCAAGCTGTTTTCCTCACGATGTTTTCATTCACCGAAGCAAGAGATAGTTATACAATACGCACATGAATAGGAAAAATCAGAGGTGCCTGTCTTGGGTTCGAACTTGGGACCCATGGCTTGTCTGTCCGACGGTCACACCACAGACTATCACTGCTTGATATCCTATGGCACTCTGTAATAGTGTACCTTTCTGTAGGTTCGAAGATTTGCTCCTATATACGATAAATACACCGTGTAAATCACCTCATCACGAAGCCATCAACCAAGCATTCTGTACATGAAACTAAGTAACTTTGCGCAAAAATTATTGCTGGGAAACGACTTTTTTTTGGGGGGTGTCAAATCATGATTTGTGGTAGAACTCAATGTAACGCACTCAAAACATTGTGCTGATGGACGGATTGAATAGTACGGGGGTCGTGGAGGTGTTTAAAGTAAAAATCTTACATTAAAAACTTGTATTTAAAAAAATACTTGTCAAAAAGTTGGAACTTTGACCCCTAATATCTCCGTAACTAGAAGGTTCCCAGGTATGGTGTAGAACAACAAAATGATCGCAATGACAGGGAAAACCAGTGCCTTTCGGCTTCGTTAAGAGGTGTTTTACACCCTTTATAGGAAAGGAGATTTGAAATAAATAAAAATACAACAGTCAGGAATATTTCTATATTTATAAGTCATGTTTAAATTATAAGTACTTATGCAAGTTACTGCTTAAGTTAGTTACCGTGATAGACTAGAGAAGGAACCACATTTTAACAAAGTTGGTAGATGCTATAATTATTATTAATTAATAACAGTTAAACGATATTACATGAGAATCAATAAAAAAAAATGATATAAAATTGCGGAAAAAACATAATTTTGATTGATTTGCAACAATTTAATCAATATAATCAAGGAGCCATACATCAATATTTTATGAGGAATTCATTAATCGTTTGATAATTTAGTAAAAGACATTACAAATAATAATAAAAAATTAAAAAATACCTTTAACAATTATAGTTTCTGTCTGTGTTGTTCTTATAAACTACGCAACGGATTTTGATGCGGTTTCTAGTTTTTACATTATTTAGAGCATTTATTACCAAAGATTTATTGGTACTTTACATTGATAAAGAAATCTCTGTTTTGTCAAGCCGCCAATAAAGTGTGAAGCAGGCAGTTTGCTAGTATTAAGTACATGTATAAGTTTTGGGTGAGTCTGGCGTCACTACTATTTCTCTGGACTAGATCTTAGTTGATCATTAAAAGAAACAAGTTTTTATGCAATTAAACAGTTTTAATTACTACATACTCGTTGTCAAGGCCGTCGATCTGCGAGGTCGAACGGTGGCAAAACACTTAGCGTCAAAAACATAGAGGTCTAGGTTTTAATTCTTATGTACTTGAACCTGGCAACACTAACGTGGCGCCAACTCATTTTGTTGCCAATTAAAATTGCGATCATTATGGATAGTTGGTAAATTTACTGTGAAAATGGCATAAAATCATGTTTGGTGTAGGAAGGTTTATATGTATAAACGACATAACTTGAATTTAGCATTGTTATTTTTTAGCATAGTTTGACTTTTTCTAACGTCAGTGCCAGATAGAAATAAATATTTATATTATGCGTTGAAATACTGCTAATTTTTACACATTATACATTCCAAAAATTGAATACCCGCCTGTTCATTAAAAACTTCGTGACATCAACATTGACAATCGAAGGCTGCACAAAAGACCTTTGCTCAACCCTACAAACTTCAAAGGGCGTGCTTGGCACTAAATTCAATAAATATTGACATTTATGACAGTTAAGCAATCTTAATGTTATTATTATCTGTAGCAAAGATCACAGACATAAACCGATGGCCTAGATAGTTGAACCTAAATCCAGAGTAAGCAGTTGGCTCCAAACTATATCGTTAAAATTAAACGAAGTAATTATTTTACAGTTGGTTCCGAAAATAGGCCAAGTGCAAATAAATACTGGAACGAAAAAATATTTGAGCGAACGTGAATCAATATTGTGGTATTTAAAATAAATCTTTATGGTTTGATTTATTTTAATGCTACATATTTTAAATTTTTTTTGGTAGATGTAATCTGTTTTTCTAAAATGTTTACTCAAAAATCTAGATTCCCGTGTTTATTTATGTATTCAAAGCTCGCAAAAGTTTTTTCACACAAATTACATTCTTGTTTTACCGTTACATAAAAATAATCTTACACTAAAAACTTATATAATGGAGTATATACATATCAACTGTCAATCTCACTGGCAGTTTTGACATCACGAGTTTTATTTAGAATAAAAACTAAACAAAACAAAAAACGGCGTCATTAACGTTATAAATAACGGTAGCTATATATCTACCGACTTCGTTAAAAGCAGTGCCCAGCTATAATACAGTTACTAGCGTCTATTATATTAATATTACAGCCCTATTTTTAGTTTATTCATCCATCAATGTTAAAGATATGAGGTGTAACATACACTGGGTAACGATGCTATGGCAAATTTGTATTGCTATATTATTCTAATATATAAACAAACTCTTTATATAACAATGGTCTTATTGGAGTAGTTCATATGTTTATAGATAACACAACATTACATCACGCCTATAATTTGCTAACGGTTCGGCAGAGGTGTACCTAATAGTATGTACACATCTGCCCAAATTTTTAAATGGAGCTTAAACATAATTAGCGAAATGTTCGCCATAGGGAGTGAACCTGGCTCTGGGCACAAATCCAGACTATACGTGGGACACTCAGAAAGTTTTGCGAAACTAAAAAAAATTGTTCTATACGTACATATATTTTTATTAAATCTTTTCAAAGTACTTTCCACCAGCCTCTATACAAAGATTCATGCGCCTAAACCAGTTTTCAAAACACTTTTTCCAGTCCGCCGCAGACACCTCGTTTACAGCCTGCTCGAACCCAGCCAGCGCATCTTCCGGCGACGAAAATTGTATCCCTTTGAGCTGATTTTTTATTTTTGGGAATAAAAAGAAGTCACACGGTGCTAGATCAGGGCTGTAAGGAGGGTGACCCAGGAGTTTGACTGGCGTGCTGTCCAGGAAGTCCCTCGTTTTGAGTGCGGTGTGCGCAGGTGCATTGTCGTGGTGGAGCAGTAGCCCGCGGAGCCCTGTGTTTGGTCGCTTGTTGCTTATAACAGAGAAAACTTCTGGCAAACATTTGGAAGTATACCATTCGGCATTAATGCTTCTTTGATCCCGTAAGGGAATTGATACCAAGTGGCCAGTCAAATTAAAAAAGCTAGCGATCAAAATCTTACCCCCGCTTCTAGATCGCTTCACTTTGGTAGGCGTTGGCTCATTTTGAAACACCCAAACAGTCGACTGGCGCTTGGTTTCTGGGTCGTATTGATAAATCCAGGACTCATCACCTGTAACGATGTCGTAAACACGCCGAGACGAGCCTGCTTCAAATTTGTTAAGCATATCACGGCACCATTCCACCCGGGCCTGCTTCTGAGCATCGGTGAGGTTGTGCGGCACCCAGCGTGATACTATCCTCCTCACGCGAAGATGGCTGTGTAGAATCTCGTGAACGCTTCCCGATCCAATCTTCAATATGTGTTGAATCTCCTGATATGTAATTCGCCTATTGTCTTGGATTAAATTTTTCACTGCTAGCACGTTTTCTTCGGTAACAGCCGTCAAAGGGCGACCGCTTCTTTCGTCATCCCCCAAAGTTGGTCGACCGCGCTTGAATTCGTTATACCAACGATACACGGTTGCCTTGGAAGGGCCTTCATCCATGAATGCCATTTGAAGTCTATCGTACGATTCATCCGGTTTCAGGCGACACTTGAAATCGTATAAAATCATAGCTCTAAAATGTTCCCGGCGCAGATCCATATTTCAGTGAGACACAATACTTTGAATTAACTCGCAAAAAATGTGGAGGGAAATTTTGAAATTGGAACTTACTTATTTTTACTTATAAATAATCATATTTTCGAAAAACATAATAACTGGCCAGTCTCCCATATATAAAAACTTTTTTTCGCAATACTTTCTGAGGGGCCTGGTACGTAGCTGCTGGGAAACCTAATAACACAATGCTCGACTCGGAAATCGAATAGGAACCCAGGACTTTATGGTCTGTAGTCGCACTTGCGACCACTCGACCAACAAGGCAGTCATTGCAGCATTTTAATAGATAACACTGAGATATACGCACCACGTAATAAGCAGTTTAAAATTGATTAAACCAAAAATATAAAATTATGTATGATGATCTCATTGGTCAAGGGGTCAACGTTCAATTAAAAAGCCTAGATAATATAAACTCCTATCGTACATTCATAGTGCGCAAAAAAATGGCGAAATAATTCAACTTGTAATTCCAGATACTTCATTCCACTCCATTTTCGGTAACTTCAAGCCAACACTTTTTTAAGGTTTTACAGTTTATAACTAAACACTGTCGAGGAGCTCGTGGCTAAATAATAACAGCCACCCGGGTCGATCTTTAAGGTTAAGCCGTGCTTGCCGAGGTTGGTCCGTGGATGGGTGACCATAATTACATACCGAGTTTCCTCCGTGCCTCGGAAAGCATGTTAAGCCGTTGGTCCCGGTTGTCATTTGTAGATCTTTGACAGTCGTTACGAGTAGTCAGAAGCCAAAAAGTCTGACATCCAGTCTTACCAAGGGGTATCGTATTACCCAGTTACTGGGTTGTGGAGGTCAGATAGGCAGTCGCTTCATGTAAAATACTGGTACTCAGCTGCATCCGGTTAGACTGGAAGTCGACCCCAAGATAGTTTGGGAAAAGGCTAGGCAGATGATGATGAACTAAACACTGTCATTTACGAGATATCTTCCGTGATTTTCAATTATTGTCATTGTGAGCTCCCGATATTTCGACGCTGTTGCAAGCGCCATTTTTCAGTCATCCATGGCGCTTGCAACAGCGTCGAAATATCGGGAGCTCACAATAATTGGAAATCTCGGAAGATATTCCGCATGTGACAGTAAAAGTTCAAGCCAAGATTTGGAAATGTCAATCGACAAAATTTGCTTAGCAGTAAAATCTGCGCGTCCTATAAAATTATTCATTGGTATCGGAAAATTGATCATCTCAAAACAGCGACGGATTGATCTCAAAATGTAGGTACTTCAGGAGATCAATCCGATAAATACCATTAAATAGACTAACCCACTGCCTGGTTGGTCTAAAGGTCGCAATCGCGACTATGAAGTCCTGTGTTCGATTCCCGGTTCAGACAAATTGTTAATGGTTTTGTCCATCAGGAATTTCTCAATAACAGCCACGTAGTCTAGATTTGTGCCCTGTCGATGGCAATAAGCTCGCCCGATTACAGGCGTGAGTGTGTGTTATTTAAGTTAACCCATTTTCCACGAAAAACAGGAAGTTTACCAACAAAACGCATTATATTGTTTTCCATTGAGATGGGCCGTGTAGCTAGGCTTGGCGCGGGCGATGACCGAATAAAATAAGCAATCGATGCATCTCGATGATTCTGACACGCTTCAACGATTTTATAGTCTAAATATTATCAGGGCTGACAGATCTAGGCTTATCTAGTACGGATTTTATCTTTTCTATTTTTTCTGTTAATTGGTTTTGCAGATAAACGCCAAAGATATGGTATAGAGATTATAATAAATATGTGCGTAAAATTTTTTTTTTTTTTTTGTAGGTTTTATCTAATTTACAAGGTTGACTTAGTTTGTATATTGAAGTATTTCTAAACATAATGTAGTTCTAATCTTAATGTCATGACTGCTTATTTTTTTTTAAATGAAAACAAAGTTTATAGCTGTTATATAAAGAGTGCCTTGTCTGCTGATGTGGTTTCGGTGTGACTGTGCACTAGATACAAGTTAACTAAGAAAGAACGGGAAAGATAGTACTTATAAAAGACTGTCTTTACTCAGTGAAATTTATTTCATGACCACTGCTTTTGAAATGGTGAAAGAAAGCCTTAAGAACACTGGCATATCGTAGAACCAAAAAATCGAAGAATTGTGACTACTTGTGAAATTCCAACCTACACTAGGCCGGTGTGGTGGAATAAAGCCCAATCATAGCATAATCTTCTCCGCTAGACATCAGAGAAGAATATGCTATGCCTATCACCATCATCATCATTCTAATGTCCTCATCCCAACTTATTTGGGGTCGGCTCAGCGTGTCATTTTCTTCCATACTTGTCTATTACTCGTCATTTTGCGAGATACCTCCTTTCTTGCCATTTCATCCTACACACAGTCCATCCATCGCGCCTATCACTAGCTACTAACCAGCCCTATATCACTTGTTCCGCATGACACAGTCGCCTACAGTGCAGTGTTACCACAGTTCTTAGAACCCGACTTCCGCTCGAATACCGAATAATTCGACACCATCGACTAAGTTCAGACTTTTTATAGACGATTCCTAGAAATATGATGCCAACTTTAGTGTTATCGTCTAAGAAACTTGATTGTTTTCCTGTTATATTGTCGGAATTGTTGACAGAAATAGTTAAGTTCAGTTTGACAAGACAGAACTTTTGACGGTTTGGGCATGACTCTTGTCATAGTGACTAGTATTTCGAACGCGTAGGGTTAAGGTGGAAGTTTAATCGCACTTTCCCATACATTTTTGTTTCTTCAAAATCTCGATACTTATATGCTTTTTGTAGAAGTAATGAAACAATATGATGTTATTACGAATTAGTGTTGTCGCAAAACCCTTCAAACATAAAGAAATAACAAGGTTTATAGGATTTCCAGGGCCGAAAAAAAAACGAAAAATCTTTGCTAGTGTGCGTGCTTGGAGTCACACCATCTACCGGATATCTAAAGAACTTCTAAAGAACAATCGAGCCCCTTGCATAACAAAACTCGAAATAATTATCTGTTGATACTAGATGGCGTGGCGTTGTCATTGTAAGTTGGTGCCAGTAATAAGTGCGTGGACTCGCGAATATTTCACATTTCATTCGTCAAACAAGTAGGTAGGTAGGTACTGGCTGCGACGTTTTTGTTTGGGTGAATTAGATTTATCATTTTTTAAGAATGAAGTTAAACATTCTTAAATTATGTCATGATGTTCAAACCAAAGTTTGAAAGTACCTATTAGGGATGAAATGTGTAATTCGGAGTTGGTTCTAATTTTACTGTGTGATATGTAAAACTTATTAGTTATTAACAAGTAGGTATTCAGACATAATTCGTTATGAAGCCACAGCCTGCAGCACAAAGCTTATCTTACTAAACTTTAATTTTGTACGTGCACTTTTCGTGGTATATGTAATAAACTAATAATGTACTTACATTTTATAACACTAGCTTATGCCCGCGGCGTCGCCCGCGTGGATTTCGATAATTGTCCCACGGGAACATATTATCGGGATAAATAGTATCCTATGTGTTAATCCAGGTTACAAACTACCCGTGTGCCAAATTTCATCCAAATCCATTCAGTAGTTTTTGCGTGAAAGAGTAACAGACATCCATCCATCCATCCATCCTCACAAACTTTCGCATTTATAATATTAGTAGGATTACATTCATTCATCACACTATTTACATTCATGAATGTAGGTACTACCTAATAAAACATACACGACGCGGTCAAGGTCACGTTGAAACGCCGTAGTTCTATCTATCTATCTATATAAATAAAAATCAATTGCTGTTCGTTAGTCTCGCTAAAACTCGAGAACGGCTGGGCCGATTTAGCTGAATTTGGTTTTAAAATGTTTGTCGTAGTCCAGGGAAGGTTTAAAAGGAAAGATAGGGTAGGTAGGTAGGTAGGTAGCGTAGGGTAGGTAGGGTAGGTAGGTAGGTAGGGTAGTAGGGTATGGTAGGTAGGGTAGGGTAGGGTATGGTGGGTAGGTAGATAGGGTAGGTAAAAAGTGCATTGCAACGCATGCCGGGGACAGCTAGTCGATCTATATATCCATACTAATATTATAAATGCGAAAGTCACTCTGTTTGTTTGTATGTCTGTTTGTTACTTTTTCACGATAAAACGGCTAATCTGATCCTAATGAAATCTGGCAAGAAGATAGATTTCAACCTGGGGAAGGACGTATGCTATATATCATCACGCTACGATCAATCGGAGCGGAGCAGTAATGAAAAATGTTGCGAAAACGGGGAACATGTGACGCAGATGAAGTTACGCGGGACAGCTAGTCTATATATATATATATATCTAAAAATGAATCCCTATTTCCCTTGGTCACGGCATCACGCGTGAACGGCTGGATAGATTTCGATAATTGTTTTTTTGTTTTGTATGTTACTGACAGGAGAAGGTTCTCTTAGGTAGGTAGTAGGTAGGTAGTAGGTAGGTAGTAGGTAGGTAGTAGGTAGGTAGTAGGTAGGTAGTAGGTAGGTAGTAGGTAGGTAGTAGGTAGGTAGTAGGTAGGTAGTAGGTAGGTAGTAGGTAGGTAGTAGGTAGGTAGTAGGTAGGTAGTAGGTAGGTAGTAGGTAGGTAGTAGGTAGGTAGTAGGTAGGTAGTAGGTAGGTAGTAGGTAGGTAGTAGGTAGGTAGTAGGTAGGTAGTAGGTAGGTAGTAGGTAGGTAGTAGGTAGGTAGTAGGTAGGTAGTAGGTAGGTAGGTAGTAGGTAGGTAGTAGGTAGGTAGTAGGTAGGTAGTAGGTAGGTAGTAGGTAGGTAGTAGGTAGGTAGTAGGTAGGTAGTAGGTAGGTAGTAGGTAGGTAGTAGGTAGGTAGTAGGTAGGTAGTAGGTAGGTAGTAGGTAGGTAGTAGGTAGGTAGTAGGTAGGTAGTAGGTAGGTAGTAGGTAGGTAGTAGGTAGGTAGTAGGTAGGTAGTAGGTAGGTAGTAGGTAGGTAGTAGGTAGGTAGTAGGTAGGTAGTAGGTAGGTAGTAGGTAGGTAGTAGGTAGGTAGTAGGTAGGTAGTAGGTAGGTAGTAGGTAGGTAGTAAATTTAGGGATTTCTGAAAGAATTGTAGATTTTGGCACAATCTCTTAAAACCTATGTCAGTAGTACTGACCCTAACAGGTAGGTGTAGGTGTTCTGACTCAGTACACACCGAGACGCGACGCTGCGCGCACACTTATAAAGAGAAGATACACATTTCATTGTGAGAAAACGTTGCGCCACGCAGCGCTGCGCCACGTGACGCCTGTAAAGAAATGTGTATCCTTTCGTGTAGAAAATAAAGTTAAATTTTGAATCGCTTTTTAAAATGTGCGCGCAGTGTCGCGTCTCGGTGTGAGCTGACCCTTAGTGTTCCAAGGCTTTGTGTATAAAGTGAAGATTAGAACTAAAAAGCTTTCAAGCTAGTGGAAGTTTATCTTTGAAATCTTGGTGATTTGTTGGTCAGTGGGTCGTCTAAGGGGCGGATTTTTAGGAGTTGAACGTATAGTATACGCTTAGTATATATAAGTATACGCTTAGGGGCACTATGCGCAGCAAAGAAAACAAAAAAATAAAATTTTCGGCAAAAAAATTTTTTGTACAGTGGATTTTCCAAGAAAAAAAAATATGAAATTTGAAAAAAAATGGCAGTTTCGGGTTAACCTTGGCCATAAAAACCATTTAGGTTCTGCGAAGTATGGACCCAAGAGGCACCGTTTCCGAATTATGGGCCTCCGAATTTTATTTAATTTTTATAAAACTATCTACATTTCCAAAATGGTAGCTCAAAAGAAAATATTTTCTGGAAAGAAACTGTTGCTCTAGTAGAAAACTATGAGATGGTGTAAAAAAATCCGAGAAATATTGAGAAAAAAGAAAAAATTGAAAAAAATATTCTGTGTCGGTCGATCTTTCAGCTTGAGTATCGTTAGGGGCAAAGACACAAATTTTCGGAAAAAAAAAACTAACAGATTTCGTCCGTTTTTCTTGCAGAACCCTATTACCCTTGTCCATAGAAACTATTTAAGTTCAGAGAGGCATGGCCCTCCGACGCACCGTTTCCGAGTTAGGAGTTTTTTAATTTTTTTCTTGTTTTTACAAAACGCTCTATATTTCCAAAATGGTAGCTCAGATGAAAATCTTTTCTGGAAAGAAACTGTTGCTGTAGTAGAAAACTATGAGATGGTGTACGAAAAACCAAAAAAAAATGCATTTTTTTTATAAGTCCTCGCGCCATAGCGCCCACACTCCAACCGATTTTGTTCTTTGATCTTGAATCAGTTTGTAAATATCTATCACATAATTTATTTATTTATTATTTATTAAAACTTTATGCACAAGTATAAAAACACTGTACAAAGGCGGACTTAATGCCTTAGGCATTTTTTACCAGTCTACCTTAGGGTGATGCAGAGAGAAAACATAGTAGGTGCAGCATAACAAATGGTAAGAGAACATTTACAAATAAAATATAACGATACATACATAAATACATACATATATATGTACAATAAGTAAAGAGAGAGACAAACTAACAACAATTTAATTAAGAGATGAATCTGCCAGCTTCTTAAGTAAGTGTTCGCGAGCTTTAACTTTAAATGTGAACCGACTGTTGGCCAACCTGATGTTCAGAGGGAGCGCATTCCAAAGGAAGACAGCCTGGACAAAGAAAGACGACTTGAGAAAAGAGAGCGGTGAGAAGGACAACGTAGAAGACGATTATTGGAGGAACGAAGATTCTTACTGTGCGCAGAGCATAAATATTGAAAATAAGTAGTCACATAAGAAGGAGAAGTAGGCTTATTAAGAAGAGAAAATAGGGTAGTCAAAGCTCTCAACGCTCTGCGTTGTCGGATGGGCAACCATTTTAAAAGTGACCGATGTGCGGAGACGTGATCATACTTACGAAGATTAAATACGAATCGAATGCAGTTATTAAGAAGTCGGTAGCACACATCACCATAGTCAATTATGGGGAAGATTAGGGACTGTACAAGCATTACCTATAGGTGTGATGGGAGAATATTTTTTAGCCGATAGAGCGACCGCAATGTTCCGGTGACTTTCTTGCTCACAATCGCGACCTGCTTACGCCAGTCAAGGCAAGTGTCAACATGCAAACCCAGATCTTTGACGTCAGAGCTAAACGGAATAACCGTGCCGTCAAAGGTAACCGGTGGCACCGTTAAGCCATTCAGCCTTCTCAGGCTATGGGGACTCCCTATAATAATAGCCTGGCACTTGGTTGGGTTAACCGCCACCCCGAAACGATCAGACCAGTTTTTGACAAAACGTAAATCCCGGTTTAGCTCCTCGATCGCACTGGACAAGCTGTCAACACTAGCCTGACAGTAAAGCTGTAAGTCGAAAGCGTAAAGATGATACACACACTGAAGCTCGGTAGTTATGAGATCTATAAAAATAGAGAATAAAATACCGCCTTGAGGGACGCCAGCATCAAGATCACACCAGCTGGAGCTAGAGTCACCAGCAAGAACTGATTGCTGGCGCCCCCGAAGATAGGAAGAAAACCATTCCAATACCTCCGGAGAGACCATCAGATAGGAGAGGATGGATAAAAGGACTTCGTGACTGACGGTATTGAAAGCATTGGAAAAATCAATTAAGACCAAAACCGAAACTTTAGTGTCTTGCATTCCCCGCCTTATATCGTCAGTCACTTTAAGGAGGGCTGATACGGTACTATGGCCGGGCCTGAACCCGGATTGCAATGGACTGATAAGGGAGTTGTGGTAGATGAAGTGGGAAAATTGCTTGTGAACACAGGCCTCGAGTACTTTAGATAAAAAGGGAAGGATGGAAATTGGTCGAAAATGGCTGAGAAAAGTAGGGTTAGGAATTTTAGGGAGTGGCCGAACATGGGCTTTCCGCCATAGAGAAGGGAAAACACCGGAGTAAAGGGAGAAGTTAACGATATGGGAGATTGCAGGAAGGAGCTGATCAAGAGCTTTCACAATCATGTGACGACTGATGTTATCATAGCCCACGGCTTTGGACTTAATGGACAGGATTATCTTCTTGATCTCTCCGGGATCGACTGGGGTGAAGACAAAGGGAGAAATATTGGGTCGCGTCAGACCAGCAAGATAGTCAATGGTTTGACATTTGGTTAGACTATCAAGAGTAGGGACAGTGGAGAAATGGCGATTTAGATCGTCCAAACCAAATGCCTTAGGAAGGTCTGAATGCCGCGCTCTGCCGATACCTAGAATTCCAAGGAATTTCCAAATATCAGCAGGAGAAGCAGAAGTGATATTATCAAAAATGTGGCTGCGTTTAGCGTTGCGTACCATCTGATTACAACGATTGCGAGCAGTTTTGAAAAGGGGCGTGAACGCGCGATCCCTTCGTCGCATTGCCATTAGAACTCCATTGTTCATCCATGGGGCAGGTGAGCGCTTCAACTTGACTTTCCTGACAGGAGCGTGGGTGTCATACAACTTGACTACAACCGCATTAAAAGTATTCACTTTATCATCGACTGATGTGGCTTCCTCCAGGGGCGTCCAGTCAATATTGGAAGCATGCTCGATGAGTTTTTCTGCATTCATCCGCGCAAAGGCACGCCTGTACTGGAAGGTAGGTTTGGGTTTAGGAGGTTTAAGGACATAAGACAGGAAAATAAGGTTGTTATGGGAAAAGCCAGGAGCGTCCTGTTGACCATGTGAGGCGACTAGGGAAGGATTAGATGCGAGAATCAAGTCGAGCCAAGTATCATCCCCGACAGTGTTATGATGCGTTGGTTGGAGAGGCAAGACATGCAGACTAACTGACTCGACCAGATGTAGGAGTTTACAGGATCGAGGGAGTTGTGGGCAAGGAGATTGGTGTTGAAATCCCCCATGACGCTGTGATGTGCACACTCCGAACCTAATGATTCTAGGACCGATTCTAATTCGATGAAGTAATCAAGGGACGGGGGACAATACACAACTCCAAGAACAGTTTTAGCTCCTATAACACAAACTTCTAAAAAAAGAAATTCAGCCAAATTAGTAGTAGAGGAAGAAGTAGCAATAATTTTAAAAGAAAAATCGGCATGAAGGTAAATTGCAACACCACCCCCTCTCTTACCGATTCGATCATTCCGTAGGAGAACGAATCCTGGTAGAAAGTAAGTGGTAGACGCAAGCTCAGGTTATAGCCAGGTCTCTGAAATGAGGACGGTATGGACGTTATTGTTCGTAAAAGTATCGTAAAGCTCATTGTAGTGGCTGGGAATGCTCTGGGCATTGATGTGACAAACATTAAACAGTCGGTCAAGACTATGGTTAAAGTTTTGACGTAAAGTATCACCAAGGGTGTCTGTAATGGAACAAAAACTATCTTCAAGAGTGGCAGTAGATTTGTTAGCTGAGAAAAACGATTCATTATCGAAAATAGTGGTCATAAATACGAATAAAATATTTAAAAAAAAAATATAGTTGTAAAATTAAAATAACTATAAAAAAATAAAAAATAAACTACATGCTAAACAAGTACGACGGTTGCATATCTGCACCACCCGCCAGCTAACATCATCATTTTAAAACACAGTGAACCAACCAAGGAATGAAAATAAGTTACAATGAAATAGAAAAAAAACAAACCCAAAATAAATACAAAAGTACAGAAAAATAAAATTGTGGCATTCGGAACGCACCTTACGCCCTCAACAAACATAAAATTATCGTGAGCCGTAGACAGAGAAAACTATGATCCGATCCTTGAAAACCCGATGTCAATGTCAAAGACAGTCATGTCATAATGGCATTAGCAATATGTTTTCAAAAAAGAAAAATAATGACAAAAACATCCTTGTTGAGGGTAAACTATTGTACGAATGTACGCAAGACATGTAACAATCCATCTCATGGTCGTGTGAGGAAGAAAGATAAAAAAAAAACAAAGTCAAGCAAAACAATGATTACGAGCCAAAACTAATCAAAGGTTATCATTACCAAACAGCAAAAGATAGCATATTAAAAGGTAAGTAAATCCTACGCAACGTAGGTATCTAATGCGTGAATTTTGTAAGATAATATTTAAGAGTTTTGTTACCAAAAATTAACGATTATTTTTACTTGTTTTTCAGGCTATCTCCAGAAGTTTGCACTTTGGGATAGGTACTTCAGCAGCAACGGACTCAATTCTTCAAACGATGAGATTTTATGTTTACTTCCTGTCCTGTCGTCATAGTTGAAGAATCTTACTAAAATCGCTGCGTGAGCGAGCGTGATCCACCATATGCTGGAGCTGCCGCTGCCGGCCCGCGGCCTTTCGAATGATGATGGAAGATCAACAGCTATAATATGTTTAGTTATTATTGTGCTTCATTGGTGTAATTGCTAAGTGTGGCGTTCCAGTGTAACATATTAAAATAAATAAATAAATAGGACTGTGGTGATGCTTCTTGGCTGCACCTAGTCTGTGGCAGACCTTTATGGAGGATGTGGTTACTGATTAAAGGCCCAGCTTCTTGTTAATTAGATCCAGGATCACTGTGCTACTGACCTCTCCTTCAACCTTTGCTATGCCCTGAAAGATCAGTGCCTTCCGACGATGCCAGGTCTCCAATTGGTCGACCTGTCTGGCACACTCGCTGATCTGTCTCCTAAGCAGACTTAGCATGCTAAAGTGCTAAAGATTAGCTCCCTGAAGGTCCGAAACTCCTCAGCTACCCTCGCCACATTATCTTTGGCTGGTCCTGCGCACTGAATTTGTGCCTCCAGTTCGCTCATCTTCCGGACAAATCTATCCTCAAGGCTTTTCTGTACCAATGCAATCTCATCAAGCTGTGACATGGTGTCCTTGTGACCGGTCACAGTGAAAAAAACAGTGAAAGTGAAGTGATGTGCTGGCAGGTGGTGGAAAGTTATAGCTTTAGTCACATGTGTGAGCTGCAAACGTGAGTACTCACTATGCAGAAGTTATACACTGATATTTTATAAAGAATAAGTAAATAAACTGAGTATTTCTAATTAAAATATCAAATCAATATTGGAGATACGTTCTTTTTTTTACACCTACCCGCGCTATTATCTATTTATACATATTTATATATCTATACCTATTTATCTGTCAATGCTTCATTTTTTATTCCTTTTACCTATTTTTAACCAACTTCTAAAAGAAAGAGGTTATCAATTGGAAAGTTTTTTTTTGTATACTAATTTCATTGTAAATAAGCACCATGTGGCTATTTAGTATATTTTTAACCGACTTCCTAAAGAAGGAGGTTATCCATACGACTGTGTTTTTTTTTATCTTTGGAGATATCCAATAGAACTCTTCAATAATAGACAGCAAATCTGTTGTGACAACATCATAACGTTACATCCCGCTGTAACGTTATGATGTTGTCACAACAGATTTATTTGGATATCTCCAAAGATAAAAAAAAAACACAGTCGAATGGATAACCTCCTTCTTTAGGAAGTCGTGTATTGTATGCTCTTGGGGCCAAAATGTAATATTCTATAAATTGATTTTCATCATATTATTACATTTTGATTTTTCATTTTGGTATGCAGATGTGTACAGTAAAACCAGATTTCGACAGTTAGTTATACATAGTATGTTAGTTTCCATTTGATTGGTGATAAGCATATTACCATGATAATGTAACAATACATGTATTGTATTTACATTCATAGCAAAAATTTTAATAGGATAATACAACTAAATGGATAAATAAAAAACTTTTTTCAAAGAACATAACAACTTCAAAAAAGTGTAATATAACTTTAGCTTCAGAAGTTGGTGGCAAAAAAACTGAATCAAACAAACAAGTAACCAACTTCTGAAGCTAAAGTTATTTTTCACTTCATTGTTTTTTGAAGTCAGTTTTAATTTTTTTGCAAATAGTTTTTGCAAAAAGAGTATCCATGGAGTTTCTTGCACGTTCTTGTCCATAGAGATCTACCTCCCTTTTGGAACGTGCAACTAGAGACCTGAGTCCTTGACACTTTGAAACACCTTGAAATGTGTGGACATTGATATTGTGGGCTTTATAGATTCCTAGATCCTTGGTAACTTTTTATCTTGGTCTATGTTTTGTAGTAAGCAAGAACTTATTGTCGGGCCTACGATATCCTCCCATACTTACGTATTAACGCTGTACCAAAAAAATATTGTAAAACCAAATGATTTTAAAAGAGTAACCATGGAGTTTCTTGCCGGTTCTTTTCCATAGGAAACGACCAACACGAACCGTGCACCTTTCTTGTTGACGTTTTACAAGTGCCCTTGTAGGCCTATGTGAAATAAAAATATTTTGATTTTGATTCAAAACTGCCTGTAAATGGTATTTAAATAAATGCGTTGAGGTTGTATCAATTGTATTTTTTTGCCTTATAAGTGCCTATATGACTTGACTTAGATTGTTTTTTTATAAACAATTTATTGTATTATGTAGTTGAAAGGTGGGCAGTGATATCCTCTTAGTAGAAATGGCCTTGACTTATGAATTGTAGGTTGTATGTTCGAACCCTGACAGGCTCTTTACTTTGGGTAAATGAATACTAATACTACTTGAATAAAAAGCATGACTTACAATAGTTAATTATATAATTAGAGTAAAACACAACATAACCAAACAAATTGTGTAAAACACAACATAAGGAGTCTCTTTGAAGGATCGCATCCGGAACGAGGTGATCTGAAGTGGCAATGGACCGGCCATATTAGCCGTAGAACCGATGACCGTTGGGGTAGACGTGTTGTTGAGTGGAGACCGCGAATCGACAAGCGTAAGATGGGACGCCCTCAGGCTCGGTGGAGCGACGATCTTTGCAGGGTAGCTGGTAGCAACTGGATGAGAGTTGCCGAGAATCGGGTTAAGTGGCGAGCGATTGAAGAGGCCTATGTCCAGCAGTGGACTGCGGTAGGCTGCTGATGATGACGATGATGACACTTACACAACACATTTATCACAACTAATTTAAGATTCCAGAACCAGAACATAAGATTCCCTTGTAGAAAGAACTGTTCAGAACAGAATAGATTTTCGCACTTGAATGTTTATGTCACTGACATTTAAATATGTAAATCGCGACAAGCGACGTTCCGTTTCATGTTAGGTACTATTGATGGGTAGTTATTGTAAAAAAAAAATAACTAAAATAAAAAACGTTGCAGTGGCCCATCTCGTATTATTTTTTTTAAACATTTTAGTCATAAAATAATGATAATCTAAGCTATCTGCATCTTTCCTAATTAAACGTTTTTGATGAGAACGCCATCTAGCGGTTCAGAAAGTAACCGTTTACGTGTGCATGTGTGTGTGTGCATGGTGTGTACATATATGAAGTGGAGACGACTTGGGGGAATCTTGAAAATCTCCGTTTGAGAAGAGTTAACAAGTAAACTGTATATGTGGAAAAATCAAGACAAAAGGCTAGTTTACGCAAATAGAATATTGTCCATCAAAGATATTTGCGAGACCAAATATCTTTCATATTTCCCAAATGCGACTACAACGCCATCTATTGAAAAAACGGCGGCGGGATCGTCAGCGGAACCACCTTAACTGAATTACTTTATGGTTATGTTTTTCGAGTGTATGTATGTGTATGTACATTTCTTTGGCACTCTCTGTAGACGGCTTGATCTTGAGAGGCGACGTTAGATTAATTTTAATTGTGAGAGTGACACTGGGCAAATTGGACAAAAACAAAATGGCCGATTTTTGGCGCCATATTTTGTCTTCTCGTTTTTTTGTTGATCCTTTTTATCAATTAATTAAGTTTACGAATTGTATTATTCCAGTACTTGTATAATATAACAGGGTCACCAATGATATCACTTTAATATAAAATAAAATCTTAAAATAAATCCAGTACCTGATTTAAGACAGTGAAAAAATTTTTCTTGAATAACCATACAAATTAAACTTTTAAACAATGTCACAAACTTGTAAACAATGTTTTCTTACAAAGAAATAGTCGTTCAGCATTCCATAAAACTACTTGGTTAACACTTGAACCAACACAAATAATATATTACTACAGTCTATCAAGGAAGGTTATATTGTACTCACGGGGACACATTAAGCTATATATTTCCAGTATAGCATGGCCTCGCTTTGTACATCTGTCCCATACTGTGAGAGATCCGCTTATACTAGTTGTGTGTACTTGATTGGTCGGCGTGCGTACTAGTTAACAGAATATATTAACGGCTGTGTGACAATATGTAACTGAATACAAACTATGAAACAGCTGCTCGATAACGTGACTGGAAAAAACTTGAGAGGTGTCAAGGGACACCCGGATGGAACGAAGTTCCTTTCACGTACATAATATCAATACATTTTAGATTTAAGTTAGTGTGCGAAAAATAAAATATTTAATTTAAGGAAGATTAATCCTTAATTCGAAGAAATACGTCTTACTTAACTGCACAACCGAATTTGTACTTTGTAGTTCGGTCACTCAAAATAATAATCATATCTATCCTTACTCACATACACACCCCAATTGTACATAATTTAAGGAAATTTCAACTTTATCTTAAAGAAATAAAGCTTACAATAGCTTACTATAGCAAAAAGTGTCGTGACAACTTTTCGTAAGATTTTTTTCCGTCTAGCCCCCTTTCACAACGCGCGATAAGGAACTTCGTTCCAAAAATATATTATCCACACTCATTTGTTTTGAATTACAACTGTTGTAAGATATATGAAAAGTATTGTATATATACATATGAAACTCACGCATGGAGACGTTAGAAAAAAGATCTGTTGGAAAATAATCAAAGTTTTGCTAAGCGTTTTGTCGTAGGTTTGTAAATCATAATCAGTTTAGCCTTTTTCCAATCAGTTTGAGCTCAGTTTCCGGTCTTACCGGATTCAGCTGAATAAATGCAGTATCTATCTCTAATGGAACGACTGGTATCTCTAATGGAACTTCCTATCTGACTTCCATGACTGGGTATTTTGTTACTGAGTATCGCAATAAAAGTAGTTTGTAAATGCGATTCAAATAGTAATAGAATTAAAATTATGGCATCTCGCACCATCTGATATTAGTTTGACAGGTTCATTTGACAAAAATATGATGAAAGGTTAATTATAAATTTATTATGGTTGACCAGATGACACTTATTCTGTTTAATATAATAACACATGAATGTTGTGGCTGCACTTGTAAGCCGATACCTATTCATATCCGATTCTGAATCATTTTTAGGGTTCCGTACCCAAAGGGTCAAACGGGACCCTTTTACTGAGACTACGCTGTCCGTCCGTCTGTCACCGGGCTGTTTCTCATGAACCGTGATAGCTAGCCAGTTGAAATTTCTACAGATCATGTATTTCTGTTGATGCTATAACAACAAATACTAAAAACAGAATAAAATAAATATTTAAGGGGGGCTCCCATACAAAAAGTGTGCGTTTTTATAAATAATGGTACGGAACCCTTCGTGCGCGAGTCCGACTCGCACTTGGCCGGTTTTTCAATAATACAAACAAAAAAACTCCTGGTTCCTACAAAAGTGCAATACCTACACGGTCAAAATGTATGGGACAATTTATTTATTATTTTTTATTACCAATGAATATGTTCGTGGGCTCAGAGAATGATGTAAGTACTGATTACGTGGTAATGGCAACTGTTTTCGCATCGGTTTCCCACCCCGTACATACTCAGAACAAACGTAATTAGGAGATAGTCTGGCCTTTATTCATTTGAAATCTGTTGACTTTGTGGAATTACTTAATAAAGTCTTTCATAGTAGCAAAAATATATACCTACAAGTTTTATCAAAACACGGAAATTACAGTAAAACATTGCTATCTTACGGTTATCATTACAAACAGAGATCGATAAATAAGTACAAGATAAATTGGGCCTCGATAGATTACCTACAGACTTACTAGTTTCTTATTAAGATTACAAAACCCAGCAACTGTGAAAATGTCATAAAGTTTGACACATTTTCGTCATATCGTTTGTCTATGCGCAGGGTCCGGAAAAACCTTATAAACAAACTTTGAAAATAGAATTGTTGATGTAATTTTTTATGGTGTTGACATTAATTTCTAGACCACATGCGATTTATCGATCCATTTTTTTATAAATTTAGTCTCTTATAATGTTTTTTTTTCGAAGCTCAAGATTTGACAGTCCCATTAGATTTCGATCTTAGAAAAAGAATTGTGGCGTATTCGTCTATGGCATGGTCAGTTTTGGCGCCAAGCGGCGCTATCTGAGTTTATTAGCTGAGTTTAGTTGGCTCCATCACGATGTAATACATAACTTTCTTTGATACATCGCCAAGAACTTTTACATTCTGTTACCGGACTTGCAAAAAAATAGTTTAGTACGGGGCTTTTAGGTTTGAACCTTGCATTAAATATAAACAGCAATGTTTTTCTTGAATCGTGTACTTGACCTTAGCTCTCCAAATAATAAAAAAAAATTAAACATTTTCCAAGGCCGGATCAAGGTCAAAAAGACGAAAACGCGTTTTTGTGAATAAAAACGTGGGCAAAATTATTAACAGGACGAATTTAATTATTTTAGGTAAAGAACTGGTGACAGTAATATATTTTTTCAGAATTAAACATTTTCGTCCACGGAAATTTCGATAAAAAAACATTTACGTAATTTTTGGATTGTACTTGAGGCAAAAACATAAACAGCGGTTTTTTTGCATAAAATAACTTAAATTAATATATTAAACCTCCGTTAAAAAAATTAAACAAATTTGACTCACGGAAGTTATTAATATCAGTTTTTTTACAATAGCGGTCGGGGCAAAAATGTAACAGGGTTTAATTTTGTTTAACTTTCATCTAAAGGCTATTTCTAACCAATTTACACGAAAATTAAACACTTTAAAGCAAATACTGAAAAAAAATAAAAATAATGTTTACGTAAAATACGTTTGCAAGCTTCATTCTTGTATTTGGTGCAGCGCTTTCATAGGAATTTGATCTTTCCGTAATAGAGATAAGGTGTAAAATCGCGTATACGTAACAAAACACTATTAAGACTTACAAATGTTTTGATGTGTTCCCGGTTGTCATACTTTCAAGTAAATATCTGGTTCCCTAGCACGAGCGCATGGTGTAAACGTAAAATGTCGATGTTCACGTTACGTTGTTCGTCAGAGTCATCCATATATACGAAATAAATTATGAAATATTGTACGTAATACAAGTATTTTCCATTTTGAAATCGACGTATTTACGATCCGTTTAAATCAGTTTTTAATCAATATAAAACCTGACACTGCTGTGCAAATTGCAAAAAGCGTAAGAAAATTTGAACAAATGAAATTTTTCGTCGCGCGCGATATTTTTTTTTTTCATTCATAATGTTAATGACTAGCTTTTGCCCGCGGCTTCGCCCGCGTGCAAATGTGATGAATGTTCGGCAATTGCCCACGTATGCGTTAACCACCCCAAAATAATGTCGAAAATAGTCATTTAAATGTTATAGATAATAGTTGTTGGCCACGGCTTCGCGCGCGCGTAAGTGTAAGTATAGGACACATTTTAATAGTTGTGTAAAAATCTGCGCTTTTCGAAGTAAGAAGCCACATAATTCATTCTGGTTAGAAAAATGTATATTACGGCGTTTTTTTTTTATTTTTTTTTGTGTTGTTAGGGACCTAAATGGGTTGAACCAGAATTTATTTTATACATGTCTTCCGAGTGACGATGCTGTAGCTCAAATGCCCCGGTCATCCATCCACCTAGCGATATAGGTTATGGTGTAAATGAGCTAACTTACTTAACTTTCAATATTTTAAATTAAAAAATACTCAGATTAAACCAATCTTTTTAACTCCCGGAAAACTACACCGTGTAAATCACCTCATCACGAAGCCGTTAACTAAGCATTCTGTACATGAAACTATGTAACTTTACGCAAAAATTATTGCTGGGAAACGACTTTTTTTTTGGGGGGTGTAAAATCATGTATTGTGGTAGAACTCAATCTAACGCACTCAAAACATTGTGCTGATGGACGGATTGAATAGTACGGTGGTCGTGAAGATGTCGTAAATTAAAAACTTGTATTTAAAAAAATACTTCGGAGCACGCAACATAAAACTGCACACGTGAGAAACAGTTATCACTTAAATCAATGCCAGCCATAGCCTAGGGGAGGATATTGAGACATTGCGTATTTTAATTTTTATTATTTGCACCTAGAAAATGAGGTCATCATTTTCGTTATCGGCGACCCTGAAGTCCACAAAAACGACACTTGTGAAAGAAAAACCGTATGTTTTCCTCGCCGTCAATTTGGTCAGCAACCCCAAAAACCACGAAAACGACACCCATGCACGAAAAACAGGAAATTTTCCTCGGGGCCATCTCCGATTTTTTTTTATTGCCAGCGACCCGCTAAAACCACAAAAACGACACCCGTGAAGCCATTGAGTCGCGCAAGCCCTCGAGTGTCGGTCACGCAAGTGTCCATGCGCGCAAATATCTTTTCGCGTAAATGGGTTACCGCAAGTGTCCTTCCCACAAATGACCCAGATTCCCTAGAAGTGTGTACTTAAATGAAGTTTTTTTAGCGTATTTGTCCACACAAACGTGCTAACACAAAAAACAATAACAAAAAAATGCCATCCCTGTTTTCGTCTGAGGGGTAGAATTTTCAAAAAAATAGATACGTGTTTCACGTCAATTCAATCGAGAAACACAAATAGTGAATTTCAAGCTGTGAAAAACTTTAAGGGGTAAATTCTTAAAAACTCTAAAATACGTATTTATTTATTTCTAACCAGAAGCTTGTATATGAAATTTCAGCCTTCTAACTTAAAAAATGACGAATTTCCATACAAACTTTCATCCCCTATTTAAGTCCGTTAGGGGTTGAATTTCGAAGAATCCTTCCTTATTCCTTGTCTACATTATAAAGGAAAACTCTGTGCAAAATTTCAGCTTTCCTGGGTCATAGGTTTGGGCTTGGCGTTGATGAGTTAGTCAATCAGTCAGTCAGGACTTCTATTTTTATTTATATAATATAGATATATATATATATATAACTTTGTAAAGCCATTTGTTGACCCTCTAATTGCAAAAGAACAATTTGAATTTCGCAGGCTACCCTTCCACTTCCACCTTAAGTATGTAGTAGCTATCTGCACTGTAATGGTGAAATAAGTAATATAATTACCTCACCTGCATTTAACATGTTGGGAAACTGTGTTGTTATCGTCCTTTATAAAATAACACTATTTCTGTATTTTTAGCCAAAGAAAACGAGGTGGGTGCTACATTTTTTCAACCACCCTGAAAATAATCCACTCTTGAAATAATCATTTAGGTTTCGAGATATGGAACTTTTTTATCAAAACTGCAGCAGTAACTTTGTTCATCATTAACATACTATAAAAGAAAAAGGATTGTGTGGTTTTATGAAACCACGGTAAAAGTGAAACTTTTTTTCATACTTTTGACATTTATCTAAAAAAAATTGGAATAATATTGCATTAAGGGTATAAAACGCGGAGTACATAAAACCGACCGTCACGCGACATGCAACACACAGACGAAAAAGTTTGAGACGATGTAATAAAACTTTCACTTTAACAAATTTAGTTTTACTGTTGAGTGTATGTTTACAAATTAATTAGCGTTAAAAATATTTTTATTATATTGTTTGGTGCTACGGAACTCGGTGTGTGCGAGTATGACTCGCACTTGGCCGGTTTTCTAAATGAAGATTTAACGTTAATGACGATCATGTTTGTAAACAGTAGGTATGTCGCCACTGACCGACTGATGGCTTGCCGTTTTTATTCCTATGCTTTTACAATTACAGAGTAACACAATAAAACCTACTTGCAAAATAAACATCATTTATCCATAAAAACACACCGACTCTTAAAAAAGAACACAGTCATACGCATACAATGAACGCAGCGCTTATCTTGGATACGCACACTAGCACACGCTGTACGCTGCTCGCTGCTTAGCGCTGACGTCACGTTCATCGTAATTTATTTTTTACTTTTACTTTATTAAATAACGCTCTAATCTGTTTAATTTTGGGAGATTAAGGTTTGGATTGATATATATCCCATTATTAAATGAATTTCAGTCCTGTTACATTTTTGCCGTAAGTAGTATTCAAGATTTTTGGATTTTCTTGATTTTCTGTGAAGTCCGGAGCAGAATTTGTTTAATTTTCATAATAATAGTTAGATATGTTGATAACAATCACTTTAGCACTATTTTTGTCCTGTTAATATTTTTGCCTTAAGTACGAAGTCAAATTATATGATTTTTTTAAAAAACTGATTGTTCCGTGGACGAAAAATGTTTAATTAGCTGACCTACTCGTAGCACTCAATCTGTTCTACAATACTCCAAATAAACATACCTGTTTATATTTTTTTCCACCAAGTTACAACATATTAGACGTTTTCTTAAAAAAAAACACATACGCGGAGGTGAACTTTTCGCGGGATACAGCATAACATACTCTCCTGTCCATACCCTACACATTCAATGAAAAAAATCGCTGTTTTTAATTAATGCAGAGTTGGCCTAATTTTCGGCGTAAATTCCCCGGACTAGTTGTAAATCATCGCGTTAGCGTCCGCATTAAAAATAATTTTGTAGTGTGACCTGTTCAACGGGTGGCTAGACAATCTTAAATACAGAGTTTTTACACTGCTTAAATGCTTAAATGACATTAGAATGGATGCTGTTTGAGTCATACTCAACTTAAAACAATTCGGCAGTAAGTGATTTTCTTACGCTAGTTTACGGTCGCCTGAGAACAATATAAGATATTTGAGCCAACGTTCTAAAACAAAAGACAAATATAACACAATGTTGCAGACGATGTGGTCACAAAAATCAGTGCCACACAGTCAAGGCGAATTCGACCAAACTTTTAAACCTATTTGAATTAGTTTGTGTTACCCTTCGAATAACTTTTGAATTTTGACAGTTCTCGACATCATCGTTGTAAGTAGTATTAATAGTTCTTTCACGGTTATTTTACCTCACGCTATTAAGTTGGCAATCCTGAAGTTTGTGTAAAAATTATGTGTTACTGGTGAATCAAGACTAAACATTTTGTTAAAATCTGCCCTAAAACATTGTCTTCGACTTCACTTCCAGTTAATGAACCACTTATATCTTTATAACTTCTATGAAAGGGCTCCACCATTTACTTTCTCTTCCATTATTCTGTCTAGACAAGCAATTACCTACTGCAGCCTATCTTAATGGTTTTAATTAAACCTCATTGCTTTACCATACGGAGCCATTCTCGCTTGAATAGAAACTGGTTTAGTCAATATCTTGATGTACCGTGTACCGTGCCGTATTTGGGAACACCTTCACTTTCTAATTTAATTAATGTAATAAATAGACTGATTCAGCGAGAATAAAGATAAATTTTATATTTTCGCAAAAAAAAACATCATATTTCTGTCCAAATCCCATGTTACTATGTGGTAGGCGCACCAAGTTTTTTTTTCTTACATCTCCCCTGTGGATCGCCACGACCTTTTCGCCAAAGAATTATTTAACATCATTTATATTCGATTTGGCAGGCATATAAGTATTTTGATGACTTCCACACCTGCGAAAAGCGGCACCACCAAGAAATCATAAAACGTTTATAAATAATTTTCCTAAAAATATTAACTCTACATTCTCTCTCTGGCCATAAAATAAACTTTTATAGCATAACGTAACAAAACTATTTCTAATCTTCCAAAGTTCATAGCACATCTGTGAGTGGTTGCTGACCTAACATTCACCTTCAATTGGTAAAGTCAACCGTAAATCCGTAGTAAAACTTCAGCTACAATAACTGCCCTACGGCTACGAAATAAAGGTCAAATTACGGCCACTAATGTCCATTTAACTGTACGTTCCAAACGGCACGTGCCCATTAGTATAATGCTCCGTTCATAATTGAGTACGTCTTATAGTACCACATGTCCAGTCAGTCGAACACTCGAGATGGATTAGTAGTTTAAAATTGGAAACAATTTTGGAATGTCGGTTTGAATCATTTTAGTTTATGGTCAAGTTTAGGATCGGTTGCCAGTATTTGTAGGGCCTTGAATAAGTGCAACCTCACCAACGAGAATTCATGCATTTGAAATTATTTATGCTAAATGTAACAAAATAGATACATGGATCCAGATCTTACGACACCTTTTTTTTTTCAATATAATATCACGGAAGACTTTCACAAATGTTTACCAACTACAGGCCCCTGTCAATGTCATTGAAACTATAAGGAAATTGGAGGTCCGATGCGTGAATCTGAATGTCTCATAGATTTTTCTTTAAACGATTACCAACGAAATAAATTATGCTTCTTTAGAGAAAAGTAGGCATAACAAACCCCTCATTGAGCAAGAGACAGTGATTAAGTCAGTTAACTTTCTATAAATATTTGTCAGAGGTGCGAAATAACAAACTGACTGGTTCATCAGAACCACATCGATTGACCAACTGACTTAACGATGTTTACAGCTAACAATTTGTTTATTTGTCAAATGTGACAGCTTGTTTATTAATGACCAGTGACCACGAATGAAAATCATGCTATAATTTATTAAAAGGATGCCAAATAAATGGTGCCAGTAAAGTTTGTTATTAGTTTTTCATTGGTTAAAAGTGTTGGCATTACTGTGTCAACAATTACAATTTAACTCGTTTTGATAGGTTGCAATGAATTACTTCAAGAACTAAAAGAGCTGTCATTACTTTTGCGCTGTTATTCCCAAGATCGTTCTCATTTTGAAATATTACTGAATAATACCTCTAGGATATAATAGTCTATTGATTCAAAGCGGGAATTTCAATATTCGAACGCCAGTCATCTCATTCTCAAATAATGTCAATGTTAGGTTTCAAGCAATGAGTATGTAAATGTGCACCTCTTAGTTAAAGGTAATACAGTTTCTTTGTAAGTAGGTAATACTCTTTTGTAGGAATAAAGGTCGATATTTACGCGAGTTGAACATAATACAAGTTATGTGTTTCTACAACATGCTCATACCTTTGTACATGTTCACATACATATTGTTATTTTGTCTATGAAAGACCTTCCATTGGCAATGGAATTTCAAATGTCTGTTTCATATTTATTAGAGACCTCACGAAACTACTTATTGCTTTCAATGCCGTAAACGCTTAAAATAAAACATCCCTAATAAATTCAGCTAGTCTACTTCTTAGCGTGTCGATGATAGTAATGGGCTGAGTGATGATTTTTCTGTATCGATGACTGCATGAAAATGACAAAAAATATCGGTGACGGGAACAATGACAAAATCATCAATGATTTTTATTTGAGTATTAGATCTCGTCACTTCAATTGTGAGTAGATACTGAAATGATCGCGGAACGGCTTAGTGAAATTATCATTAGTTATTTATGTAGGCATGGGTCGAGTTTGTCACTTAGCCGCGTAATAGGGGATCGGACTGGGTAAAGAAAACGACATTCTATTTTGTCCGTCAGACAGGTAATACAAAAATATTAGACACGTATTTTTTGTTTTATCAAAATATCAAAAAATTACTTAGTTAAAACTCATTAAAGTTGGAGAGTGGGGGCTTACTACGTCACAAGTGGGTATAAAACTTACCTACATGTGACGTCATGCGCCATTTCAACTCAATATATCTCCGTAATTTTACGACTACGTGAAAAAAGAAAAAATACGTGTCCAATACTTTTCAATAAATTACCCGACGGACAAAGAAAAAAAAATTGGATTATCCCCTATTCAACTTGGCATGGAAAGGTATTTTAAGGCAGCACATTTCGCACACAAACGTAAACTACGCAAGTGCAAGCATTATTGCCGTTCCTTGCACCATGCGCCATCGCCAGTCCCGGTCATTGTCATTTTATCGAAATATGTGCGTTCTGTGACTTCTGTATCGCCGATCGCGCAGCATCGCAAAGTCGCAATTCACACCTCAGCGCCATAATGATTTAAAAGCATTGATGATTTTGTCTTTGTCATTGCATGATGAAATGATTTTGAAATATCGATGATTTTTACATGTGACATGATATCGGACTCATCTCTAGTCGATGACAATTTTAATTGAGTCAGGCAAGGCAACGAATTTAGCACTTTCAGTAGCGTCCATCAGTACCTGTCCTGTGGTGTGCAAGCAACAGAACAGGCAGGACACGATATCAAGTGTTCAATTCAGCAAGTAATAATAATATTCTGGCTAGTTACCTCGCCAAATAATTCGAAAAAAAAACATTCAAAGTACGCTTGGAAAATTAGTCTACATAGCAACATAATCCTCGTTGAGATAGGCCGCTATTGCCACAGACTAGCATCGAGTGCAGCGAACAGGCGCAGATTGTGCAGTACGACGACACGTGTTTAACCTAACACGATCGAGGTCACAGGCTACTCTTACAAGTGTAGCTTAGGGCCTTCGTATACAAAGACTTTTGCAGCGACACAAACGCAAAACGATAACGATACTGTCGCTGGCTGTGTATCTTACCCTCGTAACCACGATTCTGTATAAAAAAGCTGCAAAAAGTACTATCGCAATAGTATTTGTCTTCAGCATTGTTTCTCATCGTCCATAGTAAAGGAGAGATCCATCGACCAGACGGGTGTTGTGTGTGGCTGGTGTACTGCCCGAGTTAAGAGCATATAGAAAAATTGTGCGTGGAGTCCCTCCGCGCAGAAGAAGTGAAACTTCGTAATACTACACGCATGCGTTCGAGTGTCACGCATTCACTCTCGTTATTATATTGAGCTTCTAAATAATATTTTATTGTTTTATTGTTGTACACTTTTTATAACATAAGTTTATCGAGGTTATTCTACTCATGGAAATTGAGCGAAGGCTGATCACACCGAAGAGTCGAATGCATGACTGTTTGCACGCCATCTTGCGTACTTAGTAGAACTACGTAGTCACAAATCTTGTAATAGCGCCATCTCTTAGTGGGTAATAGAAAATATTCCCCCTCCATGAAAACGTTAACCTTGTTGGAAGTCGCTTAAGAAGTTTCACTTCAATAACGACTGTAAGTCGTTTTTCTATATGCTCTTAACTCGTGAATAACTTTGATTAATAATGCGATTCAGGATTTTGATTGTTCTTAATTTGCGTCATAGATGTCGCCAGCGTTCTTTTTGTCAACAGTATCGCGCTTCAGTCGTGAATCGTGATTCAGCATCGACACAGAATGTCTCCCCACTCATAGATCCTCCGATGTCGTCAGAAAAGTCGTCTTTCGTGCATTGCAAATGCGACTATCGCTCGTTAGCAGCGAATGCCGCGAAAAATCGCCGTGAGCGAAGGCCTTTACTTAAGTACTAACTACTTGTATGAGCAAGTAGAGCCGTTTTCTTTAAGCTTTGTATAGTGGTACCGTGTTTCAAAGTTCCTTAGCAACATTCCTCAATGTTGTTGAGATAGTGTCAAAGTGGGTAGAAAGTAAACTAACTAGGGCTATTTTCTAAAGACATTGTATCCACATTATGTTGCTTAGAGAACCATAAGTGTATTATATTTTACTAAAATGTTTCTAGGGAAAATGCCATTGTACTCAGTTTCAAATAAAATTATAAGCCTTGATAATGTTTTAAAACTGTGCCTACGATTTGCATAATTAAATACTATATACTTAATCTGGCAATCTTCATTTGATCGCGGTCTACGCCCGTAAAATTCTAATAGATTTTTTTGCAATTTACCCGTCAGTTTCAGGCTGTATGTTGAACAAAATATGATTCGTAACCGTTTTCTGTTGTTTTTTCAAACTATATACGTATGTATTTGCATAATTGAAAGAAAAGAAAATTTGAATTTCGCGGGCTACATTCACGCTTGCCCCTTAACTTAGTAATGTCACTAGTCATAGCTCAGAGTTCAATATCTCAAACGAGTCTGTGTCAGTTTTTTTTTTTCACGGAAACAAATAAATCTCAAAAAGATCAAAAACTCCAGAACGGGGCCACTAATTGAAAGCTACTTTTTTGGAAATATCGAGTTGACACTGTTGACAGCCGATGGCCTTTACTGGTTCATCAAGCAATAAGGAACCAGGACAGTTGATCAAAAACTTCCGGTTATTTTGTTACCGGTACGGGAAATAAACGTGAATAAACGGTACCGGTATTAAGTTTAATTAAAAGTCCGTTTTTACAGAGATGATTCTATCCTATAGAGAATTTATGCCATGCCATGAGTTTTTATTAAAGACTAGCTTTATAAGTAAATAAAAGTATCCCGTATCAACTCGTTTTACATATGAAAAAATACCGTTCTGTTCTGACGTCTTACCTACAATGTACGGTCAGCAAAAATACCAGAACATATTTTAATAATTTGCAAACATCAATACTTTCACGATTTAATTAAGTACCTAACGAGTTGGGTGTTATTTACTAAGACAGAAACTCGTTCAAAGAGATGCGGCTATATTTGTTGACCGTAGTTTTACCAAGGATTACGTTTTTTTACTTCAAAAATAAAATAAACCGGAAAACTCACACTATTCGCGACTAACTCAATGAAAAAAACACCTAGTGTTATAAATTCTAAAATTCCACGCTATGACGTGACGTTGGCCTTGTGTGGTCACAAGGCCAACGTCACGTCATAGCGAGGAACATAGACGCAAATGTCGTAACAACTCAAGACTAGCTTTTACTCACGACACCGCTTGAGAAAGTCGTACCTAGTAACTGCTTTACTGAGAAAGTTACAATATTAGTCCCTTGGTGTAATAAAGGTTTTATTCATATTTGTCTATAGTAAAGAGAGAAGCTCAAACGCAAAAAGAAAAATATTTGGCTATGTTAATATGAAAAAAAATATGTATAAATCATAGCCAAACACAATTAAAAGTATTTTTCGGGTGTTTACTTCACGACGATGCTCTTGATTGATATTGTATATACTATGCCAAATTACAGTTTTATTATATACATAGTACCAAAAGTCTAGGAGTTAAGCCCCGGATAAACGGATGGATGGACGCAGTTGACGAAATTATAAGGATTCCTTGTTTTACTAAAGAACCCTAAAAAAAAAACTCGAAATTAGCACTGCGTTCGGACAAAACGTTCAGCCATTCAATCCTCAAGAGACGCTACAATCAATAGTTTGAAAAAACACTAATCAACCATTAACTTGACAAGTAACAAGGACGTCATTTTAAACAACCTACGAATTATGTTTCCAATCCGCTAAAATAAAAAATAGCACATTTGAATATCGAATAATTTAAAAAAAAGACCCAAATCTATTCTAATAAAATTCTTCTTCGGACCGCGGCGGTCTGCAAAACAGTTATTTTTGCAAACGGGTAAGAAAATTTAGTGTCAACGCTTAATTTTTTTATGCTGTGGTCAATGTTTTAGGGCAAACTTGAACAAAAATGTTTTATCATCAATATTATTTCAGTTTTGTATACTTTTCTATACCTACCTTATATTCTGTTTTGTTGAGTTTATCTTTTTATATTTCATTTCGATTTTTATTTTTGACAGTTATATTAGTTATAAGTAAGTCTATCGACATATTGGCACGTCTGAAATAGTGTTCAGAAAAGGCTCAATTAAGAAAATGCATCGATAAACATATATACTGCCAGTAAAAGTCTGATAGTTAAAAATATCGTGTCATCTACTAATAAATGTTTTTTATTTTTCAGGTACTCCCAAGGAAATGTGTGAACTTTTCATTGGAGGAGAGAAGAAGAAGAAAAACTATTGAAAGCGATATGCCAATTTTTTCTCGATTTCCTAAAATTTATTCAATGGGGAAGGTCGGTCAAAGCTCATTGTAGATGGCGTGACCATAGCTATTTCTAACCAATCAGGTTAAACTATTTTGAAATTTCAAATGACAGTAATCGATTTCCAACCAACGAAGAGGTTTTGAACTAGCTATGCTAGCACCATTAGTTTTAGGGTTGCCTTGCCCAGAACTCATTTTCATTGTATCGTATTTCAGATTATTAATGTCATTACATTTATTGGCCACAATTGTTGTTCACTTTAACAAATCGATTCAATTTGTCCGCTTCAGCGATGGATATGATAATCGATTACAATTGTAATTCGATACTAAATTGGTGCGATTAACTCAATGCCAAAATGTACAGACAACCACACAATCATTGGTTTTAGAAATTAGGGCGGGACTGTTTTACGAGTAGTGTTTAAAATCGATACAAAATCGTGATAACAGTGGCCTTAATACCGTTGATCTAGAATTCTAAACCACGCTAGAAAGTAAAACTTAAATTTTAAGCAAAATACAAATTAGTTTTAATGAAAGTAATTGTACCTTCAGACCAATTATACTAGTCTAATAAAGTACAACTGTATACCTATCCATTTAAATTTAAATAATTACCTAAGTGTTGCCATAAATAAATATTAATGATTATATTTTATTGTTATTATTCTGAGAACACCGAGGTACGGCCAAGGGCGGAGTATTGTGGCTCGCGTTAGAATTACCTTCAAAGAGTTTGTATTAAACATAGCTAATTAAGTCATCGAATACATGGCAGGAAGACGATAGTCATAATTTTAATTACTTATAGAAAAGTTTTTCATAATACCATTGTTATATAAAACTATTTTGTTTGCAATACAAAGCTGTTAATGTGATACTAGTCATAAAAACATTGTTATATGTGCAATTGTTATCGTGAATAAACATTTTATTTGTATTAATAAACACTTTTTATTCAATGACTACCTTTATCAAGTCACTTGATATAACTTATTTTATTTCAGAACGTTAAATCAATAATAAATGTTAAAGACTTAGACAGTATTTTTTTTCAAATGGGAAGATCGAAGGTCAAAAAAACTACATAGTTGAATTAAATAAGCCAAAGTTTAATCAAATGAAATTTCACAATTTCTTTTTACAATGATCTCATCTTGAACTCCCCTTGTTTCTCTTGCATTTCGTTTGCAAGAATAACATTTCAACAAAAGTTAGTTTGGAAGCAATACAGTGTAACATTTTACTCTTTCAGACACTTCGATAATGTCATCGGTTACTTTCACTACAGTTCACAAAATGTCATTCTAAGTTGACGGCACATTCCCTCTGTCTACTCAACACAGACGTCCTCGTTTTCAGAATTTATTTACAAATAAAATACTTCGAATGCATTCCGCAATCAAATCATTCGCGGAAGAGATTCTCGACCCGTCACACACATCAAGACTGTTCGTTCTAGATTTCCTATTCAAATCACACTGGGCACCGAGTAAATACCGGCAAATAGAATGAAGTCTGTTATTTTATCTACTAACATATACGCGAAAGGCTTATTTACTAGAAATTCTATTGCAGTATCATTCCTGATGAGGGAGCTAGCGGACGCAGACACCCCTCGCTCATTGACTTCTATATGAGCAATTTGCGTCATGAGAGAAGTGTGCATGTTGAATTTACTGATACCTTTTAACTCTGCCTTGTCAGGATCGAATATCCTTTTGATACCCATATCGAAAATGAGTTCAGGCAAATTCTCAATCTCTGTACGCTGCTTAAATCTAGGCATCGTTACATTAACGACCTTTTCCCCATCGTTTTTGTACATGTTAAAAATTGACGTCAACCTAGTTTTCTGCAGATTGTAAAATATGTCACTGGCCCAGACTTGTTGATTTGGCAAGAACACTAACATTGTTATCCTGCGTGTTGCACACGGGATGGCTAACACCGTCGCCCCTATGTGTGGGAAATCAACGATATTGAATAATCCTACTTGGTTCATCATACTCACTTCACCGATTTTGACTCCTTTACGCGAGTAAAAGGGTTGTACCTCAGTGTCACTGTTGAAAGGGATCTTCCACTCACTTCTGAAAAAGTTCGCATCACTCATGATAAGCACTGAGGACATGAAGTCATCGTAATACACTATTTGGTCGACCTCTCCGCCGGTGCCGTCCTCCACCACATGGTTCACCTCCCTCGCAGACTTCACAGGCTCGTTGAAGTCGAGCAATAAAGCCTTTACCCCGTACAGTTTTTCAATCTGTCGCACATAATATTTCTTCACCGCCATCAGTTTGTCCATGGCAATCACATTCTTTCTCCTGTACTCATATTGCAAATCTTTGCCGAGCTTACTTAAAATATCGCTCAGTTGTTTTTTGAAACATTTGTTCTTGTGATGTTTGGTAACTCTCCAGATTTCTTTGAAGGTGCGGCCTCCGGCTCCTTCTGCGAGAGCGGAGAGTTGGAGCCAAGTCGACATGGGAGAATAAACAAAGTGCGAGTCTGTCTCTTGGTCGACCCTTTGCAGCATTCTCACTGAGAAGTCATAGGCTGGTCGTTTGAGTAGTAGCAGAGCGGATCGCTTGCTACAATGGTACTCGGTCGCTAAAACACCGTAAGTCCACAGAGTCACTAACGTAAAAATTTTGAACTTCATTTTCGCGGGCTGTGTTAGCGTTGTTTATCGAGCAACTGTGTGGCGCGCGCGCTGTTACTTGAATGAGGCGCTTGCGTCCGCGCAGCCGCCGCGCCGGAATAACACAGTTATAAATAATGATAGAGTTTGCTATCTACGAAAAATGTTTGGAAACTTTTAAGTTTCTGGGAAACTTCGGACTTGATTTTCAGTTCTGAATGAACTGGATAGTGGATACTGTATTAGCAAGTTTCGATGTTTAGCCTGCGTGCCCTATAGGTTACTTTGCCGGTAACCTAATTATGCGGGCTCACGTAACGGTGAATGTCGTATGTGGCCAAACTAACTGGTCTAAGGGTCGCGCCTTAATTACGTTTAGGATAGTGTTATCGCATTTATCTTGTAGACATACTTTATGTACGGCATATATTTCGTTTGGCATAAAGTACATACTAAATTGTGTATAAGAGATAAGGTAAGAACACCTTTGAATTTGTAAAAAAGGGACGCCGTTATTCAACCGGGACTGTTGATAAAGTACAACATCGATTCTCGGGTGTAACACAATGGAATCTGTAATTTTCAAAACATGTTTTTTTGTTCATTTCGTAAAAAAAACGGTTTTTTTTAAACCGCTACCAGTTTAAGATCAAATTCACTGTCTATGACTTAATTTCTAAGCAACGTTTTTCGATCATACATAGATGAAGAAAAAGGCTAAAATATTTTTGGGCTGATTTCGAATTAACCTGAAGTTTATTAAACCATGTTGATGAAAACCAGTTGCAGTAGCGCACTAAATTAGAATAATATGTGGCATTTTACCGCCAAGAAATTTCTCTCAGGCAGACTGACGGATTCAATACGATCACTGACCGTTTAATACGCTCAACATTAAATACTGTTTATTAGTGTTTCCAAAGAGTTCTAAAATGTATGTAAACAAAACTTTTTGCTTAGCAAAAAACTTACGTACTTGATACTGGTCATTTGACGTCAAAAAAGGTAGAAGACGCCTATTTATTATTTAAAAATAATAAAGTTTCTCTTCTTTTTAAATGGCTGCTGTCAAATGTTTTGTGGGTGAAGTGCCAATATTGGAATTTGTGTTTTAATTGATTAAAAAGTCTACTACGTTTAGTATTTATAATAAAAAAATTAACCGACCGTTACACCGTTTATTATGCAAAATTAACAAAAAGAAATTGATATTACTTCAAAGAGTTGTAAAGAAACTTTTTGCATAAGTTTGAATAGAACTCTTTTGATTAGAACGCTTAGCAAATACTGGCCATTTGAAGTTAAGAAATTATTGAGGATGCCATTTTTTTTTTTAAGAATAAAATTATTTTCTTTTTAAATAGCCTCTGCCAAATGTTTCGTGGATGGTGAGCCAGTATTTGGCGTTTTATTAGAGTAAAAACTGTTTTAAATACTTTATTTGTAATGATCGAAATTATATAAATAAGTACCAATCACATAAATATTAGCCAATAACGATACTAAACCGACGGAAATCCGCTGATGTCATTAATTGTGATCTCATTTTCTACGCTGCATTGGTTTCCTAAGGTCGTTGAAGCCGCTCTATATACCAAGAATAATGATGATACAGAATATAATAATAGCAACACTGGTGATCCGTAACAGATTATGGTGTAATACAATGTACTTGAAGAACTACAGAAGTGGAACAATCTGAGGTTGAGGCAGTGGCGGTGGACTGACGTACAGGAGATCGTGTGATCGAACATGGATCGAACCCTAATGAGTCAGTAACGTAAAAGGCGATGAAACAGAAGCGCATAACCACTTTGATGAAAAAGAGTTCTTTTGGAATAACTTCAAAAATGTATAATAAAATAGTAGATAGTATAAGAACATTGACCCTATCAAAATTTAAGACGGCTCTATCCTCTCTATTAATAGAAAAATGTTATTATACTGTTCCAGATTTTATAAATTATAATTTTAATATGTTTTAGTTTATGCTTCGTTTTTTCTTTATTGTTTGTTTTATTAAGTTTTTCTTTAAGTACTTCTTTTAGTTTTTTAATTACATTTTATTTAAAATTTGTATGCCTTCGCGGCAAAAAGTAGCGCTCAAATATGTTAACCTAACACCTTTATGTAAATACCTATGTTTAACAAATAAAGATTCTGATTCTGATTCAAAGCAATAAAAAATTGCTGTCACCACATATTTTATCTATATTCATTTGCAAAGGGAAAAGCTGTATACAGGGTCGAAGCGCGACGGGACACCAACGCGAAAACGCTTAGCACGTACTCAAAAATCAGCTGCTTCATACTATTGTACTTTTATAGGAAACAGCAGATATTTTCAGAATCATGTACTGAGTACGTGGCCATGCCGTCTTGGTTTTTCATACAAAAATTTCACATAATTAAGTTTACCTATAGCGCCCTTTTATCAATGCCATTCGAAGACCATAAGATCCCTGTAACACTGTTTGTGTGGAATGATAAAGTAAGACGTTACCTACATCTTGACAGATGAACCTCGGCTACCGTTTCTGCTACAGACGTTGTGGAAGGTGATGAACCAGGATATAACAAATTAGAAGAGCCCTCCCATCCGTAAATCTGTAAACTGCTGAAGATTGGCGTTAGAAATCAACGCCGCCATTATGAAACGCATAGAAATACCTAGTTACCAGCAAACTTATTTTCCCTACATATATACATAATACCACACCTATAATCCCCGCAGGGTTAGGCAGAGGAATACCCTATTAGTACACCTACATTTCGCCAGTCATGTCCCATGTATTAGGGGCGAGCCTATTGCCATCAATCGGGCACATATCCAGACTCCGTGGCTGCTACTGAGATTCAAGATGGAAACCCAACAACACTTCGCAAGATCTGGGAATCGATCGAAAGTCCTCTATTGTAGTATAAAACTGATATTCTGTCTATTAAAATAATTAAGTATTTTACTGATGACCGTCTCGTCTTTACCGTAGTGCGCACGGCGACATACAATCAAGTTATACAAAACCAGTTTATGCGGAGCTCTCATTGTACGGGAAATCTATACAAAACGATGTTATACTGGAAATGAAAATCTTGATGTCTCTCCGTATGTACCCTACGCGATACTAGCTAGGCCGATAGATAAAGCCATCGTTACGAAATGCGATGAGCACGAGATGACGACACTCGGCCTTAAACTAACGAAGTTATAATGTAAGGTTTGTCTTACATACGTGAAGGACTTTCGGGGAATTTGACTCATTATTAAAAATAACTGTGTATGTGCCAGTGTTATTACAATTTGTCTAATTTAAGGTTATAAGCAGGGATCGAAACTCGAGCCGTTCTGGATGATTTGCTCCATACCAACGCACACTTATACCGTAATGGCATTGCCTGGGATCGGGATCAGCTTGTATTAAAAACCGGCCAAGTGCGAGTTAGACTCGCGCACAAAGGGTTATATGTATAGATATTGTTTGGATAGATATTTGTATAGGAGCCCACTTAAATATTTATTTTATTCTGTTTTTAGTATTTGTTGTTATAGCATCAACAGAAATACATAATCTGTCGGACGGACGGACGTACAGCGAAGTCTCAGTAATAGGGTCCCGTTTGACCCTTTGGGTACGGAACCCTAAAAAGTACTTGAAAAATCTAAAACACCCAACTTTGCAGAGGCAACAGAAAAAAAAATAACTCCACAATATGTCACGCCATGGCTATAACTATAATGTCACGCCAAATCCACCATTTTTCTTATTTTTTTTTAATTATAAGCAATGATCTCGACGGTAGCCTAGATAAATAGGTATAAAAAGGTGGCAGGGATCACGTCAAAACGACTTTAGACATACTCAGGTAAGGCAGTGCACATCATTCTAAACTCCCCACAAAGAAATTTTTCAGCGGTATTTTTTTTTTAAATTAGCTGTTCCTTACATTTGGACCGTTTATTGCAGTGTTGTAGGAAAAACAGATGTTTTTTTAATAGCCCCCCTCCCCCCTCTACCTTGTAGTTACAATCCAGTATTTTTATAGGAAACAGTATGGCACAAGTAAATACTACGTCATACATGATAGATGTAAAGGTCAAGCCAATTAATAAATATAAAATATGGAACAATAATTATAATTTGGTTCAATAATCATAATATTTAAACGATTCAATCGAATTTAAATATTAAGAATAATTTATTATCTTATCACCAAACTAGTTCGTACGAAGAATAGCGGTAGACATTATTTAATGTATTAACATTTTAATTTGTGACAAAAAAAACGATTTATAGTTATTTTATGGTTTCGTCGTTCTCATCGACTGCGGAGCCTCATCATAAATATGGTAACCTCTTGTCTTGCTCTTTGTGGTAACAGGCATCTGTCAATGCTGCTGATGTGTCCGATTCCTGGCCAAAGCTAATCAGCCGGTTGAAGTATACAGATATGAAGAACAGGGTGTTCTTCATACCCCATAGAAAAGGGAGGTTCCGACCAGACGGGTGTGCTATTGCCCGACAGTTGTTGTCGGGTTTTTCATATAAGCGAAGTCTATCTTTATTGTAGCGATATAGGATTTCGATGTTAGTTCTTCTCATTTGTGGCCTAGATGGCGCTGTTGTACTTTTTGTGCTATGTTGCTGTAGTACTTTTTTTATAGTCCTGCTGCAGATTTTGCAAAAGACTTATGTCTTTTGTGTAAGTGTTGCCATTTTGGTCAGCAAAAACTTTTAAGCTACCTTTAAGTGACATACGGAACCTTTGCTACAGAAATCACACCCGGAGTAAAATGTCATAAATAAACATTGAGGTTACATAATAGGAACAGAACAGTCATATGAAACTTGAAAGAGTTTATGAATCTAGTTTTTCTAGAACTGCATTATTGTGCGCAATATTATTAACTATCAATATAATTTTATGATCTTAATAGGTAGCTTAATTAACATTTTAATAATACATTATCATTAATTAGATTTGCTTCTAATCACTCCTCAATGGTTCCGTAGCTGTTGAACTTCAAAACGAGAACAATATCTTCTGCCTTTTGACACTGGTTAATCAAAACGTCATCATAATCTTCCTTCCCTTGTCCCATGTTACTTGTGGTTGGCGCAACACGTTTTTTTCTTCAATTCTCCTCTATCATCCGTCACGCTATCATTTATTCCTTTGTCTTCATCAATTCCTCACACAATCCATCCATCGTTTCCTCGATCTTCCTCTCCCTCTCCATCGATCAACATGTATATTCATCACTTTTTTATTCACATGCGATTCGTCCCTCCTCATCTACTTAACTTCTAATATATTGCTGAAGCATAAATCTGAACAGTTCTTGTGATTATTATTATTTTATTAAGTTGTGGTCCACTGCTAGGCAGACTAGACTCGTTAACTTGATAGTTTCATCAAATAAATCTTTGCACTACGTACAGTCGCCAGCACACCAAGCTACCTGAATGAAACTGTAGAATTTTCCCAATCAAAGTTAAACCTAATTCTTTAACGATAAAGTTGAAAATCTATTAAACAAAGACAGTATTACGAGCTTCTTTCACGGAGAAGCATCCTTCATACCCAACCTACACAGCCGTCTATGTTAAAATATTCTACGCATCGTACCGTAATGTATTAAAATTCACAAAGATATAAATACCGTGACCGGCAGTGCTAAGAATTCGACACTGAATTCGAGTCGTCAAGGCGTCTCGCAGTAAATCACACGATCTGTAGACTGTAGTGTCTAGGTCAGCGGTATTCAATGTGCTAGGTACAACGGGGTACGAATTTTAACAATGTTAATTACCTTGAGCCAGGTGTATGAACGTAGACGAAGCAAAAAGAGTATGCAAGGATCTTAGCAGGTGGCGTTCTGTGGTTTCTGTCTGCTTCATCAGCTAATTCTGCTAGTGACTAAATTATGACAATTAAGAACTTCAACATGCGCTACCAACAGAAGAGGCAAACCTTGAAAGAGGTAATAGAGAAATCTCAACATAAAACTATCTTTTCAGAATAAGAGGACGCGAAGCAAGTTTAGTTTTTACAGACTTCCAAAAGCAGGAGGATCCACAATATATGAACCAAAAAAAAAAACACCGACTTCTGAAGCTAAAGTTTCCGCTTTTGGGTGCAAAGTCAGTTTTTGTCACTGTCACTATTCTTTAGGCCCATCTTAGACCCGGAGCAATCTCATGACCATTCATCAAAGCAGTATTTTATTATGCCAGAGACAATCAGCTCACTACAGAAGAACAACATATTGAGACCATCTGTTCTAAAGACGAACTTAAGGTCAGGTGTGTCAAATCATGCGTTTTTTTTGCGCGCAATCTAATTTATAGGCGAATGGTGTGCGACGGCATTCCTCCATGTTATCTGACCTTAATCACGAATGCGCCATAAATTAATTACTTTAATAGGTATGTAAATAACGTACTCGTATGTATTACTCCTTGCAACCAATTGATCATCTGAGCCAATCACGTCACCACCAGTTACCTGGAATTTACCTGAGAATACAATACTATGGGTTTCACTAACACGAAACAACACTTAACTGAATGCTTAAAATTATGCACAGCACACAACTTTCGACGCTGAAAATCCAACAATGAGTTTTTGTTAAGGCTTTGGTGTTAGTGGAAAAGAGCATAAGTAACTACTCTGAGACATGTCTTCGTTTGCGTTACTTTTCTCCAATAACTTCGTAAATTTCTTTTCTGGCCGCATATCGAAGGCCCTAGACTACACGTAGAAACGTGAGTTCAGAAATATCCAGCGAAAAAACTGTGAACGAGATCTTCTCTTATTCTGTACAGATGTCCAAATCGATTAAAAAATTCCGTGTTCTTATGGAATATTAAATTATGTATGAGTATTATGTATACAAGGTGTTGTTTTGCGTTCTCGTCAAAATTCAGGATGATTTTGTCCTTTGTCGTTAAATGGACGATGTGCTGGTGTCTAGTTACAATGTACAAATAATACTTGACTAGGATTTATGTAAGATACCACAACTGAAGAAGGGTAAAATAAAACTTTTTTACGAAAAATATAAAAAGGACTTTTTCATACCCCACCAAAATGTCCACGCGAACGAAGTCGTGAGCAGCAGCTAGTAATATATAATATTATACGTAACATACTTACATGAAAACTTTCGCAGCTAGAGTTTAAATAACCACAGCTCACATAATGTTATCAAGTACAAATAGTCAGATAAAAAGATTTCGCCCAACGTGGGGCTCGAACCCACGACCCTGAGATTAAGAGTCTCATGCTCTACCGACTGAGCTAGCCGGGCTGTTGATTCTTACAGCAAAAACTCTTCTAAATTACGCCGGGAGAATTTTATTGAATCGGTGTAAACTGTCTACTGAGGAGCTCGTGGCTAAATAAAGACAGCCCCGCACGGGGCGATCTTTAAGGTTAAGCCGTGCTTGCCGAGGTTGGTCTGTGGATGGGTGACCATAAGTATATACCGAGTTTCCTCCGTGCCTCGGAAAGCATGTTAAGCCGTTGGTCCCGGCTGTCATTTGAAGATCTTTGACAGTCGTTACGAGTAGTCAGAAGCCAAAAAGTCTGACATCCAGTCTTACTAAGGGGTATCGTATTACCCAGTTACTGGGTTATTGAGGTCAGATAGGCAGTCGCTTCATTTAAAATACTGGTACTCAGCTGCACCCGGTTAGACTGGAAGCCGACCCCAAGATAGTTTGGGAAAAGGCTAGGCAGATGATGGTGTAGTGTAAACTGTCTACGCTGAAACTAATAAAAGTGCATTAAAAACAGGGGTCTACTCTCTAAGCACGAAATCCGTAGTTTCGGCTGAAGTTACGGTCGTTTCCTACTCCGTATCACTTACGGACATAAGATTCGTTAGGGGCCCGAACATAAAATGAAAGTCAACACGATTGGACAGTTTTCCTTACTCCCGATGTGTTTTCAAAACTTATGAATTCGAAAACAATAGAAAGCAAGGTTAATTTCGAAGTATAAAGTTAGTTACGGACGGACTCGTATTTTCGTTGACAGACTTAGAGAGTAGACCCCCTGGCTCTAATGGTCCCACGCGCTACTGCCGAGCTGGCAATATAAATGTATGAATAAATATGAAGGTTACTGCACCTCAGCCTAATCATAACATAACATAACATCACGCTTGTAATCCCGGAAGGGTTAGGCAGCGGTGTACGTAACAGTAGACCCACATTTCGCCAGTTATGTTTAAGTCCCTTCGGTGAAATACAGGCGGGAAGTTACGATGAGTCATATTCGGGGCTCCATAGATCTTTGGCTATTTATTGTCTGATTTCTTAGAGCTGTCTGCATCAACTAAGTCTTCCGTGTAATCAGAGCTCTGAATCTTTGTTTTAGTTCGACTGTTTGCATTCAACCAAAGCTCTATACATATTGAATCTACCGTTCAGCTTTACGTCTGTAGTTAATTTTTTCTTACATGGCTCATTTGGTAAATAAATACGATTTAACCACGCTTGAGCTTATTAATTTTACACATTCATAGGTAATACGATACATCTATACATACATACAAATAAATAAAATTGAAGTGTCTGTTTGTAATATTAAAATAACCTCTTTTTACTACATGCATATGAATTTATGTACGGTACATCTACCAAAATAACATTTTTTACAATTTTTGTCTGTCTGTCTATCTGTCTGTTTGTTCCAGCTAATCTCTGGAACGGCTGGACCGATTTTGATGGGACTTTCACTGGCAGATAGCTGATGTAATAAGGAGTAATTTAGGGCTTCTATTTTAGAAAAACTCTAATTCCACGCGGGCAAAGTCGCGGGCACAGCTGGTTTCCTAATAAATGTCGAATTTTTACCCGACTGGAGAGAAGTATTGTGTTTATCAGCCTATATAAGTATGTTGGTTCTTTTGTGGCAATCTAGAGAGCAAACACATGTTTCTTTTTTCTCGATTTTGATGATCCTAACGGCATTCGATTTGTCTTAATCTTGCCAGTGTCACTAAAGACATGACAGTACTCAAAATTCAATATGGCGACCATCAGAAGCCATTTCATAATGTGTTTTTTTTCTATCTGCTTAAATCTGGTTCTTTCCTTTGTTTATTCGAACCACCTTACGCAACTCCACCCCCTTTTTTGTCACGGCTCACAGTGGAACGAATGTATGGGAGCGGTTGGACGTAGACATGTCCGAAAAAAAAGAGTAAAATTATGCCAAACTAATGATGCCATCTTATTCGATTACTTAATGCCTTCATAACTTGTGGTGATGAATTTCTTCATAACTCCCATATTTCGGGAGTAATTTGAGAAAATGTGAAATTTTACTATGAAAATGAGTGTATCGAGCTCTCTCCCTCCTGATTCCGGGCTTGTTTCAAGTAGCGGTCTCTAATATCATAATGCTAATACTAAGAGCTATATTTAATACTAAGACACATAGTGCGCCAAATGTGCACTTTCTGGGATAAAGAGTGATGTTTATTTTATAACACAATTTTTTTATTTTTTGTTTATTTTGTTGATTAAAACCGTTTTTCTAAAGGTTTACCTTATTACAATAACATTTCTGAGCAGCCAATTAGAGAAGATATAAGCTAATTAGGATATATAATTAGGGACTTAAGGTTTACATATAAAACTGATGCACTAATGATTACTGATAAGAACATTGCTATTATTTAATTACTAAATGGCTCTTAATACACTAATTTAGCATGCATCATTTACTAATTATCACAATAACTAATTACCTTGCAATATTTAACAAAGGATACCTGGGATACCTGGATTTTATATAAATAGGTCACTATTAGTAACTTTAAAATCAGTGTTGATTTACACCTCGTTGTATCCAAGCTAATCTCGCAATGTATTTTCCAAATTTTAATACAAATCTTGATATTCACGTTGCTTTATGCGCACGCGCACATAAAGATTTACGCGACTTTAACTATTTGTTCAGTGTTTTAAAAGATAACAGTTGTGTTCAGTTATGTGAAAGTGCTGAAACAAGTTTAAAAGACTGGTGTCGTCGATTTTGCTACCGCATTTATGCAAAATGGACACAGTCTGGAAGAAGCACAGATAAGTTTCGGAAGAAACATGAGATTTGGCTACAGGCTGCAATTCAATGGCCGGAATTACAGAATGAAAATATGGAACCTTCTACAGAAAATATAAGTGACGTCATCGAGCCCATAATTTCTCCTGCTAAATCTAATGCTTCAACTTGTACACATCCTAGTCCTCGTAAATCTTTTGAGGACCTTAGTAACCGGCAAAAAAGAAGACGCACTGAAGATAGTCTTTCATGCAGCAGTAGCAGCGCTGAAATTATGTTTTCGGCCGAAAGGGCGCTTCAAAAGGCAGGACAAAGCGATACAGCTTATGTTATGAAATACTTGACGGAGAATCCAGAAGAGGCCTCAAAAATCAAAGCCTTCATTGAAGGTAAATCAATTCAGGTACGGGAAATATCCCCTTTGAAGGCATTGGCTCTTTATGTATCGATGAACTTATCGAAATGGCGCTATAACACTCTTCGGGATTTCAACACTCAAGAAGGAGCTCTTCAATACCCGAGTTACTACATGTTGGTTAAAGAAAAAATTAAGTGCTATCCGGCCAAAGAAGATCTCACAGTTACAGAGAGCTCTGCAAAAATCAAATTACAAGCCTTGATGGATTTAACCTCAAGAAGACTTATTAGGTCGTTAGAAACCCCTGTTGATCCCAATCAACAGCTCGTATTGACCAGCAAATGGGGTTTTGACGGATCATCTAGCCAAAGCATTTATCATCAAAGGACGAGTGAAGATGAGCAAATCGATCTTGCTAGTAATTTTATGATTAGTCTTGTACCACTGCGGCTCGTCTCAAAAGGTGTAACAATTTGGGAAAACGAGCGACCATCTTCCACTTCATTTTGCCGGCCAATATTGTTTAAGTTTATAAAGGAAACCAAAGAAAATGTGCAGAGAGAGATGGCTGAAATCGAAGCAGAGATTGAAGCCTTAACTCCATCCACCATCACTGATGGAATTAGTGTCAAACACCAACTGCTGTTGACAATGATTGATGGTAAAATTCATTCCATTATATCCAATACAGCAGCTTCAGTGTGTGACATATGCAAGGCTTGTCCTAAAGAAATGAATAATTTAGAGTTAATCAAAGATAAACACGCAAACGAGGACATGTATAAATATAGCTTAAGCACCCTTCACGCTTGGATTCGCTCAATGGAATGCTTATTACACATTTCCTACAAATTAGACATAAAATCATGGCAAGTAAGGGGTGATATAGCAAAAAGGCAAGTTGATGACAGGAAGAAAAGAGTTCAAGAGGCTGTAAGAAGAGAAACGGGCTTACTTCTCGATGTTGTGAAACAAGGCAGTGGATCCACCAACAATGGCAACTCGGCAAGGAGATTTTTTGAAAACTACACTAAATCTGCTGAACTGACCGGAATAGATGCTATGCTTTTAAGAAAAATCTGTGTGATCTTGCAGTGTATTTCATCAGGAGAGAAGATCAACGTAACTAAATTCCGAGAGTTCTGCTTTGATACTGCTAAGCTTTACGTGGAGTTATACCCATGGTATTATATGCCTTCTTCACTTCATAAAATTTTAATGCATGGGCCAGACATAGTTCAGAACATGTCAATTGTGCCCATTGGTTTTCTATCCGAAGAGGCATCTGAGGCTAGAAATAAAGATTTTAGAAAATATAGAGAGGGGCATTCTCGAAAGCATAGCAGTATCTCATGCAATGAAGATATTATGCACAATCTTTTACTGTCTTCTGATCCACTTGTTACAAGTATCCGTCCAAAAGGAAATAAGTTTGTAAAAAAATCTTCTTTTAAGGAATTTTATGAGCTTACGGATTCTGAGAAAAGTGATATCGAATTTGTTAACATAAATGATTTAGCGGACATCGATTCTGAATTTGAATTAATTGATGATGATGATGATGACGAAGATAATTAAATGATGTTATTGTTTTAAAATGTGTAACTTAGTAAATTAGAGCTTACATCTTAATTATTTATTGTACTTTTAATGAAACTAGGTAATTTATTATCAACTTACTTAAAAGTCATACTCTCATCAGTTCTTGTGAATATTTTTGTTAATATATATTTCTGTATATATATAATATATTTATAGACCTCTTAATAAGTCTGTCTGCGGTTTAAAGTAAATACAAATGGGGAAAAAACGTTTTTTTTTTTTAAATTTTCATTTCCTTTTATCCCAGAAAGTGCACATTTGGCGCACTATGTGTCTTAGTATTAAATATAGCTCTTAGTAATAGCATTATGATATTAGAGACCGCTACTTGAAACAAGCCCGGAATCAGGAGGGAGAGAGCTCGATACACTCATTTTCATAGTAAAATTTCACATTTTCTCAAATTACTCCCGAAATATGGGAGTTATGAAGAAATTCATCACCACAATTTATGAAGGCATTAAGTAATCGAATAAGATGGCATCATTAGTTTGTCATAATTTTACTCTTATTTTTCGGACATGTCTACGTCCAACCGCTCCCATACATTCGTTCCACTGTGCGGCTGGGTACCTTTGCAGAGCCGTGGAACAGTGTAGGCAAAAAATAACATAATTTACACAATACGTCAATTTCGTCAGTTGTCGTGGTATAGCGATGTCTAACTGGTTATGATTTGAATAGACGGGCAATTTAAGTAAGTAAACATTTAATTTCCATGACTATGCTTTGCTTGTTTACCAAAATAAACAAACAAAACAAAATACACTGTGCACAAAACTTATATTTGCGTTGAACACAAAACCTGTTCAAGTGATTATAAGAGTATTGTTTGATCAAATATATCATTGATAGACTGACACTTGAGGTCTAGCACTAGGTGGCCTTAAATTGTTTGGCTGACTGTGCAATAGACTGGAAGTAACTACATACTGTAAAAACCGGCCTAGTGCGACTCTTAATCGCACACACGGGGTTCCGTAGCACCTGTTAGTATAATAACAATATTTTCAACGGTCATTCATAAGTAAATTTACACTCAACTGCAAAACAAAATTTGTTTTTCATTGTACGATAGTGAAAAACAAAGATATTGCTGCAGTTTGGTAAAAAAGTCCCATATCTCAAAAACTAAACATCAAATCTCATTCGAACCAATTTTCGTTGAAAGTTGTTACATTCTACAAATCTAATTTTTTTCAGGATTTTCCTCCTCTTACTTTAGAAATAAGATGTGGGAGACACACATTTTACCACTTTGGAAGTGTCTATCTTAAAAAAACTATTGGGACTACTACTCCCAAAAGTTTAATAAAGTGCCTGTGACATACCTATGGACGCGGACGGACATACATGACGAATCTATAAGGATTACGTTTTTTGCCATTCAGCTACGGAACCCTAAAATGTGTCTGGGAATGTTGCATGGTATTTCAGAATTCAATTGAGTTGTTTATTAAAACTATTGCAAGAAATGAGGATGTTTAATTAAAACCAGCTGACCTTGGAGACCTTGTCCTCTTAAAAGCGACAACAACGCCACCTACAGGATTTTGCTATTACTAATAACCGGTGACCCCATAAGCACAAACCAATGAAAAATCATCAACATCAGTTGAGCTGTTTAGGAGGAATTTCTCAACGGAACTGTATGCTTTCAAAGATTTCTAGTAGGTACTTACTTATTTTACTTATTTTAATGTAACGATACACCACAATTTTACAAGTAAAACCATTTTTGTACGCCGGAAACGGCAGAAAATAATACTTATTAATTTACAAAAAAACAGACTTGAGTTCTAAGAACAATTTTTATGCAGCAGACAATCAATTGTAAAAGCCCAGACAGGAGATTAATCTCAGGTCAAAGATCACATCCTACATAATTATTCAATTTAACAAACTAACTATTAGTTTGGTACCTACTTATGGTTATAAAGGGTGTAAAACACCTCTTAACGAAGCCGAAAGGCACTGGTTCTCCCTGTCATTGCGATCATTTTTTTGTTCTATACCATACCTGGGAACCTTCTAGTTACGGAGATATTAGGGGTCAAAGTTCCAACTTTTTGACAAGTATTTTTTTAAATAAGTACAAGTTTTTAATGTAAGGTTTTTACTTTAAACACCTCCACGACCCCCGTACTATTCAAACCGTCCATCAGCACAATGTTTTGAGTGCGTTACATTGAGTTCTACCACAAAACATGATTTTACACCCCCCAAAAAAAAGTCGTTTCCCAGAAATAATTTTTGCGTAAAGTTACTTAGTTTCATGTACAGAATGCTTGGTTGACGGCTTCGTGATGAGGTGATTTACACCGTGTATACCAAGTATGTAACTTCACAAGTAGTTAAAACGTACGAGCGATGGAAATCTGAAAACGAAAGCTTGAAAATTTTACTTAATTGACTGTGGTCATAACTTTATCTACACATTACGAAATTTTTAAATCTTTTATTTTCATCCGGATAAACAAGCTATTTATGGTCACAAAATACTGATTTTTTAACTGGCAATTTTCATTTACGTAATATTCCAGGCCATGATTTTATAGAACATAACATATTCATATTCATTTATTTGCATTCTACAAGTTAAAAATATGGTGTTAACAAATGGCTTAGAGCTAAGCGCCGTTGAAGACCCTGGCAGGGCATAGGTCTCCTCCCATTCCTTCCGCTTTTCTCGGTGTTGCGCCTGTTCTCGCTCAATAACGAAAACAAGGCAATGTTATAAATTAAAAAAGGATTGTGTGGTTTTATGAAACCACGGTGAAAGTGAAACCTTTTTTTCACACTATAGACATTTAACTAAAAAATTTTGGAATAATATTCCATTAAGGGTATAAAAATCGCTTTATCAATCTTAATTTTATACTTGGAAAATTGGAATGATAATGGGAAATAATTAAAGTAGACTAAGTCTCCAACTAATATTTTGATTGAACTCTGTGTCTTATATAGTACGACTTACATAATACTTAACAATTATTTAGATTTATAAACACATATTAAAAACAAAATAGCGTGGAGCACTGGCACAAATGAGTAATAATCTATACACTACACGGTCAGCTGCTGCAAACTATAGGCGCCGCCATATTGGCCTAGGCTGCTCTGACGAGCGCCTTTCACTTTATCGTCACGCGACATGCAACACACAGACGAAAAAGTTTGAGACGATGTAATAAAAGTTTCACTGGTGTGTGAGGGGGAGCGGAAGTGAGGGGGGGTGTGCAGCCTCTCCTGGCGATGCCCATGGTGACAAGTGATAAAATTTCAAATTTCGAATTGACCAGACCCGTAGAAGTTGTTCATATCCCTTCATCAACTAGAAAAGAGGTGATGACCTTCAAATGGTTGAGCAGAATTGCTCGAAACATAGATAAGAACACTCTCGATTAAAACACCTTTCAAACGAAACCAATTTTATCAAAATCGGTTCATCCGTTTAGGAGCTACGATGTCACAGACAGATAAACAAACACACAGATACACACGTCTAACTTATAACACCCCTCTTTTGTGGTCGAGGGTTTTAAAATGTAATTCGAACATGCCAACACCACGCCTGCTATCTTTGAAAGGCTAGGCACAGGTGAACCTTATGCTTGCAATATAGGTACCATATTTCACCATTGATGTTTAAGTTCCATGTAATACGGGGCGAACCTATTACCATAAATCGAGCACAAATCCAAACTCCAAGGCTGCTGCTGCTGAAAAATTCTTGACGGAGAAACCCAAATCAAATCAAATCATTTATTTCTTTGCAAACATCGGTAAGTGTACATAGATAGAGAAGCTCGGCAATTTGGCTAAACAATAACAGCCGCACGGGTCGATCTTTAAGGTTAAGCCGTGCTAGCCGGGGTTGGTCCGTCACCCATCGGTGAACATAATTACATACCGAGTTTCCTCCGTGCCTCGGAATCACGTTAAGCCGTTGGTCCCGGCTGTCATTTGTAGATCTTTGACAGTCGTTACGAGTAGTCAGAATCCAAAAGTCTGACATCCAGTCTTACAATGGGGTATCGTATTACCCAGTCACATGGTTGTGGAGGTCAGATAGGCAGTCGCCTAATATAAAATACTGGTACTCAGCTGCATCCGGTTAGACTGGAAGCCGACCCCAAGATAGTTTGGGAAAAGGCTAGGCAGGTGATGATGGTAAGTATACATAGATGTTTTTTTATATAATATAGTCCTCCATATTCTACCGTTCGCAAGGGCATGCAAGTAATAGTAACCCCAAAAATTAAAGAAAAACGCCATCATTGCCCAATTTTGTACAATACATATGTTTACTATGCCAACACAGATATTTGCAAAAGCTTTATCATAATATTGGCCTTTGTCGCGACTTACTGATCTCATTATACTTCACATGAGGTCGCGAACTGAAATAACAGTTATCGATCATTGTATGTTTAACTGCAGTTTTATCTTGCATGGCATCCATTCGACCGCATCTGATAAGCTTGCCAAGTTGGAAGCCGACCATAACTTCGTTTACAGATTACATTTCAGCATTAACCGATCAATTCTAGTTATAAAGGCTAAAGGCTAAGTTATAGAAAGAGGAATTGGTATCAAAACCAAAATCAGATTGATACGAGCGCTGGTATTCCCTATCTTCCTGTATGGAGTAGATACGTGGACAATCCTGGCCCGAGAAAGGCATAGGATTGATGCTTTCGAGATGTGGTGCTGGAGACGAATGCTGAGAGTACCCTGGACAGCAAAACGCACCAATGCATCCATCTTAGCCCAGCTCCAAATTAAAACTCGCTTGTCCACCATATGCCAACAACGCATCCTGTCATATTTTGGCCACACGGTGCGTAGAGGCGACGAAAGTCTGGAAAAATTGATAGTGGTTGGAAACACCGAAGGCAAGAGATCGCGCGGTCGCTCACCAACAAGATGGACCGATCAAGTCAAAGACTCGTCGTCCTCCAAATTCTACACGGTCATAAGGGACCCGATGGACAGAAACCGATGGAAGCAGATCATCCGCTCCCGATGCAACCCTCAGGCTGACCACGATCCTCAGATATGAGGGACCGACCCAAGAGAGAGATATAGTTACTAACATAGTCGACCTCTTTATGTATTGCCACTTCTATTCTATTCGATCAAGAGTTCTTCAATCTGATAAGAAGACCACCATCTACTGCTACTGAAACCAGGTTGACTCCTCGATGCTCAACTCTCTCATCTAGTTTATTATTAAAACAAGCTTCACAACATTAACACTGTTTATATTTATCAGTTTCCTTGTTATTAAATACCTCTGTTAATACAACTAGTAGTCCGGTAGTTTGTATTTTAATCATGTAGTCGGTGTTATGAGAGCAGACAAAGTATCCACATATTTGTATCATTACACAGTGCGAACAACAATGATATCTCAACTGGGTTATAATGGACTCTCAGGGCATTCAGCACCGCTAGCACACATACGGATACAAAGTGTATACAAAGGGATATAAACAGATCGGACAGGAAACGTGTGCTATCGATTGAAATCCGTTGTTCCCACAGACTTAGACATTAGGATAAGGATTATTGTTTTTCTTATAAACATAATCCACATCGCCGCTCTCATCTCCTGTGATTATTCAAATCTTGGACATCTCATCACAGTTCGCTCGTCTACGCTTTTGTGAAAACCAAGCCTTATGACTGCTTCTCACCTCCACCCCCATCTTTCACCACGACAACGTGACATGGACTTTCGCCTTCATTTGATTTTGGACACAAAAACTGTTCTTTTGATTATCAGCCATAATATGTGTCCACTTATCCCTATCCAACTGCTATTCCTGCTGCGTTGCCGTTTGATGTTGTTTGGGATCCATTGTGGGGTTACTTAAGCCCAGCTCCTCCGGCATGCGACAGATGTGGCAACCTCCGATGCATTTAAGCTTGGCTGTCTGACCTACATCGGCAATTTGAGTTTTGGAACTATTGTCACTAACAACTGCAGTTACTTAAAGCATTCGTTATTGTAAAGTTATGTGAGATACTTGTCTGCAGGTCCAAAGTGGGTCAAGTTCAAGTCGATACACTTAAATTAATAAATCGTTAGCTAAGCATGGTGCCTGTTAATTTACACAGTAATTATGTTTTTAATCATCGGCTATTAACTTGTTAGTTGCTGGACATAAAATTTAATTGAATTATTGTGAGTAGGTACCAAGACCCTACCTTTAACACGTCGTATGTAGTTACACTCGGCGAGACATCAATCTATACGTTTCCAGTATAACCTGACCTCGATTTGCATAGATTTCCCGTACAATGAGAGATTAGCTTAATTTGGTTTTACAGAGTTGGATTGGTCGTCGTGCGTACCAAATGCTTTTGATATTCTTACAACAGTATTCCGATCCAGAAAAGATTTCAATTAACCAGCCTATTGCAGTCCACCGCTGGACATAGGTAGAGGCCTATTTAATACTTAGGCTATTGGGGTGAGCCCAAGCTGCGCCCTAATCTCCGCCTTCCTCACCAAGCCTATCGGTCCTTTGATACACATGGCCGAAAAGATGAGAAAAGTTATGTTTTTCCTGAGGTAACGAGAAAATACTAAAAGTGAAGAAATAAAAGGTTAAGAGAATATGGCAAATACTGAGAAAGAACAGCACCTCAGATTAGGATTTATGGGGATCACAGGGAATTGTGCCACACCCTACAATTAAATTGCCCTACTAACCTAACGCAAAACATTGATTCAATCTACATAAAGTCATAAAATTTTATGCACGCAGGTAAACAGAAAACGCAAGAACACGGTAAGAATTGATTGAGCCTATTCGTATGATTACTTCATCTAAGACAACAGAACTGTTGCGTAAGAAAGCGCGCACTCGAATAATTAGTGAGGCCTTCATAAAATTTTGTACAGACATCAAAAGAGTTAGGTGTGTAGGTCATTTGCACTATTAGACAAGCAAAAATAAACTGGTAAGTTTTTTTAGAAGCTCTCAAAAAGCTCTTCAAAATCATTGAAAATTAAACCGTCACAAAAAGCTGTCCCGTAAAACATAAAGAAAAGCACCCTAATTGAGTGCTTATCACTTCTGGATTCAAAAAATCCAAATGATTTAAATCTTATTTATCTAGTTGACAACGGAAACGTTCTGACTGTCATAATGAGAAACATTGACATTGTAAGCGTGTTACGCATATTCCCAGCAAAAAAGGTCTCCTAGATACACACCTATCTCTTTTTTCAACACATCTAGGTTCGTGAGCCTTCATCAATGAGGTTCCTGCGCAGTTCACACATGCAAACTCGAGGTGTCACTTCACTTAGCAATTAAACACAGAGCTTTGTTCGATGATGTCATCATAGTCATGTCTATCAGTCAAAACTCGTACGGTTGGAAATAAGTGTCCCTGAAAAAATTCCAAAACGTTTTCGTTTTAAGCTTGTCCACGGCGTAAATAAATTCAAAAAACATTCTTGAATTTTCTAACTTCGTTATCCCTGATGTGAATATTTGTAATTTTATTACCCTCGGGGCATCCATCAGATTTCCAAAATATTAGTATCGTGATTATTTCTTCCCAAAAATTATAATTTGGGCAGTGACTCAAGTTGGGTTCGACATTTACACAACATCATCCCAAGTAACAGATCTTTATTTCAACCCAAAAAAATGCCTAGCAACAGACACCTAGGCCAGTCAACTCAATTTTTGCTCGTCCGTTACCAAACCGAGCAAAAAGCTCCCATTAGCTGGTCCAAGAGATGACTCACAAAATCATTACTCGGATGAATCACTACAAATCAATTACCGCTTAATATCTACTACCGGAACTAAAACAAATTACATCGTACAAGATACCTCTGCCACATAGTTCGTAGGGTTAACAGTATCACAACTATGAACAAAGCTGAATTTGATGTAGTCGCAGACAAAAGTCGCAACACGACAGAGAACCGATTGCAAATGTGGCGTTGTTCTACAAACGATGGGCACTTAATATCGTGACCTGCGTGACCTGTTGTTTGTTCAGTACAGGAACTGATGGATGCTACCGCGATTGCCATCGACATGCTAAGAAGAAGAGTGAGTATCGCTATGCTCTTGGCTGAAAGCTGTCTCATCGACAAAAGACAAAAGTTGTGTATGGCTTATGTAAAAACCTTCTTTATCACCATAATCATCGGCGAAAAGCTGATAAGTCCTCTCCAATGTCTTCTCCTTCCTCAGCTACTCTCGTCCAACAGCTACCAGCAGCTGCTAGGCTAGTTGATATACTGTGATATCTTTTGACTGTGCCTTTGCCGCACAAGTTGGGACTACACAGGTTACAAATGCGATACTCTCAGGTGAGCTACCTGCCACCACTTATGCCGTATCTTCAATCTTGATTAAGCCAGCGAGTGTGCTGTACTTGTATTACTTTCATATCTATCTGTTAGTAGCTGTAAAGGAGATGTCTTTAAGATTAGTGTCGAAAATTTGAAGATTTATTTGGTACACGACAGCAAAAGACCATCTCAAAACTAGTATAGTAAATGATGTTTTTGGATGGATATATTTATAAATTGGGATAGCGGCCGAAGAATGATGATGGGCATCAGAATAAATAACAGCAAGTTTGGACACACCCTGGCGATGAACTTCCTAACCCATCACTAATTTCTCTTCATTAATTAAATCCAATTAATAAATCGTCTAAGAACTTGGCCACATAATATACGTTTGAAAATATATGAGTACACATAAAAGAGTTAATTTAATCCGTGCACACCCGACACCTATAAAAATAACAATAAATCTCATTTAATTACCATTTTACGATAAAATTGTTTTATGGACTGATTACCATAATTAAAAGATTGTCAAACACTGAGGTGATTATGTAGTAGTGTTGACTTTGAAAATTGCGCAGTTAGGTGTCCTCATTTTGGTTCAACCTTTTGACCACTGTCAATAATTTTGTTATACTAGCTTCTGCCCTCGACTTTGTCCGCATCTTCTATGAAATATAATAAGAATGTTGACGAACTACTACCGGAGGCATATTATAAAGGACGGGACGGTTGTCGGGCATGTCACCGCCCGGGTGAGTCCATCAAACATATTATTATTATCTTTGATTGTTATCGTCTGGCTAACGGAGAGTACTTTGCCTGTTACTCGCCGTTAGCCAGCACAACCAAGTGGCCAGGATTATTCACCAGCAACTTGCCTTGAAAAACAAACTTGTGTATTCTGAGGTACCGTATTGTAAGAAGTTCCAGTTCTCGAGAAGGATCATGTTACGCTGTACTGTGACAGGACTATTGTCACCAATAAGCTGGACATGGTGATGATAGACTGATCAGCGCGCCGCATAATGATAGTCGATGTTACCATCCCGCTAAGAAAGAGAAACAAATAGAATGTATCGACTTGGTGCACGAGGCTGTCGGCACGTGGGATGTGAGCTCGGCTATCATTGTGCGATAGTCGTTGAGCCTAGACGAACCTCTCTCGAGACTCTCGGTTGGATAGAGGGCCTGATTCTCAAGGCAGTACTCCTTGACACGGCCCGCATTGTGTGGAGGTTCCTCTCTCTGGAGCCCTAACCACCATCATCGTTCCATAGGTGAAAGATTTTTTGAAATCGGATGAGTAGTTATTAGATTATTAGAGAAGCTAAGATTATTTCATGCAAATATAATTCAATGAGATTAAATGAACTTGAGGTTTGTATTGAAGCCATGTTTGTTACGGTCGCGAATCATATTTTAGTCAACACACAACTTGACACTATTACTATATTGAGGAGCTCGTGGCTAAATAATAACTAATAACCGCCGCCCGGGTCGATTTTTAAGGTTAAGCCGTGCTTGCCGAGGTTGGTCCGTGGATGGGTGACCATAATTTCATACCGAGTTTCCTCCGTGCCTCGGAAAGCACGTTAAGCCGTTGGTCCCGGCTGTCATTTGTAGATCTTTAACAGTCGTTCCGAGTAGTCAGAAACCAAAAAGTCTGACATCCAGTCTTACCAAGGGGTATCGTATTACCCAGTACTGGGTTGTGGAGGTCAGAGAGGCAGTCGCTTCATGTAAAATACTGGTACTCAGCTGCATCCAGTTAGACTGGAAGCCGACCCCAAGAGAGTTTGGGAAAAGGCTAGGCAGATGATGATGACACAACTTGACACTATCACATCTAAGTTACAAAAACCTAAGCAAAACTGAATTTTGTGGGCTACCCTAGCGAATCTACCTACTTAACAGAAAGTTTATAGTAAAGATGACTGACTGTTGAAACCAAGAGGTGCATATTTGCCACGATAAGAACGCAAAAACATACAACAAGCAATTACTCACGTGTTTGTCCTAGGAGTGAATGGACAGTAAGCATCAGTCCGTTCTAGTCACCAGCGAGCACTAGATAAAAACGACTGACAAGTCATTTTTCCTGATAGGGCGTATCTAATAGTAGTATTGTTGTAGTAGGTTTGTAGCAAACAATACGTCATACTTTCACTTGTGAACTATGCTTGTCATATGCGCCTTTCAAATTATTGATAGCAATTTCGTTCGATCACCATGATCACAATAAAGCATTTTTCTAGACGACTTAATACGTTTTAGAAATCAATAATCTATTTTGGACAATGTTACAAAATGTAAGAGGTGCTTTTTGTATTCAAAGTCTTACCACCCGCTGTGGTTAGCAAGATTTATTTCACAGAGAGTGGGTCACTAGAACACTAGGAATTTCTCCTATGTCGTGGGTGTGTTTAAAATATTTAAACTCACATACACAAACCGCCAGACCGGGAACCTGTAGGCCATACAAATATTTGTTACGTGCGGGAACCGCGCCCGGCAATACGCAGCGCGTGGGCCCCTAACTAGGCACAGTCTGACCAGTCTGTATCTTGGTGGCCCGAAATATGCAGTAATGGCTGATGGAGTAATAGAATTTCAAACCAAATAGTACATGATATACGATGATTGCATTGTGAGATGGAGTGAGAACAATGTTATCCTGTTAGAACCTGATGTGGTCGAGACTGCTCCTCAATCAATATAGGGCTATCGCAGCAACCGTTTATTACTACATCAAGTCTAAGCTTTCTTACTGATGGTTAAGCTACATTGAGAACGGAGCGAGGTTACCTTGCAAATTATAGTTCACAACAGTGATTCAACAGTTATTTATGTTGGAACAGGTAATATGGAATCACGCTTGTATTTCTCTAATAACTAGGTAAATATCCACATTTCATCTTTTCGGATAAAGCCAGTCCGTGAAAAATTAAAACCAGTGCTGTGCTGTGAGCCCCCCACAGCAGCATCATGCTAAGTGAAGCCTGCTTGTCGCAGTCACGACGTGCAAGCTGTCAACTTTTTTGTTCCGTTCTTTTTTATTAAATTGTTCTTATGCATGTCATATACTTACATGCGACGATTTTTTTCGTTGTTTCAAAACGAGATGAACCTATTGTCAGTAACTGAACACTCCAATATTCCAAAGTTCCAAACTAAAGCTTAGACTTTTCTGAAAAACACCGCAGCAATCAACAGCCGATCGTTGATCGTTCTCAGTAACTTTTTGAAGTGAAAGTTCTTATGCGACTTCCAACAAGTTTAACATTTTCATGGAGGGGGAATATTTTCTATTACCCACTAAGAGATGCAGCTATTACAAGATTTGTGACTACGTAGTTCTACTAGGTTCGCAAGATGGCGTGCAAACAGTGATGCATTCAACTCTTCGATGTGACCAGCCTTCGCTCAATTTCCATGAATAGAATAACCTCGATAAACTTATGTAATAAAAAGTGTACAACAATAAAACAATAAAATATTATTTAGAAGCTCAATAAAATAACGAGAGTGAATGCGTGACACTCGAACGCATGCGTGTAGTATTACGAAGTTTCACTTCTTCCGCGCGGAGGGACTCCACGCACCATTTTTTTTATGCGAAATAAGCTTGCGTTATGCTGCAACTCGGCTGTATCGATGATGTGGCCTGGTGTGGAGCACGCATGCCAAGAAGAAACCGATTCACTCCAACTTTGAAGAGATCCAGATTATAATAATCGGGAAACAGTCGGCAGTGAATTCCTCAGACTGGTGGATTGCTCAATAAATGTGGAAGCATACCGCTTTGTTCGGGGTTCGTGGAACTTCAACCATACAACGGTGACTCTTCGCCGTATCCCTGCTCGTCCGATGATAGATCAACTTGTTATAGACAACATTTTAGACAAGCTGAACTGTACACCTGAGCATTCGATTTATACAGAAGAGATAATTATGCAGTAATAGATAAGTAAAGAAAAACATATCATTTTCGCAGTGAAATGAAAACATCTCATTTGTCAGTGTTACATGTCTCATGCGCCTGCACTCGTACAGTCAACGACCGCGGTTCACGGTCGATTCTTTGCTATTTTTTTCCCCGAAATTATTTTATGTCTCGTCGTTTTATAGCGTATTTCCTGCTGTTATCCAGCGATGATCTTAGTTCTCTCCATGTAAGTTATAGCGCCTGTCTGTATGTTTGCCGAGGCGAAAGGTATTGTCTTGACGGTTAGTTTGTTTCGCGATACATATGAAAGGTGTATGTTACTAAAATAAGAACCCACCGTAAATCAGAATAGGTTTTGTTTTACTTCACACTCACTTGCTTTCATTTAGTAATTGGATGTACCTAGTTGTTTTTTTTTTTAATATTAGGCCGACTTTTCGCACTGCAGGCGTAAGTAAGGCCTCCCTCCTCTCTTTCTATTTCTCAATATCTAATTCTATTTGGAACCAGTATTTATCCTTTATCAAAAGAGTCCAGCTTATCCTACCATCTGCGCAGCACTCCAAGTGATTTCAGTTATTACCTTTTCCATTGTCAAAACAGGCTCGAACTTCTTGAATTTGAGTGGATTGGTCAATGTAAGGCCAGTTTAGCTACAATATGCAGAAAATCTGTGCTATAGATAACCTAGAGTATCGGTTTTCTTTTTGGACATAAATTTGCTTCTATGACTTTACCTACTCCCGATAATCAAGTTTCGCTCAAAATCCAAGGTGATGCCACGATGAATCACTAGTTTCTAGCTAGTGCTGAAGTGTGTTTGTGTGTAGATAATCTCGAGAATTGCCTAGCTGATTCTGATGATGCTCCGATTTAAACTGAGTGAATCCAGATACGTCTGCCTAGCGGTACCTACGAAAAGCGATTTTGTTTGTTTGCTTTGTATTACGGTTATTTTAGAAACTGTCTGTCTAATTTACAAATGTTGTTCACCTTTATATGAGTTTTGTTAATACAAATGCGTTGTTCTACTTTTTAGAATTAGTGGTTAAAAAGGCAGATTTTTTTTTCAAACATGAGGCTGTTTGATTTTAGTTTATCCAATGCTAGATCTTCAAAAGACGTTGGTTCCATTGTGTAGGTGACATTACAAGACTAAAACTTTGATGAAACTTGAAGATCAATAGAAACCAAACCATGGGTATTCATTCATTGATACCCGTTAAGAACCGAACAGTATCTAAGTATTTATAACTTACCAATTCGATACTAAATTGCATTCTCAATAGAAAGTCGAGAAAACTCATAAACAAAGGAAAACTACAAACCCAAATAATGAATCAATATTAATGTAGGTAACCACTTCATTCCACCACAAAAGCAAGTACCTACGTACACCCACACTACACCTGCTAGATAGAACAACAAACAATTAGTTAGAAACAAATCTTCAAACATTTGCAAAAGGCGAGTGAAAACAAACAAACTTTCGTAATTAGTTAGCACCTCAGGTCAATAGCCGGCACGGATTGCCTCAATGGATTTGCACTAACAATATTCTATGAGCATGGGTTCACCTATGTTGTTATTCACAACAGAAAAGAGGCAAAGTCCAAGGGACGGAAACTTTTGGATCTTGTTGATATTTTGGCGAATGATACCTAGCCACATTCTATTCTTCTATGTAACTCTGTAAGTATAGCACTCGGTAAAACTGGTGTCTTCATGGGGATACTGGCAAACGTGGCGTTGAACGCTCCCAGACTACATAAATGGAAGGAGATCTTCTCAGGGTGGCCGGTAGCAGCCGGATGAGAGAGTAAAATTTATGGTGATCATCTGTCTGGAATTTCCCCTAGTCAGTTTGAAACAGGAAAACATGGATGGTATTCCCGAATTCCTGTTTTGAAATGATTTACGCAAATAGCACAAGAATGTAGAATAAACAAGGAATGGCCGCTGTCGACATTCCTGTAAGCACTAATATAAATAAGCTGACTGAAATGTTACGTGTTGCTCCAAAAATATTAGAAAACAAAAAGCTTATTGTGAAAACAAAGAATTTGATTTATGACCGTGTTTTCTTCGGCAATCAGTAGAACTTTCTGTGAACGACCCCGTACGTGGAACTAGTACCCTAGTTCTACTGCCGAAATGTTGCTGTGTTCCTGCTTAAAGACGTGACAACGAAGAAGAACTCGTGGCTACATAATAGCAGCCGCTAGGGTCGATCTTCAGGTTAAACGATGCTTGCCCAGGTTGGTCTGTTGATGGGTGACCACCCACTACATATTGAGTTCATTCCGTGCCTCGGTTGGTCCCGGCTGTCATTTATAGAACTTTGACTGTCGTTACATGTAGTCAGTGGCCCCGAAACTCTATCAACCAATCTTATCGCAGTAATGAACTTCGCGATTATGACATACACCCAATTAGCAGCACCCGGCCCCAACATGGTTTGGAAAAGGCTAGGCAGATGATGGGTGCAGGCGACAACAGTGACCGTTTACAATCACCGAGGAACCTTGGTAAAAACTATACAAAAAACAGTATTAGTAAGCATCATGCCTGCTAAGGGTTAGGCGCAGAGTTGCACACACAATAGAACACCAATATTTCGGCTGTTAAGTTTAATCCCTTGGGCGAGCCCATTACAGATTTCTTTTTCACATTCCACACGGATTGGTGCACGTGAACCGTGCACAAATCCGTGTGAAATTCCTGGTGGAATATCCAAAAACACTACCCGAAATGGGAATTGAACCCAAGACATAGCACAGCAATAGCGCCCTGCAACCACCAGACCACCGAGACAGTCAGTATCAGTTTAATCTATGTATAGAATATTTTGCAGTCTTGAAAAGTCATGTAAAAAGTTTTATGGACATTTTTAATACGACCATCCATGAATATTTTATGTGAACATATAATTTTAAACTTACATCAAAAAGAAATAAGTACTAAATATTATACAGAAATTATTTATTTTCTGAGAGTTATAATATTTTAGAAATCTTACGTGACAAACGTCATGGAAACAAATTAACGACATTCAACAAAAAACGTTTCAATGAAAGCTGATTAGAATAGACACATAAATGTCTGCTCATTCAGGAAATAAATGGAGAGTTTGGTTTCAATTAAAAGATGGCTAGGATGACTTACACAAGGCAGATGTGAGTGAAAGCTGGAAGGGGATGCCCTAGAAGGACAAACCTTACTGGTGACGATCTTCAAAACATTAGGTGCATAGTACTCGCAACCGTGCGGATTTGACTAAATAATCTATACCTACTTAGGTACACAAAACAACAGAAGTATGTTAAGATCATAGCAGGTGGTATTCAGTTTCTACCTGGTTCCATGGAAACACGGCGCGAATTTATGTATGAATTTCTTTAGTTTAATCATCATTATAATTAACCTGATCGCTGTTCTATGTTTACATGATACTTGACGACTGTTTAATAATTAGCATCTACTAACTATCTACAGGCGTTAACTACAAGTGATTAGATCTACTAGTCAAGTCAAAGGGTTTTTCAATAAAACAAGTCAATTCATTTCAATCTCATACATACACAGTATCATCCACAAATCTATTAGTAGCTAAGTTAGAAGAGGCTGGGTTTTGAATAAGCACCAGTGAATATCGGCACATGTAGGATTCTGTCAACAATCATAAAGAAGAAAGGCTTGTTAGCAACGAACTGTTCCGGCATCATCCGGGACTCGAAGAACCCTGCAGTAGCCGCGGCTGCCACCGTGCCATCTTCAGTAACCTCTATATCAGCCTTCTGGATGAAGTTCGACAAGTACAACTGGTAGTCAGATATACCAGGGAAATTGGCCTGTTGGTGGTCAAAAATGGTCTTTATACCCATGTCTATTAAGAGCTCCTTCAAATTGTCAATGTCAGAAGATATCTTGAATCTTGGAATCTGCACGTCGACTGTGGTCGCTCCGTTTTGTTTGTACAAGATGAATACGGAACTAATACTGATAGTCTTCATTAAATCCACCATGGTTGTAATGGATACGTTCTGGTCCGGCAGGAATATTAACATGGAGAATCTGCTGTCATCTCCATATGGCAATTCTAAAACTTTAGCCCTGATTTGCGGCACAGATGTGACGTTAAATGATCCACTCACGTACATCAGGGATACGTCGCCGATTTGTTGACCTTTGTCGTTGTAGAACGCACTGGATTCAGTATCCTCATAAGGGAACGGTACCTTCCAAGCACCTTTGAAGTACAAAGCATCTATCATAACTGTGAGAATACCGTCCAAATCGTTTGGCGTGACGATCTCATCGATAGCTTCGTTCGTAACACTTCGCACGTGTTCGTTAATGATCGCGGCTGTTTCTACAGTGTCCACGAAGGACACGATCCTAGCGTCACAGATACCAACCTTGGCCACGTCGTCAAAGAAACTTTGTTTGACGTACAAGGTGTCGTCGAAGAATATTGTGGCGCTTCGTTCCAGCATGGACGCGGTCGGGTTACTGGGCCTTTGTGTCACTTGGTTCACAAGTTCGAAGTACAGGTTATTGAAACATTTGTGAGGGTGCAATTGGAGTACTTCTCGTATTTCCTGGAGCGTTGTATCTGCGGCGCCGAGTGAAATCGCCGATAGTAGAGTCCATGGCGACAACGCTGACGCTACGAAGTGACTCTCTGTTTCCTGATTGATCTTCTCAACTAACTTCAACGAAAACTCGTACACGGATCTCTTAAAATATGGCGTGGCCTTCCTCAAGTTGCACTGCGCCGAAATAAAGGGCACTAACACCGTTAAAAACAGTAATATTGCTCCGAGTCTCGCCATTTCGCTGGCGATGTAAAAGGACTACTAATCTAATTAAAGTTGTGTTACTGTCGTTTTAAGAGTCATGTTATCAAGCATGACCCGTCGATAACACCGCCCCAGCTCCGAGTTTGGCATGATTTTGATTGTAGTCATTACTCAAATTATGTAATGCATTCTGTTTTACGTGATACTTACGTACATATGTACATGAACCACGTTTTTGTACATTTTTTTTATATCTACTATGCTGTTATGCGACAAATTTTAGATGAAATGTTGCGTTTGTGTTCTGTGCCTTTCTGCTTTCTGAGTTGATTTGTTTTGTTTTTAGCCGACTGCGTATGTCTAGTTTTACATTACACATTTTACATTTATCTTAGACCAATGAACTCATAGGCTTGTAAATAAAGTAAAGTAAAGTTCATACTTTGCAGACAGTTGATTGTTACGAAAATATAGAATTAGAAAAAAACCGGACAAGAGCAAGTCGGACACGCCCAACGAGGATTTCTTACAAATTGGGATCGAGTCTATTTTTTTATGGTTTCATTTACTTGTCGTAGAAGACGATAGTACGGAAAGTACCCTATTCATTTTGATTCCCATGAGAGTGTCGAAATATCCGTTTTTTTACGGCATAAACAGCCGTATCTTTTTTTTACGTCAACTTATAAGTTTAATTTTTTCACAGCTTTAACGGACTGTAGATCTGAGTCACATTGTTTTAATTTCGACTCGATACCTCCACCCGTTCCTGAGATAAAGGGTCTTGACAGACAGACAGTCAACGAAGTAATCCTATAAGGGTTCCGTTTTTTCCTTTTGAGGTACGGAACCCTAAATACAAATAACATAAAAACGGAAATATTATTATTAAAATAAACCTTATCACATTTCAAAACTAAAGTTTTGCCGTGTGGTTGTCATACTATGGGGCAAAACCGTCCTTCCTTCCTTTCACTTGCTGCGGGGAATTTATTCATTCAATCATATTTTACTCAATATAAAAACTGACACTGACCGGTTAATTGCAAAAAACGTAAGAAAATTTGAATTTCGCGGGACATCTGTCGCGTCCACCTTAAAGTGTGCCTCGCTATGACAGTCAATACGTCCTAAGGCCAGATGAGATGCTTCTTACTTTGAAAATCACATACTTCCATAAAAACCATTTATCCTTTACGTCCACGCGGCAACACCTAGTAACGAAATAAAAAAACAAACAAAATTAATCGTAGGTAGACATTCGAATTGGAAGCTGATGAAATTTCCGTGAAGTCTTTTTAATATTTGTGACACAGTTTGTAAGTAGATAATAAAAGCCAAGAATTAAATAACATGATAAAAAAAATCTGTAGAAGTGGATTAAAAAAAATAGCCTTCTGTGTATAATAGAACTCCACTTAAGGGTCAGCTCACACCGAGACGCGACGCGACGCGACGATACTTGAAGATGCGCGATATCGCGCTGCGCTGCGCGCGCTGCCGCGAGACGCACCGTAACCCGCGAGGCGCATCTTAAAATCGTCGGCAACACGACGACGCCTCGCTGCGCAGCGAGACGCCGCGCGCTGCAGCGATACGCCGCGTGGCGCAGCGGAACGTGTCTACATTCGCCACGTGCTCCCGCCCCGCCCCGCGTCCTCCCACAATAAGTTTCTATGCATGGCCGCAACAAACTCAATAAGTTTTAAAACTTACAAAAAGTTTCAATACTTATTCATCCATTTGTAATAATCATAAAAAAACTGGATAATTGGCAATGGGGTCATAACCCAAGGTATGAAATTCACCATGAATTCTTCTATTTCTCCGTAAATTATGCACCCAAATACTCCTGTGTGATGTCTTCTTTTTAATTTTATTTTTGTATTCTTCTTCCTCTTTCTTCTTCTGCAAGAATTCCGATTATAACTAAAACCCAGTCTATCATTATAATTTCACTCGAGCACTCGACCGAAGTGCATCAATTCTACACGAAATCTGAACGGAAGTAGTAGAGAAGTCGCCACGGGGCGGCCTCGGCTACGCCTCGCGGCGCGCGGCGTAGAGCGGCGTCAAGCGGCGTCCAGCGGCGTCAAGTGGTATCGAGCTGCTGCGTAGTGCGGCCTCGTGAGGTGCCGCGCCGCTCATGTACGCCGTGCGCACCGACGACGCACCGCTGACTCGCGTTGCGTCGCTCTACGCCGCGAGGTACCTCTCGGCGCAGCGCTGCATGGCGCAACGCATTCTGAATTCTCACAACGAAATGTGTATACATCTTTTCGTGTAGAAAATGAAGTTATATTTTGAATCGCTCTCTAAAAGTGTACGCGCAACATCGCGTCGCGTCGCGTCTCTGTGTGAGCTGACCCTAACCTGTGCTTTGTGGTACTATAGCTGGTGTCGCCGTGTTACCTACACATTAAGCCATACATTTCCAGTATAACATGGCCTCGCTTTGTATTCATTTTCCGTACAATGAGAGATTTTTTTAACCGACTTCCAGAAGGAGGAGGTTATCAATTCGTCTGAATGTTTAATTGTATAAGTTCAGCGATATCTTTGCCTTATTGTGAACCAATTTAATTTTTTGACGTGACAACGTCTTATAAATTGGTTTGCCGGGTGACACTTCAAGAAACTGCGTTACGCTCCGCTCACGTTATGCGCTCACAATGAGAGCGAGTGAGAGGCACGCGTGCCTTTCACTTTTTATGTCTGTCTCTCTCGCTCTTAGGCGGGCTAACCATGCCCGAGTGGAAGGGACGCGTGCCTCTATATATGTATATTTGTATATAAATACGTATGTATGAGTAAAGGTAAAAATAAAATTTTGTTAATATGAAATTCAGTGCGAGATTCTTTGTATAAATTAATGTTTTAAATATAATTCTTTGTATAAATAAATGTTTTAAATTGTTACTATTATTTCATCCTTCTTCCTACTATACGAATGAATATTCACATTAAAATTATTTTACCACTCAAAGTCGTTGTCACATAAAACTTTCGCCCGTATACCGACTTTACAGGCAACCAATTTTTTTTTTGGATGTATATTATTCCGACGGTGGTCCTGTTTAAATTTGGTGGAGATTGATGCTGATTGTCGCAGATATACAATGGAACTCTTTAAGACTGACAGAATTTCTGCAATCGCTTGGATGTTCATTGTTAACACAATATCATAACATAACATCACGCCTGTACGCTCTGAGGAGGTACGCAGATGTGTACATTACACCCACATTTCGATAGAAAGGTAACCATTTTATGGGGGATAAGCTTCTAACCATAAAATATTGTATTGTTAACAATGTAAAATAAATGCATTGCAAATATTTAATAGGATATTACAACAAAAATGGAAAAATTAAATAAAAATCATAATCATAAATCTTTATTTATTTCCACATCAAAACTTTAAGGTGCTGGTTCACATTTGTATGTACATCTTATATAGAGAAAGGTGTCTGAGATAGGAAGATCCTGAGGTACAGATCACCTCTCGGGGTTAGAGTTAAACATTTTAATGTTTGAAAAATATAAGTAAAGATAAAAAAGAATTGAAATAGTAAAATTAAAATTAACAAGTTCCTTTTTTTAAATTTAAACTAAAGTAAATCAAAATATGAATTGACATAAAACATAAAATATAAATTTGGTTGCCTGTAAAGTCGGTATACGGGCGAAAGTTTTACGTGACAACGACTTTGAGTAAAATAATTTTAATGTGAATATTCATTCGTATAGTAGGAAGAAGGATGAAATAATAGTAACAGTTTAAAACATTTATTTATACAAAGAATTATATTTAAAACATTAATTTATACAAAGAATCTCGCACTGAATTTCATATTAACAAAATTTTATTTTTACCTTTACACATACATACGTATTTATATACAAATATACATATATAGAGGCACGCGTCCCTTCCACTCAGGCATGGTTAGCCCGCCTAAGAGCGAGAGAGACAGACATAAAAAGTGAAAGGCACGCGTGCCTCTCACTCGCTCTCATTGTGAGCGCATAACGTGAGCGGAGCGTAACGCAGTTTCTTGAAGTGTCACCCGGCAAACCAATTTATAAGACGTTGTCACGTCAAAATGATTATTTTTTGCCTTAGTCGTACGCAGAGCTTTTTTTTTTGACCACGTCATAAAATGGGCCGTTGATAATAAAAGATCGGGGTATTTTGTTTTTAGTGTTTGGGATTTTAATTAAAAGCATTTTGCCTTGATTTTCAATGTCATTTGTGGTAATATTGTGAAGCTCTTGCCGTCTACATGCACCATTAATACCAAATATTAACGCAACCTGAAAAGAAATAAAAATGTGTAAGATAAGGTATAGGTACTTAGCTTACAGCCGGTCGTTAAAAAATATGTAAAAGAGTATGTACAGTAGGTAGATCAATACATAAAATAAGGAGGCAAACTGACCTTAGTTGCCAGGTACTGGCTATCTGGAGCATCTCTTAGAAACTTTTCGACGTCATTTGATGACAGTACCTTAGATTTTTTCTTTATAAAACCATCAGAGCGTCTCTTTAAAAATGGGATGAGATTTGAATATAAATTAATATCGACACCATTTTTCACCTTGAGGGTACTTTTCAGCATCGAATATGTTGTCCACAACGAGCTAGGCTTATATTTACTAGCAGTTCATTAAAATACGCCAAAACTACATTTTCGGACAATGACTTGGCATTTTTCATGTTTTTCCACTTCAAAAGATTTTCATACGTGGTTATGTATCTGTCTTTGGATATTGACGGCAGCAAGCTGTCGCATGCGGTTCGCGCTTCTGTTAGTATATCCGGTGGAGTTGAAGTAATATATGGCTCTTCTTCATTATTGAAAGTTGTCATATTTAAATTTTCACAATACAAGTACAAAGAAAAGAAAATTTGAGAAAAATGGCGCGACGATTATTTTCTGCCGTAGCTGCGTGAAAATGTAGGCAAAGACGTTAGAGCACGCAGCCAAGTTTTGAAATGACCGAATAAACTGATTTTTTTTATTTTAAATAAACTGAATCTGTGAATGCACACTGTTGCTTTCCCGCCATTTTAACAGCGTGCTAGCGCTGCCTACTGACTGGCGCCGCGCGGCGATTAGTTCGAAATTTGAATAGCAACAGCGCGCGAAATGTCAAATAATACTGTTATGGAATTTGTATGGACTTACTACTTAACTATTTGCTTTGGTAACACACGCGTTTTTTATGACCCGCTTTACATATTTAAAACCGGTGGAATTACATCAGCTTTACGAGCAACGGTGTTAAAAAAATATTTACGCTGTAAAAAAGACGCAAATCAAAATGACGAGATTAAAAAAAAACACGCCTGCTCTATAATAGTCGGTGGTGTTTTTTTTTTTAATTTCTTATGTTTTAATCGAATTACCGCACGCGTGCTGTAAACTTGTTACCGCACGCGTGCGAAATATGTTGCATGTCGAACCTAATCGTAGTGCAATAAGAGCTAGTTTTCGAGGAAATGTATTGAAATAGTATATTGTGTATTAAGGGCGGTAAGTAAGGAATTACGATCGAGGCTCTAGTAGAAGCCCGAAGTCGAAGACTGAGGGCTTTCTGAGTCGAGGTTCGTAATTCCTTACTTACCGCCTTACAATGTTTTTCATCACATTTGCGAGTTAATAATTATGAATATACCAAGGAACTTATAGGAATATACTCAAGTCAGCACATATTATTACGAAATACGTGAAATGATTTGCGGATGACGGGCTGTTTGCCCACACCACAGATTATACAAATGTTTTGTTCAGAAACGTTAAGGGCAAATACTTACCTAGGTATACTGCCTTGACGGATTAAAAAAAAAAAAATCGACGTTTTCATACAAAAAACTATCGATCATTTAGATTTTAGAACATTAGTTGAGTAATTAAATAACATGTAGCGAGATTGAATGAAATTCCTGTTTAAATAACATTTTAAGACAATTTTTCAATTGCGTGTAAACTCCTTGCTTGAACTTGCATGACCTATGTGCTGTCATGATGTGCTGTAAATTAAAAAAAAAATTACTTACCGTCCTAGGGTTTTATATGGGGCATTACACCCAAGTTAACCTGTATGTTATGACACTGTTTACGTGCAAGCAAGTATCACACTTTAATTTACAGCACAGCATGACAGCACACAGGTCATGCAAGTTCAAGCAAGGAGTTTACACGCAATCGAAAAATTGTCTTACAATGTTATCTAAACAGGAATTTCATTCAATCTCGCTACATGTTATTTAATTACTCAATTAGTAGATTCTGTATAAGTGTGAATTAATATAATGTAGTAGCAAGTTATAAATAGTTTTATTGAAGACCGTTGTGTGTGTGTGATCTTTTACATGTGCTGGCACCGTGCTCCCCAGAAACACTCGCAGCTCTGGAGACCAAACACCCTGCCCCAGCGGATGGCCTTTCTTTTCCCGACCCCCCTGATTCTGACATACACTCCCTCACTATTACAGGTCGAGAGGTGGTTACAGCTGTTTGCTCCTTCCGGAGCGGCTCCGCCGGTGGCCTCGACGGCCTAAGTCCTCAACACCTAAAGGACCTTATCTGTTCAGGCGCCGGGGAAGCTGGTGAGCTACTCTTGAAGGAACTCACAGCTTTGATTAACCTCATGCTCTCCGGCAAGGTGAACGAGGCCGTCATCGACGTCCTATACGGGGCAAATTTATGTGCCCTGCGTAAGTGGGATGGCGGCATTCGTCCTATTGCCGTGGGAACTGTCTACCGTCGTATGGCAGCCAAGATTTGCTGTAAATTTTATGGTGAGGCTGTTTCGAAAAAATTTCAGCCCCTACAGCTAGGTTACGGCTCTAAAGGGGGCTGTGAGGCTGCCGTACACGCTTTGTCGACCTACCTAAATTCTGGCAAAGGTGAGGTCATTCTGAAGGTTGACATAAAGAATGCCTTCAACTCAGTAAATAGAGACACCTTGTTAACAGAAACTAAAAATGAACTACCCCAAATTTATAGTTTTCTTTGGCAATGTTACAGACACCCTTCAAAATTACTTTATCACGACAACCTTTTAGAATCTGCTGTTGGCTGTCAACAAGGTGACCCCCTCGGGCCAGTGATTTTTAGTTTAGCTATTCACCCAATTGTCCGTCAACTAAATTCTAAATTTAACGTTTGGTATCTTGATGATGGAACCTTGGGAGGCGATGTAGATACCGTGTTAAATGATCTAAATTTCTTAAAAAATGAATTTCATTCCATTGGCCTTGACCTAAATCTTTCGAAATGCGAATTATTTGTAGAGGACAGTATCGACAGACAACCGACTATTTCCAAATTTAACGCAATAGCCCCTGACATTAAAATTATTGAGAAAAGTTCTCTTCGTCTCCTCGGGTCTCCAATTCTTGAAAATTCTTTTCCCGATTTTATAGAGGAAAAGATTCAAAATTTTAATGATGTTTCGGAAAGATTGCTCCAAATTAACATGCATTCGGCTATCACCCTAATTCGTTACTGTTGTTTCGGCCCTAAATTAACATACTTCCTTCGTGCTTCCCCTTTATGGAAGCACACACATCTCTTGGACAACATGGATCAAATTATCAGACATACTTTATCATCCATTTTAAATGTGGCTTTGGACGACCGAGCTTGGGCACAAGCAAGTCTTCCTATTCGTATGGGAGGACTCGGCGTCCGCAAAATTTCTAGTATTACTTTACCTGCATTCATATCCTCGGTCTACGGCACTGAAAAATTAATCAGGAATATCCTGGCTTCCACACTGATTGATTTTGATGTGCCGTGTTTCTCCGAGGCTATCGATGCTTGGAAACTCGCTTGCCGTAATACTGAAAAACCCGACAATCCATTATCCCAGAGACGGTGGGACGAGCCGCTCTGCAGAATAGTTCAGGAGAATTTACTCAACACGTCTGCTACTACTGCTGAGCGTACGCGACTGCTGGCTGTGGGTGAGTGGGAGTCGGGTCTTTGGCTTCTCGCACTGCCATCGTCGAGCATAGGCACTTTGTTCGACGACACGACCTTCCGCCTCGCTGCTTCTTTACGTCTTGGTGCCGCCTGCTGCTCTCCTCATCGCTGTCACTGTGGTGAAGCTGTCAACAGCCTCGGACACCACGGCCTGTCATGCAACCGAAGTGCGGGACGTTTTGCGCGGCACGCGAACATAAATGACATCATCCGTCGAGCTCTTGTTACCGTCGGCGTTCCAGCTATCTTAGAACCCAATGGCTTGCCACGCGACGATGGCAAAAGACCGGACGGCATGTCTTTGTTTCCTTGGAAGATGGGTAGGCCTTTAGTGTGGGACGCAACTTGCGTCGATACTCTTGCGCCATCACATCTTCCAAGCTCATCGTGCTGTACAGGCGCTGCCGCTGCGGCTGCGGAGAACCTCAAGCGGCGTAAATATAGTAACCTTTGTGGTAACTATATTTTTGAGCCGTTTGGGGTTGAAACTCTGGGGCCGTGGGGTCCGAGTGCTCACAGCCTTTTCAAGGAAATATCTAAACGCCTAGTTGACACTTCCCGTGACCCAAGGGCTGGTTTTTACTTTGGCCAGAGGCTAAGTATTGCCATACAACGTGGCAACGCCGCCAGTCTCTTGGGCACGTTACCAGTTGACAGCGTTGAGGAGGAGTTTTTTGACGCCCTTTTATAATTTGTTGTTATTTTAGTTATCTAGTTTTAAAAATAATATTAATTTATTACTCAACTAATGTTCTAAAATCTAAATAATCGATATTTTTTGTATCAAAACGTCGAAATTATTATTATTTTTTACACCCCGTCATGGCTGTATACTTAGGTAAGTATTTGCCCTTAACGTTTCTGAACAAAACATTTGTATAATCTGTGGTGTGGGCAAACAGCCCGCCATCCGCTTAAAAATCAGATCACGTATTTCGTAATAATATTTGTGGCGACTTGTGTATATTCATAATTATAAACTCGCAAATGTGATGAAAAACATTGTATGTTTCACGGGCGGTACGGGAATTACGAACCTCGACTCAGAAAGCCCTCAGTCTTCGACTTCGGGCTTCTACTAGAGCCTCGGTCGTAATTCCTTACCGCCCTTAATACACAATGTACTATTACACGCCACACACTAAATTCATACACAGAATACACATGATTGTCAAATTACCAACACTATTCTCAGTGTGTTTGCAGATCGGTGGGATTCTACGATGGCGCAGAGGTGAATGAAACACTACTTTTTAAGATAAATTGTTACTATTAAAACCCAATAGACTTTATTCGAAATAAAAGTATTTGAATGGAATTATTCCCTCCCTCCGCATCGTGGCTAATGGAGTTTTTTTGTGACCCTCTCTCGCCCTGTACAAATCTCACGTGATGAAAGGACGACCTCTTAAGTATAAATCCACGTAATACCACACTACCATTCAACATCACAACACACGAAACATAAAATTCTTGATAACATGCCTCTTAAAATGACAGTAAAAACACTCACCAATAATATCAGCAGTTCTTTTCATCGCCAGTGAAATGGCGATGAAAAGAAAGAAAAACAAATATTGTGATGAGAGCATCACAATATTTGTTTTTGTAATGGCGATAAAAGCGTTCATTTCGGCGCAGTGTGACTAAATGACGGCGACGCTAGACTTCCAGAGATCTGTTTACGAGTTGACATTGAAGGTAGTAAAAATAATGAATCAAGAAAGAGAGGGTCACTTCGTAGTGTCCGCACTAACACCATGGATGCTACTATCAACGATGACACTCGGCGAGTCGGATAAAGTGTTCCAAGAAATAAGAGAATTACTCCAGCTGCCTTCTCTCAGCTGTGCTGTCCACTTATACTTAGAACTCATGTCCCAAGTCACTACGAAACCCAACAACCCCGACTCATCAGCGCTAGAACGATGCTGTTGTTGAAAGAATCCTACATGTGCCGATATTCACCGGAGCTTATTCAAACCCCAGCATTGTCTATACAGATGTTTTATAATTTCAAAAGAGTAGTAATTAAACCGACTTCTTTTTAATAGCATTTTTGTCGTCCAAAAAAATAACTTGTCCTCTAAAGGACAGCACACAGGTCATGCAAGTTCAAGCAAGGAGTTTACACGCAATTGAAAAATTATCTGAATTCTGGCAAAGGTGAGGTCATTCTGAAGGTTGACATAAAGAATGCCTTCAACTCAGTAAATAGGGACACCTTGTTAACAGAAACTAAAAATGAACTACCCCTTTATAGTTTTATTTGGCAATGTTACAGACACCCATCAAAATTACTTTATCAGGACAACCTTCTACAATATGCTGTTGGCTGTCAACAAGGTGACCCCCTCGGGCCAGTGATTTTTAGTTTAGCTATTCACCCGTCCGTCAATTAAACTCTAAATTTAACGTTTGGTATCTTGATGATGGAACCTTGGGAGGCGATGTAGATACCGTGTTAAATGATCTAAATTTCTTAAAAAATGAATTTCATTCCATTGGCCTTGACCTAAATCTTTCGAAATGCGAATTATTTGTAGAGGACAGACGACCGACTATTTCCAAATTTAACGCAATAGCCCCTGACATCAAAATTATTGAGAAAAGTTCTCTTCGTCTTCTCAGGTCTCCAATCCTTGAAAATTCTTTTTCACCACTCCCGCACGAAAGAAGTGTCTTTCCTCTACGAAAACAGTGAGGAAAATTGGTTTTTCCTCACTGTTTGAACAGTGAGGAAAGTAATGATCCCGTTCAGAAATTAACTTTGCTTGATTTTTTTATGTTAAGTTTTAAAGATATTTTCAAAAATAAATAATTTTATGCTTAGAATAGAAATATTTATAAGTTAAGATTAATGTTTTTATAAAATTTATCAAATTATTGTAAGTGTATAAGTTCAGAAACATTAAAAAAGTTTGATAAATATTGAAATTTAGGATTATAATTTTTGAACGCACTCAAAGAAAGAAGCCTGTGAAAGAAGGACATTAGAAGCAAGAATTCGAAAAAAGAATTATTTTGATTTGCTTTGTGACTATTTAATTTATTTACCTATGATGACTGAATACTTTCTTGCTGGGAGTGGTGAAAAGTTTTGTATGCAACTTGTGAGCAAGTTCATTTGCTATTCGTTTTGTTGAGTCTTTCGCTTACTCAGGATTGAAATTTATAATCACTCGCTGCGCTCGTGATTCTATTTTTCAATCCTTCGTTCGCTCAAGACTCAAAATCAAAACTCATAGGAAAAACGAACTTTCCTCACATGTTGGATAAATAACTATTCCCGATTTTATAATTTTAAGTAATGATGTTTCGGAAAGATTGCTCCAAATTAACATGCATTCGGCTATCACCATAATTCGTTACTGTTGTTTCGGCCCTAAATTAACATTACTGTTGGGCAGTAAAAAACATTTTCGTCGTTGCGCAAATTTAAATATACAGATAGAAAGAGCATGATAAATTATGTAAGACTGCATCAAAAAGTAAATTTGGCTAAAATGGTCTTTACCCCCTTTGTAGCGGAAAGCGTCATTTACTCTGTGGCGTCAATTATAATAGTTATCTGTGTCTAGTATAGTCTAGTAGTATAAATATCGATATTTTTAAACAGATTCGAAAAATATCGATTGAAAAATATCGATTTATCGTCAGGTTTCGCATGATTATTCAAATATGTCGTAGGGAGGTGATTTTATTTCGTTAGACACGGTCTTCATGTGGGCAGAACATGGGTTTCGTGCTATGAAAACACACACTACAAAATCAAAAGTCATTTATTCAAACTAGGCTGATAATCAGCACCTTTTGAATGTCAAAATTACAAGAGACAGTCCCCCAAAATGCCCGCCCTTCGACACTCCCTAGTGTTTTAGCTGGGAAGAAGAAGTGGCGGAACAAACTCCCCAGCAACACATCTGTCTGTTAGGTTAGAAGAACCAGATTCTATACACAAAGTACACTACTTTTATCGAACTAACAAATTACTTGAAATTACAATCCAACACAGTAACACTAGGCACAATGAATCGGGTTACAGTTTCGGGACGTCTTGACTCCGCCGCGATCAGACACTGACTGTCCTCTTCGCAGCGAGCTCGAAACATCACGACTCTGTAGTAAGCGCGCTTAGGTGTGGGTAGACTGGTAAGTAGGTCGCTTTTGGCGCGCTTTCGATTCATGTCCGTACTAATGACTGTCTCCGACACGGCCATCCTGCTTGCACACGTCCTCGTGTGATGGTTACCCTGCAAACAAATACTCCACGACAGAATTTTGTTCCACTCGGTCACTCCTGACCAAACTTTAGATTCAACGGGGCGGTCAAAATAAGGACATTTTAGAACTAGCTGTTTCGTTTTAACCAAATTAATTGGAAATAATCGAATACACAACAATGATGACCCTGGGCCATGTACCATAGTCGTTCAAATCAACCTTCAAAACTCTACTGCAACAAAAAAAAAATACTACCAAGCTTATAGGAACTCTCGTGTAAAGCCTCTAACGCCACGGCTCTTTAGCCGACCAGCAATCGCATTGCTCTCACACATCCAGCGCATGGATGAAAACTAAAATTAGATCAAACAATTAGGTCAATTAAAATGCTAGAGCAACCAAGTACCTTTTCATCCATCTAATCACCACTTAAAGCAGGAATCTCATCCGTGGCCTATGGGCAACACTCAGGCCCTCCAACAAACCCTGTTTGTTTTACTATGTTCCTCAAGAACACCGAGTCCCACATGACTCTATGGTCTCTACGAGACCCGACCTCCGCCAGAGCCACCCGCGCACCGCGCATCCACGGACTACTATAAGCAGACACCGACTTCTAACGGACTACGGCTACGAAATGGCTACTGGTACGGTCTGACCATCCGAACCAAGATTCCACACTATCTCTGAACTCTAAATCCTCTACAGTCTACTTCAAACGGTACTTGGCCCTCGGGCATTCTCCTTAACCCATCATGTGCATACTTGAAAGTACGCTTAGAACTTAATGATCTCAATGAGCACTTCGACTGGTACGTGACCCGCTGGCATCTTCCTTAGCCTACGGCGTGCAAATCTGTAGGCACGCTTAGAATTTAAAGCTTTCAGTGTGAAGGATAACCGTCCAAAACCTCAATTACTCTAAACAGACCTTTAATCTTTAACAACCCTAAATCATCAATCGCAAAACCTTTAGAGTTCGCCATCGTTTCGTCAACTCGGCACTTGTCATGTTAAGCTATGCTAACCCATCGCGTCTATACGTACCGTGTACCACCGGCTCGTCACCTTAGCTACCGGGTGCAATTCGGCTTGAACTTTACCAGAGTGAGACTTTGCTACTTAGCACATTAAGCAGCTATTTACGAATTTTGAAACGTACCGATACTTTCCAGGAACCAATTCTAATCGAAGAGGTTTTCAGTCGTCTTTTTAGCACCAAGGTGAACGATAAGACTCGTGGAAATTACTGATTACCGACTATCGGAGAGCACGAGCTAAATACGGTAGGCATTCGGCCCTATCATTGCGTTAAATATGACTGTGAAAGACGCCTGAACGAAGCACTTAAGTCTTGGCTAGTCATTGCCAGTTACATTCATTGCTATAACAGTCAAAACCGATTGAAGCTTGTTACCACTATCATGCCTCACCGAATGTACACAAAGGATTTTCGCTAACGAAAACTGCCTTGCCGTCATGTATGCAAGAAAACCCTGATTTAAAATCTCGCCACCTAACATGACGTCACTTTGTAAATAATTCTAATAGGCAAAACAAGCAACAAAATTTCGAGAGGGTTATCGTTAATCACTACACAACATAAAACCTATACTGTAATTCTGTATACTCGCGTTTGAACTATACCAGTCACAGCAACAACATGACTCACAAGTTTCCCATTAAAATTTCGATGCAAAACTTTCTTTCACCAACGATTATTCAGCATCAGAATAATAAGTAAACCGTAACAATTCACCTTTATGTTGTGAAGTCGACGCAGACATCGACGCGCCGCTGGTTCGGCATCCCGCCGACAGCAGGCCCGCTGCCACCACTGCACGCAGCCACCGTCGCTCGTAGCCGGACAGCTGTGACACGGTTTGCCACATTTGACGTACACCAAAGGCTTCGCTGGCTTGCTGTCGCTTGCCCGATGCCCGTAGCAGCCGGCACAGGCAGCGACTTCTTCGTGCGACAATCCGCTTGGTTTTGTCCTGGTTTTTCCCTGGTCCGCATGCATGACACTTGATTTGCGGTAGCGATAAACACTTCTGACGTTTATTTTTCCTTTTCGTTTCGTTTGTCACTACTCAGATTAATGAGGGTAGCCGTAAAAGTTTCGGCGCACACGAATCTTGCTTTGAACAATTATTTCAACTGGTCCCACGTCATACCTGGATAGGTTACAGCTGCTGTTGATGCGGAGTCCTTCAACGCCTTGCTCAATATCTAAAGAGGCTGAATTCCTTTCACTGCACTCACAAGAAACAATTCAGCGATAACCCACCACGAGCGCGCATCGGACTCATCGTTGAAATGTGGGTGTTCTATTAGGTACACTCTGCCTAACCCTTCGGGGAACACAGGCGTGATGTTATGTTTTGTCAAGATCGAAATCCGGCAACACTAACTTGCTATTCACTGGCTTTTAGTTTGTATCGCGGGTGCCTTTATTTGTTTTGCATTTCAAAAAGTAACCGTCACTGATTGTTATTTTCACTGTTCGCGCGTGTGATTGCATTAGCACGATTTTATCGCACTTCTGATGTCGTAGGGAGGTGATTTTATTTCGTTAGACACGGTCTTCATGTGGGCAGAACATGGGTTTCGTGCTATGAAAACACACACTACAAAATCAAAAGTCATTTATTCAAACTAGGCTGATAATCAGCACCTTTTGAATGTCAAAATTACAAGAGACAGTCCCCCAAAATGCCCGCCCTTCGACACTCCCTAGTGTTTTAGCTGGGAAGAAGAAGTGGCGGAACAAACTCCCCAGCAACACATCTGTCTGTTAGGTTAGAAGAACCAGATTCTATACACAAAGTACACTACTTTTATCGAACTAACAAATTACTTGAAATTACAATCCAACACAGTAACACTAGGCACAATGAATCGGGTTACAGTTTCGGGACGTCTTGACTCCGCCGCGATCAGACACTGACTGTCCTCTTCGCAGCGAGCTCGAAACATCACGACTCTGTAGTAAGCGCGCTTAGGTGTGGGTAGACTGGTAAGTAGGTCGCTTTTGGCGCGCTTTCGATTCATGTCCGTACTAATGACTGTCTCCGACAAATATATTTAAAACAATGGTTTCTAGCCTCAATCAGCACTGCCGACAAAATGGCGATGACCGTATTTATGCATTTGAATTTTTGTAGTTTTTAATAACATTAAACATGCTAAAAAAGTTGCGTTAAAAAAAATTGGTTGCCTGTAAAGTCGGTATACGGGCGAAAGTTTTACGTGACAACGACTTTGAGTGGTAAAATAATTTTAATGTGAATATTCATTCGTATAGTAGGAAGAAGGATGAAATAATAGTAACAATTTAAAACATTTATTTATACAAAGAATTATATTTAAAACATTAATTTATACAAAGAATCTCGCACTGAATTTCATATTAACAAAATTTTATTTTTACCTTTACACATACATACGTATTTATATACAAATATACATATATAGAGGCACGCGTCCCTTCCACTCGGGCATGGTTAGCCCGCCTAAGAGCGAGAGAGACAGATATAAAAAGTGAAAGGCACACGTGCCTCTCACTCGCTCTCATTGTGAGCGCATAACGTGAGCGGAGCGTAACGCAGTTTCTTGAAGTGTCACCCGGCAAACCAGTTTATAAGACGTTGTCACGTCAAAAATCGAAATTGATACGAATTCGATACTCTAAAATAAATATTGATTTAACGCGATTATCGAATATCGACGATATAAATCGATAACTGTATGGGAAAATATCGATATATTAATATATCGATATTTTCCGCTCGTGCCTATCTGTGTCGAACGAAGGAGCTGTCGGATGATTTTTGTAAACATTCAACAATATAAAATTATACGAACAAGTTTGAAAGATAATAAAGTTTATATTTAGTTATTTACATTCAATATGGTGCTAGTAAATTCTTTGGCTGGTGTCAGAGCTCTCCCTAAGCCGTAAGTACAAAATATTAAAGTTTTGAGACTCAACTTTGTTTGGATCGTGTATTGTTACATAGTTTTATCAATAAATTAATGTTATTTGTTAGATAATTATTCCTTAATAAATAAGTACAATTTGTGTATTTTTCTCCTCTGAATGGGTTCCTACAAAGGATTGACAAGAAAAAAAAACATGTATATAAATATTTCCTTTACAAAACAAAGTCGCTTTTCGTGTCTTTCATATGGCAGCTTTGATCTTCTCAACTACACAAAGGCTTGATACAGTTTTTACCATAATTTAAAGCTATCATTCCAGAGATTTGGAAGGCTTTAGTCTACACTAATATTATAAAGAGATAAAGTTTTAAGACAGGGGTTCACCTAACAGTAAACCCATATTTCATCAGTATTTCATTTCTGACATTTCACAATATATATCACTAAACTGATTTCTTGTTTATATCAGGATGTTGAGCCACAAAAGGGATGAATGAAAGGGTTTTGCATGTGACTGTGATAAGAATGCTATGAAGGATGTGTGATGTTACATAAATGGACTATATAAAAAAAGTGGTATGATAAGCGGTTGGCTTGGTATGGGCAAGTGGAGTGGAGAAATGAGGAAAACGTTGTGAGAAAAGTTTTGAGTATGAATTTGGATGGTTATAAGAATAGAGGAAGACCTAAGTTAGAACAATGAATGGACTGTGTGAAGGATGATATTTTTTTATTGTTTTATCTTGCGATCAGTCTTTCAGACTATGAGCAGATGAGATAGTTCGGATGGCGTGTTGGGCGCTACTCTCAGTAGAATCTGCCCTAACTTTTCGAAGTCATTCTTCCTACTGACTGTTTTGATCAAAGATGTCCCGTCGCTTTTTCAATCGACGTACGCTTTCTGGGATGATAAGCTGCCCCGCAAGCTTATTTGGATGCTTTAGGAGTCGAGATTTATAGTTTTCACCATGTGTACTTATCTCCTCTTTGACCAAGGGAATATTGAGGATTTCATGGATCTCTGTTGTCTTAATAAACCATGGTGCGTTGGATATTTCTTTGAGTATGTAATTTTGTGCTGTCTGCAATTTCATTATGTTGGAGGCACTGGCTGATCCCCAAAGTTGGATGCCATATGTCTAGATTGACTTTAGTATAGTCTTGTAGATGAGTAGTTTGCTGTCTATCGCCAGTTTTGAGTTTCTCCGATCCAGAGAAGCCCTCTGTATTTTAGGTTAATTTCTTCTCTTTTTGTTTCAAAATGTTTCCTTTAAGAGAGCCTGCGAAGGATGATATGTCAAGAAAGAAGGTGTCTGATGAGATGACGAATAATAGAGAAATATGGAAGAAGAGAAGACTTGTTGCACCAACCTCAAATAAATTGGCATAATGGCAGGAGAATGACGATATGCTGCATAGTAAGATTCCTAATATATGGTTACAACACTAAATCAAATCACTACATAGTATAAAACAAAGTTGCTTTCTCTGTCCCTATGTTCCTATGTATGCTTTAATCTTTAAAACTACGCAACAGATTTTGATGCGTTTTTTTTTAATAGATAGAGTGTTCAAAGAGGAAGGTTTATATGTATAATAACTATATATTTTATACCCGTGCGAAGCCAGAGCGGGCCGCTATGTTTTTATATACAATATTCACAGTTTTTCTGTAGTGTATTTAGTATCAGCATTGCACCCGTGCGAAGCCGGGGCGGGTCGCTAGTTAATAATATTTCATAGTTGTCATTTTAGGTAATTTGTCAATTAGGTACTACTTTTTTTACACTAATATGATACAAAGGTCAAATAATATTATTCTAATATTGCTAACTATTGGAATACATGACAGATTGCAATAAATTCTAGAATCTTGAAGACTTGAAATATTAATAAACCTGTTCACTGAACAATCTTTATTACTGAACAATTTTTACTCATAAAATGATAAAAAGAAAAAAGAATTAAAAAAAACTTGAGAGGTGTCAAGGGACACCCGGATGGAACGAAGTTCCTTTCACGTACATAATATCAATACATTTTAGATTTAAGTTAGTGTGCGAAAAATAAAATATTTAATTTAAGGAAGATTAATCCTTAATTCGAAGCAATACGTCTTACTTAACTGCACAACCGAATTTGTACTTTGTAGTTCGGTCACTCAAAATAATAATCATATCTATCCTTACTCACATACACACCCCAATTGTACGTAATTTAAGGAAATTTCAACTTTATCTTAAAGAAATAAAGCTTACAATAGCTTACTATAGCAAAAAGTGTCGTGACAACTTTTCGTAAGATTTTTTTCCGTCTAGCCCCCTTTCACAACGCGCGATAAGGAACTTCGTTCCAAAAAAAAAGGAGTTTTAATCAAATGGCCATTTTTCTAGCTCATTTATAATGCTCATGTCTGTAATAATACAAGCAAAAATATAGAACATTGTCTATTTAGGGGATGTAATTTTGAAAACACCTGCCTTAGAATTAATCAACATACTCTTGTGCCTTTCATACTTTTAAACTCAGAAGTTTCAAAGTATGAAATGCACAGGCTGTGCCATGCTGTATTGTCGGCCAGTGAATTAATAAATAATTAATTTTTAATTAACTTCTAAAAAAGGAGGAGAATACCTATGTGTTCCACTAGCATATTTTTTTTTTCATGTGTACAAACATTAATTTTTCTGTAATCACTGGACACACATGCATTTGGTAGTGGATGCTCGCCTGATGGACCAATGGAAAATTTAGTAACTTTACTTGGTTAGTTAATGAGTGATCTTCTTTAATACTTATTTTTTTTGTCTACATTGATGACTTGATGATGTCCTAGTAACATCTCATTACAACATAAAATTTAAATATGACAAGATTTGTGTAGCACATCTCAACTAAAAGGGGTTAACAATTTGAGTGACTTACTATGGGTACATAAAATTTTTATAATACAATAATAATGTTAATTTGCTATTGTTAGTAAGACCAGACAGATATTATTATTACAGGAAAGAAAACAAAAAGTCATCAGTATTGTTTAAAATCTGTGAGAATATAAACTTAATTTGTATTGTAAATCTCCTGATCTAACATTGGCAATTAAAATATTCCATTCGAACATTTTTGCATGTATTTCAGGGTATTTGCAGAAGTATCCGACAACTACATACTTACTCCAGAACAAATCAAATTCTATGATGACAATGGTTTCCTCGTTATTAAGGAGCTGATTGATTTCACGTCTCTGTACAGTTACAAGTAAGTTTTGAATGATGTTTTCTTTTCTCTTCTTTTATTATTATCAACCAATATAAACCAGTTTATGCTGATCTCTCATTGCACGGGAAATTGATACAAAACGAGGCCATGTTATACTGGAAATGCTTAGCTTGATGTGTCGCCATGCATGTACAGTCACGGACTTAAATTGATGAGCCACTTTTAAACTTTCTAATTTTGCAGTTTTATCCATTCACGAAATTAAACGACTAAACCCGAACTCAAACCACATGCTCGTAAACAAGATGACATATTACTAATAATCGGAAAAGGTCTTATCAATAGAGGTTGAAGCATGACTAATAAGTTGTCAATGAAAAATCCATAAAATTTTACATACGTTTATCCAATCTATTTCTTACCGACCTCCTTTGAATTAGAGCTCACTAAATACTCTTTATTTCATGAACGTCATCTTGGACGCCACGCGTTCGGATAAAATCGTGGGTTCGAGTTTTTCCGATGTCAAAAGTACCCATCATAATTTCTCCGTACGCTAGGCGTTACTATGGCTACGCTAAAACAAATTGTAGCTAGGTAACGGTTGCTAGACCTGCAATTGGTTGACATTGGGTAGTCACTCTGTACTATGTACGAATATAACCGACTAAACCCGATTTGCATTACACGGCTAAAATTCGAACAGTGGCAAGTGGCTGATCAATTAAAGTCCGCGACTGTACATGCAAATGTTATTTTACATCAACCTCTTGTAATCTCTTTCTATATTAAGTTGTTTTTCACCCATTGTTATCTTATTTTAGACGTAGACTTATTAATGTTTCATTATCACAATATAACTGTTTATCAAATAAAAAGATTACTTATTAGGTATTTTATCGTTCTTAGTCTGAATGTTTACATCCATACTAATATTATAAATGCGAATGTCACTCTGTTTGTTTGTTTATTTGTTACCTTTTCACGACTAAACGGCTGATTGGATCTCAATGAAATTTGGCAAGAAGATAGATTTCAACCTGGGGAAGGACATAGGCTATATCATCACGCTACGACAAATAGAAGCGGAGCAGCAATAAAAAATGTTTCGAAAACGGGGAAACGAACGTGACGCAGACGAAGTTGCGCGGGACAGCTAGTTAAATATATACAAGCATTTATTTTGCTTCACTTGCAATATTTAAACTTCTTGAAAAATAGTTTTCGTTCGTCGCACCCTATAAAGTTGAATAAACTTCGCCCGTAACTTGTACTTGTGTTCAATGACAAAACATGCATACATCAAGAATAATCATTCTTTTCATAAGCTGAGTACATCACTATAGCTAAATATTGTTACAATAGTTTACTCGAGTCAATCTTCAGGGTAATGCTTGCCTAGGTTGGTCAGTGGATGAGTGACCACTCATTAAATACTGAGTTTCTTCCATGCCTCGGACATCACTTAAAGCTGTTGGTCCCGGCTTTCTATTGTAGATCTTTGATAGTAGTCAATAGCCCAAAAAGCCAGACAACCAGTCTTTAGAAGGGGCATCGTATTACCTAGTACTGACTGGCTTGTGGAGGTCAGACAGGCAGTCGCTCCATGTAAAATACTGGTATTCAGCTGCATCTAGTTAGACTGGAATCCGATTCCCTTAATAGTTGGGGAAAAAGCTAGGCAGATGATGACATCGTAACACAAATTGTAGACAATCAAATGAATTTTGTCATTGTTTACGTTTTATGAGACTAGTTAATTATTTATACATAACTGACTGATTAATTATGAATTAGGCAATTGTGTTAAATAATAAGACCGAATTTAGTAGTCACAAGGAATTTCCTCTGATGGTAACAGGTGTCATCATACTCATCATTTGCTTAGCCTTTTCCCAAACTGATGGGGTCGGCTTCCAGTCTAACCAGATGCAGTTGAGTACCGGTATTTTACATGATGGACTGCCTATCTGACCTCCACAACCCAGTAACTGGCTAATACGATACCCCTTGGTAAGACTGGATGTCAGACTTTTGGCTTCTGGCTACTCGTAACGACTGTCAAGGATCTACAAATGACAGCCGGGACCAACGGCTTAACGTGCTTTCCGAGGCACGGAAGAAACTCAGTATGTTATTATAGTCACCCATCCACGGACCAACCTCGGCAAGAACTGCTTAACCTTAAAGATCGATCCGTGCAGCTGTTATTACTTAGCCACGAGCTCCTCAAGTGGTGTGTCATACTGTTTAATATTAAATCCCCTAAAAAAGTATTATTTTAAGAGATTACTTAATTTAAATTACAGACAGCGCTTCATACAAATATGCAAGGGTATAGTTCCGGCTGGCAATGTGAGAGTCGTCAAAGAACCGACGTTGGTGAAGAAAAACTTAAAACCCGAAGATTATATTAATAAGGTAAACATTAGTTTGAATTAAAACAAAATTTTAATTAGGTTTCTGTACCCAAAGGGTCAAACGGGACCCTAGATTCAAGATTCTTTATTTGCATGAAATATGGTACATAATGGTTTTATAAAAAAAAAGAGTTCACATATTTCGCCGACTTATTTCAGCATGCAAAACTAAAATTAAATTAAAATACCTAACAAAATGTAGTCGTGATTTAGGTATCAAACTTCTAGACGTAGGTAGTTACAAATTTTACTAAACCTATTACTGAGACTTCGCTGTCCGTCCGTCCGTCTGTCACCAGACTCATAAACCGTGATAGTTAGCCAGTTGAAATTTCTACCGATTCTGTATTTCTGTTGCCGCTATAATAACAAATACAAACAGAATAAAAAAAAGGATTGTGAGGTTTTATGAAACCACGGTAAAAGTGAAACTTTTTTTCACACTGTAGACATTTAACTAAAAATTTTTGGAATAATATTCCATTAAGGGTATAAAACGCGGAGTAGGGATAAAGTGAACTACTCCGCGGCCGAGCGTCACGCGACATGCAACACACAGACGAAAAACTTTGAGACGATGTAATAAAAGTTTCACTTTAATAAATATTTAAATAGGCTCCCATACAAAATGATTGATGATTTTTGCTCGTTTTTATAAATAATAGTTCGGAAACCTTCGTGCGCGAGTCTGACTCACCTGTTTATTTTTTCATTGACGCGAAATTACCCTGGTGGTTGAGTGAATGTCATGCTCACTTAAATGTCACGCTGATGGTGGCGGGTGTGTCGGGTCGTTTAGTTCCCTTCAAAATGGTTGAGTTGAATGATGGCTGATACATGCGTCATGTTCGTGAACGGGCGCTGTCAGTTGTGACTGGTCATCTCTTAGCTGCCACGGTTTATTTTAATTACTTTATTTTTAATTACTGATTTAATCTTTTACTCTGGACGCTCTTTACTTGCCCGTATTTCTACATTGTTCTCACATATTTGTAATTCTTAACATGAATGATGTAACCAAGATTTTGTAACATATTTTGATTTAAAAGAGTGTCCATGGAGTTTCTTGCCCGTTCTTCTCCATAGAGATCTACGCTACGGAATGGGCAACTACAGTACTTTCATAAGTTATTATGCCTTGTGACTGGGACTGTAGCTTCGCGTTTTATTTTGTTTTTTTTTTTTGACTTTCAAAAGTGCCTGTAATGGTCTAATTGAAATAAATGCTTTGACTTTGACTTTGACTTTATTTTTCTTCTCGTACATGTATGACACGCATTTCAAAGAGTTATACGAGTACCTACATTTTTATTCTATAGCCAAAAGCCCAATGTTTTACTCTGATCAATAGGTAAATGTGTCATTGCCCAACTTTTTTCCAGTATTTTGTGACCCTTTGAAAACATTGTTGTACTAGTTCTAGGTAATTATAACTGAGGCGTTCTGAAACAACATATTATTTATGAATAGAGAATAATTATGCATTATAACTAAATAAGGGTTTTGACTGACACCAGACTCTGATCTAGACGTTGAAGCAATGTCTTAAAAAAAGTGCCCTTCTAACTTATCAACAATCATGTCTCTGCACTATAATTTTTATATGATCGACGCGTTGGTGTAGACCACTAGTTCGTACTAGCATATTGTGCTAAGACTGAACTTTTGACCTTTGCATATCAAACATTGACCTTCCTTAGTGTTAATTTTCCCTAAAAATGGAATTCTAGTTCTTCTAGACCCAGCCGTGCATTCTTCTTCTTCATCGTATGGTTAGTGACTAACCTGTTATCAAAGTTTTTATGCCGCCTATAGGCCTTTACATGCCGTCGAGAAATATCTCTCAGGCATGCTGGTTTCCTCACGATATTTTCCTTCACCGAAGCAAGTGATAATTATTTAGGTAATTATACAATACGCACATAAATCCGAAAAATCTGAGGTGCGTGTCTTGGGTTCGAACTTGAGACTTTTGACTTGGCAGTCCGACGGTCACATTACTAAGCTACCACTGCTACTACTACTACAGGCGGTGTATTGTCTGTTAGTGAATGATTTAAGATTGACTTATGTCCAGCAGTGGACGTCTTTCGGCTGAAATGATGAATGATTCAAGATTTTATGAAGTCGTCATTATAATTTCAGATTCAAGAGCTCCTATACGATGATGTTTTCATCCAGTTCGGCGAGCACCCGCGGATGCTGTCAGTGCTGTCACAGTTCATCGGTGATGACATCACGGCTGTCAACAGCATGTTCATCAACAAGCCGCCCGGCTCGTCGCGCCACCCGCCGCATCAGGTGATGTATTATATCATCACTAAATGTATCATCACTATTGGCAGTGCTATCACAGTTCATCACGGCCGTCAACAGCATGTTCATCAACAAGCCGCCCGGCTCGTCGCCACACCCGACGCATCAGGTGATGTATCATATCATCACAACATGTATCATCACTATTGGCAGTGCTATCACAGTTCATCACGGCCGTGAACAGCATGTTCATCAACAAGCCACCGGGTTGACGCCACACCCTCCGTATCAGGTGTTGTATCATATTCATATCATCACTATTGGCAGTGCCATCACAGTTTATCGAGGACGACACCTATACTTTTCATTCACTACCTATCTAACTGGATATCCTGTTTCATCCATTGAGGGTAGTATATATAGCTCCACCATATGGTCTATCCATAAATTACGTCACACTTTAAGAGGGGTGAGGGGGGTCCACGAAATGTGACATTGTGTAACAAGGGGTCGGGAAGTTCCTCGTGATGTATCATTTCAAAATCTAGTAAGATATCCAAGTATTAACACGAAATTTTACCTATGAGTATGTAACGAGATACAAGATGATATTTCACCTCTGAAAAGTTCTGTCGTTGAAAAACTAATAAACGAAACATTCTGTCGGCGTCTCATTCGACGAAGAAACATTTGTCGGAGGTAAGTATCAGAATCGTTTGAACATGTCAAATTGCAAAATATGTGACGTCATACTGGTTTGGGGGAGTCTAACAAATGTGACTAGCTGTGACACGGACGAATGGGGAGTAAAAAAATCGTGTTATTTTATTTATGGATGGCCTCTTATGGAAAACAATATTAAACTTTCCGTGTCCTCGGACGACTTAACTCTTAGTCTCCGACTCATCCTTATTACTAACTTGTTACAGGATTTATTCTACTTCCCGTTCCGCCCCGCCGACAAGATCATCGGCGCTTGGACGGCCATAGACCATGTGACCATCGAGAACGGCTGCCTGTACGCTATACCAGGCTCGCATAAAGCAAAGACGTTGTACCAACACGCTGGCAAGACGGTAAGGGCTGTCGTTAAAGAAAGAAGAAGTATTTATGATTCTATTCGGACAAAAATATTGTTTAAAATTAACATAATGATATAAAGGGTGTAAAACACCTCTTAACGAAGCCGAAAGGCACTGGTTCTCCCTGTCATTGCGATCATTTTTTTGTTCTTCACCATACCTGGGAACCTTCTAGTTACGGAGATATTAGGGGTCAAAGTTCCAACTTTTTGAAAAGTATTTTTTTAAATACAAATTTTTAATATAAGATTTTTACTTTAAACATCTCCACGTCCCCCGTACTATTCAATCCGTCCATCAGCACAATGTTTTGAGTGCGTTACATTGAGTTCTACCACAAAACATGATTAAACACCCCCCAAAAAAAAGTCGTTTCCCAGCAATAATTTTTGCGTAAAGTTACTTAGTTTCATGTAAAGAATCTTTGGTTGACGGCTTCGTGATGAGGTGATTTACACTGTATGAGAAGATAAAATCCAGCCCTTGGCTCTTATTTTCGTTCAGAATACAAACATTCAAAGTTATCTACAAGACTTACTTATACAAACATAACATCACGCCTTGTAATCCCCGCAGGGTTAGGCAGAGGCTTATAGCACACCCACATTTCGCCATAAGGGCGAGCCTATTGCGAGCTACCGGGCAGGCACAAATTAAGACTGCGTGACTGAGAAATTCTTGATGAAACACCCCAATAACACTGCCCGACTCGGGAACCCAGGTCCACTAAACCAACGAGGAAGTATTAATAGTATTATGTATTTAATTTCAGGACGCCCTGAAGATGTACCACGGCGTAGACGAAGAAGCGATCGCTCCGCTGGACCAGAGAGTCCACTTGGAGATGAGTCCCGGAGACACGGTGTTCCTGCATCCTTACCTGCTGCACGGCTCCGGGCCTAACGTGTCTAAGGTTCATCTAAACTCGTTTCTTCAAATTACGCTGATAATTAACACTTTTTTTAATGTCGAAAATTACATGAAACAGTCCCCCAAAACGAAACAGTACAATTCCGGACAAACTCCCTAGCAACACATCTGTCTCGTAAGCTAGAAAAAACTTTTTGAAGTGCAACTTCTTATGCGACTTCCAACAAGTTTAACGCTACCATGGAGGGGGAATATTTTCTAAAACTCACTAAGAAATGGCAGTATTACAAGATTTGTGACTACGTAGTTCTACTAGGCACGCAAGATGGCGTGCAAACAGTCATGCACTCACAAAGCGGAATGGAAATGGCCCAGTGGGGGTAGCCCCGACTTACGAGCAGTAAGCCGTGGGTTAAAACCCAACTGCTGCAAATGGACTTATCATGTGTGTCACATGACTTAATCTGCATTTGTCCAGGTGAAGCATGATGATGAACTTTCATCTGAAATGTAATGAAATAAAGTTGTCTACTGCGACACACATGATTTATAACTGTTTTCTACAAAATATATCTTATTTATTTAAATTAATTGCTAGGTACCAAATATTTTGATTTTATAGTAACATAACGCCTAACAAAAATTTTTGTAAAAAAACTTTTTTATCTCGAAAATGCGCAAAGTTCTATTGCTAATCGTTTCAGTTCATTGGCTATATTCATAGACTTGGCGGGGGCCCTGCCCCCAGATTGACGAACGAATCATCAAAATCGAAGCTCTAGAGCGCCGCAAAAACATGGCTCATTTTAACGCCTTCAAAAACTTTTTAAACCAATTTATTATTACAAATTTAAACGTATAACTTAAATACACTTTTGTAGATTACAAAAATGTATTTAAGTTATACCTTCCTGACTTTATACCTATAAAGTCGGTTCGGTTTTTTTTTATTACTATTTCGCGCCAAAAATGCTCCGTTTTGTTTTTTTTTTTTGTTCAAGTTCAAACACCTATCTAAGGACACCCGGGGTTTTAAGCTATCAGTCGAAATCCGTACAGCCTTAGATACGAAGTAATAAATAAATTTACAAACAAGATACGCGCGAAAAACATAAAAAATAAGCCTTCCTTCAGTCGGGTAAAACGAATTTTCAATAAAATAAAAATACCCTATTTTTGTAAACTTCGCATTCATGCTAGATTAGAGCAATATAATAATAATATAATACTAGAAGAAGTGATTTACAATTTAATAAAAGGAAAAAAATATACTATCTCAAAAAAAAAAAAACAAAAAGCCAACGTCACGCGGTGTTCCCAGGCGGTCACCCATCCAAGTACTGACCGCGCCCGATGTTGCTTAACTTCGGTGATCGGACGAGAACCGGTGTATTCAACGTAGTATGGACGTTGGCGAGAGAGTAACTCAAATACTTGATTACTTTGAAAACACACAAATAACTTGCATAGTACCATCGAAAATTAATTGAAATATCAGGATTGCTTTTGTTTTTGATACCCCTTGTAAGACTAGATGTCAGACTTTTAGCTTCTGACTACTCGTAACGACTGTCAAAGTTTTACAACTGACAGCCGAGACCAAGGGCTTAACGTGCTTTCCGAGGCACGGCGGAAACTCGGTATGTAATTATGGTCACCCATCCACGGACCAAACTCGGTAAGCACGGGTTAATCTTAAAGATCGACCCGTGTGGCTTTATTGAAATAACACTCAATTTAATTGACCAGTTTTGTGACAAGATTGATGTCCATTCCTGGATAAACAAAAAATTAAAATCTTTATTAGTTTTCTCTACAATCAAGTTTATGGATTCTTTGAGCACTTCGCTCTTTGCAAATCAAATCAAATCAAAATCCTTGATTTCAAGTAGGCCAGTTTTCAGGCACTTTTGAATAGTCGAACAACAATAAAAACGGGCCAAGTGCGAGGCTTACTTGCACACAGGGTTCCATAGCCCCAAACAATATAATAACAATGTTTTGAACGGTCATTCATTAGTAAACCACTCAACCGCAAAACTAAATTTGTTTTTCATAGTAAGTTAATGAAAAACAAAGTTACTGCTGCAGTTTGGTGAAAAAGTCCCATATCTCAAAAACTACATATCAAATCTTATTCAAACCAATTTTCGTTGAAAGTTTTTTTTACGTTCTACATCCCCATATTTTTTTCAGAATTTTCATCCTCTTACTTTAGAAATTAGAGGGGGGGGGGACACACTTTTTACTACTTTGGAAGTGTCTATCTTTCAAAAGATTGACTTTAAAAATGGTTGACAAAAAATGGTTTTAGGAACCTCAATGTCATTTTTAGAGACCTATCTACAGACACCCCACACGTATAGGTTTGATCGTTTTTTTTTTTTTTTTAGTTTTAGTTCCATGTATGGGAGGATATCCTTATCTATATATATTTTTAAATTTTGTACAAAAATCATAATGCGGTTCACAGAATACATCTACCTACCAAGTTTCAGCTGTGTAGTCCTAATAGTTTCGGAATAAAGTGGCTGTGATACGGACGGACAGACAGACAGACATGACGAATCTATAAGGGTTCCGTTTTTTGCCATTCGGCTACGGAACCCTAAAAATGATAATGAATATGGAGAAAAATAGGCAAGAAACTCCATGTCAATGGAGTTTCTTGCCTATTTTTCTCCATAGAGATCTACGCTTTGGAATGGGCAACTACAGTGCTTCACAGTTATTATGTTTTGTGACTGGGACTGTAGCTTCATTTTTATTGTTGTTCGACTATTCAAAAGTGCCTGTAAACTGGCCTACTTGAAATCAAGGATTTTGATTTGATTTGATTTGCAAAGAGCAAAGTGCTCAAAGAATCCATAAACTTGATTGTAGAGAAAACTAATACAGATTTAATTTTTTTGTTTATCCAGGAATGGACATCAATCTTGTCACAAAACTGGTCAATTAAATAGAGTGTTATTTCAATAACAGCCACACGGGTCGATCTTTAAGATTAAGCCGTGCTTACTGACTTTGGTCCGTGGATGGGTGACCATAATTACATACCGAATTTCCGCCGTGCCTCGGAAAGCACGTTAAGCCCTTGGTCTCGGCTGTCAGTTGTAAAACTTTGACAGTCGTTACGAGTAGTCAGAAGCTAAAATTCTGACATCTAGTCTTACCAAGGGGTATCAAAAACAAAAGCAATCCTGATATTTCAATTAATTTTCGATGGTACTATGCAAGTTATTTGTGTGTTTTCAAATTAATCAAGTATTTAAGGTTCCCGATCGCCAACGTCCATACTACGTTGAATACACCGGTTCTCGTCCGATCACCGAAGTTAAGCAACATCGGGCGCGGTCAGTACTTGGATGGGTGACCGCCTGGGAACACCGCGTGACGTTGGCTTTTTGTTTTTTTTTTTCGAGATAATATCTATGTAGTCTACAATTGGCAGCCGGCACTAACGGCATTGCGTGTTTTCCGAGGTACAGCGCAAATTGCATGGTATGGGAAGGCTCACCTCAAAAATCAATATTAAGACATACTTTTCCTATCCTTCCAGAACTACCGCAAGTCCATAACGTTCCACTTCGCGAACAGCTCGTGCGAGTACATCGACCTGCAAGGCACCGTACAGGAGCACCTGGCTAAGGAAGTAGAGTCACAAGCTCAGAAGATGGGCTTCAGTCAGATTAGCTATATCGTGAGTATTCTGAACGAAAGTATTCGAGGGAAGTTCGCACTGATAGTGTGCACGGTAATTAGTTAAAAGTGAACACAGTCAAAGAATAATAAATATAAAAACAAAAAGCCAACGTCACGCGGTGTTCCCAGGCGGTCACCCATCCAAGTACTGACCGCGCCCGATGTTGCTTAACTTCGGTGATCGGACGAGAACCGGTGTATTCAACGTAGTATGGACGTTGGCGAGAGAGGAACTCAAATACATGATTAGTTTGAAATAACATTTTAGATAGAATATTAGTGTCTCTTTGTGCTCAACAAAGAGACACTATAATTATTTCCTATGTCACTTATTTACTACAGAGCCACAAGTATGTTTTGGCTCTCGACCGACGTTAAGAAATAGAGCGGTGTTGGTAAACATTGAACTGTGAGACTGCGTCATCCCACAGGTGGGCAAAGGCTTCTCCATGACATGCAGTTGTTATTGAACTTAGTTTTCTGAAATCGAAGTAAGTCTAGCGACCTACAAAAAGCAACTTACTACAAAAAGTACTACAGCGCATCTAATACACGACGGAAGAACTATAACATCAATTTCCTACATCTCGCAATCAAAGTATACATGGACTTAAGATTATATAGAGAAACCCGACAACTGTCGGGCAGTTGCCCACCAGGCATAACACCTGTCTGGTCGGAGGATCCTCCCTTTTCTAAGGATAAACCCTGTTCCTCATTCCCCTTAATAAGTATTGAAAAAAACAATAACATTATGATGAATGTTTCTTCCAATGTTTACTACGCGCCGAGAGATCCTTGTAGAATATGTATGGCTTTAGACAATATCTAGATTCTCATTACTGTGCCGGTTCAACAGCCAGCTGTGTAGGTACATTACTTAATTGGTAGTTCCACATTCATTCAACAAGTAATCAAATAAAAGCCCCTTGAAAAAAATTTTGTTTGTCATCTTACGTGAAAATTCTATTACGAGATCTTGTAAATACAGTAGCTAATGCAGTATTAGGGGGCTCCCTAATACTGCCTAATAAAGTGTCCAAGTCCATACATATCTGTTTAGTGCATAAATGAGTTTTCCCTTTTTTCAGGACGTTTGGCGTTTAAAGAGCAAGCAAGTGAAGGGAGTGCGCTCTAATTTATAGAAGCAACGACATTCTTCACGACGTGGTGAGGGTTTACTGGAGTTCCTTATCTATTCCAATTATTGTTTATATGCTGTACCGAATGAACGAACTTTTTTATTGTATAACTAGCTGACTCGCGCACCTTCGTCTGCGTCTAAAGGAATATTTTTTCCCTATTTCTGCAACATTTTTCATTGGTGCTCCGCTCTTATTGGCCGTAGCATGATTTTGTAGCCTAGCCTAGCCTATAGCCTTCCTCGATAAATGGGCTATCCAACACTAAAATATTTTTTCAATACGAACCAGTAGTTTCTGAGATTAGCGTGTTCAACCAAACAAACAAACTCTTCAGCTTAATAATATTAGTATAGATTTATGGTTGGTTGTTTTTTTTTTGCAAATTATTGTAATAAATCACAAGTACTTGCATTTATATAAGGTGTTGTTAATATTATTGTATAATATGTTTTTGTATGTTATAAATCTGTATTTATTACAAAGTTATTATTACTGTGGAAAAATCAAAGCTAAATATTTTTATATAATAGCTAAGAGCATCGTAAATGAAATATACATAACCTTCTAGATGTATCCATTGAATAGTTTGTTTTTGTCTAACACACCAAAAAATACGTAGATATATAATTAGTAAATATTTCAAAGATTTTTAATCTTTGAAATATTGATGTGATGAACAAATCGAAATTATTCTAATTAAGTTTTATTTCACTAGGTAAATTGGTAAGTGGATTATTTTTATTCGATATAAATGCTGCAGCTTTACAATTCGATTGTAAATATGCGTGTGTTTATATTTAACATTATGGTTTTGGAGATTGTGATATTATCTAAATAAATATTTTATTTTTACATGAAACCTTTGTTTTTTTTTTTATTAATTTATTTAATTAATTACAACGGTTTTGTTTACGACCAATTACAGTAACGACAATTATTACACATATATATAGCCAAAGTAAAGCAAATTAAGTAGAAATATTAATAATAAAAAAAAATACGTGTGGCACTCGGGGACTGCCGCGGTAAAGCTATTGCATAGCATATTTTATCAACTTATACAATTATATTTATGCAATATTTTTTTGTTCTTTGATATTAATTCAAGTTTTTTTTCTTTATATTAATTCAAGTTATTGCGAAAAGTCCTTTTTCCTTTGTCCATTTATTTGAATAAATAAAGAAAATAAAAGCTTAAAGAAAAAACAAGAACAGTAAAAAAGTTGCACAATAAAAATACACAATCATGCAAACTCGATTTTTCTCATTCGATTTTGAACTTAACATTCAACATTTTATGTTTTAAAATCATTTAGAGAAATTTGAAAATTTTGCCAGTCAACCTTGAACCTAATACTGAAGCGATAAAGTTGAAAATTATTAAAGAAATTCATTTAGAGAAATTTGAAAATTTTGCCAGTCAATCTTGGACCTAATATTGTAGCGATAAAGTTGAAAATTATTCATGAAATTCCCACCCCCCGGCACCGGCGCCCGTGTTAGGTTTTTTTCGTTACGGAATGTCTTGATTCGGTCGCCGCGCTCAAAGCCCCTGATAAAAACTATGCAATAGCTTAAAAAAATCTATATCTATATAGTTTTATTATGGGTGTCATTCTGTGCCTAATTGCGGTGACCATAGAGCCACTTTATGAGCAAGTGTGTTGAAAAAATTGTTTATTTTACTTGAAATATCTTACACAAATTCGGTGTCCCTTTCACCCCGTATATACGGGATGAAAATACCACGTATTAAAATCTGCAAAATAATATATACATATAAATAAATAATAAGATAAAAAATAATCAATTTTACTTTGTATTGAGAAGTTATTATGTTATTGTTAAGTTCTTTAAGTTAAGTTTAAATCCACAGGCACGTGTTCCGACTCACTTGTTGACATTCTCATTACATACTTTAGACACAGACTATATACATGTTTAACCCATTTTGCTGCAGTTTTGACCATTGTCTTATTATGTTTTTCACATGCATTGTTGTTGGTATCTTTGTTATAACATCAAACTTAAATAACATTTTCTCTATTTAACCTACGGATTCCTAGAACATCATTAATTGATAACATACTAGGTATTTAAATAAAAGCTTCATTGTCATTCGTAAGATAGCCATCAATTTGTGCAGTCATCAGATTCGTCTTTATTTAAGCAACGCTTTTCAACCTACGGTTACAAAAATACCGTAGTTATTATCATTCATTAATAATCTTTTGTGTTCGTGTGATAGTAGAATATATTGTGTGATGGCGAGCAGGAATTTTAAAGTTATTCCGAAATGGTAAATATTGCTTTATTTTAATAAGATCAATTGATCAAGATCAATTTATAAGGAGCTCGTGGTTAGTCACGATATCTTTATCGACCCAAGCGGCTGTTATTATTTAGATAATAACAGCAACTCAGGTCGATCTTTAGGTTAACCCTAGTGCTTACCTAGGTTGGTCCGTGGATGGGTGACCACCCATTAGATACTGCGTTTCATCCGTGTCTCGGAAAACTCGTTAAGCCGTTGGTCGCGGCTGTTCTTTGATAGTTGTTACAGGTAGTCAGTGGCCCGAAAGTCTCACACCAGTCTTACCAATGGGTATCATATTTCCCAGCACTAACTGGTTTGTGGAGGTCAGATAGTCAGTCGCTTCCTGTATACTGATATTTAGCTGCATCCGGTTAGACTGGAAGCTGACCCCAATAAAGAGGAATCAAGGCTGGGCAGATGATGATCAAAAATATAAATGTAAACAGTAGCGGTGTTAGGGTATAAGGCGAGGATGAGCGACCGCACAGGGCGCCGGATATAAAGGGTCGCCGAAGGCTCCCCTGCAAGGCCAATGCCAACTTTAGAGCTAGAGGGGGATTAAAGGGTTAAAATCTATCCTGGCCAAGGCAGGTTGTAAAAAAAAAAACAAAATTTTCGAGCTCGCTTCTGCTCGCTCTTGCTGCCTCCTTTTTTTTTTTTTTTTTTTTTTTTTTTTTTTTTTTTTTTTCGGTATGGGAAATCATCAAATGACTTCTCCCGCTCTGGGCGGAGCGGGAGGGAGTGTCAGACTTGTACTGACTAAAACCCACCCATGTTCCTTCTTCGCCCTTTTTGTTCCAGGGCCGCGGTATCTCTTTCGAACAACCCGCAGCCCTGGCAGGCATCGGCCCTCTCGGGCCCCATCCGGTTTGCTGACATCTCCTTGAGGCGCGCGTGGAACACGTACGCGCCGTCGACACGGCCTGTCGTCATGAGACGGACGGACGGTGAGCTAGCCCATTACTCACCGTCCACAGGCTCGCGCCTACGGTGGCCGGGGGCCACTGGTTGCCCCCCGACGCCCGGGGCGTCTCCCGCGGCGGCTGGGACGTGAGGTTCTCTCCCTCTCACGTTCCGCCACCTCCTTCGCTAGCATGACTGCTTCGCAGAAGGAGGCGACGGCATCCCATTCCCTCTCGCTCCGGACCATGGATTGAACCAGGGCCGGACGCGAGAGGTCGCCGCCGCCAATCGCCGCTACGAGGACACGGCGGTGCTCAGCCCAAGCGGGGCAGAGCTCCACGGTGTGCTCCACCGTCTCTTGCTGCCTCCTTTGTCTAGAATATTATCTTTTTCTAAAAGTCGCCCATGTAATTCCTATACGAAGGGTCAAAACAATTCTAACCTGTTTTTTTTTTTAATGTTTAATAATTAATAGTTACAATGAATTAAATAATTGACCTAATGTTATTATAATACATATTTGTACACCGTAAAGGTAAAACATGACTGTGATCCTTTCTGCAATGTACTTAACATCTTGCATGCTTTGTGTGTGTACTCATGTTTCTGACAAATAAATGAACTCTGAACTCTGTCCAAGGTAGTGTTTTAAATTTTTTGAGCTCGCTTCATTCAGTCATACAGACTACTTTTCTCGAATGTTGACATAAGAAGAATGTACGAAGGATCAAAACAATTCCAAAATGTCCAAGGCTGGTTTAAAAAAAAAATCGAGCTCCCTTCGCTCGCTCTAGCAGCTTACTTTGTCTTTAATCTTGACTTGTTCCATGAGTCGATGTATTTGATATTATATTAAAATAGATGTTTGATATTTTATAAAGAGGGTTCCTGGATACCGTAAAGGCTTAGTAAACGCTGTTGCAGATGATAAAATAATGTTGTCTTGCAGTGTAAGAGCGGAGGCTGCAGCTACATATCCGTTATCTCCTGAACAACTACAGTTTTACAGAGACAATGGCTACCTGGTCATTAAGAAGCTAATCGGTTTACCAGCGTTGAACAGCTACAGGTAATAAAAAGAAAGCAAGAAAACATACTTATTTGTTGCAGGGATTACGAAATGGCACTCTTCTTCACTTGTTTTGCACGTATTTTGTTTAGTTGGCAATATGAGAAAGTTACCAAACGGGACGTAGTCGACATGACGTGCATTACAAATTGCCAAAAAAATACTATAAACGTACAATGCTCAAAATTTGAAAGTCCAACAGAAAGGTACAAAAAAGTTGACAGCTTACGTCCGCGTCGTGGCTGTTACCACTCAGCATGATACCGGTGACGTAGTATCTAATCGTTTTAAAATACAAACGGTTACATGCGTATTACCTAATTATGTAATCAAATACGCATGTCTGTCAAGAGCAGTAAATAAATTAACTTCGATCAATGAACGGAAGCCTAAATTAACCGATTCTCAAAACAGATACAAATTCGTTTCAAATTAGTACTAGTGGTAGTATAAATTGTCCGATGATAAGTTAAGACTTGGTAATTGGTACATACCACAGATATTGATAATATATACTTAGGTAGTTAGACAATGCAAGAGCACCTACATCGCGTGCCCTGGTTTAGCATTTTATGCTTAACATGGCTACTGTTGCAGCAAGCTAATTAATTTACAACTCAAGAACACAATTCTTCTCCGAACGGCGTAGCTCAGGAGAGGCACTAGCATCCTTAGATCCTGGAGCTGAGAAGTCTTGTGGTTGAGGGCGTTTGTAGGACAACATACTACCAACTACTTTTCCAAGGTTTTCGCCCTAAACCGACTTAAGAAGGAAGTCTTTAGGTGTATATATAGTACGTACCCACGTCCACACATTTCACAGCACGGTTGGCGCAGTGGTTGAGCGATTCACTGCTGCGCTACCTGTCGCGGGTTCGATCCCCGCACGGAACAAATATTTGTATGGCCTACAGATAATTGTTCCGGATCTGGCTGTTTGTGTATGTGAGTTTAAATGTTTGTAAACGCACCCACGATATAGGAGAAATTCAGTGAGGGGCGACGTTTTTTTTTAAAAAAAAAAACTAGTTATGTTTAAGTAGTCCCATAAAATAAAGGGCGAGCCTATTGACATCACTCGGACACAAATCCAATCTCCGGTCCGCTACTTGGAAATTCCTGAAAGAAAAACCCCGAAACGTATGGTCACCTCAGTTGTTATTTTCACAGACAACGTTTCACAGACGTTTGTAATGGGCGGGTGGAGAAGGGACGCTTCTCTGTCGTCAAAGATCGCGCGCTGTGCAAGACACAGGCCAAACCAGAGGATTATATCAATAAGGTAGGTTTTATAACAGGTAATCTACTAAGATTTACCCGCAGGCTTACCAGAATAGAAGTCGGAAATACCTTGAATACCACTGTTGAGTATACCATTCACGTTTATTATTAATTTCTTAGTTGGGTTCGTTCCGTCGCGTTTACTTACGGCTCCGGACCGTCGCGTACCTATAGTCCTGTTCAAACAGGCGGAAATACACTTACGTGTCGTGGCGTGTCGTGACGCGCCAGAAGCATATCGATTTCATACATCGCGTGCATCGTTGCGACACGACACGCCATGCAAATATGTCCCTCACTAACCATATTAAATGAATAAAACCGATTTGCTTCTATCCTATGGGTTAAGGGTACTTTTTATCCCGATAGTATGTTCCCGTGGGACACTTATCGAACTCCACGCGGGCGGCGCGCGGGCATAAGCTAGTATTAGAATACTTGTAATATAAAACTGAAACATGTAAAACTAATAATTACTTAAAGTAATTGTTGACATGTTTCAGTTCTCATGTTTCTCCCGTTTTTACACGAAAATCACAAAATTCCTCGCCATGCGGCCGACGCGAATGCGAGCGAGCTGCAACTTGGTAAGATGGGTTCCCGCAACATAGACCCCACATATTATTAAAAAAAAAAAATAGATAGATAAATATAAATATAGGCTCGGTTATTTCTGTAGGTACATAGGGTGCACTGTTAAACATCTGCCCTACTAAAAAACACACAGTGTCAAATATTTGTGGGCGCAGAATAAAGGCGGAAACACACTTACATGTCGTGACGCGCCAGAAGCATACGGTTTCATACATCGTTGCGACACGACACGCCATGCAAATATGTCCCTAACCATATTAAATGTATCAAAAACCGATTTGCTTCTGGCGCGTCACGACACGTAAGAGTGTTTCCGCCTTAAGATACATGTAAACGAGAGAAACAGCTCCTTTAATTTGCACACAGTTTATTATATTACTATACTCTTTGGTTTATTGTTGCAGAGTAAGTTAGCAAAACTAGGTACTGTACTAAATAAATACTCTAACCTTAAAAGAAACACAGAGCAATTTCTAGGTCTAGGCAATGGGGCTATGGTCCATATCGGACACCATACTTTCTTATAAAATCCGCACAACGGCGAACAAAGGCGCTTGTGTTTAATTTTAAGTGTAGGTATACAAGATCCGACATATTTTTATTAAGTATCTGAGTGCAAAATTACAAAATACCTACCAGACAGTCTGGTCATTATTTAAAGTTTAAATGTTAGGTACCTACTATAAATTCTTCACTTTTAAACTAACGTTCAGATAGACATTTACATAAATAAGGCAAAAAGTCTTAGTTCTTACATAGCTTTGAATTGTTTTTTAGCTAAAATTGAATTAATAAAACCCCGACACAAAAAACTTCTAAAAAACCTAAAATAAATTAATCCAAGCGTTTTTTGTGTCAAGGGTTTTTAAAATTAATTCATACTTTTTAAACTTATTATTATTTTCATTAGACTTGACTGTCCCACTTCTGGGCATAGGCCTCCCCCCATTCCTGCCACTTTTCTTGGTATTGCGCCTCTTCTCGCTAATTAACGAAAGGAAGCGAATCGACCAGACCTGTGGTAGTTGTTTATTTCCTTTCATCAACTAGAAAAGGGGTGATGACCTTCAAACGGCTGAGCAGATATTCTCGAAACATAGCTAAGAACACTCTCGATTAAAACACCTTTCAAACGAAACCAAAATCGGTTCATCCGTTTAGGAGCTACGATGCCACAGACATACTGATACACACGTCAAGCTTACAACACCCCTCTTTTTTGGTCGGGAGTTAAAAATGGAGAAGATTCATGATGTTGACAAGTACTGTATTTAAGTTAATGGTTTGCGTCGTGAGGAGCTGGTGACTAAATAGCCGCTCAGGGTCGATATCGATATTCAGGTTATGCCGCGTTTGCCTAGGTTGGTCCGTGGATGGGTGACCACACATTACACACCGAGTTTAGTCCGTGCCTCGGAAAACATTTTAAGCCGTTGGCCCCAGTTGTCATTTGTAGATCTTTGCCAGTCTGTTTTACTGGTAGTCAGTCGCCCGAAAGTATGACAACCAGCCTTACCAAGGGGTATTGTATTACCCAGTGCTAACTGGGTTGTGAAGGTCAGATAGGCAGTCGCTCCATGTGAAATACTGGTGTTCAGCTGCAACCGGTTAGACTGAAAGCCGATCCCAACATAGGTATTCGGGAAAAAGCTATGCAGATCATGGTTTGGTCCCTTAGCCACACATTTAGATTAAGTAACGTGATGAGCTCCAGTGACGTCACTTTACCTATAACGACCGATATGTACACAAATGTCAAGGGACATTAATCTTTTGGTCTCCCAAAGGTTTCAAGTCCTTTCCGAGACACGGAGGGGTCCGTTTTGTGAAGACCAGCGGCGTCCATGGGCTGACTTCGGGAAATGTTGATATCTAAAACTTAAAAATCGGCCCGTGCGGTTGTTATTACTGAACCATTTCTTTGTTTGAATGAAGAGACATTTAACTGCAATTTTACGTATGTGTATTAACAATTTTATTTAACCTCGACACAAATTCAACAATTCGAATGCCTAATTAGTTGATTTTAATCGACATATCACATTATTGTAAATCGATAATTGTCGAGCAACGCCATCGAAACAAGCAGTATGAAGACTGAGCCGGAGTTAATTTATCTAAGTAGGTTCACACTGCTTCTTATTGGCCTCACCTTTGCAGGTGCTAGTAGTTTGTCCGTTCTTCTTGTCTCGATTCAGCACAAGTTCCCACTTTGGTAACGCGAAAGTTAGTATACATGGATGGATGGATGTTTGTTACTCTTTCACGCAAAAACTACTGAATGGATTTAGATGAAATTTGGCACACGGGTAGTTTATAACCAGGATTAACACATAGGATACTTTTTATCCCGGTAGATACCTTTAATCACGTGGGACAGGGACCGAACTCCGCGAGTGCGAAGCCGCGGGCATAGTCTAGTAAAAAAATATATTGATAATATATGACTGCCACGTTGTTCTAGTGGTTGCAAGCACGACTGCTGACCATGAGATCCTACTTTCGATTCCCGGGTCGGGCAGTGATAGTTGTACCTGTTTTTCCAGCAGGAATTCTCAGTAGTAGCCAAGGAGTCTGGATTTGTGCCTGGTCGATGGCAAGAGGCTCGTCCCCTATTACACGGGACTTAAAACATAACAGGGGTGTGGACTGGGTAAAGAAAACGACATTCTACTTGGTCCGTCAGACAGGTAATACAAAAATATTAGACACGTATTTTTTGTTTTATCAAAATATCAAAAAAATACTTAGTTAAAACTCATTAAAGTTGGAGTTGAAGTTACCTACATGTGACGTCATGCCCCATTTCAACTCAATATAACTCCGTAATTTTATAACCACGTGAAAAAAGAAAAAATACGTGTCCAATACTTTTCAAAAAACTACCAGACAGACAAAGAAAAAAAATGTGATCATCCCCTATTGGTTCCACCACTATCTAACCCTTTGGGGACCACAGTGTGATGTTGTTTCTGTCTTCCTTAGATCCAGGAGCTCCTATTCGACGACGTATACAGCACGTACTCCGAAGACCCGCGACTGCTGCACATCGTGACGCAGCTCATTGGCGAGGACATCACCGCCGTCAACTGCATGCTCATCAACAAGCCGCCCGGCACTCGTGAACATCCACCACATCAGGTACTATAGCGATAGAGAATTATAAATCTCACTAGGGCAATGCTCCTGATAGCGTTACCCTAGTGAGATTGAAGAAGAGTAACAGTGTAACATCCTGATGGTGTGGATTTCTATCAATCAACAGTGGATAGTGCAAAGTGGAAAGGATTCCAAAACTTGAAAACATAACAAATATGTAACACTCTTTAATATCTTACTTTTAAAGGAGATCACACAGCCTTCATATCTAATTTGACTCTAATAAAACAAAACAAGAAAATAGTATAAATCCGCCCAGTAATCCACGTCAAGGGCCTAAGGGTGGCATAAAAACTAGTATTTTTACACGAAAAAAACATACCATAGAACCTCCTCCTCTTTTCAAATTGGTTAAAAAGTACAAACACATTTTTAAATTATATACATTGTTTATTTTCAGGATTTCATTAAGTCTCCTATCTCAAATCAATACATGTTTTAACTCGCAAATATTGTTGTAAGTACTTATGTATATGTTCAATCCATTAAATCATTAAATTGTACAAAAATTAAAATATCACTGGAACTGGGTTAGGTTTACAATTCTACTAATGCTATAAAAAAATCATTTGTCACATATCATCATCATTTGGTATCTGTGATTCTTCAACTGTCCTTGTTGCTGGTACATAAACATTAAATGTGAACTCAGTTCGAGGAAATGACCCAGGATTTATGACCTGGCAATCTTTATAACTCCTAACAAATGGCTGGAAATGATCTGCTACAATCACTAAATCTGGTATAGGATACAGATCTAGCCCGCTAGCATGTCTCCAAAACACAGGTTGTACACCTATAGACAGGGGTGCTAAACAGCACTGACCAAGTAAGGTTTTAGTTAAATGATCCGGTATATCACCACTGTCTGGAAAATGTAACGTATTCCTACACAATTTCATTACTAAGTCTTGTCTAAAAACAACAATTTCTTGTGTACAATATTGTATTCTGCACGGATTTGTTGTGAATATTGCATTGTCACCCAGTTTGTTCTGGATAGTATCTGTGAGGTAGTTAGGTAGTGGAGGCCTCGGCAGCACATTTGCTGCAGCAGGATCTGTCTTACCCGGCACAAATATGAACTTACACTTTTCACGAAGGTTCTTGAATGAACAAATCATGTCTGCTAAACTATTTAATCCATTCTTGAGATGCATGTGAAACTTATAAGTATATGGACATGATAGAAATTCACCAATAAGTACAATGGCAATTGGTGGATAATCTTCAAAGCCAGCTAATAATTTCTTCAAGTTGTCCATCACTTTTGGGCTATCAAGCCACACATCAGACACAAACACAAACACACCGTCTCTGTTTTCATTTTCTATTTTCAAAAGAGCTTTTGAATTTTTAAGAGATGTTTTTGATTTTCCTCCAAACGTGTTGAGGTTACCGAAATAAGGTGCTGATGCTTCTCTGGTCTCTACAGGTGGTTGCACTAGACCAGTCACATATAAAGTTTTATCATCATAGTAACCTTCAGCAAGGACGTAACTGCCTTCTGTAAACAAACCTGAATGGTACCTCACGTTTGAGATATCAAGTTCTATTGAGCCAGTAGGATCTTCTAAATGGTATTTCCTCTCAACAACCTGTGTGAGCAAGCCTAGCACTACGACATCATCAACTCTACTAGAGCAACTTAATAAAAACTCCACTTTGCGCAACTGAAAACGCTTCTCTGCTTCTGACGAATGCACCGAGTCTAATGTGAACAGTTTGTTCCGGAGAGTTCTTTGCCAGATGACTGTGTACCTGTCTATGATGAAGCGCGACTTCCACTTAGGATCAGGAAGTAAACACTTCACATTATGAACATCTTTCACGAACTTCTTGAACTCGTGGTTGTAGCAGAGCTTTGGTACACTGAACGCATCAATGACGCTCAAAACAGTCTCGTTTTCTTCCAGCTCAGCTGTAGAACACTCTTTGTACGCTACCTCAATGTGCCCTTTCTCCAAAATAGGCTGGGATATACACTGGTGTAGTAAATGGCTCGAGAGCTTCTCAAGCATTGCGGAGCGACCTTCTGCAGGCAATTGTAAGAGTTGTTCGGCAAGAAAAGTACCCGCATCCTTCCGTAATGTAAATCCATTGAGTTTGAACGATGCAGATATTTCTGCACGCATTTTTTGCACATCTCCCATGTTCTCAGTTACTTAATACTATGACAGTTTTATCAAAATTGTTGAGTTTCGTCCGTTCATCGCGCACTTGCGCCAAGCCCCCAGTTATTATGTCAACAAATTGTCAAAACATACAACTGTCAAAGGTGAGAGCTGACATTAAAGTTGCATTTACAGAGCACTTGCATTTAATTTTACTTTCAAATACAACACACATACCAGGCAATTAAGCCGGATTTACATTACGAAACAAGTGTCATGCATGATAAAACTAGTTTCGTGAAACTAATTTTAGCACATGTGAAACTTCTTTCGTTTAAATTATAGTGTCGTGAAATTATCAGTATCGCGGAGATAATGGCCCTGTCAAAATCAATGCTGTATTTTATGATGTAAAACGTCGTTTTAAAAATGATAAAATATAAAATAAAAAAAGGTTATCTCGAAACAAAAGACGTTGGTGGATTCGAGGAGGGGTTGAAAAAAAGCATCTGGGTGCAACAATTGTATATTTTTATCGCCTGTCCAACGATGGTTACCCATTTTTGGTGCGTACCTATTTGTCAGCAATCCAACAAAAAACCACATGTCCACTCTGCGCAGGTGCTGTCGCGACACTAGTTTCGCGTCGCATTTACATGATGAAATTAGTTGCATGACATTAGTTTTACAAAAAATATGCGCATAGCACGAAACTACTCCAGTGTCACAAAAGTAATGCATGCATTGTAAAACTGAACGTTTACACGTGAAATTACTGGTCAAATTAGTGTTATAAAACTAATTTTAAGCCACTAATTTCGTAATGTAAATCCGGCTTTAGGGAAAACCTAAGACGACCCACTGACCAAAATTCTGATTCAACTAGACCATTTTTGGTGAATTTAAAACGGCGTAATTTATAAAATCGAATCAAATATAAAATCGACACATTTAAGATTCAAACCAACTTTGCAAAACGCTCACATGTGAAAATTCTAAAGACAAAAAAAACCTGAATAAACATTATTATTTTCTATTTTTTTTGCTTTTAACAACAAATTAACATTTATTCGGGTTCTGAATTGAAAGAAGTAAATTAAGTTCCAGCTTCACTTGTTTCTGTACAAAATCCAATCTAGGATTGTTACACTATAGGCAAATGGTCACGGTGAGGAAGCACCTTAAAAATAAAAAAAATACTTACTAAAAATAGTATTGTTAGGAGGTTCCTTTCTCTGGAGCCCTGACCGCCAGTAGATCCTGTAACGGATACCGGTGGGCTACTATTTTTAAATGATTTTATATAGTTTATAAATGTGTAAAATACAAATGTGTCCGTAAATAAATATACGGAAAAAAAAATACCAAGGATCGCTCTCAAGACGTTTGTTTAAGTACTTTTTCATTACTCATACTCTGAAAGTAGGTCTGAAGTTGCCTGTAGATGTAGAGCGGGTTGAAAGTAATACTTTTCCTCCCTAGGGAGAATCGCTTTCAACTGACAGATGCCAAATTATAAAAAAAAACTAGTTCTATTTTCACATTTTTATTGAACCATGTTCCAACTTTCTATGCAGCCACGATGTAAAAATGAAATAACTTAAAGTTAAGTATTGATTAAAGAATCTATATTTTTTTTAATAACTTCATTATAATTTAGTTTAAACAATTTCTTTTAAATAACATAGATTTGGGCTAAATATTTAAGTACCATTTTTTCAATGATGAAAATGAAAAATAATGGCTGAATAGCTGGCAGGCCAAAGAAAAAAAAACAAAATAGGCGGGAAAAGTTATTGATTTATGTAAAATAAAATTTACTCCTTCCTTTCTCTGTAACCCCTTGTCCCTTCGTATTCCTTTTCCTACCTCAATACTTTCTTTACTTTGTACAAATAGCTTTCCTGTGTATAAATGTATAGTCTCATTCATCACCTTAAATAACATTAAGCTGTAATTTTCGCCATTGTAATTTGCTCATTACTTACATGTTATCATCACCATTAAAATAAACTAATCCTATATATCCTTTCCTAAATTCTGTTCATTTTTATAATTTGGTTTCCCTACCTTTGATTTTTATAAAGTATAAAACCTGACGTGACATTGGCTGAATGCACAAACCGAGCGAGGCCAAAGTGGAAGAAAAAAAAAAACTCATTTTTACTTTAAAATGAGTAATTTTTTTTATTATTACTTTCCTTGTATTCGTAATGAAAAGCACAGTGTTTACCTCGGGTTAAAGACTTATTTAGTCCCTCGAACTAAATAAGTTACTTTCACCCCTAGGGTAACAATGTACTATTTCTTTAGGACCTGCTCTATTTCCCGTTCCGGCCCGCTGACAAGATCCTGGCCACATGGACTGCCATCGACCCCGTGAGCAGAGACAACGGCTGTCTTTACATGCTACCCGGCTCGCATAAGGCGGATGTGTTGTATGAACACAGCGATCAAATTAATGTAAGTCTATAGCTATGCGCATCGTTCGACTCAGGAGTCACGAGACGTATACGCGCAGAACACTGAATAAAGGACTGTAGAGAGAATTCGAGTCAGACATTAAGCGTATACTCGCGCGTGCTCGAGGGCGCGCGAGTCCTTTAATCAGTGACATCAAAAAAGAGTGCGCGTATATTTCCGCTTGGTGGAAACTGACCCTAACGTTCCCATTGTCGGCTGGGACCCAGCCAACACAGCCACACAACACAATTATGTTTTTCCTACTCTTCCGTTATTCTTTTCTGATTAGGTAATTTCGTTGCGGGATTCAAGAGAGTTGAATTGTTTCTTTCTTTCGTCGAGCTTCATTATCTCGGCGCTTATCTGATGGTCGCCACTGTTGAGTTTCAGTGGTTTGGGAATAGCATGGTGGTCCCAAAAGCCGACACAGGCCTACCTGTGAGAAGGGGCCATGCTAGTAAGCTCAGTGCGAGTTGGTCAAATTGTCTTCAATTTTGTTTTACTTTATGAGCAGTTACGGAAAAAATCGTAAAGAAACCGACAACACCTAGAAGCAGCACTGGTCTACTATGTATATATTTTTTTCGATGTTTTGCTTAAAAGCGTGATCACTAAAGTGTTCTCACTTGTTTCAGGAAGCGAAACTATTCTTCTTCGGCATCGTGAACTCTGGCGACGTGGCTCCTGAACACAAACGCGTTTACCTGGAGATGGACCCCGGAGACACTGTGTTCTTCCAGTCTAACGTCGTGCATGGCTCCAGACCTAATGTGACTAAGGTAAGATGTGGATGAGGGTAGAAAAAGTTAAGCTAATTGCATATTCTATCACTGCTGGGGCGATTGTGGAGAATGCTACTGTGTGAGACTCCTCCGCCGGCCCCACGATGGAGGACATCCATAGAGGCTTTCTACACGGAAAAAAAAGTCTGCGTCACATTTTCCTTGTTTTTGCAACATGCTCCGCTCTTATTGGTCGTATCATGATTTTATAGCCTAGACTAGCCTATAGCCTTACTAGATAAATGAGCTATCCAACACTAAAATATTTTTTCATTTGAAAGCAGTTGTTTCTGAGATTAGCGCGTTTAACCCAACAAACAAACTTTTCAGCTTTATAATATTGAGTATACATAGATACAACAAGAAAGGGACAGAGGAAGATTGGTCGTAATTGTTACGTATCCCCCAGGTATACCGCAAAGCCATGACATGCCATTACGCGAACAGCAGTTGCCACTACATCGAAGTGTACGGCACGCGACAAGAACAGCTCGCGAAACAAGCGGAAGCTGAACTCAAGCGAAGGGGAGGTGACCTTAGTTATGTTGTAAGTATGACCTTTATTAGAGGTCAATTTACCCCACTAATGTTTCTTCAGGATAGTTATCCGTAAGGCTTTTTTTTTAATCTAAGGTTAGCTTATCTTATTTCCCGTTTAGGTGTCATTAAGATCTTTTGCCAAAGGAAAAGTTTACCCTTTAGGTGTCATTGAAATGACTAGAAACCTCAAAAGGGTTATGTCCGATGAACAGTTTTGGCTGTAACATAGGTACACTAGGCTATTGGACCAACCCTGAAACTGCGAAAACGGAGTGGAATTCTTTCATTGACACTTGGAATCCCCTTTTTGTCTACTTTATGTTTTAATATCCGTTTTCTACTTTCAGGATATGTGGCGGATAAAAACAAAGCAAGTGAGAGGTGTGAGAAGCAACTTGTAAAGAAATTATAATTGAATAGTTTTTAATGGGTGTACCTACTGTTGAAGGAAAAAGTATTTATAGAATTAATAAAACCATGTGAAAGTTATAAAAAAATATTGTATTTCATTTACAATCTTAGGTACGGTAAACACTTATCTCTACGTCTGTTGTAATACTCATTTTCGGTTATTTTATTTATTGGGCTCTCAATGATTCAATTACTTATTAATTATTTGACAGTGTTGAAATGCTTTTGTGTGTATGGGATATTGACTGCTTTGTTGGATTAGCAACGGTCAGCTTAGCGCCGAAACTTTAAAATTCAATAGCACGCTCAATGTCCCTAGCAACATTTCAAATGTCCACGGTCGTCTAATTACATTTTAATATTATTATTTTACTTATTAACTAAAATAAAGGTTTTTATACAAAGGTTTATCAAACTTAAAACTATACTTATTGAAAAATTCTCCATTTGATATATTAAAATTTTTCAAACTAAAGTAATATCTTGTAAATTAAATACGTTTATCTACCTATTTCAACGTTTCTGGCGTTGTGAATTTGTCTCATTTTTGTTATCACTAAATTATTTCTAAATTATTCGTCGAATCTTACAATTAAAGTGCAATTTACAGCGTATAATTTTACATAATATTTACAACTTTTTTTTTTGTAAAAGAAGAAAATAAAATAATTAAGTACAATTATAATTAGAAGTGAAAATAACTTATTTTTTAAAACTGTGACATGAGACTAGATCTGGTTTGGAAATAAAAAATATAAAATAATTATTATCATTGTGAAAATAAAAATAAGAAATCTTAAAATAAATCGGTGCTTTAAAAAGTTACAGAGTAATGTTGGTAACTAAATATAATCAGAATTCAGCGGACGTCTCCTTCAAAAATCTGCAAAGAATCAAACCGTAGACATAAAATAACAACAAGATAATATTTTTTCAGAAAATTATCGCGTTAATCTTTGTTAAGATCTGGTCAACTGTCAAAATAAATAATAAGAATAATAGAATAATTATCAGTAGTAAGGCAATGTTACCTTACGTCGTGTCAACTTTCCGAAAACATAATAATTATTTAGTCTGACATAAATCTTCTATATAAAACCGCCAAAAAGTTAAAGATAAATGACGACCATTAAAATAATGTCGGGATGATCAACATTCTCAGCATCATCCTTTGTTGATTTTTTATCATACATAGTAAACTGTTTTATGTCGGCGGACCAATTGCAAAACACGTTTTTTTTTTTTGTAAAATGTCAATTCGTTACCTGAAGTATCCAAAAGTAGCTTTGTTTATTGCCATTTTGCCAATTAGGTATTTAAAAAGTGCCAAAAATGTAAAATGGAAGAGACCTACACTGCGGAGTTTAAGTCTCTTCCGAATCCCTCCATTTTTGGGACCAATTGGGTGACCAAAGGTTGAAGAAGAGAAGAGAATAGTTGTGTTCAAAAAGTTAACCGACGATACAGGAGCGAAATAATGCGTTTCTAGTAAATATTAAGCCAATCACAGCACATGCCTACATCACTGCAGCGAGTCTAACTACGAGCTTTTAGTATTAAATGCGGGATATTATTTGCAAATACTTAGACAGAGTGATTATTTTCATTGGCTATGGTATGGGAGCAATCCGAATTTATAAGAAATACTCTCTTAGGAAACTTTAGCTCTATTTTAGTGAAAACAATTTCAGCATAAATACTTAATTTTTTGGTCAAGTGTTAGTTGTCCGTATAAAAGAGCGAAATTGACCAAATTTTACAAGTTATAAAAAATTGCCTTTGTAAGTAAACAAAAGTTAGGAAATTAAACATTTGTTAATAACGTCCCAAGCGGTAGAAGCGTAGTACATAATAACAAAACTACATTAGATTACATGCAGAGCCATACAACAGTAAAGAGGGGGCTTACCACATCATGCAATATTATTTTAATATGACTTCAGAGTGCGAAAGAGACAAAGCTAGACAGGAGTGTCCATCTCTTTTCCACTGAATACTGCAGCCATGTCAAAAGATGGTGGAAGGCCCCCAGAGCGCCCCAGGTGCCAAAATGCAGCTACTCTTATAATTAAGTATTTACTTTGTGAAATAAATGGAGATTTAATAATAAGATTAAAATAAAATAAAAGTTAGGGAATTTACTTGTTATAAAATCTGTATGAAATGAGTTAAAAAGTCCACTAAGGAAAGTGAGCCGAAAAAAAAATCATTCAATACAAAATACGCAAACAGTATTATTAGAATCCACTTTTTTTACCGATGCACCATGTTAAAGTTGTAATTAGAATTTAATTTTAGTTAGTATAATTAACTATAACTAACTTTGCTATAATTATTTGCATAAAAATATTCAAATAGCTGCACTTTGACCAGCCCGACTAAAATTAATATAAAATACATAAGTGGTTACAATCTACATACTATTACTATGTCTAAATTTACATAAATTTATGTATATAAGTATTATTATTTTTCTTTCTATTATTAATATTATAACATACTGGCACTTTTATAAATCATAAGCAGTTAATGTAATAATTTTAAGTACTAATTTATTAACTATACATTCTTAGGAGTACGTATTAATTTATTAAAATTTGTACTAAAAGCTTAGCGACATTTTTGAAAAATATTTTTGGTTCGAAATATTTCAAATACTGTGTCAAAATCAATGAACTAACGCAAAGCTATGTCTATCGATAAAACGCACCATAAGTCAGGACCCCTGATTTCGATTCAGGTGGCGTACCATGACGTCTTAAAACATTATTGTTCCATTCTCATTCTAGAGTGAAAAAGAGACTGAGCTATACAGGTCGTCTAGCTCCATCTCTTTCCACCAGTACCACCCCTGATCTAAGAACACCCAATGTATTAGAACACCGACAGAATGAAATGACAATAATTCCCTCTGTATAATTAAAGTCGGGAGCCACAGGGTAGTTGAAACCACCCGTACCCTATAGATTTCGTGTCAATATCAACCTAGGATGTCACTAATTTGCCAACTCGACTACTATTTATTGATTTCAAACCAACAAAAAATCAAGTTTTACGATAAATTGAATATTAATCTGGTTTTATTGCCTAAATGCCTACAATAAAGTGTTTTTTTTTTAGAAAAGTTGTGTATTAGTAACTTAAAAAGTTTTCCCCGGTCTCCCCCTGTATATTAAAAGCCGGGAACAATTTTATTGTGATTGGTGAGTCATAATCCCCAAAACTAATCATTTTTTACTATTGTACTTACGACCCAATTCTACCCATTCTTACATTTAATCCCAGTCAGCAAATAAACAGTTATCGGTTGGACCACGGAGTAGAACTTACACATGCACAACATTTATATAGAAAGTAGTTGAAAGTTGCATGCAGAGTCAAAATATATTAGCTAGCGAAACTCTACACCGTGTAATTCACCTCATCACGAAGCCGTCAACCAAGCATTCTGTACGTGAAACTAAGTAACTTTACGCAAAAATTATTGCTGGGAGACGACTTTTTTTTGGGGGGTGTAACATCATGTTTTGTGGTAGAACTCAATGTAACGCACTCAAAACATTGTGCTGATGGACGGATTGAATAGTACGGGGGTCGTGGAGGTGTTTAAAGTAAAAATCTTACATTAAATACTTGTATTTAAAAAAAATACTTGTCAAAAAGTTGGAACTTTGACACCTAATGTAACTAGAAGGTTCCCAGGTATGGTGTAGAACAAAAAAATGGTCGCAATGACACGGAGAACCAGTGCCTTTCGGCTTCGTTAAGAGGCGTTTTACACACTTTATAGATCTGATAGGTATCAGATATCCAAAGATGATAAAACAAAAACCGGCCAAGGGAGCCCCCTTAAATATTTCTTTTTTTAGTATTTGTTGTTATAGCATCAACAGAAATACATTATCTGTAGAAATTTCAACTGGCTAACTATCATGGTTCATGTGATACAGCCTGGTGACAGACGGACGGACGGACAGCGAAGACTCAGTAATAGGGTCCAGTTTGAACCTTTGGGTACGGAACTTAGATTTTGATACCCATCTAATGAGTGCAAATATACCCCTAACCATGCCGGAAGGAACTTGTTTTCACCGTCATTGTGATCTTTTTGTCTGAACCATACCTGGGAACCTGCTAGTTATGGAGATATTGAAGGTCAAAGTTCCAACATATTTTAAAAGTATTTTTTTATGCCTTAGTTTTACTTTAAATATCTCCACGACCCGCGTACTGTTCAATGCATACATCAACACAATGTTTTGAGTGCGTTACATTGAGTCCTACCTTAAAACGTAATACTTCCCCCAAAAAGAAGTCGTTTTCCAGCAATATGTTTTGCGTAGAACTTAATTGGATGTACAGAATGCTAGATTCAGGGCTTCGTGAAGGGTCTGTTAACCTTGTATAGAGTTTCGCTACTGTACCTACTGAACTGTTTTGGTAGTTTTTTTTTTTAATTTTTTTCAGTACTAACTTGACTTCACCACTACTTTCTTGCCAAACTACACCAAACCCTCTACATCCCTCTACTGGTGTCTCCTATCCCGCTCCCGCTCCCGATCCCGATATTTAACGTAAACCCTGTCTACTTGCACTGCGAAGGCATGAAGTAGATAACGTTTGCTGACTGAACAGTACCAAATCAACCACACCTTCGGTTCCGAATACATTTACCAAACAACAAATAACCCAAGTTTTTAAACTGATATGGTCACTAACACTTGAAACGGGATATTTACCATGCCGGGAACTCAAAACAAATAGTGGTAAATATCCCATTTCAAGTGGTATTGATAGACTAAACCCTCTACATCCGTCTACTGATGTCTCCTATCCCGCTCCCGATAGTCAACGTAAACCCTGACTACTTCACCTTCGTACTTGCGCTGCGACGGCATGAAGTAGAAGTCGGGATGCGCCGACAGGCCCGGCTCGGGACGCACGCCGCGCGGCAGTGAGTACGTCGAGCGGTCCGGACGGGAAGAGTAGCTGGAACACATTTGTGAAACGGTTAAATCGTTACCTTCTTCTGCCTGGTTATGAGGCGTACTATTATTATAAATGAAAAAGTTTGTGAAGATGGATGGATGGAAGTTTGTTACTCTTTCACTCGAAATCTACTGAACGGATTTGGATGAAATTTGGTACACGGGTAGTTGATAACATGTATTTACATATAGGACGATTTTTTTTTTACGATTCCTTGGGAAAATTACCGAATAACACAAGGTGTAGTTTTCAGGTGTCCCGTAGATGGCCAAATCCAAAAGTTGAGGAATAGTAAAAAATACTCAAAGGAGTCTCGAGCCCGATTTTGATGAAAACTAAAACTGCATCATTGTATTTTTGAAGAATAGACAGACATCGAACCCATCGGTTTAAACACACACATACTGTATTATTACCCCATACGATAGTGTCGCTAATAAGGACCAAATTCTGAGAAGAAATGACATAACCTAGTTTTCAATAAAATCGGACTTACAAAATGTATAGGGGTTGGTTGTTGACTCGTTTTATTTTCTAATAAAGGATTTTCGACCAAACGGGTGCTATGACTGGTGAGCCACTTACTACCCGACAGTAGTTGTCGGGTATTTCCATATACTCCTATGTTGCTGATCATTTTGTTATTGCGATTCAGATTGTTGATAATTATAACTTCTTCATTTGTGTCATAGATGGCGCTGTTGTATTTTTTGTATTTGTACTATGTTGCTGTAGTACTTTTTGGAGTGTGAAACATATTCATCACCACAGACAACGGCCCACCCTCGCCTTGATACCTGACATCTGCGCTCTTGATGGCCTTTTGACAGCATCAGCGAATTTTTAATCTATGTAAGTATCATTAATTTGACCGTACGCAAAATACGCGCTTTAGACGTGGAGTTGCGGAAACCAGCCCGCTATACAATACAATACAATCATTAATTTGACTTAATTATTCAGTTTTAAGCATTCATAAATTGTAACAATAATTTATGCAATGTCCACAAAAGTCACTAAATTATACATTATTCAAAACCAAAACAAAATAAATTCTATTTCTAATCAAAAAACGAATTAGCATTTGCAAGTTCTACATAAAAGAATAAACTTAAAAACAAAAACAATTTTCAAAAATTATTGTAAAATCATTTCGTATCAGGTAATAAAACTAATTACTTGTCGACCGTGACAGGACTCGAACCTGCAATCTTCGGATCCGAAGTCCGACGCCTTATCCATTAGGCCACACGGTCATGTATGAAACTGGGCGAAATTGTGAGAAGCTTCAGTACAAACACCCTTTGAATAGCCACCCCTTGTTAGGCTAGGACAAAGCATTGTAAACATTGCTCTATTGGTAGGTTTGTAGCTTTTACTGTCATGGTTTTAACGGTGATAATAGCTTGACTTTATTGACGGTGTTGCGAAAGGGTTGCAAATATATAATTTTGTTTGTGAAGATTCATTGGCAATTTTCTTACGATGTTTGCAAATTGCAAATCAGTATCAGTTTGTATATTAACGAAAATATGATTCGCGATCGTAAAATATATGTTGTACTAACAGCACTACAATCTATACCAATCTATACTAATTTTATAAAGCTGAAGAGTTTGTTTGTTTGCTTGAACGCGCTAATATCGGGAACTACTGGTTCGAATTGAAAAAATATTTAGTGTTGGATAGCCCATTCAGTGATGAAGGCTATATAAAATCAAGCTACGACCAACAGGAGCGTAGCAGCAATGAAAAATGTTACAAATTGCATCAGCCAATAGGGGATAATCCAAATTTTTTTTTCTTTGTCCGTCGGGTAGTTTATTGAAAAGTATTGGACACGTATTTTTTCTTTTTTCACGTGGTCATAAAATTACGGAGATATATTGAGTTGAAATGGCGCATGACGTCACATGTAGGTAAGTTTTATACCCACTTGTGACGTAGTAAGCCCCCACTCTCCAACTTTAATGAGTTCTAACTAAGTAATTTTTTGATATTTTGAGAAAACAAAAAATTCGTGTCTAATATTTTTGTATTACCTGTCTGACGGACAAAATAGAATGTAGTTTTCTTTACCCAGTCCGATCCCCTATTGGGTCAGCCAGTCATCAATAAAACTCTTTAAAAGTAGGAATGACGTTTTCATGAAATACTGACATTTGGGGCCAACACTAACTTATTGAATAGTAGGTACCTATGAATGATTTAAATTCTGCAAGTAAATATCTTTGACTTTCATTCTTCAAAATCGACTCAGTAGGTATTTCAGGGGTTACAAAACAAATGATACAAACATACATAGGCTTCTTAAATCATAACCTTTCCTTTTGGCTTTGCTGTAGTCGGGTAAATATCAATGAAAGGTCAGGAGTGGATAGAAGAGTAGGACTGGAACGAAGTCACCGCTCAGGTGCGGCGCTCCAAGCAGACTGACGCGGATACAAATCAATATTTCATACGAACCGACGACGACTGCTTTTAAACTCGCGAAACCTTTCTGGTGAGAAGTTACTTTATTTTTTTTCTTTTGGTTCAAAGTCAGGGAAGCCACATTACCCCTGAGTGTTCAAGAAATAGTATCAAAATAAACTCACCCATACTGTCCACCTCCCCTAGGCCGCTGTAGCGACCTCGTCTCGTGGTAGTACTGCGCCGCGCTGTTTGGATGCTTCGGCGTCATCCTACCGTTGGTCCCGTGACCGTTGGCCCCATGACCGTTGGCCCCGTGACCGTTGGCCCCGCGCTCATGCGTATGTTGGCCATTGGCCCCAAGCGGCATATGCTGACCGTTTCCTCTCATTTCATGTTGACTGCTAGGTCTGTGTTGTCCGTTGGGCTCATGTTGATTAGGTTTCCCAGTCTTGCCGCTAGAGGGCGGCCTGTTGTCGCTGGGGGGGCGAGGGGGGGGCGGGTCGGTGGGACGGAGGGGGGTGGCTCTGTGCCGGAGGGGGGCGGTAGACGCTGTGCTGTTGTATTTGTCGTCGTTCTCGAATGGTTCGAAGGCGTAGTTCGTGTTCGCGTTCGAATAGTCCTTCCATGCTGAGTTGGGAATCAGTTGGTCCTAGAATAGAGGGTTTTTTTATTAAATTTTTACTTCAAAGTAAATGTGCTCTTCTGGGAAAATTTTTAAGAAACCTAAAAGTGAAAAATATCGTAAAGTGTGCTTTTCTTTTTTTGGATCAACATCCATCTAGGCTGAGGATTTGCTGATGGAGATCAGCCTCTAATGTTCCCACTGATGGGATACAGGTATACTCTCTATGAGAGGGAATGGGCTGTAATCCACCACGCGGGCCCAGTGCGGGTTGGTAGATGTCACATGTCTTCGAATTTTTAGTTCCAGGCATGCCGGTTTCCTCACGATGTTTTCCTTTACCGTTTTGAGAGCAGCGGTGATGAAATAAATTACACAAAGTAATGCGCCTGCCTGGGTTCGAATCCACAGCTAACTGCTCGTAAGTCGCCATGCCACCGCCGCTGATAGAGATCAGTTCAGAAGGTCATAAAATACATCTCCATCATCCGTCTGATCGGACAATTCAGCGTTTTCAATAAAGAGCTTCACATGTCCTCTCTTCATCCTTGTACAGTGTACCTTAGTGTTCTGTGCCGCAGTGCCGCTGCGGTAGAGCGTGCAGCCGGCCTGCAGCAGTGCGACGAGTACGAGCGCGGCGACACATCCCACCACGACGTACAGTTTGGTCTCCGCCATGCCGAAGAACGTGCGCGCGTTGCCGGGAAACTCTTCTGTGGGACGCTCTGATACTACTGTTGGTTGAAACGATAATGTTACAAATAGGGAAACTTCGATTCATTTCAAAGAAGTGAAGAAACCATTTTTGGTCAAGTGTTGTCGCTGAGCTGAAGGAAATTATGATTTTTTCAGGGAAATATAAATATTAGTAGATGCGCACGTCTATTATATAATATATACGGTATGAACCTAATGCCTTTCAGTATAAAACACGAAATTTAAAATTTAGCGGACCTCAAAAATAATCTGTGGTCTTGAAAATAACCCGTTGCCCGGGAAACGTATCAAATTATTTATTTTAGTTTGCTCTAGTTAAGACACTCATCACTTCTGTAGAGTCAAAAAAATTATCTAGTGTTCCATACATTTTGAGAAAAAGCTGTAAGGAAAATAAAACGATGAAAATCAAATTTTTAAGTGAAACTCCTTATGCGACTTCCAACAAGTTTAACGTTCTAATGGAGGTGGAATATTTTCTATTACCCACTAAGAGATGGCAGTATTATTGTGACTACGTAGTTCTACTAGGTACATTCGACTCTGCGGTGTGACCAGCCTTCGCTCAATTTCCATGAGTAGAATAACCTCGATAAACTTATGTATATAAATAATACAATAAGAAAACAACATAATATTATTTAGTCCCTCAATAAAATAACGGGAGTGAATACGTGACACTCGAGCGCATGCGTGTAGTATTATGAAGTTTCACTTCTTCCGCGCGGAGGGACTTCACGGACTATTTTTTTTTTTAGAATGATATACCAAAGTGGTAACTGTTTTGGCATCACTCCGCTACTGAATGTCGAAGTTTGAAATGTCAAAGTATTTTAGTTGTAAAGTAAAGGATCTCGATGTACGCCAGTTCGAAAGTTCACTGGCGCGAAGTATGCAAGGCCGACGTATCGTTAGTCAGAAAGCACAATTGTTAAAGAGCGAGCGAAGCGAGCTCTGGACTTGGGGGACCCCGACTCGGACAGGTTAGGTCCGACATCCCCTTCGTGTTAGATTACTGTAAACCCTGCAGACAGAAATAGGAGCCCCGCGTAGCGGAGCTACGTCGACTATGCTTTTAGGGTTTCTAACTAACGATACGTCGGCCTTGCATACTTCGCTCCAGTGAACTTTCGAACTGGCGTACATCGAGATCCTGTACTTTAGAACTAACAAATGTCGACATTTCAAACTTCGACATTCAGTAGCGGAGTCTTTTCGCTTCCGTGTTCTTTCCTCCATATATGTATCGTAGGTATGTCCATATGTTGTACACTCACAGCTGACAGGCTCGAGCACCAGGAAGTCCGGATCCACGTGCAGCGCGCCGACGCTCCCGCGCGCGAGCACGACGCGCACCACGCGGCGCCAGCGCGACGCGCCCGTCTCCTCCGTAGCGTTGTCCGCGTCCAGCGCGCGACCGCTCAAGCCCTCGATGGAGTTCAACTCGATGGACTTCAGAGTTAGTTCTGCGATAATGGCCTTAGTTTCGTTTCTGTGAAGAAAAGGTACGGTGTAGTATTCTGTGTACAGTTTTAATTCAAAGATCAGACTTTTAGACCAAAAGAAGCTAACACCTACTATCGCTTACTAAATGCAACAACAACAGATAGCAAAACGTTACCATTTAACGAAACGAAGCCCTGCCCTCCGAGCTACCGGCAACTAAATACTTGAGCGTATTCTCAAGTTGTAATTTCGAACACAAACATGCCCAAATCCAAACACATTACGAGGAATCATCGCTTGCAGGCAATTTTGAACTCTACTCTAGACCGATATACAGAAGTACTGACTGCATGAACCCGTTGACGGCGAGTCCATGGTAGCCCTTGTTCCGTGCGAGCTCGGCGGCGAGACTGTCGGCGACCTGCCGGCTGAGCTCGTCGTACTCCTGGCTGCCGGCCGCGGGCGGCTTGAAGCTGTCGCCGAGCCCGGTGATGCGGATCAGGACTGTGTATGAGGACTGCCCCGGGAGGATCGCTTCCGTTGTTATTTCTTCTTCCGCTGGCTCTGTGAGGGGAAATTAATTACATATTAGTATATTTTTTGCATATTTTATCAATCTTAGACAAACTCGTCAGTGCATAGATCTTCGGGAGACCATCCATTTTAGATACTGAAATTAAGAGCTAGTACAGTGCTGTTAATTATGCTCTTTAAACTAGACATCCTCTTTAACTCCGTCATTTTCCCACACTGGAATAAGAGTAAATTAATACTGCTTTAAGACGTCACAGTAACCCCCAGGTGCAAAACTTACACTACCGGAAAAGTCCACTATTGATACAGCTCCGAGAAAAAATATTTCATTGAAGTGATGAATTCCCATTAAATTCCCTGAAGTAATGTAAGAAATTAAATTGATGACGTAAAGAATGCCTATACTGTTTTCTCTGTGAAAGATAGATCTATTCTAAGCAAATCGAATGAAAAGAAATTTTTCATAATTTTTTTTTTTTTAATGAGTTGTTTCCTACAAAAGTGCAATACCTACACGTAAAAATGTCTCTTCCATCCTGTATGATTCACTTACCAGGTCCACAAGGCCTGATGCAGACTCTCTCGTCAGTGACGAAGGGCGTCTGCATGTGCTTGCTGGTGCGCTTGTTGACCGGGTCGAAGCCGCCGCCGTGGGTGATGAACATCATGTACAGGCACTGAGTGTCCGTGAACGCTAGGTCCTGCCACAAATTGGAATAAGTTATTAGCGAAATGAGAAAAAAATAAAAACCGGCCAAGTGCGAGTCGGATTCGCGCACGAAGGGTTCCGTACCATCCTAACTAATATTATAAATGCGAAAGTAAGTTTGTTTGTTACCTTTTCACGACTAAACGGCTGATCGGATCTTGCTATATATCATCACGCTACGACCAATAGGAGCGGAGCAGCAATGAAAAATGTTGCGAAAACGGGGAAAATGTGACGCAGACGAAGTTGCGCGGGACAGCTAGTTATTTATAAAAACGAGCAAAAAAAACAAGCCCCCTTAAACATTTATTCTGTTTTTAGTATTTGTTGTTATAGCGGCAACAGAAATACATATTCTGAAGAAATTTTAACTGGCTACCTATCACGGTTTATGAGATACAGCCTGGTGACAGACGGACGGACGGACGTACGGACGTACGGACGGACGGACGGACAGCGAAGTCTCAGTAATAGGGTCCCGTTTGACCTTTGGGTACGGAACCCTAACTAGTTGCGGAACAAAAATACGCAGTTGTTAGGTAGAAAATATGCCATATTTCTTGTTTGCAAAAAATAACATCACGCCACTTATCTCCAAAGAATTAAGCAGAGGTATATCTAATAGTACACCCACATTTCGCCAGTAATGTTTAAGTCCCGTGTAATAGCCTGGTGGATGGCAATAGCCCCTGCTATTGCCATCAACCGGGAATGAACCCAGACTCCGTGGCTGCTACTGAGAACTTCCTGGTGGAAAAACCCAATAACACTTCGCTCAACCCGAGTATCGAACCCAGGACGTCATGCTCAGCAGTCAGCGTGACTGACGCATACTAAGCCCAAATACAAAATAGGATATTGTCGAATATAATCACATGACGTAGTATGCGCTAACATATAACGTCATCAGCTGTTTATAGCGTTACGGTTGTTTTATTTGACTTCACGCACAGAGTGTTATGAGAATTGCTAATAACATCTCAAACACTGAAAAAGTGGCTATTTGGTATGCGTCAGATTGTCATCATCTGCCTAGCCTTTTCCCAAACATCTTGGGATCAGCACCCAGTCTAACCGGATGCAGCTGAGTACCAGTATTTTACATGAAGCGACTGCCTATCTGACCGCTACAACCCAGCAACTGGATAATACGATACCCCTTGGTAAGACTGGGTGTCAGACTTTTGGTATCTGACTACTCGCAACGATTGTCAAAGATATACAAATGACAGCCGGGACAGAAAACTCGGTATGTAAATATGGTCCCGTCCACCCGTCCACTCCACGGACCAACCTCGGCAAGCACGGCTTAACCTTAAAGATCGACCCATGCGGCTGTTGTTATTTAGCAACGAGCTCCCCCGGTTGTATGTTGATGAAAATATGATTCGCGACCGTAACAAACTGTGGCTTTACAGGATTACAGCCATTTACCCTGGCGCTTTCACTATATCCTATTTATTTAGTTTCGAATTGTTTTATGTTATTGAAATGATGAATAAATGATAGATGAGAATTGGATGCAAAACGGAATAAAAAAGCCTATAAAACTTAATTTCGAAAATACTAGTCTCTGTTTTACCGGAAAAAAAACGAAACAGGCATGAAGCGATTTAAAACCACCGTTTAATCATAACAAATGCAACTGTTGAATCTAAAATTAAATACCAAACTGTATCAATAAAAAGTTAACTTGATTTTTTGTTTGAATACAATGAGTACTTTCAAACGCACTGGCACATGCGTCGGTGGTGTAATGGTCAGCATAGTTGCCTTCCAAGCAGTTGATCCGGGTTCGATTCCCGGCCGACGCATATATTTTTGCATTTTGTTTCAATATTTTGATTAGTAGAATGACATGCTGACTACCAAGCGATACACGTTATTTTAAATGGCTTTGATTTATACAAGTTCAGATTAAATTAACTAGCGAAATTCAACTGACTTGAAGGGTTTCGATGTCTTAACATGATAAAACAAGAAAATAATTATTAAAGGATTTTTTTGTGACAATAACGGTAGATACAGTAAATATTATATTAGTTTTGAGAATCCGTAAAAGCCGGTCAAGTACGTGTCGTACTCACACGCACAGAGGGTTCCGTACTACCAAACAATATAATAAAAATATTTTGAAGGCTCATTCATATGTTGTATTGTTACATTCAACAGCAAAACTAAATTTGTTTTTCATAGTATATCAATGTAAAACAAAGTTACTGCTGCAGTTTGATCAAAAAGTCCCATATCTCAAAAACTAAATACTAAATAATTTTCAAACTAATTTTCATTGAAAGTTTTTTTTTCTTTCTACAATCCTATATTTTTCAGAATTTTCCACCTCTTACTTGAGAAATTAGAGGGGGGCACAAACACATTTTACCACTTTGGAAGTGCGTATCTTTTAAATACATTGACTTTGAGAAAAAATGTTTTTAGGTATGTACCTCAATGTAATTTTTAAAGACCTTTCTAAAGACACTCCGCACGTCCGATGCTGGACATACCCGCTTGTATAGGTTTGGTGTTTTTTTTTCCATAATATATGGGGAGCCCCCTTATTCTTTATTTTTTTTTATAAATATTATAAAGCGGTTAACAGATACATCTACCTAGCAAGTTTCAACTGTGTACGACACACGCGCGTCTCATTTCTAATTCTGTACATAATTTTGAATGTACTTCTCAGTTTATACAGTCCACTGCCTTTAATTTAAAGTCCAAGTTAAGACCCTAACAGTCCTTATAGTTTCGAAATAAAGTGGCTGTGACATACGGACGGACAGAAAGACAGACATGACGAATCTATAAGGGTTCCGTAGCCGAATGGCAAAAAACGGAACCCTAAAAATGTTGTTTTGTCGTGTTATACCACCCAACGCGACTGCAAAGGTCACGGTTAACCATTTTTTCTAAAAACCTGCGGTCATTGATTCTCCAAAGGATTATGTATTTTTTGTTTGAGTACATATTCGATAGGTACCCGATTTATCTTGTTACATATTTATTACTAGCTGTCCCGCGCAACTTCGTTTGCGTCACATTTTTCCCGTTTTCGCAACATTTTTCATTGCTGCTCCGCTCCTATTGGTTGTAGCGTAATGATATATAGCTTATGTCCTTCCCCGGGTTGAAATCTATCTTCTTGCCAAATTTCATTAAGATCCGATCAGCCGTTTAGTCGTGAAAAGGTAACAAAAACAAACAAACATACAAACAGAGTGACATTCGCATTTATAATATTAGTATGGAAATCTGTCGAGTTTCTGGCAAAAAATAGAAAAGTATGCAAGAAGACATGCTTCGCCGACCGGAAATGAATTGGGATAAGGGCAAGCGATAATGATGATATTATATCTGTCGAGTTTCGCTAGCTAATTCAATTGACCCCTGTACATCATGCCTCCTACCTTCTGGTCTCCCGTGTTCCTCTTCCTCACAAAGCTGATCGTGGTGAGTCCGTCCGCCATGCTGCCACTCTCCTGCGTCAGGTCCTGGCGAGGGTCCACGCGTGGTGCGGAGTAGCCTGACACCCACGTGTCCATCAGGAACGGTCGGCCTGAACGGCCGTCTACCCAGCCTATCACGGCGTCGGATTGGGACTGAGGACAGAGACAAATGGTTGTTTATTAACACGCTTTTGACAGTAACATGCTTTTGATAGAATTAATCATTAATAAAAAACCTAAACGAAATAAGGAGTAAAAGAAAAATAAAATAACGTGGAACTTTAAAAAACAAAACAAGATCAACATTCAATCCAAAACGAACACTATTTTCAAACTTTTTTCGTTTGTAGAAAATAGCAGTTAAAAAAAAAACCTACATTATTTTGGTATATCTTGCTGGAACGTGGATACGCGAAATAAAATAAAGTTATCTAAAAAAAAATACGCGTGATGTTTAAATTGAATTTTTATTTCATGCTTTTTAAAATTAAATTATTTTTCTTAGCCTTGACTGTCCCACTCCTGGGCATAGGTCTCCTCCCATTCCTTCCACTTTGCTCGGTGTTGCGCCTCTTCTCGATAATTAACGAAAACAAGGAAAGATATGAATATAAAGAAAAACTTGAGATTTTCGGTTGGAGAGGGGGTGTGCAGTCTACCCTCTTGGAGATGCCCATGGTGACAAGTAACAAGAATTCAAATTTCCAATGAACTAGACCCGTAGAAGTTGTTTATATCCCTTCATCAACTAGAAAAGAGGTGATGAGCTTCAAACGGCTGAGCAGATTTTCTCGAAATATAGCCAAAAACACTCTCGATCAAAATACCTTTCAAATGATACCAATTTTATCAAAATCGGTTCATCCGTTTGGGAGCTACGATGCCACAGACAGACACACAGATACACACGTCAAACTTATAACACCCCTCTTTTTTGGTCGGGGGTTAAAAATAGACTTCTGTTTTGCCGTCAATAGCGTACAAATAATAAAACAAAATTAACACGAATTTTGTTATAATATTCTGAGTTGTGTGTATTGCAAAAGAGTTTGAATGAGTGTGAAGAAAACTACCTACCACGCAAGGTCTTCGAATTTTTGGTTCTCAGACCTGTTGGTTTCACCGTTCTGAAAGCATGTAACTCACCATCTTCTTGTTATCACTGAACCCGATGCCGGTCCAGTGCTTGGTCTGCCTGGTGCTGACGGTGAAGCGCACGGAGTCCTTGCCCCGCACCTGCCCCAGGTACTGCCAGCTGGCGACGTACTCGCACGACGTGGCGTTGTGCGGGTCGCAGTCCGCGGGCAGGCGCCACTGTGCGCCGCACATGTCCGGGAGCGGCAGGATGCCGCCTGTTACTGACACCTTTGTTTCTTCTGGAAATTAGACAAGGTCCTATTAAGAAGGTGTTTATTGGAAGTCAATTTAGGATTTTGAAAAAATAACTAATGAAGGCGAAAACTGAAACTACCAGAAATAGGGCAAAGGAAAACTAAGGCTTATTAAAGTGAAACTTTTATTACATCGTCTCAAACTTTTACGTCTGTGTGTGGCATGTCGCGTGACGCTCGGCCGCGGGGTAGGGACAAAGTGATTACATTTTTTCCTTTTAATTAATACTAAAATGCCTCTAACTACTAACTGAAGGGACAAGAAGTAATGACCAAGATATGACGATGATGCGGTCTAGGAACACGCTTGCCTAGTAGAAACCGATTGACTCGAACTTTGAAGAGATCCCAATGATAATGATCAGGGAACAGATAAGCCGGCAGTTAATAGTTATTTGTGCAACAAGAGAGCAAAGTCGTTTTTTGCTGCGAGTGCTGATTTTGAATCCTGAGCGTGGCGAGGGATTCAAAGGCACGAGATGCAAAAAACTTTGCTCTCGTGTAACACACATAACTTTTCACTTCAGCAGCGAAAACACTTTAGGAGATAAAATAATAAACAGAAATTGATTGAAATAACTATTTATTGTGAATCAAAATAATTAACATTATAGATGATCACCTCGTCTGTGATAAATCTAAAAAATAATATAGCAACACCGTCTCCGGAAAACTGCTTGCGCCCTTTGTAAGTCTCGTTGAAGACATGGTATGCTTTCAGATATTTCTTGCGAGACTTCTCAGGTAGGAAACTTAATTCTGCATTAATAACTGTCTTGTTGTTTTAACTCTTTTGGTGTTACAATACCTGTTCTCGTCGCTAGTGTCACTCATATTTTACGATTATTTTATTATTTTTATCATAATCAACTCTTTACGCCAGCCACTATTTTTTTCCCGCTCTTTTATTTAAATTAAGGCGTGTTCGGAAATAGCACCCATGATATTTTGTTATTCAAAATATATTACGTAACATTATTGAAACTAGAAATAAATATTTACAGGTTAAATATCAGTTTTATTTGCAGTTAATACTTACTTATTTTCGTTTAAATACAACAATAAATTAAAAATTCAATAAATTACATTATAAGACATTTTTGCAAAATCTCTTTAGTTAGTACGAAATTCCGAACGTGTTCGAATTCAAAAACGGAACTTCGAAAGGGCTGGTCTTTGTGTCTCTCTCTTTCACATGGGCGGGAAAGAGATACAGTGTGAATGTTTCGAATTGTATGATTAACCCAAGGCTGAATAAGAAATTCAGGGCTTTCTGAAAAAAATAATTAAAAAGTTACTTTGTCTCACTCAGTGAGCAAAACCGCATTTTGCTCACTGATTACAGGCAGCAAAACCTACATGTTTGAGCTACTGAAGTGAAAAATATAATATCTCACCGAAGAAGTTGATGCTAGCGACGCCTCTCTGCGCGCCATGTCCGTGGTACTTGAGCTCGTCGACTCTGTAGAAGTCGCCCGTGGCGGCGGTACCGCGCTCCAGGCCGGAGGGCGGCGAGTGCACGTAGTGGCCGGGCTCCTGTCCGCGCGCCCAGATCACGTGCATGGCGTCGTCTACTATGGAGTGGTCTGTCGGCTCTTTGGCCTGGAAGAGATCGGTTAGTTTGATTAGCTTTCAAAGCAATGTGACTAGCGTCAAGACTTCAAGAGAGACGCGCGTGAGTCTCTTGTCTCTTTGGGTGAATACCGTCGCTCCACAAGTCACTTCATGTTGACTCAGGCCCTCAATCACACCAACACCCGTATCTATAGTCAAGTGGAAGTTTGAGCTTAACGTATTTATGCAATTATTTACGAAGTAAGAACCATCAAAGAATATTACTTGAATGCTATGAATTATTACTTTTAACAGAGAGAATTAAAATTATTTCTCAAATAATGACTTTTACTCAGACTGTGTGATACGGGTGTAAGATTCAATTTTGAATAGAAACAAGTGAATCTGAAACTGTTACATGGGAATTCTCTCGGTGAGGGAGTCCTCTAAAGGTAGACATACACGCTAGCGTATTCCCAACAGGTTTTCCTGTTCATGTACCCCCGTTAGTTAAGCTTGTGCTACTAGAGGACTGTACAGTTTTGCAACATAGATGCTCCGGTTTACCTGTACAGTTCAACTGCACAAAGTCTGTCAGGTACCCCTAACGTGTATGGCTATCAAGCTTCTTTCTTTTATTTGTTTTTCCCGCAGTCACTCTCGCTAGATGGGTGTCGCTTGAAGGTATAGCTCGTGGAGTGGTTAAGAGGTAAGAGTGATTTAGCAGTTGATAAATGCTCGTTTTATCGTGAACATAGACCATCGGTTTCCATTGGGTGCGACCAGAGTCAGGAAGGAGACTAATGAAACTAGCTGCGACGGAAACTGTTTTTGACGATTTAATTTATTCGACACGGGGCAAAGAAGAAATGACAGAAATATTTAGTTAAGTTTACTTATTACTCCAACGTAATAACTTCAGAACATGCGTTTAGGTTAACTTATAACCACGACGTTTATTTTTGCAGCAAAATCAGTCATTCAGAAAGTGCAATTTCGCCGTCAACTTTCTGCGCCATAACCATTCCGTCCAGGCAATAAGAACCTCAAATCAATCAAATTAGGTGTAGCTTTGGTCTTACCTTGATCTTCTTCCTGAACAAGATGGTGGTGACTCCGTTCTCTTCATACCCGGACGCCGCCGTGATGTCGTCGTGACCTCCCCAGAACGTATCCACGCGGGGAGTCGACCTTAAAGAATAAGATGTAGGTTAAGTTGATACTTTAACCTACTATTGTGATTATGCAATGAATTCATCTAGCAAGCCTATGATCCCAAACGTCACTATGCTGGCATGACAGCATTGCTGAAATGAACCTAACAATTTATGACACCTTTGACGCACCACCTACTTTTTGCAGCAAAATGGGCGAATTACATATTGACGTCACAATTTCTAATTCAGACGTACGCTTGGGTAGGTGGCGTGTCCTACCGGAAGCATCTTGTGATCTTCTTTAAACGCTTAAACATCGTGTGTTGGGAAAAAAAATGCATGTTTCCTACAAAAAAAAATACCATACCTTTCTGATACACGCTGTTTATCGCTATTTTTTCGCTATCAACGTTCAGCAAATTGTCTAAACCACTGATCGCCGATACTTAAGTGTCTGCTACGAGTTCTCACCTGTCTCTAGTATAGTAGTCGAGCACTCGATGGTAGTTGCCCTTGGCGGTGCCGATGACGATGTCGGTGCAGTCCATAGGGTTGAAGTCGAACTTAGGGACGTACTCGTGCTCCGGGAAATAACCTACAATGTACATGATGTTTTATATCATGTCATGATGCAGATGGGAACTATAATTTTGGAAGAAGTGAACCAAATAGTTTTGAGATTGCCCTAAGTAACTGCACTGCTTTGGAATTAAAACCCTGACAGTAGTCGCAGGATTTAAAAATAAAGCTAGAGACTATTGCAGATAGGTGAATAAACCCGGTTTCGGCCTTGGTTTCCTATAGGACCCGGTTTTCCCCGGTTTTACTATGGGACCGAAACCGGATTTCGATACCCTATTTGCAATAATTGCAAAGGGTTAAAGATTATATTTTAGAATACGAAGATATATTTTTTTTAATGATAACATCTATGGACCTAAAATGAATAGACATCTACACACGAAAGGACTATGTTGATAAAAAAGTGATTTTAAACTGCATAGAATTTCCAGAAAACAGACTCCCATTACTTCTACAGCATGATAGGTATATACACGGTATAGGTACTACAAACGTCTTACCAATTCAGGAAACCAGCCTAAACCAACGGTTAAATGTTAATATTACCTGATGTATGTACAGCAGAACACCTAAGTTTAAACACATTCGTACAAAACAGAAGTCCAATAATAGGTACTCGTAATAAACATAAATAAGTACCTCTTCCTTTTTATGAAGTTGGTTAAAAAGGTGTCAAGAGTAAATAAGTACCAGTAAAACTAAAAGGTTAACAAAGGAATAGATTGATGACTGAAACGATATAAAACAAGAGAACACAGGGGAAGAAGATATGTCAGTTAAGAAAAGAGATCGTACGAAAATAGTTTTTATTATTAAAGGAATAGGATATCAGGAAAAAGGAATTGAGGTGGCACCCAAAAGCCCGGCTAAGCTAAGAAAATATTAAAGCAGAAAATTGAAAGATTTGTAAGCGAATATTACTACCATGCAAGAATCTCTTTCTCGCATGCAAGAGTCAGATGTGATAGATGAAATGAAGATTGTTTATCAGTGACAATTATGTGATAAGTATTGATATAATTTTTTTAAATAAATAAATAAATAGGGCATGAATATTGGAGGCTTAATATGTGACACTGAAATATTTATTTATTATTTATTTTATGATTACAGTGAGATATGGCATCTTTAGCATTGATTGAAGCAGAATGCAACTATAGGTTTGACAAAGATAGGTAGCTGGTGGAGGTACCTTATTCTAAACAAATTACTTAATAGTATACACACGGCGACACATGAAGCATTACATATCCAGTATTACCTGACCTCACTTTGTAGGAGCTTCCCGTACAATGAGAGATGACCGTATACCGGTTTTCATAGCTTGATTTGTCGTTGTGCGTACCCTAATAGGGACCAAATTTTAGTACTGAATATATTTTACTTGAAATTATAGCTCTCAACTTTCTAATTTTTGGTACTTATGCAGATAGGTATTCATTTCCAATATTCATGCCTTAAGTTCTACAATAGTATGATACCAGTCAAAATAATCATCCATTTCTAGCCTATTACACACAAAAAGAAAGCATAAAATATAGGTGTTAAACACAAAAATGTTTAATTACATAATTATTGACAAGTGCAGCAAGTTGCTATACAAATATATCTAATTTATATACAAACACATTCATTGGCATTGTTTTTTTTTTATTTTTTTAAACTTACAGGTTTCAATGTCAAAATATGGCAAATAGACATCAAATAGTTAAGTAATTAATGATACTTTGAAAGTTGTCATCTACTCTTTGTAATGAACGTGAATGAATAAGATCATTTCCTTTAAGTCGTCAAATTCTTAAATATACCTCGTAATTACCAACACGCTGTTGTTGTTTATTGACAGGTGTAATTTTGTTTCCGATTTCTTAATAAACTCTTGTGTCAGTGTTTCAATAATTTATAATACGTACAATTTTTTTATTATATTTTTTTACACTAAGATGAATTCGGTTGTACCGATTTCTCTGTACAATCAATACCAATGAACGCGTAAGAGAGTGCAAAGCATGTGGCGTTACCTGCTTCATCTGTAAGTCCCTTCACTAGCAATGTCTCAGGTTCCAATGCTGCGATAGGTTCAATGGAAGGTTCGGGAGAGGGTTCGGGTTCAGAACTGGGTTCAGGCTCGGAACTTGGTTCAGGCTCAGAACTAGGTTCCGGCTCGGAGGTAGGTTCTGGCTCGGATTTGGGTTCTGGCTCAGATTTGGGTTCTGGCTCAGCTTTAGGTTCTGGCTCAGATTTGGGTTCTGGCTCAGCTTTAGGTTCAGGCTCAGATTTGGGTTCTAGCTCAGAAGTGGGCTCTGGTTTGGGTTCCGGCTCAGAAGTGGGCTCTGGATTGGGTTCCGGCTCAGAGGTCGGTTCTGGGTGGGCAGAAGGCTCAGAAGCGGGTTCAGGATGAGAACTTGGCTCCGGACTAGGTTCTGGCTCTGAACTAGGCTTTGGGCTAGGTTCAGGCTCGGATGTCGGTTCGGGTTCGGGTTTCGGTTCGGGTTCTGCAGTCGGTTCGGGTACAGAAGTCGGTTCTGGCGTGGGTTCAGGGGTTGATCTAAGTTCAGCTAACTGTTTAGACTTTGGTTTGAACTTTGGCTTAGTTGCAACTTTTGGTTTGGGCTCTACACTGGGTTTGGGGCTAGGTTCCGCACTGGGCTCGGGAGTGGGTTCGGCACTAGGTTCGGGGCTAGGTTCTGGTTCAGAAGTGGGTTCGGGAGAGGGATCTGGCTCGGCGGAGGGTTCTGGTTCGGAAATGGGTCCTGAAGTGGATACAACAGAGTGTTTATGGGATTTAAGAGCTGTTGTAGTGCCCGAATCTGTAAAAATAAGTCATCATGCAGCATCATATATACATTACAGCTTGTTCCGACGCTAACTGATAGTTTAGATAAAATATGTGTAAATTATTAATTATGTGGGTTCTGAAATTCGATTCTAAATAAATAATTGGAATAATAAAATTCAGCCCACGTATTCACAAACGCTCGGATTCGATTTCGATTCGGAAAGTCGCATGTCTATCTCGCTCGGTTTCGTAATGCCAAAACAAGATAGACATACGACTTATCGAATTGATTCCGAATGCGAACGTTTGTGAATAGGGGGCCAGAACCTAGGTACCTATCGATTATCATATTATTCAAATATTTTTTACTGTATGACACAAATAGATTTAGTGTATTGATTCATAGGTTAACTTCAACTAAAAAGTAAGAAAACATAACTATTAGACTAAGTTAAATTTGTCAATCCAGCCATTTTATGGTAGTTTCAAAAATAATTTTGAATTTCTGTTTAAAAATAATTTGAAATTTTAATCTGAGTAGCGTGAGGCACACAATAGAACAGAATATTTTGTCACAATTCTCATAACTAAGTTTTTTTGACCTCGGAGGCCTTAAACGAAGTAAATTTCTTTATTTTCTAAAGGTAGGTGGCGAAACAAACATTCAAAGGTAACACGTGATGTTTTGGCTATTCCACAATTCTTCAGAGCGTCTGTTACTTTGTACGCGCTCTCCACAACATAATTCACATATCAGATAGCGGCAGAACTTGAATAAAATATCGCAGTTAGTAGCCTGGTATTGCTATAATTATAATAAAACTAGTGCATAGTGTCGCTTGGCTGTGTGGCTCGTTTAGCGTAGTGTTAAGTGTGGTGCCGTATTTGTATAGTGAGGTTTATGGGACTTACTCGTGGGCTCCGTTACTGCGCGCTTTTTACGTCCTGTAAAAGGTTTCTTGTGTTAATTATTGGTAAAATTGTGTTTTATAGGGAAAAAAGCAATATAAACTTGTGGCTGAAGTATTATACAGGCTTGTGGAACGCTTCGACATTAACTATATACAGAGTGTATTCATGGTAACCGTTTGTGCATCGGTGCCTCTTCCACCCTGTATTATAACTGATTTTTTTTAAAGAAATTAACTTTTAGGTCTTATCTCTATGTTTTTTAGGTCTATCTTTCGCCTCAGAATAGAGACTTTACTTGGAAAACATTGGTAAAGACGATAAAAATTATAATGCAGAAAGTGCAGAAACCGAATTTGATTTGCTCACTGCTTACATTCAACTAAAAACTAAAAGAAATCGTATTGATCGGCATATTTAAAAACTAGCTGCTGCTCGCGATTTCGCTGGTAATTTTGATGAGTTTTTTCAGGTATAAATTACACATTAAAACCTTTCTCTTAAATCATTATGTCTATTGATGAAAACCGCATTAAAATCTGTTGCGTAGTTTAATAGATTTGTGTACAGACTGAAGACAGAAGTGACTTTGTTTTATACAATGTAGAGTAGTCCTTACCTTTAGAACTAGACACCTTGTAAGACACACTAGTCTTCACCGTGACATCGTTGCCAAGGTTCTTGAAATCAATCCCATCGAGTGAATGCATGGCAACTCTCTTATTCCGATTGTCATTCTCAACCACCTTCGTCGGTTCCGGTTCCGCAGTTGGTTCCGGGACAGAAGTCGGTTCCGGCTCAGAAGTCGGCTCTGGCTCAGGTTTCGGTTCGGGTATAGCACTGGGTTCTGGCTCAGAAGTCGGTTCCGGTACAACACTAGGTTCCGCCGTCGGTTCTGGGCTAGGTTCGGGTTCGGATGCCGGTTCTGGTTCTGCACTGGGTTCCGGTTCTGAGCTAGGTTCTGGCTCCGAACTGGGTTCTGGCTCCGCTTTTGGTTCGGGATGTGGTAGTGGCTCGGTTTTTTGTGTGGTTACTGTAAAATTAAGGATTAAACTTACAATGTCCGAATATATCCACAAGGATCATTTTCTTTTAAGACATAACGTCATCATCACACCAGTAACCCCCGAAGGGTTAGGTAGAGGTGTAACTATTAGTAATTACACCCCCATTTAGCCAGTTATGTTTAACTCTCATGTAATAGGGGACGAGCCTATTGCCATCAACTGGGCTCAAATCCGGACTCTGTAGCTGTTATTGAGAAATTCCTCAAGGAAAATCCCAATATCACTTTGAGCTCATGCTCAGCAGTCGATTGCGACCGACGAGGCAGTCATTTAAAACTTAATGAAGGAACTTAATAATGAAATGATTACCTTTAGAATCCATAGGGGGACCTAACACCGGGAAGTTCTTGCACTGCTTGGTCAAACCACTCGGGCGCCAACCAATACCTGACATAAAAGAATGAGAAAATGGTTTTATTATTTATTAAAGTGAAACTTTTATTACATCGACTTTTTCGTATGTGTGTTGCATGTCGCGTAACGCTCGGCCGTAGAGTATCCCCTTAATGGAATATTATTCCAAACATTTTTGGTTAAATGTCTATAGTGTGAAAAAAAGTTTCGAGCATTGTGTGGCTTCATAAAACCACACAATGCTTTTTTTTTAATTATGTAAACACAAAATACTTAATACGGCATTACATAAAAATAGAATAAAAAAACACACATGTACTGTTTATTTCCTGAGAAATTTCTTCCAGAAGGCCTACGAGAGGAAAGTTTTATATTCATGTTTCCTCATGAAAATAGACAAACCGACGACTTTTGGGGTAGGTACGTTCTAAAGTGCACTATTTTTTGTTAGCCTATATTATCCCATTGCTGGGCAAAGGCCTCCCCCATAGCTTTCCACTATTCTCTTCGCAGAAAAATAAAACCGCAGTTTTATCTTTTTAAAACGTGTCGCACGTATTCTAGGCCTCCCTCCTCGTCTTCTGGCACCCACTGCGTGACGTCTCTAGCCAATCGTTCCTGATGCTTTCTACAGACAGTAAATCATAAGTTTCTATCGTAGCCACGATAGAACTATACACACTAATGATCTTCAAAAGAACGTAGACTGATGACTGATGTGCAAACGACAAAGCGACTGCTGTGAACAGTAAAAACATCGTCACGATCTGATGGGAACAGCTAGAGACGACAGTTGCTCAACGATAAATTAATCGTCACTACATAGTGGGAACGCGCACTAACTAACGAAGAAGCAGTGTGTACTCACCCGCGTACGAAGTCCCGTTAACCATCATGATGAACTCGACCTCGCCCTCCTCCTTCAGGATCCTCCAGTACAAGTTGAAGTGATCCGACATCTCGCGCTTGTTGTACAGGCCCAAGTTCACTTTCTTGTCCTTCCATGGCGATTCTGACGACGTGACACGAGTTGAAATCTAATTAATGTTAGGTCAAGATGCTACCAACCAGAGCCGTGCACCTTTTGTCAACGTTTTATATGTACCTATGTAAAATTTATTATTTCGCTAACGGAATAAGGCGTGATTTTTGGGAATGTATTCTATAAATTCTAAATTTTAACACATACAGCCGTATCTAAAACAAGTGAAAGTGATTACTTGAGTATAAGTAATTATTTAGGATACGGTTTTTGAAGTGAAACTTCTTATGCGACTTCCAACAAGTTTAACGTTTTCATGGAGGGGGAATATTTTCTATTACCCACTAAGAGATTGCGCTTTTACAAGATTTGTGACTACGTAGTTCTAATAGGTACGCAAGATGGCGTGCAAATAGTCATGCATTCGACTCTTCGGTGTGACCAGCCTTCGCTCAATTTCCATGAGAACCTCGATAAACGTATGTTATAAAAAGTGTACAACAATAAAACAATAAAATATTATATAGAAGCTCAATAAAATAACGAGAGTGAATGCGTGGCACTCGAACGCATGCGTGTAGTATTACGAAGTTTCACTTCTTCCGCGCGGAGGGACTCAGCGCACAATTTTTTTTATTCTGTTATTTTATACAATTACTAAACTTGTTTTTAAGGTTTAAATTCTAACATTTGACAATTCAAATGTTAGAATTTTATTCTTAGCTTTTTGCTTTCTTTTGCGCGTCTTACTTCGTTTAAATTCTTATCTATTGGGTAAAAATATTTGCATGTACATAATTTCTTAAACTTAAGTAGTTCAAGTCGTCCGATCGATCGGACCAAGTGTTCACAGGTAAGTAACTACTTTAACTTGACTTCTTATTTTTCGGTTCCACAAGGTTTTGACGGCTGGGACCAATGACTTAACATTTTTTTTTTTTTAAACCTTGCCCCACACTAGGATTTACTCCTGTATAGTGGATGCGTTTACAAACATTTAAACTCACATACACAAACAGCCAGACCCGGAACAACTATCTGTAGGCCATACAATTTGTTCCGTGCGGGGATCGAACCCGCGACACGCAGCGCAGCAGTCGATTGCTCAACCACTGCGCTAACCGTGCCGTCAAACAAACAAACATGGTATAAGAGGCATGGAGGAATCTCGGTATGTAAGGGATGGTCACCCATCCACTGACTGACAACCGCGGCACCCGTCCCAGAACCAATCTAGACAGCTTAACCTGAATATCGACCCGAGTGGCTATTATTATTTAGCCACGAGCTCCTCCAAGTAAAAAAACCGGCCAAGTGCGAGTAGGACTCGCGCACGAAGGGGTCCATACCATTATTTATAAAAACGAGCAAAAGAATCACTTTTTTGTATCTGAGCCCATTAAATATTTATTTTATTCTATTTTTAGTATTTGTTGTTATAGCATCAACAGAAATATATAATCTGTAGAAATTTCAACTAGCTACCTATCACGGTTCATGAGACACAGCCTGGTGAAATACGGTCAGCGAAGTCTCAATAATAGGGTCCCGTTTGACTCTTTGGGTACGCAACCCTAAAAAGTAAGTACTCACTCTTATTACACCCTTTCCCGTAGAACCCAAACGGACAGTAACACATCTTGGTGGGCGACTCAGTCGCGTTCACGTCGATACATTTGCCTCTCAAGCCGCAGTCGTTATCATCAGAACACTCGTCACTGAACTGACAGCGCGGCCCGGAGTACATCTTGTGACACTTGCAGCGGCCTAGGATGAAGAAGCCATGCCCTGAGCAGGTCTCGTGGTATTCTTTGCCTAGAATTTACAAAGGAGATTGATTACATTCTTATTTTCTAACGTTCCACTTTATAAAGTAGAGATTTTTTTACGATAATAGAATTTACGCTGTCTGGTATACAGTGGGCTTTAATATTCATTTTCTTATTCAATATATTTGCATTCTATAGTGTTTATAGGGTGTTACAATAATATAGCACGGACACGTTTAAAAACCGCCAAGGGACAGAGAACGACGATCTTGATAGATAACCAAATTTATTATGTATATTTTTTTAAATACTTAATTTATTTTATATTTTTTTTATTATTATATAATTTATTATATAATTTTTTCTTCATTTCATTTTACAAAAGTTTGTTTTTTTTTTAAACAGTTTAATTTATTTATTACTAAGACGGTGGCCACATCGAAATTTTTCATCGGTTATTATTTTAATTTTAAAAAAACTTCTGTTTCCTACAAAAGCGCAATACTTACACGGTCAAAATGGACCAGCTGATTTTTTATTTAATTTTAGATGAAAATAAAAATGTTGGTGGTTTAGAATCATGTACCGAGTACGTGGAAACCATTTTCGCGTCAGTGTCTCGTCCACCCCATAATAAGTATATGCTTGATTGATGACTGGATTGAAGACGTAAGGGCAACATATGACAGCATATTAGATACTTTATATCTTGGCTTTGTACGGAACTACGTAGGCTGGTGGTTGAAATCTCAACGACTCATGCTCTTCCAAGGCTCACAAAAATACAAAGTTATACTCCCAGCACAGCTAAGTATAACTTGTTAGATATACTCACAATTTACCAACCGGAAACCCCACGGGGTCGGCAAGTTACGGCAAGGTACGTTGAAGATATAGAAGTTTGGTTCTAGTTCCTTCTGCTCATGCGGCTTCCCTGGTAGCTCATAAACGACACAAATGTGTGGATGGCTCTAACTATTCCCAATTTTATTTTTTTTCCGTTCTTTTTATTCAGATGTTTTACAATAGTTTTCAAATCATTGCACCGTTCATTAATTGTTCAGAATAGTTACAGCACTGATGACAACATTTGTGACAATTGTTTAATTTAGTCTTCTTATAATATTTTTACTTTTGTATAGATTATTTTTTGTTAACTATTTTTTTGTGAATGTGTGGACATTTTGCTTCATGTTTTTCTACCTTTTGTAGTAAGCAACGACTTATTGTCGGGCCTGGAGGCCTACTCTCTTTCTCCGAAACGTAACTTCGGCAACGAACGAACATTAAACGTAGTGACCCTACTCTATATAATTTGCGGACGCACACAATAGCATTCAATACATTCTTTATCTGTGAATTCGAATTTCTTGTGTGCGTCCGCAAATTATATAGTGTAGGGTCACAAACGATACTGCGTTTAATTTTCGTTCGTTGCCGAAGTTACGTTTCGGAGAAACAGAGTAGACCTCCTGTGCTGTCCTCCCATACTTAAGTACTAAAGCCGTAACATTCAAATATTGTAAAACCAAATGATTTTAAAAGAGTAACCATAAAGTTTACAACCTTGTCAATCAAATCAAACATGTATATCAGACAATCTAACTAATATTAGTATTGTAATAAGATGTGTATACGTTAACATAATTGATCGACTCGTTGAAGCAAAGACAGGAATGGAATAGAATGGAATGAGGGCAAAACCTGTACTTAGTTAAAAATCGATTCAATAATGAAATGCACAAGCTTGCATAAATTCTACAACTTATCCAGTGATATATCTGCAGCTGTCAAAATACTACAAGAGAATTTAACTATTCTAATAAGCCTCGCATATTTTGAAGTGTAAGCAAGTTTACCTTGACTTACTTTTTAACATATCGGATGCCAAACGATTACTGCCACATCTCGACGACTTAGTATTTTGTTATTAATATATTAGCATTTATAATAAGTTAATGAGATCGTTGCCAAATAATATTATTGAGATGTCGCTTAAGTGATATGTTAAATTGACCATTTAAATGGGTATCATTTAAGCTATCACCATTTTAATTAGTTTTGTGTTTCTTAAATAATAGGGTTTGTCCTCAAAATAGTAGATCTGTCACCAAAATGTAGTCACCAAACAATGCAAAATCAGTTCCACAATAAATCACCTAAAATCCTGAGATATAAGGTCTAGTACCAAATAAATGTTTTTGTATGTATTATAATAGGTGTGTCCTAATAAGTATTTAGCAAACTAATTTAAAGAGATCACCAATAAATCATATTATGTTATTAGAAAATTGCATTAAGTTCAAATAGTAGTCGACGGAGCCCCGCTACGCGGGGCTCCTATTTCTCTCTGCAGGGTTTAAAGTAACCTAACACGAAGGGGATGTCGGGGTCTTAGTTCGCTCGCTCCGCTCGCTCACTAGACCCCGCCATCCCCTTCGAACCTAACCTGTGCGAGTTGATGTGCCCTATGTCTCTAAGGAACTGATCTATTTATTTGGTGACAGATCTACCATTCTGAGCACAGAGCTATTATTTAAGTAACAAAACTGTTATTATAAGAACGAAGTTTATATTCATGTAATGCAATATAATTTTATTGGTTATCGATCTCTTATTTTACTGATAATTCATACCTGGGAACAATTTTTGTTTATCTGAGAACGAAAATATTTCGTGGCGATAGATCTATTTATTAGGTGATACAACTTGATGACAAATATAAATTTTGGTGATAGAAAATATAGTTCCCCATTTAAATTGAGTTCATTAAGATTCATGGGTTATTAAGTTTTTGATAGGTGACCATCGATTGTGATTAAGTATCCTTTCATTTGGCCTAGCCTAGCACTCTAGGAAGCATTGAATATCAAGATACAGCCTAGACTCCTAGAGGATTAAAGGTCTATTTCTCAGGGATATTTCTACACCTGGGTACCACTAGACCGAACGGTTTTGTTCTGTTTGTGCAAACTCTCATGCAGCGAATCGTAGACGACTACGCCGATTAGCCATTACGCCCGCTACCGAGGAGCTTCAAAATATCTGCATTCGTTTTGTTTTCGCCTTAAAAACTATGAACTTTTTTTAAATACTCAAGTGCCTCCTTTTTGAATTAGCAGGAACTCTCGAAAACAAGGACCGTCATGTTTCACTGATGTCTCTGTCAGGTAATAGAGATAGTGGCTCGAAATATGGTGGTGTCTACTTGTCCACGACGTAGATGGCTTTAAAGCCAATTTACGTGTCGCTTAGGGATCATTCATACTAAAGCACATTACCCTTTGGTTTGTTAAAATGAAACTCTATTCACATTCACTTTATATGATAATGAACATTATTGCTATGACTTTATGGTTGGTACTCACGCGGCAGTATGTCGATGTCGGCACAGGACCAGAACCGGTAGTTACTGCCCCACTCGCCCGCCTCGCGCTGCAGTTGTAGCGTGCAGTTCTCGCACGTGAAGTCGCTTGGTAGACGCACTTCGTACTTCTGGGCGCTGAAATATTAACAAAAATAAATATTTTATTTTAAATTTTATTTTCCTTTTGAACACAGGCCAGTTAGGCTGATTAAAAATTTAAAATGTTCTGTAACCCTACCCACAAAAAAGTTGTTACTGAAAAAGAAAATAATTATAGATTTATTTGTGTTCTAAAAATAACGATTTTACGATAGGCTCTCCCCGTATTACATGAGCGAAAAGTAGGTGCAGGTACTATTAGGTACACCTCTGCCTAAAGCTTCGGGGAATACAGGCGTGAAGTTATGTTTAATTTTATAAACTATCCTGCTTATGTAAGCACGTCGGCTAATCAAGCTAGGCAAAACCAAATTAAACTGATCTCTAATGGTACAGAAAGCTTATACAAAGCAAGGTCAGGTTATACTAGATATTATTATGTATTGCTTGATGTGTCACTATCTTTTTACTTTTAGAATTTACTTACGTAACATCATCTCGAACAAATTCAGTTCCACCTGCTCTTGGCGTCAAGTCCAGCAATGGTCTCTCCAAATCGTCCAAAATCCTCAAACTAAATCCTCCCTGCAAGAAAAAGAAACAATACATGAACAAAAAGATTTCGCCCAACGTGGGGCTCGAACCCACGACCCTGAGATTAAGAGTCTCATGCTCTACCGACTGAGCTAGCCGGGCTGTAAGTAAATTGCTAAAAGTAGTGATCACTTACCCGATGCGCGTATGCTAAGTGCCAATGTACTATGAACGTTGATCCAGCTAAAAACGATGTTTTTAATGATCCTGAAACAAAAGAAAGCCAACGATTACTCAACAAAATCAAAAAGATTATAGAAGCCCCGTTATTTAGGTATAATTCAATTATTATTTTTACATCGATTAAGTATATTATTTAATCACGTCATTATGAAATGGTTTAAAAAACACACAAGTAAAAATCCGGACAGTTTAATACTGCAATCAGCGCCATCTAGTATCAACTAATGGAATTCTTATCTTGACACCATTTGCATAGTTGTTACGCAATGGCATGTAGATGTCGCAACTGGTTTGACAAGTAACATTCCGGTATCGGTGGGAACAGGTTTTATATCTTGCTGAGAATGTACAGTACATACTGCGCCTAAATAAACTCTTTTATTACATAAACAGTTTTTCTAATTAATTAAGTACTCTGCTTACGGTTGGTGAACTTGTACAAATCATAGTAGGCTTGCAGCTTGCAGTTATTTCAGAATGCTTTCAGACGCAAACCTTTTATTGGTTCAAATATTTCCTTGAACATTGTTTCATTATTTACAAACATAATAAATCATAAGAAATGAAAACTTGCTGTGATTTATATAAATATTTTTTTTACATAATAATATTTAACTTCGGTAAATTGTTGAAATCTAACGAATCCAGAATGTATCCCAAAATATTTGTTTTTACATCAATGACTTTATATTATTTCGGTTTTGTTTGGTGTATTGGATAGTGTTACAATGTTAATTTTATTTATGTTTGGGTTTTTAACATTTCGGCAATTCCCCTATTTTCCTTAAAGTTAATATAACCAAAAACAACATTTCCCTCCTATTTTAACATTAGTAACAAATGAAGGTTAAATTCTTGTACTACAATGATCTTTACCTAAGACCCACAAAAAACCTTCGACCGTGACAGGACTCGAACCTGCAATCTTCGGATCCGAAGTCCGACGCCTTATCCATTAGGCCACACGGTCTCATGAGTAAGAGGGCCGTACAAGAGGGTAGGTTCCAAAGGCATGCGCACGCAGAAAACTGGGCGGCTACAATGGGCCATGGTTTATTGATCCCTCTCTACACAGTGGTCGACGATGGCGTGTTAATCGTCGATGTTGCTTACGTAAAGAGAAATAGAATTTCGTGGGCCAGGACTGCCAGGAGGGGTGGCCGTGTTGGATGAATAAAGACGAGCTTACCGCTTACCGTCACCTGCCTTTCCTTTTCAGCTCTATGTTGGAAACGATTTGACAATTTCCGATCTATTATGTATAGTGACCTCCTCATTGTCCTCAACGAACCTCAACCCAGTTGCTAGGCAACACGTTACCCATTAGTACGCACGACGTCAAATCAAGCTATGCAAAAACCGGTCTCATTATACGTAATCTTACGAAGCGAAGCTATGTTATATTGGAAATGTATAGCTTGATTTGTCAGACGGAGACAGAACGAGACTGAGAAGAGCTTTTTCAAAAACACGCGATATTCTCCGCGACCTGCCCGTACTACTGTAATAACATCGAATTAAAGTATCTCACACACTGTCATATTCCTACTTCGTTCATAATTAACTAACTGTCTCACGGAACTTCGTCTGCGTCACATTTTCCCCGTTCTCGCAACTTTTTTCACTGCTGCTCCGCTCCTATTGGTCATAGCGTGATGATATATAGCCTATGTCCTTCCCCGTGTTGAAATCTATCTTCTTGCCAAATTTCATTAAGATCCGATCAGCCGTTTCGTCGTGAAAAGGTAACAAACAAACAAACAAACAGAGTGACTTTCGCATTTATAATATTAGTATGGATTATACAAGGAAAGTCGAAGGTACTCGATTGTTTTCCCCTTCCGATCAATGAGTTTCACACAGAGTATCTTCAAATCAACAATTTAGAGCAAGCTATTCTTCTGCGACAGTCTAGCAACTCTTTAAACGTACAAAACAAATACAGCTTGTGAAGTTAATGGAAAAGATAAGGAAAGCGTAAAAATTTTGCTGTTCAATATTCTTGTTGAAATAATATGATGAGGAAGATGAAAGATAACTGTAACTAGGTATTTTGTATAGATTTTCCGCATAATGAGAGCTGCGTATTATCCTTCAAGGAGGTGAGCCTACACGCCATAATAATATATTAAAAAAAAAAACTTTCTATAAGAAACACTCAGATACGGAAAAAAAAAATAGCTTTTCATATATGCATCCAAATACTACTGTAGGTTTAATATGCCTACTGTTTTAAGTCAGGTTAGTATTATAAAATAATTATAATGATCGGATAAATGAATTTCTTTGAGAATAAATTGTTTAATATGACGGAAGGACCCGCCCTTTGAATGGTACAGGTAAGGAAATCGCCACCGTGTATTACAATATTACAACCAACAGACGAAGAGCTAAGCTCGTTATCGAGGAAAACATGATGGTCATGCATGTCTCATGAAGAAATGAGTTTATAAGAGATTTGGAAGTGACCAAAGACGAAGAAAGTTTGGAAGTTGTGTACATACGGCGACACATCAACCTTTACATTTCCAGTTTAACCTGTATAACATGGCCTCGCTCGCTTTGTATAGATTTTTGAGAGATCCGCATAAACTGGTTTTGTATAGTTTGAAGGCTGTGTATTGTTAGAGACAAAATGGAAGATTCAGAAGTGTTCTGAACTGAATTCCTAAGCTATCAATAAAATGTTACATAGATATGCTCAATTTCTCAGCTCCTTTACGTATATTGATAAGAAATAAGTCGAAAGATGTATAAATATTAAACACACAATTAACTTCATTAATTTTATCCGTCTGTTGTTCTTCGTAGAGTCAATCACAATAAGTAATCAAAGTTGTGTTGAGTTATCCGGAGTATACCATAAAGAAGAAAAGAAAGCTTGAATAGTTGTATTTTAATTGTAACGCCCCATTTAAATGACTGCAATAAATAGAGAAACCAAAACAAAAAAAAAATCCTTATTAAAAAAAATTGAAATCAAAATTTAAACAAGAAGAACAAAAAGATCCGCAGCCGGTAGGATTCGAACCTACGCTCCCAGAGGGAATCTGATTTCGAGTCAGACGCCTTAACCACTCGGCCACGACTGCTTGTGACAACCGTGCGAAATTACCGTTTATTCGCTCCGCGCCCAATTCAGGCAATATAATCAACCTACCATCATGCTAAAAACAAGTTTTTTTTTTTTTTAATATACAAATCGCGAAATTAATAATTTAAGGCTACATGTAATAGTAACCACAGTTGCTTGAGCGTATGAAATTGACACAGGGTAAGCACATCTTAATCCCAGGTGTCTATCTACCCAGATTACCTACAGAGTACACGTACCTAAGTAATATCAACACATCACAACAAGAATAACTTAGGTTTTAAGAGGGCAAAGCAAGGACGCCCTTGAGCGGTTTGCATTTCCCTTCATCGTGTTGTCGTGCCGTTGGCTCAGTGAGTCAGAGGCATTTGAGCGAGGTATGTAGGTATAAAATACTATCATTGTAATATTTGTGATAAATCTTCTCACGAATTTACTAGTTATTAATTTACCTTTGTATATGTATACTAAGATATTATGTAAATCAACAAGCATTAACATACCGTTCGATACCTAGTCGATATTAATAGCTCAGCTTCTAAAGAATAACAATGACTATAACAAAAAACCGGCCAAATGCGAGTCGGACTCGCGCACGAAGGGTTCCGTACCATTATTTATAAAAACGAGCAAAAAAAATCACTTTTTTGTATGGGAACCCCCTTAAATATTTATTTTATTCTGTTTTTAGTATTTATTGTTATAGCATCAAAAGAAATACATAATCTGTTTTTCAACTGGCTAACTATCACGGTTCATGAGACAGCGAAGTCTCTGTGATTGGGTCCCGTTTGACCCTTTGTGTACGGAACCCTAAAAACTACTACTGACGGCTGAGGCAAAGGCGGCAAAGCTAACACACACGTCCTACAGTTACTGCACTACTGAACTGCATTACCTGACCCTTCCTTTCCTCTTTGTCTGCAGGACACTGCCTGCTCGAACCAAAACGACGTGATTTTAGCCCAATCCTTACCTTATATTGAGCAATGAAGACAGGCCTTTGCTTGTACATACTCGGGACGCTTGCCTCCTTAGATTGGACATAATATCTAAATAAGGGAGACATGACATTAGAATGAATATATCGCTCTGCGTACTGCCAAGTATCCAGTTAGTATTCAAATATGCTAAGTGACAGGTTTAGCTGGCAATTATGAAGTGTTGATTGCCTGACTCGGTCAAATGTCAGATATGTACTAAATAATGACGTAAATTGGTATGTACTTCGCGTAAATAGTATGTTTATGACGACGGCCTAGTTAGTGTAGCCAGTGAGTGAGTACCTAACTGTTAGGTAGGTACATGTTATTAATAAGTATGTCATTTAAGTGCTGGTGTACTGTGATGTATTCTGTGCTGGTGACCAATGTCTAGTCCTAGATCCTACTTTATGTCCTTGACCAGGGTCATCTTTAAGCAATTGGAGGCCCTATGCACTTCAGAATAATGGAATGAGGATGAAAGAGCGAGCGAAGCAAGCTCGAATTTTTTTACACCCCGCCTCGGATAGGTTAGGTATTCTTGCGACAGCTCATTCAGAAGTAATGTTTTTTTTGGAGAACTTTAATTTGAATTATAAGTAAAAAAAAAACCGGCCAAGTGCGAGTCGGACTCGCGCACCGAGGGTTCTGTACTTTTAAATCCGTAATATAATTTTACTGTTTGGTGTTATATACCTACATATATTATCTATTATATTGTGCCACAGGGCAGCGTCCTTGGGCCACCCCTTTTCTTAACTTATATAAACGAGTTGCCACGACAGGTTGATAATCCAATGGTGCTATTTGCCGATGACAGCACCGCGGTAGTAAAATGTAAACATCCAGATAGCTATGAACAAGACATAAATAAGACGCTGGAAGATATCGTACATTGGCTTGACAGAAACAACTTGGTGATAAACTTACAAAAAACTAACATACTGCACTTCCATCAACGCACAATTTTAAAAGAAGTATCGGTTCACTACAATAAACAAAAAATTGACCAAGTTAAAGTAGCAAAATTTTTAGGAATTCACATTGACCGACAACTTAATTGGCAACCACAAGCAGAGGAAATTTGCAAAAGGTTGAATACAGCGGCATATGTCCTCTCAAAGTTGTCCAGGAAAGTTGACATTCAAACAACATTAGTAGCTTATCATGGTCTGGTTGCATCAGTTCTAAGATTCGGTATTATTTTCTGGGGCAATTGCAGCTCAAGGGAGTACATATTCAAGGCGCAAAAACGTTGCATTAGAGCGATGTGTGGTTTGAAGACCACAGACAGTTGCGAACCAAAGTTTAAGTCCCTAAAATTGCTCACATTTCCATCATTGTATATTCTGGAAATGGCCATGTTTGTAAAGACCAATAAAAACCTTTTTCCCACTATGACAGAAACTCGAAAACGACCTGTCAGAAATCAATATAAAAATTTATTACAAACCGAGTCCTGTAACACTGCATTAATGAGGAAAAGTGTTATTTGTATGGGTCCTACTATATACAATAAATTGCCAGATATAATAAAAAATGATACAATTAAAAACTTTAAAAAGAAAGTTGTGGCCTTCGTAACAGAAAAATGTTATTATTCGATTAATGATTTTTTAATGGACACAACTTTTTAATCAGCGATGTGTATAATAAATATAATGAATATTATCCTGGACATTACCTAACATAATTACATACATTTTTAATTTTAGTCTTTAGTAACATTTTAATTTGTCATGTTTCAATATTAACTAGTGTATTATGTATAATTGTAATAATATATAATAATTCTAACTGTGACATCTGAATTTGTATTTCTAGAATCTGTATTTTTAGAATCTTAACAATTTTTATAATTTTTGCGTGCCTACTTTCAGGCAGAATGTACATGGCTCACTCCTTCCAATTCCACCTGTATTTTAATGTAACCTACATTCATTGCAAATAAATGATTTGATTTGATTTGATTTTATAAATTTTCAGTTTTATATACATATATTCTAATTACTACATGTGGAAACTTGTAATTGGCCATATTTTGTATAAACTATTACTAATTGTCTGCTTAGCTGTAAGTTTTCCTAAAAATAAATAAATAAGTAATTACCTACTTATTAAAAATATTTTTATTAAGTATATAATGTAACTAAAATTTTACGGTTTTCGCAATTTTTCCTTTTTCTGTTCTATAGGCGTTACTTCGTACCAAATTTCAAGATTCTAAGTTCACGGCAAGTACCCAGTAGGCTGTAGGTTTTGATTCCCTTACGAGTGTCGAAAATTTGCGAAAATTTGTGGCTTAAACGGCTGTATCTTTTGATTGCGTTGGCTTAGAAGTTTTATTTTTTCACAGTCCTAAGGAGCAGTAGACTTGAGTATTTGGTATAAATTCCAGCTAGATACCTTGACGCGTTCCTGAGATAAAGGGTCTTGACAGACAGACAACAAAGTGATCCTATAAGGGTTCCATTTTTCCTTTCGAGGTACGGAACCCTAAAAACAAAAAACGCCGCCCTCTTGTTTTTATTTTAAATAAAAATTTACAAAAATATCTACAGATCGCGCCTAAAGATCCTTGTAGTACTATACCCTGATTTTTGTTTTCCAATGCTATTCGTTCTAGAATGAAATTCGTACAGAGACCTACCTCAATACACCTAAAAGATTACCTGCAACAGCGTAAAATAAGATTCGCAACAATGTAAGTAAGATGACTCAGCCGAGGTCAGCGACCCCGAGGTCATGGTTTGTAAGCAGACTCGTTTTCATCTGGGTCTGAAATTCGGACTGACTACATCGTGTATCTAATTTTATTAAACATGCCGTCTAGTCTAGGGAGCTTTTTTTTTCATGTTTAAATTTTTGCTAGTTGCAGAATCGGTACCATCCGGTACTTTGGCCGTTTTCTTCATAAAAATATATATTAATATATAATGTATTTATTTATTTAAAAAAAGACAAATATCTGACACTTTTAAAAAACATTTTTTTTTTGGTAATCAGTCAGGTTGTATTTTAAACTAGGCTGGTGGCAGTTTCGTATTTAATAAGTGTTCTACTCTTTGGCTGGTGACCCATCCAGGTTATGCCAGACTTAGGTAAAGGAGGCTTTTTTCCTGTAAATTATTAACCAAGACCAAGAAGATGCAGTTTAAATAACCCACGAAAGCACGTATTTCCACCGGCCGCGGCCTTGCATTATGGGGTACCCAGCGATTGCTTTGAATTTAAGATGCTTCTATATGAATTTAATTAGTGCGAATAGTCCTAATATTATGTCACACATAGGTAAAGCTTTAAATACGTTCTTACGAATAGGATGAATAATAATGTACGTAAATCAATTACACCTAAAAAATATTTGACAATGGATGGATATTTGGTGGACGGTGGAGAAATTAGCAAACATTAAAATTACCTTTTGGCATTCCACACGGCGGCTTCGTTCTGGAATTATCCAAAAAGTCCAGGTCGTACCTCCTGGCCGGAGGGTATGTGAGGGCAACATGTCCGTACACAATCGCACAACAGTTCACTAGTAACAACACCACACTGACTAACGACGCCATCTTCCTTTTCTTGCACTCACTTTTGCCCGCGCTTCATCACTTTTGAATTTAGAACGTCCTAAACATTGTCGGGAAACTGTTTTTTCTAACTCGTCATTTTGTTTTTTTTTCTTCTTTTTTCACTGGTGACCAAGGTTTGTTGTTTTTATCTGTAACATAATAAAATTAACTAAATATATTGGAACGAAGTTTTGGAACGAAGTTTTGGAACGAAGTTCCTTATCGCGCGTTGTGAAAGGGGGCTAGACGGAAAAAATTCTTACGAAAAGTTGTCACGACACTTTTTGCTATAGTAAGCTATTGTAAGCTTTATTTCTTTAAAATAAAGTTGAAATTTCCTTAAATTACGTACAATTGGGGTGTGTATTGTATGTGAGTAAGGATAGATAATGATTATTATTTTGAGTGACCCAACTACAAAGTACAAATTCGGTTGTGCAGTTAAGTAAGACGTATTGCTTCGAATTAAGGATTAATCTTCCTTAAATTAAATATTTTATTTTTCGCACACTAACTTAAATCTAAAATGTATTGATATTAAGTACGTGAAAGGAACTTCGTTCCATCCGGGTGTCCCTTGACACCTCTCAATTTTTTGTAATTTAAGGTAAAGGTAGAACATATTTGTTCCGTAATTGATAAAATCAATACTTATTTATTAAGAAACACATCGGAAAACTTTTTGGCTTAATCATTTCAGGGTGAATCTATAGTGAAGCAAGATATAATGTTCCTTTTTTTTTTAAAGTGAAACTTTTATTACATCGTCTCAAACTTTTTGGAACGAAGTTCCTTATCGCGCGTTGTGAAAGGGGGCTAGACGGAAAAAAATCTTACGAAAAGTTGTCACGACACTTTTTGTTGTAGTAAGCTATTGTAAGCTTTATTTCTTTAAAATAAAGTTGAAATTTCCTTAAATTACGTACAATTGGGGTGTGTATGTGAGTAAGGATAGATATGATTATTATTTTGAGTGACCGAACTACAAAGTACAAATTCGGTTGTGCAGTTAAGTAAGACGTATTGCTTCGAATTAAGGATTAATCTTCCTTAAATTAAATATTTTATTTTTCGCACACTAACTTAAATCTAAAATGTATTGATATTATGTACGTGAAAGGAACTTCGTTCCATCCGGGTGTCCCTTGACACCTCTCAAGTTTTCGTCTGTGTGTTGCATGTCGCGTGACGCTCGGCCGCGGAGTAGGTACTCCGCGTTTTATACGTTTTATACCCGTAATGGAATATTATCTCAAAAATTTTAGTTAAATGTCTATAGTGTGAAAAAATGTTTCACTTTTACTGTGGTTTCATAAAACCACACAATCCTTTTTTTTTTTTTTGTTGCGAGGTGGAAAATCCGGAAACGGATGTCCTCCGCCTGAGGAGGGCGGAGGGGTCTGTCAGGCTCCAACTGACTAAAAACCACCCCGGTGTTCCCTCGCACACTTGCGTCGGGGGGCAGCGGGAACGTATGTGACCTCCGCTGCCCCGGTAGATATAATGTTCCTAGGCCAGCATTTCAAGAGACTTTAGATCACGCCCTTTACGTAGTTTCAATAACGCCGAAAGTAGTGGATATCGATATAACCAGTTATTACAGGTTAAGCAAATATTTTTCTCGTAGAGGCACCTATGCCTATCATTACCTACATACACCCACATACTCTGCCAACATTGAGAAGATAATAGCCGCTCACTCATACAAACAATACGTAGGATGTTAGTCTCAAGGAAACAACCAACGACCACGTAAAGCCATTGTGTATACGCCAGCAGCCAACCGTAACTGCCTTCTAAACGCTGCCAATTCGCTAATTATTTCAGAGAGATACGGTGGTTTAAAAGTAGAACTCCTTGGTTGTGATAGGCACGAATGAAAAGAAAAGCTAAGGCAGACGTAAAAGGCAGATTAGTTCAATATCACAAAAAGCACGCGTAGCATGAACTGTAGAAACGAGTTATGTCGACGGAAGAATCGACATAATGACAGATACACAAAGACTATTATTATTATTATCTACTACGCGTGCAGAGGAGCCACAACACTGCCACTAGCAAAATCCAACCTCCCTTACCGCCCCTCCTAACATAATTTCTAGTAAGATTATAGTAGTTTCAATATAGTGTTAGATAAACAAACCTCAAAGGAAATTGGCCGGCTATATTAGCCTTAGAAGTGATGACTTCATGAGAGGAGACAGTGAATCGACACCCTCGGCTCAAGTGGGTGGTAGTGAAGATAACGATTTTGTCGAAGTTTTAGATAAATTAAGGATCGAATAAAATTAACGGGCTATTGAAGAGGCCTTTTGCGCTATAGGCTAACGATGACAAGGATATGAAATGAAATGGTATACAAACTCAAACTTGCATAAACAACAAACCACGGAAAAACTTCATAACAATGATTGTCTCCAAAAACAATTTGCAATGAAAACAAGTGCCGAACTGGCGATGTTGATAAAAACACTTGAGTAACGAGGGTATGATTGCAGCAATCAAGTTACATTACAAGCCGAACGTTCGTATCGGTAAATAAGATCAATTTCGTTACACGTACTAGTTCAGGCAGTTACTTTCATAGAAAGTCACCGCTCAAACGTAATTTTATTAATTTATAACAAGAAAGTGTGTCAAAATAAAATGTCTTGTGATGTACGGTTGGAAGGACTCCTGACTGTTATGATATTAATATTCACTCGTACGTTTCTCAGCTAATAAATTCATGACGATTCCCGATGTCCAGCATCTGCTTTTCCAGCACTGATGGACAGTGTCACGATGTGATTAGTCTCCTGCCCTAATTCCAAATTACTTGGAATCGATGCAGCATGTCCTCTTCTCCCCTATCTCACTTTCAGTCAGCATGTCATGAGTCAACCCCCTTCTACTCATATTATCATTCACACATTTAAATTTATTTTTATCGTTTGTATGCACTGTCTGTTCATACATCACTGTTTATATTACACCTACGACAAAAATGAAAACATAACACAAGACTGGGAATCATTATTGGAGGCACAATAGCACCGGTTAAAGCACGATAATGTTAATTTTAAAATAATGCATTGTAACTACAGCTCCTTATCATTAGAAAAATAGGTCAAAAGAGATCAAGATCTAAACTTAAGATTACATGCACTCATTGTATACTCATTACCTGCAGGATATCGACTTCCTTTCATTACAATAATCTCCAACAAATGGTGTCTCAAATTGATACAATCTTGCGCAAATCGGACATTGACGATGTTAGTAAATAAATTGTAATATATGTATATCTTGTTTACAGATTTATTTGAAACAAATATATTCCAACCATCATCATCATTATTAAGTATCTCAATCGTAAAACATTTAGGTAACTCGATTCGCAGCTCCTATAGCTGTCAGCACCCGGCAACGTGGCTAATAGGATAAATCGAGGAGGAAAAAACAATCCTAAACCATAACATCTCGCTTGTAATTTCATCAGTTATGTTCGTAAGTAAGTATCATGTAATAGAGGGCGAGCCTATTGGTAAAAACCAGACAGAAATTCAGATGCCCGCCCTGCTACTAAAAAATTCCTGATGTAATAACGTTTTGCGGGACCTTATAGAAGTCAAACCAGGATCTCATTGGGGAAAAACAAAACCATAAAGATAGGAGTCAAATTATGTTGATTTTTTTGCCAAGGTTCCAAATAGACAATGATAATTTTAAGCTATCAATTTCATCATATACATTATGAGCATGGACAGGTGTACAAACAGCTTCAAATTGGAGCCAATCAACGTGATGTTGCGTGCAACTTGCCATTTTCATTATCATCTCCAAAGTGTTCCTTAGATGTAAGTGAATTTATTCTTTAACATTCAGCTTTAAGGTTGGATTTAGATTGTTAATCTTTTGACAGTATCAGAATGCTGTGTCTTCTACAATTAGGGTTGGCACAGCTACTTACATTGGCACTTCCATTATTTTACGCATTGAAACAAAATACCACATTTGGGCTTTTATTTCTTCCATTTTCGAGTCCTCTAGATTAGTTTTACAGTTAATCATAATCATAAATCTTTATTTATCTCCACATCAAAAATTAAAGGCGCTGTTTCATATATGTACAATCTTATATAAAGGTGTCTGAAATAGGAAGATCCCATAATCATCATCCTGGTAGTCTACTTCAAATACTTGATTCGCTTGCTACCCCTTATGCATCTTTTCTTGTCAACCATTCATAATCTACCTAGTCTTCCAATACCAGTATACTAATAGTAAACCCTTCGACTATCCTTATATCCGTTATCATAATTAGTCTATAATGTTCCCACTGCTGAGACATAGGGCCCCTCTCTATAAGAGGGAGGGGGCAGTTATCCACCACGCGGGCCCAGTGCGAGTTGGTAGATGTCACATGTCTTTGAATTATTAGTCTAGGACATACCGGCTTCCTAACGATGTTTTTCCTTCACTGTTTTAAGAGCAGTGGTTATGCCCATTGTTTTCTATCAATTCTTTGGTTTCATCGTCTCTAGTGGCATCCCTGCATGAAGGTCGATTATCTGGTCGTCACAGTCGGCAGAATTGTTAACTTTCTCCACAACAATAGTCGGCTCTTGTTTATTAATATAATCACTTTTGTTTTCTATAGCGTGGCTGTTGACCACTACAGATGAATGGTTAGATGAAGTAATAGCTTTATTGGTGTTTTTGTTTTTTTTTTGTTAATTTCTTCGTCCTGTTTTTTTTCATGTTTCCCATACAATAATTCAATGATTTTCTGCGATCTGAGAATATCACAGGCTTTACCTACATGATCATCCTCTCCTTGTCTCATATTACTTGGAGTTGGCACAACACGTTTTTTTCATCCATTCCCCCCTGTCACGTCACTTTATATTTTACTTCTTTTTCTTTAATGTCGTTCCTCACACAATCCATTCGCCTTTTCTTTTGCATTCATCTCCCTGTCTATCCATCAAAATTCATATTCATCACTTTTTTAGCCACATGCGTTTCAGGCTCTACCTACCTTCTCAAAACATACACTTTCTCATTCCACACATTATGTCGCAATCGTCATATTGATTGTCGTCAATAATAACTGTTATGACAATAAGTACAAACTTCAAACACTCATGATTACTGCAATTTCCTTGAATTGTTCTTTGGATTCTGGAATTTGAGTGAATGTTTCTTACTAACTTACCTACAATTCGATGTACTGCCGGCTTGCAGGGGACCTTGTTCCACCACTTTGCCCATTTACCACTTTGCACAGCCGTGAGGTATTATTATTATTGCATTTTATTCATGTATTTTTTTGGTTTCTTTTATTTATTTATTTTAATAATACTGTGTGCACTTGTGGCATCTATCATTCTTGAGTAAAAAGATACTAGGAAATGGCCAAGGGTGTATTGGGAGACAGTCTTCGATGATTTCTACTTTTTCATGAATTCCACTTTATTAAGGACAACATTTGGTTTACCCACGGTCGTTTCTGTCTTAGTCTTCGTGACCATACATTCGATACCCCACGATTGAGGGAACGTCCGACATATTTCGTGATTCACACAAAATTGCAGGGTTTAGTCGTGTAATTATGGAGTATGGACCAATCATCTAAATTACCTCGGAGGTGGTACAAGTAGCTTTGTTTGCTTCACTAGCTATGATTAGATTTAAGTATTTTACAATAATACTGTATTACAGACTACAGTTTGATAAATAGGCAATCTAAACGCGTTTTACAGAACGTCACTCAATACTCAAGCATTACTCAAACCTAAATTCAAGCATTTTGATTGGTTAAAACTAGTTTTATGCTAGTATATTGCATGAGTTTTGAGTGAAACTGAACTGTAAAATTTCGATGAATTTCATAGTGCCAAAGTTATTGAGTAACTTGAGAATACAAGTCATCATAAAAATCTTGTTAGCCACATTCTACTGAAGTACTGTCATGAAAAATCTCCTAAATTGATACAATGTATAAATCGCGCAAGTTGACGAACCTTTTAAGGTAGCAGCTAATGCTTTTTCACTTAGATTAAGCAAGGGATAACTTGATAAATGCCTAAATATTACAAGTTTGAAGGGACACCGATGCAAGTACTTACAGTACAGTACAGTAGTACACCATTTTTAACCCCCAAGCTTCACCCCCTTATGCTTCCAGTCTAAGCCGATGCAGCTAAATACTTTTACTTAGAGCGACTGCCTACCTGATCTTAACAACAGCTTATTACGCCCACGTAATAAATTCTGCCATTTAACTACCTTATTAATTCCACAATGTAACAAATATTTCCGCCGTCATCAACGCCCACAGGGTTCGTTACCCACAGAGTAATGGTCCCCACAATCATTCGCGACGTGGTTATGGTGCTAGTGATCAGTTGTTCACTGACTGACAGTAGGAATGTAGTGAAAGTGCTCGCAAGTATCCACCTGCTTGTTGTACTGAGGTTCTGTTTGTGTATGGGATTGTTTTTTTTTTTTAAACTCACATACACAAACAGCCAGACCCGGAACAAATATCTGTAGGCCTTTGTTCCGTGCGGGGATCGAACCCGCGACACGCAGCGCAGCAGTCGATCGCTCAACCACTGCGCCAACCGTGCCGTCAACAAAATTGGTTTGTTGGTTAGTTCAGCCATAAAATACGATAACTGAACAAGTCTTGTCTGATTGTGGTCTTGCTGCGTCGTTGGTCTTGTGTTCGCCAGCGCGACTGCTGAGCATGAGGTTCTAGGTTTGATGTCCAGGTCGGGCAAAGTGTTATTGGGTTTTTCCATCAAGAATTTCCCAGTAGCAGTCACGGCATTTGTGTCCGGTTGATGGCAATAGGGTCGGCCCCTATTACATGGTACATATACATAACGGGCGAAATGTGTGCGTACTATTAGGTACACCTCTGCCTAACCTTCGGGGATTACAGTCGTGATGTTATATGTATGAATAACATATCCATTAACTGGGTTGTGCATATTATATAGGCAGTCGTTTCATGTAAAGTACTGGTATTCAGGTCCATCCAGTTAGACTGGAAGCCAATCCAAATACCTAGACCTTATAGTTATGGACATCCATCCTTTGTGACAGTCGCGGTCATAAAACGTAGGCCAGGACCGCAAATTCTTATAGCACAGGTTTCCTAAAACTCTAGAACCTTTGAATGGCCTCAGATCAATGCGTGACGAATGTCCACCCGTATTGATTGCGGCAACAGAACTCTGTAATACAAGTCTTAGGATTTGGTTAATCTGCGAGATGCGATGTCCCTGCCCGCTGCTTTAGAAAAAATGCTATAGCCGTTTTTACTTACACTAAGAGATACCTAAACGAATTGCTAAATATTTTTGAGCTCTTGGAATTTGCACCCTCGGTTTCTCTCCTTTATGGGCATACATAGGTACATTGTTTGCGACTCCGTAATGTTCATCCAAAGGTTGTCTGAAAGATATCGGTATCAGCGATAAGATCGCCATAATAACCTTTATTACCCATTATTATAAAACCGTTATGTTTAAATTTTGGTGTACAATAAAGTATATTCTATTTTATGGCATAAGAGGGCCACAGCTAAGGATCCATAGCAGGGGGAAATCGGCAGTTCCTACGTTTTCCTTTCCCATAGATAGAAGCTCACAGTACGCATTGTTTAGTACGTTCTCAACGGAACAATGACATGCGTGTCCAAATGTTAGCGTTATGTAAACGACGCGGCTATATATATATTCTGTCTAGTATAACATAACATCGCATCTGTAATCCACGAGGGGCTAAGCCGAGAAAAACCCTTTAGTACTCATTAATTTCACAAGCTATGTTTAAGTCCTCTAGAGTAGGGGACGAGCCTTTTGTCACCGCGCACAAATTCAGACTCCGTGGCTGTTACTAAGAAATCCAATATCCCTTTGCCCTACTTGGGAATGAAAAGCTGGGCCACAAAAAAAAACAAATAGGTATGGTAATGGTATACCATTACCTAAGTAAACAATGAGAACCTTTACGAAGATAAGAAATGAATTTTTTTAAGTCATTGGAAGGAATAAAGAAAGGAAATGTATAGAATAGGAAATAACATAAGCTAAATATAAACTGTTTAAGACAAAAATTATAAATGTGAAAAAATCTAATTAAAATATCCCTGCTAAAACATCCCAAAACGTAATAAGAAAGGACTCTGAACATTTTTAGAGGAGAAACATGATAAAAAAAAAAAAAACAATGAGAACCTACTTAGTTCGTAATGTTAAAATAAGTTTAAGCTTTTAAACGTTAATTTCAAACGTTAGTTCACTATCCGATATGGTCTAGTGGCTAGGATACCTGGCTCTCACCCAGGAGGCTCGGGTTCGATTCCCGGTATCGGAATAATCTTTTTGTTATTTTTACTCAGTATATTTTGTAACTAGAAAATATACTTCTCCTATTGTTTCATTATTACGTATTTTAGAAACATTACCTAACGTTTTATAATCTTTGCTCAACTTTTATATTGTTCTTATAGCATAATCTTGGTCAATCTTTATGACTGTCGTATAATAATTTCTTCATAAAACATTAGTAAACTGTAATTTGGACGTTATTTCTACTGTATTATTATTCTGAGTAATGTATAAAATTTTATAAAGCAACGCTCATTGACTGGTTGTACTGTATAAGTGGCGGGTGCACTACCGCCCTCTTGCGGTCAATTAATATAACTCCCGGACATTACGAAATAATAATTTAGGAATGTGACGGAAATCAATGTAGTACTGTGGTGGCCCTACAAGTGACACAACAAAATACTTGTGCATTTTCATGTTGAATAAATAACGAACCTTGGGCGATTATATAACGCCATCTAGTAACGAGCAGCGGTAATTATTAATTTGCCAAGTTTGCAAGATGTCATGTCATGATAAACTAGCAACGTGGTAGACTGCAAGCTTTTATTAATTTATAAAAAGTTAGACGTCAGTAAAACTCATCCATAAATTATTAGATAAACATTAATCAGAAACAGTGAAACTAGTGTAAAATCTTCGATAAAAAGCTTGAAATTATCGTGACAAACTGATTTGCCTCGCAGCAATGCCGCCTTCATGGTTACTTAGAATACAATGTTATTAATGCACTTCCATTGAACCTTATAATGTTGCAATTAGGGTTATATTCTAATGAAGTTTGCAAGACAATAATGTTCGATTACAATGTTTTTGTTGCGTTTCATTTGTTTCTTATGTGGTGTGCATAAAGATGAATCTTGCATAATTTGTCACAATTATAAGTAGAAGGAACTGTTGTTTCCGTCACTAGGGATGTCTATTTCAGGTGGGAACGATCAAACGGATTTTGCTAATTTGACCTTCTTAGATGAAATATTGAGCGTTGATTAAATTTTTATTACAACTTACTATAACGAACCGCAGACATGTTGTCTTCATTATGCTATTGATAAAAAAACCTACTTAACTAGAATTTCAGAACAATAAATAATCATTTAAATTGATTTATGGTACAAGCAGCGACACATAAAGCATTACATATCCAGTATTACCTGACCATGCTTTGTATGAGCTTCCAGTTCAATGAGAGATCAGCTTAATTTGGTTTGTCATAGCTTGAGTGGTCGTCGTGTCAAGTCGTGTGTACTAAATAACATAAAAAGCTGCATACGTCTGAATGACATCAACAGCGGGAGAAGGCATGGTGGTATTGTTAAAAATAATTGTATTGAAAACACAATGCAGTACTTAAAGATTTTGGCTATGGTGGATCATTATATTCCAGAAAAATAATTTGTCCTAATAACGATCTGTCTATAAAACGTTTGAAATACTCAGTTTCTCAGCCATAAGTTTTTTTTTTAATTAGCCTTATCTATCCTACATAGTGCTGGGCAAAGGACTCCTCTATAGCTTTCCATCTCTTTCAGTGTTTTGCCCACTCTGGCCAAACAGTCATGAACGAGTCCAGATCGCAATAAGTAACAATTTTTATTTCACGCAAATTAATTGAGATTTTCTCAGCAAATCGAGATTGAGACAACAAAGATGGAGCGTGTCAAGTGTGATTCCTCGGTTGCTAATGTTGGTATCAATGATGAAACTGTCAATACTGTCATTTAGCAAGATGGCGCTCATGTAACTGTGGAAGATACTATTACATGCTTCGGTTATTCATAGTTTTTTATTAAAAGGCATAAAGTTTAGATAAATAAAAGAGAATTTGTGCAACTAGATAAGTAAAATGTCGTGAAGAAAGTTTTGAGTATGAATTGGATGGCTGTAACAGTAGAGCAAGACCGAAAAAACAAACGTGTGAAAGATAATACAGCTAGGAAGGGGTTGACTCTAATGGTGATGACGAGAAATAGTGAAGTATGGAAGAATAAGACATGCGCACTCTCAACACGGTGGCAGATGTCATAGATATATTTACCTGTACACTGGGTAAGTTCACAAGGGCCACGTACTGCGTAGTATGCAAGGTATAGTTAAGTATATTTTAAGTTACTTTGTCGCATTAGATTTATTCTGTAATGTAGGAATTAATAAATAAATAAATGCTGCGCCGATCCAATATAAACTGGGTTTAGATCTGGAAAGTGTTGAAGAAATAGGTTCATAAACCTTTTATTTTCTTCGATACTATCATAATATTCACAGCTGCAGTTGATATGGGTCTGGGCTTCTCTCTCAGTCATTCAAATATTTCTATGTAGATACAAAGGATGCCGATTTTCATAAATTAAATTAATGATTTACAACAAAACCGATCAAATTGCGAAAAACAGCATCTCTATTATGACACAAAAAATAATTCATTTCATTTGATTGCCAAATTTTATATCGATTTACGGTTTACACACGTAATCGAGCTGTAATCGAGTTGGTCAAGTCGGTTTAATTACTCGTTACGGTTCACACTTGACCATGGATTTTTATTTTAAACGTTTCGCAATATGTTTTGAAACTTAACACGTTGTAAGTTGTAACAGCAGTTAATTCTTAACGATTTTCTGGTTTAGAGCAATCATGTTTATATATTTGAGTCACTGTTTTCCATGGGACTTCTCTGTAAAGTTGATAAGGCTCTTAACTATTCCGTTACCTACGACTTTGACGTCGAAAACCATCCCCACAGTTCTTCGTTTTCATAATAATGCATTGTTCCGGCTGTATGTTAGTACGGATTGTAGGACACCTTCTGGATTTTCAGGTAAGTAAATTGAATATTGGGTATATTTAACTATGCATTTAATTCATAATAGGTTCTTTGGTTCTACGTTAGAACTTTGTTTCATATTTCTTCAACAGCCCAAGTTTCTTAACTTTGAAGCATAGCATTAATTAAAATTTTATAGTTCTAAAATTGAAAATAAGTATATTTATTTAGCTCGTTACTGATACATACACATGAAAATAACTGTTATGATACGATATATTTAAGGTTAACGAACATTTAACTCGTTAGCCACGTTTAAACTTTGAATTGCTTAATTTGTTCGACCAAGCGAACTTTATAATGATGCAACGTCACCCGCTGGGTAATACAATAAAATTCTAGAACAAAACACTACTACTTAAAGTCTCAATAAATACCTATATTGCTGCAGATCGATCAACAAGAACTGACAGTCAAGAAGGATATTTTTAATGTTCATTTTCATATCTTTATTTGCATTCCATAATATTTCTTAAGATCTTAAAATGGGCTTAAAGCTAAGATACAATTACGAACCCTGTAGGAAACAGCAAAAAGTATAAAATTAAAGTTTGAAATCAATTCACAAGTTTAAAACATGTACTTAATATAAATTAACTTCATTAAGCATGACATACCTAAGAGAATTAATTGAGAATTATTTGAGAACAGATAAAACATAAAAATAATTTAGTAAGATTAAGTTACAAAATAGTTGAGCTGAGTTTGCACGGTCCTGACTCCTTTCCGTGTTAATTTCCTATGTTACTTTTAAGAGGTATCTATGTTTTCCTTCCTTATTTATTTAAACTTTCGCACACAATATTTTTACAAGGATTGCTTTAAGAATTGTCTACTAGTCATGCCATACACACCAGGCAGAATATTGATGAATTAAAACAATTAGTGGAATCTTACCGCGAAGGCTTCATAACCTTACTTAGTACGGACATACCAATGAGAGAAAATCCACGTTGCAGGTGCGAATACACAAGTACTTTTCAATATGTACCTACCTACTAGCAGTAGGACAAACACTTTCGCTGGCTTGACGTAACGATACGCGGAGCTATGCGAGTCCATGGGAAATACTTGATAAATTAACCTGATAAATGTGACTGTTACTGATTCACTTTTCGGAGTACTTTAGTAACAGTTATTTTGAACAGTGACTGTTGCCTGTTACACTACACTTTGACATCATTTTCATACGGACTATCAAATAAACAAAAAAAAAGGGTTTTAATCTAGAATTATAGACAATCAACTTATAATACTAAACAATTTAAAATCATCTTTAACTACTTCTGCGATGATTGCCACTAGATACGATCCTGTACAAAATCCTGGCTGCTTCGAAGCAAGGAAATGTCAACATGCATTGCAATTTCTAGTATTTGGTACCTTATTTGGAATTGCAATAAAACCTTGCAGCCATGTTCCAATAGTCTATTTGTTGCCCAATATTGGATATTAATTAATTGACGACATATCAACTAAAGCAATTATAATTATGTTTTAGCATACAATAATGACCTTTATTACATAAACCAGGTTATTTAAGAGTTTAATGCTACCCACGAATAGATGGCGTGAATATTAATTTTAATTTTTGAGATTCTAAAACTCAAATTCGCGATTGGAAAGCGCGACGGTGGTCGCGAAGTGGCACGTACGTGAGATTGCCGGACGCAGCGGAAAGCGCTAACAAAAATCGAAGAAAGCATTTTGTTTGCATGTTTTTTGTTCATATAGAAATTATGGACGAAAGCAAAGTTTATTTTACGTCTTTTTGTCAATTAGCTTTGTGTGAATTGTGGTATTTGCGGCTATTACTTGGCATTATCTAACGTTGAAATTTTGAATATTACGTGCGTTAATGTTATGGTAACGCAAATTATTGTTCTTAAGTAATATTTTTGCATAAGACAACGACTGAGTGTTTCTTAAATAATTTCACTATTCTCACATAACCTTCCGTAGTTAATGCGACATTCTTATCAAGTTTTCTCAGTGTTGCGAGCGATAATTAAAAACTCGCGACACTCACCTTTGAGACCGTTATCTGCTAACTGTATCACTTGCCCTGTAACGACTGCACACGACTAACAATAGCTGAACACAGATCTAATTGCACAAAATTGTCCCTGATCGTATCTAAAGGCTTTGTTGCGGCAACATTGAACGATTAGAATCTGCGGTAAATATGTGAAAGCCGGTGACAATGATTAGATGTTTTTAGAACCTGTGATTCTTGTAAGATGTTAGTTTCGCTATTCAATAAAATATTCGTTGATGTTTTACTGTTATCCGGAAGGAAATATATAATCAGTTTTATAGACTATATTTTCTAATGAAAGATTTCAGAACTTGCTCGTTAAAACATATTTTATTACTGGTATTTCTAATTTATAAATAATTACTAGATGCCATAAACCACCGCATACAGAATAATTGCTGCTTAAATCTTTTAATTAATTTTGCCAGACAATTTCTTCACACTTTCACATTGAAATATTTACTCGTTAATATAAGAAAGAAATCAAAGCAATCTTCTATAAACAAGATTTGCAAGCAAAGATTCAAGAAAAATATGAGTTTTCTCAGTAGACCCTGGTTTTTAATATTAAAAAAAAAAAACAATAATAATAATGATAACACCACATTAGGTCGTAATTTGCGACTGGCATAAGAGATTCAGCCGCGCCCACAAGTATGAAAAATATGTATCCGTTCTTGCTCATGAAGAGAGTTCTCCGCCTTCTTGTCTGTCGATCTGACACTTTCGATTTTTATCTGTTAGTATCTTCATGGTCACTTTGGCTTGCGGAATTGTAACCGCTAGTTGTACTGGAGTCAAGTGAGCGTTGCCACCAATCACAGCCACCAGCCTCCCAATTACCAATACTTAAAGCGGGTTTTTAGGGTTTCGTACCTCGAAAGGAAAAAACGGAACCCTTATAGGATCACTTTGTTGTCCGTCCGTCCGTCAATCTGTCCGTCAAGACCCTTTTTCTCAGAAACGCGTGGAGGTATCAAGCAGGAATTTATATCAAATTCTTAGATCTACTGTCCCTTGGAAATGTGAAAAAAAACAAACTTCTAAGCCAACGCAATCAAAAAATACAGCCGTTTATGCCGCAAATTTCAGCAAATTTTCGACACTCGCAAAGGAATCAAAACCTACAATCAAAGCCTACAGGGTACTTCCCGTGAACTCAGAATCTTGAAATTTGGAACGAAGCCACGTCTTATATAATAGATAAAGGAAAAATTGCGAAAACCGTAAATTTTTAGTTACATCATATAATACAAATATTATTAATAATTTTCAAAATCGAATTTCCTACAGTTTTGTACGGAATCCTCGGTGCGCGAGTCCGACTCGCACTTTGCCGGTTTTTATTATCACTGTCACTTACCACGCTTTCATTAAGTAACAGTAACTTGTCATAAACAATGATTATAAAGGTTTACAACTGATATTAAAGAAGAGATTGATTATGAATCTGGCATTGACACAGCGCAGCATAGATTACCCACATATTGCAAAACTACATGAATATTTATGATCCATTTAAGCACATAATAGTAATAATAAGCATCAAGATTTGTGATGTATTATAAATTCATAAGGCTTTCGATTGCGTAATGTTGAAGGACAATTCGTATTAAGTTGGTATTTGCTGGTATGGTGCCATTAAATTGTATCAAGTCGTATTTTAGTCCTATTTCCAAACTCAGGTGTAACGATGTAAATAATTCGCAAACTTTTTATGTTAGAGTTCCCTACTAGGCGTGGCTATTCACGGCACCTTTCTCTCATTATCATACGTGTACTCTTTTAAAACAATCAATTAACTCGGCGTATAGTTGAACTGTGAATTTAGTAAAGTTTGGATCCATTACCTCTATGTAAATAGATAATCATTCATTGCGAGGTCATTGCGAGATTTAGTGACGTAATAATAACTCAGGTTTCTTTATGTAATTCATTTCGTAAACCAACCAAGCTGGCCCTTTGCGGTAAAGTTTTGTATTTTTCTTGTTTTGAATAAACCTTTTGTTCATTTACGTGATCAAGTAATAATGAGTTCTTCTTGCTCTGAATCCCGATATTGCTTTTTAGAATCGACTTCTTATAATATTGGAGTTAATTTGTTCTACTACAAAGCCCAATTATATTAAAACACGCGATACGATCCCCTAATTTATAAGTGGAGGCCTCAAACCAATGAGGCGAATGATTAATTTGTATTATTTTTTCTTTTGCTTTTGCTGTAGGGCATTCATTGACGTCTGATTGTTACCGCACAAACTTTCACAATGTCCAACTAGTTATAAAAAGAAAATCTTTACATCATGATCCCAAACAGTATTACCTAGTAACTACATAATATTATTTGGGATCAGTATCAGTATTATCTAAATATCTATCTGTGTATCTATCTATGTAGAGTAACTAGATTTTAGTTTCTTAATAATACGCTTTCGTCTAAAACCAACCGTCAAAGAATGCGGAGTTAGCTGCCATATACTGAAAGTAATGAATAATTGGAAGCCATTAAAATTCTAGGTCTAATAATGCACGGTATTTATAGTAATTTCCGCGTATTTCATCTTTGTTCCCGATTCGGACCGTAAAAGAATCTTGAAGATAAAAATTACGGCCATAACAAAACGCCCATAAAACGTAATCGGTCAGTTGTTACTTGATACTTGCGTAAGAAGAAAAGTACAGGTGCACACATTCAACTGTCGCCGGCCTTTGCAATGGACAGTCACGAAATTTCGCCAAAAATTTCTTACCAGTGGTCACTAACATTATCAATCACACCTGTAATGGGATTTTTACCATGTTTATTTATTTGTTTTGAGTTCCCGATTTTTCGGCGATGCTGCAAACGCCATGATCACGGATAAACTGAAGTTATTGCGGGTGTTTATGAGCAGACAAATCGGTGTACCCTCTTTCTTGTTCGGTTTTTGGACTCCTTACCACTACCACTCACAACTTGGTTCTATTACCGACACACGTAACTCACTGTGTCCACTGACGAACTTTTTACGGGACTTTTTCGGTTTTTACACAATCGAACCACTGGATTCCAGGCTCTTGTCAGTTGTTGAAACTCATGACTCACCCGTTTCAAGTTAGTCTTACCAGTCTGGGTAAATAGTGGCGTTCTGTCATCCAGTAGTACGATCCTGATTCAAGGAGATGTTGAGCTATGCCCGATTTTTTAGTGTCATTATTTTTCACCGCCATTATGTTTTCCGCTATCCGACAAGCTACCGTACGTTTCGTCTGACCGATATACGACTAGCCGTAACTGCAATCTATTTAATAAACACCGAGCTTTTCCAACGGAAAGTTGTCCTTCGGCGAACGCAGCATCTGAGACACTTTCTTGAAAGGAGTGAAGACAGACAGTCTTTATGGCGCATTTCCGAAGAATGTTGACGACCTTATATGTCACTCCCTTCAACTACGGCAAAAAGGCTGGCTGCCTCTCTACTTCGCACTTCTGGTGCCTACGAACAGTTTTAAAAGAGTGGACACGAACCACTATAATACTAGAAACAAGAACCAACTAGTTCAGCCAGATTTTAGGCTAGCCTAAGTTAACTCATCTTTCATGGTCAAAATTAACGACTGTCACTAGTCAACTTTGAGTGTAGGGAGAGACTACCAAATATCGTTAAATCCACAAGGACGCACACAATAACGTTCAATACATTCGTTGTCTGTGAATTCGAACTTCTTGTGTGCGTCCGCTAATTATATAGATTAGGATTACAAAAGTAACTACGTTTAATTTTCGTTCGTTGCCGAAGTTACGTTTCGGAGAAAGAGAGTAGACCTCCTGATCGTTATGAATATGCGAGCGAAATCGGTTGTTTTGCGATCGCTATCTATGGCGAGACTGCAGGCCCTGGAGGCTTTTGTAATTTGGATACCATTTAATTCCAAATAGATACTTTGGTGTCAACAGCGTGCTCTTCGTAATTTATCTTTGAAGTTCGTCTAACCCCAATTTACCATAAACTGATAAACTCGCCATTACTTATCAGAATTAATAAGCGAAGGTTTTTTGAGCCGAAATTATTCAAATCTCTAAATAGCGTAAGAGAAGGCGGGTGCTTAATTGCAAACAATGATCATCCCACGCTGCCGCGGCATAACCCACTAACTACAAGGTTGCACCTACATACGTAAGAGGTCGCGAATGACACAATACAACCAACGATGAATATGACACACGTGTGAGTATTCTAGTTTGCTGAAGATTGATGGAACAGTTATTGATGTGTCAAATGCGATAATTGTTATTGTGAGAAGAAATAGCTTTATTTATAGTTTAATCTGGGGTTTAGAGCAATGATCAAGCGTGAATCTGAATGAAAGAGATTAGTAACAAATCTGTTTCCGTTGACCTCTAGACTGGACTCTACAGCTGGATCATTGTCCTAGAATTTTGTTCTTGAATTACTTCATTCCAAGCATTTTTACACGAGACAGTAACAATAACTTTCTTTCTTTTCTCCACGAGCCGGTTGCGAAGTCGGACATTTCAAGGAATTGTCGCTTCGGCTGCTGTACAGATCATTAACATTAATATAACGTGAAACCACAAACAGGTGTGAATGCGCAATCTTACAGTAATAATAACTCGTTCTGATAACATCAAAAATGTCGCGATTTCTTTGAAAAAGAGCGCAAAAAGATCGCACTATTCTGATCGCTGGTGAAATTGTGATTTCGCCAAAAAATCATCAACAGCTATATCAAGTTTGTAGGTTGCAATGAAATTATATTTACGAAAGGTGTCTGGTACAGGTGTGGCGTAATTTGATCCAGAAATACTGATATGGCGTGATTTCTTTTATTATTTTATTTATGAAGTAAAAGTTTGTACACAATCCAAAGGTTGGGCAAACGTTTTAAATGACAAATGGCTGTCATATGACACTTGAGCCATTAATGTGAAGATAGAGAAAGTATTGTTTATTTGTTAAAGTTGACACTGAGCTTTCTTATCTGATTGATTGATTGTTAACTATTGACGGCTTTTTATGTTCAGACAGTATTGTTCCGTGTTGTCAACACCATCGAGTCTATCAGTGAAATCTATAAAATACTATGATTGATAAGCAAAAGCTCAAAATCGTCAACTAAGTTTCAGGCGAGAACAAGTAAACGTTTCTAATCTAGCTCAACCGTGCTGTAGCCCAGTTTACATATTACAGTAATATATTATGCACTGAACTAACTGAAATTTTAGCAAAAAATTACATAAATCTTACAAAAGAACACTATAAAAATTGATCTTGAAACATTTACTGAATGTCCTTGTCTATGCTCAGTTAGCGAAATTATGAGCATGTTGTTAAATAAAACATCACGTAATCTTGTATGTAGTGTCGGTAATGCATTGGGCATGCAGTTTTTGTCACGCACTGTCCAATGTCGGCCAGCAGCCGTGACTACCACGTTAAATGTATTGATCTTACCTAGCTTGTTCTAGAATGTAGATAAACCGCGTTGTTTGGAGATAAAGGCTTCTCCTTGCAGTTTCATTTTGTGGAATGTGCTGGCTTTGTTAAGGTAGCCTGATAGTTTTTGGAGTTAATTAGATAGATCTGATTAACCTCAATATGATTTAAGCCATAAGAACCAGAACCACAAACCAACAAATGCTGTATTCTGAAGTACTACAGATATCATTAGTTCCTAAAAATCACGACTATTTTACGTGATTCTTATTATTATCCAAGTATGATTATGCTAAAGCGGTATTTTTAGACCCTCTGATAAGGGTTGCTCCAAATCTATCAGCACGTAATGACATTTTGCGATGCTCCTATCCTTTTTTGTTGCTCAGAACCGTCATTTGCTAGAGTGAGAAAAGAGCGGGAGTTCTATAGCACTACGATGCGGTCGGCAGCATGCCACCAGTGTCTTGCACTGGAACAATTATGGCTCTAAGGGTCAGCTCACACCGAGACGCGACGCGACGCTGCGCGCACACTTTTAAAGAGTGATTCAAAATATTACTTTATTTTCTACACGAAAAGATACACATTTCGTTGTGAGAATTCAGAATACGTTGCGCTGCGCAACGTATTCCGAATTCTCGCAAGCGCGCAGCGTCGCGTCTCGGTGTGAGCTGACTCTTACGAGTCATAACGGGCCCCTGAACTCACAAGATTGAATGAAGCAATAAAAATAACCCCAGTTAACTCAACGATTAACGCAATACAAATTGCAGTTGACAACAGTAATCGTTTACCAGAAGCCCTTTTTACTACCAATGGTTGGCCAATCAGGGGCTGAGAATTCTCACGGCATGCTTTCAGTGTGCCGCCAACAATAAGTTTGTAAGTAAGCCGTAACATTGCGAAATATTACTCATATTTGATCTATTTCACTTCTTTGTGTTTCAGATGAGAAAATACCAGTTTTAATAACAATTAAAATACTAAATTGTTTTTTGAAAATTATACAAGCGTGATTTATTTATTATATGCGAAAGTGTGTTTGTTCTGCTTTCATGGCTCGCGAATTCATTCAAAATCTTGAAATGTTGCAAGAACGCAAGGAAGACTTGACCTCAGTAAATAAAGATGTTCTAGATAACTATCTTTAGAAATAAAACGCAGAGTGAGCATTATATCATTTTGTTTTATGGTGTGTAGTTATGAGTTTAGCTTCTGCCTACACCACAAAGGTTAGTAAGGTTAAGGTTACAGTTGTACTCAGTAATCATTAAAAATAATATTTAGTCATTACTTCCACGATTATGATCTTTAATTCCAGCGCATTGTGGCTGTATAGTGAATTTAAACAATCGGCCATCATCACGCTTAGCTTGACCTTACAGATGAATTAAAAAATATTTTTTTGCGGCACAAAATTACTGTGTAAGTAAATAATACAAATCAATATGAAATCATATTTTTACAACCTGTTGTTTCAACAACGGGTTGTAAAAATATGATTTCACTAATGCCTTTGATTTTTTTTTTGACATTGCTATAGTTTTGTTGGACTAGTCACCTCACCTGTCAATCTTTACCTTACTTGTTTTAGTTGTTGATGCATGTTGATCAATACGACTCACGTAAAACAAAAAAATATACAAAAACCACCCTGCATGCTCTTACATAATAGCTGTAAGTTTTAAAATATGCAGTAAAGCTAAGTTGGTAATTGTGTACCTATTACAAAAGAGGTTAACTCCATCCGCTTATAAATTCGTCAAAGATGGCCTATAGATAAGGTAACGGTATTCGCTTTGGTTTGTTAGCTTAGATGACGAAATGAGATAAAAATAAACAATAAAATATTGTAAAAAATTACGCACTAAACAAAATTTGCGCTTACATCCTTCTTAGAGGCGCTCCAGCAAGATCGAATCTGGAAAAAGAAACAAAATCAATTTAAATGGCTTGCTTTTATTACGGCAATCAAATGTACATGAACATGATTAAATGCGACATGATTTCATTTTACGTAGGTATTTCGTGAAATATTACAGTTAACTATTCATTGCAACATGTCAACTTAAATATTTGAATAGAACTTCTACTTGTCAATAGATGGCGTTGAAATTAATTTTGACACTATCTATTTGTGAAATGTCGCACGCATTGTGGTATGGAATGTAAGTTGCGAAATTACTATTTATGAGTGTAAACAATCACAGATAGACTAATAACGACGTGGGCTGGTTTGGTAAAGACATTTCATTGTTTAAGCTGATGGGATTTGCATACGCGTTAACATTTCGCAATGAACGCCAGGTGCGTATAGATTGATAGTTGCAACAGAACTAGTGGCAAACAGGTTCCTAGGCCTCGTTGGTTGGGAAAAAGTTACGAGTAAAGAATGTTTGGGGAAAATGCAAAAAGATATGCCCCGGGTGAGGATCGAACTCACGACCTTAAGATTATGAGACTTACGCGCTGCCTACTGCGCTACCGAGGCTGATGAAAAGTACGTTAAAATGACCTATTACATTCCACAGCACATTACAAAGTTAGGGTGACAATCCTTAAATTATTCAAAGGAAACTTTGGCTTCACGCAAGAATGAAATATGAAACAAAACCAATTTATTTAACGATTTAGCAAAGGCTTTAACTAGTCTCGGAATGCAGTGAAGCATGTTTATTGTAAGGTAAACCCTAGGAAATGTTTAATAATGACATAACCTAAAATGAGCCATAGATACCTGCAAATTCCGATTAGTTACCTACGTTTAGTACAAATATATTTGTCTGTTTTAAAGGTTCCATTCCTAATAGTTTGGATAATTGCATGAAATTAGACTTTTTATTATTAGATTTTATTTATAATGTGTACTTATCCATAAATCTTTACCCGGACATGAGAGAATTTCTGGCCAGAATTACTTTTTTTACAATGAATAGAATAGCTCAATGTGTAGAGGAAGACCAAAGAAACGATGGATGAATTGTGTGAACGATAATAATTAGGCTAGAAAGGAGGTCTGATGAGATGACGAGTAATAGAGAAGTATGGAAGAAGAAGACAAGCTGCGCCGACCCTAAATGAATTGGGCTAAGGGCAAGAGAATAATGAATAATGAATTGAATTGAAATAGTGCAGCATGATGCTTTTGACACTTGTATGAGATTGTCAGGGGGCATTTGCGAAATTTTTGTGCTAATTGGATTTAAAAAAAAAAAATGGAGGCGTGAGTATCGACTATGGCCACGCGACTCTAAAATTCATACGACTTATCAATGTATTTTCTCTTTACGACTCAACAATCCTGCCGATTGTGATACAACACTCAGAGCACGTAACTGACACTTTCACTGGCCAATAATTATGCTAACGAACGCCATCTTCTTTTGATGACGACTCTTTTGTTTCTACGGCTATTGGCTAGAAAGTAACTCGATGTAGGTACGGACGATATTAGTTCGACTTGTAGCTTATTTGGATGCATTATGCAGGTATTGATTGTAACATGTTTTGATGTCAGGTTTTTTTGCGAATGTTTTTGTTATTTTATAGGTAAACTAACATCATGATTAGGTTTCGAGGTTATTTTATTTATAGAGGAGGTATGTAGGTATACGAGAACTTGCTAGACAACTGGTGAAGACAATTTCAAAGCAGAGGATTACCTTTTGCATAAATGTACTTAGTCTGTAAAAGATTTCTTCGTTTCTGAATCTCTAGTTTCGTGAAGCCTTTGGAAACATTCTAAGACAATTTTTTCCCGAATACGCTTCTGAACTCAAACACAACTCAGACAACGTTGGTAGATACTGTTTTAAATATTCCAATTTATATGGAAATTACAAGATTGCGCAAGTAACGTGTGCGTGACTGCGTGTCTATAAAAATGCCTATTAGTTACTTGTTTTGAATTGCAAAAACATGTCGAGGAAAAATCTCTCACACAGGCTTACTTGCGACACTAGGTCATTGCGATCCGCAACCGCACCCTCACATGTGTCGCGACCCCGGCACTTACTCATGTATTGGCGTATCGTGTACTTAATAACTACCAATTACCTCCCAAAAAGGTTACGCAAACAAGAAAGTTTCAATCAGGAAGGCCCTTGAGGTTTAAAAAGAAAAGTTTATTTGTCAGAAGACCAAATAAGACTTGAATTATCTGTCCAGCAAGGCTACGCATGTGACGAAAAGATTGATCGATATGAATGTTGATGGATGGAGAGGGAGAGGATAGTGTGAGGAATAATATGAAAGAGAAAGGAGTAAATGATGCTGTGACGTCTAACAAGAGAGAATAGGAAAATAAGATATGATGCGCCGACCGCTAGTAGAATGAGCAAGGGCAGGAAGATGATGATGAGGGCCGAGGTTTAAAAAAGAAAAGTTAATTCTGATAGAAAACCAAATAAAACTTGAATTATTTGTCCATCAGGGCTGGTAGTCTACTGAATAAACTTGCAATTGCATGATTGGCCGCAGGTTTCATGATTATACAAGGTAAGACGGAAATTATGGAGCAAATGCTTTGTTAATAAGACATTCAACACAGACATGATACGCCAATAATAAATGAAGGAATGAATATTATCCGCCGTATATTCCAAATGCAACGTATAGTTCAGACAAACACTGTCCTAATGCGTTAAGTTACGACTATGAAATCCAATTTTGTCGTAATCGAGTTTCCATATCAGTTTCGCGCCATTTTCGATCGCAGCCATATTTAAAAGCTGAGTATTCACTGTATTCAGTGCGACTAGATTTTGGACGCGAACTCTGTGCAGTTTCCATATGCGATAGAAAAAAAGTATTTATAGGTAATTCGAAAAAGGAAATCTTGATTAACCTGTACTAAAGTACAACATGGTTATTTTGACCTATAGCCTTAATCGTAATTAACTTTCTTGATTTATTAATACAATTATCGCAGACGTTTACAAAAGTAGTACCAAGTACCTTTCTGGCAATGTAATTCAAGTGACAAAAGTATGTTCCATGGAACATACACTACATGATGTAGTGTAGCACCGGTACCAGTTACCTTTGCTTGGCAGAAAGTGCGGATATAATTTGTACTTATTTTATATAAAGTTGTAGTGGCCACCCTGGACTGAAAGAGCGCGTTTATTTAAAGAAACGCGCGCTTTCAGTCCAGGGTGGCCACTACATTGGTTCCGATACCTGGCTCTCACCCAGGAGGCTCGGGTTCGATTCCCGGTATCGGAACCAATGTAGTGGCCACTACAAAGTCATCTAGAATAGAACCTAGCAAGGCTAAAAATGATCTAAGTTATAAATCACACAAATATTACGATGTATTGCGTTGCAGTTTCTCAGAATTTTAATGAGATACAAATAGTTTACCAAATAGAGACCTATTTGGTTTAACTTTCCAAACATCCAAACCGTCCTTCACCGTCCTTCTCATCGCAGCAGCGGAAATTCCAAGCATATCTTGACGAATGTTATTCAAAACTAGACCGAATCAAGATGCTAGAAGACTCAAAACTTGAGAGCTCTCATAACTTGAGAAGAGATTAATAATACTACATGCAATCTGCCAATTTCGGTTCGAGATTCTTTCTGGCTTTTCTAACACTGCAGAATACTCACATGCATAATAATGTATCCTTTACACTCAATACTTTGTAATACCTAACTTGATTTTAAAAGAGTGTCCATGGAGTTTCTTTCTCACTTCGCTCCTTAGAGATCTAAGCTTTGGAATGGCTGGCAACTACTACAGTCCTTTACAGGTAGTATGCCTTGTGGATGGAACTGTAGCTTTATCTATTTGTTTTTGACTATTTAAAAATACCTGTAATCTTTGAAATAAATGCTTTTAGTTTTATATTTTATTCCAAAACGTTCATGTTCTTCGTATTCTATCATTACTAACATTTCAACAACTAATAAGCAGTCGTGATTGTCGCATCCTATCAGTTTTTGTGCCAAAGCGTCTCAATTACAAGTCTATAATACTCTATGGTCTTAATTACAAGTCGTTCTGACACCCACATGCCATCATCTTGCGTCGTAGATGTAACATTATGATTCGCCATCTTATACTACATAATGTTTTACATACACGATCAGTTTAAAGGTTTTTGCTTGAATTCCATCAACGCAAAGCTTGTTTATAACTCGCTAAGAAATCTTTTAGTATGTTGATGACGTAAGTAGATACAAAAAAACCAAATAGCTTTTTTATAATCTGTGATTTACTGTCGAGTTTAAATACAGGTTTTATATGTAAAACAAATAATTTGCCGTGATTAAATAATATTATTATGCAAAACCATGGTGATTTCATTGTAAATACACACTGTTTATATAACTAATGGGAAATTAACTACCAATCTATGGTTTACTATGACGTCAATTGTTTATTTATCATCCATAAATAAGTAAAATTATGTAAGCTATTTTAATGCTTACTGAACTAAAATAACAAAAAACCGTCATTATAAACCGACTATGATCCAAATGAATCAAAAACGTAACCTTCATAACTTTTTTACCAACGAACAAAAACTCTTCAAAGACAATTTATAGTGGACAGCAAGCATCCTCAATTTATTACGTCATAATTATCATAGATCAAACACTCACGAAATGTCCTTCAAGAACTAGTGTGTGGTCACCTTAGTAGGCTCTACATGTAAATATTGCCTAAGTTAAAGGAGGTATTTGTGTCGCAGGTACACACGGCTACCAATAAGTTACACAACCAGTTAATGCGGATCTCTTATTGTACGGGAAATCTATACAAAGCGAGGCCATGTTATACTGGGAATTTATATCTTGATGTGTCGTGTGTTTTGTCAATCGTCAGCCGCAATCGATAGGGGACATGCTGATGGCTCTAATGCCTCGAGTACACAATTGCCAAGGCTGGCCGCATTTTGATGTTCGTTGATAAATGCATAAGTAGTCTTTGTAAGGTCCTTTCTGGATGAAGCAATAGATAGTAGAGGGCGAGTGCATAGTGGACAATAGTGGTTTAGATCAGCATAGAGCCTACCATATTATCACTCTAGTTAGCAGGGAGGTGGTCTACTCTCTAAGTCCGTCAACGAAACCGTAAGTTACCGTAACCAGTATACTTCGAAATGAACCCTACTACCTAATATCTTCAAATTCACGAATTTTGAAAACACATCGGGAGTAGGGACAACTGTCTAATCGTGTTGTCATTCATATTTAGGTCGGGCCCCTAACCAATCTTATGTACGTAAGTGATACGGAGTAGGAAACGACCATAACTTCAGCCGAAACTATGGATTCTGTGCTTAGTGAGTTGAAGCCCCGAAGGCACCTAAAGCAGCTTCCTGCTAGCTTCCCCCCGGGAACGAGGCACTTTTCGTAGTGTCTACTGTAGTCAAATAGGGCTATCGCATAGTAGTAGCCCGAAGCCAAAAGTCTGACATCCAGTCTTACCAAAATTACCAAGGGATATCGTATTACCCAGTTACTGGGTTGTGGAGGTCAGATAGGCAGTCGCTTCATGTAAAATATTGGTACTCAGCTGCATCCGGTTAGACTGGAAGCCGACCCCAAAATAGTTTAGGAAAAGGCTAGGCTGATGATGAGGGCTATGGCATAGTGTGTAGAATGTCTTGCGCAGAATTTACTGTATCCATCATGGCTCCGATTTTTTTAATAATTTTCATTGTACTACTAGGGAACTCTATTGGTCTGTTGATTATTTTTTTAATACGATGCCCAGCCCTATGAATTTCTCCTGTTTCGTGCGGCCGTTTGCAGACATTAAAAATCACACCTTACAAATATTAGTTCCGTGTGGGAATCGAACTCACGACACGCAGCGCAGCAGCCAGTGGCTCAGCCACTGCGCCAATCGTGCCGTAAATTATCAACACCTTCATGATTGAACGGATTTGTTTGGCACCAGAAGTATGTACTTTAAAACGTAACTTTTATTATGGGTCAAGTCACATGCACCAATAACGTGCTGGATATTTTATAAGCATCACGATGTTGCAAGAGGCGTGTTTTTATTTTAATTATATACTTTTTTTAAATAAACATACTTTATTCATTGTGTAGGGTTACCATGCTTCCGGAGTTTTTGGGACATGGTGCTGAATAATTTAGTCTTAGCGGTTAATCATATTTATAGTCTAGAATTTCCGAAGTAATTAGAAGTTGTGTGTTTGTCTTTTCTCAGAGCTATGGGTAGCGGAGGTATTTGGCAGTATTTAAGAGTTTGAAAATTGACAAACATTCAGAATTTCAGATGTTGAGTTGTCAAAAGAGCGTTTCGATTCCGATTCTTAACTCTTTTCTTGAAACTAGAGCAACTGAACAAGCAGTTACTTTTCGCATAGAAACCAAATATAAAGCCATGAGTAATGAAACTGCCCTTAAACGTAAGTAAACGGTCACGGCCGCCATCTTCGTCGTCATCGGGCGACATTACGCGACCTCAGCGTAAATGAATTTATAATGTCCAATCGAGATTGCCTGCGCCGGTGCCGGTCGTGCAATACAATCTTGAGATTGTGTACTTCCCATATCTTGAGAATGACTTATGAAAACACGAATCTGTAGGTACTTTATGACAAATTGATTTGACGGAGGACTTTGTGAGATCATCGCAAATTCGCGACAGACGAAGTCAAAGCTGACGGAAATTTGACTCCTATCGAAAGGACTGTCTGGAACTAGTAATATACAGTTCTAGGACCTAGTTTGGAAAGGGAGAGGGAGAACTTTGTTCAAAAGTGAGACAGAACAGGTTAGTTACATAGATAGAACGGAAACTATGAAACAGGACTTTATTAAAATACATTATACAGGCCAACGACTTCGGCGCAGGTGCAAGCTATTTTAGTGTCGCAATAAATGTCTGAATAAGGTGTACACTGTAAGTACAACCAACTGTTTACCCTGTATAGTGTAACTTTATACTTGGAAAACTTGATTTCCTACAAACTGCGGAAATGACTCGTCCTGCCACATGGGAAACCAGTCTCATTTGCAAATGAGCAAAGGGAGAAGTTATTAATAAATCTGTGGTTGTACCTACCTGAGCTAAAACAAGTTTAGTATCATTTTGATTACGCAGCAAAGGAAAGTATGGCGGAAGGTAGGAACGTGGAACGCTGTTTAAGCATGAAAGTCGATACAAAATGGGCAGATTTCATACAAATCACTCAAATCTAGGTTTTAATCGAAGCAACAAAATATTTTACTTAAGTTTTTTGAAACTGTGTTAATTATAAGTAAGCAGTTCGTTTACTCTATTCACACCTAGTTTTAACATAACACCACGTACCTTTTCAAGTACTTATGCAAATCATTATAATTTTATTCCCATTTGAATAGTATTGATCTGTTATTAACGTATCATTTCTGTATGTATGTCACTCGACAACAGTTTTATTACAGTCCATGTACGTGCGTTCAGAAAACCTCATTAACTTACGTCAATTCACTGATTTAATGAGTTATTATTACGACATTTGTCAAGTATATGTATATCCGAAGTTGATGAAGGCAAAATAATAAACACGATTCGGAATGAAATACGAGGAAAAGCTTAAATAACAGGAGGGCTACTCTCTTTCTCCGAAACGTAACTTCGGCAACGAACGAAAATTAAACGTAGTTACGTTTGTGACCCTACTCTATATAATTTGCGGACGCACACAATAACATTCAATACATTCGTTGTCTGTAAATTCGAACTTCTTTTGTGAGTCCGCAAATTATATAGAGTAGTCGTTGCCGAAGTTACGTTTCGGAGAAAGAGAGTAGCCCTCCAGGTCCCTTTACGACTTGCCCTTCTATGATATTACTTGAGTTTGGTTTCAGGTCAAAAAACGGTAGTCGTTTCTGCATATAAATAAATTATTTCTCAAATATTAGTTGGTGGTAAGATCACAATAATCATAAAAATAAACGAAGTGTTTTATAAATCGTTTATACACCAACACAGCCACGACATTGATATAATAACTCATCACTCAGCAGGATGCCATAGACACGATTCTCTTGTAAAAACACCATAGACTACTAGAAGGTCGCTTGGTGTATAACCTGCGGGCCATAAAGGGCAGATGTTACTCAACAAGAGTAATCAGTCTGTAATGGCTGTTATGTTGGCAGCCTTGTGTTTGTTTGTATGTATGTGTGTGCAAGTCACGGGCTAAGATGTGCGCTGAGAAGACTAATGTGTCTTCTGTGCCGGTACTTGACTCTTGACACCGGAAATGATGCAAAGTACAAAGATCGGTTCGAGCTCTATGTCTGTCGTATTGCATTAAGTCTACATGAAAAACCAATAAAACCATTTAGCCATAATGAAAATATAAAAAAAAAACTTCAATAAAATCAATCAAAGTAATACACATATCTAAATTGAACCAGCTTCCTGCGTAACGAGTTATGTACCTATAAATAAATAAATAAATAGAGTAGCTCTGAGCTTAATTATTCACGACAAAAAACATGTCAAAAAAACTTGTCAAGCGATCAATAACGAGAAAACGGAACGTGTCAACTTGTATCGACGATAAAACTGTAACATGATTATTAATTAACTATTAATAAAATAATGGACAAAAAAACTTAAAAGCCGCGTTCATGGCGCCTTTTGATTTATTTTCAGGATATGAAATGGATGGCTGGAATTTTTTCGCAATAGCACTGCATCAATTCGCTATATTTGAAAGAGCACCTAACAGAGAAAACAAACCCGGTTTTTTAGATATTTTTAACCCAAGTTTATTGATTCGATAATACTCTGAGTTCGATATTTCCTGAAAATTCAGTTTAGTAAGATACTTGTAGAAGTATTAACTTAACTTTTAGAATTACTTAGAAACTGGTCGTAAAGAAACTTAAAAACAGACATTATAAATGCTCCAAAAATTACGTAAAACTATAATAAGTCCATATTGGATTAAATAAATAATTAAATATTGCAGAATCCTACGCAATTATATTCTCTTTATTAGTATCGAGCCTGCGAACGTAAAAAAACTCGGTTAATTAAAATGCTGACACAATTCCTTTAACTATGTTCGCCATTAGTTGGCATTCTATGTCGTATTACTAAATCTTGCGAGGAAAAAATGTAGCCTTGCGTTTACGGCATGTTGTCTGTACTTAGTAACTTGGTAGGTAATTGAGAACAAATAATAATAATGTCGTCTGTTTATTATGAATAGGCCGTTTATTTCCGTATTTTGTTTTTATCTATTCACAATAAACAAAACCAAGTTTTTAAATCAATATTACCAGCTTTATTTTCTTTTTCTTCACGGTACCTGTACCCAAGGTGTTCAAAACTGCGCCACCTAAATTTTTAACCACCATAATTCAAAAACAAGTACTCTTAAATATTTTTCTAGTTATAATACCTCATTAGATAGCTACTAAAATGAGGATTTGGATCATAACTTACACATTGAATTTCATATGAACGTTGCGAAAAAAATGCCATTATTAACATAGACGATTTTCTGATACTCGCAAATTAAGTTTTAGTCATTAGTCATTACATTACACTCATGAATGCGGTTTTATTGAACATTTTCTTGCCAATGCCAATTATCTATGAGAAAGTACCAGACTCCAATTTAAAAAAAAAATGGTCCTAAAATTCGTTAACTACGAAATAATAAACGAAATAACAAATCTATTGAAATGCCTATTTCATCAACAACAGTGACTAAATTGGCGCTTAATGGAACACACAGGTCACCCTATTACGCATGTATAATAAATTCGTCGAATCTGAAGTTGTTATCAAAGGAACAAAAAGTATTCCAAAGAATATAAAAAAAAGTCACAAAAGTCAATTTCATTTTTACTTTCTTGTCTATAACTTTAGGAACTCAAAAAAGGAAGTCCCATAAAAATCCGCCCACTATAAACTTCGTTCCTCCTCCTGTCAATTATATTCTACTATACGTAAATAGACACAAATTATTTACAAAAAATTATAGAAAGCAAACGGATGCGATAAAAATAAATAGTTAAGGTAATATTGAACAGGAATGTCCGCGTTAATATTGCGCAATATGGCGACTATTGGAGACCCTATTGAAAATTTGGATTTTGACATCTGTCAATTAGATGTAACGCATATGTGTCGCGATGTAGAGTATTGTTGTACAATAAATTCACGTGTTTCGAAGACTATAATAAGTACAACAGTTTCGAATGATTATTTTTTCTATTAACAGTCCTAAGTTGTAAGCACGTTCTAACACCTACGGTACCCGTAGCCCCAATGTCCGGATTAGCTGACGGTCGCAAACCTGTTCCGTGCATACCGGCGCGGCGCGTTGCGTCACCGCGCATGCGCCAAGCTACAAAAAATGGCGACCCCCGCGCTATAAAATGACAAAATGACAGATACAGAAGGGTAACTTTCAGTGCTGCGTGTTTCTTTAAGCACTTGGATGAAATTTTCGCACTGTTGATAAAAAAATGTTTTATCAGAAAATTAAAAGAGCAAGATGGCGTTAGGTTATGGCCATGCGCCTAAAGATCCATGTTCAATTACTTATACTTAGATTGCTAGTTATAAATAAAATGACTAAATAACGACGAAAAATGAATATGCACGCGATGGCTTTGCTTGAAATGAAAATGACCTCGTTACTTAAAAATATGTTTCATTAAGTCATACCCACGAAATCGAGCAAGATTCATGTTTTCTCTGCGTTTAAGTACTTAGACGAGGTTGCAATTCGGCTTAAGGGTAACCATTCTTCCAAATTATTCCAGACTTTCAGGATTTTCCAAATTTCGCTATGACAACCTAAGTCGCGTTGCTGACTTGACTTCTGCGCCTTCTTACAATGTGGTTACCGTTAAAATGAGCGGGTAAACTGCTCAAGCTTGTGTAATCTTCGTCGCTAGAGTAACTGGCTTGCTAGTCAGCCTCTCGTTTAAGTTCCGCTAAACTAATATGTGAAAACTCTTACGTATGTGCGATATTTCACAATTTTCTTGAGGTTTACGTTGTAAAAACATAATAGCCAAGTTATCTCTGTAAGTAGACAGTTTTCATGACTGGTTAATCCGTCTTCTGTCATCGTAATAACCGGTAAACTGTGCGGTTAACTTTTGCAACTTGTAAACGAATAATAAGTTATAATGGTCATTATTTTAAATAACTGATATTTACTGGCGAGGACGAAGAAGACCGTGGTGTGATGAATCACGAAGAAACTTTGTAATCTAAGCGCTATTTTGGTATAGACGCAGTATAGAGTTGTAGTTTTAAGCGCAAGAGGTGGTACAATTGACGCATCCAGGCTGTATTGGTCTTCAGAACTGCTGCCCCTTTAACAAAAAGCTCCTAGTTATGCCATAGCATGAAGCCATTTTTATTTAGTTTGTATCGATAATGGTGGAGTATACTAACATTGATTTGACCATGTTGAATTGTCTGCCTATTCCCTTCTTTTATTACCAAACAAATACTTTAATGGATCTCATAAATTCAAGTGGCGCCATGCCATTGAGGAATAGATGTTATACAATTCAACATGGTCACTTTCAAGCCATGAGATCGCCATCAACCTTCAAACGGCCATAAACAAACACTTCTAAAGCTTCGACCAGAAGTAACACTATTCTGAAACAACTCTCAATAAACTCGTCTTTATCGGAGGCTCACATCTTCAATCATAATGGCCGTAACTCGCAGCGGTGTATTGTTGCACTTGTTTCGAGTAGTGGGCTCTGTGAGAGAGGAACAGAATTAGTACAATAAGTTGCACAATGTTACTTGTTTGATTTTGTGTTTTTTGACGGACACACCTTAAAATTCTTGTAGGTTTTGACGTGGGTACAGTAATGGTGTAAGGCCGGTTATTGACAAAACCATTTAAAGTTAACTAAGCTTTGGATTAAGTAGATCATCAATTCATCAGTCTGCTTAGCCTTTTTCCAGCAAAATATTGGCTTAAAGTCTAACGGAAAGCAGCTGAATAGCAGTATTTTACGATGAGCCACTGCTTATTTGACCGTGCATTAAGTTTGCCTATATTCCTTTTCGTCAGCTCTAGTTGAGCGTAGCGTTTCTGAGGATTACAGCTTATACGAGGTTTCCTATACTTTTCAATGCAAATTGCATGGAAATCGCAGCATTATCCTGGCTTCTTGCCACGGTCAACTCAATGTTAATGCCAATCCAATACCTTCTCCGTTTACCTCTAGCAAAGTACTATTACGCCGACTGCTTTACGAGAACATTCTAGGACTACGGTCGAGTCTAGAATGTTCCACGATGGAAGTGTCTAGAAAGTTCGAGAAAGTTCTGGACCTTTCTGGAACCTTCTAGAAGGATTGGTTCCACTATAGAGCCATCTAGAAGGTTCGGGAAGGTTGTAGAACTTTCTCGAAGGATGGGTTTCCCCTAAGGAACTACCTAGACATTCACGGAAGTTGTGGAAGTTTCTCGAACATGGGTCGGCCGTATAAATAGGCGACGGGTTAGCGGAAGTGAGTTAGTCTGATTTTGGCTACGAAACGAAGCGATCGAAGTGAACGACTAGTGCGATATCTAAGTGATTAGTGATAAATTCTGTAATTGTGATTAAGTTTAAGTGTTTGTGAAGTGTTTTAAACTGTTTTAAGTTAATTAAAGATTTTTAGTGTTTATTTGGTAGTGTGTTAATTTGTCCTATACCCAGCTTGTAACAGTACATTGGATCTAAACAAAGATCTTTGTACCAAGAAGATCTGATACCACAATGAGGCTTTCAGATGAAACATCACAGAAAGGTGGCGTTTTAAAGCTAAATCATCATATCCTAACTAGCCAGACTTCGTCGACTTCCAGTTAAGCCGGATGCACCTGAGTACCAGTATTTCACATGGAGCGAGACGTAATTTCTGAGCCGCGGAGAAAACTCAGTACCTACGTAATTGATGGTCACCCATCTACGGACACACATAGGCACCCGCTGTTAAAATTGCGATTTTTAATACGTTACCCTTCTACTGCCAGCAACCAGACGCTTATTTAATTATACATATTGAAATTTTATTCGCGGGGTCTCGTCTATAGTAAGTCTATTTCAATAATATCTTCGAATGAAAAAGACATACATAGAGCGAATTTAAAGTTCAGACCGATTTACAAAATTACAGTGATTGCTCTAATCACATAGCGGCTGCGAGTACTTCTTGGACTTGGACAGAGTTCCCACAAAAAGCGATATTTACTATAATTGGCACTAACATACACTACATACCTAACACTTTACTATGCTAAGCGTTTTCCGCGTTCACTTTTTAAATAACGCAGGAAAGTTACATACAGCTTCGCTGGCAGTTGCAATGCGGACTCTTTATTTCCGAGACTTTTTTCTCAGTAATGAAACTTTTTTGTTTAATTCTTTGTGGCGTTGTAATTGTTGTAATTATGCATCGAGGGCGCACATTATAGTGAGAAAAGCATTTTTAGTATATTGTGTATTAAGGGCGGTAAGTAAGGAATTACGATCGAGGCTCTAGTAGAAGCCCGAAGTCGAAGACTGAGGGCTTTCTGAGTCGAGGTTCGTAATTCCCGTACCGCCCGTGAAACATACAATGTTTTTCATCACATTTGCGAGTTAATAATTATGAATATACACAAGTCAGCACATATTATTACGAAATACGTGAACTGATTTGCGGATGGCGGGCTGTTTGCCCACACCACAGATTATACAAATGTTTTGTTCAGAAACGTTAAAGGCAAATACTTACCTAGGTATACAGCCATGACGGATTGTAAAAAAAAATAAAAAAATCGACGTTTTGATACAAAAAACTATCGATTATTTAGATTTTAGAACATTTGTTGAGTAATTAAATATCATGTAGCGAGATTGAATGAAATTCCTGTTTATATAACATTTTAAGACAATTTTTCAATTGCGTGTAAACTCCTTGCTTGAACTTGCATGACCTGTGTGCTATCATGCTGTGCTGTAAATTAAAAAAAAATTACTTACCGCCCTAGGGTTTTATAGGGGGCATTACAGCCAAGTTAACATGTATGTTATGACACTGTTTACGTGCAAGTGTGATGAAAAAATCTATAAAGTAGATAGAAGTTTAGGTATAGTTGTTCATGGATCTAATCCCGCATGTTTTTTTTCAGCAGACAATTTTACAAATATTTACAGTACGGCCATTACGTGTGCAGTTTAAGGTGGCGCTGTTCGTCAAGAAAAAAATGCATCAATGTGTCAATATTTGTACATTTATTTTAGTTCTGTATTTTCCCGCCTGCACAGATAAGTTGTTTGAAGTATACATACTAAAAGTGCCCCGACAATTTCATTCAAACGACAAAAGATTCTTGCAGCACAGCCCACAGCAATGGAATCGATCGTGGAAACTGCTTGATAAACCTACATGATCATTTATCTAGTTTATTAGAAGTTACCGTTCGTGTTCTTATAATGAAGTCGTGCCAACAGGAAAAAGATACCTATCAGTTTACGAAGATGATTAAAGGTAACTTTATGATCTCATCACATTGTTATTATAAGTAATATTATTATAAGGTTTGGTATTATTATTTTGAGATCATATTGCCTTATGAAGGCATCCAATAGTACTGTCCGCAAAAATACAAATAATGGTCAGCCTAGCCTCTATTTTTTTCGTGCCAATCAAATCTCTGCTAAAATACGTTTTCAAGTACGGTAAAACAAATTATGCAGTGTGTATTAATACTATACTTATTTTTTGTGCGTAAAGCCTTCATGTTTTTACAGATTACCAGATGGTGTAGTAATTGAACAATTAATAATTTAATTATTTATTATCTATTCTAATGAATACCTCTTCAATTTCTATGAAGAGTCGCTACCGCTGTAAGTTCAACAATTATTTTCTAGACGACATTGTTTACTTCACGCCCTGTTTATGGCCAACAGAATTTCAATCCCTACCATAGACAACCGATTATTTTCAAATTAAAATGAATGGTCCTTAGGTTACTAACACCTTTCCATTTATGTATGTACCTACAACTATCGGTTTCTATTTCTACAAGCTAGGGCAGAGGTGCGCGCGCGCGAATTTCATACGGCTGTTTTATTATTGTGATAAAAGAGAATGAGTATAAAAAATGTTTCTTTGGGAAAGCTGTTAATTATCATGAGTTCAAGTATTCAAGTATCGATCACTAATTCCCAGTCACCCTATTATGTATTGCTAAACTTTGAGTTAGTAGATATATTGTCGTAATGTTTTCGCAATTTCTACGAATTATAATACACCTATCAGTTCATTGCAAAGCTCACTTTATACTCTGGAGTCTAGAGCACATTTTATTAATTAATACGAGTAGCTAGTAGTAGCGTAGGCCATGGTGGGGTTCTGTTATTTGTAGATCTTTGTCAGTCGTTACAGGTATTCACTGGCTCGAAAGTCTGACAACCAGTCTTCGTATTCCCCAGTACTTATTCGGTTGTGGCTTTGTGCAGGTCAGATAGGGAGTCGCTCCATGTAAAATACTGGTATTCAGCTGCATTCAGAAAGACTGTAAATAATCCGACCCCAAAAAAAAGATGAAAGGGTAAAAAAGGTTGCAAAAAGCAGATGATGAGCTTGTAGTATATAGCCCTGCAGTTACCAGAGATCGGAAGTAAATTCTTGGGTGACAACCCAGGAATTTACTTCTGGGATAAAAAGTATACTTCTTATGTCCCATCTTACCCCGTGGTAAATGTGGAAATCCTCTTTATCAGCCATTGAAGCGGGAAGAATTTTAGAGACAAACAGTGTTACTTTCCCATTTCTAAGTAGTGGTTATTTAGTTAGATTCATTATTGCCGTTTGTAAATCCTATGAGAGGAAATGAAAGAGAAGATGTGTTAGAGTTAGAAGATGGAATGTAAGTTGAGTGTAATACGAGTATGTTCGAGTATCCTAGAAGCGGAATTATTAACAACAGTGTTTTTTGCACTATATCAAAAAGAGAGATCAACATATCGTATTCCTTTTTCTCCTCGAAAATTAGGCCACTTTATTTTTGACATATTAAAATTTAAGAAAGAGTGTGTTTAAGTTCCTAATAATTTCTGTTTATGTTATGTTAAAAGCTTTTCGAATTTGTCTGGTAGTCCTCTAATCACGACGGGAAAATGGGGCATTTTATGTTATTTTTGGTGGGACATATTTTCTTTACTTATTACTTGCTGGAAAAAAGGAAATGACAGGGACGTGTCTACAGCTAAGATTGATTTTATGAATTTAAAAAAAATGCTGTAGATGCATTATTCAGGAAGAAAAAAGGGACCCCTTTGTATGGAGAATCGCAGCCCCTGTTCCCTCTTAATTACACATGCAGTCACGGTCCACAGCTACACAATTCATGTATTATTCAAGCAAAGGTTATTGCCTATCGTTTTTCTCGTAGTTTGTTCAATGGCCCCCTCACACACCTGTGTTCCGCGCTTTTTCTTTGACAATCAACAATCACTAATTGACCATGTATGGGAGATCGGCTCAATGCCTGAGAACATCCATCTGTATTCACATATAAACAATCGATTGGCTTCACAACAGGTGACGGAACTGGCACTTCTTTATGCATTATGTACGATATTTTCATAATAATTTTAATTATGACCATAGTCTAAACTAATATTATAAAGAGGAAAGATTCGTTTGTTACGATTTAACTCAAAAACGACTAGACCGATTTCTTTTTTAAATTCTTTCACAATTAGAAAGCTACGTCTTTGCAGAGTAATATAGGCTATATTAAATCACAATTTTCGCGGATGAAGTCGCGGGTGAGGTGCTAGAGGTAGTAGAAGATATTTGGGATTCAGTGAAAACAGCCCTGTTTAAACGTCAAAAGCGCCATTTAAAAAAAGAAAACGAAATGTTAGATGGTTAGGGTGGCCACGTAAAATGAATCTGTAGGACAGTCTCTAAAAAATGTTGCGTTATCCAAACTAATAATATAAATGTGAAAGTGAGTTCGTTTGTTTGTCACACAGCCGCGCCGTAACCGATAAACAGTTATCTAAAGGATTTGGCATACAGATAGACCATGACCTGTGATACATTTTTATCCCGGTAGGAAATTCTCGTAGGATAATTAGCGACTTCCACACGAGCGCATCCGCGGGGAAAAGCTAGAAAGGTATGTCATAATTAACAACGACACATTCTTGAAAAGTTATTAAAACTGCGTTTATGTTTTCTTGTAAAGTATTGTGAAATAAATCGCAGTTCCTGATCTTCACACCGCTGATTTTCATATTAATCGATAAAAGTCAATTTATTACCAACTTATAATTACACGTTCATGTAATGGCAAGCTTAATATAGGAAGCCAGAACAATTATACTAAAAGATGAAAGTGACAGGGTGGCCCGCGAAATTCAAATTTTCTTACAATTTGCCAGTCAGTGTCAGTTTTTATCTAATACTAATTATAATAATTAGTTTTAGATAAAACTACTACTACTAGCACTAGCTTTATTAAGCTGAAGAGTTTGTTTGTTGCTTGAATGCGGGAAAAATAATCTCAGGAACTACTGGTCCGATTTGAAAAATTCTTTCAGTGTTAGATAGCCCATTTATTGGGGAAGGTTATAGCCTATATATTGTCACGCTACGACCAATAGGAGCGGAGCAGCATTGAAAAATGTTGCGAAAACGGGGAAAATGTGACGCAGACGAAGTTGCGCGGGACAGCTAGTGTTGGATAAAATATGATACGTGGCCGTTACTAACATACATGCCTTTACTGGGTTATGATCATTAAAGTAAAAATTAAAAAAACCCCATACAATATACAATATTGGGATTAAATGAAGTTAAGGGTTGTATTGGTGATTTTGATGACTACAATTTTATTATGTGAATAATTTTTTTTTATGGCCGCGTATTATATTTTATTCAACATACAACCAGAAACTGACAAGCAAATTACAAAATACGTAAGAAAATTTGAATTTCACGTGCCACCCTGTCGCTTCCACCTTTAACTGAGCTGGATTCCTTATGAATATTGGAATGTTTGAATAAAAGAGAAATCATAGAAAACTGTTGACTATTGCGCAAATGGAATTTAGCAAGTCAAAAAATTAGGCGCGGTCTCTTTACTTACTTTCCTTTTCTTTTAGCATAAGACCAAGTAAATAGAAGGCCTGTAGGGGCAAACATTTTCTTCACATGGTACTTCCACTTATAACGTGTTCGGGGAAGAGATAAGCAGAGTGCAAGGTATGCAGAAAATTCATCGACGGCAGTGTTTTGTTGTTTATGCAGGGCTCAGTAAACATCACAAATACGCAACATATTTTCCCCGCTCTGAAAATAGCATGGACAGACCCATTTTCATAAAATCAATAATTCAAGAAACCAGTTTTTTTTAAGGAGGTTTTAATTTTAAAATAAATTTTCATTAGCTAGTATTACCTACATATATGCCTAATTGCAGTGGCGGAACTATCATACAAGCCGAAAAGCCCGGCTTGCCTAACAATCAAACACAACAAATAAGTAAAAAAAAACATTCCAAGCAAAAATAAAAATGTATGTCAAAATAATAATAATGTCAAATTTCGCGCGCATTTATCAAGAATTCAAGATGCGCGACGTTGCCAAAAAAATTCTAATATCTCCTATACCTACCCGCCGCGAGACTGGCTCGCTCTAACACTAAACAAAAGAAGAGTTCAAGCATAGTTCGCTATGATCGGACCCTACAGTCAATGTTCGTTCGGATGCTCCCACTCGCACTCACTGGCTTCTGTATTTGGCTTGTCGGACCTCTCTGTCTTTGCTAGTAAAATGACTCTGTCTTGATAACATTATTAGGTATTTAATTTGAAAAATTTTATGGAGTTAAAAGCTGGGCTTTTCTTTGAATGTGTGCGTGTATGTCAGTGTAAGTTTGAGAGAGTGAATGTGTGTTGGCGCCAAGAATGAACAGGCATGCGGCGCAAAGACCTGCGCGTAGCGCGAATTTCCATAGAAAGGAAAACGATTTCAAATTAGTTCATATTTGTTTTGAGCGATTACTGTTGCATCTTTTTTTTGTGATATTATTTATGTACTTTCTTGTATTTTAAAGTTTTGCGATTAGTTTTTGCTGTAATTAACTTTGTTTTGAAGTGATTCATTTTTGTTTTGAATTCATAAAAGCATTCAAATTGTTTCTTGTGAAGGATTTTAAGTGTGTGAAATCGTTACTGTGCAAGGTAAATGTGTGAGAGTGTCTATGTGCTTTGTTTTGTTGTTTGTCATCTATTCGTGGTAAAAAAACGAGAATGAAGAATTATGGCTGTTTACGTTGTGAGTAATCTTTACATAGTTTAATTAAAACAAATTCACTTCCCGCCGTCTGTACCTACGCAAGAATGTTGATGCGTTTTTCATTAATATACCTACAGAATGATTCATAAGAAAGGTTAAATGTAGTTATAATTTATGCCTGAAAAACATTAAAAATTTCCACCCTAACGAAGTCGCGGGAAGTTACAAATATTTTCAATACTTTAGTAGTTAGAAACCAATTTATTGTTTGTGCGCCATCTATCGGTGTTTTTAAAATTTTGCCAATAGCGACTGTAGAGAGCGAGAGAAATAATGACGAATTGACACGAAGAGTTCAGTTGTTAAATTTAATTCAATAGATGACTCTTATATCATTTACTTGACACTGACTATAAATCAAGATATTGAAATAGTTGTAATTTTGTGACGAGATATAAAATGCGCAGTATTTTTTTATATTAACCACTGTTTGTATTTTTATATTTAGGCACATTTAAATAATTGGAAAATAAAACAACTTTGAAAGCCAATATCAGAACAGGCAGCGAAACTTATTTTTTACCCCAATATCGTCAGTTGTCTAGTTGGGCTTTGCCCCCGTTTCATTGGAGGCACGCCACTGCCTAATTGACTTACTTGATTTCACTAATGAACTTTTTTTAGGACAGTCAATGCTCAACATCCAACAGTGCACTATAAATAATGCAACCGTTACATAATAGGGGTGAAGACTGGGTAAAGAAAACGAAATTCTATTTTTTCCGTCAGACAGGTAATACAAAAATATTAGACACATATTTTTTGTTTTATCAAAATATCAAAAAAATACTTAGTTAAAACTCATTAAAGTTGGAGAGTGGGGGCTTACTACGTCACAAGTAGTTATAAAAATTACCTACAAGTGACGTCATGCGCCATTTCAACTCAATATATCTCCGTAATTTTATGACCACGTGAAAAAAGAAAAAATACGTGTCCAATACTTTTCAATAATCTACCCGACAGACAAATAAAAAAAATGTGATTATCCCCTGTTTGAACATTCCTAAAGTCATGTACCAAGTAACCGCAATTTATTGGTATTATGATATTACAAGCATATTATTTATCGTCCCTCGTAATTTTCAACGATTTCTAAGAAACTACAATAAACAAGTTATGAGATGTAGCTGGCCCTAAGCTCGGCTCTTGCATACAAATGGCTTTTTCGTAATAGATTGCCTAATGTCACATCTTCAACCTTAATAAAGGCAAACATTGAGTAATGGTTCCGTATGGGATTTCATATTTAATGGTATTTATAATGTTTTGCTTTGACCCACATAATATGGCATTAATGTATCCATTGTTTTATTTTCAGACTCTGTTTTTTTAGTAAGATTACAAAAAAAAAAGTGCGTGGAGTCCCTTCGCGCGGAAGAAGTGAAACTTCGTAATACTACACGCATGCGTTCGAGTGTCACGCATTCACTCTCGTTATTTTATTGAGCTTCTAAATAATATTTTATTGTTGTACACTTTTTATTACATAAGTTTATCTAGGTTATTCTACTCATGGAAATTGAGCGAAGGCTAGTCACACCGAAGAGTCGAATGCATGACTGTTTGCACGCCATCTTGCGTATCTAGTAGAACTACGTAGTCACAATCTTGTAATAGCGCCATCTCTTAGTGCGTAATAGAAAATATTCCCCCTCCATTAGAACGTTAAACTTGTTGGAAGTCGCATAAGAAGTTTCACATTACAAAAAACACTCAAAAATACCGGCGGTTTTGAAACGAAAGAAACGTGTGATAGTACTTGTTTTGGGTTCTTCCCTGAGTACCCCGAACCCCGAGGCACCCGTCCCGGAGGACCCCAATTATTTTTAAAGTTATACAAACTGTTTATTAGTTCTTATTATATTATTTTCATCATCTGCTGACGGTATTTTTAAGCTAAACTGACTTTTAATGCATTTTATCCGGGACGGGTGCCTCGGGGATCGGGGTACTCAAGCAATAACCCATTGTTTTAAGCGCCTCTCGTAGCCTCAAGAAAACGAAAACGATGACGTATTCAAAGTTATATTTAGCGTCAATTTTCGCAATGCTAATGAGTTCCGTTTTCCAGTACGCATGGTACCCAAGAGGTAGGCACCAGGCAGGCAGGTAGGCATACGTGATATCATCTCCGCGGCGCGGCGGCTCACAGGGGGGCGTGGCGGAGAAGATTAACGCGACTCCGATTTACATAAACTAGTCGGTTACATAAGGGAAAGTGGTTAAACTTTGGTGAATAACAAAATTTACACATGTCACTACGCTAGCTAAAATGTGGTGTTTATTGTTTTAAGTTGAGTCAGGAGTCATCTGGAACATAGAGCTCTACACGAAGTTAAGTACAATGTAATGTTAAAGCGCGTTCAGAACAAGTTCACGTGCCATTTGTACAGGTATTCCACTCTGTTTGTCCTGTGCATGGTGGACTATAATCAACTGCTTGTCCAACGGGAGTTTACGCTGGTCGCCTTCTTAGTGAAGGTGCTTCGTGGAGTGGAGCGTAACCCGGGAGTATCGCAGCGCTTAGATCTGTGTGTGACCGCTATATGTAGAGGGCGGCGCAGCCCGCCACTGCTACTGGTACCTACAGCCAGGACTAACCTGCTAGCCAAGGCACGCCTTAGCAGAGCTTTCCGTACCATCAACGACCTTCAAACACAGATCGATGAGTTTACATGTTGTTGGGTGAATTCGCAAGGACTATATATATTTACATGATGCTACAAGTTAAATAATACTTAATTATTATAAAACGTAATTAATTATGTTTGTGTTTGTATATGTAACTATGATATGTTTTTTTTTTGTGTTAAGATATGGTTTTGTTTTATGCACCATTATAATATGTTGTAATAATTGGTTAATAAGTAAAATAATAAAAGTTACTATGGTGACAGAAAAGAAAATAGTGATGGAAAATGTTTGGAGCGGTCGTTTTTGCAATGTTGGTGGACAAGATTTTAATGTAGGTATACAAGCTTTAAAAAGTTTGAGATACAAAATTACGTAATGCTCCACAGATTGCTGGTACCTACCTTATAAAGCTAAGGTGTTTAAAAAACTGGGCTTTTGAGCAAGTTTTTATACTTGCAGAACTAAAAAAACGCAAAAGGCCGTGTTCTTTAACGCTTGTAGCCAAATAAATGTGAAGCAAAAAGTTTAAATATTTTGCTTAGCTAATATTAAATGTTTAATGAATTTGATCTGTAGCCTGTTACGACTGATCAGTATGAGAAAGGAGACCAATCCAGGGCACAGAGGTAGTGCTAGGCCACCTTTAGATTATTTCTGTGGGTTGGGCATTGTTTAGCAATAAACTAATAACCAGCATTGCTACATAATGGGTATGTTTGCTGAGAGAATTTAAAACTTGCACAAGAAGGTAAACAAGACAAATTCAATTTGTGAATTATTTTCAATATGGAAAGTTAAGTCATATATGTCTCCAGCTTTTGAGGCTCAATAATTGAAACTATTGCGACTTTGCCTTTTTCATCAATGTTACTTAGTTGTTACTGGTTCGGCTGTTGGTGTAATGTGAGTTCAAATGTTTGTAAACGCGAGGCCACGAGGCAGGAGAAATTCCTTTTGAGGGGCAACGCATAAAAAAAATAATTATGCTACGCATAAGTTTGTAAATTTGGATGTAGAAGGTACCTAATCCCCGAAACTCCTTATCTGATTTCTACGATTCTTTCAATGACATGTTCCTTCAACACGGGCCAACTCGCGGGCACAAGCTAGTAGGTATTCAATAAAACATTTAATAATTTCAGCAATTTTCTGCACTGCCAAATCTAGGCAGTTTAAAATCACATTTTGTAAGATATTTTTCGCTTTTCAACACGTTTTGCAGCACGCACGCCTGCAATGGATTATTTTCAATAGATCATCATTCATCAAAAATCACGCAATTTGCTCTTAAATTTTATATCTGTTCATCGAATGACAAGAATTACGAGCGGCTCGGTGTCATAAACTTCGTATAGCATCAACAATGGTGTTATTTTTCATCACTTTATTCTCAGTATTGAAAAATTCCTTGAATACTGGGATCTGTCAAATAAATAAACTGGAGACTTTTTTAATTTTCAGAATACATCTATTAAAATAGGTACTTAGGTGACTGAGGTTCGTAATGTTTACAAGACCGTCTTTACCGTGTAGTTATGTAGATTCCAATGATCTACTTACTTTTCAGGGCTTACAAGGTAATGTTTTATACTTATCAATTTTTTTTTCAACATTTTACTACCGTGCGTGAATTAGTTAGAAATATTTCTCAACAGTCCTTCACGTTGCTTTAATTATTTTTTTATTAATTAATTTGCACACAATCTGTCGCAACTTTAAAATAATAATGTCGTATCCTGTATTATTCATCAAAATTCATGGCCAATACGTTTCTCTTTTGAACTTCGAGTGTGAATGACAGTGTTGACCATAGTAAATGTGCAGTTTTTTTTTTACTTTTGTGCCAGGAATAGGTACCTATAATGAATAAAATTATCGTCTAACTCGACCTTCATAGCGCATTAGTTAATTAGGAGAATGCCATGTTTAGGTACTAACAAATTAATTCATAGGTAAGATTTTCGCTCTGAAATTAAAAATACACATGCAGTATGCAGTAATTAGTTAATAAAGAAGTCTAATTAATACACTTTCAAATTACTTCCATAATTCTAATGAGTTGCACTTTCTAACATTTTAATTTTTGTAAGCAGCAGTGTTGAAGTTGAAACTCACCTTTCCAATTCGAATCCAGTAAGAATATTGATATTTCTCAATAAAACATCCGCATATTATTATACGGTTAGACGTTAACAACTATCATTCAATCGTAGATAAAATTATTACAAAATCTATAACAAACAATCATGGGATGCGAACCCGTTTCCACGTTATGAAATTCCTTTCCAATATTCACTGAGTCGACTCAAACTCGATACTTCACAACAAATCCTTCAAATAATCGATTAATTTAACAATTTTGATCGATATTTACACTCACTCAAGTCTACTTTTTTTAAATTTAGAAACGTTCACTTCGGCGTCACCGCGCATGCGCACAACAAACAAGTGTTCCTCCGACGACGGCGCGACTGTCTGAGCCAATCGGCGAGTTGCATTCTCCGAAGATCGAGTTATTACACAAACGAGTTTGAATGGTCGTCAGCTGTCGTAAATAAGCTACGCTGAGTATACGTTCTTGTAGAACCGGCTAATACGATTGTTTCTTAATGTCCACACCGAGAAAGCAATCTTATGCTCTAGCAATAAGATTCAGAATATTTTTGTGCCTGTATTTATATTCTTGAAGTGTTGACATGAGATTGCTATAGGAAATTGATATTACGAGAAGGTTGCTTAAGATTTATATTAACTTAACAGGTAACGAAATGAATGAGACTTTATATGGGAGATATTTTGAGTTTTATGACTCGAAGAATAGTGGTTAAAATGGCATAAACATGCCATTTTAACCACTATTCCACGAGTTAATGCCGAGTTGATCACCTTAGAAGAAATGCTGCGGCCTCGTCGTATGTGCAGTGCATAGTTGAGTGGCCCGAAAGCCCGCGCAGAATCTTGATATTTTATCATGGCACGTGATGTAACAACTGCTGAACTTTTCTATTGTTTCCCAATTCATGTGTCATAGTTGTGAAATGATAACGGCCTTTAAACAAAGCATAATATTAAATTTGCTAAACGAGATTAGTTAAATTTTTTTTCTTAGAGAGATTCTATTTCGATAGCTAGTGACATCTAGGAGCGTAAAGATAATTAAGCAGGCAAGGCATTGATCAATTTCTTGAATCATACCAAATAAGCCTTACCTACATATTATAGCAATCATTGTATGAGATAAGAACAATGAACTTCGCAACTACTTTCAAAGTAAAATAATAATTCTAGACTACTATTTATTACGTTAAAAGTTTTCGTTTCTTAACATTACCTACTTGACGCTAGATGGCGTTAATCTAATCCATCAACGACATATTCATTGAAACACTTCAGTGTACCGTGTTACGTTTATATTTAGTGTAAAATAATAGAATCCAATCACTTTTCTAGCATTCCTTAGGTCTCAGGCAAATGAGTCACAAATGCGCCTAGAATAGAAACCAGTTACTGTCACTCACGTAGTTGGTAGGGTACCTATTCACTTCCGTCAACATACGTGACCGAGCGCGCAATGAGGCCGTGAGGCGTTGATAATATTCAACTGAGCGACTAATAACTTTGCAAATACTGTTAATAATTATCTGTCTAATGTCTACTTCCGTGATTATATAATGTGAAGATGTAAGCAATAGTTAAAAAGAGAAATTAGCTAACTATTATTTGGTAATTGCTAAGCAAAAATGAGGTGTGAATACTAAATTACGCGGCTTGACGATTTTTGCGAAAGAATTTATCTGCACGCAACTGTTCTTTTGCAGCGATTTATCATCGACGCTGCATTATTAATACTATCTGGCGAACAGCGTTTCTTTATGCGCGTATGGATTGAGTGCTCCTTTTTAAAAGTTGATGATATGTTTACTCAAGAAAGAATTTAAGAAATCAAGGAAGAATTAAGAAATAATTGTGAACACTTCATGAAGAAGATAAAAAAATTGTGACACCAATGGTGAAAGTCGTAGTCAATTAACTATATCGATCATCATAATACTGCCTTTCTACATGGTTAGTTGATAGCTACGGGGCATGATGAGAGGCATAATAATTAGGTATATGCTATACGAAGAAGGTAACAAACCACCTTCTACTTAGATAACAAAATTTAACTGCCAACGAATTGCCGGTTAATAGCATCTCGCAGGCGCAGGTCATCCTAGGTGTCTTGAGGGTAAGGCCTTCAAAAGCAAAAAACTAAGCGACTACACGCTCGCGGGCACCTCCTGAGGGGTACGGCATATTAGGGTGTAGCTGGGGGAGGACAGCAAGGGACAGGCTGGATCGAAACAAATGGCCTTTTCCTTCATAGGCCGGTGTCGCAGAGGCAGACCTAGAAATCGCTGGCGTCACGATCTGGGCTCGTTCTTTGATTCTTAGGGAATTAAAAAAAGACGTGTTGTAATAAAAATACTGACTTCTGGTAGGTATTCATTTATTCTATCATACAAATTCTACTTAGAGAGAATCCTATCAAATATCACACTCACAACGTAAATCATCTATCATTACTTAGTTTCAAATAAAATGCAACAATTTGGTCTGAATTAATACAATATGACGTCAAAAATGAGATCATACAATTTCGAATTTAATGTTAGTACGAACAGTAAAGTTTGGTGTCCTAGTTTTTCGGATTTCATAGACGCTTCCTATGCGATTATAGTATGACCACGTTGAGTTTGCAGTTCTAAGTGGCGCTGCTAGTCAAGCAAATATGCTTCGATATGTCAAATTATTTTAGTTCTGTGTTAACCCGTCTGCGCAGATAAGTTGGTTGAAGTGTACAGTCAATCGACCATCAGTTGCAATTTGACAGTGAAATCTCTTTTCTGTTGGCGATTTATTGAACAATACTCATCGAAATTCTCGTGTTGTTCATAACTCCGTGAAATATTCGGAGAAAAATTACTTATAGGCCTCTCGTTCAGAAATCTATGACTTGTGATGTCATCGTACTGTTACTAAAAATGAAATTGTATCTCGCCTCTTCGATTTGTCCCGACAACGGCAAACTTAAAAAGAAGGGCTATGATTCCGTAGGAAATTTATCATAATCTGAAGAAATATGATCTTTTATACTAAGGCATACCGCCATAAAAAACGTGATATTTTGTAGCAAACCTAAAAATTTGTTATTTTTATTTATGAAAGAGGTTACTGGCGAAATGTGGGTGTATAATAAAGTACATCTCTGCCTAACCCTTCGGGGTTTACAAGCGTGATATTACAGTTATAAGCAATATTAGTGACTCATGTTTTGTATAACTTTTTCTGACATGGCTAGGCCCTGACTACTCTCATACGTATTTCCAACGATAAAAAAAAGTAATTAAAATAATAATGCGCTTTTTCTGCCCATTTAAGTTTTTTTGTTAAAATTATGTTTTTTTTTTCATTTTAGACTCTGTGGCAAGGCAAGCACTAATTATAACTATTAGTAAATTAATCTGTACCTTTCAAAGCAGTCTGCAAGCGAAAAGCGTGTCTTTGTAAAAACTACAAATCAAAAGTACATACTTCTGTTTTTAAACTGACAACTTACACATTGAACATGTAGGTATTAACTAAACTTATAGGAATAATATGTTTGTACTAAAATCTACTTAAAATAATAAAAAATAAATATGTGAATAATACTCTTAAGTAACCATAGGCATTATGATAATCGACATACACGACTAGATGCACACAACAATAACGTAAAATACATAATTATACACACTCAAATATTCGAACTTCTGAACTAAATTCTTACTAATAGAAGCGAGTGAGTTTTTTTTTTGTCATTTAAAAACATCCAATATGCATTGACCGGCTTTCAATTAACATAATTTATATGGATGAATCTAATGATTTTAATTACATCGAATATTGTTAAATGTTTAATACTGCAACCATTTTCAATTTTGACGAATTCTTAGTATACAGGCTGTATGAGACACCGACACGAAAACGCTTACCACGTATCAGTACAACATTCTGAACACAGAAATATTTCATCGGTAAATAAATAAAAAAAAGAATCTACTGTCCCATACAATTTGACCGTGTAGGTATTGCACTTTTGCAAGACACAGCAGATTTTTTAAGTGAAAACTTCTTTAGCGGCGTAGTGCACTTTTGTGATGGGTAAAAAATGTTAAACTCGCGTCAGGACACGTGTCCTGATCGAAAACTCGTAAGACGGATTGACATTAGTTTACGAAGTAATTTGAACTTTATGACATCTATCATTGAGCTTGGGTTTCGAAAACTGGATAATTATTAAATAAATAATTATCTTATGCACAAACAAAACCTTCGGTTTCTCCAAAGAGGTAAAATTCGTAAGACGGATTGTAATAGTTCTGAAGTGTTACAATTTTAAAGTAATATAAATTGTCATGTTTGTGTACGATAGCGCAATAAATGAATATTGTATTTTACCACATAAATGATAGTACTTTTGTACTGATAATTAAAGCAATTCGTGCAAAATTATTCCCTAACCATATCAAAAATGCACAACGTTAATATTCAAGTTTTCATTTCTGCCGGCACTCCCGGAGTGGAACCCGTTTTTTTATTTACCTATTTTTTTTAAACGGTTACCTCGTATCAGTACATCATTCTAAACCCACATATATATTTTTTAAATCGGTAATATAAAAAAAAACTGCATTCCATACATTTTCACCGACTAGGTATCGGACTTTTGTAGGAACAGCTGTTTTTTTTTTAATTTACCGATGAATCAAATGTTCGGAATGATGATACTGATTAAGTGGTAAGTTTGTGCGTCGGTGTCTCTTCTATCCTGTATAGTGCTCATGAAAATCAACAAGTTTACTATAGGACCAGTAATAAAATTGGGCAAAAACATAGCTTCTCCATACATAAACGTTGACATAACTCGACAAAATTAAGGGAAAAGCTGTTTCTTTTTCATATTTCATAGTTGGTCACTAATAAAACTTGTACTCATGAATACAAAATATTCCCTAAAGTTAAACTCTCGTTTATTTAGTCATAGTGCAAGTTATTCCAAGTGATAAATACAGAAACAATCTACATTATGTAACGTGAGGACTATGTGTCTACAAATATATCCAGTCCTACATATTATTATACTACTTATATCTATGGTATCACACTACAATTTATAAGCTTCGTAGAGATATTTTTACATTGTTTTCAATTATATCCCTAAATGATACTTGTAATATTACTTATAACCAGAGATTGGAATGGGTACAGTTAATTTGCCCGAGCTTCAAAGAATTACAAATAACATGTGAATAATACCTCCCTATAAAAATCGTAGAATGATTTTTAATTTTCGAAATACAGCTGTTATTGGAGGGATGTATTATCCACATGTTACTTACTTGTTTGAAGTAGCACTTCTGCCTACCCCAACGATGAATGCCGGCGTGATGTCAAGTAATAAATTATTTTCATTACACCTTGGATGATATTATCTTATCATACTTATTAAGTGTCATGTACTTACATTTCTGGAATTATAAAATTTATAATAACAAAAATAAAACTTGAAATAACGTATAATAAAATAAAGAATAAATTACATTTAAAAACTGACAATAAAGTAACATATAAACTTAAAAATATATCTAAAATAAACTACGGGACTTTGAATAAACTATTTCATTATAGGCTGAACTCGAAGTATATTTCACATTTTTCTTTTTAAGATGTAAAATATGTAGGAATATCGATTGTTTTATACAGATCTAATAAATATATACTGTAATTTTTGATAATTATTGTGGCTTTTGAGTATATTTGGTCGAAAATAACAAAATATTACATCTTATAATATAAGCATATATTATATGCCATATTCAAAGAGCTAAATAAATAAAAGTTCTAGATATGGTTACTTTCCAAGCCAATAATACTCAACAAATGTTGCTGTTTGTGTATGTGAGTTTAAATGTTTGTTATCACACCCACAATACAGGAGGAATTCCTAGTGTGGAGGCAACGTCATATTTAAAAAAAAAAAAAAAACATTATAATCAAAAGCCACAATACAATGTGCTACACTGCCATCGGTCTCCTGCCACCCCCGTGTGGGACTATAATACACACACACACCTGCACTATGACACACACACACGCCTGCACTATGACACACACACGCGCCTGCACTATGACACACACACACACCTCTATAATACAGGGTGGAAGGGACATCGACGTACAAACTACTACCACATGTTCAGTACATCATTCTGAACGTCCTACATAAAATTATTCAAAGTCAATAAAAAAAAATAAAAAAAAATAAGCCGTTTCATACATTTTTACCGTGTAGGTAGGCACTTTTGTAAGACACGGGTGTTTTTTTTTTTAAATTGGTATTAAATGTTGTACTGACCACGTGGTAAGCGTTTGTGCGTCAATCTACCCTGTATAACCCACACCGATGGCTAATCTCCGGTGACGTTCCAGTCCACACTGTCAGTACAAAGATCGGGTTGGTTACTATGACATCTTAAAGCAGTTGTCATTCCAGAGTGAGAAAGAGACGCAGCTATAGAGGACGCCTAGCGCCATCTCTTTCCCACTCTGGAATCAGATTAACACTACTGCTTTATGACGTCACCACGAGACAGCTAGTCGGGCACAGTCCAGCTGTCGTAGATGTACTGCCAGTCGATATGTTTGAAGTACGGGTGGCGCTTTATTTCTTCGATGCCGTCCTTGCCGGCGCCCAAGCGCTCTGATGGCTCGTACGTTAGCAGCTGGAATGTGGAGAATTTAAAGGTTAATATATTGTGAACTATCAAAGACAGTTTTACTATGGTTAATATTAAATTCAGAAAGAGAATTTGAACAGAAAAGCAGCAGAAAAGGGCGATATATTTGTAGTCCCTTTACCCCCCCCCCCCCAAGAGAAATTAGGGCTCGTATACAAACTTGTTTTATGTTTACTGGATAGGCTGGATTATCATTTATTCGCTTTTACGGAATACTAGTAGAAAATGTTTTTTAGTAACTTTTTAGACCTATGTAACCTGCTTACGCGTATTAAGTTTTATTAAAATCGGTTCAGTAATTTCAGAAAATAACGACTTGGAAGTTTGTATGAAATGCCATAAAGTGTAAACGCTCATAATAACTTGACGTGTTTTAAATTACTTTGATTTTGGTAGAATAAAGTACTTTACAAGTTACTGGTAACGAGAGAATAGGGTGTTCCACAAGATTTCTTTAGTTTAAAAGCGTATTAGCTGCTCTAGTTTATTACATTGTGTTCAAATTATATCATCTAAACAACAACAAACATTTTGCAATCATGCCCGTAGTTGTGAAGTTAGTGGTTTTGTATTTCGTCTCGTAATTCGCCAACGTCCATACTACGTTGATTACACCGGTTCTCGTCCGATCACCGAAGTTAAGCAACATCGGGCGCGGTCAGTACTTGGATGGGTGACCGCCTGGGAACACCGCGTGACGTTGGCTTTTTGCTTTTCTTTTGCCAAAATTAATTTACTAAACAAGAAGTTTTTTTTTAATTTACATAAGTAGCTGGTCGCGTGGAAGTTCTCAAATCAAATCTCTGTACCAAATTTCATCCAGATCCATCCATCCAAACATTCACATTTATAATAGTAGTAAGAAGGGTAGCCCGCGAAGTTCAAAAATTCATACGTTTTGAACAATTTGCAGGTCAGTTGACTTGCGCCCGAAACAAATATGGCTCTACAGAGTTATGATCATTAAATAACACTAAAAGTACATTTACATGCCATTGAATGGGTATTTCATGAAAAATTCATTCTATCCTGGCAATTCAATCCCTTCTTGTTCTTAAATTAATATAGAAATGTTTTCTTGCACAATGATGATCTTATTATTATCATGTTTTTATAGCAACTAAAATAGAAATCTATCGCAAAGAAAAAAGGAAAATACAAAAAGAGAATTGTGGCCCATGAGGGGATCGAACCCGCGACCTTCGCGTTATTAGCACGACGCTCTAACCAACTGAGCTAATGGGCCGATATGTGCCACGTCGAAATACGGTACTAGTTCACTAGGGCTTTCAAATCTTCTAATATAAACTTGAAAGGATAAGCAGTATTCAACATTTCTTTAGAACATTACTCTCATTTGTTCAGTGATAATAAAATTGTTTTTATTATTTTTTTAAGAATTTCCGATTAAAACATAATATTATGTGCACCTCAAATCGCTATGCTGATTAAAAATATGGGCATGTGATGCAGAGGAATGAGGAAAACGTCGTGAGGAAAGTTTTGAGTATGAATGTGGATGGTTATAGGAGTAGAGGAAGACCAAAGAAACGATGGATGGACTGTGTGAAGGATGATAATATAAGAAAGGAGGTGTCTCATGAGATGACAAGCAATAGAGAAGAATGGAAGAAGAAGACATGCTGCGCCGACCACAAATAAATTGGGACAAGGGCAAGAGAATGATGATGTCTACGTTCGTTTGAGTTTCGAGTCCAAAATTTTAAACTGATACGATTTTTTTATAAATACTTACACTTAGTATTTATTAAATAATATTATTTAATAAGATGACGTTTTCTTTTAGTAAAATAATATTTTCAAAAAGCCAACGTCACGCGGTGTTCCCAGGCGGTCACCCATCCAAGTACTGACCACGCGCGATGTTGCTTAACTTCGGTGATCGAACGAGAAACGGTGTATTCAACGTAGTATAATAGCGAAAATTAACTATTAAACTTGGACACAGGATACTAGGTTATTTATAACACAGCATGTAACTTTGATATGGGGCACTAAGACCGAGAAGGTACCTAAACTTTGTAGCTTCGGGAAAACGGTCATAATAGACTGCCCGTTACTACGTGCTTGTGAAATTTTTATGTGAAAAAGTTTTTTGTGATTCCCGACTTTTCAGAGTACCTACTAAAGCCTCAGCAATCCACCTGAAATTTCCGAAGGATTCGGCAGAGATACCTGAATTTTAATAAATTTAATAATAAAACTTTTGTCTGGTTCCGTTTCATCTACTTAAGATGGAGATTTCGGAATTTTACGATATTTTTAATTATTTTTTTTATAAAATAAAAAACATTACTTATTCCAGTACATTAGAACTCGCAACAAAAAAAGCAAAAAGCCAACGTCACGCGGTGTTCCCAGGCGGTCACCCATCCAAGTACTGACCGCGCCCGATGTTGCTTAACTTCGGTGATCGGACGAGAACCGGTGTATTCAACGTAGTATGGACGTTGGCGAAAACACTAACAAAATAGTAGACCAATATACACGCCATAACTAATCATACATATTTATAACAGCTTGCTGTTTTTTTGCATAATAATTCTACACACTACAACATGTACACATGGCGACATGTCAAGCTATAAAGATCCAGTATAACCTGACCTCGCTTTGAATGAGCTTCTCGTACAATGCGATATCAGATTATACTGGAATTGCATAACTTGATTGGTTGTAGTGCGTCGTTCTATGCAAATAAGAGATTTTATTTGTAAACCGGACAGACTAAAAATGTACATTTTATAAAACGTAGTCCATAAAATCAAGCCAAGGTGTTCTATGTGAAGCAGATCCAATAAACGATAAAAAAAGAACTTCCAGGTCAAAAAAAAACCCGCCCAAGTGCGAGTCGGACTCTCGCACTAAGGGTTCCGTACCATTATATAAATACAAAAATAAATTTAAATATAAATTTAGTTAAATTTAATACATATAAAATTAATAAATAAATTTTTATAAAAAAAAACAAGCAAAAAATTCACTTTTTAGTATGGGCGCTCCCTTAAATATTTATTTTATTCTGTTTTTAGTATTTGTTGTTATCGCATCAACAGAAATACATAATCTGTAGAAATGTTAACTGGCTAACTATCACGGTTCATGAGATACAGCCTGGTAACAGACGGACGAACAGCGAAGTCCCGTTCGACCGTTTGGGTACGGAACCCTAAAAAAACGATTCACTAGACAAATATGCGTACACAGCTTGAGGACCTACGGGAGTGAGTGATGTGCGCACGATGATGACGCTTGGAATGTCAAACAACCCTCTACCGCTCAACCCTTTTCTTTTTTTTTTTCAACAAACAAAAGTGTTTTTGAAGTCGGTTAAAGAGGAAAATGAATTCAATTACTAAATTGATGTCCCGAAAAAATGTTTTAGTCGTAAGGAAGTGTCCACTTTTTTTGTCTCTGTTCTTTGAACTTTAGGTACATTAGCTCAAATATTGATATTGCCGATCACTGATTATATAACACAAATAAAAACTTTCACGCAACTGAAATCGCAGGCAACAGCTACTTAAAAGTAAATAAAAAATAAACATCTTGTTTTAGTAAATTAATATTTGCAAAAGAAAAGCAAAAAGCCAACGTCACGCGGTGTTCCCAGGCGGTCACCCATCCAAGTACTGACCGCGCCCGATGTTGCTTAACTTCGGTGATCGGACGAGAACCGGTGTATTCAACGTAGTATGGACGTTGGCGACTGCCAAGCCGAAATTCTAGACCAGTATCGTCCAAATTAATAGAACTGTGTCTGTGACCATTTCAAGAATTTTAACGTGGATCATATTACATGGTAAGGTCCAAGTTTCCGGCTTCAACTATAAAATCAAAGTTTAACATCGAAACAAAAATGGATTGAAATGAAGGGAGACTAACTATACTGAATAAAAAGAATACTTTACTAGCTGTCCCCAGCATGCGTTGCAATGCACTTTTTACCTACCATACCCTACCCTACCTACCTACATATCTACCCTACCTACCTAGATAGGTAGGTAGGGAAGATATGTAGGTAGGGTAGATTACCCTATTTTTTCAGTAATTTAGTGACATGACAGTTTTGATAAGTTTTGTATTTCTGATTTATCTAATGTGCGTAGGCCGGAAACTTTTGGACATACGTGTTATATTATCTATACTTACTATTATAAAGCTGAAGAGTTTGTTTGTTTGTTTACTCGAACGCGCTAATCTCAGGAACTACTGGTCTGATTTAAAAAAATGTTTCAATGTTAGATAGCCCATTTATCGAGGAAGGCTATAGGCTATATATCATCGCGCTACGATCAGCAAGAGCGGAGCAGAAATGTAAAATGTGTAAAATGTTGCGTGGGACAGCTAGTCCCATTATAATTTTGCGAATGCGGCCATTTTAGGCCCCGTGGATATGAGAACACCCCTAGGTTTCATACAATACATATATAAATTATTACCTGCGTAAGTAGCGACTGCACTTCTAACGGCAGTCCGTCTGGCAGGTGCAGTATCGTGTGCGATGTGAACACACTGCGGTGGTAGTGCGACAGCGGCTGAAATTATTGTATAAGCAGTGTTACATACACGACAATAATGTTAGAATTAAGGGATCATACAGCTACATCGTGTTGATGTGATATGAGGATGTGATGCGGAGGAATGAGGATAATGTGGAAAGGAAAGTTTTGAGTATGAATGTGGACGGCTATAAGAGTAGAAGAAGACCAACGCAGCGGTGGATGGACTGTGTGAAGAATGATATGGCAAGAAAGGTCGTGTCTCATGAGCTCATCTCATCTGATGAGTGCGTAGCCTTTTTCCCAAATTATCTTGGGGTTGGCTTACAGTCTAACCGGATGCAGCTGAGTACCAGTATTTTACATGAAGCGACTGCCTATCTGACCACTACAACCCAGTAACTGGATAATACGATACCCCTTGGTAAGACTGAATGTCAGACTTTTGGCTTTTGACTACTCGTAACCACTGTCAATTGTCAAAGAGCTACAAATGACAGCCGGGACCAACGGCTTAACGTGCTTTCCGAGGCACGGACGAAACTCTGTATGTAATTATGGTCACCCATCCACGGACCAACCTCGGCAAGCACGGCTTCACCTTAAAGATTGACCCGAGCGGCTCTTATTATTTAGCCTACGAGCTCCTCGAGCACCAATATTTGATTACACTATTAACTAGGTACTTATTACTATTTGAAACAACTTTTAAACAAGATTGTCTCCTACTGCTCTCATTAAAATATCACGTTGTTGCGAACATAGTATTTCGGAACTCATCCATACTAATATTATAAATGCGAAAGTCACTCTGTTTGTTTGTATGTTTGTTTCCTTTTCACGACTAAACGGCTGATCGGATCTTAATGAAATTTGGTAAGAAGATAGATTGCAACCTGGGGAAGCACATAGGCTATATATCATCACGCTACGACCAATAGGAGCGGAGCAGCAATGAAAAATATTGCGAAAACGGGGAAAATGTGACGCAGACGAAGTTGCGCGGGACAGCTAGTATTATTATGAAATAGATCCTGTCTAAAAGTTACAATCTAGGCTTTTTACATTTAGGAGAGTGTTAACATATGTGTGTTAGTGCGTGTACGCCTCTGCCCTTCGTGTATAACAAGCGTGATGTCGGCTACTGACCACGCCGCACAAGAGCTCGTACAGCACGGCCCCGAAGCTCCAGTAGTCGGCCGCACGCTCGCACTGCACACTGTCGTGCAGCGTGTGCACGTACAGTTCGGGCGCTATGTACATGTTGTGTGTGTGCGTGCGCAGCTTGGTGAGGCGCATGTCGGTGCCAGGGTAGTGGATGAAGTATGTTAGGATGACCTGCCCTCGCTCGCCCAGGAGTATGTTTGACGGGTTCAGGTCTCTGGAATTGAGAAAAGGTTTTATTGTTATTTTATTATGTTTTTTTTTTTGTAATGTATAACTTTTATTTTATTTATTATAGGACAATATAAATTTTACAAATAATAAACAGGTTGGGTAATAACAATATTTCAGCCCACTACATTATCATATTTTTAAACCCCGACCAAAAAAGAGGGGTGTTATATCTCACATTTTGAGAAGGCTAACAGGATAACAGACTTAACACAAAGTGGAACAACGGATATCGACGAACAAAAGTATGCAGCCTCCCTCATAACCTTCCAATCTTCTCTTCGTGCAGTTTTCTCCGGCTAATCTCTCACAAACGCTTCTTAGTCGTCTAACCAGTATTTTCTACGCCTTCCTCTGCGACGACGACAGAATTAAAAAAAGCTTACGTACTGCTGTGTTTTGCCAGTGTAGGTATTGCAGTTTTGTAGGAAACTGATAAACAATTTTCTATGTGGAGGTTTCGGAATGATGTACAGAACGCGTGATAATAGTTTGTGATGCTGATGACTATATCCTGGATTACCTTAGGATTTAAAGTAAAGAAATGTTTTTTTTTTCTTTAGATTTAAATTGACCCACGGCTGGTCAAACGCCTCATGTTTTATTGATATATTTTTGTATTTTTAACCCCCGACCAAAAAAGAGGGGTGTTATAAGTTTGACGTGTGTATCTGTGGATCTGTGTATCTGTGTGTCTGTCTGTGGTATCGTAGCTCCTAAACGGATGAACCGATTTTGATGAAATTGGTTTCGTTTGAAAGGTGTTTTCATCGAGAGTGTTCTTAGCTATGTTTCGAGAAAATCTGCTCAGCCATTTGAAGATCATCACCTCTTTTCTAGGTGAAGGGTAATTAACAATTTCCACAGGTCTGGTCGATTCGAAATTTGAAATCTTGTCACTTGTCACCATGGGCACCACCAGGGGTGGTGGCTGCACCCCCACCCCTCCCCCCGGACATCGTTTTTTTTTAAATTTTGTACTTTTCGTTAATTGGCGAGAAGACACACAATTAAAACCCCCGACACAAAAAACCTCTAAAGAACCAAAAATAAAATAATCCAGGTGTCTTAGCGTCGGGGGACCGCTTTGTTTTGTGCTTGTACTAAGCGGTCTACTTGGCAGTCCTCCGACGCGACGGTTTTTATTACTTTAACTATAATTCGTTTTCAACCATGGTATCCCTCTGCAGGTCTAAATTCCCGTTTTCAATTCTCCTTATTTAGAAGTAGTGTGGAGCAATCCTGTGTGGAAGACAACGTTACCTGCATATGACCCCGCAGTTGTGCAAGCTCTCGATGGCGGTGAGTAGCTCGGCCGCCCACGTGCACAGCGCGCCCGCGCACTGCAGGACAACGTTACCTGCATATGACCCCGCAGTTGTGCAAGCTCTCGATGGCGGTGAGTAGCTCGGCCGCCCACGTGCACAGCGCGCCCGCGCACTGCAGGACAACGTTACCTGCATATGACCCCGCAGTTGTGCAAGCTCTCGATGGCGGTGAGTAGCTCGGCCGCCCACGTGCACAGCGCGCCCGCGCACTGCCTGCAGGACAACGTTACCTGCATATGACCCCGCAGTTGTGCAAGCTCTCGATGGCGGTGAGTAGCTCGGCCGCCCACGTGCACAGCGCGCCCGCGCACTGCAGGACAACGTTACCTGCATATGACCCCGCAGTTGTGCAAGCTCTCGATGGCGGTGAGTAGCTCGGCCGCCCACGTGCACAGCGCGCCCGCGCACTGCAGGACAACGTTACCTGCATATGACCCCGCAGTTGTGCAAGCTCTCGATGGCGGTGAGTAGCTCGGCCGCCCACGTGCACAGCGCGCCCGCGCACTGCCTGCAGGACAACGTTACCTGCATATGACCCCGCAGTTGTGCAAGCTCTCGATGGCGGTGAGTAGCTCGGCCGCCCACGTGCACAGCGCGCCCGCGCACTGCAGGACAACGTTACCTGCATATGACCCCGCAGTTGTGCAAGCTCTCGATGGCGGTGAGTAGCTCGGCCGCCCACGTGCACAGCGCGCCCGCGCACTGCCTGCAGGACAACGTTACCTGCATATGACCCCGCAGTTGTGCAAGCTCTCGATGGCGGTGAGTAGCTCGGCCGCCCACGTGCACAGCGCGCCCGCGCACTGCAGGACAACGTTACCTGCATATGACCCCGCAGTTGTGCAAGCTCTCGATGGCGGTGAGTAGCTCGGCCGCCCACGTGCACAGCGCGCCCGCGCACTGCAGGACAACGTTACCTGCATATGACCCCGCAGTTGTGCAAGCTCTCGATGGCGGTGAGTAGCTCGGCCGCCCACGTGCACAGCGCGCCCGGCGGCAGGACGTCGCGCGGCCCGGCCTGGAAGACAAAGTTACCTGCATATTACTTCCTATCTAAACTGACTACTGAGCTAGGAATTTTGGCAAATTATTTGCCTAAGAGTCAAACCACACGGGCGGCGCGGCTACGGCGCGGCGCCGCTTCGGTTTTCTACATACGAAAATGCATTGTAGCCACATGACGCCGTGCGGTGTGCTCCGCCGCCGCGCCGCGCGCGCATCGGAACCGAGACGAGGCGGGGATGGGTGTAAGCAGAGCGGAGCCGGAGCGGCGCCGCTCGCAGTTGTTTGTTTGCGCAGAAAACCCCTCATTTTGCCGCCGCTGTGGCGCCGCCGCGGCTCCGTAGAACGTTTGCGACGCCGCTCTGCCCGTGTGGTCGCCAGCGCGGCGAAATGGCTTGCGGTGCGGCGACGCACCGCCCGTGTGGTTTGACTCTAAGGAAGAACAAGTCACAGGAACGTGGAGATTGCCACAAATGAAGAGAACCGCCTATAGCAGTAGCGTAGTATAGCAGTGATTGAATTGAGGCTTGGATGATAATTAGTCGGCTAAGAATAAATGACAAATTATATTTATTTCTGTAAATAAAAATATGGAAGGCACTTATACTCTCCGTCGTTGAAATTTGTTTTTGTTCTGGACTATACCTGGTCACCGAGTTGCGAAGATATTGGGGGCCAAAGTTCCTAGTTTTTCACAAGTTTTTTTTTTTTTAAGTATAACTTCTTATGCGACTTCCATCAAGGTTGCGTTAAACGTTTAACGCTACAATGGAGGGGGAATAAAAAAAGACAGAGCGTAGTACGAAGTTCACTTCTTCTGCGCGGAGAGACTCCACGCACTAGTTTTTTTTTAATGTTATATACAAGGTGTTGTTTTGCATCCTCGTCAAATTCAAGGAGGTAACTATGCTAGTGATTCTCGTCCCGAATCAATAATAAAATGGGTAGGTAATTTTTCTTTTTTTTTCTTTTTTACAGAAATCAGTAAGTGTGAACCACCCGTGTTTTAAATGCGGCCCATCTGGTTCTTGCCTTATAACCTCGCTTACACACATACAAACAATCTCAAACGTTTATTTAATAATTTCTTAGTCTCTAAACCACGTTAAGGGGGTTATTCTGAAATACTGACAAACTTAAACAACTAAAAAAATCAGCGTTTATTAATAATTAACTAAGTACCGTAATTTTAATTGATTATTTATGTCTTTCATGACCACCCCCTGAAATTTGACGAGGTTACAAAACAACACCTTGTATAACATTACTTTAAATACCTCCACGAGCCCCGTACTAATCAATGCATCCATCAGTACAATATTGTGAGTGCGTTACATTGAGTAGTCCTTGTCTAAGACGTGATATTTCACCCTAAAAAAAACCACCAATATTTTTTACGAAGAGTTACTTAGTTTGATATACAGAATGCTGGGTTGACTACTACGTGAAGGGTCCTTTGTACACCTTTTATAGGTTTAAACGTCATAAATAAATATTTGGTATCATTATAAGAGGTAGGCGTTTCCTACACGACTACTTAGAGAAGAAGCATTAAATCAAACTCAAAACACGCAGTCACTTTAAAGTCTACAGATAAAAGCGTTCAGGTTATATTAGCTCTGCTCTCTCATTGAGCGTGCCTCTTCGTCGCATTGTAGATGCGTACAATGCTCACTTTATGGAGCTTGACATAATATTTTTCATCACACTTGCACGTAAACAGTGTCATAACATACAGGTTAACTTGGCTGTAATGCCCCATATAAAACCCTAGGGCGGTAAGTATTTTTTTTTTTAATTTTCATCACACTTGCACGTAAACAGTGTCATAACATACAGGTGAACTTGGCTGTAATGCCCCATATAAAACCCTAGGGCGGTAAGTAATTTTTTTTTTTAATTTACAGCACCACTTGACAGCACACAGGTCATGCAAGTTCATCAAGCAAGGAGTTTACACGCAATTGAAAAATTGTCTTAAAATGTTATCTAAACAGGAATTTCATTCAATCTCGCTACATGTTATTTAACTACTAAACTGATGTTCTAAAATCTAAATAATCGATAGTTTTTTGTATCCAAACGTCGAAATTTTTATTTTTTTACACTCCGTCATGGCTGTATATACCTAGGTAAGTATTTTGCCTTTAAAGTTTCTGAACAAAACATTTGTATAATCTGTGGTGTGGGCAAACAGCCCGCTATCCGCTAATCAGTTCACGTATTTCGTAATAATATGTGCTGACTTGTGTATATTCATAATTATTAACTCGCAAATGTGATGAAAAACATTGTATGTTTCACGGGCGGTACGGGAATTACGAACCTCGACTCAGAAAGCCCTCAGTCTTCGACTTCGGGCTTCTACTAGAGCCTCGATCGTAATTCCTTACTTACCGCCCTTAATACACAATATACTATACTCTTTCCAAGGTTCGTTTCAAGGCGAGAGCAATAGAGTTACTAAATTCATAAGAATATTTTTTGTTTTCTTTCCCTTCTTTTTCTTACTAAGCTTTTACGATGTGCACTGTTTGTCTGTTTTCTTTTAACTTTTTTATTTGTGATTTCGTGGACAATGTTGTGGGTTACATGTATGGTGATATAAATATGTAATAGACTGTATATAGATGTATTTCTAAGTATTGTGCTAATTTAAGAATCTCTAGTTAAGCTTGGCATGTAACTGTTTTTTGTACCTAACAAAAAAAAAAAGAAATAAAAAGGAGCTGTTTCAAGTCAAAATATTTTCTTTTACAGAAGCCAAATTGTGTATGGTTCGGGTTAGTGTCTGAGATAGAATTTTCTGGAAAGAATCACGTATTTCAGTGGACTTATCCAAGTCAAGAAGTAAGCATACCAGTCATCTGAATAATTAATTGGAAATAATGAATCAGAATTGTTGTAATATTGTTTTAAAACCTGTATCACAATATACACCGTGTAAATCACCTCATCACGAAGCCGTCAACCAAGCATTTTGTACATGAAACTAAGTAACTTTACGCAAAAATTATTGCTGGAAAACGACTTTTTTTTGGGGGGTGTAAAATCATGTTTTGTGGTAGAACTCAATGTAACGCACTCAAAACATTGTGCTGATGGACGGATTGAATAGTACGGGGGTCGTGGACGTGCTTAAAGTAAAAATCTTACATTAAAAACTTGTATTTAAAAAAATACTTGTCAAAAAGTTGGAACTTTGACCCCTAATATCCCCGTAACTAGAAGGTTCCCAGGTATGGTGCAGAACAAAAAAATGATCGCAATGACAGGGAGAACCAGTGTCTTTCGGCTTCGTTAAGATGTGTTTTACACCCTTTATTTTTTTATATGTTACAGCACCACACTGAGATAAAATTGTTTGGCCTCGTACAGGAACAATTTAGTTAGTCTTATTATTACTGTTTTAAATAATTTTGTTAACCTTGTTTTATTGTACCTACAATACACTGAAGACTATCTAATCTCTATAAACAACGAAAACACAGGTGCGCAATCTGCCACTAACCTAACTCCCAAAAAAACCCTCAATTTAAAACGAAAATGTTGTCAGACACCTCACAGTAACAAATACTACTCAAACCACTCACCCTTATAAAAGTAGGAGTATCACAAGCGTTATCAATCTTATCAGTGTTCTTATCAGTCACTGCCTCGGGCACCTCACACAACACCTTATCAACGGTCAACAATAACTTCTGAGAGTTCAACACCAACTCATTGACCGACAGATCCTCGTTATTGTTCGACGGCTTAACATTGTCCAACATGTTGGTAGTGTTGGTACTATCAATACCAACATTATCGTTCTGTTCAACATTTTTGTTCTTCGGTTCTGTGAACACATTTTCTAAGTTCACTTCTCTTGCCGGCGTTGTTGGTAGTGACTTTGTATAATTCTTTATGTAGTCGAAGAGTTTCTTCCCCGGTGCATAGGAGAGGATTAAGAATATTAGGTTGTTTGTTTCTATGTATGCTTGTAGTGGTACCATGTAAGGTATTACGGTTGGTAACACTGGTTGTCGGGTCTCGTTGGTCCGTTGAAGGAAGAATTCGTCGAATTCAGTTAGGTTGTTTGGTACTTTCTGGATCACCTGTAGATGAGAAAAAAACTTAATTAAGACCTGGAAGGAATTATTTTGGCAATTATACCGTAGGAATTGGTTCCCTCCGTGCCTCGGAAAGCACGTTAAGCCGTTGGTCCCGGCTGTCATTTGTAGATGTTTGACAGTCGTTACGAGTAGTCAGTAGCCAAAAGTCTGACATTCAGTCTTACCAAGGTGTATCGTAATACCCAGTTACTGAGGTTGTGGAGATCAGATAGGCAGTCGCTTAATATAAAATACTGGTACTCAGCTGCATCCGGTTAGACTGGAAGCCGACCCCAAGATGGTTTGGGAAAAGGCTAGGCAAATGATGACCGTAGGATTTGCCATCACTTCAAACATTTAAACTCAAACAGCCAAACCCGGAACAACTATCTGTAGGCCATACACGGGCGGGACTCGAACCCGCGACATGCAGCGCAGCAGGCAATCGTTCAGCCACTGGGCCAACCGTACCGTCAAATTTATTCCGCCTTATTTATTCTAACATCTCTTAATTATTGACCGAGTCGTTGGTTTAGTGGTCAAGCGCAACAGCTGAGCATGATGTCCTGGGTTCGATTCCCGGACCGTCCAAAGTGTTATTGAGTTTTTTCATCAGGAAAATCTCAGTAGCAGGGTGATGGCAATAGGCGGCCCCCTATTCAATGGGGCTTAAAAACATAAATGACAAAATGTGTGCGTACTATTACCTCTGCCTAACCTTTTTGGGTTTACAGGCGATGATATTATGTTCATGTTACCTTCTATTTCATCTTACAACATGACCCACTGTTAAAGAGCACATTTCGTCCTACCTCCTTATCAATATAAGGCAGTCGAGACACTGTTATCTATAAGATAGCGAACGTGAGTGACCCACTGACATAATACTTTGTTACTAGAATTAACATAATTATGAATGGCATTGTTTGAACATGTTTGCAACTTTGTTGTTTTAAGATTTCTAAAATTAAGGTTTTTTCTTTAACTATACAGTATGTTAGTTTAAACGAGGGACATATTCAAACCCACAATAGTACATGCTAACATGATACTAATAAAAATATAAACAAAAAAAAAACACTGATTAATAACAGACAGAACCATACCAACATTTTCGCAAATGTCACGCAACGTGTATACACCCTTGCGCTAGCGACCTAATACTATCGCAGAACATGTGAGCGGGTCAATGACTCTTAGGTATAATCCATTTTCCCTTCATATTTTAAACTTACCTGGCTTAGGACAGTCCAAAATATCTAGGCACTAAACAAAACATTAAAAATTCTTCTATATACGTTATAGGTTTTTTACATATTTGGGACGAGAATCGAATACTGAATACCCTCCCTCGATATGTCCCTCGTTTAACCTAACATACTGTATAGTCTTGAGTTTGGCCTCAACTCGCCTGATGTGAAGCGATGACGCGGCCTAGGGTGGAGCACGCTTGCCTAGAAGAAACCGATTCACTCAAACTTTGAAGAGATCCAGATTATAATGATCAGGGAACAGAGAAGCTGGCAGAGAATTCCACAGACTGACGGTTCGCAAAATAAATGTGGAAGCATACCGCTTTGTTCGGGTCCGTGGAACTTCTACCATATACAGTGACGCTTCGCCGAATCTCTGCTCGTTCGATGATGGAATGGGGATATGGGAATTTGATTTTGTAAAAGTACACTCCCCGAAATGTATCCGATAAAAACCGGCCAAGTACGATTCGTACTCGCGCACGAAGGGTTCCGTACCATCCATACTAATATTATAAATGCGAATGTCACTCAGTTTTTTTGTTTGTTTGTATGTTTGTTTGTTTGTTACCTTTTCACAACTAAATGGCTGATCGGATCTTAATGAAATTTGGCAAGAAGATAGATTTCAACCTGGGGAAGGACATAGGCTGTATATCATTACGCTACGACCAGTAGGAGCGGGGCAGCAATGAAAAATGTTGCGAAAACGGGGAAAATGTGACGCAGACGAAGTTGCGCGGGACAGCTAGTTATTTATAAAAAACGAGCCAAAAAGTCACTTTTTTGTAAGGGAGCCCCCTTAAATATTTATTTTAATCTGTTTTTAGTATTTGTTGTTATAGCGGCAACAGAAATACATAATCTGTAGAAATTTTTACTGGCCAACTATCACAGTTCATGAGATACTAGCTTGGTGACGGACGGACGGACGGACAGCGAATTCTCAGTAATAGGGTCCCGTTTGACCCTTTGGGTACGGAGCCCTAAAAACCAACTACGAGGTACCTGGTTGCGTTGGCATTAAACATTTTATTCAATCCTTTTCATGACTTTGTAATTTGTTGCTTCAGTGTCGGGACTGAACAACAGAATTTGGTTTTGTTAGCATTACCTGTCTTAAACAATACCTACCTACAATACAACCGAAAACTCTTTACCTTTATAATCTATATCTATCATATAAAAATCAATGCCACTTTTCGTTGTAATTTTATAACTCAAGAACGGCTGGGCTGATTAATCTGATTTTGATTTTAAAATGTTTGTCGTAGTCCAGGGAAGGTTTTCCTTTTTTCTTTCTTCCTTTTTTTTTTCTTATTTTATATATGTATAGGGTTTATAAGTAGGGTAGGTAGGTAGGTAGGGTAGGGTATGGTAGGTAGGTAGGGTAGGTAAAAAGTGCATAGCAACGCATGCCGGGGACAGCTAGTATTAGTATAGATATAGTTACCTTCATGGCATAGTAAGCCTGTTCCCTGTGATGCAGCACTAACATGATGCTGGCACCGAGTATGTCGAGCACTCGGTACAGCGCCAGCTCGTCGTACGGACGCTTCAGCATCGAGATGGGAATGGGGCAGTGAAGTGCTCGGAGGTTGTCATCGCGCTCCGGTAGCAGCTGTGATTGATGAATGCTTGATTAGTTGAGTTAGCATAATCAGCATTTTATGTTCCCACTGGTGGGACACAGGAACCCACGGCTTACCACTCGTAAGTCGGAGCTGCCACTGGGCCACCGCTGAACTTCTCTCATTAGTTAGGTTAACCATATTAATTTGTTGGTACGGTCAGCAGCAAAAGTCGCTTTACATAACTAAATTATAAGGCGTGTTGGTTTTAGAACGATAAATATTAACAGACTAGAGTAAAAGACATCACAATATTTTCATCAATGGTTACACAAATTCGCAAAACAATATAACTTTAGATCACACTGACCAGCACAAAACTTGGAGTAATATTTATAAGTGTTAACCGACTTTTGATGCTGACTGTACCTAGTCACTTATTTTGGGTACATGTAGGTATGGTAGAAAATCATGTAAATAGGTTTTTTAAATTAAATAAATCTCACGATTTGAAAAGCATCTGACTATAACTTTTTACTACATGCATATAAATGTATATACGGTAGATATACAAAAACAACATTTTTACAATTATTGTCTGTCTGTCTGTTTGTTCCAGCTAATCTCTGGAACGGCTGGACCGATTTTGACGGGAGTTTCACTGGCAGATAGCTGATGTAATAAGCAGTTACTTAGGGATACTTTTTAAATTCCACGCGGATAAGTTGCGGACACAGCTAGTGATTAATATGAATGATGGCAAATGTATAGAGCGCGGGAGACTGAGTTGAGAAGATTAATGGATTGTGGCAGAAATGCCTGAATGAAAAGGAAGTAATATTAAAAAGGATTAGGACAGCAAGTATCAGCTAAGGGCTTAGTAGAATCCAATAGGGGATCGGACTGGGTAAAGAAAACGACATTCTATTTTGTCCGTCAGACAGGTAATACAAAAATATTAGACACGTATTTTTCGTTTTATCAAAATATCAAAAAATTACTTAGTTAGAACTCATTAAAGTTGGAGAGTGGGGGCTTACTACGTCACAAGTAGGTATAAAACTTACCTACATGTGGCGTCATGCGCCATTTCAACTCAATATATCTCCGTAATTTTATGACCACGTGAAAAAAGAAAAAATACGTGTCCAATACTTTTCAATAAACTACCTGACGGACCAAGAAAAAAAAATAGGATTATCCCCTATTATTATACATTATGTAGTTTTAAGGCCCTAATGTTGGCAATAATTTAGTCTATACCAGCTTCTATATAGTATGTATATTTGTATGTTTGTCCATGCATATCTCAAAACGCATAAGTAGGTTGTAATTTTTTTTTAGTTGGTCTATGTATAATTTCAAATTAGGGAACAGTGCAATTTTCATCAAAATCGGTTCAGTAGTTCGGTTTTGAAATCAAAATAGGTGGAAAAAATATGTCATTCAAGTAAACGAAATTGCGTATTTATGACTAACTTCTAGTTATTACAATGATTCATGACAAGAATTTGTATATACAAGGTGTTGTTTTGCATTCTCGTCAAATTTCAGGAGGTGGTCACAAAGGCATAAATAATCAATTAAAATTACGGTACCTAGTTAATTATTAATAAACGCAGATTTTTTCGGTTGTTTAAGTTTGTCAATATTTCAAAATAGCCCCCATAACGTGGTTTAGGGAATAAGAAATTATCGAATAAACGTTTGAGATTGTTTGTATGTGTGTAAGTGAGGTTATAGGGCGAGAACCAGACGGTCCGCGTTTAAAACACGGGTGGTTCACACTTACCGATTTCCGTAACCAAGAAAAAAAATAAAAATAACCAACTCATTTTATTATTGATTCGGGACGAGAATCAGTAGCATAGTTACCTCCTTGAATTTGACGAGGATGCAAAACAACACCTTGTATACTACAACTGAAAAGGTTAAAATAAAAAACTTTTTGCGAGTTATTTTAATGTTTTTTTGGAAGACGGTTTCTTTTTGCAAAAAGTTTTCCATCAGGAATTTCTCCGTAGCAGCCAGCCTGGCTTTGTGGCCGGTTGATGGCAATAGGTTCGCCCCCTATTACACGGTACTTTAACATAACTGGCGAAATGTGGGTGTACTGCAAGGTACACCTCTGCCTAACCATTCAGGGATTGCAGGCGTGATGTTATATAATTTCATAAAACATAGGTGGCGTACCATGACGTCTTAAAACATTATTGTTCCAGAATGAAAAAGAGACGGAGCTATACAGGTCGTCTAGCTCCATCTCTTTCCCACTCTAGAGTAGGAATGGAACAATAATGTTTTAAGCGTCATAGTAACAAATGATATATAAACTATAGATACGTTGCCCGCGCTCTGTAGTGGCAAGATGATACTAAGGTACTTGCCGTAGTGACATTTAGTCACGTACGAACCAGCGCCGCGGCCGTACGTGATATTCAATTATCTTACTTGAAAAAGTTCTCTTAATATGAAAAGAAAATGCCGTCTTGTATTTTTAGGAAATGTTTTAACTATACTGCAACTGTGAAAGATAAAATAATATCATTTAATACGTAAGTATCAAGTAAAAATGTATTTTATTTTATTTTTTTCGACGCCTTTAATGGCGGCTGACGCCTGAGGTAAGTCACGTGCTTTTGTACGCGCTCGGCCAATGAGCATGGAGCACAGAATGACAATGCAATTAAAAAAATATATTTATCTCTCTCTAACAACAGGAATTCCGTAGATGACATTTAATTTTCCTTCCCTCTCTTCGTGCGTCTATGTAGCTGTCTAGCTACCGATAGGTATTTGCGCTGTTTTCGAGTGCCGTGATGTTCATGCATGACGCGTCTATTTATAATACGTCATTGATAGTAACCCCATTTTGCCGACAACTGATTGACTTACTTACCGATTCTTGACTATTCCAAAGTGCCCTTAATGGTTTGATTGAAATGTATGCTTTAAGTGGAGTTAAGAAGAAGCACACCATAGTGAGAAATGGAAGTAATGGGGGGAGGCAATTGCCCAGGAGGTAACAATAAAAAAACCGGCCAAGTGCGAGTCGGACTCGCGCACGAAGGGTTCCGCACCAGGTTCCCTATCCATTTGCATAAAATATTAAGACCTAATATAACTTAGCATAATTTTGTTTGGCATAATTATATTTTCGCATAATATAATTACGCATAACAGCTTACGCGTAATTTCTTTAAGCATAATTTCTCTAACCGTAATAATGATTAAGCATAGTATTCTAAAGCATAAATTTATTAAGCATAAAGTTCTAAAGCTTAACTTTTTTATAAGCAAGCATACAGCATGCAAGCAAGCATACAGCATGCAAGCAAGCATGCAGCAATCAAACAAGCATGCAGCAGGCAGGGTTCCTGTCACGGCTCCGGCGCTGCGGGGCTCCGGCGGCCCCACGCGCCTACGCGATTTTAAATTACACTCTAGGGGTAGGTAAAAACAAGACTACGTGGAGTCGGTTTGGCAGCAATTCGGTTCTGTCACTAACTTTTGTTGCACAGCATATTAAATTTTTAACCTAGTTAGTTTATTTTTTAGGCCTACTAACTTTATGCGAATCAAATTTATGCCAAAACAAATGAGTCTTTAAGATGATTATGCCAACATAAAATGTATGCCTAAAAAAATTATGCCGAAGTAGTATTATGCCAAAACAAATTGTGCCAAAATCGTTATGCCGAAGTATATTAGGACAAAGAACATTATGCGAAAAGAAGGGATCCCTCCGCACCATTATTTATAAAAACGAGCAAAAAAATCACTTTTTTGCCCCCTGAAATATATTTTATTGAATATATGTTATTCTTTTTTTAGTATTAGTTATTATAGCAGCAACAGAAATACATAATCTGTAGAAATTTCAACTGGCTAACTATCACGGTACCTCACATGAGGTACAGCCTGGTGACAGACGGACGAACGGATAGCGAAGTCTCAGTAATAGGGTCCCGATTGACCCTTTGGGTACGGAACCCTAAAAACTTGAGTCAAAACTGTGTAATGGATAGAATTGGTCTGCGATTAAACTTGAGCTTGTCACTGCGCCTATTATTTATTCGCGAGTCCCGGACTTCAAGTGTGGGTACACAGCAGAATCCCAGAATATTTCAAAAATAATACTTACACTCTGTTCAGTATCACACAGATGGTTCTTGTAGATCTCCTCGGCATATGAGAGGTACTTGTTGGTCTTCTCTTTGATCAGCGCGCGCCGCTGTGGATCCGTGTCGCCTGGAAATTATACAAATAAAACTGTTTAATTTAGGAACCATAATGTGCTAGACCAGTGGGGGCAAGTTGTAATCACTGTATAGGCTCTAATTCACCAATTTGACCCATCTACCGAGCTAGACCTTTTTCACTATATAATATAACTGTTCCGAATTTATACCTACCTGTATCGTTGTTTATATATACCTAATCGTTGTTCCGGCCCAATGGGGATGAGTTTGCTTCTATTCTTGATATCGATCGTAGCAATTAGCATTATGATAAGGCAAGCATATCTTAAAACGTTCTGTGTCATGAATAGAATACAAATCTTTTGATCATATTGCCTGGAGCATCGATGAATGATAAGATAAATCTATTCAAATGAATAAAATAAAGTATCTGTTTGTGATTTTAAAATAGCAGTTAATTACTGAATGCATATGAAAGTATATACGTATATTTTTTATTTTATTTTTGTCTGTTTGTTAGTTCCGGCTAATCTCCGAAAGGGCTGGACCGGATTTGACGGGACATTTACTGACCGATAGCTGATGTTATAAGGAGTAACGTACGCCCTTATTTCAGAAAAACGATTAGGGTTACTTCAAATTACTGTAATTATGTGGAAGGAACCCTAATCCTTAAAATTGTTAACAAAATCCGATTGTAATAGTAAATTAATATTTTACAATAATTTCACGCGGACGAAGGTCGCCGTGTTGCTAATCTTCTAAGATTGGCAACACAATAAAATTCATTATCTTATCACATTGCAATCATCATCATCATCATTGCAATCATTATGATCAACACCCTTTTATTGTACAATAAATTAATAAAAAAAACTGATAAGATTTTGGTTGTGATAAGCCACGTCCACAGTGGTGTCTGTTTTGCGTACACCTTCTCCCAACTATTTATTTATTTAACAATTTATGTACACGCTAAATACAGAAAAGAAGAAAAGAAAATAGGTACAAAGGTAATGCTTATTTCTAAAGAAATCTCTTCCAGCATACCTGCGAAAGGAGACTATGTTGGAGTCGGCTTCCAGTCTAACCGCATGCAGCTGAATACCAGTATTTTGCATAGCGCGACTGCCTATCTCACATCCACTACCCAGTTAGTAATGGGTAATACAATGCCCCTTAGTAAGACTGGTTGTCAGACCAGCCACTGTCTACCTGTAATGACTGTCAGATCTACAAATGACAGCCGGGACCAAAGGCTTAATGTGCTTTCCGAGGCACGGAGGCTGTCAGCGATAGTCCGATGCAGCTTCGCCTCCAGAATGCAAACAAGATCGAATCCCTTTGCGGCTAAAAACACATGAAGTGCATTGAGAGGTTTGCTACGGTTCATTTGTTTGCAAGCATTTGTTTATGCATAGCATGGCTGTGCCGTCGGACGATCTGGCCCCCAATTTCATACTAAACTTAGCTTAGCCAAGGGCTGCTATGCTACGGCAGTTTCAGCTCCCTACTTTGCACTAAAGCAGAGACTAGCGAAGCGCAGATGAGACTTGCGGGAATCGACCAATCACATTGGTTGAAATCCACATCGCGTCTCTCGTCTCTCCTGAGATTGGTCGAATCGTGCTCGCTCTGCAGGTCTCCGTTTTGGAAACCAGGCACTTCACTATCCTCTTACCCTGTGCACGTCCGTGGAACACTCGATAAACGCACAAGTTACATTGTGAACGAAACCTTGGGGTTAACTTCGGGACAATCTCGTTATTAGTACAAAAATAACATTATCAATCAATTAATCTAAAAAAAAAATTGTTTTGCTGATTTCGAAGATGTGTGTCAACGATAAGCTTGTATTACTTCACGAATTTGCGAAGTAACCGTCTACGTCCACTTTTTGGGTGTGGCTGACTGTTAGGGACAAGCATGTCACATTATTCCTAACCACTACAAATCTAGCGCCGCCGTGACAATTGTTGAGTCTCGGAGAAACGATTCAACTGTCTTGGACCCCGCAAAAAAAATAATCAGAAAAAAAATTAAACATCCGAATTGATATCTCCTCCTTTTGGAAGTAGGTTAAAAAGCAACGGAGAAAGAATAAGGATAATTTTCTTCCTTGGCTGTTTGGCCCTGACATATTATACATATATTTGCTCTACACATAAGATACCACTTATTTCGTTTCGAATATTATTGTAGTGTCAGTGTTAATAATGGGGGTGATGTTTCATTGCGAACAAAGCTAAACGATTTGGGAATCGAACCCAAGACCTCATTCTCAGGAGTCGCGCGACTTCTAAACCAACGAGGCGAGGAGTCAGGCCGGTGTGGTACGACTACTTTTAATAATAATTACAAAAGCGAGCATAATAAATACGAATCAGGAATATCGCATTTGCAGCCTAGAATCTGGATTTATGCTTGATGATTGGCAATAAACTCGCCTCGCACCATATTTCATGAGACTTAATTAGATATTTTACTAATCAATCAACTCGGCATGTCCACTCTATAGGAACCTGCAGCCCAGTCCGTAGGCGTTATGGTATGTCTAGATACTAACCAAATTCACAGGGAACGGCCAGAAAATCAGCATTTTCAGAAGGCTCAATACAGTTTTCGTCGTATGCCCTCCAATATTGGCACAAATGTAAGAAATCCATCTTTACCACTTCACGTCACTGACTAGTTTATCATTCGATACTTATCATCAATTTCTGGGGATTTCACTTATCATATCACTTATTTCACTATAAGAGTTCTTAAAGCCTGTCCTTTTATTTGATATCGTTTCTCTACCTTAGAAATTGTAGTTTTTCACTCACTATCACACCGTAAGAAAATCAAAACATTTTCACTTCCGTAAACTAACTTTTCTCATAAAAATATTATTTTCTCTCGAACTTCGCGAACGTAAACAAAGATAATAGCTACGTATAATATAGCAGGTATACTATTGCGTCGCCGGCTAGTGCATTACTGGGGCCAATCGCTAAGCGAGCTTATCGCTTCCTTGGGCAACAATGTAATCTCGCATAGTATCACACTTCTCATAAAACCGTTTATATGTTGGCAGATAAACTTGTAAAGATTATCTAAATACTGAGAGGTACAAACACTTAGCCAAGCTAGAAGGTACCTTTGTGCTTTTTGTAACCAACTACCAAAAGGAGGTTATCAATTCGGATGTTTGTATATTTTTTAAAGTGAAACATTTCAATCGTCTCAAACTTTTTCGTCTGTGTGTTGCATGTCGCATGACGGTCGGCCGCGGAGTAGGGATAAAGTGAAAGGCGCTCCCAATTTTTTTTTGTTAAATGTCTATAGTGTGAAAAAAAGTTTCACTTTAACCGTAGTTTCATAAAACCACACAATCATTTTATTTGTATTTTAACTGATTTCTCTGCCAATTGTGGACCGATTTTTTTAAAACTTGTCTGTCGCTATAAGCGATAAGACCGCCGTTGTACCCATAAAATTAGCAGTTTTGTAAACCCTTTATGTTTGATTTTTGGTGTACAATAAAGTTTTATTCTATTCTATAGGATCCCAGAAAAATTAATGGCAACCCTCAACTTTAATGGGCATTGTTTGTAACAGTATACTTTCCATGTGATGGGATCAACAGGTATATTACGTCAGGATCTTATGATGGGATCCTGGAGAAATCGAGAGAACTCTCTAAATTTTAAAGGCACACATAGGCATTATGCCTGGTAATCATCATCTCATGTTTTTGAGCTACTGATGAAACGTGTAAGTTGGGATCTGATGATGGGATCCCAGGAAAATCAAGGGAAACCCTCAAATTTGATGGGCACTTACAATGTTTTTACACCGACTTCCAAAAAGAGGATGGTTGTCATTTTAGTCTGAAGGTTTTCTGGTAAGTTCCGCGATGTTCCCGTTTAAAGTTGGTGAAGATCTGATGCTGATCTTCGAAGATACAATGGAACTCTTTAATAATAGACGGCAAATCTGCCGTGATTGCTGCAGCACCGTCACTCGTAGCTAACTTCCGACACTTCATAAAGTTTGAACAGACCATAGAGGCTATTAAAAACCGGCCAAGTGCGAGTCGGACTCGCGCACGAAGGGTTCCGTACCATAATTTATAAAATCGAACAAAACTCCAATACAAAGTTATTTTTTTCTGCCTTAATTATTTATTTTATTCTGTTTTTAGTATAATTGGTTGTTATAGCATCAACAGAAATACATAATCTGTAGAAATTTCAACTGGCTAGCTATCACGGTTCATGAGATACAGCCTGGTGACAGACAGACAGACAGCGAAGTCTCAGTAACAGGGTCCCGTTTGACCCTTTGAGTACGGAACCCTAAAAACAAATGAAAGCCGGAAGCAGCGGCACACGTAATGCGAAACCAAATTGCAATTTGATAAAAGAAAGTAAGTCATCTTTTAAGCCATACGCTATAACGCACGCGTGTGTTCGGAGTGTATGTGTATGTTCGAAGTGTATACTCGGACGCGGGACGGAGCGGTTACTGTTAAATCATCCTTAGAAAATCGTCATACTATGTTTCATTAGTTTGACCCGCGCGAGATTTAGCGTACTGGCATAGGAGTAGAGTTCCTTAGCACTTAGCAAGGCAAGTCCGGGGAACCCCCGGTTTCTTCTAGACGTCTTTATATATTAGCTTATTTTAACTTAGGCAATATAATATTTTTGGTTTATTTTATCGTATGTATTAGTTTAGTTTATAAAATAAGTTGATTTAAGTTTTTATAGTATTGTTCGTGCACGCTCTATCCTCTTTGGCAAATTTTCCTTTTAAAATAAGGTTTGCTGTAAGAAAACCCAATTCTGGGTTAAGCTCGCCGTTGTAAATAAGCTATATATTATTTGTGTGTATATCTTGTAATTTTATGTGCAATAAAGAAGAATAATATAGGCAAGCTTTTGGTGTTATTTTTTAATCAATGCTAAACCTGGTTATTATAGTCCATTTACAGTTATTTTACCTCTGACTGCACCAACGCAAAAGCAACCTTATTGCAACTGAAATAAAACTAACTTCACTGCCTCTTTGGTCTAGTAGTTGGGCAAAGTGTTACTGGGTTTTTCCATCAGGAATTACTCAGTAGTAGCCTCGAAGTCTGGATTAGTGGCCGGTTAATGGCAATAGGCTCGCCCCCTTTTACATTGAACTTAAAATATAACTGGCAAAATGCGGGTGTTCTATTAGGTACACCTCTGCCTAACACTTCTGGGAATACAGGCGTGATGTTACGTATGTATGTTATAAAACTCGCTATGATTGTGATGCAAAATTACATGTAATCTGTAACTGTAGAGTTATGACGACCAAAGCTATGAATAGAATCTATATTAAATACTAGCTATACCTAATCTGAAGTATTGCACAAGTGAATTGGTCATCGTTACGTCAAGCTCTCCACTGCACTAGATAAGAAAACTAATTAAGATTTATATGAGACAATGCATTTATGGGTGTATGATAAATAATAAATAGATTGTGTAATGGCTGGGATTGGTTTAGTTACTATATATCAGGAAGTATGTTTATCATCATCATCATAGCAGCCCGGAACCACCCACTGTTGGGTATAGGCCTCCTGTATGTATATACCTATTGGAAAAGCTGAGCTTATAAAGCGGTTACCAAGCCCATTACAAGCCTTCTTATAAAATTCTCGAGGAGTTATCTGTTACTCACTTTGAACTCCAATAAGCATCTTCTCAATCCCTGACTTGTAACACTCGAAGGCTCGCTGATAATCTTCCATATCTTCGCACCGCGCTGCCAAGTTTAGCATATAGCCCGCTTCGAACACATAACTATCCTCCGTCTTCGTCTTACACTCCGCGTTAGATAGAGAAAGAACACTTTTACTGTACAACGACACTCGCGAACTACTCCGACGTGAGTCGACCTCGCACGAAGTCGACGAACAAACATTTGAATTTAGAGACAGCGTATCCGATTCCACCTTCTTGCGCATAGTGTGGTAATCATCGAACTTTGACGTTGACGGCGCATCGAAGTTTATTAAGTCTGGTAACACTGATTTTGTTTTGACACTAGGCTTTTTATCCACTGTGAGTTTGTTGAGTTCGTCATAGAGGTCACTGTCTATGCTTTCTATGGAGTTGATGGATTCAAAGCTGTCGGCGGGTGAGGGCTTTTTGGGTGATTGTCGTATTTCGACTTCGGCGGCTTCATAAATGGGTATTTGTGAGATGAAGTCGGTCTCGTCTCGACTGGTGAGGGATGCGTGCGTCGACTCTGTGGCGGCACGGGCTGAAAACGGATGGTTTTGTGATTAGGTGCTTTACGTGCAAAATTAACCCTTTGAACGCCATTGTCACATATACGTGACAAGCAAGCGCGTGCCCTGTGCAAAAAGACTCAAATATGTGACAAAAAATGCGGTGAACTTGAACACGAAATAAATAATTCAATCATTACTTTTGTGTGATTTTATTTGTATACCTTAAATATTTAAGCTCTTGTCCATACTTAATTGCTCGAATTGAATTAAATGGTATCATGGATATCGAGAAATGTAACTTCACCGCAAATACCTTTGTTGGGGTGAATTTCTGCCTTGACGTGGAGGGCACGCGCGTGCGTTTATGCTCTGGCGTTCAAAAGGTAGAAAAGAACGCTAATGATAATATTAGTGTTAATTACACTTGTTAGGACCTATTGACTTTATAGGCATTGGCTGTCTTACACTAAGTAATTAATTTTATCTTTAAAATTAATTAAGGATTTAATTGCTAGCAATTTAGACGACATTAAAAACTAATCAACTAATGATTTATGACGAATGATTCATTTAAATGACGTGTATTACAAGAAGGTACATTTTGTTTAGCAGTGTAAGGATTCTGACCTGGGCATCTAGGCTAGCATGATTTTATATTTGAACTCAATATGAATAATACAAATGCCTCGTTGGTAGAGCAGTCGTGCGAGACTGGGGAGCATGAGGTCCGGGGTTCAATTCTGGGGTCGGGCAAAGAGTTATATGGTTTCTATCAGGAATTTATCTTCCACGAAGTTCAGATACGTGCCCGGTTGATGGCAATAGGCTCGCCACCTATTACACGGGACTTAACACATAAGTCGCGAAATGTGGGCGTACTATTACGTACGTACACCTCTGCCTAACTCTTCGGGGATTTCATGCGTGATGTTATGTTATACTAATACAATCAACATGTTTGGTTTGTGGAATAAACAACCCATCTCATAACAGACCATTTATCACTTTGACCGTGGCTGCTGACTGAACACCAAAGGATTTGCTAGTCTATATCCAAAAGTTGAAAGGAGATCACCCAGCCTCCATACATTTTTGGCTTAAATCTGATATAGCGGTGGATCGATTAGAGCAGCGTGCAATAATTGTTGACATAACGGACCCGCATCACGTGAACCTGTTGAAAGCCGAGGAAGATAAGCAAATCAAGTATATTGACTTGGCTCGCGAAGTTGTCAACACTTGGGATACGGACTCAGCAAGCATTGTGCCGATAATCGTATCAGCCAATGGCTTAGTGCCCAAGAGCATCGACCTCTTAGGAGGCTCTCGTCAGGCAGCTAGATCAAGGGAAACAAGAAAGCAAGCAGTACTCCTGGACACGGCTTGTATTGTTAGATTCCTTTTTCTGGAGGTCTGACCGGTAGCCTGGACCCTGGCACAAACCTGGCGCAAACATCATTATTGTTAATAAAACTTGGGTATAGAACTCGGTTGGCATAATATAAAATCTCTTTTCAATTATTGCGTTTATTTTAGTTGGAAAATTAAAATAGCCCATTATGGGTGTTCTCAGATATTTTGTGGTTGAATAACTTCGCGGTGAATTGTATTACCGACTGTGTGACTGGTTTTTTAATAAAAAATGTTTATTATGTTATGCTTTATTCAAATAATACGTTTTTTTTTGTTGGCCGCCACTTTTGAAATTAGCCCAATCTGGGTGATGTCCCATTTCTTTTGCTTGTAACGTCACCGACCTGTAGGTATATATGTCCTTTACATCGCAAAAGAATGTCGCCTGCGCGTATTTTCTTGCAAGTTAGACCTTTACGTCTACCATGAGTTTTAATAATCTATACTCGCTAGCGTCTGTAGTTAAAAAAATTTATGAAAACTTTTACAGCGCCTCTAGCGGATAGTTGGGTACTAAAATGCGCAGTATGAGTCACTATAGTTATCTATCCTACGTCACCGTATAGTAAACTATACTACAGCGACTGCAAGTTTGGGCTTCATTTGCTTAGAATTTGGTAGTAAGCACCAACACAGCTCATCGTACCATTGAAAAAGCTAACTATAGTATTTGCGTATTGACGGAACTATTGCAGTTACGTCAAGCGATCTAACTATGACAACTCATGGTAGACGTACTTATTTAAATTACATAAAAGTCCAATGAAGCACTATTGTTATTTGTTACGACTATAATTCAGTAGGTAGTTTTCCCGGCAAGCCTTATCACAGCATGTTGTCTACGAGTTACGTTTATCGTTTATACCTAAAACAAGTTGTTAGACTCGACAACTTAACAAAACTTTGACTGCTATTTCGATCGTGCATGGAGTACTGTCACATCGATGTCTGCAACGACTCTCTTGTCAAAGCTAAGTTCCGAAGCCTTGAACATCGCTTCACAGTTGCCAGCTCGTAGCAGCAGTAACGTTTTTTTTTATCGGGGTGTGTGCTTTGGAATTACAAAATCTCCCCTTCCCCATTATATCGGACGAGCAGAGATACGGCGAAGTGTCACGGTTATATGGTTGATGTTTCACGGACCCTAACAAAATCGGCCATAGCTCAACATCTGCTGGAATCAGGATCGAACCACTGGATTGAGTTACATAACCCTCAGGTCATCTCGACAGAACACCACTATATACCTAGACTAGTAAGACAAGCAATTGAAATTACCAAATATAAGAACTTCAACCGGGAGGATGGGTTTCAACTGTCAAGAGTCTGGAATCCATTCAACTGTGTCAAAACCGAAAGTGTCGTCAAAAGTTCGCGAGTGGACACAGTGAGTTTTGCGTGTCGGGAACAGAATCGAGTTGTGAGTGACAGTGGTATTGGTACGGTAAAAACGAACAAGAAAGAGGGTAGACAGATTTGTCTGCTCATGAACACCCACCCGCAATAACTTCAGTTTATCCGTGATCATGGCGTTAGCAACAGCGCCGAAATATCGGGAACTCGAAACAAATAGTAAACATGATAAGCATTCCGTTACAAGTGTTATTGATAGTGTTAGTGACCTTGCCAGTTTAAAAACTTATATTACAAAACTATCATGTTACAAAATTACTGAAGTTTTCTCTAATAACTCACATTAAAAAAGTTGATTTCATAGTTGAAGTCGAAAACTTTTGGACCTTACCATCCATACTTCCATACTAATATTATAAATGCGAATGTCACTCTGTTTGTTTGTTCATTAGTTTGTTCGTTTGTTTGTATGTTTGTTTGTTTGTTACCTTTTCACGACTAAACGGCTGATCGGATCTTAATGAAATTTGGCAAGAAGATAGATTTCAACCTGGGGAAGGACATGGGCTATATATCATAACGCTACGACCAATAGGAGGGGAGCAGCAATGAAAAATGTTGCGAAGACGGGGAAAAATTGTTGCAGACGAAGTTGCGCGGGACAGCTAGTGTAAAATAATTATGTTTGTTCGACGCGGGTAAAATCTAGTTAATAATAATTAGTTACCCCTGTGTGCGGGGCTGGTCGCGTCATCATCATCAGTCTGGTACTCCAGCGGCGGCGTCTCTTCTATGGGCAGGTGGAGCGAAGACCTGATGGCGTTGATCACGCCGCCTGCTTGCGGCTCTGGCTCAGGGTAGCCGGTCTGAAAGAGATAATGGTTTTATTTATTTACCAAACGCTTTAAGCACAGACTATATAAACGGACCTTTGGAATTTTCTACCAGTCACCTTTGTGTGATGCAGTGAAAAACAATGAGAGATACAAATCTGAATATCGCGAACATTTTCATGATCCGAGACGATCCGAACACGTGAGGTTTTGCGTTTATTATTTAACACAGGTATCGTACTTAACAATTGCCCGATTGCAGTCTCCACTTAGACGAAGTAATTAATAGTATGGTATGATCACTTGCTCACACGAAAGGGGGCTTGTTTCCCAGCAGTGGATAGAAAAACCTTCTTCATTAGCTTTTATGAATCCGGAATCAAAATACAAAATGTTGACTGGTAGAAAATACTCATGGCTGTAAGTCTGCCTCTATACGCGCAACGACCAATCAAGCTACACAAAACCAGTTTATGCGGATCTCTCAAAGTACAGGAAATCTATACAAAACTAAGCCATATTATAATGGCAACTAGCTATTGCCCGCGGCTTCACTTGCGTTAATTAAAGACAATAACCGGCTCGGACACGTGGCGCCATCTATTATCATAAGAATGCTATTGTTGTTTTCCTTAGAAACAGTATTTTTTTTTTCGGGATGAATGGTACCCTATATCCGTTTCTTTCTGTACACCTGACAACGTATATGCAACATTTCAGGATGATTGGTTCAGTGGTTTAGGCGTGAAGAGGTAACAAACAAACTTACTTTCGCTTTTATAATATAAGTTAGGATGTATAGCTTGATGTTTATGAAAATACATGTTTATAAGTAATGAGCAAACCTGCAGGAAGTTGACAAAGTCTGTGCTAGTGAAGAGCAGGCGGTGTTCAGCGATGAACTCCAACAGTGACTTTATTGTTTTAGCTCTCTCGGTGATCACCTGGAACATAGCATTCAACTAATGATTATACATCATATTGGCATTCTCAATCTAAGGGAAAATCTAATCTGCCTAATACTTCTAAGTGTTAAACCTACTAAAAAAAAAGGAGGAGGTTCTTAATTTGTTTGTTTTTAAGCTTGAATATGAAATTTCAGCCTTCTAACTTACCTAATTAAACCAGCCCAGGGAACTACCTTTGCTGACATAGTAAAGAAAGTGGCCAACAATTTCATTCAACCGAGTTATGTAAGTTCTGTGGCCCTCTATCCGAGTGACAAGTTGACAAGACCAGCGACGACACCAAACTCTTGTCCAAAAATTTATCAGCCCCGAACAAATGAAGCTCCACGTGAGAGTTCAGTAATTTAATATGATATGATAGTTTTGTATCGCTAACAAATCGAATGTAAGAAGGCCGGAAACTTTTTGACCTACGTGATATACATATATGTTGCGTACAATAATTTCACGCGGCCAAAGGTTGTGGGGCACAGCTAGTAAATAAATAAAAATTTGGTCCTTCATGTGGATCATTGTGCAAGACAACCTGAACTACACTGAGCAGTCTGTGAAAGGGTTACTGGTTTCCAGTATAGCTTAGAGGAATGTTCTTATTAGAAGCATTTTTTTATTAATACTGTGATTAGAATGCAAATATTCTTACTGATGATTTGTGATTGCAAAACAATTTAAATTGAAATAAACTGACCTCATTCTGAAATCTTTTAAAAAAGCTATATCGAGGCAGCGATGGGAAGGTTCCTCGCAGATGCAGCCCCGCGTGCAGGGAGCGCATGCTCTTGTGGAGCCGCTGCACATCGCTGTAGCGCTTCCACACCGACACCACCGTCAGGGCTTCTGGAGACTGTATGGGGAACAGCTGGAATTGTGACACAAGTATTTTTATTTGAAGCAGCCAATGTTTCAAAGAGTGCACCAGATTTCAGTGCACAGCACATAGCATGGATCCTTTGAAATATTGGTGCAGCCACAAATACATTCTCTAAAAGGAGACGACAGTTTGTTTGGATGTAATTTATTTTTAATGGGAATTTTTGTTGTATCTCATCAGTTCAGCCATAAAAATTTATTTGCTGAATGCTGAAGTCTTTATCACTTTAGTTAGACAGAAGTGGTTTGGAACATTAATAATTATAATTAAAAAACCCCCGACACAAAACATTTTCCTCGTTTACGTTAATTAGCGAGACGCGGCGCAACACCGAGAAAAGTGGAAGGAATGGTGGGAGGCCTATGCCCAGAAGTGGGACAATAAGGCTAGGAAAAAATTATATAATTAAACCTCTAAAAAAACAAAAATAAATTAATTCAAGCGTCGTAACGTCGGGGGACCGTTAAGTTGCAAAACAAAGCAGACCCCCGACGCTATGACGCTTGATTAATTTACCTAGCCATTAGCTTAGTGGGCAGATCTGCCAGCTGTAGCTCACTGCAGATTCTATTCACATGTAGCTCTTCATTTGTGACTAGTTCTCTCACAAAGAAGTGCCTGGTCGTTATGGTTTTTGGTTCTACGATGGATCTCAGGGTTTACTGCCAGTCTTGCTGCTGCTTCGTTGTCTACGTATAGCACGGGCAAATCGCCCAAATTTGTAATACCCCGTAGAAGGCGAGCAAGCCAAAGGCTCTATCTTGCTGCCTCGCTGGCTGCTACAATTTCAGCTTCCGTTGTTGAATCAAATCATATCAAAAGTCATTTATTCAAACTAGGCTGATAATCAGCACTTTTTGAACGTCAAAATTACAAGGGACAGTCCCCCAAAACGCCCGCCCTTCGCCACTTCCTAGTGGTAGTTGAAATAGCAAAGCCGCATACAGACCTTCAGCATACAGACATACAACTCCTGTTGTCGACCTTCCTGTAGCTACATTGCCACCATGGTCCGCATCGTTGTAGCGTACGCGATATCAGATCCGGTCCTCACTCGGGTACTCAGGAAGTAATCGTCGTTGTTTTCAGCTTTCTAACCGTCTTTCCATTACAACCGTTGTACTTACGGGTCTGCAATCCTGCATTCCAAATCTTCTTTAGATTTGGAATATTCTGCACATAAGAGATCTGATACTCTCTGTCGCCGTCTCTGTCATCAATTACCAAACCCAAATAATACAATATTGGTTTGGTTGTTATTTCAAAACTTCCTTTTAATTCATTGCTAAACTAATCAATAACCTCCTGACTTGTCCCAGCCAAGAGCCCGTCATCCACATACAAGGCTATTTTAAGTTTTTCCGTAGACTTCTCTCTAGTGAACAGACATGGGTCTGCCTCACTAACCTTAAAACCTATCTTCGTGAAGAAATCCAATATACATTTGTTCCAAAGACGAGGAGCCTGTTTTAAGCCATATAGACTTTTCTTTAAAAGACAGATTGGTCTATTCCGTCATCAAAGCCCTCTGGTTGTCTCAAATAAATTTCTTCATCAGATAAAGACCCATACAAGAAAGCTTTTGAAACATCAAACTGACTCAATTTTATGCCTTCACTAGCTGCTACACTGAGTACAGCTCGAACTGTTGTCATCCTGGCTACAGGGCTAAAGGTCTGGTCATAGTCCTGTCCCTTCTTCTAGCGAAATCCTTTTGCCACCAAACGAGTCTTAAACTTGTCTACTATCCCATAAGGGTTTATCTTTACCTTATATACCCTTTTACAGGGAATAGCTTTGTGATGTTTGGGCAATTTCTCATGAACCCATGTTCCATTTTCTTCCAGAGATCTCATTGTTCATAATACACCGCCAATACCTCTACAGCAGCAACATCACCAGTGCCACCACTCACAGCAGGCTTCTCGGGCTTTCGTGTCTTGCTTGGTCTTATCCATGAGACTGTCCATGCCTTTCAGCAGCGCCGACATGCGGTACTTCCATGATGAGTAATTGAGAAAACCACATTTATTTTTGGAGGGAAGAGTGGAAGGCTATGGTGGAGGCTTTTGCCAAGCAGCGGGACAAAATAGACTAAGAAAAAATAATTGATTATCATTATTAATTAATTGCAGCAAATTAAACATTATTTTTGTTTATTGTTAACATCTTTGTGACCATTGCAGAAGTCAGTTAATATGTATATTCATATAATATTGTCATGGTTCTGGAGAGGAATTGATTACAGGGCTCAGTTTTCCTTTGACTGACGTCGAGTTGGGGGTTGATATTTTTTTTACAGAAAGGTTACATTATTATTAGCACACACGCAAAGTTTCAATATGCGGAAACGCGCAGTTTTTTAGAACAAAAATATTGAAAATTATTTTTTTTTGCAATATTTAGGTCAATCCCTATCACAGATTATATAGAATTCTGGCCATTGAATGTATTTATGTAGAACATACCAAATTTGGTTGCAAGAGCGAGCGAAGCGAGCTCTGGACTTGGGGCACCCCGACTCGGACTAGTTAGGTTCGAAGGGGATGGCGGGGTCTAGTGAGTGAGCGGAGCGAGCGAACTAAGACCCCGACATCCCCTTCGTGTTAGGTTACTTTAAACCCTGCAGGCAGAAATAGGAGCCCCGCGTAGCGGGGCTCCGTCGATTACGCTTTTTAGGCGAATACAATATGTTTTGAGGTTAGGTTACATTAATTGGTTTTTCTCAAGAACGTTGCATTACCTTTTCACGGGAGTGGTGCCAGAGGGGAAGTGGCACACCCCTCCACACCCTCCCGCCCCCTCCGCCTGCCAAACGATACTAGATTATTACCCAAACATTTCCTCAGAATTAAAAATTTTAAAAATCTCGAAAAGGGGGGCGCGTCGCAACTTTTCCTTTTAAGGGGTGGTTGTACCCCTCCCCCCCTCTCCTCCCACTCCCCTCCCTCCCCTCAATTCGACGTCAGTCAAAGGAAAGTCGTACCTTTTCCTGTTACTTTTCTCCATCATTTGTAGAATTCATATTTTCTTCATCTTCGCAGATTTGTGAATACTCGAAATTTATCCAAGTTAGTAAAGGGAACCTTGCAAATATTGTGCAATTGATGAATCATTTGCCTATCATTCTAATATATTTACAAAATGTTATAAATCATTTACATACGCTATTCTCTGCTATCTGCAATTACTCTCTCAATTTCTATTTAAATAAGTTATCATGAACATCCACTATTGAATTTGGCCTAGTTAGCTCAGCAACGTTTAAAAGTAAAAGGAAAAAGTAATAGTAAATGTATTGTCTGGGTTACACACGTTAGGAGTCAGGTTTTACTTTTATCTACAGGATAATATTAAAGATAATATAATTTCTACCATATAAACCGGGATATTTACCACTGAAGTTATCTTATAAATAGTAAACCCATTTTTGTGTTTTGCTGTTTCGTCAACTGAGAACCGGCGAACCCACTTGTCTTTAGCCGACATTACACTAAGCGCCAGTTATACTTGATTTTACACGATCACATCACTATTTTACACCAACGCAAAGCTTAAACGACTTAAAGATCATAATTTATTACTGAAATAAATTCACAAAACTGATTAATCGAACAACGAAGAAACTGGTACACAAAAAGTTGCATTTGCATTCGCGTTCCAGTTGGCACACGTCATGTCTTATGTCAAGCTCGCATTTCTTCTCTTTTCTTCAAATGAGTAAATTATGAGCATGTCTCTTTCTAAATGCATCTTATGTCAAATCGTCACGAATAGGTAAAAGATGTTTTCATTTTACGCCAACATACAATTTGAAAACCTGAAAAAAGGCCTTCACGAGTTCACAAAACAATTATCAGAAAGGTTTAGAATCCTGAAACATAGAGGAATATAGCTTCATCTACCTAGCCTTTTCCCAAACTATCTTGATGTCGGCTTCCAATCTAACCGGATGCAGCTGAGTAGTGAGTACTTACCAGTATTTTAAATTTAAATGAAGCGACTGCCCTATATATATAGGAATATAGCTTATTCCTCTATAATCTCTATACGTGTAATAAAAAAAACCGATAGTTTGATTTGAAGGTTGGTTTGAAATGTTTGACTGGGATTTGAAAGTAAAGGTAAAAGTCCTATTGGTTGGTTGGACAGTGTATTTTTTTTGCGATTTCAGTATCTGCCTTATATAGTTTTTAGGGTTCCGTACCCAAAGGGTCAAACGGGACCCTATTACTGAGACCTTGCTTTCCGTCTGCTACAGGGGGAGGACACTGCCATACTTGACATAGGCGTCTAATTTTACACAAAGATACTAGCACCATCTCTTACCAAATCCGCATAAACTTGAGATTTAGTACATTAAAATGACATAGATGGTGCTTACGCCAATTATCGCCAGTGTGGTTAAATACCTTTTTGATTTGAATGAAAATCGAGTTAAAAATAATGAATTTAAACTCTAAACAAGATTAAACCATTTATTTATTTTAAAAGCATTTTGTAATTGGTAATATTTTTTTTTAGGTTTTGCAACAATATCATACAGATTGTTTACAAAATGGCGACTATCGGCGTGTGCGCATGCTTGTAGATCTCTCCCATTTTGTGTAATTTATGTGGTTTCTCGGTTCTGTCTTTTTTTACACTCAACTCGACCGCTTTTTCTGGAGCTTTAGATCCAGAAAGTGCGGTTGAGTAGAGTGTAAAAAAAGAAATAAAAACAGAAACCCATAGAAAACCTATTCAATAACAAAGATATAGATATAAGTATATGTACGCACCTATAGCTATTGGGATTAGTTCAACGGATTTAGTATCAGGTGGCGACACCGTTCAATGTAGGTGTCAAAAATTCGCTTGAGTGGGCTCTCTATTCCATCTATATTACTATACTCTTTGGTCTGCAGTTAGCCAGTTGAAATTTATACAGATTATGTATTTCTGTTGATGCTATAACAACAAATACTAAAAACGGAATAAAATAAATATTTGAGGGAGGCTCCCATTTTTATAAATAATGGTACGGAACCCTTCGTGCGCGAGTCCGAGTCGCACTTGGCCGGTTTTTTATATAAACATACTATATTTTATACAAATCTACTCGTTTTTAAATCTAGGTTATTAAGTGGCTCTGAGTTACTACAGCAGAATGTACCATGAGCTGGTGTCAGTTCAGAGTTTTTTAGGGTTCCCGTATGGCAAAAAACGGAACCCTTATTTAGTTTTACGCCGCTCATGGGCCTTGGCTTAACTGGTAGTTATTAACTTTTACGATAGGTGTCGCGTCGCGTTTGCTTGACGTGGTTGACGCGTAATGCGTCTAATAAATCCATTCCACAGCCTAGATGTCGCTTTTAGTATCTGTATTGTGTGCAAGTGTTTGTATTTAGATAACAAAATTGCATTAAGTTTTTTGTTTGCCAACTGTGATTACAGAATTTTGTAATGTAATTGCATTCATTTCAAATGTAACTGAGACAAATAACAGTAAAAACAAAAGTAAAGGTGCTACAACGAAGGCGATAGGTCAAGCTTGCAGCTTCATTACTTATCCCCACTCTGACTCACTTAACCGAATGGCGCGCGGCGAGAGGTTGTGCCAACTTGTGTTTCGTCTGTTCCGTGTCGTGTTTCTCGCGTCCTCGAGTACTTTGCAATAATACTTTTCCTCTGAGACATGAATGGAACTAGTGCTACGCTAACAGACAAACCTTAAGAACTGTTGCACAAGAACCATATTCGAAAAATGTGTTATCAATAACGTGTGATTTGTTTTTTGTGTAGTGTTCGAAAAAAGTTAAGTAAACAACCGGATATCAACAAGATGGGTTCAAAAATCGAGTACGTGGATTCATCACATTTATACGCGACCAACTATGTCCGCAATTCGAAAGCTATCGGTGTGCTTTGGGCGATATTCACCATTTGCTATGCGATTATAAGCGTTGTGGCTTTTGTGACCCCAGAGTGGATTGGTGATTTAGAGACTGAATACCCGAGAAAGTTTGGGTTGTGGCAGATATGCAGAGCAGATGAGGCTCTGGAGGACTGTAAAGGAAGACTCGATGATTTCCTATCGATAAATGGGCTTGTGTTTAAGATTGCGACTGTGTTAGTAGGCATAGCGGTCGCCCTGGCCCTGTTTACGATCTGTGCAATGTTGTTGTTCTTCTTTTGTCAATCGACGACGGTGTTTCATATCTGCGGCTGGCTGCAGCTGTTGTCTGGTGAGTTTAATTAAAAAAGTCCCTAAAGTTCAAAGCATGTCTATACATATAAATTAGGTTCTCTTACTAACACATAAATAGTCATCTAACAAAGGTCCCGCTAACCTCGAACTTTAGAAAACAAAGGATAACATTTAAGTGTTTTTCAAAAGTTATAAACCAGTTAAAAAGGAGGGAACTGGCACACCAGACACACGAAGTGTCATTTTTATCGACTTCAGAATTGGTCATAAATTGTCCTGAGTGAAAGTTTTGCATATAGCCGACTTCGACCTTGCTCTGAGTTGGCCGTTAAACAAGTCTTGAGTGGCACAGACGTAGTTGATATAGCAGTATGTGTAGCCCAGACAGGTGTGTACTAAGCACCAAACATCCGGTACGGACAGGTGCTGGATTCCAACAACCTAAAAGTATCCTGAAGCTACCTGCTAACGGCAAAAATGAAAGGCGTTTAAAATGCCAAAGTTGACGTAGCTAACAACTGAGGACATTTGGACAATAGATTTATAGACTCTGTTGTAACAGTGGGAATTAGAAAATGTAAAATACCATGCGGCTACAGGTATTTCACGGTGATTGGTGTGGATGCGCTGTGGTCTTTATCGATTTGAAAATAACTATTAAAGACTGGTAATGAGCAGCAATGAGTTATAGTGTAGCCTAATGGGCGCTATGGAGCGAGGACTTAAAAATCGAAGGCCCATATAATATATCGGAAACGTTAGTCGCCGTCGTAGAGTCATGCTTCTCGGCCCTATATTATTTCTATGCACAAGGCCAACCCGAAACTACATCATCAAATTAATGGAATTGCAAATGCAATAAAATTCCGAAATCGCAACTTTTATTTTTTGTAGTATGTGCTGCTCATAGTATAGTCCAACTCCTAATCTCCTACAAATCCGCCCCGAAGACGATCGATGGGTCAGTCCCAGGAATGCAAGTTCTGGAATCATATTATAAAGAAAAACATAAACATAGATCTACTTTCATGCGATAAATTAATTAAAAATGGAATGAATAGATGAAGGATTCTCAAACAACCCGATGCCTTCTGCACTGAAACTGGTCTTAAAACGATTTTAAATCCTAAAAACTGTGTATTTACAAACAGTGGTAATTTTTATAATCTCCAGCTGTTAATAAACTTGCCGTTGTTTCAACGAAGTTGGATTCATTTGATACATGAATTAACGGATCCAATATCGCTAAATAAGCGACAGCAAATAAATAATTTACCTACAGGTTATAAGTAAAGCTAACTTTTGACTTTAATTCCAAAAGTGGTGACTTGCCTTGACATCTTTGAAAAGGAATCATACGCGAGTAATCATCTTCGAGTTTATGTGAATATTTGTATTTTTAAACACACTACACTGTGACTACTTAAAGTTATCGTTCTATGTCGATTGGAGACCATTTTCTAAATGTTATGGTGGTCTTTATCAAAAGCATATGTCAGCAGCATAAAATAGCCACAAAGCATAAAATAGTAAGAAGACGTTAAACACAAGTTGAACAGGATATTAACAGGAAAGGCTTACCAACTTGCAACGTGGCTTACCACCAGTGGAACGGCCACTGTCCCCTAAACAAACACCTATTTACTATAGGTGTGACGGATAACCCTCTGTGTAGAGGATGGAAGCGGAAGGAACACCACAGTACGTGCTCATGGAGTGCAGAAGCGTGGCAGATCAACAGGTACGGACTTTTCAATCGCCGGCATCGCTCCCGGAAGCCTGCAGCAGCCTGAAAAGGCTGCTAGCTTTCTGGGAGGACCTGGGATGGTTGCAGTAACCAGAGGAGGACGTACAATGGCCCAATAAAGAGGTTAAGTGCGGAAACAGCCCGGCTTACCTAACCTAACCACCAGTGAAAATGTCTTTTTGAAATATTTTGGCGCTTATGTACTACATCAAACTTACTTAAGTCTACGTACAGGTTTTTGCCACACATTATGAAATAGACACTTCACGGAACAACGGAATTCTGATAGCGTACTTCTTACGGGAAAAGGTCGCGCCAATGTAGCCGGTGTCGAAAGTATAGCCGTAGACGTAGGAATCCAAAACTAGAGTAATTTTCAGCTGAGAAAAGTGGTTTAAAAGTAAACCCTCCCAGAGTCAAATTTGAATCCTAGTTGGTGGCATGTTTTTAGGGTACTTTTCTCTCCAAATTTTGGTCTCATTGATTGATCAGTTAATAACGTAATGGATTAACATTATGGATTCCAGATTGAGTAGCGAAATTCCATATTCCAATTACCATGTAGCGTTCACTAGAACAAATTGAATTCGACTCCGCCACTTTATCTGAAACTGTATATGAGTAATAAGTTAATACCGAAGACAACGAAACCGGTAAAACGCCTTAGTCATGCAACAAAAATTTTGCACAAAAATGAAGCGCAACCTGTAATGGCTAAAGTCGCTTTACAATGTCTATTTGGGTATAAGGACAGCTTTGTTTACCGGTCTACGACACCTAATTCCGTATAAATTTATGAATTGAAGTTGATTTGCCCCATTACGCAAGAGTGAATGATGAATAAGTATAGATGCTGCCATTTAGCAGTCACTGCCCTTCCCTTAATATCCCTTTGCACGAACCAAAACAATGCAAAATATATTTAGTTTTCATTGGTAAAAATGTTGAGGATAACGATAGATGTCAATTCTGGCCGTTTAAAGTCTTTCTTTCCATGATTGCAATTAAGGATGTCGATAAATGCAGGTGGGTAGATGGCAGCAACAAACCAAATGCTTTTAAATTTTAATGACACTGATTTCATTTTTAAATCATGCATGGATCAAACATACTTACTTTTAGAGCAACGTCAGAGATATCACTTTGAAAGTATTCAAAATATTGACGATACAAGTGCTACAAAATAGTGTTCAGCTTTACATGGACCATACAAAGCCATAAAGCCTTTGTAAGTAGTCATTGATGCGGACGACCGGTGTTAACATAATATCGCACAATTGCGAAGGAAGCCTCATGTATGTCTGACCTCATCAAGTTGCGAGTTCATCACACGTGAACCGCTACGTGACCGGAAAAAATGTTCTATAGGATATGTGCGAGAAGCGGTGGACGAGATTTTCTGCGATGTGTTAATTGGCAGCTGAGAAATTTTAACATTTTTCTATGTTGAAAGGTAATTTCTCGTTTTCCGGAAGATTCAAAAAATGTAATCTACGACATGGACTAGTCCTAAAGGAAAATTCAAGACCACTAAGACTCCACCTACTTAACGTAGGCACGTTAAGTAGACATTGTCTAACTTTAAAGACATTGTCAAACTTTAAAGTTTCAACGTTTCCTCATCAAGATGCAAATCACTCGATTTAATAATAATAATCTAAAAATATTTTAAATTAACCTTGTCAAACTAAAAATGGCATTATATTAAAAATATCGTAACATGCAAGTTCAGCATCATCATATGCCTAGTCTTCTACCATTAGTATTTTAAATGGAGCGATGCGAATGCTTATCTGACCTTCACAACCTAATTAGTACTAGGTGATACGATACCCCCTGGGAAGACTGGTTGTCACTGCTTTCAGACTTTCAAACCAAAGCTTTCAAATAACCTCAATCATTCTGATCCAGATAAGAGTGATTATACTGTCATTGGATACCAGAGAAAATTGCATAAGTGCCATAATAATAAGAATAACTATAAAGGTAAATAAAATACTACGCACGTACAATGATTTTGCCGCTCTGTCCAATTTGGCATCATAAAAAGTAAAAGTCTACGACGATTGTCTGTGATATAATGATGACGGACATAGTTCCGCGCCATATAGTACGGCGGTGTTAGAGATAAAAAAAACAGACGCTTTAAGGACTGGCGTCAGAAGTGAAAACTCAAAATAATGGATTTACTTTGTTATTTATTTGCATTCTAAACGCGTCGCTGTTGTAAGTCTGTCAATACCTAGTCACGAGCATGTCGGTGACGCGAACGCGAACACAAAGATTTTTCCGTATCAGCTCATAATGTCAACTTCGCAAAATGACAACCGATCGCAAAATGTCCACTTCTCAAAATGTCAACTTCTTATTAAAACGTCAAATTCGCATAATGACTATTTCTCAAAATGTCCATTTCTCAAAATGACAAACTCTCATAACGTCAACTTCTCACAATGTCAACATCTTAAAATGACAAATTCGCATAATGACAACAATTAATAGTAATATAATAGGTGTGTCATTTTAAACACAAAATCACCAAAATGTTGAAAAACATAACAACATTAACTAAAAAAAAAGTTTCATTTACTTTATTAAAGTTTATAACTTCAGTTTCATATATTTTATTGACTTTTTGAGCACCATCTGTCTGCAACACGGTGAAACGTTCCAATATAAAACTTTATTATCTGTTATTGCCTATACAGAGAGTTATCACAAATACTAGGTACCTACCGTGATATCCTTTAAGCATTTTATTATTTTGTCGACCAAATGAAGCGCTTCCGTCGCTATTTTGAAAGACAATGGTCCCCTAAGTTTTCGCCAAATATTTCAAGATGTGAGGGTTAGCGCCACCGTACAACAAATTCTTTAGAAGGTTGGCACCGGCCTATAAATGGCCGCATTCCAAAGATTTCAAATTTTTCGTACTTTTTATTTAAATTAAAAAAGAAGCAAAATATTACAGTGGATTGAAAATTTTGGTATTTTATTTTTAAAGTTTTCAGATATCTATATACCTACCTATGTACCTACATACCCTTAGTATAATGTATAATTAGCTATACCTATTACCAAATTCAAATTACCTAGTAAAAGTAAAAACTACGTGGAGTTGTCATTGTGCGAATTTGTCATTTTAAGATATTGACATTGTGAGAAGTTGACGTTATGAGAGTTTGTCATTTTGAGAAATGGACATTTTGAGAAATTAATAGTCATTATGCGAATTTGACGTTTTAAGAAGTTGACATTTTGCGATCGGTTGTCATTTTGCGAAGTTGACATTATGAGCTGATACGGATTTTTCCCCTACCAAAACTCTCAACTCAAACTCGCTCAACGCGGCTAAAGAAGTTTTCACTTCAAAAATTTCAAGTTATGGCAACGCTTATTCATACAAATACATATACTTACAATTATTTTACGGATTTGTGATTCGTTTAATATTCATAAAAAGGTATTTAAAGTGCCATCTATCATTAAAAAGATGAGAAGTGAGTGTGTTAATTTTATAATCTAGTGCCTGCAATTGGTTGCGTCACCCTGAATTTGACTTGTTTCACTAGGTCACTAGGTAGTTAATTTTTTCCAACAATCGGTTGTCCACATAAGCCTTAGATCGTAAGATTTGGAAGTCATGTGGAGAGGTATTTGCTCAGTAATTAGATGACATAGGTCACACAGGGTAAGAATAACTTTTTCTCAAGCTGTTCAATTAAATATAATCTAGTGTAAAATGAGTTGAAAATTAAGAGCTTCATGACTTTTAGGTAGGAGTAGGACACTATTTTTGCAACTCTTACCCATAATACAACACAAAATATATGTATATATCAGCGGATCGTTTTAGACTGAAGAGTACAAGTTGGTACATTATTGGTACTAATTGGTGCCTAGGAAAAAGCTAATCCGATCATTACTGCAGCAGTGCAAGCTTGACGGGTTTGCTACACAAGTTTTATTATTGTGGTTATTATCAATTTGTTGACATCGTGGGAAGTTCGCTCATCCGCTATTCTTAATTGGACACTGATTGCTTGCAGTAAATGCATCAGACACAACACCGGTCATTATTTTATTAAAATGTTCTACATTCATAAATGGCAATAAGATTAGAAAATGATATTCGTCAATGAAAATGATAATGAAGATTTTCGGAACAATCAAATCTAGTACGAAAAAACTTTTTACGTTCTCATTGTATACATATTTAATAAATCCACAGTACTTCTTCTTCTTCAACTTTTGACCACACGATAGTGATGATAATTGGTACAGCGATTTTAATTGACTTTCTCCAACATCACATTACCTTTTGCGATTCATCTCACATTAATTTGTTTGTTTTAAGCTATAATTTAATTTTTCCTGTTCTATCTTTTCTACACACTGTGTCTACATTTCTAATCCAACTTTCCTCTCGCAGGTCTGCTGGAAGAAATTTCTTTTAAAATAAGCAGTACCTTTGTGCTCTTGTATCTTAATGTATTGTCCTGTTAAGTGTTTTGTGTGTACATAAATAAATAAATTTCAGGATTATGTTTAGATTTTTTTTTCCATTCGACTAGCTCACTTTAAGCCTAGGTTAGATAGATGAAAGCGGAAACTTTTCTGAAGAATCCAAATTACTCTTACCTACCTAAAAGTCGATTCACCTTTTAATTTTATTGAGAAACCGTTTTCACTTTGTCCCATATCGAATGATCCGTCGATTATTGCAAATCGATTACGACATCCATAACGATTAACATCGGCAAATTGCTTTACTTTTAAGAAAGTTCGTTGACAGTGAGATAATCTGGTAAACTGCAAAGCAGTCTGGAATACTCGGAAATAGTTGGTACATTTTGCAGGAGTGGGCAAACTATTTCATTGCAGTCGCAGAATTGCGGATCAATACGTAGGTGTTAGGTTTTATACACAGTTTCAGGTTGTTTTCTTTCTCATGTTAAGTGTTGTAAATAAAATAAAAATAATGCACAAATATTGTTTAATTTAAGTAAACACTAATATAGCTGTCGCTTGTGTCAATTCTACTGTCACACTGTCACCCACCAGAAAAGGCGGGAAATATTGTGAACTAGATGTCCCGCGCAACTTCGTCTGCGTCCCATTTTCCCCGTTTTCGCAACATTTTTCATTGCTGCTCCGCTCCTATTGGTCGTAGCGTGATGATATATAGCCTATGTCCTTCCCCAGGTTGAAATCTATCTTCTTGCCAAATTTCATTAAGATCCGATCAGCCGTTTAGTCGTGAAAAGGTAACAAACAAACAAACATATACAAACAAACAAACAGTGACTTTCGCATTTATAATATTAGTATGGATTACGATCATTGACATGACTACGATATACAGGGTGCTTGGTGCATCGTTTGCCAAATCGAATAGGCCGAAAGGAGAGGTCATTTGCTATCTCTTCACGCCCTTTAAATCGTTTTCAAACGTCATTCATTATAATGCGCACAGCAAAGGAGTGGAACTCTCTGCCTGCGTCTGTGTCTCATTCTTTGCCACACCGGTTTTTTTATAACAACTTTTTAATTTAAATTTTGAAAAATTCCAAAATTCAACAATTTACAACATAAGAGATAGGACACTACGCACTAGTGACATAACAGTATCTGTCTACTTACTTGAGGCATGTTATTTATGCTAAAACTACTGTTCATAATGTAATGTCGAATATCAGCCTAGTGTCTCGATTACACATTTAGTTAAAAATGAAAAGGTATTAAACGTTTTTTTGGGTATCTTGCATACCGTTGGAAAGGGGACAGACTAGAGAACTTTTTAAAGGTATTCGAAGATCCCTATCGCTTTTTTTTATAGCCATTTAAATTTGAGTTTTAAGTTTATTTTTCTTTTACAAAAACTTTACGAGCTATTTAAAAGAATTAATTTTGAATTTGATAGAATCATACAACAGTAGACAACAATATCAAATCGAAATTTTAAGTCTAAACAATTTTTAAATTGTTTTATTTAGTTTAAATTATGGAATTTTTCAAAATTTAAATTAAAATTTTGTTATAAAAATACCGGTGAGGCAAGGAATGAGTTATAGGGCGTGATGAGATAGCAAATGACCTCTCCTTTCGGCCTATTCGATTTGGCAAACGATGCACCAAACACCCTGTATAAAAATTGCAATAAAAGAAGAAAGTAAATCTTGGAGTAAATGAAAACGAAAAACAATAGGGAAATAAGTAACGCGTCGTTGTTGCAAGGTCTCTTGCTGATCATTTCTGTACAATCCAGTTCTTAAATTAGAAGTTGAACTCCTAAACATACAAAGTTTTATGTACGCGCTTTAAACCGTTGAGGAGTTCCTTCATGTGGAGATGGTCCTGGCTGCAGCATTATATAATGATGTTTATAAATCAAAATTCAATGCGTGTAGGTACTCAGTTTAATTCGTGAAAATCTATTAAATCAACCTTTGAAGAGATCAGTGTGTTATGAAAATGTATTGTCAACAGAACTAAAAGTGTGTAAAAAAAATTGGCTCAATCTGAAACCGGGAACAGGCTCAAATGTAATTTTCAAGATTTTTTACATCTGTCTGTAAAAAAATCAAATATCTAAACATTGGGACTACCGTAAAACTAAATAAAAACTTGTAAAAAGTGAAAAATTGCTTTGCTTGCAGTTCTGACTTGGTCTGATAGTGAGTGAGTGAACTGCAGTTTTCTTTTAAATTGTTTATCACAACTCTGGACAACGTACCTAGGAGGTTGTCGGCTGAGAAAAAGTGCTTATCTATATGCTCGGATCGGCTGCTTATCCGGGCAATCCTTTTGACGGCCTCGGGCAAGGGTGTGAGCCAATGAAGCGTAATCAGGATTAACTAATATCAACAAGATTCTACAAAATAACTTAATTTCCTAAGAGGGAAAAAGGCGAAAGCAACCAAAGGCGTGCACACACACTACAGCAGTTTTAAATACAATATTAGAAAAAAAAAACATTGATATGTAGTTAAGTCATAGGTAGAGGCAGTAAGTAGATTGAATAATTTGGTTAGGCCTGCTGGCAGAAATTTCTTTTGAAAAACGCTGTGCTTTTGTGCTCTCTTATCTTAATATAGTTCCTGTTAATTATTTTGTGTACCTAAATAAATAAAAAAATAAATAAGATTTTCATTATACTGTAAAAAACAAACTTAGTTTTGCTGTTGAGTGTAAAAGAGAATGCCGACCGGCCAAACATGACCATGTTTGGCCGGTCGGCGGCCTACTGTCAAATTAAAGTACTGTCAGTTAGGAATAATTTATACGGGGGTGTTATGTTAAAGTATGTTATGTATACTCTATAGTGAAAATACTTCTCTATGGGTTGTTCTTGGCGGGAACTGTTGTAGTCAACATTTTTGACGTTCGTATCTTTTTAACTTATCGGGGGGCACGGCAGTGCCCCCGCCAAGTCGAGCGGGAAGCAAACACTGCCGTACCATCCTTTACTGCAACCATTTCGCTGCATTTTCAGGCCCCTATTTGAGTAATACAAGCATTCCAGCAACGTGACGGCAAGCGCCACGTCACGTTGCTGGAATGCTTGTATTACAGATTTTTTAATGAAATCTAGTTTCCAACAGAGCGAAGCAGACCCATGCTTGGATGTTCAAAAAAAGGGAAAGTTTAAGGTTTATAAATGGCTTATGTTAAACATAACACCAGATAAAGTAAATATAACCTTAAAAAACATTTTTATACTGCCTAAAATAGTAAATGATCACCAGAAATAGTAAATGATCACCAGAATTAAAAACCTGAAAATCACAGCTCCGAACTAAAGCGTAGTCGACGGAGCCCCGCTACGCGGGGCTCCTATTTCTCTCTGCAGGGTTTAAAGTAACCTAACACGAAGGGGATGTCGGGGTTTTAGTTCGCTCGCTCCGCTCGCTCACTAGACCCCGCCATCCCCTTCGAACCTAACCTGTCCGAGTCGGGGTGCCCAATATCCCGAGCTCGCTTTGCTCGCACTTGCTTCCTAAGTTCTTCTTGCCACAAAATTTGGTGATCATTTACTATATTCTCGGTCTTTGAATACAATTTTTTTGGTGTTTAGTATTTTTTTTTTGGGTAACGTAGCTTAGGATCTCAAAGTATTTTTTGGTGCTCATTATATTAATCCCTTTATAAATTGGACTTTATGTAGACGATGGACTTGTAGCGTATAACACAACTAGAGCAGGTGACGAGTTTATCAAAGAATTGAAAGCAAGATAACAACGGAACCGGCATCGTAATTCCTTGGAATGGAGATTATTAAAGACAAAGACTACACCATAACAATTTGTCAAAAGGCGTACACTAAGAAAGTTTTAGAAAAATATGGATGTCTAATTGCAAAGCAGTACCAACGCCCATCATTAAAAATAATGAGATGGAAGGAGATAATGCCGACGCAAATTTTCCGTAAAGACAAGCCGTAGGTGCTTTGGCATATTTATCAGTTGGGACAAGGCCTGATATTTCATATGCTGTGGGTGTTGCTACCAGAAACCTCGGTTCACCTACTAAGAGGGATATCACGCTAGTTCAACGCATTTTTCGGTATTTGAAGATATTTACTTCAGAAGATGCGTGGAAATACCGGCAGCTCAATAGACGGATCTCTAAATCCTTGAAGAGCGACCTCCGCCGCTTTAATACCGAGCGTATTGAAGATGCAATTGAGCGGAATAAAGGCTTCAAAATATTTGCAAGGGATCTGTTGGGCAGAGCCAGCTCAGGAAACTGAAGACCGACGATGGCAGGATCGTATCCACCAAACCGGAGCTATTGAGGGAGATCGAGAGATTCTATGGGCAGTTGTACACGTCAACCAGTAATCCCGTTGGAAATCTAGCGAATGACCCAAGAGCTAGACTGACCCGACACTATACCGAAGACATCCCGGACATCAGCCTGTACGAGATTAGGATGGCCCTGAAACAGCTTAAAAACAACAAGGCACCGCGTGAGGATGGAATTACGGCCGAAAAGGCGGGTGGAAAACCGATACTTAAGGCCCTCCAGACGCTGTTTGATTCCGTCATACTCGAGGGGAAAACGATATAGGCATGGTGCAGGTACATGGCATGGTACTCTTCCTCAAAAAGGGTGACAATGCCCGGTTGAAGAACTATAGGCCCATCTCACTTCTAAGCCATGTCTACAAGTTGTTTTCAAGAGTCATCACAAATCGTCTCGCGCGCATGTTTGACGATTTTCAGCCTCCCGAACAAGCCGGATTCCGAAAAGGCTTTAGCCCGTAGACCACATACATACGCTGCGACAGGTTATACAGAAGACCGAAGAGTACAACCTGCCTCTCTGTTTAGCGTTTGTGGACTACGAGAAAGCCTTCGATTCGATCGAGACTTGGGCTGTACTGCAGTCTCTCCAACGGTGCCAAATTGACTATCGGTACATCGAGGTGTTGAAGTGTTTGTACAAAAACGCCACCATGTCAGTCCGACTTCAGGACCAGACCTCGGAACCTATCCTTTTGCAGCGAGATGTGGGACAGGGAGACTTCATATCTCCGAAGCTGTTCACCGCTGCAGTGGAAGATGTCTTCAAGGTTCTGGACTGGAGAGGGCTAGGCATCAACGTCAATATCGAGTACATCTCTCACCTTCGATTTGCCGACGATATAGTGGTCATGGCTAAGACCATGAAGGACCTCAGTACAATGCTCGATGACCTCATTAGAGCTTCCGGAACAGTGGGTCTTAAAATGAACATGGACAAAACCAAAGTCATGTTGAATGCCCATGTAACACCCACTCCTATCAAGATCGGAGACTCTACAATCGAAGTAGTAGACGATTATGTCTACCTGGGACAAACGGTCCAGTTGGGTAGGTCTAACTTCGAGAAAGAGGTCAATCGTCGAATCCGACTCGGCTGGGCAGCGTTCGGGAAGTTGCGTAGTATCTTCTCGTCCAACTTACCGCAGTGTCTCAAGACAAAAGTCTATGACCAGTGTGTATTGCCAGTGATTACATACGGAACCGAAACGTGGTCGCTCACAATGGGCCTCATCAGAAGGCTTAAAGTCACCCAAAGGGCAATGGAGAGGGCTATGCTCGGAGTTTCCTTGCGTGATCGAATCAGAAATGAGGACATCCGCAAGAGAACCAAGGTTACCGACGTAGCCCGAAGAATTGCCAAACTTAAGTGGCAGTGGGCAGGGCACATTGCTCGCAGAACGGATGGGCGATGGGGCCGAAAAGTTCTGGAATGGCGACCGCGAACCGGAAGACGAAGCGTTGGAAGGCCTCCCACTAGGTGGACCGATGACCTGGTGAATGTTGCGGGGATCCGCTGGATGCGAAGCGCACGGGACCGGTCAATGTGGCGTCACTTGGGGGAGGCCTATGTCCAGCAGTGGACGTCTTTCGGCTGAAATGATGAGTGACTCAGCACAAGAAATTTTATGGCTGAATCGCCTTCTTAACGAGTTAGTTAAAACCGTGGTTTCTCGGTTTTAACTAACTCGTTAAGAAGGCTGGGTGTTAAATCTAGACAATGAGTCCGCTCTTTAGGTGTTAAATCTAGACAATGAGTCCGCTAACAAACTTGCGCATAACCTAGATATGAATATCACAAGAGCACCAAACATATCAAGCTAAAACCTTTTTTCATAAGAGAATGTATAAGCAACGGAGATTTTTCTGTTAAACAAGTTTCCTCGGAGCAGCAGTTGGCCGACATGCTTACAACGCCGCTGTTTGGTGCCAGACTGCAAGATTTAAGTTTCAGAATAGGACTGAAGAATTTATCCTTAAATTCTTAAAACTCACGAGGATGTTAAAGTATGTATACTCTATAAAGAAAATACTTCTCTATGGGTTGTTCTTGGCGGGAACTGTTGTAGTTAACAATTTTGACTTTTGTATCTTTTTAACTTATAAATTCTAAAAATATAATTGGCCATCCAAATGTTTTTCATGTTTTATTAATTTAACATGCTAGGTTGTATTTCCATTAAAAAAAATTATTAAATTAAAAATTCGTCCGCTTTGTTAAGTGTTTGTGCTGAGCGGTCTACTTAGCGGTCCCCCGACGCTACGACGCTTGGATTAATTTTATTTTTGGTTTTTTAGAGGTTTTATCAGTCGGAGGTTTTTTTAATTTTTAATTTAATTTTTATTTCATGCTTTTTAAACTTAAATTATATTTTCTTAGCTTTGACTGTCTCACTCCTAGGCATAGGTCTCCTCCCATTCCTTCCACTTTTCTCGGTATTGCGTCTTGTCGCTAATTAACGTAAACAAAGAAAATAATAAATTTAAAAAAATCTCTAGCTCTAAGGGGGAGGGGGGTGTGCAGTCTCCCCTCTCCCTGGCGATGCCCATGGTTACAAGTGACAAGAATTCAAATTTCGAATCGATCAGACCCGTAGAAGTTGTTTATATCCCTTCATCAACTAGAAAAGAGGTGATGAGCTTCAAAAGGCTGAGCAGATTTTCTCGAAACATAGCTAAAAACACTCTCGATTAAAATACCTTTCAAACGACACCAATTTTATCAAAATCGGTTCATCCGTTCAGGAGCTACGATGCCACAGACAGACACACAGATACACACGTCAAACTTATAACACCCCTCTTTTTTGGTCGGGGGTTGAAAAAGATATTTGTATATCAGTAAAATGTTATTGTATTTAGCAATGTGGCATAATTATTGTGTAATACTTAATCGTAACATCAAAAAAAAACTTGAGAGGTGTCAAGGGACACCCGGATGGAACGAAGTTCCTTTCACGTACATAATATCAACACATTTTGGATTTGAGTTAGTGTGCGAAAAATAAAATATTTAATTTAAGGAAGATTAATCCTTAATTCGAAGCAATACGTCTTACTTAACTGCACAACCGAATTTGTACTTTGTAGTTCGGTCACTCAAAATAATAATCATATCTATCCTTACTCACATACACACCCCAATTGTACATAATTTAAGGAAATTTCAACTTTATTTTAAAGAAATAAAGCTTACAATAGCTTACTATAGCAAAAAGTGTCGTTTCAACTTTTCGTAAGTTTTTTTTCCGTCTAGCCCCCTTTCACAACGCGCGATAAGGAACTTCGTTCCAAAAGATGTTGATGACGAATATATATATGTCGCAGGCAATTTGTATGATACGGCGTTTTACAAACGACATCGTCCGTTTAAAAACGTTCGCTGTTTTATTAAAATATGCCAAAGGCAAAATGTAAATTGCCTTGTCACTTTGTAAGATGCCACAACATTTGATAGACAATTCAATCGCCGTTTACAAAATGCCGCAGCAAATTGAACTATTTAAGTTTTTGAGGTTATCCGGCACGTAAAAAACGCTAAGGTGTCCATGGAATCTGGTGCTCGGAGGACTCCTACGGAATATTATTGGTTCTATATTCGCCTAAAAAGGCTGTGAAGGGTTTACAGTAACCTAACACGAAGGGGATGTCGGGGTCTTAGTTCGCTCGCTCCACTCGCTCACTAAACCCCGCCACCCCCTTCGAACCTAACCTGTCCGAGTCGGGTGCCCCAAATCCTGAGCTCGCTTCGCTTGCTCCCGGCACGTATAAAACGCTGAGGTGTCTATGGAATCTGGTGCTCGGAGGACTCATGCGGAATATTATTGGTTCTATATTCGCCTAAAAAGTCACATAAATTCGATTACCAGCAGCGGAATTAATTGCGATTATAGGTCATGAAAAGTAGGCACTGAATTATAGATAGATACTATCTGATGCCCGCAGATTAGCTGGCATAGTTTATCGATAAAAGGTAAGGTACGTATGAAACTTAATCTGTGACATTCTCCTCTTTAAACACAATACCTAACTCACACGAAACTTTTTCTATGTCATCCTTCCCGTTAAACGGTGGCGCCGACCGACGCAACAAGGGACGCGTAAAGTATTTTCTCATCTGCCCCGTTGACGGTAGAGGAGCAGCGGGGTGGATAGGACCAAGCCGTAAATTTTGGATGTATGGTTGAAGGTCGAAATTTCTGCCGATTTGAAATCTCATCCGTCACAGTTTGATAACAAAGAAGTTCAAAGGCTTATCCTTTTCACAAGTAGCAATATATACATATTATTCCATGTGCATGCATTTGAGAAAATATATTTTGAATATGAAATATTTGGTTTATGTATTCTACTCTTTGGAATAAATGACATTGATGACAGAAATACTGAAGTCACAGAACGTGTGCGACTTATAATATTTTTTAAATGATTTATATTTTCCTAAAAATATAATTTTTTGCACCCAATATTTTTAACAAACAACCACAATGTATCTAGCCACCAGTTTTCCTGACGAGGATATTTGCCCAGATCAAAGAGACCTAATAGCTTTTAAGAAAGCTCCAATGTCTCCCTTAAAAACTTTAGAAGAAATTAAACACCCCAAGGACTCTTCACGTATAGTACAACGCGATGAAACTCCACAGCAATCGCCTCAACCAGATATAAAACAACCATCACCTGTTGAGCACCTGCCTGGTTTAAAACCAGGCCCAGATGGCAAAGTTGACTAGACTCCGCTAGGAGGTTTGACTGGTACAAGGCCGGATGTTAACAAGTATTCTATAGCTAGATATTCCCTCAACGAATGGAGCCAACATAACGAAAATATTTTAGACCCTCAAGTAATAAATGAGTCTAATATCGTAGATTACAACGCTAAGACGTCTATGATGCAAGCATTTGGAAATATTGATAAACAGCAGTTGGAGAATGATAAAAGGATAAAGCAAAAAGCAAGGGATATATTCAGGTGGAAAGTAGAGGTAGAGAAAGCTTGCAAGGCTCTCACCGATGAAGTCGAAATGCTTGAAATCGATAGACAACGGCTAAAAGGTGCTTCCAGAGTATTGATGTTACCTGAATCGATTTCTAAGGAATGTTTAGACCTTCGTTCAAATCGATTTAAACCAGATTTGGTGGCAGACCTTGCAGAGCAGGAGTTAATCAAAGAAACGAAACTTGTGAATGAAGTCAGAGTTACTTTAAAAAATACCCTCAATAGCATAGAAGAGCAAATGACAGTTAACAAAGCAGCGAAGCACAGGATTGAATATGATTGGTGTGACAAAACTATGGCTTATAATACAGAAGCTATCAATTTAAGTCTCAGCCCAAAATCGAAAACCATAATGTTCAGGTCTGGCTCTACGAGATTCGGTGACATGAGTGCACCGTTGCAGTACTGGGAGTTCTTTTGTCGAGAAAATGTACAAAGCTGTGAGGCAGCTCGTCAAAAATCAGCCGATTTAAGAGGCAGTTTAGACGCCATTTTAATTAACAATGGTAGAAAGTTGCGTAACCAAGCTGACAGAACTGACATCGCCTTAGCTGAGACTGTGGCTATTACCACCGAAGTATGCACTAAACTGGAAGAAAACTTGAGAACTACACTGCAAAGAACTGCCGCTATGGAAGCTTTGATAGAGGACCTGAAAACATCTGTTAGAAAAATGGATGCAGTGATGAAATTAGCTCAAACCAGACTTGACAATAGAAACAATTGGAGACCTCATGGAGAAAGCGTTAGGGATCAGCCACATGTGGGTTTGATTGAAGAAGTGAAGAAGATTCATGAGACGGTGACGTCACTTCTTGGACAACTGAACAATGCTGAGAGATTGCGAGGTGACTTGTTGCGGAAGAGAACTGAACTGGAAGAAGCGATAGCAGCAAAGAGGAAGTGTCTCAACATAGACCGGGACCGATGTGGGATGGTTCGTTCTCATTACCCCTCAGCCTCAGAATTAGCTGGATACTGAATTAATGGGATGTTTTGATAGAGCTTTAATTTTCTATGCGTTGATGTAGTTTCGATAATTTTATTCAAGATTATTTTCAATAATTATTAATTTAAGGACATAAACGTACTTTCACTCACTCGTGGGCAATCCATAAAAAACAAATAAATGAAAACTGGAAAAAAAAAAAAAATAATAACTTTTGGAAGTCGGTGACTTTTGTTTGTTTGATTGACTTTCTTGCACCAACTTCCGAAAGTAGATATCCAATAAAAAGTTTAGTTGTAGTATCTCATACAAATCCTTGTCAAGTCAATCTTACAATGTAACTAGAAAATATTTGCATACCATTCACATAGACGAAGAAGTAAAAAAAAATGCATATTATAGAGGATAACTTCATAAAGTACCTAAGCAAAGTTAATCAAATTTAGGGAGCACCGCACGAGCTTCCTCTGCCAAATAAACAAAGAATCACTTAAATCGGACTAGTAATCACGTATAAATCGGTAAACATACAAAAAAAAAATGCCCACAATTTAGTGCCAATATTTAGAGACTTCCCTCGATTTCTCCAGGATGCTTATACTAAACGGGATGAATCTTACTCCTTGTGTTTATAAAACCCCCCTTCAGGAAAAAGAGGGAATTAATCTATGGCTTGTATTTCAATTCATTACTATGACGGGAATAATAAGTGCCTTTCGGCTTCGTTAGGGGTTTTTTGCAGCCATAATGGGTGTAAAAAGGGACTAAAATTTTGCTGTCATTAATGGCAACTCAATTCTCAGTCTGCGCAATTTATGTTTGCGAGGGAAGCGTACTGTAGCCTGTAGTCTTGTATGTGGGACTTGGTGTGGCAGTGACTGAATGAATTTATACTCGATCAACAGATTTCTGCCACGTTACTCTAAATTCCCAATGTTTTTAATTGAATTTTAGATTAAGTCGTATTGGTATGTGATAGTAGATACTTATAATCGGCTTCCACCATATTTTTCGTTTTCTTTGTAAACATAGCTGACGCGTGGCAGGTCTAGTTAATCACATGAAATACTAGTAGTCGAGTTGAAACCCGCGAAAGGCAGTAAAAGTGGGTGTTAGAAAGTCATCCAGACTGGATTTGGGTAGTAAGCAGGTACATCGATTCCTCAACTAGTTTAGGGATATGAAGAACAGGGTGTAAAGTCCTTTATCCTCTATAGAAAAGACAGGATTCTCCGACCAAGAGACTTGTGTCTGGTAGGCTTCTGCCCGACAGTTATTGTCGGGTTTTCTCTAAAGTCATAAATACGTTGCGGATAATATTAATAGCGCGATTAAGAATTTTGATGTTTGTTCGTCCTTGGTGTCATAGATGGCGCTCTAGTTCTTTTTGTACTATGCAAAGTTTTAAGTAAATAATAATGATTACAATATATTCATATTCATTTATTAATTGTAAATATCCAGGTGAGTCCATCAAACATGTCATTTCTGGTTGTTCTCGCCTGGCTAACGGCGACTACTTGCACAGTCACAACCAAGAAGCCAGGATTATTCACAAGCAACTTGCCTAGAATATATTGTCCGTTGCAACTTGTACTCAGATTTCACGACATCATGACTGGTCGCTATTAATCTTGCTCTTTTTTAATAGAATAAATAAAGAACAAAAAAAAACACTTCTTACCCAAAAAATACCCAATACTTAGTATATATATATCTATCAGAACTTTATTTCAGATCAAAAACATGTAAAATACACAGATCCATAATTGTGTTAGTAAGCACTTAAGAACTATGTTAGTAAACCTAAAACTAAAAAAGTACAAAAATCAATCAACAATCAGACTGACACGTGGAGTGCAATCCAGTGTCTAACAAACGGACCATCTAGCCTGTCCGCTATTACTCCCAAGATTGTGTTGGAGCTTGCCCGTATACGGTGTAACAATGAGGCCGATCTTTTTCTCATGATGGCTTGAAAGCCATCAATCCGAGCTTTCAAAAACATGCCCGATGCACTGCAATATCTCGGAAGACCCAACAACATCCTAAAAATATTATTGTATTGTACCCGTAGGGCATTGAGTGCCCGCTGAGTACAACTGATCGACAGGGTGCACGAGTAAAACGATAGACAGTATGCACGGAACATAGTGCACTTCACCTCACTCTGCACCTTTTAAACCTGCGAGCCAGCATGTTCCCACGGACAGCCAACGCCTTACGCTCCCTCTCAACGTCCATGTCATCCGCGAGGTCTTCCGTAACCCAGTGACCCAGGTACTTAACCTGCGTCACTCTGTTCAGTGGTACACTATTTAGTAAAACAGATGGGACAGTGTCAACTTTTAGATGCCGTGGTTGGAACACTAGCAGTTCACTTTTCTTCGCATTGTACCTGAGCCCATGGGCCACGGCGTACTCCGCACATCTCATAATGAGTTTCCGCAATCCGCCGATTGAAGGACTCAGCAGCACCATATCATCAGCATAGCTTAAATTGTTAATACGAGTGCCATCAATAGTACAGCCGACTGCAGTGCTGCTGAGACCCTCAATCAACTCATTGATGTACAAGTTGAAGAGTCGAGGGGATGTTAAACCACCCTGTCTCACACCACACTCCAACCTGTACTCATCGGACAAAACATTAGCCCACCTAACAACATTGACTTGATTGCTGTACCAGTAATCAAAAACATTAATGATCTCCACGGGGAGTGTGGTGGACCTCAGTTTCTCCCATAGAAGTTCATAAGACACCATATCAAAAGCCTTTGATAAATCAAGGAAGCATCCATAAACCGGAGTCTTCCTGTCCGTGTAGTACCGGACAGTATGTTTAAGACATAAGATTGCCGTTTCTGTAGACAGTCCGGCTTTGAAACCGAACTGTGCGTCATTTATTTTGAGGTGATTACATAATTGTTGATCTAGCATACTGTCCAGTACCTTAGCTACAGTGGTGGCTAGCGAGATGGGTCTATAGTTGGAACCATCCGAGGGGTCACCAGTCTTATTCTTGATCACTGGTATAACAATAGCTTTCGTGCACTCGTCCGGTATATACGAGTGTCTTATACAAAAAGTGAAAAACATAGATAACACTCTAGGCAAATGTATACCCGCATGCCTCAGGTGCTCAATGCTAATTCCATCATGTCCAGGGGACTTACCCCTCGCCATCTTACTGATAGTGAAAGCTACTTCCTTAGCAGAGAAGCTAACAGATGGTAAAGTATTTAACTTTTGAGAATCAGCCTTGAGCACCGGCGGCAACATACGCGGACGATCAGATGGCACCACTTTAAATTTATTAACAAACATATTAGCAATATCCAGTGACTCACCAAACCCATCCACGCTGAGAGGGGTGTACGGTTGTGGATTGAGCTTACTGGTCTCTTTCCAAAAGCTTTTGAAACTAGCTAGTGAAGATATCGCAATATCTGCTGCAAAAACTAATACTAACTATTATAATGTTATTTATTAGTCTGTAAGCTTTCCCAAAATGTTAAAAATAAAAATATAAAAATAATAACCTTTTCACCACTCCCGCACGAAAGAAGTGTCTTTCGTCTACGAAAACAGTGAGGAAAGTAATGATCCCGTTCAGAAATTAACTTTATTTATTTTTTTATATTTTAAAAAATAAATAATTTTATGCTTAGAATAGAAATATTTATAAGTTAAGATTAATGTTTTTTATATATTTTTTATATATTTATCAAATTATTGTAAGTGTATAAGTTCAGAAACATTAAAAAAGTTTGATAAAATATTGAAAAAAATACATCGTCAAATTTAGGATTATAATTTTTAAACGCACTCAAAGAAAGAAGCCTGTGAAAGAAGGACATTGGAAGCAAAAGTTCGAAAAAATAATTATTTTGATTTGCTTTGTGACTATTTAATTTATTTACCTATGATGACTGAATACTTTCTTGCTGGGAGTGGTGAAAACTTTTGTATGCAACATGTGAGCAAGTTCATTTGCTATTCGTTTTGTTGAGTCTTTCGCTTACTCAGGATTGAAATTTATAATCACTCGCTGCGCTCGTGATTCTATTTTTCAATCCTTCGTTACTCAAGACTCAAAATCAAAACTCATAGGAAAAACGAACTTTCCTCACATGTTGGATAAATAACTATTTCATTACTCTTATTCTGAAAGTAGATCTGAAGTTGCCTGAAGAGCGGGTTGAAAGTAATACTTTTCAGCCCTAGGGAGAATCGCTTTCAACTGACAGATGTCAAATTATTAAAAAAAAACTAGTTCTATTTTCACATTTTATTGAACCATGTTCCAACTTTCTATGCAGCCACGATGTCAAATTGAAATAACTATTGATTAAAGGATATATATATTTGTAAAACACTTTATTATAATTTAGTTTCAACAGTTTTTTTTTTAAACAACATTGATTTGGGCAAAATATTTACCATTTTTTCAATGATGAAAATGAAAAATAAAGGCTGAATAGCTGGCTGGCCACAGAAAAAAAAACAAAACAGGCGGGAAAGCAGCAAATGGTTTTACTCATTTTTTCTTTAGCTAATTCATGTTTTAATTTTTACTTTCCTCGTACTATTCGTAATGAAAAGCACAGTGTTTACCTCGGGTTAAAGACTTATTAAGTCCCTCGAACTATTGGCGCCCTCACTTTGTTCGGGCGCCAAACCCCGTCTCGGGACTAAATAAGTTACTTTCATCCCTAGGGTAACAATGTACTATTCCTACTCCGTGTTGTCGGAGTCATTTGCAAGCTGCCATAGTATTTCCCGCTTTAAACCATGATTTATCGGAATAAGTTCTAGACGACTTTATCTAAGAAGTTTTTAATTAAAAGCGTTAATTGTATTTGTTTTTTTATTTTTTATTATGAGACAATAAATTTTTGACAGAATCTAAGTCATTCGCTAAATGCGATATTATCAAAGTTTATTCTTATAGATATTATTATTTTCCTAAATGTTCTTATAAATACGGTTTGTTTAGTGTTTTATCAGCCACCATGATGAATCTGTCTACTTTTCCGGAGGAAGATAGGTGCCCGACGAAAAGGGAAATCATAGCTTTTAAAAAAGCTCGCAAAACTCCCGAAAATTCTTTGGAGGATATAAAAGACGCTAAGGATATAGCTCAGCAACTGGACTCTTCACGTATAGTGCAACGCGACGAAACTCCACAGCAATCGCCTCAACCAGATATAAAACAACCATCACCTGTTGAGCACCTGCCGGGTTTAAAACCAGGTTCAGATGGCAAAGTTGACTGGGCTCCGCTAGGAGGCTTGACTGGTACAAGGCCGGATGTTAACAAGTATTCTTTAAGTAGATATTCCATCAGCGAATGGAGGAAACATAACGAAGCTGTTTTAGATCCTAAAATAATAAATGAGTCTAACATCATTGATTACAACGCTAAAACTTCAATGATGCAAGCATTTGGAAATATTGATAAACAGCAGTTAGAGAATGAGAAAAGGTTAAAGCAAAAGGCAAGAGATATATTCAGATGGAAAGTAGAGGTAGAGAGAGCTTGCAAGGCTCTCACCGATGAAGTCGAAATGCTTGAAATCGATAGACAACGGCTAAAAGGTGCTTCCAGAGTATTGATGTTACCTGAATCGATTTCTAAGGAATGTTTAGACCTTCGTTCAAATCGATTTAAACCAGATTTGGTGGCAGACCTTGCAGAGCAGGAGTTAATCAAAGAAACGAAACTTGTGAATGAAGTCAGAGTTACTTTGAAAAATACCCTCAATAGCATAGAAGAGCAAATGACAGTTAACAAAGCAGCGAAGCACAGGATAGAATATGATTGGTGTGACAAAACTATGGCTTATAATACAGAAGCTATCAATTTAAGTCTCAGCCCAAAATCTAATACGATAATGTTCAGGCCTGGCTCTACGAGATTCGGCGACATGAGTGCACCATTGGAGTACTGGGAGTTCTTTTGTCGAGAAAATGTACAAAACTGTGAGGCAGCTCGACAAAAATCGGCCGATTTAAGAGGCAGCTTAGACGCCATTTTAATGAACAATGGTAGAAAGTTGCGTAACCAAGCCGACAGAACCGACATGGCATTAGCTGAAACTGTGGCTATTACCACCGAAGTATGCACTAAACTGGAAGAAAACTTGAGAACTACACTGCAAAGAACTGCCGATATGGAAGCTTTGATAGAGGACCTGAAACAATCTGTTAGAAAAATGGATGCAGCGATGAAATTAGCTCAAACCAGACTTGACAATAGAAACAATTGGAGACCTCATGGAGAAAACGTTAGGGATCAGCCACATGTGGGTTTGATTGAAGAAGTGAAGAAGATTCATGAGACGGTGACGTCACTTCTTGGACAACTGAACAATGCTGAGAGATTGAGACGTGACTTGTTGCGGAGGAGAACTGAACTGGAAGAAGCGATAGCAGCAAAGAGGAAGTGTCTTAACATAGACCGGGACCGATGTGGGATGGTTCGTTCTCATTACCCCTCAGCCTCAGAATTAGCTGGATACTGAATTTATGGGCTGTTTTGTTAGAGCGTTAAGTTTCGATTATTTTATTTTAGTTTTTATTAGTAATAATTGGTTTTATGATATAAATAACGTGGTTTCACTCACAGGAGGTAGCCATTGTATCATAAGTTGATTGCCCTTCTTCAGAATGAGAACGACACTACCCAAGTAACAAAATGTGGTACTATAAAAATCCTGAGAACGTTTTAAGACGTGCTAAATAGTGTTCATGATTACTACTATAATGGTGTTGTAAACGTTTACAGAACCCCAAAAAGGCCCTAGTTTTATTACTGATTTATTCTATAGTCATTACATAAAGGCTCTTACTGTGATAAATCAGCTCTATAGTTGAAACTTTGCAACGTTTTATGTCACTTTGCACTATGAAAGTAACCAAAACATGTGTATAGTGCTATTAATTTTGCACCGTAAATGATTCCAGTGATCTTTTTATCATAGGTCATGCAAATTCAAGCAAGGAGTTGTTGTTGTTGTTGTTGAGGACACGCAATTGAAAAATTGTCTTAAAATGTTATTTAAACAGGAATTTCATTCAATCTCACTACATGTTATTTAATTACTCAACTAATGTTCTAAAATCTAAATAATCGATAGTTTTTGTATCAAAACGTCGATTTTTTTTTATACTTCGTCATGGCTGTATACCTAGGTAAGTATTTGCCTTTAACGTTTAACTGAACAAAACATTTGTATAATCTGTGGTGTGGGCAAACAGCCCGCCATCCGCAAATCAGTTCACGTATTTCGTAATAATACGTGCTGACTTGTGTATATTCATAATTATTAACTCGCAAATGTGATGAAAAACATTGTATGTTTCACGGGCGGTACGGGAATTACGAACCTCGGCTCAGAAAGCCCTCAGTCTTCGACTTCGGGCTTGTACTAGAGCCTCGATCGTAATTCCTTACTTACCGCCCTTAATACACAATATACTATTTCATCACACTTGCACGTAAACAGTGTCATAACATACAGGTTAACTTGGCTGTAATGCCCCATATAAAACCCTAGGGCGGTAAGTAATTTTTTTTTTAATTTACAGCACAGTATGACAGTACACAGGTCATGCAAGTTCAAGCAAGGAGTTTACACGCAATTGAAAAATTGTCTTAAAATGTTATTTAAACAGGAATTTCATTCAATCTCGCTACATGTTATTTAATTACTCAACTAATGTTCTAAAATCTAAATAATCGATAGTTTTTTGTATCAAAAGGTCGTTTTTTTTTTATACTCCGTCATGGCTGTATACCTGGTAAGTATTTGCTTTTAACGTTTCTGAACAAAACATTTGTATAATCTGTGGTGTGGGCAAACAGCCCGCCATCCGCAAATCAGTTCACGTATTTCGTAATAATATGTGCTGACTTGTGTATATTCATAATTATTAACTCGCAAATGTGATGAAAAACATTGTATGTTTCACGGGCGGTACGGGAATTACGAACCTCGACTCAGAAAGCCCTCAGTCTTCGACTTCGGGCTTCTACTAGAGCCTCGATCGTAATTCCTTACTTACCGCCCTTAATACACAATATACTATTTCATCACACTTGCACGTAAACAGTGTCATAACATACAGGTAAACGTGGCTGTAATGCCCCATATAAAACCCTAGGGCGGTAAGTAATTTTTTTTTAATTTACAGCACAGCATAACAGTACACAGGTCATGCAAGTTCAAGCAAGGAGTTTACACGCAATTGAAAAATTGTCTTAAAATGTTATTTAAACAGGAATTACATTCAATCTCGCTACATGTTATTTAATTACTCAACTAATGTTCTAAAATCTAAATAATCGATAGTTTTTTGTATCAAAAGGTCGTTTTTTTTTTATACTCCGTCATGGCTGTATACCTGGTAAGTATTTGCTTTTAACGTTTCTGAACAAAACATTTGTATAATCTGTGGTGTGGGCAAACAGCCCGCCATTCGCAAATCAGTTCACGTATTTCGTAATAATATGTGCTGACTTGTGTATATTCATAATTATTAACTCGCAAGTGTGATGAAAAACATTGTATGCTTCACGGGCGGTACGGGAATTACGAACCTCGACTCAGAAAGCCCTCAGTCTTCGACTTCGGGCTTCTACTAGAGCCTCGATCGTAATTCCTTACTTACCGCCCTTAATACACAATATACTTTTTCGATATTGGTACAATACACTACCTAGTATTGTTGTACTGTAAAACTTATTTTGACGCATTATTAGAGCAAAATAGATACATAAAAGTGTCAGTAAGGTCGCCTAGTACTAAATAGTGTTATAGTACATTATGGTACTAGTGTGTAATGTTGGTGATAACCGCTGAGGCGCCATTGAGACCCGAGCCGTTAGGTGAGGGTCTTAAGAGAGCCGAGGACGGTAATTACCAATACACACGTGTATCATACGACGTTTTTCAACACACTTGTGAATAAAATAACAATAAAAACTCATTTTATTTAGTAGATAATAGATATTTGTCCTAGGAGTTTTCAGGTAGTAAACTTTCCATAACGTTAAGGGCTTCACATATCGGGTTTATATCGGGCTGTGTACAACATAAATCATTTTCTTCGTAACTAGTACCTACTTGTAGACATTTTAATTAATAAATAACTATAATTTCGACAGTGAAAACGAGTTTTGAAAAATGATTCGCTATGGTGGGAAAAATTAATCAGTTTTCCTATGCGCGCGCATTGCGATGAGCCACAAACTAAAGGGATGAGCTTTTTTTTTTAATTTCCGCGCATAGGGTTTGCGCTTATTCTGGCACGTACAAAATGGGGAATTTAAAGTTTTCTTTTATTACAGAGAAAACAAAAGTTATATTTGAGTGAAAGTTTTATTTATTAAACACGAACGAGTTAAAATTATCTATTTAAATAAGAAGTTGCATGAAATGAGCAAGCAATAGATTGAACACGATCTTTTTTTTGAATAAAAACTTTTTAAAGAACAAAGCACCTCAACCAATAAAATTAAAAAAAAAACTATAACTCACTAGTGAGTTATAGCAAAGAAAAAGTCACAGTTTGATTATGGGTGTCATTCTGTGCCTAATTGCGGTGACCATAAAGACACTTTATGAGCAAGTGTGTTGAAAAAAACCTTTTCAACACACTTGCTCTGAAAGGCAAAGAATGAGTTATAGGGCGTGAAGAGATAGCAAATGACCTCACCTTTCGGCCTATTCGATTTGGCAAACGATGCACCAAACACCTTGTATAATAAATAAACATTTAATTCTTTAATTTAATCAATTTTGACCATAAATTACAACTATTTATCTGTAACAAAACACAAAAATATGAATTTACTTTATTAGTAATACTGGCTGTTTTTGAGCCTTTGCCTTAAAAAAAAAGCGCTGATGCGCGCGCAGTCATCAGTTTCATAATTTGTGAACAAGTAAAAATTATTCCGCGCACTTTTTCTTTTCGCTGTATTTTTTTTATTTGAGAATGTCCGAGTTTTATTTATTTCCTCGCAAATATGTTATAAAACGTCGTATGACATACGTGCGCTTTGATAATTACAGCCTCTGCTTTCTTGAGCCCTCGCCTACGGCTCGGGCTAGCAATATCGCCTCGGCTGTAATTTTCAACTTACCGCACTTATATCATAATGTACTATTTTAACACCGTTGCTCGTAAAGCTGATGTAATTCCACCGGTTTTAAATATGTAAAGCGGGTCATAAAAAACGCGTGTGTTACCAAAGCAAATAGTTAAGTTATAGTCCATACAAATTCCATAACAGTATTATTTGCCATTTCGCGCGCTGTTGCTATTCAAATTTCGAACTAATCGCCGCTCGGCGCCAGTCAGTAGGCAGCGCTAGCACGCTGTTAAAATGGCGGGAAAGCAACAGTGTGCATTCACAGATTCAGTTTATTTAAAAAAAAAAAAAATACAGTTTATTCGGTAATTTAAAAACTTGGCTGCGTGCTCTAACGTCTTTGCCAACATTTTCACGCAGCTACGGCAGAAAATAATCCTCGCGCCATTTTTCTCAAATTTTCTTTTCTTGGTACTTGTATTGTGAAAATTTAAATATGACAACTTTCAATAATGAAGAAGAGCCATATATTACTTCAACTCCACCGGATATACTAACAGAAGCGCGAACCGCATGCGACAGCTTGCTGCCGTCAATGTCCAAAGACAGATACATAACCACGTATGAAAATTTATTGAAGTGGAAAAACATGAAAAATGCCAAGTCATTTTCCGAAAATGTAGTTTTGGCGTATTTTAATGAACTAGCTAGTAAATATAAGCCTAGCTCGTTGTGGAAAACATCGATGCTGAAAAGTACCCTCAAGATGAAAAATGGTGTCGATATTAATTTATATTCAAATCTCATTGTATATTTAAAGAGACGCTCTGGTGGTTTTATAAAGAAAAAATCTAAGGTACTGTCATCAAATGACGTCGAAAAGTTTCTAAGAGATGCTCCAGATAGCCAGTACCTGGCAACTAAGGTCAGTTTGCCTCCTTATTTTATGTATTGATCTACCTACTGTACATACTCTTTTACATATTTTTTAACGACCGTCTGTAAGCTAAGTACCTATACCTTATCTTACAAATTCTTACTTCTTTTCAGGTTGCGTTAATATTTGGTATTAATGGTGCATGTAGACGGCAAGAGCTTCACAATATTACCACAAATGACATTGAAAATCAAGGCAAAATGCTTTTAATTAAAATCCCAAACACTAAATACAAAATACCCCGAACTTTTATTATCAACGGCCCATTTTATGACGTGGTCAAAAAATATGAAGCTCTGCGTACGACTAAGACAAAAAATAATCATTTCTTTCAGAATTACCAAAAAGGTAAATGTACTGCGCAACCTATTGGCATAATAACTTAGGCAATAAATTTGGAGCCACAAACGAAGAAGTTTTGCCCTAAGCCGCGCCCCACTACTTTTACTGAGGATATTTTTTTATTTACAACTAATGACGAATTACAATGCTCTTCTGCCGCCTTTCAAGAAGTTTCGTCGTGTCCAACATTTACCCTAACACAAAACAACGACATTATGAATAGTAATAATAAAAACATAATTCAAAACCAACTACAACTATGTATCATTTTAATAATTGTAATTTCACCAACTGTTTCAATAATTGGAAATGAACAAAATATAATTTATTTATTTTTTTTGTTTTCTCGCAAAAAAAATGCTCGGCTCAATTACGCCCTCGCCTTCGGCTCGGGCTGAAATTCCGCCTCGCATGTTATAACCATCATAACGCACTAATATCGTAATGTACTATATTGTGGATTGTGGTGCCATTTAATGATTTTATGAACATTTTTTTGTTAAGTATTATTGATTTTATTTGAACGTGAGGATCATCTGGGACTTTTTATTTGTTTGGTTTTTCCCTTAGGTTTTATCGATTTGTCTGGCATTGTCTGGCAGTTTGATAACTATAAGTGACCTACACGAATGTCCTTTCATTGGTATTGTTCGTTCGTGGTGTCCTTCGTCGTTCGTCGAGCTCCTGGAGTTGTTGTGCTATACGATTCTTGACAAATGCTTGCACTGGCTGGGCAGGTCCACTCAAATCTTTGTGGTTCTTTCTTCAAAAGACCATCTCAGACACTTATTTTGTGAATAGGTCGCATAAAGGAGTCTACACAGCAAACCCGCCGACCCGCCGACACAGCCCGGCTTGGTGTCGGCGACTTTGCTTTGGTTTGGGTTTGGGTCGCCGACACCAAGCCGCCGGGCTGTGTCGGCGGGTCGGCGGGTTTGGTGTGTAGACTCCTTTATGTTACAACGTGCGCACTTGCGATTCATTTTATGTCCGTATTAATGACTGGATCCGACACGGCAATCTTGCTTGCACACGTCTTCGTGTGTCGGTTACCCAGCGTACAAATAGTCTACGAGAGAATTTTGTTCCACACGGTCACTCCCACCAAACTCTATAATCATCGGGGCAGTGAAAATAAGGAATTTTGTTTGAACCAAATCTTACTCTTTAATAAAATCTAACATGGTAAAATTAGGAATAATCGAAAATACAATAATCACTACCCTGGGCCATGTTATGTTCCTAACTCGGAGTAACTCGAAAACTCTACTGCAACAAGAACTGCCAAGCTTACAGAAACCCCCGAGTGAAACCTCTAAACTACTAGTCAGCTGTTCAACCGGCCGCAGCAGGCCCGTAGCAGCCGGCACAGGCAACTGCTTCTCGAAGACGGCTGTCCCCTTCGTGAGACAAACCGCTGGTTTGTGTCCCGGTTTGCCGCATGCGTGACACTAGGTGTAGGTAGACTTGTAGTAGGTCGCGTGATGTTACTTGCGCACTTTTTTTTTATTCCGACAAACCCGCCACACTATACATGAACTGATTACTCTCACAGTCCAGCCCCTGGTTGCCCACTCTAGGTGGACAAAGTCAGAACTTAAAAAAATAATTTCCATTGTCCCCGGGGGGTGGCCAGTGACAATCATTATTAAAATAATTCACTGTAGCCACCGCTGGTGTACACTGCTACAACTCCTTTAACACGAGCTATGATGCCACAGACAGATTTTGGCATAAAGTTACAGATGTAGGTACGAGTATAAGAATCTTTCGCCTTGTGATTCGCGCGATCTGCCAACAAATGAATTTACCAATTAAAAGAAATATAAAAAAACATAAAAACGTATACGTTCGTATATTTTCGTAAAACGTATATTTTCGGGTTTTTGTTTGGAAGTTCGACATTATTGACGATGGGAAATCTCATCCGGCAGTCGGCACACAGTTCGATAACCAAGAAGTGTCTGAAGAAACTATACTTTTCACAAGCATATGGAATTTAAGAAAAAATATTTTGAAAAAATGACATTGATGACAAAAAAAGTTAAGTCAGCAGCACCGAACGTGTTTGGCGATTTATCATATTTATTTTGTTATAAAGTATTATTTTTGTGATTCAAAATATTTTTCCTATGATTTACATTTTCTATAAATTATTATTTTTGTACCCAATATTTTAAACAGCAACGACAATGTATAAAATCACCAGTTATCCTGAGGAACCTGTTTGTCCAACAAAAAGAGACATCATAGCATATAAGAAGGCTTCAAAGTCTCCCGAAAAAGCTTTGGAGGAAGTAAAAGACGCCAAGGTAATACCTCAGCAAAAAGTACAACGTAATGACGTTCCACAGGAAACTCCTCAACCAGATATAAAACAACCTCCACCGCTTGAAGGAGTTGTTAAGCACCTGCCGGGTCTAAAACCTGGTCCCGACGGCAAAGTTGACTGGACTCCGCTAGGAGGCTTGACTGGTACAAGGCCGGATGTTAACAAGTATTCTATCAGTAGATATTCTCTCAACGAATGGAGGCAACATAACGAAAATATTTTAGACCCTCAAGTAATAAATGAGTCTAATATCGTAGATTATAATGCTAAGACGTCTATGATGCAAGCATTTGGAAATATTGATAAACAGCAGTTGGAGAATGCTAAAAGGATAAAGCAAAAGGCAAGGGATATATTCAGATGGAAAGTAGAGGTAGAGAAAGCTTGCAAGGCTATCACCGATGAAGTCGAAATGCTTGAAATTGACAGACAGCGGCTAAAAGGTGCTTCCAGAGTATTGATGTTACCTGAATCGATTTATAAAGAATGTTTAGACCTTCGTTCAAATCGATTTAAACCAGATTTGGTGGCAGACCTTGCAGAGCAGGAGTTAATCAAAGAAATTAAACTAGTGAATGAAGTCAGAGAGACTTTGAAGGGGACTCTTGATAGTATAGAAGAACAAATGAGAATTAACAAAGCAGCGAAGCACAGAATAGAATATGATTGGTGTGACAAAACTATGGCTTATAATACAGAGTCTACTAATTTAAGTCTCAGCCCAAAATCGAATACCATAATGTTCAGGCCTGGCTCTACGAGATTTGGTGACATGACTGCACCATTGGAGTATTGGGAGTTCTTTTGTCGAGAAAATGTAAAAAGCTGTGAGGCAGCTCGTCAAAAATCAGCCGATTTAAGAGGCAGCTTAGACGCCATTTTAGTGAATAATGGCAGAAAGTTGCGTAACCAAGCCGACAGAACTGACATGGCATTAGCTGAAACTGTAGCTATTACCACCGAGGTATGCACTAAACTGGAAGAAAATTTAAGAACTACACTGCAAAGAACTGCCGATATAGAAGCTTTGATAGAGGACCTGAAAAAATCTATTAGAAAAATGGATGCAGCGATGAAATTAGCTCAAACCAGACTTGACAATAGAAACAATTGGAGACCTCATGGAGAAAGCGTTAGGGATCAGCCACATGTGGGTTTGATTGAAGAAGTGAAGAAGATTCATGAGACGGTGACGTCACTTCTTGGACAACTGAACAATTCTGAGAGATTGCGAGGTGACTTGTTGCGGAAGAGAAAAGAACTGGAAGAAGCGATAGCAGCAAAGAGGAAGTGTCTCAACATAGACCGGGACCGATGTGGGATGGTTCGTTCTCATTACCCCTCAGCCTCAGAATTAGCTGGATTCTAAATTTATTTGCTGTTTTATTGGTGCTTTATTTTCTAATATTATTTGCATTTTTGATATTATTTTGAATAGTCGAGGCACCTGACCTACCGGCGACGAGGAAGCAAAACGAAAAAAACATCAGTCAGCGGCGCTTGGTCGCCGAGCAGGACACTCGATATACACGCAATACCAGCAAGTGTTTGGGCGCGAGTAGTGGCCATCGCAATCACGGCTTTGCGGACTATACTCGCTACTGGTTGCTTGTCAACTCATTTGTGCTGCTAGATACACTCGCTAATCGTAAGGCTTGGGAAAGGTTCCTGAACCATGATAGATTATTGATTTTATTTATAAATAAAAAACGATGTTTCAATTTGTTTTTTTTTTTTTTTTAATTCTAGTTGACTTATGCAGCTGATGCATATTTCCCGCTTAAATGCATCTGTTTTTTTTTTTTTAAGTTGGAGTTTAACTCAAAAATCATCCGATAAGGTTTCGACGCAGTATGAAATTACTTTTTTTAATAGTTATAGACACGCAAACCCCTGCTGTGTTATGCTTAAACTATTATGAATGATTTTAAAAATACTTCAAGACTTCGTTAGATTAATGGTACCTCCCGTATTATTAGTTTTTAACCCCTGACCAAATAAAAATTAAATTAAAAATTAAAAAAACCCCCGACACAAAAAACCTCTAAAAAATCATAAATAAAATAATCCAAGCGTCGTAGCGTCGGGGTTCCGCTTTGTTTTGTGCTTGTACTACGATCTACTTAGCGGTCCCCCGACGCTATTCCTCCCATTTCTTCCACTTTTCCCGGTGTTGCGTCTCTTCTCGTTTCGCTAATTAACGAAAACAAAGAAAGTTATAAATTACAAAACATATCTAGCTCTTAGGGGGGAGGGGGGGGAGCAGCCTCTCCTCCTGGCGATGCCCACGTTTACAAGTGACAAGAATTCAAATTTCGAATGGATCAGTTCCGTAGAAGTTGTTTATATCCCTTCATCAACTATAAAAGAGGTAATGAGCTTCAAACGGCTGAGAAGATTTTAAATTTTTACTTTAATTTTTTCAATCTACCCTTTGATTCTTCATACTACTACTTACCTACTACCACCTGCCTACTACCTACCCTGGCGTAGAACAAATACAAAATTTCATCAAAATTGGTTCAGTAGTTCTGAGTAATTGGTTTCGAACAGACATTACATATACTATACTAGAATGACTCACCTCTTCCACCACCAGACACCTATAAATAATGCTAAATTGTAATTGAACTTACATCCAACAGAAAAAAAAACATCGTTAGGTTTAGTGGTAACACCTTGGTAGTCTACTGAAGGACACTTTAAACATAAAAACTTAAAAAAATACGGAAACGGAAACTGTTGAGCGACGGAACCTACTTTAAACAAAAACCATGCATGTCTAAATTATCATTACAAAACAATGCAGTATCCCACGTGGGATGGGAACCGAAGAACAATGTGTACGTTATACTGACCTTTGGTATGAAGCAAGTGTTCTCCCATCACAGCGCGGAGAAGGTAGTGAATGCCATAATTTAATAAAAGATACTGCTAAAATTACACACCAGCTTTTATAGCAGGACCGTTGGTTTGTTCATCGTTAGAGAAAGATTGTGATCTTCTATTGATTTGCGAAGAGTTGTAATCAAAACTGCTCTTTGAACCGTTGGGTTTCTCTCATGGCCTGGGAATAATGTACCTCTTCACGGTCTAGTAGTACATATATATCAAGTAAACGCATTGTCCGCTTGAATTTCAGGTTTTGACAAAGTAGAATAAATTATTTAAGTCCAAAAAGTTTGCATGGGCGAAGAACGTTTCTGGCTATTTGTACTTAATTATTCAAAGACACATTAAGTTTAAAATAAAAGCTTTTAAAATATATGTCATTATAATTTGACACTGCTGCATAAGTGGCAGATTTTTCTTAGGTTTAATTTTATATTATTTAGTTTCTTGGTACAGTTTTATCAAAATTCTCGTCTTCTCGTCAATATGTCTAATCGGAACGATATCCCTAAGTACACTTGCCCTTATATATGTCCAGTAAATCTGAGTAAAAGAGAAGCGCCCAAATACCTGCAAGCGGGTGAGCAACGTTCATCTGAGAACTCTGATGCGACCGCTTACGTTCCTGGCTTTATAGTACCGCCAGAGAAGAAGTACTACCCGCCGGATGCGCCGCCGATGTACCTCCCTCAGCCCACGGACAGCACCAGTGGCGATATACTCTTCATGGGCCCCATCGGGCCATGGGCGGCAGGCCACGTAGACTGGACGCCTCAAGCCGGTATGACAGGCGTCAGACCTGTCGTCGACAAGTATTCCATCACTCGATACTCGACCGGCGACTGGAGAATTAATAACCAATATACTTTAACTCCAAGAGTGACCGACAAAGCTAAAGCATTAGAGACATCCATTAAAAGTGACCTGCAGAAGGCTTTCCAAGGCATGGATAACAAGCAGACTGACTCCAACAAAAAGCTGAAAGAAAGAGTTAAAACTTTGGCTGGTTGGAAAAAAAAAGTAGAAGGCACTGTTAAAGCTATGGCTAAAGAAATTAGGAATTTAGATGACTATAGAGCTAAACTAAAGGGTGCTTGTAGAATTTTGATGTTGCCTGAATCAATTTCGAGAGAATGTTTGGAACTACGTACATTCAGATATGAACCGGATTTGGTGCGGGACGATGCTGAACAAGAACTAATAAAAGAAGTGGCCATCGTCGGAGAGATAAGACGAGTGTTTCAAGAGACCCTGGTGAGGGTCGAGAAACAGATGGCTAATAACAAAGCTGCCATAGCGTTTCTTGAATTTGACTGGAGTGACAAGATGACAGCGTTAAAGGCAGATAGCAAAAATTTGCATTTGTCGCCCGAATCAAATCTGATACTCCATCACCCAGGTGTGGCCCGGTGGCCTGAAAACGCAACTACTTTGGAGTTTTGGGAACACTTTTGCGCGGAAAGTATCAGGAACTGTGAGGAAGTTAGAGAACAGTCTGCGACATTGCGAGGCGAATTGATGAATGTTATTTTGAAGGGTTCACAGGATATGAAAACACAAGCGGATAGAACTAATTTTGCGCTAGGAGAAACTGTCGCTACTACTGAAGCGTTATGTGTGAAGTTAGAAGATACCTTGAGAGACAATTTGCAAACTATCGCTAATGTAGAAAAACTTATCGATTTTCTAAAGGACTCCTTGAGGAAAGTAGACGAGCAAGACAAACTTTCGAACACGCGGTTGAAAAGCAGGAATTACAGCCGGCCCAATGTAGAGAACTGTCGAGATGAGGCGCAGTATGCCTTGATGGGAGAAGCTAAGTTCATCAAAGAGACAGTGGAGTCCCTGACCGGCCAGATGAGGCAGGCTGAGGCGGTGCGAGCGGAGCTGATGAAGTATAGGGGTGACTTGGAGAAGGACATAGCGTGTAAAAGAAAGAGTCTTAATATCGACAAGGATAGAATTGCTAGGGTTCGAGCACATTTGCCTACGCCTGAGGAATTTGCAAATGCTTGAACAGCAACTTTTTAAAATGGAATTCTAATTAAAATGTTCGTATCGAATCAGAATTTGTTTTTAAACAACCTATAAAAACATTTCTACTTTAAACACAGATACTCACTATCACGGGCGTAGCCAGGTTTTAGTGTCGGGGGGGGGTTCAAGAAAATAATATATAAATATATAAAAGATGATGAAAAAAAAACATGAAAGATGTAAAAAAACAGCAGGTTCATTTGATTATATCACATTTTCTTTTATTTTTCTCCATATTCTCGTACCTTAACTAAAAAAAAATGCATTACAAATAAATAAGACTAAGGCCTCATTTAAGGAGACAAATTCAAACATAAATGGCGTTGTATGAGTGCGTTTACTGAAAAGCGATTTTACACGAGTTTGCTTGAATTGGAGCGTTTTTTGCGGCGGAGCCCGCGGAGGACGACGACGCGTCGCGTCACACGCGACGTTTATCGCGGCGGCGCACACAGCGGCAATTCTCGAAGAAGCGACGCCCGCGGTGGAATCTTCTGCACGTTTTATTTGAAAATCGCACAAAACACGCAACACAGACGTAGTCCGATCAAAGAGTAGGAGTTGGCGCACGCGGGATACCCCGCGTGCGCCAAGGCGATGCCCGCCGCGTCTTTTGCTACAGGCTTGAGGAATCGCCGTGGGCGCCGCAGCGGGCACCGCCAATCTTCCGACCCCGCGTCTCTATGAACAACATCGTATATTGCTAAACAGAAAATAAACGTCCGACGCGCCGCGAGACGCCACACCACACGTGCAAAACATTTTTTTTTAAATTTCGGTTCGATGATTCGTATCAAAGTAATCTGGACAATTTGTTACGATATTTGATTAATTACTTAACTAAAATCCGTTAAATATATCTGCCAAATTGACAAACTAATTTAAAAATTGAAAAATTTTTACTCCTTTGCTGCACGTTTCGAATTGATTAATTAAAATCTTATTACTATTTAGTTACTGTTGTGTTTATAACATACAATAATCGTCTCGCGCGTAGGTTTGACGATTTTCAGCCTCCTGAATAAGCCGGATTCCGAAAAGGCTTTAGCACCGTAGACCACATTTACATACGCTGCGACAGGTTATACAGAAGTCCGAAGAGTACAACCTGCCTCTCTGTTTAGCTCTGTGGACTACGAGAAAGCCTTCGATTCGATCGAGACTTGGGCTGTACTGCAGTCTCTCCAACGGTGCCAAAACGCCACCATGTCAGTCCGACTTCACGACCAGACCTTGGAACCTATCCTTCTGCAGCGAGGTGTGAGACAGGGAGACGTCATAACTCCGAAACTGTTCACCGTTGCACTGGAAGATGTCTTCAAGGTTTTGGACTGGAGAGGGCTAGGCATCAACGTCAATGGCGAGTGCATCTCTCACCTTCAATTTGCCAACGATAGTGGCCATGCTCGATGACCTCAGTAGAGCTTCCGAAAGAGAAGGTCTTAAAATGAACATGGACCAAACCAAAGTCATGTTGAATGCCCATGTAACATCCACTCCTATCACTATCGGAGACTCTACACTCGAAGTAGTAGACGATTATGTCTACCTGGGACAAACGGTCCAGTTGGGTAGGTCTAACTTCGAGAAAGTAGGTCAATCATCGAATCCGACTCGGGTGGGCAGCGTTCAGGAAGTTGCGTGGTGTCTTTTCGTCCAACTTACCGCAGTGTCTCAAGAATAAAGTCTATGACCAGTTTGTGTTGCCAGTGATTACATACGGGACCGAAACGTGGTCGCTTACAATGGGCCTTATCAGAAGGCACCCAAAAGGCAATGGAGAGGGCGGCTATGCTTGGAGTTCCTTGCGTGATCTAATCAGAAATGAGGACATTCGCAAGAGAACCAAGGTTACCGAAGTAGCCCGAAGAATTGCCAAAGTTAGTTAAGTCGCAGTGGGCAGGGCACATTGCTTGCAGAACCGATGGGCGATGGGGCCGAAAAGTTCTGGAATGGCGACCACGACCCGGAAGACGATGCGTTGGAAGGCCTCCCACTAGGTGGACCGCTGACCTGGTGAAGGTTGCGGGGATCCTCTGGATGCGAGTCGCATGGGACCGGTCAATGTGGCAACACTTAGGGGAAGCCTATGTCCAGCAGTGGACGTCTTTCTGCTGAAATGATGATGATGATGTGTTTATAACGGAAGTGTTTACTCTTGTGTTAACTTCAAGTCAAATCACCCAAATGACAAAAAAACTTCGTACACTGCAAATGGCAATCTCCTTTACTAGACTCATTCGATAATCGGTACTGGCAACAGACTAGCTGACTAAATGCGTCGAGTACGGGTGGCGAATTTACAAAGGCTATATACTATTTGAGTCACGAGCCAGACTCTAATAGATGAGCTTTTGTTTATGCATATTACTCGCCAAAACCTAATCTATCTCAGTAAGAAAATTGACTCAAATGGATTAGCTTTTTGCCTGGATATTTTCAAAGAAAATGCACGGACAAAACCTAGTACTGTATAATACATATCCAGGAGAATTTGGATGCAAGAGCGAGCGAAGCGAGCTCTGGACTTGGGGCACCCCGACTCGGACAGGTTAGGTTCTAATGGGAGTGGTGCCAGGGGAGAAGAGGTACACACACCCCTCCGCTTGCCAAAGAATTCTAAATTTTTACCAAAATAATAACAATTTCCATGTAATTATCCACCTATAATTGAAGCTAATGATCGGTAATTATCGGTATCAAATTGAATAATATTTGTTGCTGCAATGTTAGAAGGAATTTGTCTAACAAAGTCTACGCGATTTCGGTCAGTTCCTGTACTAGAATGGATTAGGGTTTTGGCAAGTTTTTGTCAAACAAAAGCTAAGCCAGTTCAGTTCGCACTTTCACTCTAATGGTATAGCCTTTGTAAATACGCGTACGGGTGGGGTACGATACGGCACAAAAATATACGAAGGTTACCGAATGTGATCAGAGTATCGACAGCCGGTGGCGGCGAATCCAAAATACATATAATTATTAATGTAATAATTAGTACTAAGTTATGCAACTCGCCTCTCATAATTTTAATATTATTAATGTTAATTTCTTAACATTTCGGGGGGGGGGGGGGGTTTGAACCCCCAAACCCTCCCCCTGGCTACGCCCGTGCTCACTATTGTTTAATGAGAACACCAAAAATTGCTTGTTATACTTTACGATGTGGTTACCGATACCCGCCTAATGCGCGTGTTGAGGGAGGTTATAGAATCAAACGGTATGAAAACTTTAAATCATAAAACTCCACAAATTGACGTTTGATATTTTACATGTATACTATAGTCTGTTTTTTAATTCCGCGGACAAAACTTACATTACCTCGGTTGCCAATTTTTTGCAATTCCTAAATAGCGATGTGCTACTATATATACAGATAAGAAGGAGATATCAAGATAGCAAGACGAAAATGTATCGGAAACCTATGTCTCCAGTTTGCCCCTACCACACTGCACTGTACTACGCAATCAATTATAAACCTTATCTCATCAAACTCAGCGTGTATTTACCATGCACCTTACAACTTACCCACACAAAAACATCGGTCGCTATCGTTGTACTGTGCAAAAGCAATTTATTTTACATAATTATGCGATAGTGATTGACTAAATCGGAAAGTTATCGAATCTTTTATTTATACAAAACATTATTGAGGTCCTAAAAATTAAGTAAATAAAAACAGCACATCCAGAAAATACATATCCACAAATATGTACAAATACATAAAATAGCATCCTAACTAATATTATAAATGCGAAAGTAAGTTTGTTTGTTACCGTTTCACGGCTGATCGGATCTTAATGAAATTTGGCAAGAAGATAGATTTCAAACTGAGGAAGGACATAGGCATATCATGACGCTATGACCAATAGGAGCGGAGCATCAATGAAAAATGTTGCGAAAATGTGTCGCAGACGAAGTTGCGCGGGACAGCTAGTTTTAAATAAAAGGAAGACCATGATCTTGTTATTCTTTCTTCTTTATCGTGGTGTCAGAGTTTTTATGCCGCCCATGGGCCTCTGACTTGACTTATTCAGTTCATGAAAATGAATAATAGACTTTTCTCTGACTTTGCCAGGCTTCTATAACAACTGACATTATCATTCCAAAATATTTAGTAACCAGTACTTCTTCACTTTAGGAACAAAAATGATACCCTTGTAATAAGTGCATGATAGAAAAAATATATACGCAAATTGTAGTACTTGTGTGCCTCTCCTTGTGAGCTCACGTTTTATAACGGCTTTACTTTTTACTGATGCTTGATTTTACAAGTTTACAACCCATTCCTAAGGAGTAAACTTCAACAACTTGGTCACTTTCTCTGATTTTTATGTACATCTCACTCTTGACCAAAAAATGAAGTATGCCAAAATTGTTTTCACGAAAAAACAAGCCAAAGTTTTCTAACAAAGTTTTCCGGTATCTTCGGATTTCCCCCTGTTGTCCAACTTAAAAGAATCACTCTGTCCAAAACGAGAAGCAATGATTATTTCATCTGCCTTACGCAGCTGAGTTAATTTATTACTCATTATGTAACAAACTTTCAGGTTTATTACTGTCTTCGACACATCTTGCTGTCGTTTATGTTTGCATTGTGTCTTTGTGTTTGACAATGCTAGTACATCCGCGTTTGTTGCCGTACACTTAATATTACGCTTCCTTGTTTGCATAGCTATTCGCGCGAAATTCGATCAGGTAGCTCCATTCAACTTTAAGAGTATTCTAGTATTCATTGATGATTTTGATTCACATCTTTTAAGCATTTTTGCTCAGATGGCAATCTAGATGATATATGAGCCCATGGGTCAAGTGACGAAGGGAAGTGAGTCAGTATGAGCTGTATACGCTTGTACAAGCGAATAACACTTCATTCAATTTGGGCGACGCGACTTTACACCGCGTTAGACTGTTTGCTTTCTTTTCAACGAAATAAAGTTGTTTCTGACAGGAGTGACTACACTTCGGTAAGTGTAGTCACTCCTTTGTCGGAAGGACTTTGCACCACAAACTCTTTGCAACACCAGAGGACAACGCTTTCACCATACATTATAACAACTGTGGTAACATTCACATAAACTGATCTATTCTTTGTTAAAATATTTGCGGTTGAGCCACACCGAACCAGTTCAATGTGAAAATGATGTAACGCCCAACATTTGACAAACGTGAGTTCTCAAAGATTCTGCAACGTTTCCATTAGGTCGGTCATCTTAGTTTTCTTGCTACTGTTTATTCGTGATTATTTTATAACAAATTGTTTAAGCCTTCCAGGCAGACCAAAAAATAGACTACGTGAAAGACTTGGACTATGTGAAAGATGGAATGGCAAGAAAGGAGGTGTCTGATGAGATGACGAGTAATAGAGATAAGTATGGAAGAAGACCCCAAATGAAGTGGAATAAGTAAGAGTTTAGTATCATAGCCAGGTGGCTATCATCATGATCATTGTCTTGCCCATGTGTATTATTTGTTTCGAGTTCCCGATATTTCGGCGCTGTTGCAAACGCCATGATCACGGATAAACTGAAGTTGATAAACTGAGTTTATCCGGGATCATGGCATGGTAAATATCACGTTGTAAGTTCTATTAATAGTGTTAGTGACCATGTCAGTTTAAAGACTTCTCATATGTAAAAAAAAAAGGTTTGCCCAAAGGAAAAGGTTAAAAGCAAGCTGCATTTTTTGGCTGTATAACATTCTGCGATTTCAAATACGTCATTGCATCTTCCACGAGAGAATGTTGCGTCGCCAACAGTTGCATGTTAGATTACATCAGAAAGTGTACATACGGAAGTTTTAATTCTCGTAATGAAGTGTGCAGCATGGTTGTCAGTCATCAGGAGTACTTCGGTTCTCACGGGTATCATAATACAGGTTAGCAAGCCCATGCATTTTCGTCGAATACTGATGGCTTTATTGGCGTGATTCCTATTGCGTGTGTGAGTTTAGTTTAGTATAAGAATACCCTTGTTAATTAATAAAGCTTTTGTTTGAAAATGGTTCTTACTCATTTTGTATTAATGATCTCAAAAACATGAAGATTATTTCTTGCGTAATTTGATATCCGTACCTTAATACATTTGTTATTTTTGCCAGCGGCGTAAAGTCAGGTTCCCATGAACAGAGAGAGAGAAAACATAGGTATTCTTTTTAGGAAAAGTGCCGTGGTTTATATCTCTAGATATGTGAAAATTCTATAGCAATTAAGCAAGGCCTCAACTGTAAGGTCAGTCATCGAGAGAGACAATTACTATCTAACAATTACAGTAAACGCCAACTTTATCTGCGGATGACGACGTGTCACGCGATGTAACGCGCGCGGCACGTAAACGCGTGTTGTCACGTAATTTGTAGTAGACGCGCTCAATTGAGTAAAACACTGATTTACGTGATATTGAGGAAGAAATAGACAACAGATAAGCTCCGCGATAGGATAGATCCTATCACGGATCTTATCTGTTGCCAATTTCTGGGCATGATTCTGACAAGGGTAACTCAAACAGCAAATATGGCCAGTTATATAGCAGAATTGGTAGAGTGACTAGACATTCACTCTACGTGTCTCTAATGGAGGCTCTTTAATAATTTCATATTAGTTAGAGAGTCTCATATCAGTTATCAAGCCACTATCATCGTTCCCACAGTCTATCCATAATTTTTTTAGTAAACATACTGAATTTCACTTGAAAACAGCTATGAATACGTAAACAATTTGAACTTAATGAATAAAGATTGGCCAACTCAGTACATGCCAGCGTTAACGATGAGTAAGAAATTGAATCATCATTATTTATTGGAATTTAATTCATAAGTAAGAGAACTTGTTTTTTAGGGTTCCGTATCCAAAGGGTCAAACAGGACGATATTACTGAGACTTCGCTGTCCGTCCGCCCGTCCCACAGTGGAACGAATGTATGGGAGCGGTTGGACGTAGACATGTCCGAAAAATAAGAGTAAAATTATGACAAACTAATGATGCCATCTTATTCGATTACTTAATGCCTTCATAAATTGTGGTGATGAATTTCTTCATAACTCCCATATTTCGGGAGTAATTTGAGAAAATGTGAAATTTTACTATGAAAATGAGTGTATCGAGCTCTCTCCCTCCTGATTCCGGGCTTGTTTCAAGTAGCGGTCTCTAATATCATAATGCTATTACTAAGAGCTATATTTAATACTAAGACACATAGTGCGCCAAATGTGCACTTTCTGGGATAAAAGGAAATGAAAATTTAAAAAAAAAAAACGTTTTTTCCCCATTTGTATTTACTTTAAACCGCAGACAGACTTATTAAGAGGTCTATAAATATATTATATATATACAGAAATATATATTAACAAAAATATTCACAAGAACTGATGAGAGTATGACTTTTAAGTAAGTTGATAATAAATTACCTAGTTTCATTAAAAGTACAATAAATAATTAAGATGTAAGCTCTAATTTACTAAGTTACACATTTTAAAACAATAACATCATTTAATTATCTTCGTCATCATCATCATCATCAATTAATTCAAATTCAGAATCGATGTCCGCTAAATCATTTATGTTAACAAATTCGATATCACTTTTCTCAGAATCCGTAAGCTCATAAAATTCCTTAAAAGAAGATTTTTTTACAAACTTATTTCCTTTTGGACGGATACTTGTAACAAGTGGATCAGAAGACAGTAAAAGATTGTGCATAATATCTTCATTGCATGAGATACTGCTATGCTTTCGAGAATGCCCCTCTCTATATTTTCTAAAATCTTTATTTCTAGCCTCAGATGCCTCTTCGGATAGAAAACCAATGGGCACAATTGACATGTTCTGAACTATGTCTGGCCCATGCATTAAAATTTTATGAAGTGAAGAAGGCATATAATACCATGGGTATAACTCCACGTAAAGCTTAGCAGTATCAAAGCAGAACTCTCGGAATTTAGTTACGTTGATCTTCTCTCCTGATGAAATACACTGCAAGATCACACAGATTTTTCTTAAAAGCATAGCATCTATTCCGGTCAGTTCAGCAGATTTAGTGTAGTTTTCAAAAAATCTCCTTGCCGAGTTGCCATTGTTGGTGGATCCACTGCCTTGTTTCACAACATCGAGAAGTAAGCCCGTTTCTCTTCTTACAGCCTCTTGAACTCTTTTCTTCCTGTCATCAACTTGCCTTTTTGCTATATCACCCCTTACTTGCCATGATTTTATGTCTAATTTGTAGGAAATGTGTAATAAGCATTCCATTGAGCGAATCCAAGCGTGAAGGGTGCTTAAGCTATATTTATACATGTCCTCGTTTGCGTGTTTATCTTTGATTAACTCTAAATTATTCATTTCTTTAGGACAAGCCTTGCATATGTCACACACTGAAGCTGCTGTATTGGATATAATGGAATGAATTTTACCATCAATCATTGTCAACAGCAGTTGGTGTTTGACACTAATTCCATCAGTGATGGTGGATGGAGTTAAGGCTTCAATCTCTGCTTCGATTTCAGCCATCTCTCTCTGCACATTTTCTTTGGTTTCCTTTATAAACTTAAACAATATTGGCCGGCAAAATGAAGTGGAAGATGGTCGCTCGTTTTCCCAAATTGTTACACCTTTTGAGACGAGCCGCAGTGGTACAAGACTAATCATAAAATTACTAGCAAGATCGATTTGCTCATCTTCACTCGTCCTTTGATGATAAATGCTTTGGCTAGATGATCCGTCAAAACCCCATTTGCTGGTCAATACGAGCTGTTGATTGGGATCAACAGGGGTTTCTAACGACCTAATAAGTCTTCTTGAGGTTAAATCCATCAAGGCTTGTAATTTGATTTTTGCAGAGCTCTCTGTAACTGTGAGATCTTCTTTGGCCGGATAGCACTTAATTTTTTCTTTAACCAACATGTAGTAACTCGGGTATTGAAGAGCTCCTTCTTGAGTGTTGAAATCCCGAAGAGTGTTATAGCGCCATTTCGATAAGTTCATCGATACATAAAGAGCCAATGCCTTCAAAGGGGATATTTCCCGTACCTGAATTGATTTACCTTCAATGAAGGCTTTGATTTTTGAGGCCTCTTCTGGATTCTCCGTCAAGTATTTCATAACATAAGCTGTATCGCTTTGTCCTGCCTTTTGAAGCGCCCTTTCGGCCGAAAACATAATTTCAGCGCTGCTACTGCTGCATGAAAGACTATCTTCAGTGCGTCTTCTTTTTTGCCGGTTACTAAGGTCCTCAAAAGATTTACGAGGACTAGGATGTGTACAAGTTGAAGCATTAGATTTAGCAGGAGAAATTATGGGCTCGATGACGTCACTTATATTTTCTGTAGAAGGTTCCATATTTTCATTCTGTAATTCCGGCCATTGAATTGCAGCCTGTAGCCAAATCTCATGTTTCTTCCGAAACTTATCTGTGCTTCTTCCAGACTGTGTCCATTTTGCATAAATGCGGTAGCAAAATCGACGACACCAGTCTTTTAAACTTGTTTCAGCACTTTCACATAACTGAACACAACTGTTATCTTTTAAAACACTGAACAAATAGTTAAAGTCGCGTAAATCTTTATGTGCGCGTGCGCATAAAGCAACGTGAATATCAAGATTTGTATTAAAATTTGGAAAATACATTGCGAGATTAGCTTGGATACAACGAGGTGTAAATCAACACTGATTTTAAAGTTACTAATAGTGACCTATTTATATAAAATCCAGGTATCCCAGGTATCCTTTGTTAAATATTGCAAGGTAATTAGTTATTGTGATAATTAGTAAATGATGCATGCTAAATTAGTGTATTAAGAGCCATTTAGTAATTAAATAATAGCAATGTTCTTATCAGTAATCATTAGTGCATCAGTTTTATATGTAAACCTTAAGTCCCTAATTATATATCCTAATTAGCTTATATCTTCTCTAATTGGCTGCTCAGAAATGTTATTGTAATAAGGTAAACCTTTAGAAAAACGGTTTTAATCAACAAAATAAACAAAAAATAAAAAAATTGTGTTATAAAATAAACATCACTCTTTATCCCAGAAAGTGCACATTTGGCGCACTATGTGTCTTAGTATTAAATATAGCTCTTAGTATTAGCATTATGATATTAGAGACCGCTACTTGAAACAAGCCCGGAATCAGGAGGGAGAGAGCTCGATACACTCATTTTCATAGTAAAATTTCACATTTTCTCAAATTACTCCCGAAATATGGGAGTTATGAAGAAATTCATCACCACAAGTTATGAAGGCATTAAGTAATCGAATAAGATGGCATCATTAGTTTGGCATAATTTTACTCTTTTTTTTCGGACATGTCTACGTCCAACCGCTCCCATACATTCGTTCCACTGTGCGTCCGTCCGTCTGTTACCAGGCTGTATCTCATGAATCGTGATAGGTAGCCAGTTGAAATTTCTACAGATTAAGTATTTCTTTTGATGCTATAACAACAAATACTAAAAACAGAATAACCTAAATATTTATGGGGGCTCCTGTACAAAAAAGTGATTTTTTTGCTCGCTTTTATAAATAATGATACGTAACCCTTCGTGCGCGAGTCCGACTCGAACTTGGCCGGTTTTTTTAAAGGTGTGTTAAGACATAGTAAGCCACTTCAAACGTAGCTAACTACAAATGTATAAATTCTTCGACTAAGTAAAAGGCAGGTGGACAGTCTGAACGTTGAAGATGGAAAACGGGTGTTGAGTCGCTACTATAGAGGGGTCGAGATGGTCTTATTCACAGTGAACAAAGCACAACTTATAAGAATTCAGAAATAGGAGATCAAGACAATACTTAGGATCAAGCGAGTCACAATCTAATCATAAAGAATTTAGCTTCAGAATATTTCAGTCTCCAAACAGTTATTTGGTAACATTGGTACATATTTCTGTAAAAGAATCTTCATCTTTCATTAACATTCTCTCAACATGAGTCACAGCAATACTGCGTCGCGTCGGATTGGCTAACGGTTTTCCTCATTTACCCGAAGACATGCACGCATCTGAATGTAAACATCACCGTTTTGTGTGCATCGGTGTCTCCACGCACATTTTACCTAACGGGGTGACTAGCAGACAGGCAATGTGACACTAAGTGCGTTGGCCCTGATGGCTACTTCGGTGGACTAAATGCCTTCTTGCTGAGTAACTGAGCCTATTAAACTGGCATAGGTCTTGCGCCATTCTTAAACCAAATACCAAATGCATTAGTAATATCAATAACTAGCTATCCTGCGCAACTTCGTCTGCGTCACATTTTCCCCGTTTTCGTAACATTTTTCATTGCTGCTCTGCTCCTATTGGTCGCAGCGTGATGATAGATACCCTATAGCCTTCCTCGATAAATGGGCTATCTAACACTGAAAGAATTTATCAAATCAGACCAGTAGTTTCTGAGATTAGCGCGTTCAAGCAAACAAACAAACAAACTCTTCAACTTTATAATATCAAGTATAGAAAGAAGTATAGATATCACGTGAATAATAATTGTGTACCTAGTATCCACCCACCAGTTTCACCTTTGTCATTCAGAATCCTGATTTGACTGGTAGGTACTTGATTTGGTATACCATTTTGTAGTACACAAACATTAAATATTTCGAGGAAGATATTGTGTTAGAATATTTCGGCTACCTTCAACTGTTACCACCGTTATAATTGGAAGCATATCCGGCGCAAATACCTCAACTATCAAATCGGTAGTCAACCTTCGCCGAAATACTTAACCAACTACAAAAAGACGTGTTTTATGTAAGACTCAAAATGAAACGAGGAAGTTTGAAGTAACCGCGGGTATATAAAGTTAAGTCGGAACATAATGTCACTCAAGCATGCTCAGTAATGGCCGATGGTTCCGGGTTACCGTAGTAAAGTAAAACAAATCAATCATGTTTGCTACTAACATTGAACATGATTGATTTCGAATCAATCATCAGACTTTAAAACACGTTATGATACAAGGAATGAATTTTGTAAGATGCCACGGATAATGTAAACTGATGACCCAATGTTATGTAACGATATTAAAATTGATGCAGAAAATCTAGATTTAAAACATTCACTGATTAAAATATTGGAAATCAAGCCAACATGATAAATGAGATCAAATCCAAGTGATCTAGCTTTAGACGAGTTTTCTCAACAACATCAAACCCGAAGAGAAACTGAGATTTTCTAAGTGAAAACCATGGATTTACTCGAAGTGAATGATTGGTTTACTTAAGACTGAGTACCCACCTACCGTAGCGTTTTGCTAAGGATGCTTTCTTTGTTTCGAAATTGAGAAATTAGTAAAGTCATATCTTTTACTGTCTTCAAACATTTCTTTCAAGTTTACACTAAGTAAACAAAGCTTCATTAAGTTAATGACGCTAAGTTAGTTACCGAGAGTAGTCTAAGCAAGTAAAGTGACCGCAAGTCGATAACATCGAAAGTGGACTAGAAAGCAGGTAGCTAACTAACCGCTCACTCATTTATAAGTACTATGAGCTTGCTAAGTCTATAGGCGATCCCGCTATTTCGTCTGAGGATTTACTATAGTGACTATTAATATTGATCTGTTGTGTTGATCCCAACCCCTCACTCGTTTTCTTTCTAAGATAACTTTCTCAGATAGTAAAGGAGATAAAGGGTGAAGTGGTTTCTACGAGTAATATTACACAGTAGTTTTAGACATAAGTATACACGGTGTAAATCACCTCATCACGAAGCCGTCAACCAAGCATTCTGTACATGAAACTAAGTAACTTTACGTAAAAATTATTGCTGGGAAACGACTTTTTTTTGGGGGCTGTAAAATCATGTTTTGTGGTAGAACTCAATGTAACGCACTCAAAACATTGTGCTGATGGACGGATTGAATAGTACGGGGGTCGTGGAGGTGTTTAAAAATCTTACATTAAAAACTTGTATTTAAAAACACACTTGTCAAAAAGTTGGAACTTTGACCCCTAATATCTCCGTAACTAGAAGGTTCCCAGGTATGGTGTAGAACAAAAAAATGATCGCAATGACAGGGAGAACCAGTAACTTTCGGCTTCGTTAAGAGGTGTTTTACACCCTTTATAGTTTTAATTTCAACTCGATAACTCCACACGTTCCCGAGATAAAGGGTCTTGACATAAAGACAGATGGACAACAAAGTGATCCTTTAAGGGTTCAGTTTTTTTTCCTTTTGACGTACGGAACCCCAAAAAAAACGAAATCTTCAGACATCAAATCTTTTTCATTGAATTTCGGCATTAATCTCTGCAACATTTGTCCAAAGAAATGTCTCTTCAATTATGATGGCAGCGTCCAATTTATCTTACATATTTTATTTTATCTTCAGGGACATAAACGGCTTTCAGTATTTTCCGTCACTATAGTTAATCTACGCGTAGTTGGAAAGCGATGATAATTCTGTCACCGCTCTCCACGGAATAACTATCAACATTAACTGTGCAAGCTGTAATTAAAGTTTCTCCGGTACATGAGGTGGGTAGTTTTATAATAAAGCGGCTTTATGTAAGGTAATTAACGATGTCGTACCGGTCGTACCTATCTATATGCTATATGCTAAGTTGTCGTGCTCTTTAGAAAAGTAGAAATCTGAAACTTAAATTTATCGTTTTTGCGATAAAATACTTTGTTTGTGTTTGTCCTGAATGCAACTGCTATATTTCAAGATGGTAGCGTCTCTTTGTCTTGTGCAAATTTAGTAATCACCAATAGTTTTGCCAAATATTGTGATTAGGGCAACGGCAAACCGACTTCCTAATCACCATGCTACTACTTCTTCCGGCTAGTTTAGATGAACATCGGATCTAAGTAACGCCTAGGACTATACTAGATGCGTGATAAAAGTGGAGTACCCATTCTTGACTATTCTGCTTTTATCTTCTTTTGTTTGTTTTTTTTCTTCCATAGTTCTTTAGTATCTGTGGATTTTGGATATCGTATAACCCAGTACTAACTTGTTTGTGGAGGTTAGGTAGGCTCCATGTAAAATACTGGTATTCTGCTACATCCGGTTAAACTGGAAGCTGACCCCAACATATTTCGGAAAAGGCTAGGCAGATGATGAGTTCTTTTGTACTAGTCATCACTACATGACTACTAAGTCTAGACTACTAAGTCTCCCTCCATTCAAGCCATATCATCTTTCACAGTCCAACCATAGGCGTCCCGTACTCCTATTTTCAATAGTGGTTGTTCTTTCGCAATATGGAAAGGCCTACCAGCTCGATCAGACACGATGAACTGCTGACTTAATTGAATTACCACAATAACCATTAACTCGGTCATAAAGAAACTTAACATTCAGTTATAATTTTATCGTATGTTTTTGCTCGTCTATTAAGTCAGTTGCATTAAGTCAATAATGATCTCAATTTGCTATAACAGTTGTATTACACAATCTCTTACGTAGGTTTACGCAGTAACGGCTACACTCGCTCACCTCTGCTCTTTTGGTTTTATTTCGATAGTTTGCACCGCAGAGATGTTCCGACCACTTACAATAGTGCTCGAAAGTAGTGACTTGCAGTAATGGCTAGATATCTAGCTGATTACCTAGATTTAACGAGTGTGTGCGAAAAAATTTGGTGAAGATTTTTGAATTGGCAGTAATTTTAGAGTCTACGTGTGAAATTGGTTCATATTGCCTACTTACTAGGCTTGTTTTCGTCATCCTTTCTCTTGTCGTTGAAGATAATCCAGCGACTAATAGTTTGTTTAGTATTTTCTTTGCTATTGTTTCTTGAGGTTACATAAGTTGTTCTTTTTGAGACCCATACCAATATCGCTAGTAGCTTCAGTCTGCCCTTCAAAGTAATTTTAGTTATATTATTATTCCGTAATCACATTATAGTAAATTAAATATTAATCGCCTGCTTTCATCATCAGTTTTAATTTTCTCCGTCGAGAATTAATAACAGCCAAGCACATTCTTATATTTTTTTATAGCTAATTAGGCATTATCCTGACCTTTGCCAACATTATGTCAGCGTCAGGCGTTACACGCTCATTTGATAATGGTTGCGAAAGCGTTACACATGCGCCTAGATGGCTGGACAGTTTAATTGCTGCTGTTAATGCTGATGTTATTAGTAGTAGCTGTGGTTGCGTCACGCTTTAAGGATCGCTGTGGGAAACACGAGTTGGTTAGACGACTGATGTATGCGTCGATGTGTCGTGCAACAAATACCATATTTATCATTTGCAACCCGCGGGTTGGTTTGGCAGACGATAAATATAGTCTTTGTTTATAGCAGTAAATACATGTACAAGCATCTCATGGTACGTGGCCAGATTTTCAACAAAAGCCGCCATTTTGTTTTCTCAATAAACTTCTAAAAACACATTTAGAAATATCCCCCGTCTGTCTGACAGAGGTCCACTGTGTAGGGTAGGTTGTAAGTGTGTCTGCGACACTCTTCGCACTTCGATGTGGAAAAGAGATGTAGCTATCTCTTTCTTCGCTCCATTTCATTCCCACACTGAAACCCGATAATATGACCCTAGCGTAATTTAAATCTTATTTCTCAGCATACATCCATACTTAATATTATAAATGCGAATGTCACTCTGTTTGTTTGTATGTTTGTTTGTTACCTTTTCACGACCAAAGGGCTGATCGGATCTTAATGAAATTTCGCAAGAAGATAGATTTCAACCTGGGGAAGGACATAGGCTATATATCATTACGCTACAACCAATAAGAGCGGAGCAGCAATGAAAAATGTTGCGAAAACGGGGAAAATGTGTCGCAGACGAAGTTGCGCGGGACAGCTAGTATTATTATATTCGTTCCGCGTCAGATAATAAAACGTTACTTTTTTATGTAGGTATCTACTAAAATTATCCAATTTCCTCTTGCAAACTATGTATTGCTTGAAATGACTGGAAGTGACTATGCTAGGATATATGCTCGGATATGTGCGTCACGTCTGTACCTATCTGTATAAAACGTAAGATATCAGAATCTCCGCATTGGCACGCAGTCAAGTTGTAAAACTATCTCGAATATTGAACACTATTTTGCTGTTCTATAGTTTTGTTTCTCATGTGAACTCTGTGAGACCTGTCTTGTGATTGGTATGCTTGACCCTGCTCCAAGTGGGTCTTGCTAGTTTCAATTGAAGGAATATGTTGCAAAAACATGGATGCTCTAATACTGCGACTATTGCAAGGTCTTAAAATCTAAAAACAAACAAAAATCCAAGCTGACAAATAATACGAAAGCGTAATCAACACAATTAGACATCCAATATCATAACCACTCAGATCCAATTTCCCGCGTTTTCCCTTTACCAGTAACAGCTGAGAGCACAGAGTACATCTTAATCGTCATCGAAAGTCAAGAGGCACCGGCGCGGGGCGCATTCGGCCGCTTCACGCTCCGTCGAGTATGAACGCAGCCTTAGTTTCACACTGGCCTAATGAAGGGAAAATGAATGACAAGCATCTGCCAACTCGCACGTAACGGACAGACTACTGCGTAACGGAACCGGAACGCTTTTCTTCTTTAATTTCGATTATGTTGTTGCCACGCCTGGAGTTAATTGGATGATGTTGCAATGTTAGTAGCATTGGAAGTTGTGTACGGAATGGATTGTGTTTTTGCTGTTACGGGAAACTTTGTAAACGGTGTGATATTTGTTACCCTAGGGGTGAAAGTAACTTTCGTTCGGGCGCCAATAGTTCGAGGGACTGAATAAGTCTTTAACCCGAGGTAAACACTGTGCTTTTCATTACGAATACAAGGAAAGTAAAAATAAAAACATGAATTAGCTAAAGCAAAAATGAATAAATTTTATTTTACATAAATCAACAACTTTTCCCGCCTATTTTGTTTTCTTTTCTGTGGCCAGCCATAGGAAAAAAAAAAACAAAATTCATCCATTATTCAGCCATTATTTTTCATTTTCATCATTGAAAAAATGGTAAATATTTTGCCCAAATCTATGTTATTTTAAAGTATTTAAAGAAATTATTTAAACTAAATTATAATAAAGTTATTAAAAAAAATATTGCTTTTCATTACGAATAGTACAAGGAAAGTAAATATAAAAACATGAATTAGCTAAAGAAAAAATGAGTAAAACCGTTTGCCGCTTTCCCGCCTGTATTGTTTTTTTTTTTCATTCATCATTCACACATTCATCACATTTTCATCATTGAAAAAATGGTAAATATTTTGCCCAAATCAATGTTGTTTAAAAAAAAACTGTTGAAACTAAATTATAATAAAGTGTTTTAAAAATATCTAGCCTTTAATCAATACTTAACTTAAGAAATACTTCAGGGGAATAAGTCAAAGAAAGTAAAATTGTAAGAAATTAAAAACGATTATTACTTCTTAGGGTCATAAATCCTCGCTAGCTGATCCGCGCATCTTTGTCTGCGTCACATTTTCCCCGTTTTTGCTTCGATCAATAAATAGTTCTATTGATCGTAATTCATTAATGCTCCGCTCCCATTGGTGTAGCGTGATGTTATATAGCCTATAGACTTCCTCGATAAATGGGCTATCCAACACTAAAATATAAAAATACTAGCTGTCCCGCGCAACTTCGTCTGCGTAAAATTTTCCCCGTTTTCGCAACATTTTTCATTGCTGCTCCGCTCCTATTGGTCGTAGCGTGATGATATATAGCCTATGTCCTTCCCCAGGTTAAAATCTATCTTCTTGCCAAATTTCATTAAGATCCGATCAGCCGTTTAGTCGTGAAAAGGTAACAAACAAAGAAACAAACATACAAACAAACAGAGTGACATTCGCATTTATAATATTAGTATGGAGTGTGGATTTTTACAATTCGAAAAAATATTTTAGTGACAAATAAACAAACTATTCAGCTTTGTAATATTATTAATTTATTATAGATAGACATGAATGACCCTTGCAGTAAGGCAAAGTTTGTATCTACCTATGTATTAATTCCTTACCTACACATTCGGAATTCACTAAAACAATACAAGTAGACCAACTTTCTAGTCTTACGCAGCAAATGTATGGAAAACTAAGTACCTAACTTGAATTTCCACGCCTTTGCATATCTTGATGTACTTACATGCATTTATGTACCTACCCACTTGTACATAACAACGGTTTACATACGCAAGTGAAACTATCATTGCTTATGGAGGCCATGGATGGCTGTCATTACACCTTCAATAACATGTTCGAAAACTTCGCTAAGTGTGACAAATGATAATGATTTTCAGAATATGATCCTTGCCTTGGACGATGGTTAATGCTTCCTTAATCAGCGTAGGGAAGAGGACGACTTTATCTCAGCGGTGGGAAAACTGTAAGCTTTTCCCACTACTGTGACAAAGGCCTTCTCTCTGGGAGGAAGGGAGCCAGCGTGGACTGGTGGATGTCACAGTGTCTTCGAATTTACGGTTGTAGGAATGCGACCTTGGTGATTGTACATCACAAAAATCATTTTTTTTCCCAGCAATATTTATTTTGTCGTGTTGTTTAATTTGATGTAAGTACACAATGGTTGGTTGGTGTTTTCGTGAAATTTTAGTGATATACTAAGGCTGTAAACATAGAAATCTTTAACGTACAAACAGAAGTTGTTACCCTGAATTAAATGTCTCCTTCACCTTCGTACTTTTACGTTTACCAGTACCTAACAAATCTTACCACATTAGCCACACAACCACCCAAAGAATCCAATTTCAACCAGCCAATTAGTTCTCAAATTCTTCAGGCGCCTCTCATTGCAGCATGGGAAGTAGCGGCACTTGCCTGCCTTGAACAATACAATACAAATAATGTACCCAATACAATACAAGACAATGTAAGGTACTCTCCGTCTGTTGTTCCCACCGTTACCGGTCGGTTTCCGTTGCAATTCGATCCGCTTACTTTACGGCTCTCGTTACAATCACACCTGTTGTGAAGAAAACAACTAATTCTGCTTTGTGTTCATGAGAAACAAGTGAATTTTGATCTTCTTTGCTCACATCAGCACCAACAGTATAGGAATGCGAAAGTAAATCTGTCTGTGTTACCTTTTCACATGGCCTGACCAGACCATGGCCTGGCTTTGGACATAGGATACTTTTTATCCCGGTTTTATGTTCCCGTGGGATAATTTACGACCTCTACGGCCTCGTCTCTGTGAGAGTGGGTTAGCTGTAATCTAACAAGCAAGCCCAGCGCAGGCAGCCAAAGTCGCGTGTCCTCATTAGATTTTACCACAGTGATCAACACTTACTTGCACGGACGAAGACGTTTCCTAAATTTAGTGCATCACATAATTTAGGATTAGGAAACCACTTAGTTGTAAGTGTGTTTTCGCAACGGTCGCTGTTTGGCCGTATTGTAGTCAGTTATGTAGTGGTTATGACTAATATCACAAAACTTCGATCTTTGCAAAAGTCTTTCAAATTATTGGCAAGACATTGTAAAGCAGCAAATAGCCAAAGAACCTTTTCTTAACTTACCTCCTTGGTCGACAGAGAATTCTTTCCTAATAGTCTTTAAACACGTATCTCGGCGCAAAATTTATACTTTTGATGATAATTTCAATCTTTGCAAAGTGTTTCAAGTGTCTGGCAGGGCCATGGGCAACATTAGCTAATTGTCAAAGAACTAACCTTTTCTCACCTTCAATTTCTCCTTGTGCCTACTAAGTCCACTGAAGATTATTTTCCTATAGATATAGGTTGGCTTCTTGGCGTTTAATAATAAATGTTTTATTCTTCTGTTTCCAGCGTTGAGCATGGTGGCCGGAGTGGCTGTGTACCCAGCAGGATGGAGCGAGACCGCCGTGCAAGAGACCTGCGGACCCACTGCAGACCAGTACAACATAGGTAAGGCACTTATTATTACACTACAACTAGATAAGCTTTAGTTGCCAGTCAGAACAGATCCACACAGCTCAAAATCCAGGAGAGCACGCGAAATTCAATTTTTTAGCTTTGCAAAACTGTTTGAATACCTAGGGGTAACTTCCTAAAACAGTACGACAAATTAAGGAGTTACATATTGCTCGTATTTAGTTTTAACTACACAAATTTCTATCTGCTTCTAACAATACCCAAATTGGTTCAAACTAAATAGTCTATTTAGTTTCTAATACGATTATACATATATAAGTACCTAGTTGCATTTCAAAACAATGTAATCTTACAAAACGTTTGGAAAAACCTTGAGTTTGAAACATTGTTTCATTACGTTCTCACTACAGATTTTCATCAAATCTTAAGTGTTTCGAATTGCAATGCATGAATTTCTTAATAATGGTCTCAAATGCCACTTCATCTTTTCTATATTGACTCGAAATATCTTGATATCTATGTGTAAATTCGTCTTTACTGAATTAAATAGACACGTAGGCTCGGCCTAGTTACATAAGCATTGCAATATATGTGTATGTATATATCATCGCTATTTTATATATTGGAACGATTCTATAAAGTCAGATGATGTGATAGTTACCGACCTTCATTTGTTGTCCTATCAAATTGAATTTAACTGTACCACATTATACAAGGTGCTGCTTTGCATCCTCGTCAAAATTCAGGAAGTCGTCGCAAAGACATAAATAATCAATTTTATTTTTATTTTATATATTACCTAGTTAATTATTAATAGACGCAGCATTATTGTTGTTGTTTAAATTTGTCAGTATTGCAAAATAACCCCCTTAACGTGGTTTAGGGAATACGAAATTATGGAATAAATGTTTGAGATTGTTTGTATGTGTGAAACCGCGGTTATAAGGAGAAGATCAGACGGGCTACAAAACACGGGAGGTTCACACTAACCGATTTCCGTAAATAAGAGAAAATAAACTACCTTTCCATTTGATAAATAATTGATTCGGGTCGAGAATTATTAGCATAGTTACCTCCTTGAATTTGACGAGGATGCAAAACAACAGCCTGTAGAACGGTTGAATGGGATCTATAAAATGTTCTCCATTATTGATAGCTTAGTCAACCTTGATTCTTTTAATTAAATATCAATTTAATGGTTTTGCCCTTTTGACGCCTAAGTATTTATTAATATTCTTGGTGATCTAGATAAAAATGTGTTATAAAGCTATCGTTACATCTAAATGCCACAGATCATTATTGATTTATATCAATTCCCACACAAAAGCAGGTGTGTGTTATATTTTTAAGACACTTGTAACATCACTTGTGTATAATAAAGTACCTGCTTATGTTTTACCTGGATAATAAACAGTTTTATATCCTTCTTAAATACTATTGTTGCATGAGCTTCCGCAATGTTGGCTAGGAACCTGAACATGTACTGTACCTACAAATGGCACAGGCCAACGTAGAAATATTTTCTTGTGTTACATGCACCACAGCAGCTAATGCAGAAAAGCAAATGCAGGAAGTTGAGACTAGGGATGATTTAGTCCAACGCATTGATGCAGCTTTCGTGACTATCAAAGCAGAAATACGTTTACGCACCACTACAGTCGAGATAAGACGAAGACGCCGCCATTGCATTCGCAACAGTGGCGTACAACTCGAACAAGATTTGTGATTTCTGAATTAATGTTTTTTTTTTAGTTTCAAATTCTTAAAAAGTTGGTACCCTGTTTAAGAAAGAGATAGGACACTACGCACTAGTGACATAACAGTATCTGTCTACTTACTTGAGGCATGTTATTTATGCTAAAACTACTGTTCATAATGTAATGTCGAATATCAGGCTAGTGTCTCGAATACACATTTAGTTAAAAATGAAAGGTATTAAACGTTTTTTTTTGGGCATATTGCATACCGTTGGAAAGGGCACAGACTAGAGAACTTTTTAAAGGTAAGTATTCGAAGATCCCGATCGCTTTTAGTTTTTTTTTATAGCCATTTAAAGTTGAGTTTTAAGTTTATTTTTCTTTTACAAAAACTTTACCAGCTATTAAACAAGAAAGTAATTGTTACTAGCAAGTAATTTTGAATTTCATAGAATCATACAACAGTACACATCAAAATTAAATCGAAATTTTAAGTCTAAACATTTTTTTTTTATTTGACCTAAAATGCTGAATTTTGGATTTTTTCAAAATTTCAATTAAAAGTTGTTATAAAAAAACCAGTGTGGCAAGGAATGAGTGAGGGCGTGAAGAGCTAGCAAATTACCTCTCCTTTCGGCCTATTTGATTTGGCAAACGATGCACCAAACACCCTATATATTTTCCTATTTCTGGGACAGGCGTCTTCTATACAAGGTGTTGTTTTGCATCCTCGTCAAATTCAAGGAGGTAAGTATGCTAATGATTCTCGTCCCGAATCAATAATAAAAAGGGTAGGTAATTTTTCTTTTTTTTTTCTTTTTTACGGAAATCGGTTAGTGTGAACCACCCTTGTTTTAAACGCGGCCCGTCTGGTTCTTGCCTTATAACCTCGTTTACACACATACAAACAATCTCAAACGTTTATTCGATAATTTTTAATTCCCTAAACCACGTTAAGGGGGTTATTCTGAAATACTGGCAAACATAAACAACCAAAAAATCAGTGTTTATTAAAATTAATTGATTATTTATGCCTTTTGTGACAACCTACTGAAGTTTGACGAGGATGCAAAACAATACCTTGTATAAGGGGTGTGGTCAGGGCATGACCATGTTGAAAATAACAAATCGTTTTTAACATCATAGCAATATATTTATTCAAATTAAATGTCATCTTTCTCATATTCAGATTACAAAAGTATAAAATCCAACAATATATCACTCGTATAATAATTAATCAATCATCAGTTCGTGTGCAGTAGTTGTTAAGTTATTTTTAAGGGGTTATTCTGAAATACTGACAAACTTAAACAACCAAAAAAATCAGCGTTTATTAATAATTAACTAGGTAGCGTAATTTTAATTGATTATTTATGTCTTTCGTGACCACATCCTGAAATTTGACGAGGTTGCAAAACAACACCTTGTATGAGAGGCCGTGGACTAGGCTAGGCTGCAAGATACAATCTACCTCACGGGCCCGGTTAGATATCACATGTCTTCGAATTTTTAGTTCAAAAACTTCCCCGTTTCCAATCAACATTTTTCTTCACCGTTAGACTATTTATACTCACTTCTCGTTCTTTCTCCTCCGCAGGTCGATGTCACATCCGCTGGGCGTACCTGTTGGCTGTGATAGGGTGCCTCGATGGCATCGTGCTGTCTGCGCTGGCGTTCATCCTGGCGACGAGGCATGTGAGGCTGCAGCCTGACAGCGGGTACCCGCCACCCTCGCTTTACAAAGGTACTGCGTTTTTGGGACTTGGAGTTTCCGAATAGATGTCTAATGGGACTGAAAGTTTACACAATCAATCTATATAATTCTCCCATTCTATCATCGGACGAGCAAAGATACGCGGTCACCGTTATATGGTTGAAGTTCCACGGACCCGAACAAAGCGGTATGCTTCCACATTTATTGTGCGAACCGCCAGACTGTGGAATTAACTGCTGGCTTCTCAGTTCCTGATCATTATAATCTGATCTCTTCAAAGTTCGAGTGAATCGGTTTCTTCTAGGCAAGCGTGCTCCACACTAGGCCGCAACGCTTCACATCAGGCGAGTTTCGGCCAAACGACTAAATAGTTTAAAAAAAAAAGTTCTAGAATGTTTTAAGCCCGGTGAAGGTTACGGGAACCGGCGAGATGCGGTAGGCACAGGATCGGTCGTTCGTTGTGGTGATGCTAGGGAGACTTCAGACTCGATGAGTCGACTTCTTTCGGCTGAATGATGATGATGAACTTATAGTATACTAGCTGTCCCGCGCAACTTCGTCTGCGTTAAATTTTCCCCGTTTTTGCAACATTTTTCATTGCTGCTCCGCTCCTATTGGTCGTAGAGTGATGATATATAGCCTATGTCCTTCCCCAGGTTGAAATCTATCTTCTTGCCAAATTTCATTAAGATCCGATCAGCCGTTTAGTCGTAAAAAGGTAACAAACAAACAAACAAACAGAGTGACTTTCGCATTTATAATATTAGTATGAATGTATGGAAGTATCCAGCATAAAAAAAAATTAAATCCTCGTTTAGTCTTATAGTCCTACTCTATTGTATCTGTAAAAGTCCATATTGATAGAGACCACCCTGGTGTAGTAGTGATAGCTGCAGCACATTTTAATTTCCTTGATAGTCACTTATCTCTTATTACCTTTAATGGCATAAAGTAATTGCTTACAAAAGCTATGCCACGTGCTGTAAGCAACATTATCTTTCAACCCAAACCAGTTCCACTAGATCTTAGCTAGAAGGATAACGTCTTCAAAAGCAGACACAAACAAAGCCAGTCACACAAACTCTAAACAAGAACACTACAATTACAATTGCGCAACAAACGCGATATTATCTGAGGTTCCAGCCTGATTGCCGCGAGCACGGTTCGACACGGTGTGACCGACAGTGTGTGTCTGTGTGTTACTGTGCTACTAGGGATGTGACTGCTGGAAAACCAGCAGCTGAGTTCTGTGTGCGTAATTGGTCTAGCAAGGAGGTTCTGCAACCCTCAGTTTTGATTAGGCTGTCTTGAGATGGAAACTGAGTAACTAATGAAAATAAGTTTCTTTACGAAAGTAGGATAAACGCTTTTTGTAATTTCCGTATGACAGTTTGCTGTGGAGTCATAAAATCATAACTACGGACTTGTTTATATGCATGTTTTCTATCGTAAACTATCCGCATAATAATGCATTAATAATGCGAAATTAACTCTCTTTATCGACTAAATGACCTAACCTGAAAACACATGACCTGTGTAACGACAAGGACATAGCATATTATGCCCTTTTTTAACCAGGTTGACGCTCTTATAGAATCATTTTCGACATGCATGCGAGCGAAGCCAAAAAGTAGTAAAAACTAGTTCACAGATAGTACACCGAGCAGTAGAGAGGTCCAGGAACCTCGAATACTTACCTAATTTAGGTTTTCAATTTGGAAAAGCAATAAATGCAGGCAAAACATTGACAGATCAGGGAAAGTAGAATAGGATACACATGTGACCGGCAGAATAGATACAAAATAAAAGAGAGATAGAATTGAAGCATTGAGCAGAAAATAAAACAAAGAAGCATTTCCTTGCCTATAACTACCCTTTCATAATGGTTGAATGTACTCTTGGTGAATGCCACAAGATAAATTATGTAACTAACTAAAAAGTTCAAAGAACAGCTCGTAGATCAAAACATTGCGTGCGCGCACATCAGCTCTAGTTGGCTCGCACGCACAATGAGAACGACAGTGAAAGTGCATGAATTTGGAGATATATATCATTAACATTGTAAACAATGGGAAAATCTACCTAGTACCGAAATTGTATGGGAATTGTAGCAGTGTGAAAGTGTTGCGTGTTTTTAGAGAAATTGTAATAATATGTAGACAGATACATGTCTTTGGTTATACTGTGTTTTGGGGAGCAGTTGAAACAAAGAAATGATGGATGGACTGTGAAAAATAATATGACTAGAATAAGTGTCTCATGAAGAAATAAGATGGCCACTAATAGAGAACTATGGAATAAAGGCTGCGCTGACTTCAATTATATTGGAACAGAGGTAGGAGAATGATGATGGGTTTATGGAATAGGAAGAAAATATGCAGGCAGGTACTATTGAATTTTGATCTCTCGGCTCCGGGCAGACAATTGAAAATCCAACAGTACAGTACGGTACGCTTTTATTTAGACAGTAAATTTCGGTGCGAGTGAAAACCAACACTAAGCATAGAAGATAAGATTAATTATAAATGCGGACTAGCGAGAGCAAGTATGGCATTATTTTGCTTCCAAAGTTCCAAACAATATGTAATGGAAATCATTCCACATGGCAGTTGGCAGTGTCCACAAATCGTCGCAGCCCTGAGACTATGTGTGTCGCATACGACGACAGAACCAATCTCATGAATATGCTATCACCTCCCGACACAGTTACCTCACGGGGACCGCGCGGCAAGTGAGTGACAGAATGTTCACTACACATGGCTGCGAAATAGACATTTACAAACTCGAATCTCTTTCGAGCACGCTTGTAATTTGCACAATAGTATGCACAAGAAGTGGCTAGCCATAGTGGTGAGTCATACGATATCCCTAGGGGATTGTAAAACTATACAACGAAAACACTAGGAAGTGGCGAAGGGCGGGCGTTTTGGGGACTTGGGTAGTCATACGATATGCCTAGGGTAAGACTGGTTGTCAGACTTTCGTTCTACTGAGTAATGCATGTTACTGTAACGACTGCCAAGAATAAATATATTTTGCGACATGGAACTAATTTTAGAGAAGCTGTACTTCCTTCCCTATGATATTGAATTGAGTGTTAGTGTTTTGAAGATTGAACCTTCTGTCAAATTCTTGTTTATGAAGCTTGTTACAGGACCTTGCGGATCTTATGGTGGGTAAATGTTATTGTGTCTTGAGTAGCAAGTATCAGTGAGTTGTTTGAACTTTGAAGTCAACGGTAGAATCTAGTGTGTGTAGTTACCTACTTACTTAATACTCGTAGTTGACAGCAGTTTTCAATAGGGGATCGGGCTGGGTAAAGAAAACGACATTCTATTTTGTCTTTCAGACAGGTCATACAAAAATATTAGACACGTATTTTTTGTTTTATCAAAAAATTACTTAGTTAAAACTCATTAAAGTTGGAGAGTGGGGGCTTACTACGTCACAAGTAGGTATAAAACTTACCTACATGTGACGTCATGCGCCATTTCAACTCAATATATCTCCGTAATTTTATGACCACGTGAAAAAAGAAAAAATATGTGTCCAATACTTTTCAATAAACTACCCGACGGACAAAGAAAAAAAAATTGGATTATCCCCTATTGTCCAGGGTTTCAAAATGACAATGTATGATGTTTAAAATGTCTACGTATACATAGGTAGGTAGTCAAAGATGCGTGGGTTTCAATACATGTAATGATTCTAAAAATACAAGTTTATACAAATTATAATAATCAATGAAAATAAACCTACAAAACAATTTGATACTTAATACGTATGTTTTGTTAATTTGCATTATTTCATGGCCAACGGGTTTACCTATAGATGTTTGGGTAAATTTTCCAGTTCGAAGACTTCATAGATGAATTTGATAACCAAACAATATAGCTATATTATACTTATATCTAAATACTAGCTGTCCCGCGCAACTTCGTCTGCGTCACATTTTCCCCGTTTTCGCAACATTTTTCATTGCTGCTCCGCTCCTATTGGTCGTAGCGTGATAATATATATAGCCTATGTCCTTCCCCAGGTTTGAATCTATCTTCTTGCCAAATTTCATTAAGATCCGATCAGCCGTTTAGTCGTGAAAAGGTAACAAACAAACATACAAACAAACAGAGTGACATTCGCATTTATAATATTAGTATGGAAGTATGGATAAACCAACTCGCTGCTGCCGACGACTTCGGTCGCGTGGAAATTTTGATGTGTTTTTTAGGGATAAAAACATTACTCTTGAATCATTTTATCTATCGATGAAAACCGCAATAAAATCCGTTGCGTAGTTAAATTTAAAGATCTAAGCGTACAGGCGGCGGGAAGTGACTTGGGATTATCTTACCTACAAAAACCTTACGTTTTATGGCATCCGTTTAAACGTCATGAGCTTTAAGTAAGCAATCATAAAACCTTTCAAACTCGTCGTGACCAACTCGTATTACCAAATACGGCAGACAAACACTTTCTTTTGTACCGTTTGCGTATCAATTTACACAATGTGGCTGTTTCCTTGCAGGTGAAGTGAACAACGGCTACGTGACCGACGCGACATCTGTCTCCGGATCGCGGAAGTCTCTCGCGCTACAACCCGTCCTGATCATGCACCCCCACGCTACAATGGACATGGACACCTACTCGCACTACTCCGGAAGAACAGCCCGATCGAAACATGGCATATACGCCAACACTATGCATAATTACCAACTGTAATCTTGTTATAATGTAAATCTACGCACTTTTGGTCTTAATACTTACCAAGGAGTACAGCTACTCGCCACTAGATGGCGTTGTTTTAAATTATTTCTGAAAATACAAATTTTAGATGTAATATTTTTTTAAGATAATTTTGTAGGAGTGTAAATATCCTTAATGGTTTTGTACTTAAATATATTTTTATAGAACGTATATTAATTAAGGTTTTCCGTCCGGTAATAATGAAGATAACTGCCTTATTTACCTTATTTGCCTTCAGTTTGCCTTGTGTTTAGGTAGATGCCGACTATTTAATTGTGCCTTAAAATATCATCGAATCGACCGACAACGACTTATTAATGTGCCTTGTAGAAAGCGTAATGTAATGTTGTTATTATTTTGATAATTAAATAAGTTTCTTATATGTTGTGTTGAACTTATTTAAACAAAACCTTCATCGGCACTTCTGCAGCTGTCTGTAGTCATCGACTGTACCACGGCGTCTTTACTGAATAAAATACAATCATAATTATCATGTAGGTCATCAAGAGCCACTAGCTGTAGGTAACATTACTTCAGCTTACCCAACGTAGTGCGCACCCTGGTAAATCACCCACACTACCGACCTAGCTTATGTTTGGTTTATGGCATGAGTTAAAGTAGCAAGATATATGTGCCAGAACATCAGTCATAAAGTTTTTTAAACATAAATAATGTACCTAAATGTAGGAATTTCTCTGTAATCTCAGTAGCAGTCACGGAGTCTTTGTTCCCGAAGATTTGTGCCCGGTTGATGGCAATAGGATCGCCACCTATTACTTGACATGATAACACAACATAACTGGCGAAATGTGGGTGTACTGTTAGGTACACCCACAGAAATATAATTATATCTAAAAGTACCGAACCCTTCGAGAATTTCAGGCGGACATTTTTCGTTATTTAAATTATACATCCATTGAGAAACGAAACAAAGAACAATAGTCAACTGCTTAGCCTTTTCGTAAATATAATAAGGGGTCGGGTCGGCACTCCAGTCCGCCCGAATGCAACTGAATAAGTAGATACCAGTATTTTACATGGAGCTCTCTCTGACCTCCACAACCCGTCAACCTTGGTGAGAATGGCCGACTTTTAGGTTCTTACTATCCGTAACGACTGCCAGTGATCCACAAGTGACATACGGGACCAACGTGTTTTGCAAGACATGGAGGATAAAGAAATAAAACTTCTTATTCTTCCATTTTCTAAAACTACACCAACTACTAAAACTAGTACCACGTATTCATCACATCATTATAGACCGCCCCGCGAAGAAAATTTTCACCGGTAATTAAACAAAAATTCTTTTCCTACAAAAGTGCAAGTGATAAAGCTTGAGGTCGTCATCGTCGGCAAACAGCAAACATTTAGCATCTTAGCCCTTTTTTAAAGTCGAAATATGCAGCATCGGTTTGTCCTCCACTGTCACCACATGCGCATTGTAGCCGAGTAAATTACTGGTAGTATTTCTGTCAGTGCTGCACGTCTGTGAGTTGCGAGCTAACTTGCTGGAAAACGCTCCTATGAATAGCCGATTCTAATACTTTAGCCTGCCTTAATACTGCCACCGGTCTGTAATGTATTCTTCAACTTTAGTAAGTACGCTCCCTTGTGACAATTTCTAAAATCTACGTGGGCGAGGCCGCGGGCATAAGCTAGTAGACAGTGAAACAACATATATCCTCAACAACTGTTCATTTATTGAGCCTCCACACGGTGCTATGCGTGAAGCCGTGGTTCTCCCTGCAGCTGTGCTCGGGCAGTTGGTACGTCGCTAGGAGTGTCATGGAATGCCGGCGCCGCGCTGTCAGCCCGTGACGACCTGGGTCGCCTATCAGCACCTGGAGCGAAATTGTAGCGATAATTAAAAATGATGTTTATTTTGCAAAAAAGGTTTTTACAAACACTTTAACACGTTTTTAGGTCGTACCTCAAAGGGAAAAAAACCGGAACCCTAATATTTTAAACTAGATGTGCCCGCGACTTCGTCCGTGTGGTTTTAGTTAAATAGAAGTAGCATATGTTACTCTTTATAAGCTATCTGCCAGTGAAAGTCCCGTCAAAATCGGTCCATCCGTTCCAGAGATTAGCCGGAACAAATAGACAGAGAGAAGAAATTTTTGTCTGTCTTGTTATTTTGCAATATGTACCGTATATGTATACATTCATAATGCATGTAGTAAAAAGTGGATATTTTTATATTACAAACAGACACTTCAATTCCATTTATTTGTATAGATGTATAAATTACAAACAGACACTTCTATTTTATTAATTTTATTATTGGTTATAGATGAGGCAGGTGTTGCGTACCTGATTAAGTGACTACTCTGAGAAGTAACAGCCGAAACAACCTCAGGGGTCACTGACTCTTTTTAAAGTCCAGACATTGGTCAATTCATACATATTCTTATGGTCTTTTGAAAAAAGAAGCATACAGATTTGAGTGGACCTGGCCACCCAGTGCAAGCATTTGTCAGTTCGCGTGTAGCTCAACTCATAATTCAAGGAGCTCCACGACGACACGACGAACAATAGTACCCAAGAAAAGACATTTAGGTAGCGAGTGAGTGTTTTAATATACAATTCAGTAGCTATACGATTACAATGCCATGTAAAGAACTTTTCGGATTATGAAGCGTTAAGGTGCACGCCTAATTAGGAATGATTAATTAACTTGTTCGGTACTTAACATTAGTATCTTGGTACCAAGTCTGCTTCCACATGGAGAGGGCAAAGTGATCCTTTTTGGTCCTAAAAAAGGAAAGAAAATGAAATGAAAACTCACCGTTTTTCCATCTGCGCTAAGCGTATGTAGCCATTCAAACAATAGATTAGCGAAGTCTTCATCGTAAAACATATCTCCAATCAGAATCGTATCAAATTCTGTACAGCGGTCACCAATCAAGTTCTTCGTACTAGTCTCAATCGTAACGTCATTCAGCTTGGCATTTATATTTGTAGCGGTAACTGCAACTGAGAATTTGAACGGTAATTTTGATCATCATATCAAGCGGGGATGTAGCTCAGTGGTAGAGCGTTCGCTTTGCATGTGAAAGGCCCCGGGTTCGATCCCCGGCATCTCCAAGCTTTTTTGGTTTTATTGTGGTCATTCTATTTATTAGGCGAAATTTTTCATAACTGACTATGTATTTGCTGCAGAGATAACTATTAAAATTAAATTATTACTAATTAAGTAAAGCAATAGGCTCACGACTTATCTTTAGTACTACTTTAGTTAGGTAGTCTCTAAATTGTAGTTTCTGATTAGATTACGTGTAATAGAGAAGTATGGAATAAGAAGATATGAACCGCCGCTAATCTCCAAATTTTAATTTAAGTTTAAAAATGTTTGACAAAAAAGACTTACAATCGTCAATGTCGTTTGCTACCACTCTCTTGGCTCTCATTTTCGCAGCAGCTATGCTCCCTGCTCCGCAGCCACAGCCCACGTCCAGGATTTTACGGTTTCTGACTAGTTTGTCATTATCTAGGATAAATCTGTAAAAGAAGGATAAACTTTTAGTTTTGAAAACGTGCTAAATTTCAAATATTAAAACAGCGCCATCTATTAAATTTGTACGTAACTACTTGCTGAACTAGATTACAAAAACTGCCACATGATGTTGGCACATTGCTGTATAATAAGCGCGGCCGACCACTAGATAGCGCTAAAACCTAATAAACAGCACTAGCTACAGCTGGCTACCTATCTACAACAAAACGATAGCGGTAAACAAAAGCACATGTGATTTAAAAGTTTCATTTCAAGGCATCAGCAGAATGCACATGTCCGTATTATCCGTTTGGGACTAATTGGGAGATGTAAAAGGCCGAGACACCTGCCGTCAATGAGAGGGGAGGGTCTTTGACTCTTTGCCCTGCTGTGGGTCAATACAGACAATATAGAAACCTAATATAGGTAACAACTTACACAATGAAATTGAAAAACACGATAAAATTGCTAATTACGACCAAACGGAAAACCCAACAAATAATTGCTTATTCGCTACGTTGCGTAACATTATGTACATTGACACAAAACAATGTTCGATTGTATTTATGAATGATTTGAATGAAACAGGTTTGCTAAGTCATTAGGTGTAAGTACCTACAATAGAATAGTATTTATAGGTATTATTTAAATACATTAGCCAAAACTCAGAAACAATGGGAGAGACTTTAGACACTATTTATGAGGCCATTGAAGCTAATATAGATTTAGCCCACAATATTATTAATCATTTATTATTAGCAGTTCACGGAATTATTTAGCAAGTTTGTGGCAATTATGAACTTCACAGTTCGAATCTAATGATGAACGCTTTTAAGTTCTGTGAAGCAGAGAACCGTATCAGAATTTGAGAATTATTGGAACAAAATACTAGACTGGCAGTTTTCGGGGTTCTTAGAAAATTCGATAATGATTTAGAAAAGTTTGACTACACACAAATACATTTTAGGAAGTTTTGAACAAGTTGACCACTTTATGTAAGTACATATTGGAAGTTTGGCAACTGTTTGTACTACTAGGTAGGTACGTTTTCCCGCCAAACCACAATGCATGATTTCAACCTCAGGGGTACGGTAAGGAATTATTTCTATGAACATTCCGATAATCCAGAGCAGGTCATACATTATATCGTAAGTGAAAACATTTCTTTTGTGTAGTTACTTCTGCACAAGTTATTTCAAGTTTCTTCAACAGCATTCCATAATAATTAATAAGTGATTACCCAACATTGCACTAATGATCTAGAATTTCAATTCTGAATAAGTGCCTGCTGGTCCCTTGTGTTAGCTACTTGTCTCTCAGAAATCCCAGCATCATCGTATCTGGAAACCCACTGTCTTTCTTCTCAAAAATATAGTGGTGATTGTCTATTTCAGCTGATTAAAGTTCAAAGAAAGTGTAGGCAGGCCATCAGCCGAATTTCTGGCGCATTTCCAAACCCGACCTTACATTGAGAACATTCGAAATTCTTAGAAACATATTACTGTTTTCTAGTGTTCACCTTCAGACTAATCCAGTTATACGAAGAATCCTCCTTGTAGGGGGCAAGTGACTGTCACCACCCCCATAGGGGAGGTTCTAGGAAAACAGATATTATACTGCGGCTGAGTTTTCTGAGAATTTAACGGAATGTTTGCGTTCCCGGGATTTATGTAATGGTTTCTGTAAAAGTGAATGCCACTGTCTACAAGTTGTTTTATTTCATCTTTACTTTGAGATTAGCTGACTAAAGATTATGATGCATCAGTGCCTAAAAAGTAAAGGTAATCCTTGCAAATAAGTAAAGCCTACTACTTATTATTGCAGCGTGTGAAGTTTGTAGCACCATAAGGTACCATACATACCAAGTGGTTATAATAATATTGCGCAACTTTCGATAATCGTAAGTATTCGTCGATATCGAAGAAGGTTGTGCAGACGGCCACTTACCTTCGTATTTAGGTCACCGCTTCGGAAACTCTTTGAAATCAATTGATTTTGCCATCAGCCAGGCACAAATTGATTTTTGCCTGGTTGATGGCAATGGGCTCGCCCTCTATTATTGTATATAGTGAGTGTACTATACACCACCACCACTGTTTATCCCTTCAGAGATTGACTTTGACGGCACGGTTAGCGCAGTGGTTGAGCGATCGACTGCTGCGTTGCGTGTCGCGGGTTCGATCCCCGCACGGAACAAATATTTGTATGGCCTACAGATAGTTGTTCCGGGTCTGGCCGTTTGTGTATGTGAGTTTAAATGTTTGTAAACGCACCCACGATACAGGAGAAATTCCTAGTGTGGGGCAACGTTTTCTAAAAAAGAAAGAAAAGAAAAGAAAGAAGATATCAGGTGTGATGATACTATTTAGGTCACCACTTGTAGTAAAACGTTCGATATCAAGTAACATAGCAACAACGACTCATCTCTATGTGACCCTTGTTGAAAGACCTTCCCCGGCCGTTCGCGGGTCTCGGTTGCGAACCCGCGACCTCTCGTCTGGCGCTGCAGGTCAAGGACGCGACCGCGCCTAAGGTCGCGATCTCAAGTGACTCACCGCCGGGGGTTGAATCATCTAGGTTGAACCCTCTATGAGCTGGCTCGTATTATGTCGGACCGGGAGTTTTGTATACGGTTTTCTGTTCCAGTAAATCAACATTCTCCAGCCCTTATCCCAATTTATTTGGGGTCGGCGCAGCATCTCTTCTTCTTCCATACTCCTCTATTACTCGTCATCTCATCAAACACCTCCTTTCTTGCCATATCATCCTTCACACAGTCCATCCATCGTTTATTTGGTTAAAAAAAAATAACGCAGTTCAAGTTAGTGCACGAGATTCGATGAAACGAAATAGGATAGTTAAACTGCGCAATATTTATCGGAGACGTAGAATTTCCCGGATATTTCGCCGATATTTAAGAACCAACTTACATAGTTTTTGGTGGATTAGGTAGTGATCACATTCACATCACGCACAAAGGTGATGCTCATTTATAGAAAGGCGAAAGTGTCGGTCAAAACGGTCCTCATAGGACTTGAACAATGTCTGGACTTTATTACAAGAGACAGTGACCTCTGAGTTTCGCCTCATCTAGTTTAAAAGTGTTGTTAAAAAGCTACTGGCAAAATAAACATCACTTATCATTTACGACGATTGTCAGCAGTAGCAAATGAATGTGTTAGTCCAACCACATTTAAACCTGCTCTAAGTCAGCGGTTTGTTGTGGCAACAGCACTAGTCACTACACTCGGTACACTCATAACGGTAGCGAAACGTGTGATGTAGTAGTACCTCATGAGTTCATGACTCAGTTACCCGTTGTTATACAATAGATTATAGAATAGATTATTTTAGCTCAAGCAGATAGGAAAGTAGAGAATGTTACTGTAATTGCTAGACTGTACGCCGTAGAGAGTTTTGAGGTGTGCTGCATAAGGGATACCACAACTGGAGTATATGTATGTTGTGTGTACCGTAACCCTAATGATAAGAATTTTGATATTTTTATGAAGAAAATGGAACTATTGCTTGAGTTTTTATTCAATAAGAAATGCATTATTGGCGGAGATTATAATGTTAACTTGCTATTGGAAAACAATAAACGTGCAGAGTTTTTGAGTCTGTTGGCATGTTACAATTTTAGATGTCTTTTTGATAGCCCCACTTTTATTCGTAACAACTCGTATTCCTGCTTAGACAATATCATAACAAACCTACACGAAGAACAGGTATTAAGAAATGAAATTGACCACAATGGTTTAGGAGACGGACATGGAGCACAATTGGGTGAATTCTTACTAGAAAATATGTTAGAAAATAAAAGTAATCAATATTTAATCATTAATAAAAGAATCTTTAATTGCAGAAATAGTATATCTTTTAAGGCCAGACTATTGAATCAAAATTGGAGTTTAATGGGAATTAATTCATTTTTGAGCAATTTTAATACTAGTTTTCGGAAAAGTTACAAAAAACGGGAAATAAAAATCAAATTGAAAAGGGGATCACAGTTAAAATGGGTAACTAAAGGAGTAAAAACGTCTAGTAAAATGAAAAGAGTTTTATGCACAAATACTGGTAATCATGTTCATGAAAGTGTACTCAATTATAAGAATAAATATATTCGCATATATAGAAGAGTCATAACCAAAGCCAAAAAAATTGCGGTCGCAGAGAAAATTGACAACTCTGAAAATATAAGTAAAGAAGTTTGGAATGTAATTAATAACCGCACAAACAGATTTAAAATGGTGCAACAAGAACCACTCTTACTAAAACTTAAGGATCAAATCATAGACTCGCCAACTGCCGTAGCTAACTTGTTAGCAAGACAGTTCAACCAAAATTGTGATCCAGCTGAAACTAAAACGGAAGAAGCTTTATTGCTTCTTCAACATAGTTGTGAAAGGGTTATAAATGATATGTCACTCACGCCTACTACACCCAAAGAAATAACACAAATAATTAAAACTATGACAAACAAGCACTCCAGTGGATATGATGAAATCCCTATTGCTATCCTTAAAGAACACATAAAAATATTGGCTGGGCCACTGTCTACATTTATTAACAACTGTCTAGAGCAGGGCATTTTTCCGGAACAATTAAAAATTGCAAAGGTTGTGCCAGTTTATAAAAAGGGTTCAAAAACGGACCCAAAAAATTACAGACCCATTTCGCTTCTACCCACACTTTCAAAAATTTTTGAAAAAACATTGAAATCTCGTCTATTGACTCATCTTCATATGAATAAAGTTCTTCATGATAGACAGTTCGGTTACCAGAAAGGAATTGGCACTGGAGATGCTATCTATAAACTTTTAGATGATGTTACTAGTAAAATAAACCATAAATTAAAGGTAGCAGGTATTTTTCTGGATTTATCTTCCGCATTTGATACGATAGATCACAATCTACTTATTGCCAAACTAAATTATTATGGTGTTAGAGGCAGAGCCCTTCAATTATTTACATCCTATTTAAGAAACAGAAAAATGTATGTAGAAACCAGCACCATAGAACAAAATGGACAACGGAAATCATACCAATCATCCATGATTAATATTACGACGGGTGTTCCACAGGGTTCCATATTAGGTCCAATTCTATTTATTATTTTCACAAACGATTTGATAAATTATATTAAAATAAAAATTCCAGACATTAATCTCGTAGTATTTGCTGATGACACTAACGCTGTAGCAGGAGCGAGAACTATTGATGAACTGACAGAAAAAGTCAATACTGCGTTGGCAGCATTTCATTTTTGGTTTAACACAAATAGATTAATAATCAATATTCAAAAAACGAACATCATGTTGTTTCGGACCACTGCAGGCAATAAGGATAATATGGATATAACCCTTAACAATGAAAAGATTGAATTAGTGACCGACGTCAAATTTCTAGGTATCCATTTAGACAATTTACTGAACTGGAAAAAAGAACTAGCACATATAGACTCCACTATATCATCTGCATGTTATGCGTTGAGGAAATTGAGAGACGAAATTAATACGGAACAGTTAAAGATGGTATATTATGCTCTTGTCGAATCCAGACTTCGATACAGTATACAGTTCTGGGGGAAAAGCTACGGTTATAATCCTCAAAGAGCCTTCATTCTCCAAAAAAGAGCAATACGTACTATTGTCAGAATTTCACAAAGAGAAAGCTGTCGATCTCATTTTAAGCGTTTAAATATTCTAACATTGCCCAGCTTATACATACTTGTTTTGTTAGTTAATTTTAAAAAATATGTTCATGAATTCGAGTCTGAGGAAGAAAGAATAGCCAGGGAAAACACTCGTAGGAAGGATTTTAAAAATAAAGTTGTACCTAATTTCAACATTGTCAAGCATAGCCCTCATTACCAAGCTGTACAAATATTTAATAGACTGCCAACGGACTTAAAAATATTGTTTTACACTAGCTCCTTTAAGTCTAAGCTAAAAGCATTTCTGTTGGGTAGAAATTTGTACTCAGTAGATGAACTGTGATTTATAATTCCATTTCCCTATTTTAAAAAAAATAAAATGCCATTTTATTATTTTGTTTTTGATCATGTATTTTTTTAATTGAATATTTTTGTTATGTTATGTTTTTAATTATTGCTGCATGTCTTATATTATTGCATGCCACTGTAGAAGTTATATTAATATGATTAATTATGATGTATGTAATGTATCAAACACAATTTATTGTTCTTGATAAATAAATAAATAAATATAGAGTATTTACTTAATACTTATAACCAGCTTATATTGTGTGTACCTACTACTAAACGGATGTAGGTCTTGTGATTCTGTGAAGAGTTGCAAGCCGCCCTTATTCCCAAACCTGAGACTATTAGTGCAGTTACTAACAAATTGCTGTCATCATCTGCCAAACCTTTTCCCAACTATATTGGGGTTGCCTTTAAGTCTTACCGGATGCAGATAACTAGATTTTCGTGTCCCTGTATTAAGCACAGGGTGAAAGTGACACCAACACGAAAACGGTTACCCCGTACTCAGTAAACCCTGTACGAGTACCTATATTGCTTTGAAACTGAGTTTGGGTAAATGCATGAGGATGATTATTCGTTGTATTAGCCGAAGGACGTCTGGCAGAGACCTCCACAAGCGTCGTTACTTCGAAAGAGTCGTTACCTCTCGCATAAAGCTGATAATGATTTAGGCTTGAATTATCTATCCAACCTCTATGTACAGTATTTGTAATGGTAACCAAGACAAGTGCCGTTTTCTGATATAATAGTCGCGAATCAGCTTATCTTATCTACTTAGTTACTCATCAATTTCGTAGTATTGTCCACGATGGCGCCACGCCGTTCACACATGGCCCGCAAGTGGCGCTGTTCTGGGAGCAACGACAATGATGATTTGAGGAAAATATGTAAGTGTTTATGACCCGTATCAGGCGATTAAAAGAGTTATTTATAAATATAGATAATTGTTGTTTTGAAGAATTGGATGTGTCATTATTTTAAAATAGATTTCACTAGCCTATGCGCGCGGCTTCGCACGCGTGGAGTTCGGTAATTGTCCAACTGGATTGTACTACCCGGATAAAAATTCCTATGTGTTAATCCAGGTTATAAACTACCTTTGTGCCAAATTACATCCAATTCCGTTCAATAGTTTTCTCGAGAAAGAGTAACAAACATACATTCTCATAAACTTTCGCATTTATAATATTAGTAGGAAGTAATATAATACAAACCAGCATGCCCGAGAGATATTTCTCGACGGCATATAGGAGGTGAAGTATAGTTTGTGACACACCTCCACAACCACACCCAGCTGCTATTTCAATGAGGTAGCCCCACTTATCGAGGTAGGCGTAACATCTTCCCATTTTAGTCCAGAGACGGTTCGAGGACTTACAAGGATATCATACTTGATACACTGCCGAAGCAAAACATTCATATAAGTATTTTCATTACTCATACTCTGAAAGTATAGGTCTGAAGTTGCCTGAGGAGCGGGTTGAAAGTAATACTTTTCTTCCCTAAGGAGAATCGCTTTCAACTGACAGATGCCAAATTATTAAAAAAAAACTAGTTCTATTTTCACATTTTTATTTAACCATGTTCTAACATGTTGTGTGTTGTAAAATTGAAATAACTTAAAGTTAAGTAATGATTAAAGAATCTATATTTTTTTAATAACTTTATTATAATTTAGTTTAAACAATTTCTTTAAAATAACATAGATTTGGGCAAAATATACACCATTTTTTCAATGATGAAAATGAAACTAATGGCTGAATAGCTGGCTGGCCACAGAAAAAAAAAACAATATATGGGCGAGAAAAGTTGTTGATTTATGTAAAATAAAATTTACAATTTTTTTCTTTAGCTAATTCATGTTTTTATTTTTATTTTCCTTGTATTCGTAATGAAAAGCACAGTGTTTACCTCGGGTTAAAGACTTATTTAGTCCCTCGAACTATTGGCGCCCGAACGAACGTCTCGGGACTGTTACTTTCACCCCTAGGGTAACAATGTACTATTACTGTGACGGCAATTTAAGTCTATCCCATAGAGGCGCCCACATTCAGAAAAGCCTTTTGTATCAAATGATAGCACTAAGCCTAGTGAATATCAGATTGTGGCCATTACTAGTATCGTTTTCAGTGCATTAGGAACTTTATAACATAACATCGCGCCTGTAATTCCCGAATAGTTAGGTAGAGGTGTGCCTACATCCACATTTCACTATATATATATATATTTTATGTACTACGTAGGTAATAGGGGGCGGGAGCCCACCAGACATCATAACACCCGTCTTGTCGGAAGATCCTCGCTTTTCTATGGGGTATCGAGAAACTTCCACTCGAGGAACACCCTGTTCCTCATACTCCTAAAGACCCGTGCCTCGGAAAGGCAAGTTAAGCCGTTGTTCCTGCGCCTGATTTCTCTCCTATCGTGTCGGGTTGCCGTCCCTGAGGACTATGAGAGTGAGGGAATAGAGAGTGCACCTGTGCCTGCACACACGCCTGCACTATCATATCTCCCGCGCCGATGGCTAATCTCCACTAAGAGTGGCCGCTGTGACCGAAAACGGTCAGGAGGACTATATATAAAAGGGGCGAGCATATTGGCATCTGAGAAAATCCTGGTGAAAAACCCAATTACACTTTTCCCGATCTGGGATTCGAAACCTGCTGGACCTTATTCTCAGATCAGGGGGGTTACTATGACGCTTAAAACATTATCGTTCCATTCCTATTCCAGACTGGAAAAGAGATGGAGCTAGACGACCTGTATAGCTCCGTCTCTTTTTCACTCTGGAATAAGAATGGAACAATAATGTTTTAAGACGTCATGGTACGCCACCAGAACACCAACGAGGCAGTAAGCCAAGGTAGAGGAAGTTTAACGTTTGTATTATTTCTTTTAAATGACAGGAAGACAAATGGTGTTCAATCCTACTAATATTATAAATGCGAAAGTTTGTGAGGATGGATGGATGGATGTTTGTTACTCTTTCACGCAAAAACTACTGAATGATTGGATGAAATTTGGCACACGGGTAGATTATAACCAGGATTAGCACATATGATACTTTTTATCCCGATAGTATGTTCCCGTGGGACAATTATCGAACTCCACGCAGGCGGCGCCGCGGGCATAAGCTAGTTAAAAATAAAATTGCAGCTTGAAAACACGTTATTCAGACATTGGTAAAGATAGGGCTAAATTGATTGTCCGTCTTGTCATCTTGTGCTTTATTATGCCGTTCAAAGTACGATAAATAAACAATTAAATGTCCAAAATTCAAGTCTTTTTCGAAATATTTACCTACTTACTTCAGGAAATTTAATTATTACTAGGTAATTCTTAGTACTAAGTATCTATATTAACGGGCACTATTCGCTATCGACTGCCATAATTTTTATCAATGAACTACAATATTCATAACAATACTATGACTCACCGCACTGCTATCCTGAAAAATTCTTCCGCGTGACTCATCGTGCTCTATCCTTGTCTTTTAACCTACAACAATATCGCTATCTCCCTCCATTCATATTGGGTATTCTGTTTTGTCTCGCTCTAACTTATAAAGTTGCCTATCTGTCTCGTTTCCACGCGCAATGCTGTTTAATTTCAATGGGCTTTCTTCCTTTCGGTCTTATCTATAGTCGGGCTTTTTAGAATGTTTTATACCTGGGGTATTGAACATTCTGGAATTTTGGTCCATCCTAAAAAAACTGTATGCTATATTGTGTCTTTGTTTGTGTTTTTGTATCTCGAAAAAGAAAAGAATTTACAAACTTGGTTGTTATGTAATAAATCGATTAAAAAGCAATATTTTCCTCATTTTGTAGCTATTGTGGGGTAACAGGTACCACAGTGTTTGCACGAAACATTGTATCCATTGTTTTGAGAGACACTTGGAAATTACTAAATAGACTAAGAACCCAAGTCGGCCGAAGCAAAGACAATCTCCACGGATGGCTCAGATCTCAATAAGCTTAAACAAATGAAGAAGTTGTCAATAAACGTTGGGTTAGCTTTGATGATTGTATCTACATTTGTTTAGCATTGCATCAGTGACCTCATTAATCAATACAATTGAAATGCTATTCAATATAGTTTTATGGGTGGCACCATAACCAAATGGCACGTGCTGTCTCTTTTGTCTATTGTTTCTAAAGTTGAATTGATAAGTTGAATTTGTGCCAAATTACTATCAGACTATAATGGACAGGGATCGAGAATAGATAGAGGTACCGTAACTACATAGAAGTATAAGTAACGTGTGGAATTATGGACAAAGTCTCCTACTATATTAACAGTTTTATTACAGTATAAAAAATCTAGGATTTTAGAAGCTTATACCTTACACGGAATATTATCATAGAGAGTTACCTATCAATTCCGTCCTCTAATAATCGGTGGTTGTATTTGATAAAAATATGGATTAGGTACTTTCTGTTACAGATTATTTTTTGGTTTAGGCCAGTTAAGGTTGTGTGTGCCTAACTCAGTACCACAGCGACTCAGTAGTAGATACCACAACATTTTAGTTCCAGTATTCATGGATAAAGAAAAAAAAAACTACTTTTTAATGGACTCACACAGGACAAAAGAGAAAAAGTAAACAAATTTAAAAATAAAATAAAGGTCTTTAATTACAACAAAAGCTGTTACAGCGGTTGAAACTTTAAAAGAAACGTAAAAAAAACACTTTAGGAAGCGATTCCTGGTACCACAAATGTAGACAGTGTCTGCACTATGAATAGACCAGAAAAACCCTTTGCATGAGTCACTGACTGACCTAAAATGTTGTTAAACTAATCTTTAAAACTATCGTAGTAACGTCGTAGTTAGCAGAACAAACATGTTCTTGAATGACAATTAGCAGTTTTGGTATCATATTTAAACCACATTTATAATTATCACTTTAAGACTCATTTTTCAACGCAGGTTGGAGATTCATTCATTGCATTCTTTACTAAGTATCGGTTCTGTCATCGACAACGTCAATACACATGACAAACAAAGTAAAGTGGGTGATATACGTGCGAACTTTAAGTACGCGGTTTTTAAGATCGCGAACTTACTCGGCTCGACGTCGGTGACACACGAGAAGCTGGCTCACACTGTGTTAACATGTCATCGACGGAAGAAGCTTTGTGATATTTAGGAATTGTATCTTATTACGTTTTAAACACTAATAAAAAAAGAAAAAAAAAAACGAAAAGTTTGGGTAAAAAACTATATTTTTGTCTTTGTATTCGTTGATTTTAATTTTCCAAAGACAAGGATTATTACGAAATCCTTCTATAAATTCTGTTAGTAGATCATGAGAATATGTACGGAAAACACTCATTTTAAAATTTCTACAACACAGATGATTAGCTAAACCAATTAACCAACAAAAAATACGCAATTACGGTAGATCTGCGTGAACTGACGAAAAAAAATGGCGGCTCGCGGCTTGCAGTGCTGCCACACGTACGAGCCGAGACGAGCTACGAGTAAGATTTCAAACCGGTTGGATCGCCGGCAAACTTGCTCGGCAATTTTAAAGTACGCGTGCTAAAGGTGACACACACGCGAAAAAGGTCGACGAGCCACAAGTCTGCGTACTTACTCGCACGTCTATCACCCACTTAAGAATAGATACGCTGACGCGTGATGCCACACTGAAGAAAAAAAAAAAATAGTAAGAATAGTTATTCAATTATGTGCTTTTGAGAATCCCTGGTTTTTCATGAGAGTCGGAAAAATCCTACTAATATACCGCGAAAGTTTGTAAGTATGGATGGATGTTTGTTACTCTTTCACGTAAAAAGTACTGAATAGATCTGGATGGAATTTGGCACAAGGATAGATAATAGTCTGGAATAGCACATAGGATACTTTTTATCCCGGTAGTGTGATCCCGCGAGAAAAGTTTTGAGTATGAATGTGGATGTTTTTAGGAGAAGAGGAAGACCAAAGAAACGATGGATGGACTGTGTGAAGAATGATATGGCAAGAAAGGAGGTGTCTCATGAGATGACAAGTAATAGAGAAGTATGGAAGAAGAGATATGCTGCGCCGACCCCAAATAAATTGGGATAAGGGCAAGAGAATGAGTGTGATCCCGCGGAACAATTACCGGAAAAACGCGGGTGAAGCCGTGGGCAGAAGCTAGTCATTAATGGTTTTCCAAATATTTTACTTGTGCATGAAAAAAACCGGCCAAGTGCGAGTAGGACTCGCACACGAAGGGTTCCGTACCATTATTTATAAAAACGAGCAAAAAAAACACTTTTTTGTATGGGAGTCCCCTTTTTTTTTTTTTTTGCGGATGGGAAATCATCAAATGACTTCTCCCGCTCTGGGCGGAGCGGGAGGGAGTGTCAAACTTGACTGACTAAAACCCACCCATGTTCCTTCTTAGCCCTTTGTGTTCCAGGGCCGCGGTATCTCTTTCGAACAACCCGCAGCCCTGGCAGGCATCGGCCCTTTCGGACCCCTTCCGGTTTGCTGACATCTCCTTGAGGCGCGCGTGGAACACGTACGCGCCGTCGACACGACCTGTCGTCATGAGACGGACGGACGGTGAGCTAGCCCATTACTCACCGTCCACAGGCTCGCGCCTTCGGTGGCCGGGGGCCACTGGTTGCCCCCCGACGCCCGGGAGTCTCCCGCGGCGGCTGGGACGTGAGGTTCTCTCCCTCTCACGTTCCGCCACCTCCTTCGCTAGCATGACTGCTTCGCAGAAGGAGGCGACGGCTGTATGGGAGTTCCCTTACATATTTATTTTATTGTGTTTTTAGCATTTGTTGTTATATCATAAACAGAAATACATAATTTGAAGAAATTTCAACTGGTTACCTATCACGGTTCATAAGATGTATCACGGTTCGTGAGATGGAATAGAATAGAAGAGAAGAGTGATAGGGTCCTGTTTGACTCTTTGGGTACGGAACCCTAAAAGGGTAATTTTATTGTGTATTACGATTTAAGTAATTCTAATTAGGCATACGGTCGTGATATCGATTTCCAGGAATTCCGGATTCGGAAAAGTGGGTATTAATTTTTCTATAATAGCAATTTTCAGCATGCAACCTCAAAATAGACTGTAATAAAAAAGTTCCGAGCTTGCAATTCAGCTTGTCTATGTGCTTACTCCTAATCTATCAAGTTGTTTTATTATTAATAAAACAACAAACATATCGACTTGTTTTACGGAGAAAGGCAGTTGACATAGAAATTAAAAATGATTCATCGCAATAGTACGAATGTGAAAAGTTGCCGTGACCAAAGTCCATAAGTCCATTTACATGAACAAACTACCTACTGTTTACCAATTAACTGTGGAATTCTGTGTAGCCTGACCTAACGTTACATTACGGCTGTATTCCAAGGAAGGGTTGGGTAGATGTGTAGGTATACCCAGTGCCGCCCGCTAATAAAGTTTTAACATAATAATTATAATATCACGCCAGTAATCCTCGAAGGGTTAGGCAGAGGTGTACCTGCTAGTACAACCATATTGCGGCAGTTATGTTTAAGTCCCATGTAATAGGGGCAAGCCATCAACCGGGTACAAAATCTGAGAAATTCCTGATCGAAAAACCCAATAACACTATGGCCCCCAGGACCTCATTCTCAGCATCCGCACTTGCGACCACTCGACCAACGAGCCAGTCCAGTTTTAAGTCCTATGTAATAAGGATCCATCCATCGCTGTCATTACCGAGCATATCCAGAAGCCAAACTTCAAAGAAATTCCTGATGGGAAACGCTACAACAATTTGACAGACCTTGCTAGTACTGGCTACTTACCATTAAAAAGTTTCCATCGAAAAACCCAATCACTCTTTGCTGTATCTACCTTGACTAGAGCAAAGCGGTTAATTATAGAAGCATGCCTAAGGGTCAACAATACGACAAGCCCATATGGGAAGCAGACTGTTCGTTCAGAAACCCTAGCAACATGAAGAGTAGGTTATAAGGTTAAGCCAAGCTTGTAAGGAAGTACCACCACTAGTTAATCATAATGTTTTTCCAAGTAGGTAAACTAAATAAATCCGGATCGTACGATCATACCATGTCATTTTATACTCCGTGACCTAAATTCGTTGGTATTCCCCAAATTATACAGCAGCTCTTCGCAGAATTCTCCCATGTTACAATATTCCCCTTTCGCAACCAACGGAACTGTTAACAAAGTCCCCGTAGAATTTACCCGTATTTTACTCAAAGCACATTAACAACCACTGGTGCTTGAGAAGTACGTATGCAATTAGTCATTCTTTGTAATTATCTTCTATAATAAATTATCTTCCCAGGCGTGTTTCGTTCCACATTTAGGTCCTGCAAGATTGGCTTTGTGGTTGTATGAAGATCATCATCGCCTCCCTTGTCCCAATATATTGGGGTTCCCAAATATATATTCTTCATCTTCTCAGACATCTGTTGGCCGGATTGTCTGATATGCTCATACACATCATACAACTTGTTACGTAAGTCATTTGTATAATCGGTTACACTGCGTGCAGCATCAGGAGGAGTTCCAGTGATTAAATCTGCAGGCAACCGTAATTTCCTCCCAAAGTTCGCGAAGGCTGGTGTTACTGTCGTAATTTCGAGGAATGCACTACGGTAGGACGGAAGAAACGGCTGTTTGTGCTTGTCCTAATCCCTTTGCCTGCTTTCCACAATTTTCGCCAGATAATTATCTCTCCAACGTTTGGTTGAAGCGTTCCACCATTCATTTCATTCATCATCATCATCAGATTGGGGGTGGTAAGAGGTGGTTCTGGTTTTGTGGGTACCCATTAATCGATAAGTCTCTTGAAATACTTACGATTCGAGATTCCGTCCTTGATCGCTGTGAATTTCTAGTCTTGGTTAGGAATGGCGAACACTTCTGGCCACTTTGTGAAGTAATCCATGAAAACTATGAAATACTTGTTCCCGCTTTCACTTTCTGGGAATGGTCCCGCAACGGGAACCGATCAAATTCCGAATGTTGTTTGTTCGTATTTCATTTTACCGAAAACTAAACTCTTGCTAAATGTGAAATAAGACATATTTTTAGATCATCGAAATACTTATTATGTGTCATATCATATGTATTATTTTAACGAACCTTATTTTGCCGATTTACAAAATTACTTTTTGCTCGGGATTCTTCTCTAGTATTCTTCGCTGCTTTCGAGATACAATTTAGTCCCTCGAATTAAATTCCCCTTTTTTTTCACTTGATAAATGTTAATGAGATGTAAGCTACTAAAAATATAACCTTTGAAGCTCTCCCAGTTCTTCGATAATATATCTAGAAGTACTTAAGCACGTCTTACAGGTTTTGAACAAGGCTGAGATAAGGATAACTTCGCACATTTCTTACTATAAACATTCCCTTCACTGCAGTTTATTCAACTGTGTGTAATTCCCCTCAGTATGCGCACGCGCATACATTGAGGCAAGGTAAATTCCCGCGTACAGCACTGTGTTGCCCACATAAATAAATGTTTATAGCTCTAGCTGGGGTTTTGCTCTTATCGCTTTTTCCTGCGCGATGAGAATGAGGACAGTAGATTATATTTGTTTTGAAAAATAGTGCGTATTATTAACAAAAAAATAACAGATAAGAAGTGTCCAGAGATGTTCGGGGGAAGACCAGATATATTGGAATTTCTTATTTTTTAATATTTCCACAATTTACATCATTTTTATTCATTGTCTCTCTAATAAAAGTAAATAAGTTGTTTACATAATTCCTCACTTTGGCCATCGGTTTTTCCATTTACGAGTCTTATTTAGTTTCCATAGCCGTCAAGGAAAAGTAACTTTCTAGTAAATGCTGAAGGTAGCCGTGTGCGTTCCCAATGAGATATCGTAATTGTTTGTTTATTTATTTGTAGACTATTAAATTATTCTGTAGACTATTAAATTATTATACGGGGTGGAAGCGACACCGACATATTCAGGACATCTTTCTGAGCCCCCTCTCCCCCCCGTCCGAAATGTTTGACGAAGACAACACGCCTATGGTGGAGCACGCTTGCCTAGACGAAACCAACTCACTCGAACAATTACTTAATAAACAACCCGTTTTTCAGCACCAAACATATAGAAATGAATGTATGAATGAATTTTATTTCAGAAACAAAAGATTCATAGAAAAGTAATTTTGACCATCAATAACGCTAATCATGATTTGTGTAATAAAAGCCGAAAAATGGAGACTTTCAGTCTATTTGTTAGCTGCGCTACAGTTTATACTTTTGCAGCTACCATCGTTTTACTTGTTGTACCTAGTCTTGTTTTTGTTCCGAAATAAACTTTTATTATTTATTTATTTTTATTATTTATTACCAGATTTGCCCAATCAACTGATTCAGCAGATCAGGTTATTGCTGCCAAATTTACTCCACAAGATGAATCACAGAAGAGGAACAAATAAATGTAAGTTCAAACATGAGTCATCCTCATCCTTACTGAGAACTAATAATCCTGTAACTGAAACGAGCCTCCCGTTGACCCCCCTCCGTCCTTCCCGATCTTCGATATACTTCGTCCTTGTGAGTTCAAGGGTAAGACTAGAGCGGGATAGAGCTATCGCCGAAAAGGACGGCTAATCATGAATCACCCAGGAGTTTACAGGAATAAAGTTACTGTGAGTCACACTTCTACGAACCGGGCTGTTTTAGTGTGAGCTATGTTTGTGTGGTGTGTGTGGCTCTTTGAGAGAAAGTTGGGCATAAAACATAGCGTATTTAGTGATAATTAATTTTGTTTCATCGGAAGTGCTAAGAGAAAATATCAGTTGACTTTATGTTGATAAGACGATAATTATAAGAAAATATATGTTAACGTTCATTGCCCGCATAGTATAGTTTTTAGCATTATAATAGTTGGCACAAACCAACAGACCTAAACTGAGAGGATCATCCACTCCAATGAAATAAAGCCATGTCAATAATTAAAAAATATATTTATAAAAAATTGATGCGACAGTCTGAACTTGCTGATAAATCTAATAACTTAACCTAACACCTTTAGCTCGTGGCTAAATAATAACAGCGACCCGGGTCGATCTTTAAGGTTAAGCCGTGCTTGCCGAGGTTGGTCCGTGGATGGGTGACCATAATTACATACCGAGTTTCCTCCGTGCCTCGGAAAGCACGTTAAGCCGTTTTTCCCGGCTGTCATTTGTAGATCTTTGACAGTCGTTTCGAGTGTCAGGAGCCGAAAGTCTGGCATCCAGTCTTACCAAGTGGTATGGTATTACCGAGTCACTAGGTTGTGGAGGTCAAATAGGCAGTCGCTTCATGTAAAATACTGGTACTCAGCTGCATCCGGTTAGACTGGTAGCCGATCCCAAGATAATTTGGGAAAAGGCTTGGCTGATGATGATGTATAAAAACGTAATCAAAAAGACCAAGTTTTATGTACAACTGTGTACAAGGGCAAGAAGATGAAGATTGATGGCAATACAACGACAAGTCCTAAATAGAACCTACTTACCTCGCCGTAGCCTGTCCTCCTGGCCAGTAGAAAGCCCAGAAAGGGTCCTTGAATGGCACCTGACCTTCCGTAGCCCTCCACAGCGGACAGTCAGGGGTGATCAGCCGCAGTGCCAGCTCCGGAGTCAGGTGACGCCGGGTGCTCACTGTATGCTTCAGTATTAGAGATGCCGCTTCTTTCAGCATCGTGTCTGGGGATAAAGGAACGTTTGTTAAGGCCAGGATAATACAGATCGTGCCTTGAGCATCATCATCTTTCTGCCATTGTCCTATGTTACTTGGGGTCGGTGTAACACGTTTTTTTTCATCCTTTCTTCTCTGTCATCCATCACGTTATTGAAGTGAAACTTCTTATGCGACTTCCAACAAGGTTGCGTAAAACATTTAACGCTACCATGGAGGGGGAATAGAAAGAGACAGAGCGAGAGTGAATGCGTGGCAATCGAAAGCATGCGTGTAGTATTACGAAGTTTCACTTCTTCCGCGCGGAGGGACTACACGCACTTCTTTTTCTTTCATATTATTCCTGATACAATACATCCATCGTTTCGTTGGTCCTCCTAATTGCGTCTTGAGCATAGATTTGTATTCACAAGCGCGACTGCTGAGCATGAGACCCTGGGTCCGATTCTCAGGTTGGGTAAAGTTTTATTGTGTTTTCCATTGGCATAGAATTTCTAAGAAGCAGGAGTTTGGATATGTACCCTTTTGAAGACAATTAGGCTCGCCGCTATTACATGACTGGCGAGTTGTGGTAGTAAGTAAACCTCTGCGTAACCCTTCGGGCATTACACGCGTGATGTTATGTTTTGATTGCTTGAATCCATCTTTAAACAAAGTTTTGTGATAAGGAAATGAGTGATAATAGTGGCACGGCTTTTTCTGCAACCAGTAATTTTTAAAATCAGTCTTGTGTTCTGGGTTTGTCCCCGGTGGACTGGAATAGTTGTGTCCACAAGACCAACGAGGCAGTCAACTGAAGAAACAACGTAGAAAACACTTAAGGTGCCATAATACGCCCACCGTCAGAGGCGGATTATCCGGCAAACTAGTCACGGCACAACGCAAACTAGTCCTAGGGGCGCCAGGTTATAGAGGAGCGCTCGAGCCTCTGAGCAATCTTACTAACTCTACAAACTTATAAATTTTCTTTGAACTAACGCGGGTTTCTAACCTGTCCAAGGTAGGGTGAAAAAAAATTTCGAGCTCGCTTCGCTTGCTCTTGCAGCTTATTTCCGCTTAGATCTTGATTTGTATACGTATATAGTCCTCGCTTAAGGGGCTACTTACTGCCAATGAGCTGTTTTCTTCGTCTAACTACTCTTCGATAAGTGAATATAAATGTCCAAAAAAATATATGTTACTCATTAGATCTTAAACTTTTATTTGTACATGCGAAATGACTCTATTTATAAAAATAGTGTGTGAAAAAAATAGAACCTTTTTTTGTTTGAAATTTCGTAACTACGTCTAAACGGCATGGAGTTTTAGTATTTTTCTTTCACAATAATATTTTAAAAGGTTTTTGTCACAAATTGTACAATTGGCGAGACAAGGCAAGTTCTTATTTAGCTACAATTAATTAATCACTGTATTCTAAATGAAATGAAATGAGCGGGTCCGTGCGCGGGCGACGGGCGGCAGTGTAGCTTGAACTGTCGGACGTGGAGGTTGTGCTGCTCGTTCTCTAAAATTGTATTTTGCCTGATTCGCGCAAGGACAATTTACCATTAGTACTAAGTTTGTTTGTTTTCGCGATTTGGACGCTTGTTTAGTCAGTAAGTAGGATAACTCGACGGCACGGTTGGCGCAGTGGTTGAGTGATTGACTGCTGCGCTGCGTGTCGCGGGTTCGATCCCCGCACGGATAAAATATTTGTATGACCTACAGGTAGTTGTTCCGGGTCTGGCTGTTTGTTGCAAATGTTTGTAAACGCACCCACGAAACTGGAGAGAATAAACTTTTTATTTTAGAAAAGTGTAAAAGTGTTGTTTTGTGTAGTGCTATCAAAATGCCGAAGAAAAGTAATATTAGGAAACAGAGAGCTCTAAAAGCTGCTAAAATGCATAAAGTCATATAACTACCTGTATATTCTAATTATTTACCTTTACTAAAAACATAAATAAACACAACATAGTTAGTAAATTTTTTATTATTATTTATAGTTTGTTTATATTACTAGAGGTTTAATTATTGTTGAATAAAAATACAGTGTGCTCTACATAGTTACCTGTCTAGGTAAAGGAGCTATTTCACGACCCTATTTATAAAAATTCTAACTAGGAACCTAAATAGTCAGCTAGTGATCATACTACACTACTAAATAGGATTGTAAATCGGATCCTAACTAGGACAGGCAGAGACTAGATTCGTAGATTTTCAACTTTATGCACTAGAGCATAAAGTTGAAAATCGAACTGTTTATTAAAGACGAACTGTTTCGGTCTTCGTCGTTGAGACAGTTTTTCTTTTTTGATTTTCAACTTTATGTAAAAGAACATAAAGTTCACAATCGCTCGTCGTAGAGTCTTACAGAGCGGTCGGAACCTTCTTACTTCCTAGTTAGGTCACTAAATCGGATGCAATCTGTTCTAACTGCGATTACACGTTCCTATTTCCTAGTTACGATTCTAAAAATAGGATCATGAAATAGCCCTTTTAGTAGAGATCTTGTTTGGCAAGAAAATCAGACTCAGAACCCCGAGTCTGACTCTGACTCCAAGTCTGTCTACGAGTCTGACTTCGAATCTGACAACGAGTCTGAATCCGAATCTTACTCTGACTACGAGTATGACTCTAACTCCGAGTCTGACTACGAGCCTGACTCTGAGTCTGACTCCGAATCAGAGTCTGACCACGAGTCTGAATCAAACTCCGAGTCTGACTCCGAGTCTGACTCTTACTCCGAGTCTGACTACGAATCTGACTGAATAAAACTACGTTGAATAATATTATCTCTCAATTAGTGAAGGCGGACCTCTAGTCTCGTCCTAGGAACCCATTTATAGGTAAGTACGTCAGGACAGCGCGAGCGCACCCAAACATACACGGTGTAAATCACCTCATCACGAAGCCGTCAACCAAGCATTCTGTACATGAAACTAAGTAACTTTACGCAAAAATTATTGCTGGGAAACGACTTTTTTTTGGGGGGTGTAAAATCATGTTTTGTGGTAGAACTCACTGTAACGCACTCAAAACATTGTGCTGATGGACGGATTGAATAGTACGGGGGTCGTGGAGGTGTTTAAAGTAAAAATCTTGCATTAAAAACTTGTATTTAAAAAAATACTTGTTAAAAAGTTGGAACTTTGACCCCTAATATCTCCGTAACTAGAAGGTTCCTAGGTATGGTGTAGAACAAAAAAATGATCGCAATGACAGGGAGAACCAGTGCCTTTCGGCTTCGTTAAGAGGTGTTTTACACCCTTTAGGTACAATACATCAAAATTGCAATAAAAAGATCCGCGCATGACCGAGCTGCGGAACGCGGCGTGGGCGGCTAGTTGCGATGAGCGCGGATCGCGCTCTGCGCACGTAAAAATGAAGCGGGGGTGCGCGGTTAGCGCGGGGAGAACGTCCAGATACTCAAGGCCGTTTCACTGCTACAGGGGCCTTAAGGCGCCCTCGATACTTAATCCGCCTCTGCCCCACGTGTACACTATTTCCTAATGTATGAACGGATGTCCCGACGCAAGAAACACACAGTAAGTATGTATTTGTATAATATCGAGTAATATCTTGATAAATGAAGCAGATAAATATAAGCAGCACAGATATCTAAGAGGAGACTTATATCTAGTGCGCACATTGCAATGAATTCATTGACTACGTTCTGTCTGTCGGTTCGTTGTCCTAAAGGACATTCACACTTTGCAATGTAAACGATACTCTATTTTGGGCGATTTTGGTGGAAATTTTAAAATCACGAGTTCAATTATTTCTGTTCTAAAAATACTTATTTGGTTTATAGAATTCTAGGTTTGGAAGCAAATTCTTGCGCAAGATTGCATCGAAATGATTAAAGTAAGCAAAAGAAATGGTGTTTTTAGGTCATATTCACATAGCTGCATGCCTCTTTGCCGTACCTACTAGGAATGTCGGTCAAGAACGATGTAAAATTTATAAGATAGATTGGAACATTTTTCATCGTACCTACTACACTTGCGAAAGATTCTAAGGTTTTTAATAATTTTCAATTGCTTTTGTTTAGTATGGACATAATGTGATGAGGAGGGATGGAACACATGTGACTAAAAGAGTGATCAATATAAATGTTGATGGATGGAGAGGAAGACCAAAGAAAAGATGGATAGAATGTGTGAGAAATGATATGAAGGAAAAAGAACGAAGAGAAATTGACGAATGCTGTCATTCGTCACGTTATCATTTGCTCCTGTACTGGTGTGAATGGAATCGAAGAAAAAAACGTGTTCCAAATAACAATGGACAAGGTCAGGAAGATGATGTTGTTACTAATTTAATTAATTTATGCATATTATCTAAGTAATCACTTTGTTCTAAGAGATTTAGTTCAAACTGTCCATGCACATTATCAATCAATTACAAGTAAACAAGCAATTTCCATTGATAATTATCGTATAAACCCAAGCAATTCCTTTAAAACCCTTGTAGGAAAAGAACAACAAAATGCTAATGTACTAGGAAAACACAAGTTCAAAGAGGTTTCTTCCATAATACGTCATTAGGTATGTCTACGTCATAGTTAATAGAACCTCGTTAGAACAATTGACCAATGAGGTGCTACGGCGCAGATCACGAACTAACAATATCACGATATTGGACAAATAGATCTCCATAATATTTACTGTTTTGACTCGTGGGTGTGTCGTTTTACTATTGTTTTCGTTTGGGAATCATAACATCGTTAGTATTATAACTGGCGAGGAGTTCACGGGAAAAGAAAGTGGCTTCGTTATGAGGGATTCTCGGTAAAAGAAAATGTTTTTGCGATGCAAAATTCTCTTTGGTAAGAGATGTTGTCTGGTTTGATAAACTTAGTGACGCTTTGGCCTGTACTAGATTATAAGAAGTCAATGAATAGGTTCTTTCATGTGCTACATTTTGTATTTCAATATGTTTTTGGAGCTTTCCAATCTGCGCTCCATGTAAAATACTGGTATTCAGCTGCGTCCGGTTAGATTGGAAGCCGACCCCAACATAGTTGAGAAAAGGCTAGGCAGATGATGATGAGAATAGCAGTTGCTTTTCTAGTGAGCGCCCTGTTTATTTTTGAATATCGTCAGGAATATTCCATAAGGACATCCTTCCAATTCCACTTTTAGCTAAACTGGTACAGTTCAATTAATTCTTCTGCGTCATTTGAGCAACGGAATGTTGGTTGCGTCACAGAGTTTAAATTAAAACTTGATAAGATAACGTTACATCACTGGCAATAATGTTTATGTTTACTTTACGTTCCTGTCTGTATCATCCTCAATCATCAGAGCTGGCTACTGGGTCACATAAAGGAGGTTGTGTTGTGTATGAAGATGCTGGTTGGTTAATCGCAGAGACGAGCCTCTACTTCTATTCAAGTTGTCACAATGAGAGGGGCGTGGTTTGTTTGGTCATCCATGTGAGTTTAGAAGATGGATGACTGATTTGTTTTGATACGACTCAGTTAAGTGCGCTTGATAAATGTGGTAAGATTAATGTGCTGTTGTAACTTTTTTTTTTGTTGCTCATTTGTTATATGTAATTCGAGAGTGGCAGGCCCAGAAGGAGATGGCAGGATGAATTGGACTATTTTTAAAGGATTGCCAGCTATTAAGTGTAGTAACATCGGACAGAATGGAGACTTTTGACCTGTAGTCGGACAACATAGACTCATAATGTGTAATAAATAATAATGCTTGAGTACCAAAATATGAGTCGGAAATTATAATGGAAATTACTAAAACCCAGAATTTCTTACTGAAAAACCCATTGACACTTGCTGAGTAACAACTCTTGAATTAACTAAGGTTTAATGTAACAGGACCGCGTGTTGACGTCACACTTGTAGTAGGTCGGTACACTCGGTACTCTTGCGCAGCCGCGGCCTTGTCCAAGTTCAATCACACGGTCACCGCGCCACACAGTCGTTAGAGCGAGGCAAAGTTTAATAAATAAACACATTATGTACCTAATTTTATAGTACGCATTGAATTGTAAGCTAACATCGCATTGTTTTTATAACTAATTGTTTTTATAATACGTGGAAAATGTCGTTGGTTATACATTTACTCAAACTACCTGTAATTCTGTGTAATACTGTAATGTGTAACCGTTTGTTTTCCCAAATAAATAAAATAAAATAAAAAATAAAAAAATGATCGTAATTGTGTTGCAATGTTTTGCTTGTTATAAGGGATTCAACTGGTGTATGAGGAGAAGTCGTAGAAGAAAACTTATTTGCAAGTTTTTGTTTCATCCTTTTTAGATGTGGTATCTCACATAAATCATTGTTATGAATCAATTTTATATTGTAACTGGAAGAGGCATCGTCCACATAGAGAACCAGAAAAAGTTCACATTGTAAAGAATCACTCATGAAGTACCAAAGCAAAGTTAATAAAATTAATATAGGACCACCGCGCAAACTTCGTCTACCAAATGACAAAATAATCACTATATCGGATAATCGGACCAGTAATCACGAAGAAAACGGTGGACATGCAAGAAAATAAATGGATGATGATTTTTCATACATCCTTGAAGTGACTGAAAGTACTCATGAAAATGAACAACTTGTGCAATGTGACACGCGACCAATCATTACATCTGCCTGATCTCTTCCCAATCTCGGAGTCGGCTTCCAGTATAACAGGATGCCCCAGTCTAAACATAGAGCGACTGTCTATCTGACCTCCAAAATCCAGTTACGGGTAAAACAATATCCCTTGGTAAGACTTTTAGTTAGACTTTCAGGCTTCTGACCACTAGTACGGGTTCAACTCTAAAATATCAAAAGAAAATTCTCCTATTTATTACGAAAATGCAATACTTACCTATCAACACCCAATCACAAGGTTTTATTTCCAATAATTCAGGGTTAGAATTGTCAATGTGAGCTCAAGAAGTCGAGATTAGACTTGATCTACCTTCAAAACAGATAATCTTATTGCACTGCCTGGAATTTCTGTAATTTATCAACATTTCAATAATATTATGAAAAGTTATCGATACAAAGTATTAGTCAGATAAACGCAGCATTGATGTACAAATACCGAAATCGTGGATGTCAAGAAGAAACTTGAAAAAAAAACTGTCTCAAAATAAATAAATTGGCAAAAGGCAATACGTATTACGAAATACTCAATGACGCGAAACCTAATTGTACCGACGCGTGTGTTAGATTAGATCTGTTGAAACCGGTATCACGACTTCTTCCATTGACGATTGATCAAAACGAGTAAAAAAATCGTTCCGCCAATGCGTAGAGACAAATGTAGACAACGTCACCGAGCAGAATTATGAACCCATTACATGTTTGGGTAACGTACAGATGCGTCATAAACTGGTCAAATTAAAATTAATGAATTAATTTTTTTTTATGCGTGGGCCGAGATATTTTTAGAGATCGTATAAAAAACGTAGTCGTTTTAAAAACCCATTGGAAGTAGATTAACAAAAATATTTTTATCGACTGTGGGTTAATAGTACATTATGATATAAGTGCGGTAAGTTGAAAATCACAGCCGACGCGATATTGCCGCACTAGTGCGTAATGAGATACATTACGATACTGAACTTGGTGCAATAAGAGACCCTTTACGAGCAAATGTGTTATAAAATAGAATACAATGGAGTGGAATGTTACTAAGGCAATTATCAAAGATCCCAATTAGAAGGACTAATAATTTGGGAACTGTTAACGACCGAAATATTGATTGTGACCAAGTCTCACAATATTTCGGTCGTTAACAGTTGCAGTTACAAACTAAAAATAACAAAACTATCCAGGTCAAATAGACCAAAAATATCAATACCATAAAGGATCAGAATCGTAACATTTAAGAAGAATAAAGAAAACGAGTTGCAAAAGAAACCGAGTCTTAGATGACTTTTTTATATGTTTGTTTATAAAATATGGAAAGAAGTTCCTACTAATAAATGTTTCACATCTTCACATCAGTTCCAAGTATCTTGAATCTATGTAAATCATCCGTTCAACGACATGACGTAGATCGTTTATTTGCCAAGAAACAATATTTCTGCAAAGTCTGCTCGGAAATTTTAGAAGCCGCGGGTTTTACCTTCCAATCAAATTAACATATTAATAAACACTTCCATTCATAAACAGCAGAGGTTCTAAGAATGCAACATTACTCCGTATTGTGAGTCTATGGTCTTAGGAACAATTAGAATAAATACTCCTTATTCAAGGACTGTTTAATGATTCCGATCATGTTGCAGTGAGGTCTATTAGCATTTACACTTGATACAAAGGAAGCAATTGGGGGTTTTGGAAAAACGCAATACGCATTTGGTTAACAGGAAAACTTTGTCAACCAAAAAACTGGTATTTTGATGACAACAAAAATTTTTGGTTTAGGTAAACTATCTATATCTACTTAGAGGAAACTTTTGAGAAATCATACGACACTTTTTGAATGTGTGTGAATGCCCGCTGCGTAAGTCCTAAACGGAATTTACATTATCGGCAATCTACAATCATCGGTATTCCCCTGGCTTTATTCCAATTTATTTGGGGTCTACACCTTGTGTCCTTTTTCTTCCATATTTCTCTATTATTACTCGTCATCTCATTAGTGTCTCCCTTTCCAGTTATATCATCTTTCACACAGTCCAGCCATGATTTCTTGGATCTTCCCCTACCTACTCTTAACTCTACACTACTTCTACTCACATTCTGTCACAATCATACTCAAAACTTTCGTCATTTCCTACTCGTAACTATAAGGACAGAAGATTTATCATTTTAGTACTTCTTTGCCCCCTTCCTACTGAAGATTGAGACCACGTCTTCAAGTGGTGTTATATCAACTTGGGAGGGTTAGCACGTTTCTCCGGATCTTTTCAGTTCTTTGGCCTAAGACAAATATGAATTCTCAAGCAAGCTAGCAAGCTTATTTCTGCTTCCAAAGCAGACTAAGACCAATATGTACCGCATTTTACACCACGTTGATACTGAGTTCCTAAGATTTGCGACGGATTTTAAAACAAACATGATATTATTGAAAGTGACGAGATACCATAGCTATCAATTGTTTCGGCTAAAAACACCAATACTTATCAGTAGCTCTCTTAGTAAATCATCATTTGTTTTGACAATAGTTATTTAGTGGGAGGATCGTGTTGTGACGCCGCTGATCAAAACATTGCGGTATCTAGTTACACTCATTCAGCTGCGCCATACTTGTTATGTAAATACGTCAATTACACGCATTATTCCGAATTATACGCCACGATAAGGTGCAATGTGTTTTCTAAACATTTGAGGGTAACATATAACTACAACTGTGTTGGTTTGTGCGAATGTAGGTCACAGCTTTCTTTATCAGTGATGTGGCTCATGACTATAAGGATTAAAAGGTTCAAATCATGTACTAGGCAGTACTAGCACCTGATGTGGACCTGTTAAACATAACTGTTTAATATTACGATGGGAAGCAATGAAATCATTAGCGCTAAAAAAAAAATTTAAAAAAAGCTAGTGTTTTTGTGTCGAGTCGTAACCAAGGAGTATCGTCAGAGCGGTAGATAGGGTAGAATCCAGTTAGAATGGAAGCCCTGTATAAAGGGTGTAAAACACCTCTTAACGAAGCCGAAAGGCACTGGTTCTCCCTGTCATTACGATCATTTTTTTGTTCTACACCATACCTGGGAACCTTCCAGTTACGGAGATATTAGGGGTCAAAGTTCCAACTTTTTGACAAGTATTTTTTTAAATACAAGTTTTTAATGTAAGATTTTACTTTAAACACCTCCACGAACCCTGTACTATTCAATCCGTCCATCAGCACAATGTTTTGAGTGCATTACATTGAGTTCTACCACAAAACATGATTTTACACCCCCCAAAAAAAGGTCGTTTCCCAGCAATAATTTTTGCGTAAAGTTACTTAGTTTCATGTACAGAATGCTTGGTTGACGGCTTCGTGATGAGGTGATTTACACCTTGTATAATCGTTCTGTGTGAAATAAGGTTCATAGAGACTGATTTCGTGGCATTCAAGTCCATCAAATCTAGAAACTTCCACCCAATTTCAGATGCGACACAAAAATCAACAAACAACAACAGGAAAGACGGACTTTAAACTGAAGTGGGTGGATCATGAAACCCAATCCGAACAGTAGGCGACAAGCAAACAAACAGACGCGGTGCTAGTACGGGACATCGGCGACCAACACCGCCATCCACCAGAGATAACGGATTCGCTCTAACAGCTGATAGCCGGCACATCTGGGAACCTGATACTTTGCTCCCACACCGTTAATTAATTGAATGGATTTCACGTTTCTGGGTAAAGTGCTGATAGAATATCAGTCGCGTATGTTTACGACGCATTTGGATTTTTGTTTGCGTGGGTTTTTCATCTGAAATTGTTTGTTTTCATCCAAAATATCAGGATTTCTAGAATGTTGCGATTATTTTGGATGGTTTGTTTGTGACTATTGTGACAGAATTGAGTACAAGGACTTTTGGAGGTAGTTATTGTCCAAGCTTACTTTGGATCAACTTGTTAGTGACGTTGTTCAGAAAGACGTATGTCACAAGATGTATTCAGAACGTGGAGGAAGCAAAAGGAGTATTAACGTCTGTAGTATGTAGCATTCTTTAGTTTGTGACCTACCGTGGGGAAAATGTGTGAGTTTATGTACTTACCATGATGAGACATTATAATGCCTTTAATGACTGATTTGATTTAATGAATAAATTAATAACACATGAATGTCCGATAAATGATTTTATTTATTTTGTGGTTGCTTAAACAAGATGAGAGTGAGAGTGAGATGAGAGTGAGAAGAGGTGGGGGTTTACCTAGCTCCTGAGCAATAGAGGAGGATGCTTGTCACTATCATTAACTTATTGTAGCCCATTAAAAACATAAATCTCTACAATCTAGTGTTCATTGTCGAGAGAATTCAATAGTTATCTAAAAATGACGTCTGAATATTTCAACAATATTTTTGCATCATCTTAAAACCGCATTTAAATGTTACAGAAATCAAATAAATAATTAGATTTACATCCTGGTTAGGCTGTACTAAGATGGTAGGCAATGCAATGTTTGTTTACCAAATCGCGTTCGTAATCATTGAAATTCAAGTCGTATCTATTACAAAACCGCAGTCAGCCTTCTGCAAGACTTGGCGTGAGGTCGGGTCATGTAGTCACGCGGACAATAGATAGCGGCACACATCTGCTATACTAGGCTCAAACGCGACACATGTCATGGGATTGGTCCAGACTTTCTTCTAAATTATCATCTGCCTAGCCTGAATTCCACAGCAATATGTAATCTGGTCTAGAGACTCTTTGGTATGACTGGTTGACCTTACAGGCCACTGTCTAACTGTATAAGTAACAAATGTCGAGGCACGGAGGAAACTCGGTATGGTTAGTCACTCATCCCCGGACTGAGCTTGGCCAGTTGAATCTAGCTTCTATTTTTGTTTACGAACTCCTTAAGAGTTTCTTACAAGGATAGGACTAATTACGTCTAGTATTGCGATGGTAGACCGATGACCTCCGAGCGGGTACCCGGAGCTGCGAATGAAAGTGAAATGTATATGAATGGGTGGCTGGGAATGCAACGCGTAGTTGTGACGTAACACGGTGCTGTGGGGGACAGTGACACGACGGAAACGCACGTTACACTCTGCTGAATGAAATTGCAATTAGGTACTTGTACTCGTTTGCGCGACAACACATTTATTTACTGCGAAGCTGCAGATAGGCAGTGTAAGTGAGTGTAAAACACTGAACTTTGAGTCGTTGTGTAATTCCAAAGACCCTATTTCTGTCAGCATAGAAGTATTGTATAGACAGAAATACTTTTTACATGACATAACGTAACATCAGGCCTGTAATCTCCAAACGGTTAGGCAGATAACACTACCTGCAGCCATATCATGCCTGTTATGTTTAAGTCCATGTAACAGGGAGTCTAAATGTCGTCTAAGTATTTGGACATGGACCTCTGTAGTCCTTTCACAATTATTATGTCTTGTGGCTGGACTGTTGCCTCATTTGTTGCTTTTATCAATTGAAATAAATTCTGAAGGTCTTTGAGTCTGAAGGTTACACAGCTAAAAAACCATATTAGTGACATAAATTATTGCCTTGCAAATTCCTAAACATAACTAATTGACATTTTTCGACACGATTATCTGAATGTGCATATGGAATGCATACCTAATAAGTCACTAAGAAAAAACATACAAGGAAACGTTCAACTCTTGGGTTTTTCATAATTACAACATGTTAAGTAATGTATTTGGAATTAGGATTAGCATTAGGAACATCGTGCAGTGATCGGCACGTGCGTCGCTGAGCACACTTTAATCGGAACGTGGCTAATGTGCACGTGTGTGGATATGTGCTGTGGTACATGTGTCAACTAAATCTCTATTCTATCATTTGTTTGGTAAATAGAATATCTGAGACATTACGTAACAGTACTATTAGGAACACTTCTGCCTAAAACTTACGGGATTACAGACGATCACACAAGTATTGACTTCGACGATTATTTTTTTTGACTATTTTTCAATGGAGGACATAATTTTCTTACATGTACTGGTAAAATAATCAAACCTTTCCTCTTTTTAAGCCCCGACCAAAAAAGAGGGGTGTTATAAGTTTGACGTGTGTATCTGTGTACCTATCTGTGCAACGCCCCCCGGTCCCCCTAATAGCTAGGGATTTTTTTTAAATGTATGTTTTTCCTTCTTTTCGTTAATTAGCGAGAAGAGACGCAACACTGAGAAAAGTGGAAGGAATGGGGGTAGGCCTATGCCCAGGAGTGGGACAGTCAAGACTAAGCAAAAGTAATATAAATTTAAAAAGCGTGAAGTAAAAAATATATTTAAATGTAAATGAAGCTAATAAAAAGCTTTTAAAAACCCCCGGCACAATAAACCTCTAAAAAAAAAACCCAGCGTCGTAGCGTCGGGGGACCGCTAACTAGACCGCTTAGCACAAGCACAAAACAAAGCGGACCCCCGACGCTACGTCGACGCTTTGATTTATTTATTTTCGTTTTTTTTAAGACTTTTGTGTCGGGGTTTTTTAAAATTTTCTATACAATTGTGTTGTTCTGATTTCGACTTTAATCAAAACACAAATAAGCTCATTTCATTGTATCACCCCAAAATACCCAGTATTCCAATGCCAATGTCGTTGGACGACGAAATACATCCACAATGTGTGTATAATTAGAATTACTGAGAACTGGCGCACAGAAGCGGAAAATGTATGAGGAAATCTACTACCTAGAGATAATAATTTAATTCTTAACGTGTATACCTTGGAATACGGGCACCTAACCAAACAGAGGAACTAATAATTTTATTATGACGAATCTTTTAACTAATAATTCTAGAGTAAGTAAGTAAAGAGAGAAATTCTAGAGTTGAGATCGTTTACCTGTATTCTAGTAGTACATAAGCCGACTCATCAAACTATATATTTCCAGTATAACATGGCCTCGCTTTGTTTAGATTTCCGGTACAATGAGAGATCCACATAAACTGGTAATGTATAACTTGATTGGTCGCCGTACCTAAACATAGCTATTTATCTTCTATATTGGTACGGCTTGACAGTCCAATGGTATTCACATTATTGTAGAGAGTTTTTGGTTATTTGTTGATTGTTTTCAAAAATTGACACATTAGAACCAAAGGTAATAAGTAACTATATTCCTGAACATTTTGTCGGCACACAGTTAACAATTTTAATGAAGTATATCATCATCATCATCATTAGCCTATAATGTTCTCACTGCTGGGACACAGGCCTCCTCTCTATGAGAGGGAGTGGGCTAAAATCCACCACGTGGGCCCAGTGCGGGTTGGTAGATGTCACATGTCTTCGGATTTTTAGTTCTAGGACATGCCGGTTTCCTCACGATGTTTTCCTTCACCGTTATATGAAGTATATGGTCATTCTTAATAGCTGAGGGCTAATTTCAAGTTTTATGAAACTTCTTTTCATCGTCAGTACACTGAATCACGAACATCCCGACGTATAGCAACGCAAACAAATCGGCCTTTTAAAAAAAAAAACGTTTCTAGCAATAAGGATAAATAACAGAATGACGTAAAGAGGTTATCGCAAATAACCATAATTAGTGCTTCGAAAGGATTAATAAATATAATCAAAACTTTTTGCGTAAGTTGATGAAACAAGTAGGAAAAGCTGGCCACTTGACGTCAGAAAATTGTGCTGTGGCCATTAATTTTATCTTAAGAATAATAACATATATTTTTTTAATGGCATTTCGAAATGTTTTGAGGAAAATGCGCCAGTATTACGTGTTTTATGAACATTAAAAAAGTTTTTAATCTCCTTTTATTAAATTATAATGTTATATAAAATCGTTATTCTATGAATCAGCAAGACATAATTAAGTGACCTTGCTGATCAATAAATTAAAAGTCCCCAAAACAATAAAATTTAAGCATTTTTGTAATATAATAAAAAAAACATTTTCTATCACGAGAGCCAAAAGTAAAAAAAAAATAACCAGATAAAAAACACGGAACCGACCGAAATGAAAACTTTCGCAGCACTTTTGCTCGAAAACATCCACGTCCGAACATCTCGGCCTCTTATAATCTGGTTGCATAAAACCTTTTAAGTAGTAAAATACTTACATGCATACCTAGTAATTATTTTAGCAGACATAATATTGTTAAGTCATGATATTAGTACACAAGTAGGCCCTATTGCTTCATCTAACGCTAATCCGAAAAAAACACCAATTCACGATTAGTTTGCAAAAGTGATCTGCTTATTATTTCAAGTTTATGAACTGGTTTTAACTCGTTGAGGCTTTTTCTAGTTATAATAATCTGATTCATCGTGAACAGTTATATGCTGTATTGTACAGATATATTAACACTTCGCTGGAATTTACGAAAATAAATTGGTTAACGTATCTATGAAAATGTTGTAATTCTGAAATGCGTAGTATGTAATTATATCGAAGGACTCATAAGAAGCAGAAATGGTTAAAACGCAAGTAAGGAGAGGCGTATGGTCCAGCCGTCTATTGCCATTAACAGGTCACAAATCCAGACTGTGCAGCTGCTGATGAGAAACTCCTGAGGGATAATTCGACTTTGCCTGACCTGAGAATTGAACCAAAGACTTCATGCTCAGAAATAGCACTTGCGACCACTAAACCCCTATTCTCGTGCTAAAACGCAATAACCAAGGTAAATGCTTTTTCACACCACCTGCTCGATAATGTCAAATTATATGTCATGCAAACCTAACCTAAAGTAAGTCATTAAAGACCTGAGGTCTAGCAGGGCAATAATATTGTACTGAATTTCATTATGACCCGCTGGTCAATAATGTGATTTGAATTTGGAACATAAATCGCATACGAATATTCACGCATTCACCATCATTATCTGCACAATAAAATTAATTGTTCAAAAATCGAACTGGCCACCACGAGATAAAATATAATTAAAAGAAAAATAGAACACAAATTAAAAAGAGGCGCGAATACTGGAAATTGCTTTGCTTTGTTCATTGTTATTTTTTGTTACAAATTACTTAAAATATTGCAAATTCTCACAAAAATGTTGAGTGACGATTATAGTGATTTGACTCCAGAATACTTGATTCTAGTACTACTGCTTTTATTCTCTCGTAGATGGTGTGAAAAGTACAGTATTCACCTCGGGGATAAAGGTGCCTTCGTCTTGGGCGACCTTGATTCCCACGCTGCACTCAGGATTCTTGTCTTAACTCCCTCGCTTTGCTCGGGAGTTAACTCTAAACTCCCTCGCTCCGCTCGGGAGTTAGCGCTAAGATCCTTCGTTTTGCTCGGGATTCAATACGGCGCCCGTTACATAAGACACTACTTTATCCCCTTGGTGCATAATCTACTATTTTCTACAGTAATTTTTATAATAGTATATTGTGTATTAAGGGCGGTAAGTAAGGAATTACGATCGAGGCTCTAGTAGAAGCCCGAAGTCGAAGACTGAGGGCTTTCTGAGTCGAGGTTCGTAATTCCCGTACCGCCCGTGAAACATACAATGTTTTTCATCACACTTGCGAGTTAATAATTATGAATATACACAAGTCAGCACACATATTATTATTACGAAATACGTGAACTGATTTGCGGAGTGCGGGCTGTTTGCCCACACCACAGATTATACAAATGTTTTGTTCAGAAACTTTAAAGGCAAAATACTTACCTAGGTATATACAGCCATGACGGAGTGTAAAAAAATAAAAATTTCGACGTTTGGATACAAAAAACTATCGATTATTTAGATTTTAGAACATTAGTTGAGTAGTTAAATAACATGTAGCGAGATTGAATGAAATTCCTGTTTAGATAACATTTTAAGACAATTTTTCAATTGCGTGTAAACTCCTTGCTTGATGAACTTGCATGACCTGTGTGCTGTCAAGCGGTGCTGTAAATTAAGAAAAAATTACTTACCGCCCTAGGGTTTTATATGGGGCATTACAGCCAAGTTCACCTGTATGTTATGACACTGTTTACGTGCAAGTGTGATGAAAAAAAAAAAAAAAAAACTTACCGCCCTAGGGTTTTATATGGGGCATTACAGCCAAGTTAACCTGTATGTTATGACACTGTTTACGTGCAAGTGTGATGAAAAATACATTATTACTCCAATTAGCTTGTTTCAGATTAAACAGTCAAATATCATCATAAATCATTATCACTTGACAACAGAAATAACCGCGCAATTACAGAAATAAGGGCGGAAGCGGTGGCCCTGAACACGGACTGTCCCTTCGATCCGGGTAATACCAGCAAAATTATCATTATCTTCAGTGAAGAGTCCAGTGACTCATCGATGCACAGCCTCTTTGTTAACGTCTTGACAACTGACGGGACTTACCGTGGGATTATCCTGGTATTTAGGTAGTTGCTAACGGTACTTTTATTCCATTTTTATGAAATTTATGTGCGATTGTTGTTTCTTATAATATGGTATCAGGTTTATAGTTACATCTTTCTTGAAACGGTTTTCTATGTCTAGCATATAAAATACTAGCTTTCGGCAATGTGGAGGTCGGAAATATTGCTACGGTAGTTACCGTAGCATTATTTGCGACCGTTCCGGTCAGTTGACCGGGATTAAAATAATCCCATGTACGAATCTAGGGCACACACCCTGTTTGCCAAACATCGAAATCCTTTCAGCCGTAAATGGGTATACAGGTAACAGACAGAGACTTTCGTATTTCTAATATTGAGTACGGATTATTTACGAGGGTCAACGCAGCTAAGGTGGATGCGCCAAGATAGCCCGTGAAATTATACAATCTTCTAAGTTCTGTTTGTGTGGGTTCAGTGAACTTAGAGCATTGTATTGGTGATGTTAATGATCATAACTCTGTAAAGCCATATTGTTTCGGTCGCGACTCATAATTAATAAACATACAACCTGACACTGTCCTGCAAATTGCAGACAACATAAGAACATTTGATTTCGAGGCCTACTCTGGCCCTTCCACCTTAAGGAATCCAAACTGTTGGCCATTAATTACGAAAAGTAAACTTACGCAACGATTTACTTTTTACATAAACTTGATTCTTTACGCAAAGTCTTTTTAACAGCTCCGGATCTCATTGCCACTGTAAAACACGGATTCTCCCAAAGATTGATAATAATTGGCGGCCTTGCCATAGTAACCTCGGATTGTAACTACTAATAAATAAGCACGAATACCTCAGGATCAGGTTACTGCATCTTTTGTAACATCGAACTTTGGACCTACAACTAGAGTAGCCAAAGTTCAAATTGCAAGTTTCAAAAGTAAGAGGTTGTTGACCGTGGTTATAATTGACGTCAAGCAAGATGGAGCACAAATAATTTAGCACAAAGTCCTTACTAAAATACTAGTACTGATAATAGCTCATCTCGTAATCTCTCGCTTGTGAAAACTGGAGTAGACCAAAAGGATCCTACAAATCACACATACGTCAATAAGACTCAAGACGTTTGCAATGAAAAGCCTTGAAATACTTATAAAATCCGTTATTGACTCGACAGTAAGACGCAAGGAAATCCGCTAAATGTATTACAAAACTTGTGAGGAAAAGAGTTAATGAAATGCAAACTTGGTGGAGACCACTTGCGCACGCGTCGACCGCCGCGCCTGGCCCCACCGCTTCGCCCGCGCTCGTGCCGTCGTCGCGTGCGCCATGACCCTGTTTCTACAAGATTTCGTTCGAGCATTGACGTAGTTTACTGACGACTGTAAGTTCGCAATCTTGGGGTTTTTGATGAACCTTACCATTCTCTTCGTTTGCGCGAGTTATTTGGAAAGTAAAAGCAGAGGGAATTTTTTCAAGGCTCGTATTAATTAGGGTTTGGGTTTTGGTATCCTAAAGATCTGAAATCAGTTAGGGATGTCCCGCGATCATGGCGCTTGCAACAGCATCGAAATATCGGAAACTCAAAATAAACAATAATCACGGAAGATATCCCGAAGTTTTAAACATAGTTTCTGTTTTGAGCTTAGATCGTGCAAGAACAATTCTTATATATCTGTTTCAAGAATTGACTTTATCAGTTACTATGGTGATGATAGACCACAATTGTGGAAAATATTTTAGTGAATCATATTCACACTTATTGATAACAGTTAATCATATTCTCTTTCATGTTTCACTCTATTAGTTTAGTAGTAGCGTAACTCTATTTTAAGACAGCTACTACAGTACACTGACACAAGAGTCGTATAATTTACCGAGCTTTTATGTTCGATCACTACTATTTACTGTTTTATTTTTAGCTTCCAACGCTCGTTCAAATTGTACAACAGTTTCATCATTATTTGCGCTACATATTTTATTATCAGTGCACTAAGTACCTACACACAGTCAGCTGTGTGTAAGTGTAGGTACTTAGTGCACTGATTGACAATTTGATCGAGCGTTGGAAGCTAAAAATAAAACAGTAAACTGTTAGTAGTGATCTTCATAACGGCTCGGTAAATTGCATCTGAATGTAAAAAGGTTTCATCATAAGTTCCAACGCGGCTTGGACTTTGTTTGAGGCGCGGCTGTACTGAATGCTAATGCCCTATGCCACGAAGTTCCAAAAATGATTTTGAAAATAAAGTTAGAAAATTGTCACATCTGCCATCTTTTATTTTCATTTTGACTTCATCTTACCCATCAACATCGGTTTGATCCATACTAATGTATTACATCGGGTTGTGACTGTTTGAATAAGGCTCAGAATGCGGTGTGGTCGGAAATCAAAACAGCCACAACCAGACACAGTCTCATTGTGATCGTTTTGCAATTACCACATCGCGATGTGGTCGGCTTTTTAGCTCAAGTAGCATTTTCGGTCTTTGAGACATAAAAGATATAATATACTACCTTTTTTTTAATAATCACAGCTTCTATGGTCAGTAATAGTATATTAAATTTGTGACTTGCCCGCTACTACCAATCTTACTACCGCAGTTCTGAGTAGTGCACGGGAAATTAATAATTGCCCATGTAAGAAAGAAAAGCATTACAAATAGCGATAATAATAAATCATTAAAAAGACAAATGGAAAAGATAATAAGAAATTAAAATAACCCAGCAAAAGTACAAGGCTAGCATAAATTTAAGGTAGTATGAATATGAGTTCTGGGTAGGTATACGTAGAACTTAAACGACATCATCCGACGATGCTCTTGTCACCGTCGGCGTTCCAGCTGTTTTAGAACCCAATGGCTAGGCACGCGACGATAGGAAAAGACCGGACGGTATGTCTTGGTTTCCTTGGAAGACGGGTAGGCATTTAATGTGGGATGAATTACATATTACATTTTACCCTATTGATTGTCTAAAGTGATATTACGCAATACGTACGGGAACATTGATTATGCGACTGTACCATTCTAGATTTCGGCCAAGAGAGTCGTTTTTGTTTTTTTTATTTACTTTGGGGAACTTGGAACTTGTGGAAATAGGGCATCAGCCGTACTGAGGCCCATTCTGCAGGAACCACGTCGTTTTCTACACTTGTGTCAAAATTACGTTGCTGAAGACAACTGTTTAGAGAATGTCCAGTATATCTTGGTCATGATACTAGCCTCAATACGGCCTTGATAATTCTAGTTTGATATTTTGCTGTGTGTCAAGAAATACTGGCCTATAAAGACGCAGGATAAGTTCGAGTTTATAGTTAGATGACACATGAGTGTGGATGGTCTGGACAATAACAATAATGATGTTATTTTAAGTAGGTATTACTTACAGGTCTTTAATTATTATTTTAATATTATTGTGTAATTTATACATAATAAGTTACACAATAATATTAAAATGTTACATTTTAAAAGTTCTTGTGCGACTTGCAATGAAATGATAATTTTGATTGATCGTGTGGACAAATATCGTGTTTGGTACGAGATGAATGAGTAAGTGTGAAGGAAATGCGAATGGATGAGTCATAAAAGGAAGAAGACTCTATCAATTGATCTTGATAGCGATACGGTAAGAATCTACTCGGGAGATGAAATTAGTCATAAAGCTAGACACTTTATGATGTCTTCTATAGGATTAGGAAAAACATAGTCAAAGGTGGAACAGACAATGGACAAGCAAGAAGACTGAAATGCGAATGAAAACAAAAATCAAAACAAAAAGTTAGGTAGGTTAGTAACACGAGCCAAAGTTATCGTAAAAACATTAATAGATAGCAAATCGTTTGATACTCGATATCGGTGAAAGGCTGATGAAATTAATGATTAAGTTGCTAAAACAGTTGATAAAAAAAGAAAAACAAAAACATGTGGCTGACTTACATGGCGACGTAGTACATCAAGTTGTGGGACTCTTCTCATTAAAATTTCTATGTGTAAGAGAAGAAGACAAAATCTTTATTGGTCTCCACAAGATTCCTTAAAAAAGTGCCACATGATCGCACAGTGACATAGAGCGTAAGTGTTTCTAACATAATATGTAGTTTTAAGGTTTTATTTACTAACACAAATTGTATTTTATCATTTGTATGTTATTCTGTAAGGTATCTATGGGCCAAAGTTGCCTGAAAATAAATGTAAATTTTTGTAATCCCAATTTATTTGGGGTCGGCGGGGCATGTCTTCTTCTTCCGTCTTTGTTATTACTCGAGATTTTAGCAGTTACCTCCTTTCCAGCCTTATAATTTTTATACAGTCCATCCGACGTTTCTTTGGTCTTGTTCTACTTTTATAGCCATCTACATTCATGCTTAAAACTTTCCTCTGCCCATCACATATCGATGCCACGATAACCGACTACCACACAACTTTTCAGTCACTGGCGGCACCACCTTTAGACTTCCCCTTATGTACTCATTCCTTATTTTATCACTTATCCCTCCTTAGCCACATGCTCTGATCCATCGAAGAGCTATCTTGTATAGCTGTAGCTAGGAATAGTTTAATGCATAATAATTGAATTGGTAAATTTCATTACGACCTCCACTTACATGGAATAAAGCTACACCAAGGGGCCCTTCCATCGCGCCTGCATGAATGGCGCGCGGAGGCACTACGCCGGGGGGAAACTCCGCTGCCGCGGCAAATTGTCGCTCAGCGGACAGACCTCCGGCGCGATCTCATGGTGGCATGGAGACAGCGACTATCGCAACCACGTGCAGGGCACGCCACAATAGTGGCGATAAGTCCCCTCTTTGAGGAGTGGCTAGAGAGGCGGCACGGCGCCCTCACCTTCCGCCTGACGCAGGTCCTCACCGGACACGGTTGTTTCGGGAGGTTCCTGCACCGAATTGGGCGGGAGGAAACGCCCGGGTGTTACCATTGTGAGGATCGGCCGGAGGACACGGTGGAGCACACCGTGGAGCTCTGCCCCGCTTGGGCTGAGCACCGCCGTGTCCTCGTAGCGGCGATTGGCGGCGGTGACCTCTCGCGACCGGCCCTGGTTCAATCCATGGTCCGGAGCGAGAGGGAATGGGAAGCCGTCGCCTCCTTCTGCGAAGCAGTCATGCTAGCCAAGGAGGTGGCGGAACGTGAGAGGGAGAGAACCTCACGTCCCAGCCGCCGCGGGAGACGCCCCGGGCGTCGGGGGGCAACCAGTGGCCCCCGGCCACCGTAGGCGCGAGCCTGTGGACGGTGAGTAATGGGCTAGCTCACCGTCCGTCCGTCTTATGACGACAGGCCGTGTCGACGGCGCGTACGTGTTCCACGCGCGCCTCAAGGAGATGTCAGCAAACCGGAAGGGGCCCGAGAGGGCCGATGCCTGCCAGGGCTGCGGGTTGTTCGAAAGAGATACCGCGGCCCTGGAACAAAAAGGGCGAAGAAGGAACATGGGTGGGTTTTAGTCAGTACAAGTCTGACACTCCCTCCCGCTCCGCCCAGAGCGGGAGAAGTCATTTGATGATTTCCCATCCGAAAAAAAAAAAAAAAAAAAAAAGGGGCCCTTCCATGACCAAACATTCCACAATGCTAACCCTGATAATGGGAATATTTTCAGTATCAGGACAAAACCTGTTGTACCGAGTGTGATCTAGTTCTTTGACCTTACGTAAGTGCATTAGTTATCGCTCTACAATATTAGTCAGAATACCATCACTCAATCAAATAGTGTGGCGTAGTTAACGCTGCAGAAAGAAACTTCAGTTTTATTTTTCTCACGACAAGGTTCAATTTAGATTGGGAGAGGTTATCAGATAAGATAAAAGAGGTGTGTCGTGATGCGAAGGGACAAACTGTTTGACATAGATAGTGTTGGAGAGAGTCAGTCAAGTGAATCATAGTGAGACTATGTAACTAATTCCGCTACTGTTTTGATAACTGAAAGATAAGGTCATCATGAAAAAGGTATGAGGAAAAAATAACACAAAATTCAAAAATTAGCGAAGCACGTATAGCCATCGATCCCGACTGTCATTTGTAGACCTTTGACAGTCGTTACAGTCAGTGGCCCAAAACTCTCAAATTCAGTCTTACGAAGGGGTTACGTATTACCCAGTACTAACTGGGTTGTGGAGGTCAGAGAGGTGGTCGCTCCATGTAAAATACTGGTATTCAGCAGCATCCGGTTAGACTGGAAGCTGAATCGAACATGTTAGAGCAAAGGCTAGGCAGATGATGAGGTATGGTTTAGGGAAAATAATGTCACGAGATCAAAGGATGTGGCGACACTTGGTCTCTAAGAGACCTTATTTAGCAGAGAACGTCTTTCGTCTGAAATGAAGATGATTTTGATGATGATGATGAAAAAGTTACCGTTAAAGATCGTCTAAGCCGGACATTAAGTATGACAGGTTTAAATAGTACTTTTATAAAAGTATACGAAGCTGTATAAACGTCGTACCCTTATAGTATTTATGAGCCAAACTCGTCGCCAAATGGGCTGACTCAATTTAAATTGTCATCGACACGCTAAGAGGAAGTATACAGGCTATTGTTTTGTATCCTCGTCAAATTCAAGGGGGTAACTATGCTAATGATTCTCCACCCAAATTAAAAATAAAATGGGTACCTTTGTTTTTTTTTTTTTCTTATGTACGGAAATCGGAAGTGTGAATCACCCGTGTTTTAGACGCGGCCCGCCTGATCCTCGCCTTAAAACCACGCTTTCACACATACAAACAATCTCAAACGCTTATTCGATCATTTCTTATTCCCTAAACCACGTTAAGGGGGTTATTCTGAAATACTGACAAATTTAAACAACAAACAAAAGCACTGTTTATTAATAATTAACTAGGTACCGTAATTTAAATAAATTATTTATGTCTTTTGTGACAACCCTCTGAATTTTGACGAGAATGCAAAACAACACCTTGTATAAGTATCAGAAAGGTGTGGTCATTGGCATAGCATTCAAGTGGCTAAAGACCATTAAGACATCAAACTGAACAACACTCCCCATGGCACTTTCAGCGTTATTCAAAAATATTAAGCTGTCCCATACATTAAAAATTTAAAAAACCCTCGACGGACAAAACCTCTAAAAAAAAAAACAAAAATTAAATTAATCCAAGCGTCGTAGCGTCGGGGGTCCGCTTTGTTTGTATATATATTATTATGTACTAAGCGGTCTACTTAGCGGTCCCCCGATTATTTTTTCTTAGCCTTGACTGTCCCACTCCTGGGCATAGGTCTACTCCCATTCCTTCCACTTTTCTTGGTGTTGCGCCTCTTCTCGCTTATTAACGAAAACAAGGAAAGATATGAATTAAAAAAAAACTTGAGCTTATAGGGGGGAGGGGGGGTGTGCAGCCTACCCCCCTGGCGATGCCCATGGTGAGAAAGTGACAAGAATTCAAATTTCCAATGAACTAGACCCGTAGAAGTTGTTTAAATCCCTTCATCAACTAGAAAAGAGGTGATGAGCTTCAAACGGCTGAGCAGATTTTCTCGAAACATAGCTAAGAACACTCTCGATTAAAATACCTTTCAAATGACACCAATTTTATCAAAATCGCTTCATCCGTTTGGGAGCTACGATGCCACAGACAGACACACAGATACACAGATACACACGTCAAACTTATTATTATTACACCCCTCTTTTTTGGTCGGGGGTTAAAAATTTCTATCCCTACTCGACCCAAATATATAGGGCAGCTAATTTTCTTTGCGATCGTAATGTTGATTCGCAACACTTTGTACTAACGTCCCACAAATCTCGGCAATGAGTCTCAAAGTCCAAAAATACAATATTCGACTTTACAGTACCTATTTCATTTATCAACCTTAGACATTGACTGTGGTCTTTCTACCTCTAGATTAGATATCTAAAGCCTGAGTAATTGTTGAGGAAAAACGTTTAATCTACATCAATGTAATTGTGATGATATTGGGTATCTTCCTTTTTTATTGTAATAATCATAACACTCGCAGATATCCACGTTCAATTTGCATGTAACTAGTTTTATATTACAAAGATTTGTAAAGCGACTTTATTGCTAAAATATCAACATGATAATAAAAATACGTTCTTATGTGTATATTCTTTCTTATATTGATCTTATTACTAGGCATTCATTATGCCTAGTTAGTATCACAAAAGTCTGCTAAAAGCTGCGCACAATGTCTCTTCACATCTGTGTCACTAAGTTACTGGCGTATTTTCATTCTGTATCTATCGGGGTCATGGATCAAGATAATGCGAATCACGGTGTGTTTGTAAACATTCACTTATGTTGTTATTGTTTTCGTTGTCTTTACAAGCCCGCCAAACTATTCCCAAACTACTGCAATTCCTGTAAGCCAGAATCAACAGTTGCGACCACCAGAAAAGCGCCGAGACAAATGAAGCTCGACGAAGTCCCAGAGAGTAAATTTAACTAGCTTGGGTCCCGCAACGAAATTAATCAGAAAATAATAGTAATAATATAATAATAGTAGGCCTTTAGTGTGGGACGCAACTTGCGTCGATACTCTTGCGCCATCACATCTTCCAAGCTCATCGTGCTGTACAGGCGCTGCCGCTGCGGCTGCGGAGAACCTCAAGCGGCGTAAATATAGTAACCTTTGTGGTTACTATATTTTTGAGCCGTTTGGGGTTGAAACTCTGGGGCCGTGGGGTCCGAGTGCTCACAGCCTTTTCAAGGAAATATCTAAACGCCTAGTTGACACTTCCCGTGACCCAAGGGCTTTTTTTTTTTTTTTTTTTTTTTCCGGATGGGAAATCATCAAATGACTTCTCCCGCTCTGGGCGGAGCGGGAGGGAGTGTCAGACTTGTACTGACTAAAACCCACCCATGTTCCTTCTTCGCCCTTTGTGTTCCAGTGCCGCGGTATCTCTTTCGAACAACCCGCAGCCCTGGCAGGCATCGGCCCTTTCGGACCCCTTCTGGTTTGCTGACATCTCCTTGAGGCGCGCGTGGAACACGTACGCGCCGTCGACACGGCCTGTCGTCATGAGACGGACGGACGGTGAGCTAGCCCATTACTCACCGTCCATAGGCTCGTGCCTACGGTGGCCGGGGGCCACTGGTTGCCCCCCGACGCCCGGGGCGTCTCCCGCGGCGGCTGGGACGTGAGGTTCTCTCCCTCTCACGTTCCGCCACCTCCTTCGCTAGCATAACTGCTTCGCAGAAGGAGGCGACGGCTTCCCATTCCCTCTCGCTCCGGACCATGGATTGAACCAGGGCCGGTCGCGAGAGGTCACCGCCGCCAATCGCCGCTACGAGGACACGGCGGTGCTCAGCCCAAGCGGGGCAGAGCTCCACGGTGTGCTCCACCGTGTCCTCCGGCCGATCCTCACAATGGTAACACCCGGGCGTTTCCTCCCGCCCAATTCGGTGCAGGAACCTCCCGAAACAACCGTGTCCGGTGAGGACCTGCGTCAGGCGGAAGGTGAGGGCGCCGTGCCGCCTCTCTAGCCACTCCTCAAAGAGGGGACTTATCGCCACTATTGTGGCGTGCCCTGCACGTGGTTGCGACAGTCGCTGTCTCCATGTCGCCATGAGATCACGCCGGAGGTCTGTCCGCTGAGCGACAATTTGCCGCGGCAGCGGAGTTTCCCCCCGACGTAGTGCCTCCGCGCGCCATTCGTGCAGGCGCGCGAGGACTATCGCCTCCAGTGACCCAAGGGCTGGGTTTTACTTTGGCCAGAGGCTAAGTATTGCCATACAACGTGGCAACGCCGCCAGTCTCTTGGGCACGTTACCAGTTGACAGCGTCGAGGAGGAGTTTTTTGACGCCCTTCTATAATTTGTTGTTATTTTAGTTATCTAGTTTTAAAAATAATATTAATTTGTCATGTATAAAAGTAAATAAAGAAAATAATAGCAGAAGAGTAGGAAAAATAATAAACATAATTTGCACTGTGTGTTCGTTGCCTTGTCTACATTTATTCAGTTTAGCAGTAAGTTCTACATCTTGACCCAATATTTAGATGTATGTTTGACCTTCCTTCTAATGTGGCGAATCTGAACGTGTTATGACAAACTACCTAGAATAATATGGAGTAGGAATAATGTGTTGACCTCTATTAAGCAATTTCTGGATAAACATTAGAGGAAAACATGGATTTAAGAAGAAGTTAACAAATAAATAAATATGAATATGAGTAAATGACCAATTAAAAAGAGAGAAGAATGTTCTCCTAGCAAAAGGGACGTGTCGTACATAGAAGGTAGCTAGTTTTATTACAATCATTTGCAAATATGTTCTAAAATTAAATAAAAAATATCAGGCCAAGTGCGAGTCGTACTCACACGCACACAGGGTTTCGTAGCAGCATAAAATAAAAATAATTTGAAAGCTCATTCATTATGTTGTATTGTATTACATTGAACAGCAAAACTAAATTTATTTTTCATCACACTTGCACGTAAACAGTGTCATAACATACAGGTTAACTTGGCTGTAATGCCCCATATAAAACCCTAGGGCGGTAAGTATTTTTTTTTTTAATTTTCATCACACTTGCACGTAAACAGTGTCATAACATACAGGTGAACTTGGCTGTAATGCCCCATATAAAACCCTAGGGCGGTAAGTAATTTTTTTTTAATTTACAGCACCGCTTGACAGCACACAGGTCATGCAAGTTCATCAAGCAAGGAGTTTACACGCAATTGAAAAATTGTCTTAAAATGTTATTTAAACAGGAATTTCATTCAATCTCGCTACATGTTATTTAATTACTCAACTAATGTTCTAAAATCTAAATAATCGATAGTTTTTTGTATCAAAACGTCGTTTTTTTTTTTGGCTGTATACCTAGGTAAGTATTTGTCTCTAACGTTTCTGAAAAAAACATTTGTATAATCTGTGGTGTGGGCAAACAGCCCGCCATCCGCAAATCAGTTCACGTATTTCGTAATAATATGTGCTGACTTGTGTATATTCATAATTATTAACTCGCAAGTGTGATGAAAAACATTGTATGTTTCACGGGCGGTACGGGAATTACGAACCTCGACTCAGAAAGCCCTCAGTCTTCGACTTCGGGCTTCTACTAGAGCCTCGATCGTAATTCCTTACTTACCGCCCTTAATACACAATATACTATTATAACACATTTGCTCGTAAAGGGTCTCTTATTGCACCAAGTTCAGTATCGTAATGTATCTCATTACGCACTAGTGCGGTAATGTAAAGTAAAACGCACGGCTTATCATAATGCTCCGTCTAAAACGAAGGGTACTTTTTTAAATCTTAGCAAAGAGTTTTTATGTCAGAAAAGTGGTCAACATTTTATGAATAAAATTAACTTGGGAGATAAAATATAATAGATAAACATTTAATTCTTTAATTTAATCAATTTTGACCATAAATTACAACCATTTATCTGTAACAAAACAAAAATATTAATTTACTTTATTAGTAATACTGGCTGTTTCTGTGCCCTTGCCTTAAAAAAAAGCGCTAATGCGCGCGCATCGCTAGTTTCAATTTGTGAACAAGTAAAAATTATTCCGCGCGTTTTTCTTTTCACTGTTTTGTTTTTATTTGAAAATGTCGTCCGACTTTTTTTTATTTCCTCAGAAATATGTTATAAAACGTCGTATGACATACGTGCGCTTTGATAATTACAGCCTCTGCTTTCTTGTTAGCCCTCGCCTACGGCTCGGGCTAGCAATATCGCCTCGGCTGTAATTTTCAACTTACCGCACTTATATCATAATGTACTATTTCATAGTATGTTAATAAAAAACAAAGTTACTGCTGCAGTTTGATGAAAAAGTCCCATATCTCAAAAACTAAACATCAAATCATATTAAAAGCAATTTTCGTTGAAAGTTTTTTAACGTTATACAATCCTATATTTTTTCAGCATTTTCCTCCTCTTATTTTAGAAATAAGAGAGGGGAACACAAACATTTTGACGCTTTGGAAGAATAGACTCTTCCAAAGTGGTAAAATGTAATGTTAATAAATTAATCCAAGCGTCGTAGCGTCGTGGGACCGGTTAGTAAACCGCTTACACAACACAAGACAAAACAAAGCAAGAGTTTTTAGAGTTTTTTTTTCTCTCGATTAAGACACCTTTCAAACGAAACCAACTTTATCGAAATCGGTTCAACCGTTCAGGAGCTACGATGCCACAGACAGACAAACTTATAAAGTTAGGACACCCCTCTTTTTTGGTTGGAGGTTAAAAATATGGTGGTAAACACGACATAAATACTCTTTTGCCATTTTCTCAGTGGTATATTTTCCTTGTTGTGCTTCTGTTTAGATTCAGTGGGTTTCTATGCACATGTGAGTAAGAAAACCCGAAACTTTATGGGCAATATCCACGAACAAAAAAATGCGTATTTGCACCCATCCTAACTGGCGAATATTCGATCAAGGAGGTTGGAAGGTATTCTGAGTGATCTCATCAATGCCCAAAGTTAGCTAAGAGACTGTTTCCTAAAACGGACAAGATTTTGTTGAAATTGGCTAGCCTTTGGCCGCAAATCACCTGATGCGAAGCGATGATGCGGCCTAGGCTGGAACACGGTTCCTTAACCGAAATAAATTGAGCCATCTATGCTGAGCATACATTTAAAATAATCATCATCATCATCATTTCAGCCGAAAGACGTCCACTGCTGGACATAGGCCTCCCCCAAGTGTCGCCAGATTGACCGGTCCCGTGCGACACGCATCCAGCGGATCCCCGCAACCTTCACCAGGTCATCGGTCCACCTAGTGGGAGGCCTTCCAACGCATCGTCTCCCGGTTCGCGGTCGCCATTCCAGAACTTTTCGGCCCCATCGGCCATCTGTTCTGCGAGCAATGTGCCCTGCCCACTGCCACTTAAGTTTGGCAATTCTTCGGGCTACGTCGGTAACCTTGGTTCTCTTGCGGATGTCCTCATTTCTGATTTGATCACGCAAGGAAACTCCGAGCATAGCTCTCTCCATTGCCCTTTGGGTGACTTTGAGCCTTCTGATGAGGCCCATTGTGAGCGACCACGTTTCGGTCCCGTATGTAATCACTGGCAGCACACACTGGTCATAGACTTTCGTCTTGAGGCACTGCGGTAAGTTGGACGAGAAGATACCACGCAGCTTTCCGAACGCTGCCCAGCCGAGTCGGATTCGACGATTGACCTCTTTCTCGAAGTTAGACCTACCCAACTGGACCGTTTGTCCCAGGTAGACATAATCGTCTACAACTTCGATAGTAGAGTCTCCGATCTTGATAGGAGTGGGTGTTACATGGGCATTCAACATGACCTTGGTTTTGTCCATGTTCATTTTAAGACCCACTCTTTCGGAAACTCTACTGAGGTCATCGAGCATTGTACTGAGGTCCTCCATGGTCTCAGCCATGACCACTATATCGTCGGCAAATCGAAGGTGAGAGATGTACTCGCCATTAACGTTGATGCCTAGCCCTCTCCAGTCCAGAACCTTGAAGACATCTTCCAGTGCAGCGGTGAACAGTTTCGGAGATATGACGTCTCCTTGTCTCTCACCTCGCTGCAGAGGGATAGGTTCCGAGGTCTGGTCCTGAAGTCGGACTGACATGGTGGCGTTTTTGTACAAACACTTCAACACCTCGATGTACCGATAATCAATTTGGCACCGTTGGAGAGACTGCAGTACAGCCCAAGTCTCGATCGAATCGAAGGCTTTCTCGTAGTCCACAAACGCTAAACAGAGAGGCAGGTTGTACTCTTCGGTCTTCTGTATAACCTGTCGCAGCGTATGTATGTGGTCTACGGTGCTAAAACCTTTTCGGAATCCGGCTTGTTCGGGAGGCTGAAAATCGTCAAACCTGCGCGCGAGACGATTCGTGATGACTCTTGAAAACAACTTGTAGACATGGCTCAGAAGTGAGATGGGCCTATAGTTCTTCAACCGGGCGTTGTCGCCCTTTTTGAAGAAGAGTACCACCACACCCCTGCACCATGCCTGTGGCGTTTTCCCCTCGAGTATGACGGAATCAAACAGCTTCTGAAGGGCCTTAAGAACCGGTTTTCCACCCGCCTTCAGAAGTTCGGCCGTAATTCCATCATCACCCGGTGCTTTGTTGTTTTTAAGCTGTTTCAGAGCCATCCTAATCTCATACAGGCTGAGGTCCGGGATGTCTTCGGTGTAGTGTCGGGTCAGTCTAGCTCTTGGGTCATTCGCTAGATTTACAACGGGTTTCCTGGTTGACGTGTACAACTGCCCATAGAATCTCTCGATCTCCCTCAGTAGCTCCAGTTTGGCGGATACGATTCTGCCATCGTCGGTCTTCAGTTTCGTGAGCTGGCTCTGCCCAATAGCCAGATCTCTTGCAAATACCTTTGAGCCTTTATTCCGCTCGATGGCGTCTTTGATACGCTCGGTATTAAAGCGGCGGAGGTCGCTCTTCAAGGATTTAGAGATCCGTCTATTGAGCTGCCGGTATTTCCACGCGTCGTCTGAAGACTGCAGGATCATCTCACGCCGTTCCTTCATGAGCTTGAGAGTATGATCAGAGAGTTTTTTGTTCTTCTGTGCACGACGGGTCTTGAAGAACTTAGACCCTGTCGTACGGACAGTTTCCACAAATCCATCGTTGCATTCGTCCACTGAGCTTCCTAGGCACTCGAAACGATTCTGGAGTTCAAGCTGAAAGCTCTCGGGGTTTTGGATTTGGATCTGTGCTGGTCGGAGCGTAGACTTCATCAGTCGAGACCTTTCAAGCTTAATATTGATGTTCAATGTGCCTCTTACCATGCGGTGATCGCTCCCAGTTTTCACCGAATTGATCACAGAGACATCATTGAACATTTGCTTCTTGGTTGACAGGATGAAGTCGATCTCATTTTTAGTTGCACCATCGGGGCTCTGCCAGGTCCACTTCCTGTGCTCACGCTTTCTAAAGAAGGAGTTCATCATATAGAGGCCCTCCTTCTCCATAAAACTAGCCAGTTGGTGTCCCCGGTGGTTCCGACATCCAAACCCAAATTGCCCCACCTGCAGCTCATCTCCGTCTCGTTTGCCCAGTTTTGCGTTGAAGTCCCCCATGACAACGGTAAAGTGAGTTTTGAAACCATGCATGGCTTTGGAGATATCCTCATACATGGTCTCCACTTCGTCGTCGGGGCGTGCCGAGGTCGGGGCGTAGACCTGTATGACCTTCAGCGAATATCTTGAGGATATTCTGAGTATCAGGTACGCCACCCTGGTCGACACACTCTCTATCTTCAACACGTTATTCACAAGGGACTTGTGGACGATAAACCCAACACCACCCTGGGACTGCCGGTCACCCTCTCGGAAATAGAGTAGGTTGCCGGATTTCAGGATCATCGTATCCTCCCCCTCTCTTCGGACTTCAGATAATCCTACAATACTCCATCGCAACCTGCTCAATTCCTCTTCGAGTTCGGTTATCTTCTCGTCAGTTCGGAGTGTTCGCGTGTTGTATGTTGCCAGGTCAAGTCGTCGGTATAGGCAGCCGGATCTCTTCCGGAGATTCTTCGCACCCCTTGCCACGCCATTACCTCGACCGCTACCATAGTCGAGGGTGGACGGGCTGCCGGGTACTAGGGGCCATTTTTGTATTGCGCTCATTAGGGGGGGTTTTTGCCATAATCGCCACGCTGGGCAGACGGGTTGGCGATCGCAGTACGGTTGTTGCAAAAAGCACAGAGAACGCTGCTGCCCATTCTCTGGCAAGTCCCTTAGTCGCCTCTTACGACACCCACGGGAAGATATGGGATGGTGCTATTCTTAACGTCCGACACCATACAGAACCATTTAAAATAATCATTATCTTTAATTTCATAATTAGATATCTTGTGACAAAGACTTTAGAACAAGAAGTTTTCCATACCGCATTTCTAGTACGGTATCCAAAAACTAGCATTTCCAAACACAAATTTACGATTTTATTTTTGCATTTACTCTTTCGAACCAAGGTTACCGACGTAGCCCGAAGTATTGCCAAACTGAAGTGGTAGTGGGCAGGGCACATTGCTCACAGAACGGATGGCCGTTGGGGCCGAAAAGTTCTGGAATGGCGACCGTGAACCGGAAGACGATGCGTTGGAAGGCCTCCCACTAGGTGGACCGACGACCTGGTAAAGGTTGCGGGGATCCGCTGGTAGCGAGCACGGGACCGGTCAATGTGGCGACACTTGGGGGAGGCCTATGTCCAGCAGTGGACGTCTTATGGCTGAAATGATGATGATGATTTACTCTTGCCATAATAATAATCTGCTTTCTATATTGGTTCCACATAACATCATCTATAGTGAAAAACAACTAAAGATCTATTGATAACCTGAGTTCCAACAAACTAGTGCAGTATGTTAATACTAGGAAACATGCTAATCTAGTACTCCATTGATTAGATACCAGGTATCTCGAAACACGATCCGATGCAAATCGTCAACTAGATCAAAACATTCGATTTAGGAAGTAAACAAAACAATAATTAGGTAATAGAATCGTTGTACTGATATTTCAATCTCGGTCGATAACCCAGTTCCCAGAAAAAGAATAAAAATAAACTTTGACGAGAAAAACAAACCAAAATGTGTAAATGTGTACATTTCCTTTGAGACACCGAGCTCCTTTAGCGGGCCGGCCTTAGAAATGCAGAAGCAATTTTCAACATTATTTTTCTTAATTTCTATACCCTAAGCTTTTTGTTAATAAAAATATAATCGTCATTTTTTGGCTTCCTTGTGTCCCAGAGAAAAAAGTTTCTAAACTCCTTGCAATCCTTAACAATAAGAAAACTCAAAGGATTTTTTCCGTAAGATTTTATTAGAAATAAGTTCTAAAATTACATCATCTTTAAAAAAGAGTCATTTTCCTCTGGAAATAAAGCTTATATTTGTTGTATCATGGTACAGTCTCGTCCTGGCGCCGAACGATTACAGCATAAATCAGTAATCCCTGACTTCTGTCAGTCAGTGTTTACTCTTATGATCTACCTACGTCTTTTATGAATTCTTATGTAAGTTCTGTGGGAGTTTGAATGTCAATAGTTTGCTATGGAGATCGTGGACGATAGCAGAGCTGTCACTCACAGCCATTTTTCATTACATACTTTTTATTCAGTTGAGCGTTAGCTAATGGCATCTTCAGGCAATCCCTGAGCGTTCCACAAAAACTTTTGCCGCAGTCATAAACTGTGTGTCAACTAAAATTGGGCACAAATATTGATTTTAACATTATTATTTCTCATAATCCTAAACAATTTGATTTTATTAAATGATAATAGGTTTACTACTTAGAAAACTGAATCACCGTATTCTACGAACACAAAAGTTCAGCCAGTAAATGTGAAATGTTATAGTTTTACGGAATTTCATGGAACATGCGCGATTAGCGATCGGCGCGAGGTTACAGTGCGATCACAGTTTTTATACCTCTAACAGCTGCAGTCCAGCAGAAACCTTATAATCAAGATAATAAGAAACACTACACTCAGTGATAGCAACCTTCTTGGTATGCATATAAATTTCACAGTGATTTTGACAGCGAGGTAAACTAACTGTGAAAGAACAGTACCGATCGGTGTGAGGTCAGGAGCCCTTGACCTGTTCCATGCGGGAAGCAATCGATGAAGGTCGAAGGTCGCATGCGCTTGTTTATGCCTTATCGCTACGGTGTCAATGACCAGATCAAGTTAAGTCGTAGCTTTCAGCTGACGGTATGTATGGAAGGTATTACTTTGTTTGACGAGAGATAAGAGAGACGTGTTTATATGATTTTTATCTGTTCATCTGCGACATGTATCCTTCTGCAATGAGTCTATGTAGTGAATTACAATTATCAGCCCATTTCCTCTAGAAGAGTAGAGGCCCGTGTCCCAGCAGTGGGGACACTATGGGCTGATTATACCATTATTTATTTATCAAAACTTTATGAACAATTATAAAAAGAAAACACTGTACAAAGGCGGACTTAAGCATTAGGCATTTTCTACCAGTCTACCTTAGGGTCAGTTTACACCGAGACGCGACGCGACGTGACGCTGCGCGCACACTTTTAAAGAGCGATTCAAAATATAACTTTATTTTCTACACGAAAAGATACACATTTCGTTGTGAGAATTCAGAATACGTTGCGCCACGCAGCGCTGCGTCGAGCGGCCTCGTGAGGTAGATTTCAGTAGAAATCAGAATACGTTGGGCCATGCAGCGCTGCGCCGTGCGGCGCCTCGCGGCGTAGAGCGATGCGGCGCGAAATCACTGGCCTCTTCAAGTATCGTAGCGTCGCGTCGCGTCTCGGTGTGAACTGACCCTTAGGGTGATGCAGAGAGAAAACATAGTAGGTGCAGCATAACAAATGGAAAAAAAAACAGTTACAAATAAAATACAACGATACATGAACACGAACTAACAACAATTTAATTATGAGATGAATCTGCCAGTTTCTTAAGTAAGTGTTCATCATCTGCTTCGCCTTTTCCCAACTATGTTGGGGTCAGCTTCCATTATAACTGGATGCAGTTGAATACAAGTATTTTACATGGAGCGACTGGCAATCTGACCTCTACAACCCAGTTAGTACTGGGTTCGAATTGTCAGACTTTCAGGCCACTGACTACCTGCAACGAAAGTCAAAGATCCACAAATGACAGCCGAGACCAACGGCCTAACGAGCTTTTCGAGGCACGGAAGAAACTCGGAACGTAATGGGTTGTCGCCCATCCACGGACCAACCCAGGCAAGCTCGGCTTAACCTAACGATAGACCCCAGCAGCCATTATTATTTAGCCACCAGCTCTTTATAGCCTGATTATGCTTTGCGAAAATAGCTGTAGCTGAATGTTTCTCAAGAAATTATCCTAATAAGACCTTAGTGAATATTACGGACCAAAACAGTTATGTTCCAAGGGTGCTTTTCTATTTATACACTCGCTAAAAATTCAAGTAGCTACAGCGCAGTTGTATTCCTTCACTCAAAACCATTGCATAAGTAAATATTTGTTGTTGTTCTGTTCAACTGGGTGCCATGTTCGCAGCTAGTATTTGACTTCCTGATATTATTGTGCCATCAATGACTGCAAGCACCAACAACTTTGACAAATCTTGATGATTATTCTATAGACGCTGTATTTAGGAAGCCCATAATAATATAAGCAGTGGATGTCTCCTACCTGAATATGGTGAAACCAGTAAAGCAAAAAAGGATTAAGTACATGTTTACTACCTATGTAATAAGATTAAATACTACGTAGTGTTTACTAGTAAGTTCTAATTACATAATCAAGTTAGCAAGATTCCGAAGAAGTCTAGAAGCAAAAGAATAACAAGAAAATTTATAAAATCAACAAGGAATCTTTTGTCGCCATAATAACTTTCGCGAAAGGTAAACAACTTCTCCTGTAAGTATTATTAGTTTTATATTGCAATGTATTCATAACTTTTTATAAAGGTGAACCATTTCAATGTAGATGTTTACGAACCCGCTAATAGATTGTTGAAGGGAAAATGTTATATCGGTATGAAAGTATAATTATGGTTTCTTTGATTCTTTGTTGCTTGTTGATTGTTGATTAGTTCTAGAAGTTCTAATTAAGTACTTTGTTGTTTCGTTTCAAATATTTTCGAGTGGCTATAAGAATAGTGAAGACCGAAGAAATAATGGATGTACGGTGTTAAAGTCTAAGTAGAAAGAAGAGAGTGAAACACAGAAGGCTGAAGATGACGGTAGATAGATAGAGTATTAAGATGTTTGGAGGAAGAAAACGAGTTACGTCGATCCTAAAAAGGGGAAAAATGGCAGCAGGATGCTGACGATTGTAAACAACATTGTGAAAGCGTACACTTTCAAATTAAGAGGGAGGATCATTGTGGGCTAACAGAAGCGATTTTGCAGGTCTGATGGAACTAAAATTATGTTTTGATCTTATGCAGGCAATAATTGTGCATGCTTACAGAAGAGGCCTACTCGTTTGAAAGTAACTTCAGATTTTTACAGATCTTCAGATCTGAGAATAGCAACTTCGAAGTTTTACTTATTCTTCTTAGTAGAGTAAATAATTCCAATAATTATTGAAGTGAAAGTAGCTTCAACCAGAACACTGCCAATTCGACGGCGTTGCTACTGGCTTCGGAAGTTCGTATGGGTCCGTCAAAGTGCATGAGGAGTGGCACAAAGAGTAGGTCAGGAGATGGCCACTACAGTCGCACTTAAGATTTTTTTTCAGTATCTGAGCACCGAGTCCGTTGTTTTGATCAGTCGATAATCTTTGACTCTGTTGTGCATGTGTATCGCGTAAACAACTCATTATTTTGTTTTTTAATGCTCTATTATAATTGTTATTGTCATGCCCACCGGACTGGGTTTTTTGGATGTTTATCAACAAGTTGGAACGATGGAACGGATAATACACATACTATACTTAATTAGGAAGAGGCTATGGACCTAATCTAAGCGGGAAAACTATGTGGAATTACCGCCACGTTTTACTGCTCTATTTTGCCGTAAAACCAATATTTTTTTAAGTCAAACATCCCCAATGTGGCATACCTAATTCGTTTTCCAGGTGAGCATATTTGGTCTAACAGGAAAATGTTAAATTTTTCCTCCTTGAAATAAATTTTAAGGTCAAATCAACTGTTTTGTGAAAACAGAACGCAGGATCCACTCTTTACTTTTTTACATAATTCGAAAGATGAAATACATTCAGCATACCGTCTGCATTTGACGTCAACTGCCAACAGATAATAAAATTGTGGTCCTTTAAGACAACGCAAGGTTATGTAATCCCCGTAAGATCTTGAATATTGAGCATAAAATTCACTTTAGGAGGATCTAGACATAATTTTAGCCTTTCTTTATTAATTCCAAAAGATTGCGAAATAAAATCGTCTTAACGTGTAAAAATAAATCATTACAAACTACATAAATGGTAGCCTTTCAGGACAAACATTGAAACCGCAACGAACAAAACACAATGACAAAAGACTAACAAAAACAACAATATAATAATGATAATAGTTATATTTAAATATCCTTGTCATTGGGATTTTCTCACAACTCGTAAACTAAATAATCCCAATTAAAAAAACAACGCCCCAAAAAATTGTTTGTGGTATTTGCGCGCCAATTTTCCAATGTTTGTTTGATGATAACCTCAAATTTTCCCGATTCTATCTCATTAATTTGATGCGCATTGTAAAAGTGCGTATCTGTGAGTAAATAGACATTATTATAGGGAGATAAGATAATTATGTAAACAGTAAAACCACATGCTGCAGACTTGTGACATTTAAACAATACGTAGATTACAAAGATCGTACAAAGACAAGGGTCAACGTTCGCGTGTGATTACACAATGCATGACATAGCGTTCTTTGTAAGGTTTGATATCGAACTCAAAACTTTTTATTGATAAATAGGTCAACATTCAGTTGCCATGAGCGTGAAAAGTGTATCAGTTTAGGCGTGATGAAACAATTATTTTGCGAAAGATTAACATGTCTATAAATGAAGATTTAAAGAGGGATACAAGTAAGTCATAAACTGCCTAGCCATTTCCCAAACTGTCTTGGGGTCGGCTTCCAGTCTAACCGGATGCAGCTAAGTACCAGTATTTTACATGAAGCGACTGCCTATCTGATCTCCACAACTCAGTAACTGGGTAATACGATACCCTATGGTAAGACTGGATGTCAGAGTTTTGGCTTCCGACAACTCGTAACGACTGTCAAAGATCTACAAATGATAGCCGGTACCAACAGCTTAACGTCGGCGAGCACGGTATGGGGATACAAGTAAGTATGTAATTATAATGTAAAGCACATGATTATAGTCTGAAATGGTGCAAGTACAACGAACGCTAAGTCAATGAACGACTGACACCGGTGAAGGTTTAATATCCTTTACCGAGTTTAGACGTACGAAAGAAGAAAAGTTCAATCGCATTTGGAGTCTAATTTGTTAAGCTGAAAAGTCGTGGGATTTAGGTTAATTAAGACGGCAGTTAATGTTTCAATAAAATATCTAGGGCATTATTTATGAGAAAAAAAAAATAGTATACACCATAAAGCTTCATTTTGGTAGGATAGTATATGGACTAGGTTTGACCTTAGACAACAAGGTTTAAGTCCTAAGTTACCTAGATTAAAATATTAAACTCCTAGTTAGTAGTTATATAACTTTGTGTGAGTAAAGTTATATTGAATTTGGAATTTCCGTCCATAATCACTTTACGTACAAAGTTACAAAGTACACAGTATAAAGCTCCTACTGTGGACAGCACAATGACATTCTTGGTCAACTCTTTTGTCTCGTTAAATTCCGCACCGTTCTTACAGTCAGTAAGGTCGTCGAAAAAGGCCACATGCCTTAACAAATTATCAACACACTGCAAGGCATTCGCTGTGAGTCAGTCATAGTACTTATCAACCAAAACAAACTGATAAATATCGGATAAAACTTAACAATCAATCTATTTAATTTAGGGTTTTTCAATAATACAATTTGTATTATCAGTGATATTTCCAAAAATAACTTAGTCAATTTTAATCATCATGCTATTTTTAGTGGCAATATTGAGGAAAATGTTGTTGTAAGTAAATAATAACGATATTGATTTAGAAAGTAAGTATAATTATACCATAAAGTTTTACATTTATAGCATTAATTACCTACAATATCAATAAAGCTGTAGACAATAGAGATAATACTTATAACTAGACCAACAGTACACCTCAGCATCGATACATAATTCAATTAATTCATTCAACAATTTCCGATATTCTAATGATGTCCCAAACAGATTAGTGAACGCGTGCGACATCATTATCCACATAACCAAGCAATCTGAAATCACTCAAAACCTGTTTAAATTCTGTGACGTCGGCCGGGAGTCCAGGTTTTCCCTACGTCAGTACTAGAACCACGTTATGTTTAGGACAAAAACCAATAACAATATTGTTATTTATAGAAAAGGTAGTGAAGGTTGCAGAAATGAGGACAACATAACATGTGACACTGTTTTGAAAAACAACCGTAAGTAAATACAGATTGACATCTACGCTGTAGAAATGTAACAATAACAGAAAGAAATGAGGACTTCAATGTTAACTGCGGAGAACAATGATTTGGAAATTATCGATAAGATCTAAGCTGAATGATGCTGAAAAACATGCTCTCGTATAGTTGCGTAAACTTATTGTAGTAAACTTATTGTCCTCCTTTAGAAACTATTAATAGAGCCCCATGAAATGTTCATAACTTAGAAACGCAGCAATACATGAGTATCAGACTCCTCACCTATGCTAGCTTAATTATCGGGAATATCTACACAATTACAATCTTTGAGATAAGATAAAAAGTACTTAGAGCTAATGTTGAATGCTAATTACATGCAATGGTACCAAGATAATTCTCCGACCGGAGCCACGACTGGCCGACAAACCCCGTGAAATTTCAGTATCCGCAATCGCAAACCCAATTTACACGAAACTATCGCAATCAGTCGCGTTTCCTCCAACGAATAAAACCCAAGCTATCGGGAATTCCGAACGTGGCGGATAAAACGCTCGCACACTAACACCAAACACTTGATAACCTTAACTAATAAAGAGACATAATATCAGTAATATCTCCCCTCGGACGCCCACATTTCAAACATAGCGGGGGGCGGAGGAGCTCTTGATCTGCTGTCAAATTTACAAACACGTTGCAACCAGCCAGCTACTAGTTTGTACAGAGAACGAGCAACGCACACAAAACTCACCCCTCGTCTAGACACGCCTGTATTAACGCACACTACAACAGTATTCGCACACTAAGAAAATTACTAGCAATTTTCGAAGAATCTCCGTCGATATCGGCCGAGCGCTACACGCACACTGGCAAAAATAGTGCGCATGCGTGGTAACCTCTATAAAAGGGGGTGGCGACGTAACTAAGCCACATTCTGCACAGAGCATTCAGAGCGACACCACGCAAGTTTTAGTGGCAAAGTTGTGAAATCATTGTGACATAAACTTCGATAAGTTCAACTGCAACAGTTTGTGAACTCTATTGGATTGCATAATACCTACGGATTTTCTGGATTTGAGTGAAGTGTTTTGTGACAATTCCTGAGAAGGAATACACAGTGTTTAAAATTCGTGACGAGTTTGAATTGAAAAGCATCAAGCTGTCCAACATAATGTACAAGGATTCAGTTGTCCCCGTTAAAGCTGAAACGTTCAGCGGCATGGCTGCCAAAAGGTAATTATTATTATTGTGCAATATTATCCAACATTTATCATTTGTTAAACTTTTTGACTCTTTAAATTACGATTTTCCTGGTAAAATTAGAAATTGATGGTTCTCCATTTGGTGATTGCGGTTTTGCAACATTAGAAAATGATCCAATTGGTTGTTTGAAAATCCAGAATATTATCACTTGAAATTTAATTAAGAGTTATTGAAATATTCAAGAACTATAAAAGAATTTCGGCCTTAAATCAACTGTACTTATTCAAAAGGAGTAGATAATTTTACCACTTTTACTGGAATCCAACATAGTGTTAATAAAATTTTCGAAGTGTGTAACAATGTATTCCTCTTCTTGCAGCCCAATAAGTCAATGCATCAAAACGGTGCTGCGACGAGCATGTGTGGAGAAACGATTGACTGTCGGCCTCCTCCCTGCTATCCAGTATCTGTCGAAAAACAGCAACCGGGCCCTCTTCTGTGTGACGGCGGAGGCGCCCCCAGGAGATAGTGCTACACACATGCAAGAAGTGCTCCTCCAAGCCTTCTGCGTCGAGAACGACATCTACGTCATTAAGGTAAATATCTTAACGGTTCCTACATAAGTACTTCACTCTCTCCAAACCTGTTCTTAATCGCTGCAATAAGGTTGTGCAACTTTGCATCAACATATATTTGCACATTTTCCTCCTTGGAGTTTTGATGGACACAAACAGCTTTGATATAGTTGTAGAATCATGCAATAATAACTGTTTGAGCCGTTATTTTTGTCCCGTAATAAAGTTATTAGTTTTACTTATCGGAAAACATTAAAGGACTTATATCTGCTTTAGATTTACGAACATTGGTATTAACAATTTCTATGTCTTGTTCGCAGGTTGACTCGGAGACTAAATTGCGGAAGTTACTCGGCTGCTGCGGATCCTCTATGGATTTTAGCTGCGTTCTGGTGCACTACCCGTACACAGATCCCTTCAGTGACAGCCAGGAGTTCGACTTCTCATCACTGACAGACACAGAGAGAGATCTCATTGAGCACTGTGAGATGAACTGGGGTTATTCTCAGACCCCCGTCATTAAGCTGCCCGAGAAGTGAAAACGTCGAAAACGTCTAAACGTCATGTTCTTGGAAAAAAAAAATACACGACCGTTATGGGTTCGTTTGCCTTATCAGCCATGTTGGTTTCGGCTTCGGCGTTTAGCGCCATCTTTTGTCAAGTAGTTACAATTACGTCTGTTAGAGGATTTTGTATTGTACCTAAACACTTACCAAGTGATCTTACTGTAGTAAATTCCAGTTCTTTCTAACTTGTGAAGTTTGAATTGTAACTTGTTGTTAATTTTTCTATTGAATTATATAGACTTGGGGCGATACTGCCAAAAAAAATGTACAGAAGAAAGTTCTGATTGTAAATAATCAATAGTAAAATATTGATGAAATGCTACCATGTTGGCTTAGTATACGATTTGCATGAAGTTGGTGAAAAAAGTGTCTACTTAAAATAATTGAGAAGTTCGTGAGGAGATATATTGTTGGATTTTATACTTTTGTAATCTGAATATGAGAAAGATGAAATTTAATTAGAATAAATATATTGTTATGATGATAAAAACGATTTGTTATTTTCAACATCCTCCCTGACCACACCCCTAAAATAAAAAGACACGGAATACAATGTAATTACTTCGTAATAAGTTTTGCATACCTAATATATATATATATATTTCCTAGGAAATTGTCGATAATATCAAAACAAATGATTCATTGGTCGAAACTAGGTCACTTACATGTAAACACTAACATTGAATGATACAATTAATGTCATCTATTATGTAATAGATGAAACACAAACAGCCTAGCATTCAACTGTTGACAAATAATTTAACATTGAGGTTTCTTCAACCAGTCTTCGATGATGAGAGCCACGCCTCGTTCACCAATCATAATAGACGGTGCATTAGTGTTTCCACGGTTCACAACAGGCATTATAGACGAGTCTATAACTCTCAAACCAGATATACCATACACTCGCAATCTTGGGTCTACAACAGCTTTTTTATCCCATTTTGGGCCCATTTTACAAGTGCCCACAGGGTGGTAGGTGGTTGAAGTGTAGAATCTAGCTAAACACACAATGTATTCGTCAGTACCCCACGGATAATCTCTACAAGCCTTTAACGGGGTCCTCTCAAAGTACGCACCAAGATCTTTAAACGCCTTTGTATTTTCCAAACTAAGAAGGAACCTTACTCCCTTGACTATGGGTATAAGATCACTTGGATCTCCGAAGTAGTTAGCGAACAATAACGGCTTGCCATGTGGGTTCTTAGGATTCAGCAACAGTTTTCCTCTGCTCTTCGGAACCAAATTCATAGTTCTCGGAAGTAATGCATCGTAGAACGCTGTCGGGAATATGTTTATTTCGTCATATATTTCTGGTTCACGAATATATTCATTCATGAAGAGATGGCCTACTTGGTATTGAATGTCAGGTGCGGCTAGACTAGGATCAGTCTTTATAAATGCTATAGAGTTCACCGGTCCGTTTGAAGCCACAGGTCCATTCTTGAACTTCATTTGACTGTAGGCATAAACTTCTTGAAGAACTTCTTTGTTATTAATCCGAGTTGCTGTCCTATTGGGCAGAGCTACTATGATACCATTAAATGTCACGTGATCGTGTAAATTCTCTCCAACAGCTAAATCTTTCTTGACGCGAATATTCAACTTGGTTAGATGATCTTTAGGACCTACACCAGATAACATGAGTAATTTCGGAGAGTTGATACTACCGCCGCTGACTATAACCTCTTTTTTGGCATAAGCGGTGTGTACTTGACCATCTCGAATATATTTCACGCCATATGCATGATTATTTTTATTTATGAGTATTTTGAATACTTCAGCTTTGCTTTTAACGGTTAGGTTCTTCCTTTTGTACCTGATTGGTTGTATGAATGCGTTGTTAGTGGAGACGCGCTCTCCATCTTGTGCTACTGCTTGAGCTTGCATCGTGGATAGCTGGTAGGCTCCATTATAGTCTCCTATAGGTAGTCCTCTCTCATGAAACGCATCCGTCATCATGAGGGATGGTCTATCTATATAAGGAAACCTTGAAATAGACTGCTCTCCGTCAACGCCATGGTATTTGCGGTTCAGTCCTTCAATGTTTAGATTTTTTTCAGATTTCCTGAAGTATGGCAGCACCTTGAAAAATTGGACAGATTAATTTCAGACAGTTCCTTTCTTTTACATTTTAATTTGTGCTTTCTTTTGTGAGTGGGGAAGTGGTTTCAAGTGCATACTTTGTTCTGGTAATTAATCAGTCCAATAACAATAAGTATTTTAAATCAGTGCTACTATTTTTTTCTCAATGTATTTGCGCTTTCAAGAACAACATTCACACCAGGTATTATGCCAATATTTTCCTATTTCTATGGTGCAGGGTGCTTTTCATCAAGGGATTATAGTGCAAGAAGCAGGGTGCATAAGAGTCAGTTTCCCTCACATCTTCGTAGCTCCAGCCATCGTTCCCCATGGCGGCCCAAGTGTCGTAGTCCAGCCTGTTCCCTCGGATGTATGCCATGGAGTTGATCGAGCTCGATCCACCCATTACTTTGCCTCTATAAGTATTGTGCATGATTTTCTGTTATTAACGTGCCAATATTTTCTTCTTGTACAAATCGGGATTGGATTTAATTAAGGGAGTTGGGTAGCGCTTGTGCACTTTAGCGCCTCAAACCAAGGAAGTTGCCGGACACTGAGTGGTTTCATGGCAGTTGTAGTCTGACAGACCCTTTCACCGATCCCAGGGCGGAGGACATCCATGAGGATTTCCACACGCAGTAAGAAATGCTAATACACTGAATGTCATGCTCCTTAGTCGGAAAACTCGAAAACATGTGAAAATTAAGATGCAAGAATTTGTACAAGTTTTTGGTCATGGCATTACTTGAATAAAGATTAGTTCGGTCTCGTTTACACAACGGTCTCGTTGTGTATAATAGAGTAGGCAAGTTCATAAGATAACACACTATTGTCGTTATTACAAAAAAGTTCGCAAATGCTCCATAATTACGATACCACGAGTATATACAGCAACTCAAAACAATATTTTGCGACTTTTGCCCAAAATTCGAACAAGTTTGAATTTCCAAATTTCATACAATTCGACCGATTTTGAGTCAATCTACAAACAGATAAAGCAGAAAAAGTATAAACTCAAGGAGCAGGTTCTCCAAGATACGGACCTATCACATGCCAACTACAGAGAAAAATAAAGTTAAAAATAAACATAGGTTGTGAAATAATGCTAAAACTTTATACCATATCTTCTTAGACACAGATCGCTTCAGATACAGCCAGGAGGTCGACTTCTCATCACTGACAGACACAGAGAGAGATCTCATTGAGCACTGTGAGATGAACTGGGGTTATTCTCAGACCCCCGTCATTAAGCTGCCCGAGAAGTGAAAATGTAGAAAACGTCTAAACGTCATGTTCTTGGAAAAAAAAAATACACGAGTGGTATGGGTTCGTTTGCCTTATCAGCCATGTTGGTTTCGGCTTCGGCGTTTAGCGCCATCTTTTGTCTAGTAGTTACAATTACGTCTGTTATAGGATTTTGTATTGTACCTAAACATTTACAAAGTGATCTTACTTTAGTAAATTCCAGTTCTTTCTTACTTGTGAATTTTGAATTCTAAGTTGTTGTTAATTTTTCTGTTGTATTGTATAGAATTGGGGCGATACTGATGAAAAAAAAAATACCTACAGACGAAAAATAAAAATGTTTTGATTGTAAATTTTCAATAGTAAAATATTGATGAAACGCCACCATGTTGGCTTACTATACCACTTGCAATTTGTTGAAAAAAAAAATAGTGCGTGGACCCTCCGCGCGGAATAAGTGAAACTTCGTAATACTACACGCATGCGATCGAGTGCCACGCATTCACTCTCGTTATTTTATTGAGCTTCTAAATAATATTTTGTTGTTTTCTTGTTGTATTATTTTTATTACATAATTATTACATAATTTTATCGAGGTTATTCTACTCATGGAAATTGAGCGAAGGCTGGTCATACCGAAGAGTCGAATGCATGACTGTTTGCACGCCATCTTGCGTACCTAGTAGAACTACGTAGTCACAAATCTTGTAATACTGCCATCTCTTAGTAAGTTTTAGATAAAAATTTTGTACAAAAAAAAAATAACCGACTTCCATAAAACACTAAAAAGTGGCAAATAATTTTAGTTTCGGAAGTCGGTGGCAAAAAAGGAAAATGAAACAAACAAGTCACCGACTGCCGAAACTAAAATTATTTGCCACTTTTTAGTGTTTTATAGAAGTTGGTTATTTTTTTTTGTAAAAAAGTTTTTATTTTAGCCTTTTCAGTTGTGGTATCTCACTTTAATCCTAGTCAAGAATATTTTTTACATTGTAACTAGACACCAGCACATCGTCCATACATACGACAAAGGACAAAATGCATAATAAAGAGGATGACTCAAAAAGTACCTAAGCAAAGATAATAAAATTCATATGGCTCCATCGGGCAAACTTTTCTACCAAATGAATGAAAAATCATCGAAATCGGTCCAGTAATCACGGAGAAATCGGTGTACATACGTGAAAAATTTACATATAACAAAATTTTTAATAAAATGAAAACTATATGGCCAAACTATATTATTTTTTTATGGGACCAAATGGCAGGTATTCCACATCAAACTAAAGAAGAATCACGCAAATCGGATCATAAATCTCAGCGTAATCGGTGTACATACATAAAAAAAAAACTAATCGAATTGATAAGCTCCTCCTTATAGAAGTCGGTTAAAATAGTTTTTTTTTTTTTTAACTTATTATTGGTACACCTGGAAAGTGCATACCGTTACGATTCCAACAAGCCCAAACACAGCTAAGATTCATTGCCTTGTTATGGAGTTCCGAAGCCTGTCTCTTGGATTCATCATCAGATCTGATGGTAAAATGGTTCTTATTGGACGCAAATGCTTCACTTGTTATAAAAAATACCAAAATCGCTGTACATTTTCCTATAAAATTTGAAGAGTTCCCTCGATTTCGCCAAGATTCCATCATCAGATCCTGACTTGGTGACTATGGGACCATTTGGGAAGTATACCCTTTCCAACAAAAAAAGAATTTTCCAAATCGGTTGGCAAGCGACGGAGTAATGCGCTAACAAACATAAAAAAAAAAAAAAAAAAAAAAAATACAAACATCCGAATTGAGAACCTCCTCCTTTTTTAGAAGTCGGTTAAAAATATTCCCCGTCCATGGTAGCGTTAAACTTGTTGGAAGTCGCATAAGAAGTTTCACTTCAAAAAATCAAAAACTGTCTACTTAAAGTAATTGAGAAGTTCGTGAGGAAATACACAATACAATACGATGTTATTTATTTCAGGCAACTAGGGCCCATAAAGCACAATAAATATATTTAAGTATAACAAACAATAGAGGAGCGTCAGAACAAAAACCGATAAATCACATTTTGTAATTTTTTTTTTTTATGATGCCAATTGGTTGTTCTCGTACATATCTTGCTTTATGGTTAATGTAACCTGATCGCAAACTGATAAATCCACTCTAAATCCGACCACGAAATACCCGGATCTGAACATAAACCGATAATTACATCAATCGTACTAAACAACGATGGCGATCGGAACATAAAAAGTATGATGTGATTTTAAATAAAGTTGTTTGATTGGAAACCACCTAATCTGGCTTTAGAAATACTGACGCATGTTCAGCCGCATTTTATCAAGCTCTCATATTCCTACCAGCGTTTTATAAAATACCGATATATCCTACAGAGTTTTATCAAAAACCGATATATCCAGTTGGTTTGGTCAATAACCGATATATCCATTTTCTTTTTTTTTATAATTCAACAGGTACCACAATCACGAATGCATAATTTAGGTTTCCAAACAGTGATTCTAACACCAATAAATTGATGGATTTCGTTCAACTCTAAATTAGAAAACCATGTACTTGGCCGTATTTTTACATTTTTCCACAAAAAACACAAATGAGATTTATCGGTTTTTGTTCCGACGCTCCTCAATAACTATAAACTAATAAATATTTTATACAAAAATAACTTAACAACTACTGCACACGAAGTGATGATTAATAAATTATTAATCATCACTTCTATACGAGTGATATTTTATATTTATACTTTTGTAATCTGAATATGAGAAAGATGAAATTTAATTTGAACAAATATATTGTTATGATGTTAAAAACGATTTGTTATTTTCAACATGGTCATGCCCTGACCACACCCCTTATACAAGGTATTGTTTTGCATCCTCGTCAAACTTCAGTAGGTTGTCACAGAAGGCATAAATAATCAATTATAATTACGGCGTCTAGATTAATAAACACTGATTTTTTTGTTTGTTTATGTTTGCCAGTATTTCAGAATAACCCCCTTAACGTGGTTTAGGGCATTAAAAATTATTGAATAAACGTTTGAGATTATTTGTATGTATGGAAGCGAGGTTATAGGGCGAGAATCAGACGGCCCGCGTTTAAAACACGGGTGGTTCACACTTAAATTACCTACCCATTTTACTATTGATTCGGGACGAGAATCATTGGCATAGTTACCTCCTTGAATTTGACGAGGATGCAAAACAACACCTTGTATAAAAAGACTTACATAAAAAGACAGAGATACAATGTAATTACTTCGTAATAACTTTCGCATAATATATATTTCCTAAGAAATTATCTAAAATATCAAAACAAATGATTCATTGGTCGAAATTGGGTCATTTATATATGTATACACAAACATTGAATGATACAAATAAATGTCATCTATTATGTAATAGATAAAACACAAACTTCCTTGCATTCAACTGTTGACAAATAATTTAACATTGAGGTTTCTTCAACCAGTCTTCGATGATGAGAGCCACGCCTCGTTCACCAATCATAATAGACGGTGCATTAGTGTTTCCACGGTTCACAACAGGCATTATAGACGAGTCTATGACTCTCAAACCAGATATACCATACACTCGCAATCTTGGGTCTACAACAGCTTTTTTATCCCATTTTGGGCCCATTTTACAAGTGCCCACAGGGTGGTAGGTGGTTGAAGTGTAGCATCTAGCTAAACACACAATGTATTCGTCAGTACCCCACGGATAATCTCTACAAGCCTTTAACGGGGTCCTCTCAAAGTACGCACCAAGATCTTTAAACGCCTTTGTATTTTCCAAACTAAGAAGGAACCTTACTCCCTTGACTATGGTTATAAGATCACTTGGATCTCCGAAGTAGTTAGCGAACAATAACGGCTTGCCATGTGGGTTCTTAGGATTCAGCAACAGTTTTCCTCTACTCTTCGGAACCAAATTCATAGTTCTCGGGAGTAATGCATCGTAGAACGCTGTCGGGAATGTTTTTATTTCGTCATAGATTTCTGGTTCACGAATATATTCATTCATGAAGGCATGGTCTACTTGGTATTGAATGTCAGGTGCGGCTAGACTAGGATCAGTCTTTATAAATGCTATAGAGTTCACCGGTCCGTTTGAAGCCACAGGTCCATTTTTGAACTTCATTTGACTGTAGGCATAAACTTCTTGAAGAACTTCTTCGTTACTAATCCGAGTTGCTGTCCTATTGGGCAGAGCTACAATGATACCATTAAATGTCACGTGATCGTGTAAATTCTCTCCAACAGCTAAATCTTTCTTGACGCGAATATTCAACTTGGTTAGATGATCTTTAGGACCTACACCAGATAACATGAGTAATTTTGGAGAGTTGATACTACCGCCGCTGACTATAACCTCTTTTTTGGCATAAGCGGTGTGTACTTGACCATCTCGAAAATATTTCACACCATAAGCATGATTATTTTTATTTATGAGTATTTTGAATACTTCAGCTTTGCTTTTAACGGTTAGGTTCTTCCTTTTGTACCTGATTGGTTGTATGAATGCGTTGTTAGTGGAGACGCGCTCTCCATCTTGTGCTACTGCTTGAGCTTGCATCGTGGATAGCTGGTAGGCTCCATTATAGTCTCCTATAGGCAGTCCTCTCTCATGGAACGCATCCGTCATCATGATGGATGGTCTATCTATATAAGGAAACCTTGAAATAGACTGCTCTCCGTCAACGCCATGGTATTTGCGGTTCAGTCCTTCAATGTTTAGATTTTTTTCAGATTTCCTGAAGTATGGCAGCACCTTGGAAAATTGGACAGATTAATTCCAGACAGTTCCTTTTTACATTTTAATTCGTGCTGTGTGTTTTCTTTGTATCTTTCTTTTGTGAGTGGGGAAGTAGTTTCAAGTGCGTACTTTATTGTTCTGGTTATCAATCAGTCCAATAACAATAAGTATTTTAAATCAGTGCTACTATTTTTTCTCATTGTATTTGAGGTTTCAAGAACAACATTACCAGGTTTTAAGTTAATATTATATTTTCATTGTACAAACAACACCAGTTATTAAGTTAATATTTTCATTGTATATAGTGCAGGGTGCTTTTCAGCAAGGTATTCATGAAGCAGGGTGCATAAGAGTCAGTTTCCCTCACATCTTCGTAGCTCCAGCCATCGTTCCCCATGGCGGCCCAAGTGTCGTAGTCCAGCTTGTTCCCTCGGATGTAAGCCATGGAGTTGATCGAGCTCGATCCACCCATTACTTTGCCTCTATAAGTATCGTGCATGATTTTCTGTTATTAACGATCCGAGATTCTCCTCTTGTGCAAATCGGGATTGGATTTAATTAAGGGGTTGGGTAGTGCCTCGAACAAAGGTAGTTGACAGACACTGAGTGGTTTTTGCTAATACACTGAATGTCATGCCCCTTAGAGCCCTTAGTCGGGGGACTCGAAAATATATGAAAATTAAGATGCAAGAATTTGTACAAGTTTTTGGTCAAGGCATTATCTGAAAAAAGATTAGTTCGGTCTTTTGCCCAAAATTCAACAAATTTGAATTTCAAAATTTCATACAAATCGACCAATTTTGAGTCAATACTACATACAGATAAAGCAGTATAAGTATAAATTCAAGGAGCAGGTACTCCAAGATACGAACCTATCACATGCCATCTACAGAGAAAAATAAAGTTAAAAATAAACATAGGTTGTGAAATATTGCGAAAACTTTATACCGTATCTTCTCAGACAGATATCGTACTTTATCAAATTATCAGTCACATATTTTGAATGTAAATAAAAATCACGCATGCAGATAATGGGAGGCCACTGTTATCGCATGAATGTGCAAGTCAGACGGTGCTGGTAATGAAAATAGGGTCAGTAGGGAGTGGGACTGAAATTGTAAACATTTGGTAAAAAGCAGGCAGTTTTCAAAATAGTTTTGTACCTCCTTGCATCAGTCTCACATAATGTGAACAATATGATATTGATAATCTTTCCACAGATTTACCACAGAAAGTGTAGATTGTATGCGAACTTGTCATCGCTTTCCATAGAAGTCATGTCTAGCACATAGATCCAATAACCCATAGCACAACAACCCTCATAATTATGTGAGGTTACACCGGTAGACCCACATTCAATTAAGGTCTACCTGGATCACACAACCGATTAACAAAGCTCTAGTCATGATGACTTACACCGGAGATTAGGCAGCCCTAAATACCCGTAATTACTCGCACAGACATGTCACAACGAGTTACTATCATCTTTATCAGAACATTTCTATTGAAACTCCTGATACAGACAGAATCACAGAAATATTATACAGTTTGTTGCAGCGCCATCTATGGAGAACTAGTCATGGGGCTAGTTTGAAAGAAGAGACGTTTTCGAGCTTACAAGAAAATGAACAAAATACAACTTAAACTTTGGATCTTACGTATTAGTGTGGTTGATAAGAGGCAGATGGCAGGCATATAAGCAAGCTTATATAGCTTAGACGTTAAACCTATGAAATGAAACCTAAAAAATGACCCTGGTTAAAGAGCAGACGATGGTGCGGCAAAAAATTACACTACCTACAGTGTTTTATAAAAATAATACTGCTGCAGTAAAATTCATATTGTTGTTGCCAAAGGTATTAGGTCAATGACTACTTCGTAACAGTTTTTAAATAGCCGATTATCGAATTGTCAAATTCAGTTTCTTTTCGTTTTGCTAAAAATAGAGCTGATTAAAACCATTTCACAGCCTATAATAGTGATTGTAGAACACAATAATTAGCAAACGAGTCAACAGCTCAAAATATTCATTAGACTCTGTCCAAGATAACAAATCTCCACTGGCACTTAGTAAAATAGTACAACTGCAAGGAAATCAGACGTAGTAGGGCATAGTAACATTTATGACTAGTAGATACCTACCAGCATATGATAAGATTAGTAAAACGTGTGCTACGTGGAATGTTTACCCTGATAGCAGGCAAGGGCAGGCGCCACATGTCGAACTGATATCTGAAGCTTGTTGATAACGAATAAATATTGCGTAAAAATGAGATTGGAATGGGTGATCCCAATCGATTCGTTATCGGCGCATTATGACGCGGGTCTGCTATTAAATCAGATGGAAATGCATTTGGGAGATATGGATTGTGTAGATGACCTTTCACGAGAATTGATGGAAAGTTTTAGAGAGAATTTTAACAGTTTTGCTCGTTAGACGATGCACTAATTAGCAACTAAACGTGAGGTATTGCAGTAATCACATTCCCTGATCCTTCATAAATCAGATTAGTTGTTAGCATCTCGTAACAATTTGGATAGATTGATAGTCTTACTAAATCTCTACGGACTACAGAGCTGACTAGTAGGTAACTAACTATTTTCAAAAAAAGCAACATCAAAAATGCATTGACAGCAATGTCTTAAATCAGCGTTCGTTTGCTAAAGACATTTTTGAGGAGCTTCTGAACATTCTGACCATAATATATTATGGGAGATTGTTATCTGACAATTATGAAGGAGATAAAATGAGCGACTTAAAGACAACAGGAGCCTAGACTTAACAATACCAATGCTTATTCACTTGTTTACCTAGGCCATCCACAGCGTTGTTCCCGTCTCGCCAAACAGCTCTTTCCGTCAGGCTCGGTGGTGTAACCCCAGTCAATGTTGGAGCCGATCAGAGCGGTCGACAGCGCAGGCACCAGCGTCACATCTGGCTGCTCCATGCCTGCTTCTAGGAGCAGCACCTGCAACTTAAACTCAAACTCAAAGCATTTATTTCAATCAGGCCATTACAGGCACTTTTGAAAGTAAAAAAAAAAACGCGAAGCTACAGTCCCAGTCACAAGGCATAATAACATTGTGAAAGTACTGTAGTTGCCCATTCCGTAGCGTAGATCTCTATGGAGAAGAATGGGCAAGAAACTCCATGGACACTCTTTTAAATCAAAATATGTTACAAAATCGTGGTTACATCATTCATGTTAAGAATTACAAATATGTGAGAACGATGTAGCTCTAGCCTCGAGGAATTTAAAGAATAGGTATTTTAAGAAACTATTGCCGTCGCGCTGCGCCCGACCAAGCCCCCGTAAAGAGCGAAAGGGACAACTGCAGCTCAGCCTGATTTTTAACCGACTTCTAAAAAAGGAGGAGGTTCTCAATTCAGATGTTTGCATTTTTTTTTTATGTTTGTTCGCCCATAACTCCGTCGCTTGCCAACCGCTTAGGATTATTTTTTTTGTTGGAAAGGGTATACTTCCCAAAATGGTACCATAGTCACCAATTTGGGATCTGATGATGGAATCTTGGTGAAATCGAGGGAACTCTTCAAATTTTATAGGAAAACGTACAGCGATTTTGGTATTTTCTACAACAAGTGAAGCATTTGCGTTCAATAAGAACCATTCTACCATGAGGATCTGATGATGAATCCAAGAGACAGGGACCGGAACTCAATAATAAGACAATGTATCTTAGCTGTGTTTGGGCTTGTTGGAATTGTTACGGTATGCACTTTCCAGGTGTAGGTAGGTACCACTAATAATTAAAAAAAAAAAACTTTTTCTTTTTCTTAACCGACTTGTAAAAGGAGGAGGTTATCAATTCGATTAGTATTTTTTTTATGTATGTACTTTTTGATCCGATTTTCGTGATTCTTCTTTAGTTTGATGCGGCATAGTTGCCATTTGTTCCCATACAAAGGACCATGAGAAATTTTGGACCAATTACTCAACAGTGATAAAACCTATCCCATATGCAAGCTTTTAGGGTATTATTAATTTCTTATTACGGCAGCTACATCGAATTCGAGCGCGAACATGGTGTTTTGGAACGTTTTCCATACTGACAAAGCATCAAAATTCATAGTGCCGAAACTGTGAACAAAACATTTTTTACTATAAATAACATTTGTAACGGGATATTTACCATGTTTACTATTTATTCTGTCAAAGTTGAAAAACAAAAAAAAAAAAAATTCATAGACATTTCTAATATGTTAATATCGGCTCTTAACCAAGGAACTAGGATGGATTTTGAACTTTTAGGGTCATTAAGTGAAAGTGACATGATTTTTTGGACTGGACTTAGAATTGAGCAATTTAATGCAGTTGTAGAAGAAACTTCTTCACTGAGCCAAGTGGCTAACCGTCCTCGTACTTGGTATTTATTTGTCCAAACTTCGTACAGATGAGTCCAATGAACGATTGGCGAGCCTATGTAATATGTCACGCAGAACTCTGGGAAGGAAACTGGCACTAGCCAGAGAACATCTGAGTGGAGATTTTTTCAATATTCATTTAGGCATGGACAACATAACTAGAGAAAATATGTTACAAAACAATCCACTTTTACCAAAGGGTATTTATGGTAATGACGACAAAAAGCGATAATTATCTGTGATGGGACGTACATCTTTATTGAAAAAAACTGTATTTTTTTCTTTCAGAGGCTATCAAATAGCCATCATAAGTTCCAAAACCTTTTAAAACCATTTTTAATAGTTAGTAGTGACGGTTACATTATAGATGTTCTTTGTCCGTACCCAGCTACAACAAGTGATGCAACAATAATGGCCAACTTGTGTGAGGATGAAAATCACGCTTTTCACTGGTTTTTTGAACCAAATGATGTTTTTATATTAGATAGAGGTTTCAGGGACTGTATTATAGATTTAGAATCACTGGGATATGAAGCACATATTCCTCCTACAAAGGATGGAAATGAAAGTCAGTTGACGACAGAGCAGGCTAATAAATCTAGATTAGTAACAGCAATTCGCTGGCTGGTGGAAGCAGTCAATGGCAAGTTTAAGAATAGATTCAAATTGCTTCGCCATGATTATTTTAATAGAGCGTTGCCACATATTATTATGTTTACGGATTTTAGAATTGCAGCTGCGCTAATTAACGCGTTTTATAGAGTAGCCGTAAATAATAGATTTGCTGGAGACATTTTGCGCATTATAAATGCTAAGATCAACACCCCGAATCTTTTATTTGACCATGTGACATTAAAAAATCTTAACAGATAACTTGTTGCGTTTGAAAGGATAGATGCTCGTCTTCCCCAGTTGCAAGACTTCCCGGTATTAACGGATGATGATTAAGTACTTCTGTCCCTTGGTTCATATCAGTTGAAACTTGCACGTACATACACTAGCGTTTCCCAGCAATAATTTTTGCGTAAAGTTACTTAGTTTCATGTACAGAATGCTTGGTTGACAGCTTCGTGATGAGGTGATTTACACGGTGTATACCATATGTTATAAATAAAATTGAAGTGCCTGTTTGTAATATTAAAATAAACGCTTTTTACTACATGCATTTGAATGTATATACTGTACATATATAACATTTTTTTTTTTTTTATATTTTCTCTGTCTGCCTGTCTGTTTGTTCCGGCAAATCTCTGGAACGGCTGGACCGATTTTGACAAGACATTCACTGGCAGATAGCTGATGTAATAAGGAGTAACTTAGGCTACTTCTGTTTTAGAAAAACCTAAAATGATTATAAAACTAAATAACTTTTTTGTATTTAACAAAAAAGTTATTTAGTTTTATAATCATTTTCCACGCGGACGAAGTCGCGGGCACAGCTAGTTCAAAATAAAATGTTATTCAATACACGAATAAACATGTTGTTTTATTTTTGTTTATAATAATATGTTCAGTTCCTCGCTAGAAGCTACCAATAATTATATTTTTTCATGTTCGAAATCACCTTGTTGGCGCTCGATTTCGGGTTGGCTCCCATAGTAACAGTTAAATATACCCCAAAATCTTTCTTTAGGAGTAGGTTTCATTAATGTTGAGGATTTGGTCCAGTCTCCATACAAATTTGCCCATGGTCCTTTTATATAGTTTGGCCCAGTAGTTCTCATTTTATTAACATTTTTTATTTTTAACCCCCGACCAAAAAAGAGGGGTGTTATAAGTTTGACGTGTGTATCTGTGTGTCTGTCTGTGGCATCGTAGCTCCCAAACGGATGAAGCGATTTTGATAAAATTGGTGTCATTTGAAAGGTATTTTAATCGAGAGTGTTCTTAGCTATGTTTCGAGAAAATCTGCTCAGCCGTTTGAAGCTCATCACCTCTTTTCTAGTTGATGAAGGGATTTAAACAACTTCTACGGGTCCAGCTGATTGGGAATTTGAATTCTTGTCACTTTCTCACCATGGGCATCGCCAGGGGGGTAGGCTGCACACCCCCTATAAGCTCAAGTTTTTTTTTTTAATTCATATCTTTCCTTGTTTTCGTTAATAAGCGAGAAGAGGCGCAACACCAAGAAAAGTGGGAGGAATGGGAGTAGACCTATGCCCAGGAGTGGGGCAGTCAAGGCTAAGAAAAAATAATTTAAGTTTAAAAAGCATGAAATAAAAATTAAATTAAAAATTTAAAAAACCCCCGACGGACAAAACCTCTAAAAAACCAAAAATAAAATTAATCCAAGCGTCGTAGCGTCTGTACTTTAAATGTTTGTAAACGCACCCACGATACAGGAGAAATTCCTAGTGTGGGGAGCAACGTTTTTAAAAAAAGAATGAAAAAGTAAGAAAGGCCCACTAGAGTCCCCTCTTAAAAAGTTTGGCTAACGTGTCTAGTAGAACACCCACATTTGATCAGCTATATATTTAAGTCTCATGTAACAGGGGGCGTGCCTTTTGCCAATAACCGGGCACAAATTCAGACTCCGCGACTGCTATTAGATTATTGAGATGCAAATCCTACTAATATTTCGCCCGACCTGAGAATCTAATCCAAAACCTCAAAGTCTCATGAGAGAAAGACCCACTGTCCCCTCTTAACAGCATCCAGAGTAAAATATTAAATCAGTAATTCAAAAATAAAGTAATTAAAATAAACCGTGGCATTTATGAGATGACCAGTCACAACAGACATGAGGCATGTAGCAAGTAAGTATGTTATTAGTTAGTTGTAGTAAGTATCCCACCAAAAACATTCTGTAAAAAACTAGCCAAGTCTCGATGGAGCTGCTTGTTTATCTCTAAAAAGTAATGAAATCTAGACAAAGTCGTGCCAAGTCTAAGGTTCCTTACTGCGATTTCTTGATTATTATAGTTAATATTGTGTGACTTTAATCCAAGCGTCTTAGCGTCGGGGGACCGCTAAGTAGACCGCTTAGTACAAGCACAAAACAAAGCGGACCTCCGACGCTAAGACGCTTGGATTATTTTATTTATGGTTTTAAGAGGTAATTTGTGTCGGAGGTTTTTTAAATTTTTAATTAATTTTTTTTACAGAATGTTTTTGGTGGGATTTCACTTCTTTTTGTAAACAACGTGTAACGTGAAACAGTATTACTTAACGCCCAGCAGTGGGACGCTATAGGCTAGATTAAATTAGATTAGAAGATGTGTGCCACTACGCTGGATTTATGCAATGACAGTCGATTTTTTTATGTACCAATGGTAGAAAGGGGCATTACCATATGTCTAATAAAGCTGATACCAGCTGAGGGTTCTTCATCAGATACCTTCGATTTTTGACATCAAATGGAGCGGCCCACCAAGTTGAATATTTTTTGTAACGGCGGTATGTCGATCTCTAATAGTTTGCTTGGGCTCTTGTGTTTTCTAATCAGGGTCACCAGGTACTCCAGATCTTCGATTATCCTAGTTTTTATAGTTTTCCCTTTATGTGGCCATTAAACCCTAATTCTGTGTGTCCAAATTTCAGCTCTCTGAGTTTATGGGAAGTACTTTTTCCATTTTGATGATCGTGAGTGAGTGAGTGAGTGAGTGTCATAAATGCGAAACTTTGCTTTCGCTTAACTTCGGAACTAAATGACCTACAGACTTGAAATTTTGGATTTTAAGTATGTGATTATAGCTTACTGGATGACGAAAATTTCTACGTTCTGGTCTTATCCAGAGGTTCTCAAATAGGGGCCTGAAAATGCGGCGAAATGGTTCCAGTAAAGGATGCTATATACGGCAGTGTTTGCTTCGCGCTCGACTTGGCGGGGGCACTACCGTGCCCCCCGATGTTATTAGTATATCTTTCCTGGATTTGAAATACCGTAGACATAATACAGATGCAAATTTTCGGCTGGCCAGCCTTTTTTATGGACGTTTTTGAGACGCTGAGAGTTTATCTTTGTCTTAAGTTAAATTAACAAAACCTTTTTGCGTTGCTTGATAAAATCTTTGTTATGAACACACCTTTATTTCAGCATGGTTTTGTTGGCGCTTTAATCACATTGTCAGGAGGGCGCTGTTGGTAATTATTTGTGAACTAGCTTCTGCCCACGGCTTCGCCCGCGTTTTTTCGGTAATTGTCTCGCGGGATCACACTACCAGGATAAAAAGTATCCTATGTGCTATTCCAGACTATTATCTATCCCTGTGCCTTTCATCCAGATCTATTCAGTAGTTTTTTCGTGAAGAGTAACAAACATCCATCCATACTTACAAACTTTCGCGTTTATAGTATTAGTAGGATTAGTCTATGGAATTGTATTTCAAAACCAGATGGCGCCGATAGTTCTAACTGCCAAAAGAGTCATGCAGCCCAGTAGGTACCTATTTAGAGATGTAATAGACAGGAACGGTTACCGTTACCAAAAAATAACCGGTTATATTACCAAAACAGTAACGATATGCTACCTACGTTAACTATTAACGTTAAAAATAACGATAAGTCATAGGATAATATAATTCGCTAAAAACTAGCAATACCTGGTGCGACGTTGCCAAACCGAAATTCGAGCTGCGCGCCTTAGGGTCAGCTCACACCGAGAAGCGACGCGACGCTGCGCGCACACTTTAAAAGAGCGATTCAAAATATAACTTTATTTCTACACGAAAAGATACACATTTCGTTGTGAGAATTCAGAATACGTTTCGCAACGTATTCTGAATTCTCAAGGTGCGCGCAGCGTCGCGTCGCGTCGCGTCTCGCTGTGAGCTGACCCTTACGTTCGGCTCTTCTAATCGGAGAGGCAACAGCTAACATTTTACGACGATCAGTCAGATATTTCCAAAAACGAGACTCGTGCTCGTGCACGTAGCTTGTTTCATTTCATAGGCAGACGTCACACAAACATCGTGTACTACGCTACGCCAAACATATCTACACATTTGTTGTTCTGATGATTACGTGTTTGTCTAAATCATCAACCGACATCGTTAGTAAAAGATAGGCGTATACATTACCAGTATAGGAACAGTAACTTTTACCGATACTAACATTGCTATTTAGATAACGTTAACGTACTTACGGGCATCGTTACTAACATCGTTATTTTTTATCGTTAGCATAACGGTAATTGGAAACGTTATACAAAAAATAACGGTAATCGGCCCCTTGTAAATAGAAGTAAAAACGTGTGAAGAATTCAATTACGTATCGACAAATAATGAATATGCGTAATCAAGTATGCAAAACTAAGTTGGCCAGAATATGCAATTTTATTGTTACTGGAGTTTTAACTAACTGAATTTTATTTACATACATTACTTGGAAAAAATAATGTGTAACTGGTTCATGAAATTAGTGATTAGAATTATTTCGAAGTTTAGTTATAGATGAGGAAACAAGCGATTATTCGCGAGTTGTTTAATAATAAATAATCGATGCATTGATTGCTTGATTATGGCTTAAACGCAACCATTTGCTGTATCTAAGAAACTAGTATAATATTATAATATTGTTTGAAGGCTATCGTTTCTCTTCTTACGAGAAATTAGTTTATGTTATAGACGAACAAGGAATTTTGGTGCTGTTCCTCAAACCATGGGGCACTCAATATCATGTCTTGCGTGTCCTGCTGTTTGTTTATTACAGGAACTGATAGACGTTAAAGAGGGCGCCAAACTAGTGGCTCAGTTCTGGGCACAATTTAGATTGCCATCGCAAGCTAAGAAGAAGATGGAATTTTACGAACATTTAATTGGGGAACGCAGATGTGTACAGTACACCCACAATTCGTTACTTAGTTATGTAAGTTCCATTTTATTGGGGATAAGGCTATTACCATGACATGCATTGTGAACAATATAAAATAAATGTAAAATAAATTCGAATTCCGTTTTTTAATTCCGTTTTTTTTTTTGGAATTTTAGGCCAAGTACCTATGTTGGTATTGAAGTTTTGTATGGCACAGCCACAGCTGATCATTTTTAGCGATTACGATGTTCGTGCTATGAAGAAATTTGTTAAGTTTGATGGTCTGTACAACCCCCCTAAGAGGGGTTATACGCTACGGCATTTCATACAAACTTTCAAGTCGTTATTTTCCGAAATGACTGAACAGATTTTAATGAAACTTCCTACGCATAAGCAGTATACATAGGTCTAAAAAGTTATTCAGTAGTTTTTACGTGAAAAAATGTCTTTAAAAAAAGAAGATAATTGGAAATTTCTGTTTCTATAGATAATTAATAATCGGTCTAATTTAGTTGCAACATTATTTTTCGAAAATGTTTTTTAGTAACTTTTTAGACCTATGCATACTACATGCGTAGGTAAGTTTCATTAAAATCTTTTAAGTCATTTCGGAAAATAACGACTTGAAAGTTTGTGTGAAATGCCGTAAGGTGTAAACGCTCATAAATATGAGCACACGCTTCTGGAATATGCAGTTTACAAGCGTACCTTCCATTGGCTGACAGCCGACAGTCTATTCGCGACTACACACCCAGCGGAACCGGCGCCCACCACAATAAAGTCATACTCCTCTTTCTCCCCTGTTGTCTCTTCATCTCCGCGGCAATGACGGGCTCTACGGTCGCGTGAGTCGCCGAACAGACGCACGACCAAGTTCAAGTAGATGAAGGCGAATTGGGAGCAAGCTGACAGCTGCGTGTTGACAGGACATACTTCTGTCAGGTTTAGCGGCTGCCATAGCATTTTTGAGCTGGAAGGGTAAAAGAAGAAGATATTATGGACTAAGTATACAACTTGTTTTTTTTTTTGATATCCCATAACTCTAGGATATGATTGAGACCATGTCAAAGAATCAACTGGCATCTGAATTATGTTTTCACCACTCCCGCACGAAAGAAGTGTCTTTCCTCTACGAAAACAGTGAGGAAAATTGGTTTTTCCTCACTGTTTGAACAGTGAGGAAAGTAATGATCCCGTTCAGAAATTAACTTTGCTTGATTTTTTTATGTTAAGTTTTAAAGATATTTTCAAAAATAAATAATTTTATGCTTAGAATAGAAATATTTATAAGTTAAGATTAATGTTTTTTATAAAATTTATCAAATTATTGTAAGTGTATAAGTTCAGAAACATTAAAAAAGTTTGATAAAATATTGAAATTTAGGATTATAATTTTTGAACGCACTCAAAGAAAGAAGCCTGTGAAAGAAGGACATTAGAAGCAAAAATTCGAAAAAAGAATTATTTTGATTTGCTTTGTGACTATTTAATTTATTTACCTATGATGACTGAATACTTTCTTGCTGGGAGTGGTGAAAAGTTTTGTATGCAACTTGTGAGCAAGTTCATTTGCTATTCGTTTTGTTGAGTCTTTCGCTTACTCAGGATTGAAATTTATAATCACTCGCTGCGCTCGTGATTCTATTTTTCAATCCTTCGTTCGCTCAAGACTCAAAATCAAAACTCATAGGAAAAACGAACTTTCCTCACATGTTGGATAAATAACTATTCAATCATACTATTTTTTTGTGTTTTTTCGCATTTTCTTAGCTTTAAATATGAATAAAAATAATTACTCGTATTTATCAATGAAACTACTACTATTTTACTACACTACTGCGAAGTTTGGCAACCTCGCAAAAGTAAAGATTCGTCATTCTGGTGAAAATTTTTGACCTAATTTAATTATGATATCTCCGAAACTATACATTTTTGGACCACCTAGGAGTTTTAGTATTATTTTTACCTACAGAATATAACCCTAGAGTTATGAGATATAAAAAAAAACAGGTTGTATTCCTTTAACAGTTATTTTATTACATCGCTGTCAAAATCATAATGATCTTTCTAATCATAAACATAAGATTGTTGTTACCTTGCTATCACTGACAGGTCGGTCACAATAATGTTGATCTTTATTGGAACGAAGTTCCTTATCGCGCGTTATGAAAGGGGGCTAGACGGAAAAAATTCTTACGAAAAGTTGTCACGACACTTTTTGCTATAGTAAGCTATTGTAAGCTTTATTTCTTTAAAATAACGTTGAAATTTCCTTAAATTACGTACAATTGGGGTGTGTATGTGAGTAAGGATAGATATGATTATTATTTTGAGTGACCGAACTACAAAGTACAAATTCGGTTGTGCAGTTAAGTAAGACGTATTGCTTCGAATTAAGGATTAATCTTCCTTAAATTAAATATTTTATTTTTCGCACACTAACTTAAATCTAAAATGTATTGATATTATGTACGTGAAAGGAACTTCGTTCCATCCGGGTGTCCCTTGACACCTCTCAAGTTTTTTTTTTGTCAATAGGATTAGTGTTGGACTGCAGCTGTCAGAGGTAAAATATTTGTGAGAAGACTACATATTAAAACTATTCTATCGTACCGATATTATAGCTATGTTCTAATTTTACTAGAATTGTTGTAATGTTTAGCTGAATAACGTATAAATAATTAGTTGATGTTTAATATGTATTAGCATTATACACGTGCCTACTATGGTACATAAAGACAACGTCACACAATAAGTTATGTATTGAAAGAGATAACAGATATCGAATTTATTCGATCTAAAAATTATAAACGTGAATCTTATTGGTGTAAAATGGACGTACTGATCTATTTCGACAAGATTTACATCGGCCCATTAGCTCAGTTGGTTAGAGCGTCGTGCTAATAACGCGAAGGTCGCGGGTTCGATCCCCTCATGGGCCACATATTTCTTTTTGTGTTTTTTTGTAAAATATTTAATTGTTTCGTATATGATCAACATATTCTGATATCTTTTTTTTGTGTATTTTTACGCGTTTTATCCACATTAAACATTTAGCGCAAACAAGTTAGGAAGAACAAACAGCTTTGTTTTGATGGTTTTATTTTTTATTATTAAAATCATTAATTTCAACATTATTTTCTGTTTTTTGCTTTGATATATCAGTTCGGTTTTTGTTTTCAATAACAGATCTAAGAATAATACTTGTGTACACTACAATATTCGAATGACGAATATTATTTCCACACGAAAACTTAAGTTGAAGTTGACTGAAAATCATCACTTAGTGTAGAATCAACATCATCTACCTAGCCATATTAACACAAGTTATTGGTGTTGGCTTCCAGTCCAACTGGATGAAGCTGAATATCAGTAGGTACCTACTCCACATGAATATATGTATGGGTCAGGCTGTTTGTGTATGTGAGTTTAATTTTTTTTAAACGCACCCACAATACAGGAGAAATTCCTAGTATGGGGCAATTTTTAATATACAGGATGTAATGGAAAGGGTACATACTTAAGGGTGTGCTACAGACCATCGAACTAAACATGGTTCTCATCATAAAACATGTTTTTCAATGAAAAAATTATCTGCTGCCCCATACAAAATTGCAATACCTATTCGACCCAAATGTATGGGGCAGCTGAAATTTTTTCGCTATTACGATGTTTGTCCGAGAAACATGTTCAGTTTGATGGTCTGTAGCACACCCTTAAGTTTGCATATACCCTTTCCGTTACACCCTGTATATAAAGGGTGTAAAACACCTCTTAACGAAGCTGAAAGGCACTGGTTCTCCCTGTCATTGCGATCATTTTTTTGTTCTACACCATACCTGGGAACCTTCTAGTTACGGAGATATTAGGGGTCAAAGTTCCAACTTTTTGACAAGTATTTTTTTAAATACAAGTTTTTAATGTAATATTTTTACTTTAAACACCTCCACGACCCCCGTACTATTCAATCCGTCCATCAGGACAATGTCTTGAGTGCGTTACATTGAGTTCTACCACAAAACATGATTTTACACCCCCCAAAAAAAAATCGTTTCCCAGCAATAATTTTTGCGTAAAGTTACTTAGTTTCATGTACAGAATGCTTGGTTGACGGCTTCGTGATGAGGTGATTTACACGGTGTATATAATTATACAGTATGTTAGTTTAAACGAGGGACATATTCAAACCCATAATAGTACATGCTAACATGATACTAATAAAAATATAAACAAAAAAAAAAACACTGATAATTAACAGACAGAACCATACCAAAATTTTCGCAAATGTCACGCAACGTGTCCCAATACACCCTTGCGCTAGCGACTTAATACTCGCAGAACATGTGAGCGGGTCAATGACTCTTAGGTATAATCCATTTTCCCTTCATACTTTAAACTTACCTGGCTTAGGACAGTCCAAAATAACTAGGCACTAAACAAAACATTAAAAATTCTTCTAAAACGTTATAGGTTTTTTACATATTTGGGACGAGAATCGAATACTGAATACCCTCCCTCAATATGTCCCTCGTTTAACCTAACATACTGTATATATCGACATAAACACCAAAGGTGAAGAGCCTATCACACCTAATAATTAATTATTTCAATCTTAACACCAAGAACGCGCGAAGATCAATAATTATAATTTCATGACTACTCACCCGATTTATTGCCGATTTAATTCGCAAAATTAATTACTTTATTCGCTTTCCTGATCAAACACAACGGTGTTTCGTTAGAACACCGACAAAAGTGATCAGTTAATTATTTAGCTGAAATAACCGATGTTTCGTATAATAGAGGATATCGACCTTGTAGATACTTTAATTACGGTACAGTTAATTAGGAATCCTCCTATTACACGTGGAATCTACAAAAGACTAGTACCTACAAAATAATTGCCTAAGTGCGAGTACCGATTCGTACACAAAGGGTTCCGTACCACATTATGATATTTAACACCTAATACTTAATTATTAAGATCGAGCGAAAAACGCCGAAAAAAGCAAATTTTGTTACATTTTTAAAGTGAAACTTTTATTACATCGTCTCAAACTTTTTCGTCTGTGTGTTGCATGTCGCGTGACGCTCGGCCGCGGAGTAGGGATAAAGTGAAAGGCGCTCGTCAGGTTAAGCAACGTTAGCCGAGGTCTGTATGTGGATGGGTGATCAGCGTTAAGCAACGGCTGCCCAGGTTACGTCGTCTAAAACTTTTTAAAGTGAAACTTTTATTACATCGTCTCAAACTTTTTCGTCTGTGTGTTGCATGTCGCGGGACGCTGACGGTCGCTCACTTTTACCGTGGTATCATAAAACCACACAATCCTTTTTTTATATAGTAACACAGTTTGGATATATGTATAGACACACGAATAAAATTTCAAGTGTCTACCTTTTATGGTTCAAAAGATACAGCTCTGTCACGCCTGTCACAGAGCTGTGGCAGACAGACAGCGAAGCTTTAGTAATGGGGCCCGTTGTCACCCCTTGGGTATGGTACCCTAAAAACTTTCTCAAATGCCGTGCCAACTTAAAATGCTGTACTAATTTGAAACTCGTTTTACAATGGCGTCAATTCAGAAATTGATAAGAATAAATAACTATTGATAGAATTCTATCTTAACAGGTTAATTATGAACACAAAACTAAACTAACACCACTAAAATTTAACCGAGTACTTACATCCTTCACTGACGCAAGTTTGCCCTGGCGGTTGAGAGAATTTCATGCTCATGATTTAAAAGAGTGGATTCCGCAACCGTTTTCCTACGACCGGTTCATCATTGGAGTTTTCGTCGACAGTACGATTCATTTATTTCCGTTTCCCCAGCAGGGTCTTTCACCTATGGACATTTCGCCGACAGAACCTTTCATCTGCGTCACTTTCGACGACAGCCCTTTCCAGCTACAAAATGTTTCACCGACACGACGATAAACCTATGACTCTTTTAACTACAGACCTTTCCATCTACGACGGAGAATTCGCCTTCTAAGACAAGTGACATTACAAAATGCACATATCTATTTATAGCTTACTGTATCTTTACTAACGGCCGAACCCAAAGACATGTCTATCACATACTGGAGATAGAAAAAGAAATGAAACAACAGAAAACCTATATAATTTTTATATTATTTCATCTCCAGTATGCCAAAGCTGCACTACAAGTTATACAAGTTGACTATAAGGCGATGAAAGAGTCATAGGTTTATCGTCGTGTCGGTGAAACATTTTGTAGCTGGAAAGGGCTGTCGTCGAAAGTGACGCATATGAAAGGTTCTGTCGGTGAAATGTCCATAGGTGAAAGACCCTGCTGAGTGTCCATGGAGTATCTTGTCCAAAGAGATCTACGCTTTGGAATGGGTAACTACAGTAGTTTCACAAGTTATTATGCTTTGTGCCTGGGACTGTAGCCGTGTATCTTCGAAGCAATCTCAAATCACACAGACCCAACCCTAAAAATAGTAACAAAAATCTTTAAATCTCTTCTTCGTTAAGTTATTATTACTTAGAGTAGCCGCGCCCTTTACAGTACCTATCGTGGTTAAAGAAATTTACTTCTCAATAAGAAACTAAATTAGACTTACTTGAGATTTTTTTTGGAACTTAAATAAGGGGTATAAAGCGCTGGACACACAGAAAAGACGTAAGACGTAGACGAGGCGCGGACATTGTCTCTTCCGCGTCCCTTTCATACAAAATGTACAGAAGCGTCGCGACGCAAAACATAATATAGAACAGACAGGGCGCGGACACGACGCTACTCGTCTGCGCCCTATTGTAAAGACATACAGAAAAGACGAGGCGCGGGCGCGAGCGGACGAGGGACGGGCGAGAACGGGGGTGCGGGTGGCGTAGGGTGCGGGTATCGGGACTCGCGCGTAGATATTTCTAATATTATAAATGCGAAAGTTTGTGAGGGTGGATGGATGTTTGTTGCTCTTTCACGCAAAAACTAGAGAACGGATTTGAACGGAATTTGGCACGCGGGTAGAGTATAATCTGGATTAACACACAGTATACTTTTTATCTCGACAGTACGCTCCCGAGGGACACTTACCGTACTCCACGCAGGCGAAGCCGCGGTCATAAGCTAGTCCTCCATAATTTAAAAAAACCGTCATCTCTCGCGGTGCCCAGCATCACGTCCGTGCCTCGTCTTTTCTGTATGTTTTAAAAAGTCGCGACGGCCCCGTCTGCGCCCTGACTGTGCCCCGTCCTCTTACGTCTTTTCTGTGTGTCCAGCGCCTTAGAGACACTGACGCGAAAACGTTTACCACGAGTACGTGGTATTTTAGACCAGACTGAGTACAGTCCGGTACATTATTATAACCAATCCCCTCCCACATAGAAATTTTTCATCGGTATTTTTTTAAATCAGCTGTTTCCTTAAAAAGTGCAATACCTACTCGGTTTTCACTTCGGTGTCCCTCACAGCCTGTATAGTATTACACATGAACATTGACACACAAACTATTATATCATTTAAATTAAGTGCCTCAAAGATTTGCCGAATCACTGTTGTCTCCATGTGGTCATAAAACTCTCATATCGCAGTAGTTGCTCTATATTGCGTCTATCACAGAAACGAGACGTGTTCCCCACAGAAAAACTAAATAAACTCATTAAGATAAATAAATATGCTCTTCTTTACAATGTTACCTAATTCTAGGGGCAAACAATGATGTAGCAGATTCATTATTTCAGTAATTATTTCATATGATAACACGTTGATTAACGTGTTATCATAAGAAATAATTACTGCCATTAGGCGATACTATTGTAATCTTAATTAGAAAATACTACCATAATAATATACAAATTCTTCAGGAATTGTATCACTAGAAGGCCTCTTTGTTGGAACACTTCTTGTGGCTTTTTTAGGGTTCCCCACCTCGAAAAGAAAAAATGGAACCCTTTTATGATCACTTTATTGTCCGTCCGTCCGTTAGTCAAGACCCTTTTTCTCAGGAACGCGTGGAGGTATCAATGAATGTATATATATAATAACGTGGAATTTATATCAAATACTCAGGTCTACTGTCCCTTGGAGCTGTGAAAAAATCAAACTTCTTAGCCAACACAATCAAAAGATACAGCCGTTTATGCTGCTTTCCGCTAATTTTCGACACTCGCAAGGGAATCAAAACCTACCCGTGAACTCAGAATCTTGAAATTTGGCACGAAGCTACGTCTTATAAGCACATATTAAAGGAAAAATTGCGAAAACCGTAAATTTTTAGTTACATCATATTATAAAAATATTTTTAATAAATTTTCAAAATCGAATTTCCTACATGTTTGTACGGAACCCTCGATACGCGAGTCCGACTCGCACGTGGCCGGTTTTTTTTCTATAGCCTAACATAGCGAGATAAATGGGAACTAGTCTAACACCGCACCGCCAAATTAGTGAGCCAAAGTTCTAAATATTAATTTGTAGCGTCGCTATCGTGAGCCTGGAGTACTTAACTTCTTTCAGCGTAGAATTTTAAAGAATATCAGATATACATTAGGGGTAATCGCAAGGGTCAAAACCTAACCGTAGTGCTATGCGAAGGTAGAGCTCGCCCGCCTTTAGGATCACGGTATCCCCTAGCCCTATTGCAAAGTTGTTTTGACACACGAGCGTAATTTTATGGAGTTAGCGAGGCCTATGTTTTAGAGTCGCATATTTTATGCTACATTCTGTCATCGGACATTACGCTTCTCTTAACTCGAGTCTCGCCATAACCGCAAGATTACTCAAGTGTGGTTTCAACCCTAAATAATTAAAACTGGGGGTCCTCATTCATCGTGATTCAAAAACAGAACTTGAGGCTGCCGTTTGTTTGCCGCGGGAGACGCCCCGGGCGTCGGGGGGCAACCAGTGGCCCCCGGCCACCGTAGGCGCGAGCCTGTGGACGGTGAGTAATGGGCTAGCTCACCGTCCGTCCGTCTCATGACGACAGGCCGTGTCGACGGCGCGTACGTGTTCCACGCGCGCCTCAAGGAGATGTCAGCAAACAGGAAGGGGCCCGAGAGGGCCGATGCCTGCCAGGGCTGCGGGTTGTTCGAAAGAGATACCGCGGCCCTGGAACACAAAGGGCTTAGAAGGAACATGGATGGGTTTTAGTCAGTCAAGTCTGACACTCCCTCCCGCTTCGCACAGAGCGGGAGAAGTCATTTGATGATTTCCCATCCAGAAAAAAAAAAAAAAGGCTGCCGTTTGTTAATATGTAACCGATTGGTTGAATATTCCACATTTAATACAAAATGCAACTCTTATTTCTTCTTTGTAGTCTACTAACTTCGCGAACTTGCCCAGGAGTGCGACAAAACAAGTTAGGTAAAACATCTTTCATCTTTAGCCTAACAGTATAAAAACAAAGTTAATCAAGTCGCCTAAAACTTGATTTATTTTCATAACAAAAGTAGAAAAGTAATTTGAAAAGAGACAAAAAGATCCGCAGCCGGTAGGATTCGAACCTACGCTCCCAGAGGGAATCTGATTTCGAGTCAGACGCCTTAACCACTCGGCCACGACTGCTACAAGGTGACTACTCGAAAATGCTAATCATTTTCTCAAACTTTTATTTACCGGGTATTGGACAACAAACGGGTGCCAGCTTTTAAGTACATTACGTACTATATCAAAGTTGCACGTTTCGAGAATAGTCCCAAGTTTTTTAGGAGCTTATAAAAAGAGTAAAAGATAAGGTAATATGATCAATTAATTATGTATTAATTAACCTGTTACCTATTTTGCTTCTTCGCAAAATAGTTCCTTTGAATGATTGTATCTGAACATTGAGTTAGCACAAAATGCCATCATGCACTTTTGAGGTGAACACGGCGACACATCAAGCATAATCTCCAGTGTAACCTGACCTCGCTTTGCATGAGCTCCCCGTACAACGAGAGATCAGACTAATTTTGTTAATTAAACCTATGCAAGTTCGATTGGCTGTCGTGCGTACCTACTAAACTTGATCCATGAAGTTTAACAAAAAACTAATAAACCACCATCAATACCCAATTAATCTGCATTCTCTTAGTCTATGCCCCCTTTGAATAACATGTGGATTTAAATATAAAGAAAGAATTCATTCCATCGTGTTAACCCAACTGCGGCGAAGCCCAAAAGAGACTTATGTTTAAGACCAGTATTTTGTTTTTGTACTTAGGAATGTTTTTGTCGAAAAAGACACTGTTGAAATCCTCTTGTTCTGGATCTTAAATGCTGGGGGAATGTTACTTCTTGTTTTATGTAGCGGCTATTTTGGCTAAAATGCAGGAGTAATTACACTAACTACAAAAAAAATATCTTAACAAATGACAAAAACCCAAAAGAGGATTCCAGGGGACACCCGGGTTTGAACCGGGGACCTCTCGATCTGCAGTCGAATGCTCTACCACTGAGCTATATCCCCACTGACAACTAACTCGAAATACTGGTTTTAGTCATAAGTTAATGTATTTCTTGCAATTTGTGGATATTATTAATTCGAAGATATAAAATTTGTGACCTTACTAACACGCACTGGGCCGGTGCGGTGGATTACGTCCTTCTACTATGTCGGCATTTGAATAAAGTTTTAAAAGTCAAGTCTTCTGGTCTATGGTGGAGATGCCGTTCGATTTGCTCTCGGCTGCAACTTCCTCGTTGCCATGGTAACTAAACCAAATGATTACGGCCCATTCCTTCTCACAAAGAAGGCTTATATCCCAGCGGTGGGCACTATATAACCAGATAATATTGTTCTTGATGTAAAATTATAGATTTTTAGGTACTTAACGTGTACTTTTATAAGCGCCAAAACTTACCGACGAAATAAAACCATTCTCATCATTTTTATCAAATCTGTAGACCTGCACCTGCAAACAGGGTTCATAATTATCTTCATAATTTCGAACCAGGCGTGCAAATGAATAGGTCAATAATCTCAATATTTATAACATGTTTTCAATATTGTTTAATTTATTCATTCATGGTTTTAAAAACAACTTCAAGTTTAAGATTAAATATTGAGGCTCTAAATCGATCACTAATAAAGAACTATATATGTATATACGTATAGAGGCTTTAGCGCTCACTTAATCAGCAAAACAAATTGCATCAGACTATCACTCATTCATAATGCGTAATATAATATTATGGTTTTATTACTTTAGCAACACGATTTATTTAAAAACCGGTCAAGTTCGTGTCGGGTCACGCGCAGTATGGGGTTCCGTAGTTTTTATAACAGCCAAGTGGGGGTCGTATTCGCTGACTGATAGTTTCGTACCATACCTAACTAAAAGCCAAACATGACTACCTACCTAATTTGACTTCCTATACAAATCCTCACCTGATCCGACAATTTTGCACGGAAAGTTTTTTTTTTTTTTTTAGATTTGTTTAAGACTTGTCATAGCCGATGTTTTGTGTGTGTTTTTTCTCTGTGTCACAGGACACAAAGAAAAACACTACTCACTCGTCACAAAAAAATACAACGCCATCTAGTTAGAAAAGAAGTACTAATTGTTACACAAAACTAACTATAATTTTATTCGACAGCAACTGTTTTTATTAAGGAATGAAACAATAGCGCGATACAACTGACGCTTAGCGCCATCTATGGACATTTCTATGGGGTTGTTCGAAATTTTCGTTATATATGGTACTACTGTCGTTACATTTGAACTTCTTACTACAACCGTTTAGTTGGTAGTGGGGGGGGGGGGGACACTTGACTCTAACAAAAATTGCTACTTTAAGTAGAGGGGGGGGGACACTTGACTCTAACGAAAATTAGTACTAAGCTTGATAAGTCACGAACGGTTTACTCAATCAAAAAACGGTCTTCTCAAACCCCTAATATTTTTGAAAGACCTATGATGACCAACGATATACCACACTATGGAATGAACAAAAAAAAATATCATCGCCACTTTTCATGTAGGGGAGGTACCCTAAATTTTTTTTTTTTTTTCAAAAATATAATTGAACACTTTTTCGGCGTCGCTCGTTAACGTGTATACTCATGCCAAATTACAACTTTCTAGTACCAATAGTTTTTCAGGTAAACCGCGGACAGACAGACAGATGGACATAGCGAAACTATAAGGGTTCCTTGTTGACTACGGAACCCTAAAAATTAAGGCAAATTAACCACAAATAATGCCTGAATATTATTGCAGTTTGAATATCAACTCTCAGCGCTCAACGTAGCATTCAAATTCCAACACTGTGATTTGTAAAAGGCATTAATTTAGGGCTGTTCTAAACTAAATAAATGTGTAGCTTAGGTTGTACACACGGCGCCACATGACAGTATGAAATGGCCTCGCTATTTATTGATTTCCCGTACAATTAGAGATCCGATTATACTGGTGCTGTGCAGCATGATTGGTCGTTGTGCGTCCATTCACGTAAGATTAACAAGTACGAACAATATTGAGCAAAATGATGACAGAAAATCCAAAATTACTCACGATAATGATAAATTAAAATTGTGTATCTTCAACAGATTAAAATAGGACTCAATACATCATGATTATCAGTAATTAAACTATTCACGTATAATAATTAAAGTATTATTTTGTAAGTAATCCAACAATTAATCAGTAAAATAATTGTAAATAGATAATCAATTTAGAGACTAAATCATGTTGATTTGTCATCCTTATTCAACACAAAAGCCGTAAAAACATTCAATTTGATTGTATCTTGATGAAATTACATGGATTGGTATGGTATTATCATTTGCGTAGGTAAGCTGGTGATTTTAAATAATAGCCAAGAAGGTGTTCAAAAAAAATTGCCGGTAGCCAATTTTTAATTATTTTTTCTACTAAACATGAGAGAAACCTCGGAGTTAAATAAAATTTTAAAAATTAAAAGCGCAAAAAAGATGGCCGCCCCCGGGTGGGCTCGAACCACCAACCTTTCGGTTAACAGCCGAACGCGCTAGCCAATTGCGCCACGGAGGCCGTGTGGGGAGGCGTGAAATAGTTGAGCGGATTAGAAACACCAATAAATATGGCAAAGTATAGGCTGTTTGAACCCTCTGGTTCAACATTATGGTGATTTTATCTCGGAAAAAGCTGTGATGTTTCATTAATTGAATTATTTTTTCATTCCAGGTTACCTACCTGGTAACGCAGCTAAAGCAGTACGTCGTATTGTTTTCTTCAGTGTGGGCAAGAGAGGGAGCTATACATAGATCCTGCATAGCTCCATCTTATTCCCGCATAGAAGCAAGATAAAAAGGTAACAACAAGGACTGTAGAGCAAGACTGTAGCACATACCGCCCACACTCATGACGGGTGTGACCGGGTAGCTGTACAGGCGGGACGGGCTTGCCACACATCCGCTGTAGGTACGTCGTAGTCGGCACTCGGTACCGCTGTCGCTTGTCGTCTCATGCCGGGCCTCCTCCGGGTATCTGGGGGTCTTACTCAGCGGGGACTGACCGGGTGTCGTCAAGAATACAGCGCTGTGTTACAGTACTGTGGCGCGCCTACAGGAAACACCACAGCAACCACACACATGTGCGCGCGTTGTATAACGCGTGCCCTCAATGGCCTTAACCTGTATTATTAGGCCATCTCATTCGAAGGTAAAGACTCCGCGGCCAGGAGCGACGCCCAGTGACCGCCTTCTTCTTCTGTAGAGCAAGAAAACTATAAACATTGTAGCAGTAAACAAGCGGAATTATAAGCAGTCAATAAGTTTACAGACTAAGCATAGAACTAGTAGTAAAAAAAAATGATAAAGCTATTTTGTGGAGCATTATTCAAAGCAAAGGTAAGAAAAGCTAAACAAAGCATTGAAAAACATGAAAAATAAACAAAACAATACAAATTAATAATGATAAATAAATGATGATGAATGAATTGATAACATCTTTTTGGAAGATGATGATTATGTACTTTCAGAGCTGAAGAGGACCTTTGACTGACAATTTTATTGTGATGTTTTAAAAACATAGGATTTTGGCACATTGAAACCGCATATAAAAGTTGTCAGTTTAACAAAGTAAGTATTGAATTACCATTCGAGAACTATCAGTATCATAATGTAAGATGCTGTAGCGACGTACAAAAAGCAATTTACTACAAAAAGTACTACAGCACCATCCCAACAACAACTGTTGGGCAGTTGCCCACCAGACATAACACCTGTCTGGTCAAAGGATCCTCCCTTTTCTAAGGAGTATCGAGGAACTTTACACCCTGTTCCTCATACCCCTAAAACTGATAGTTCACGAATGGTTTAAAAGATGTGCTGATGCCATAACATTTCATCAGTTAAATTCGCCCGTAATTATAATATTAGTTACTTGGTTCTCCTCATGTTATATTTCTTTGCTCGAAAATCAGTTGCAGAAAGCCGTACAATCGATGATGACCAAAGCATGTATACATACATATTGAAACCAAATGCAGAGAATACAGTTCTAAAGTCAACAATCACGGAATAGCCGCACCGCGAAGTCGAATAAAAATATATTATTGATTAGCAATCGAACTTACGGTGGGTTTTCACTGCCTACCACCGTGACCGAGCCAAGGAACTTGACGCTGCTCTTATAAAAATTTAACCTTGCTGCACTTGGTTTTAAGATAACTTTTAAAACGTACCCATCGTTGCTTAAGACAATTATTGTTATGTTTATAAACCAGTATTTTGGCAATACTATCATCTCCCGTATGGTCTAGTGGCTAGGATACCTGGCTTTCACCCAGGAGGCTCGGGTTCGATTCCCGGTACGGGAATGTACCTTTTTGCTTGTACGGAATGGTAACAAAAATATTTTAATTTCGTCTGTTTTTTCTAGGGATCATCGTTCTCTGGTCCGAATCCAATAGCTGCGAAAAATCTTGAGTTCAATTCAGCGTTCCACAAAAAAAGAACGAAGAAAAAATACGCAAAAAGTTTTGTCAGAAGTGGGATTCGAACCCACGCCCTCAGAGAGGACCAGAACAACTCGGACTCACGATCAGTGAGCAAGGAAACCTTGAGTCTGGCGCCTTAGACCGCTCGGCCATCCTGACTGATGACAGAAAAGTCGAAATTATCAAGCAGACTCGTAATGAAATAAAAAAGTGACTATGTTTATAAAATCACATGATTTTACTTCATAGATTAACCGGGACAATACATACTAAGGAGTGTATGACATTATGCCAAACTTGTATGTTATAATAAAGTGAAAAAGTTTTTATTTAACAAAATTTTCCAATGGCATTCGCTCGGCGATTATCTTTTATTTAGACATAGTAAATTTCATGATAGCAATAACATCACGATTTTCTTATAATGCATCGTTTCTTTGGTCTTCCTCAATGAGAAGCGTTAATGTAATAAATAAAACTGTAATTACTGCCATCTAGAGGCGAATAGCGAAAACGTTTTATTTCGTGTCTGGAGTGTGTGCTTGATAGTTCGGCTATTCGATAATAGATGGCAGGAATTACATCTTTCAGTTGGGGTTCGTTAAATAGTTAGGAAATTGTTAGTTTTGCTATGATTGGAATTTGGAACTATTCAGTAGTCATAAAAATCTACTTGTTATCTACGAAGTGTTAAAAACTTACCCTATTCTATATTATGTCTATCTTTCGACGAAAAGTTCCAGTGCACAGTACCTACCTTGTTGTGAAAAATCAAGTTCAGAATTCGACAATAACATCTTAATTTCAAGATAACACTGACAACGAATGATACACCAGTTACAGTTACGCGTAATACACTATACTCTTTGGTGTAATACTTGCTTTGACCGAAATTAATTCGATATTTGCTTATTTTCACAGGAGTACACTCATTTTTAAACATTCGTGAAAACAAGTGGTGTTGCCACTATTAATTATTATTGCAACTGAAAAAATAGAAAAAAATAATAAATGATGGTGGATGTAAGGCAATTATGGATCCAAAAAATAGTCATAAAATTTCAAAAACATTTTGTTTTATCTCTTTTATAATAGTTAGAATTTTAAACTGTCGACTACCTCGCTACAGAAGAACCAATTTGCCGCTCTCCAATCGAATGTTCGAAGGTCTACTCGTACCATTCAGTAAATGAAATAAGCGATGGGATGATGGAAAACTGTATGAACTTACTATAACAAGAAGTTGTCATTCACGTACGGCCGGCGAACAATCAAGCTTACAAAAAACCACTTTATTCGGATCTCTCAGGGAAAGCTACACAAAGCGAGGCCATGATATTTAATCGATATGTAAAGTTTGATGTGTCGCCGTGTGTACGTACGTACACAAACAATACAAAACTCTTCCCACGGATCAAAATGTTAGTTGGGTACCTATAGGTGGGGCGGGTAACTTGTGGTTACATAAACCATTCACAAAGACGTACAAATGCATAGGACGGCTTCTACATTCTTTTGCCAAGGTGACTTATCCTGATGGACATTAGAATATATATTAAGTATTAGAATTTATTTGAAAACTGCTATGTTATAGTTTTATACATGTTGCAATCACGGTGAATATTATCGGCATGGCAACACAATAAAGAAATAAATAATGTGCTGGCATGGCATGGGTTTGAATCATGTGCTTTGATTACCTACAAGCAAATATGACGTCATCATCACTATCGAGTCGATAGTATCGACTGCCCCAGCTTCACCCACTGATGGGTAAAAACCTCTCTTTGTTTGTGTCAAACTTCATACTCCTGCATCAGCCCCAATGCATCCATGGTTTACCTGCGATGCGATATTATCAACTTCAGGAATTTTGACCAAAGAAAGTGTGAACAGATTTAGCTGTTAACTACGTTGGACAGTAAGAATATAAATAAAACTAATTCGTTTTGAGTCATCCAGAATTTATTGAGTTTCCTTAAAATAAGGTTAAATATAGCATAATATGTACATTTCATGAAACATATTTTCAGTATGTAAATAAATATAAGTAACATTTTGTCATACTTCAGCCAATTTCTGAATTATTGAGAATTTTAACTTCACCACTTGTCAGACTCTAATTAAGCATAAAGTTACTTTATTTGAAGTAAGTTTTCAATGTTAACAACTCACTCTATTACAAGTTATACTCAAAATGTATTTTATTTAGTATCAAATCCTAACATATGGGAGTGTTTCTAACTCGCTCTCTAAATTGTTTTATCATTAAAATCCAACCTTAATACTAGATCAGAACATACCTACTATAAATTAGACATATTCTCTACTTCTTTCTGAATATATATATTTATTATATATTATATTATATTTATTATCAATATCTATACGTTTTGTTCTTTGGATACCACCCATACTCAAAACTTTTATTATAGTAGATACATTATAAAATCCCATACATGATCATGAGGACAAAGCGGGAGCTGAAGATTTCTCTGGCATCGATGAGGTTAGGATATAGACAGACGGCTCTAAAACCATATATATGGTACTGGAGCTGGCATCATCTCAAATGATTTAAATATCAGTATATCAACCACTTTAAACAAACTAAACACAATCTTCCAAGCAGAATGCATTGTATCACCAAGGCGGCTCAAGCATTTGCAGCCAGAGATGTCAGAGATCTTAGCATCAAAGTTATGTCAGAAAGTACACCAGTACTTCAAGCGCTACAAAACAATATTTTAACTTCTGCCCTCGTATTGAAAGGTCACAACTCACTCCAACACATTGCAAACACTAACAAAGTAACTCTGCATTGGATAAAACGGCACAGTAACTCACTGGGTAACGACGCAGCAGCTGAACTGGCTAAAAGGGGAGCAGAGACAACAGTATATGTTCCTGAATCACTGTTACCCATAACCCAAGCCCAAATAACTGCATAAGAAAACCGAGGAAACACAATGGAAAAACAGTGCAACCTGCAGGCAAAGCGTCACTAGACAGAAACGGGACAACATTCGCAAGATTATAGGTATCATAACCGGCCACTGTCCCCTAAACAAACTCCTGTTTACCATAGGTGTGACAGACAGCCTTCTGTGCAGAGGGTGCATGGAAGCGGAAGAAACACCACAGCACGTGCTCATGTAGTGCAGAAGTGTGGCAGATCAACGGGCATGGACTCTTCAATCGCCGGTATCGCTCCCGGAAGCCTGCAGCAGCCTGAAAAAGCTGTTAGCTTTCTGGGAGGATCTGGGATGGTTAGAGCAACAAGAGGATTTCACATGTACAATGGCCCAATAAAGAGGCTAAGTGCGGAAACAACCCACCTAACCTAACCTTTGAGTACTTCTGACTTTCGTATTAAAATTCATATTGACATTTATCAGCCAATCGCTTGCAGACTTAAAAGTAGGTAGGTAGGTAGTTCATATTATTATTACTATGATAACACTGTCCATTACCTGATAGCACTATGTGCAACTTGCTTAAAAAAAAAAACATGAAACAGACAGTGTTGCTTCCAAAATGGTGTACGTTACCCCAGCAAGAAAGTATCTCCTAGAGTTATATGAGTAGATCGTATAGTTGGTGCCTTATCTGCTGTAAATGTGCCCCCACATAAAAAATGTGTGCCCCCTGACGTTTTGAAAAAAAAAGGGAAAAACGATTCTTGCTGGGGTAACGTTTTTCTAGCAGGAAAATTCTAAACGAATGATCGGAGAGAGAAAAATTGTGCATGGCCAGAGAGCTTATATGTGTGCCAAAATGTGCCCCCAAAAATAAAATCTGTGCCCCTTCAGATTTTCGAGATATTGCATTTCCTGCTGGAGTAACGTTTTGATGAATCGTATATCTCTAAAACCATTGCATGTGCCCCTGTAGAATAAACATACACGAGTAGCTCTTAATGTGTGCCCCTATGTGCCCCAATTTAGATTTAAGAAAATATTTATAGTTTTCAAGTTATCGCGGTTTTATGAAAACCCGAAAAAACATCGCAGCGCTTAAATGAGACAAGGTATAAGTTCGCTGAAAACTGTATTCGGTCCTTCTTGACGCTAATAATAACCATACAAAGTTTCAGAACTGTTCATGCATGCGTTTTTGAATAATCTTGCTAAAAGTCAAAACGATGGTGTCATAACTTTGACGGCAAAATACAAGGAACTGGCTCAATCCCAGATGTGTCGGTGTAAACCAAAATAGTGTGCCCTTAGTCAAAAATATATGGTGAAAATATTGAGCTTGGAATGTTTCGCATTAAGTAAATATAAACAAAAAACCAAAATATGTAAAAACGGCTGGTTATCCGACCAAATTCCAATGACTACTAAAAAGCGACGGTTTCATACATGTCGATGACCTTCTTTACTTTACACACGTGTTGTTGTGCCTGAGTACACTGAAGTAGAAAAGTAATAAGAAATAAAATAAAGTTGTTATTGAATTATATTCTACTAGCTGTTTCTATGACCTTACACATGATTAAGTACATTATAAATAGTAGTCTATGTGCTATTCCAAGGTAAGCTATCTTCTCCATTCTAAATTTCATTAAAATACATCCAGTAATTTGCCAAGTCTTTGAACCAAAATTGATTGGTCCCGATGTTTAAAAAAATATAGTTCATGAAATGGGTGATGCTACTAATAAAAAGAGGTAGCTTTTTTTGTATATAAATAAAAAAGCCCGTATTTGTCTTTATATATATATATATATATATTGATAGGCCGTAGGTTAAAGTAAGTTTTTCATCATTATGCAGTTACAGAATTATAATTATCAAAATCACCAATACAACCCTCCAAGTGCATAAAGGCGTAGGACCAAAAAAAACAGAAAAAGTCATTCCTACAGCTTTATAAACTTAGAGCGTTATATTGATGATTTTGAGGATTATTATTCTGTTACTACATATGTCTTACAGCCGCGAATAATATTTTAATCAACATACAACCTAGCACTGGCCTGCAAATTGCAAAAAACGTAAGAAAATTTGAATTTCGCGGGCTGGTTGGAGCATTCACCTTAATAGAGATTCCCTTTTTTCGCCTCCCCACACCGCTGCATATATCTCTGGCCCCGCGGCATCCGCTGACGTCCTGTCGCAAGGAGTCGCTTTGTCTAGGTTGGAGAAAGTGAGACAGCTAGTACGCGTTCGGTGTTAGTGTGACAGAGACAGTTACGTGTAACGTCGCTCTATTATGAATAATAGGTACAAAGTGTTTATTGACTAGGTAGTGCGTTTGGATTATTAATTGGTATTGGTAAACAGTTGCAGTTATGTTATGACGCCAAGGACACTGTTACATTGAGTCACGCAGTTGCACTGATACTGTTTGTTTACTTTTTTTTTTAAGTTGGTTGAAAGTGGCTTATGTAAGCATTTTATAACAATTATGTGGTTGTAGGGGTGGGGAATTGTGTGTGTAATAGAATATGAACCCGCTTCCGAAGCCAAAAGTGTTGGACTTTACAGGGCTCACTGCTACAGAAAAAATAGTAATTTATTTGAATGTTATGATGACTTATATAGTAAAATCCAACGACGTGGGAAATATAATATTATGCCACATGTAATAGTCTACATAGTAGAATAGACAAAATTGTACAGGGTTAAAATGAATGCTTCAGGGTAGCCCGCAAAATACAAATATTTTAATCAACATACAACCTAGCACTGGCGTGCAAATTGCAAAAAACGTAAGAAAAAAATTATTTATCTGTGATTTCAAATTTAATATTTTCTTTACACAATATTATACTGATCTGTGATTTTTTGTGATGCGAATTTACTAATTATATGTTAGACTTAGATGAAAAACTGATCTGTGATTTAAATGACTACACAACGTGCAAATAATTTCTAATATTTATAGGTAGGAAATTTGATCTGTGATTTGATGCAATAATTACTTTAAGAATTAAAATTAAGGGAATAAAAATAATAATTTCCACATCAACAAGCTGTTTCATTAATATAGTCACAAGGTGCATTTAATATATTTTTTAATTAACCCCTAAAACTTTTGAACGCGACTGTACGGACAACAGCTTAGGTATAATACGTCCAATAAAGAAGGTCATTGATATGTATGAAACCGTCGCTTTTTAATAGTCATTGGAATTTGGTCGGATAACCAGCCGTTTTTACATATTTTGGTTTTTTGTTTATATTTACTTAATGCGAAACATTCCAAGCTCAATATTTTCACCATATATGTTTGACTAAGAGCACACTATTTTGGTTTACACCGACACATCTGGGATTGAGCCAGTTCCTTGTATTTTGCCGTCAAAGTTATGACACCATCGTTTTGACTTTTAGCAAGATTATTCAAAAACGCATGCATGAACAGTTTTGAAACTTTGTATGGTTATTATTAGCGTCAAGAAGGACCGAATACAGTTTTCAGCGAACTTATACCTTGTCTCATTTAAGCGCTGCGATGTTTTTTCGGGTTTTCATAAAACCGCGATAACTTGAAAACTATAAATATTTTCTTAAATCTAATTTGGGGCACATAGGGGCACACATTAAGAGCTACTCGTGTATGTTTATTCTACAGGGGCACATGCAATGGTTTTAGAGATATACGATTCATCAAAACGTTACTCCAGCAGGAAATGCAATATCTCGAAAATCGGAAGGGGCACAGATTTTATTTTTGGGGGCACATTTTGGCACACATATAAGCTCTCTGGCCATGCACAATTTTTCTTTCTCCGACCATTCGTTTAGAATTTTCCTGCTAGAAAAACGTTACCCCAGCAAGAATCGTTTTTCCCTTTTTTTTTCAAAACGACAGGGGGCACACATTTTTTATGTGGGGGCACATTTACAGCAGATAAGGCACCAACTATACGATCTACTCATATAACTCTAGGAGATACTTTCCTGCTGGGGTAACGTACACTCCAAAATGTGGTACATATTTTCAATATTATATTATAGAAAGTAACAGTTACCATAAATAACTTAAATCATCCCCTAAAATTTTAATGACATTATACTACAAAGTGAATAGCATTAAATGTATGTTCTCAGAACTCTTTGATTTATATTTTTTATTATTACATACTTACATGATAATTTAATTTTAATGGAATATTACAAAACTTTTATTAAAAACATTACTCTTGGACAGTTCAGAAAAGATAGTCAAAAACAAAATCTATGGTATAACTATCATAGATCTGTGGATCTGCCCCCCTAGCATGACCGTTCTATCTCTATTCTACCAAGAAACGACAAGAAATCTTTTCTTTACAACTTGTCATTTCTTCTGCCCGAGCATGGCGCGCACCGTCGACTCGCGTTTCTACGAAGACATAGACAGAAATTCTTTCCATAGCAACGGGGACGTTGCTATGGAAAGTTAAAAGGTTACGTTTAGTTAACAAAAAAAAGTTGCCAATTGCACGAGTTTTTCATTTTTCGTGGGCGGGATGAAATTGCTGCATCCTGGATCCAGGCCTGGATCTTTTTCGCGAAATTAAACCTAAATATTTTATTTATATAACATTTCAACCTTTTGAACGTAACTCAACGCAACCACGAAACGTATTTCTCGTATTTAGTTTTTACTAGTCTAGACTAGTTTGACATTTGTCAGAAGTAATGTTTCTACCCCCAAATGTCAAAAGAAGAGAAAATATGGTCGTCATGCTCGACGTTGTAGACTTGTGTCGACTGAAGAAAAGAAACATTTCTTTTCTACATTCTTAATATCGCCATGCTTGGCAAGATAGAAATATCTGTCAAATTGTCGATTCTTCCGTAGACATAGCTCGTTTCTACGGCGGTCATGCTAGGCCGGCTGGCACTAATACAAACAATTGAACATGCATCAGCTGTTCTTTGAATTAGTTACAAACATTATTATTTAATATCATCAAAAAATCCAAGTTTGGCTGTAGTTGGTACAAAAACAAATCTGTGCGTATGAATTTTAATACACTATGGACCTAACTTGCCTATAGAAGCGAATAAAAATATGTTTAATAATAGCTATAATTTAAAACTTATATTTTAATTAGACTACTTAAAGATACACATTTCCTTTTTCTTTTCATAAAAGGGAAAATACTCCAGGTTTTGGTAATAATAACATAACATGAGACCTATAACCCCCAAAGGGTTAGGCAGAGGCGTGTCTAATAATACACATACATTTCGTCCAGTTATTTAATTCATCAGAAATACATTCTAAGCTTACCATTGTTTACTGCCAAGTTCAAATAATCAATTTTTACTAACTTGTGTGTCATCTTAAGCTATGTATTGCAATGACTCTGGAGACGGGTTGTGGGCACACCCCTAATATGCTGGGTGCTTGGGACGGTATGTGTTAATTTACATTTATTACAGAATACTATTTAGTAACTGTATTGTAATAATATTGCACCAGTGTCCATAACTCAATTACCAAGCAAATTTTACTATTTAGTAAGTATTTGATAATGGCAGTTTGCCTGAGATAAACTGCCTCAGGTTAGTGATAACGTTATATGCAGAGCTAAACCATTTCATTTTTATATGATCCTAACCCACATACTGGTTACATTATTTTAATCATGTAAGCTTTAACAGCACAGGGTTAGTTGGGCTGCGCTTTTAATTATAAACCTTAATTTTTAGCTAAATTACGAAATACATAACTTTTTAGTGTTGCTATCACACACAAGTTGCTCGATGTTTCCACTGGTCAATGGTGGCACTTGCAAATAACTTTATTGTAGTAACCTATAATACATTGCCAGTAAAACTACAGGCACTACCTACATTGAATACCTGACAGCAGTGTTCTGCAAACATCAAGCGCAAGACTTTGGTCCTTCATACCAATATAAACAAGATCCAATAGCGTTTGTAACCTCCTTCAATCCACAACTTGACAGTCGTCATCATCCACAACTCCTCCGTTCAGAGCGTCGTTCAAAATCTGATTCCTACTTTTTCTCAGTTCATTGTCAATGAAATTCCGTCTTCCTTCCCGCGCTCGCAGTTGCGCAACTTTGTCGGCGGGTGGCCGGTCCACTATGCCCTTCGTAAAAGTGTATAATACAGTCGTGAAGTCGTACTCGATGAATGCTAAATTCACAGTCGGTCCGGTCTCAACTGTACACAGATTTTCTTGTATTTTGTTGATGAAATCTACGCTGATCTCATCATATGTTGGAATAGGCACGTATATGTTGAGTTTCTCGTTTTTCTTCGGCCGCGCGACGATGTAAAGAGTATCTATATCCTTGTTGTAACAATACTCGGTGTCGTACATCAACTTATCGTCCACTAAGTGTATGTACAGATTGTATGCGAGTGATACTTTTAGGTCGGAATGACAACCTAAAGCCTTCATGTCGTTCTTAATTTTGATTTCAATATCCATTTTCAGGGGTTATTTATTTAAACGATAATTTATAACCTCACAAAAGTCACACAAGCTCACTCACACAGCTACCTTGTGTTCTTGTTGCAAACAAACTGTCATGTTAAATTGTCAATGTCAAATAACGTTTTATTATTATATCTTGAACAAAACGTTTTGTTAATTATTCAATACTTCGTCAGTGACGATAATGGCGCTGCCCTCAACCATGGAGTCTGTGCGGGTATTTTGTGACTTATTGTAGTACTAGCTGTCCCACGCAACTTCGTCTGCGTCACATTTTCCCCGTTTTCACAACATTTTTCATTGCTGCTCCGCTCCTATTGGTCGTAGCGTGATGATACATAGCCTATGTCCTTCCCCTGGTTGAAATCTATCTTCTTGCCAAATTACATTAAGATCCGATCAGCCGTTTAGTCTTGAAAAGGTAACAAACCCGAAAAGTTCTAGAATGGCGACCGCGAACTGGAAGACGGTGCGTTGGAAGGCCTCCCACTAGGTGGACCGATGACCTGGTGAAGGTTGCGGAGATCCATTGGATGCGAGTAGCATGGGACCGGCCAATGGGGGAGGCCTATGTCCATGTCCAGCAGTGGACGTCTTTCGGCTGAAAGGACGATGATGATGAAGATCATACATACTTGCATCATCATCAACCATACTTCATTAATTTATATTATTATTTTAGGCCTGCTTGTAGTTTGTTGTACTTTTCTGGAATCAAAAGCCAGAGACAGTAATAATTTGTATGTATCTCGGACTGGTCTGTCAATTTGACGCCACGGAAACCATCTACGGTGCTTAGAGACCAGACATGTGTGAAAGAGGAATTGGATAGCAGCAATGAAATGACGAGGTATAGGCAATACTTTTATTTAGTTTTTAATACAGTTACAATTTCAGTGGTTATTCAACAGATAGCGCTTATACAATATCTATCAAATAAGCAAGATTGTTATTATTTGGGTGGGATAGAATACAAAAATAGTGTCTTTGATTTTCCCATGATTTTGAAAATGTATAAATGTAATTTTCTCCAAGCGTTAAGCGCGGAATAGAAACTTAAAGTAGTTATTTAAACTAAGAAAATAAATAGTAATTAACAAGAAAGTCTTAAAAATAATGGTTACAAAATGTTCAGTCATATTTACATTTTTTAGGTAAAATAGATAAAAAAGTATTAAAACATTCTTACAATTAATAATTAATTACTACGTAAAAATATATTACATAGTGTGAACTCTTAAAGCATGTGGCCACAGACCTTAAAAGTAATAGAAAGTTAAGGCTAATTCATTAAAATTAATGCTTACTCAGGTGGAACCAAGTAAAGAGCCTCTCAAAATACTATTTACAAGATTTCACCGCACCAAATACCTAATCCACGAAAATACTAATAAATATTTCATAAAAGATTATAAAATTTTGCTGACCCACTAAACTTGAACTTTAGCTATTCGAGTCATTTATTGTCCTTTCACAAATTCACTATTTTGAACACAAGTCATTAGCACCATGGTTTCTGATCACTTGGGACTTATAGAATATCTTTGCTAGTTTTGATGCACTTTCCTCTAAAGCAAATTTCCGTTTCATGTGAGACTTCTGTGGACATTGATGTGCTGACTACATTAGCTGGGTTCATAAATGATGAAACAGACGAACTCTCTGCTTTGACTACTGATATTTCCGTAACACCAGTCGAACTCTCTGTTTGACTTTGTTCTGTGCTATTTAACTTTTTGATGTCAGTAAAAGCGGTAACAGCTTCCGTGTTTTCATCGCTTATTGATGCGGCTGTCATTTCATCAGGAATGAAAGCACTTTCTGTGGTAATTATTTTAGTTTTAGGTGACTTTGTAGTAATTTGAATTTCGGCTTCAGTAGTCTTTGCTTCGTTTCCGCTATCAACTTGTTTGTTGTTGTCCTCTGAGTCTGATGAAGTCCCAAACAAATAGTCCATGAAACTGAATCCAGCATCGGGTCTGTTGACTGTCGCAGGCTTACTAGTTGTCGTGGGTTCCGTGGTAGTAGTCAAATATATGTCATCAATAGTCGGGTCAGGCGAGCCTGTTCCTAAATCGAAATCTCCGGGACTTAAAGCTGTATCAGTTTGGGTATCAATTTCTACATAAACAGATGTCTGCTTATTTTCTTCAGTAACGAGAGTTTCATCTGCTTCTGCAGGTTTGCTGGTAAGCTTGGGTATATCTACAGTAGGTATCACATCAATGTTAGTCTCATCATCACTTGAAAACAGGTCTTTGATGAAACTAAAGCTGGGTTTGTACGTTGTAACTTTAGGTTTCTCAATTCTTTCGGGTTTGTACATTGTAACTTTAGGTTTCTCAATTCTTTCGGTTTTGTCGTGAACGTTTTTAGATTGCTTCACAGGCTGGCCGAGGCGGTTGACGGTGTGGATGTAGTACTGCGATTCAGCAAATTCAATGGATTCGGTGGTAGCAGGGCGCACTTTGACTTTTTTCCAGAATCCACGACGGCGGCCTTTGCGGTCTTGGTCATCCTGGAATGAAAAAAAATATGTTAGTTGCGGACATATACAATATTTAACTACTTTTTCTTTATAATGTTGCAATGACTTGAATATTTTTTTTTTACAAAATACAAGTTCAGAAACTTTACATTGTTTTGATTTTAATGAGGTACCGTGTACTGAAGGTTTTAGGGCTATTAGTTTCCATTTTAAAACTCTTTACAACACTATTTAAATCTTTAGGCAAAGTCAAAAGGTTTATTCCAAACTTACCTCGGTTATAAGAGAAGAGTCATCGGCTGTAGTTTGCTCTGTCGTGATTTCTTCTGTCGGCGTTGTCGACTTCTGTACGTAGTTGTCTCCAGAAGATATAATTCTCTCCGGCGGAATTTCACCAATCTCACCGCCTTTGTGTTTCATGACATTCTTGGTGTACTCGTCTTGGTCTTGCTCTTCCAAGCTCTTCATAACTTCTTCCAACATACTTTCGAAGGTGGACATGGCATCAGTCGAGTCACTCCTAGTCACTTTGCTCTGTTCTACCAAAGCTTCTAAAGTTGGAGGGATTTCTGGAATTTTCTTATTAGCTCTGTTACTTGCTGGCGTCACAGTTAGTAGAATATCTTCAAACTCATTTCTCGCAGTAATGATGTCTAGTTCACTGTCGTTATCTGATCTACGTTCAGTTGTTGCAATTTTCTGCTCGTCTACTATGTCGTTGGGATTGTATGGTTTAAAAGTATCACTGGAGATTTTGGGTGACCATTGATCTGTGTCGGGCTCAGCGTACTTCGGCCTGTTGATGGAAAAGTTAGAATCTTGATCTTCAGTTTCTTCGCTTTCTGGTTTCTTGTTGTATCTTTCAGACAGTCTGGGTCTATGACTGTATCTGGTATGAAGCTGGCTTCTAGTGGTCGAAGTGGGTGCTTCAGTTTGTACATCTGGCTTGTCTGTGGGCTTCTCAGTAGGTCTTCGTCCTCTAAATCTGTTTTTCACCTCATAAATACGTTTAGTGCTGGATGACTCGGTCGATGTGGTCGTGTAGGAATATGATGGTCTTCTACGGCGGAATTGTCCACGCTTAGTCGCAGTTTCAGTTGTTGGTGGCAGTGCCACAGAAGATTCTGTGGTTGGTTCTGGTCTGTAGACAGGGTGTCTGATTTCTTGTACTTCAGGCCGAGTATGTACTTGTTTTGTCTTTAAGTCGGCTTCAATTTCATCTATCCTCATGGTTGTTCGTCTTCTGTCGAAGGCCGGTCTGTAAGTAACTGGTTGTGCAGGTCGCCTCTTTTCTTTATTTCTCGATGATTCTGTTGAAGCTTGATGATATTGCCTTATGACTCCGGGGCGTACACGCACTCGGTTGTATGATGGTGTAGTTTGTACAACGTTCTCTTCTTCTTCGCTCTGCAGTTGTTGTTGGCTTTCTTTTTGAGCTTCTTCGGTTTCAGGAGCTGCTGCGGGTTCTTCATCTTGCTTGATAGTAGCATGTTCATTGCTGATTGAAAAACTTACACTTTGTTCTGTAGCAGGGCTGGAAGACGTTTCCGTAGCATATGAGCTAATTTCTGCATATTCTAGATTTGATATCGGAGTTGTTTGCTTGACATAGATATCTTCCTCTTTCTCAGGACTCGTCTCTTCATAAGCAGAAGATTCAACTGGTGCAATACTGCTTCTAGACTGATAAAAGTATTCTTGGCGGGTAGACGGTAAATTTGGAACGTAAGAGGTTTCTGCCGGCAAAGTACTTCTTGCAGTAAATGTTGGCAAAACAGATTCTTCCTTTGACTCAGTATTCGAGAAGTGGTGGGTAATAGACGCTTTTTCGTTAGTATAAGCATTTTCTGTATCATTTTCAGTAATGGGTTCTTCAACTCTTTCCGAAGTTTCCTTAGGTGTGGGTTCAGTCATAGCCTCAATGTCTACAGTACTCATACGTTCCATCAAAGTTACTGGATAATTCTGATGCAGTACATCTCTCTGGTAGGCAAGATCTTCTTCTTTAGTATTGTGAGTCTTGATTCTTCTATCATAAATATCTTCGTTCTCAGAGGGTTTATAATGAATGCGCCCTCTTATCCTTTGCCTTGTAGATTTAGTTGTGCTCTCGCTAGATTCTAAGGGTTTTTTGCTTGGCTTTTCAGTAGTAATTTTGTTAGGTTCATATCGAGGTCTGGTTGGAAGAGGTCTTCTTTCTCTCAAAGGCCGCCTTGTTACTACAACTTTGGCGGTAGATTCGTAAGATTCAGATCGCGGTGTGGTGGTGTATCGAGGACGACCTCTGTTTCTTTGTGGGGTTCTGCGAGTCGTAGTCGTCGTTGTTGTAGATGAAAAAGTAGGATTAACTTCGGCGGCGTCTAAGTTCGTTTGGTAAGCATTGTACTCGTCACTGTATTTGGGCGGCGCATCAATGTCAGACACGGTCGGCAGATTGTTTGCGTCAGTTGGATTTTCCGGAGAAACGTCTTGTTCTACAGTGGACTGAGTCTCTACGTTTTGATTATATTCTGTCTTGTATGTGTTAACTTGAGTATCGATGTCTGTGTTGTAGTTGTTGTTAGCTGGTGTATTAATTTCTGTATTATAATTATTTATCTCTGGAGCAGTATCAGTATTGTAATTATTACGTACTGGGGCAGTGACATCTTGGTTGTAATTATTTCCTACAGGTGTAGCCACTTCCTGGTTATAATTGTTAGTAGGGTATTTTTTATCAGTGTCAACTGGAGTATTTGGCTGAGTCTGTTGAGAAGTTAGCTCAGTTTTAGCGAAATAGTCAGTCGGATTGAAAACAGGGTATTTTAAATTTGGATCAGAATCGTAATGTATTTCAGGAGTATAGTTTTGGAGATAGCTCGGTGATGATTGCTGGTGATACTTTGGTTTTTGGGTAATTATTTGTTCTGGTTGTGGTTCAGTACCCGATGGGTTGGCCGGAGTTGGTGATGGTGGTGGTGATGGCGTTCGGGTTGGCGTGGGGGACGGTGAAGGCGATGGCGATGGCGATGAGTGGCCCACAGCACCAGGGTTGGCGTAAGGTTGTTTCACGTCATCGAAATAGTTGTGGTAATCTAACGGAGTGCTAAAGTGGAATGCTTGGTTGATCGAGTACGGGTTGTGCGTCTCGAGTAATTGACTCGGGTAAGTAGAAGGCGGTTTTATCGTGGTTGTGGTGGTTGTTGTGGTCGTAGTCGTCCTTAGTGTAGTCGTATGATCAGGTTTCCTCTGGAAGTTATTGTAGTGGTCATTAACCTCTGGAGACTTGAAATTGTTTTGTGGTTGGAAGTTGTACTCTTGTGAGTTGTACTGAGGACTCATATTGCTGATAAAGTATGAACCTTGTTTAGGAGGGGCGATTTCAGTGTCAGGCTGTTTAGGTGGTCTGATAGTTGATACAGTTTGCGGCTCAAACGAGTAGTAATTCGACTGGTAATTAGGTACAGGATTTTGTTTAGGTGCAGCAGTGCTATAGTAGCTGAATGTTGGCTTTTGTGTCACAGGTTTTTCAGGTTTATACGGCGGTTGGGTTACCGCGTAGTAGTTCTGGTTATATAACTGTTGTGAAGGAGCCTGTGGTTGTGATGAGTCTCGGATTTGAGAATTTATAACGACTGATCCAACATGAGGAGATGGGAAAGGTATTTTTGCAAATCCGTTTGGAGTGTTATAACTCAAAGGTGCTACAAAGAATGGTAACTGTTTCAATTTCTTGTCGCTGTTCTCTATGTTTGATAGGTAAGGCAGCTCGAATTTCACGAAGTTTTCGGGAGGTGCCAATGTAGACGGTCCGATGAAAACTTTAGGTGCATTTAATGGATTGACTGAATCCAACACGGCAATCGTATCGGCATTCTTCAAAGATGATAGAACGTCTCCAACTTTAACTTGACTGTTTTTGCTAACTTCTTTAGTCATGAAAATAGCTAGGGGTGGTTGGTGCGGCTTCAACTTCTTCGGTTTCGGAGTCGTTGGAGGTTGCGTCGGGAAAGGAGTAGGAATCGTCGAATATTTCGGTACTTGGTCGACATTTTTCAGTTGCGAATTGAACTCTGAAAAGTAGTTATGTCCAGATACTGGATCGAGAGGCTTAGATCCTGGTCTTTGGTAGTCACTAATAAATGTCTGTTTTAGGGGGAGTCTCGTGTTTACCTGAGAATACAATTCCTTATTTACCACCTGAGAAGTTGTCAAAGGACTTCTGAAATTGAATTGTCCCCTGTTTAGCGACTCTAACGGTACGTATAACAGCTGAACTTCTTCCCGCTCGTTTTTAGAGTTTGGTGACAACGGTTCTGGTCTAACTGGCTTGTCAACAGTGTCAAACTTGATCTTCTGTAGTGACTGTGGTTTCTTCATAACATTGAAACCAAAATCATCGCTCACGTTCTCAGCTCGGTACCCATCGACCAGTTTCGATTCTGATTTGGATTTCTGTGACTGACTTAGGAATGGTTTTGCTTGAGAAGGACCTGGTAACGCTTGATTAAAGCTGACTGGGTTAAGTATGCTTTGTGGTCTGGGCTTTGGTGGCGGAATGCTATCGAAACCGAACGGTGGAGCTACGAATCCTTGGCTCAGGGGAAAGTTAGGTTGAGATAGACCGAATCGAATACCTTGTCCAAATCCTTGGTCTGACAGATAATTCTGTGGAGCAGACGGCACGGATTGCAAGTACAGTTGTCTATTAGCAGGTGCGTTGTAATAGTTCCTTGATGGGAATGAATCTTGGCCAAATCCTGTTGGTCTTGTGAGTCCTGGGAAAGGTTCAGTCAGTATTCTAGGTTCTGCGACGGCTTGTCTCTTGATAGGTGGCAGTGGTTCAGGTTCTCTCTCGACGGGGCCGGTCAGCGGTACCCAGTCGCTGATGTCGGACGTGTACGTGCTGATCTGACGAGACCATCGCGACTGATCCTTCTTTGCTGTTGACGTCACGGCCAGGAGTGTCACGAGGCAGGCCAGGCGGTGCACGATGCGGTGCGCCATCTGTAATCATAACATAGTTACTATTAGCATTTGTACGTACACGTGTTTCAAATGGGAACACCCAAATACTCCGAAATATTTTATTCCGAATTTCAATGATCCGAGTGCCAAAAGTCCGAATTTCAAAATACCTAAGAATTGTAATGTCTATTATTAAAAATCCCGAAATTTATTATACCTTATTTATATAATTTATTATATAATTTATATAATATAATTTATTATATTCTATCAGCATATTCTTTACTTTCTAATATTGTTATTTTATTTAACTGTCTAAATCTGCAGCTTTACTAGTTTCTGATATTTAACCAATAACTTGTACGTGTGGTGTAACTGTTAGTATAAGTTGGTTATGAATAAATAAATAAATAAATATACCGAAAGTCGTAAATGCGATTTGTTAGTTTTCCGATTTTCATACGTTCGAAGGATCAAGTGCTCGAAGGGTTCTTGGTCCGAAAAACGACATTCCGATTTTCAATACTTCGAATAAAATAAAAGTCAACATGTTGTGCTACAAAACTTAGTGACAGAAACGAATCGCTGCAAAACCGAGTTCACGCAGTCTTGTCTGCCCTACCCCTAGAGTGTAATTTAAGCCCGCGTAGGCGCGGAGGGGTGGAGCGACCCGCGAGCTGAGGAGCAGGTGGTAAGCGTTAAAACCATCTGCGACGATAAGCTCTCGTGGGGCCGCCGGAGCCCCGCAGCCGTGACAGAAATAATGCTTGCTGCATGTTGCATGCCTGCTTGCTTGCTGCTTGCCTGCTGCATGCCTGCTTGCATGCTTGCTTGCATGTTGCATGCCTGCTTGCATGTTGCATGCCTGCTTCCATGTTGCATGCCTGCTTACATGTTGCATGCTCGCTTGCAGGCTGCATGCTTCCTTGCATACTTTTTAGTTGCAAGTATTTTTAACTCTACCTCCTCATACTAAACATAATATTATAATTCCTCTGACTAGTAATTATGTGTTTATTTGTCTTGCTATTCAGGTTTACAAGGCGTTTTTATTTCGGAATTGTATTAATCGGTATTTTAATAATCAGAATTCGTATTTTTGGTGTTTCGAATTATCATTAAGTCGAACTTTTTGTTATTCGATCTATTGAAACTCGGTATTTTGAGAATATTAATTATAAACGTTAGGAATATTGAAATTTAGGAATTATAAAAATAGGAGTAATGATAAGTCGGAGTTGTTATATTAGGAATTTTAAACCATTCGGAATTATTACAATCGGCATTTTGAAATTCGGCCTTGTGACTATCGGAATAAAGTTTTTCGTATTAATGTAGTGTACCCATTTCAAATAGATAGAGATTTAAATAATGAAAATAAGTTTATAGTGTAAAGAGCAGTCCATACTGGAAATCGTACTTTTTTCTATGAATAATTTCTATTAAGACTAACTTCTTTCATTGAGTAATTCATAATTTTACTCAAGTCAAATCATTTTCTTCCGTTCCCAGACTGAAAGCCCGACAGTAATACTTTAGTCCATCTGTAGGCAATTTGTACATGTGTACAGGTCAAGACGGACAGTTACAACGTCTGAGAGTTTTTGTGCGAACAATACGTTACGTTCTAGCTTTTGATTAGTATTGTGTAATGCTATGAGAAAAACTCTCGACAAATAAACATTAAGCTAGTCATTCGATGGTATCTTTTGACACAATTTACTTGAAGTGAGGCCACGTTCGTTATTGTTGAATCCATGTTTTGGGAATCCAAATGGAGTAGGTTTATGTGTTTAAACTTTAATTCTATCGGTTACACAAAATTATTAATGTTATAAAATTCTATCTTATTAGCCAACGGAGTGCCTATCGGCAAAAATTAATCTTGTGTAACCCCGTTAGTACGTAGGGAATGACTTTTAAAAGATCCTTCCTCAGAGCTCACTTTTGATATATGTATAAAGGAATATTTTTCATTTGATGATTTCAGAATTCAGAAGCAGTAGTGGTAGGGCATGCGAAAACCGGGTTGTTTTAAATAACCGGTTTTTCGGGTTTCATGTTCACAAAACCGGTGAAACCGGTTAAATCAGTTTTTTCGTTTTTTTTCAATCTTTACTAAAAAAAATGTGTATAAAGAAATTGACATGCTAAAGTCTAATCAAAATATGTGTGTAAGTGTTTATCTTACCTATGTTTATAATAATGAGCATTTGTTTGGACTTCAATAAGCTAAAACTACTAAATAAAAATATAAAAAGTTCATTTCTTTATGCATAACATAGAATAAAACTTATTATTTACGGAAACAACATACTCCTAAAATGTAATGTACACTAACGTACAAAATTAGGAATATTTGGTAGGTACACAAAGGTCTAAAATCACAGAATATACAGTAAGTGTCGAAATTTAAGTACTTTACTTGGGTCACTGGGTCAATGAGAAACAAAATAATGATATGGGTATGGATAGGGAGCGCAGGGCATTGCCGGTAAGGGGTAATATGCTTTCTCTCAGGTTTGCGCGATGCTCATGTGATGTTAAAGTCACACTATTTATAAGCTATTGCCAAACGTTATAGGTACACGTGCAACCTGTGGAGCAGTTACACTAAAAAAGCCTGTAACGTTTTGCGCGTCCAGTATAACAACGCGCAACCATGCCGGTGCAGTGCCTTCGGCATGTTCGCCGACCACAGCATGGACGGCTTCCTGGCGGTGCTTCGCAAAAGAACGGCGTCTCTGCGGTCTTGGCTAAAAGGTAGCACGTTAGCTTCAGCTGCAAGGTAGCTTCTGGGCGTGGTGTCGGACAGAGTGTACAGCCAAATCCTGAGGTATTGATCGCTCATGCATGTCCAAAATAATAATTATTTTAAATTTTACTAACATAGCTGAAAGTATCTGCTTACTAACATAATGTGGACTTGTATAAATTAATGTGTGCTTAGTCTGAAATAAATATTTTCAATTCAATTCAATATTTTGTTTGAGAAAATTATAGTTATTAAATCAATAAGATATGAGAAACATAATTTGATGTTCAATATTAATTATAGTATGAAATTTTTGTTTTCCCGAACATTTATTTATTATAAAAATACTTAAGGGTCAGTTCACACCGAGACGAGACGCGACGCTGCGCGCACACTTTTAAAGAGCGATTCAAAATATAACTTTATTTTCTACACGAAAAGATGACACGTTTCGTTGTGAGAATTCAGAATACGTTGCGCCATGCAGCGCTGCGCCGCGCGACGCCTCGCGGCGTAGAGCGATGCAGCGCGAAATCACCGGCCTCTTCAAGTCGCGTCGCGTCGCATCTCGGTATGAACTGACCCTAACTGAAAACGGAAAAAACCGGTTTTGCTATCCTAAAAAAACCGGGTTTGAAATCAGTCGGTTATCCGTTTTTTCGGTTAACTGGGTATCCGGCTTGCATGCCCTAGGTGTAGGTCAGTGAATGCTCAACCTACACTCTATAAAGCATTTATTTGATTCCTTACATTTTATAATCATACATAATCATTAAAGACATTAATTTTCTTACTTAAAGGGCGGTTGGATTTAGGGCGACTGTGTTTTAATACCCATCTACTTATATTATTATGTCAAACGTCCTCCCATAGGCTGTCACAACCGCCACCCAAAGCACAATTGCCACAGCACATTAGAATTCTAACAAAAACGTTGACCAACGCGTTTTCGGCCTCCAACTAATTACGAGCTAAGGTTAGTCTGTGGCTTGAATATTAGGTCATTTAGCTGGTCATAGGCACGTAACGTTAGCCCACAAGCAGTAACTCCATACAAGCAGTACGTGTGAATCTTCGTGTCGCTTGCTTAACTTGATCCATGTTACACATGGTGTGCACTGTCTCGTAATAGTGATGCAACAATAGCCCTTACTTTTATCTGATCCGCATAACTCATAACGATTCTTTAAATGATTTCGTGTGGTGGCTTTTTACTCACGGTACGAAAAATATTTAAATGCGTTTATGAGGAGGAGAACATTTCTTTGATGTTTTTTTTTTTTCAAAATCAAAATCGAAAGTCGTTTATTCAAACTAGGCTGATAGCACTTTTTGATCGTCAAAATTACAAGAGACAGTCCCCCAAAACGCCCGCCCTTCGCCACTTCCTAGTGTTTTAGCTGGGAAGAAGAAGTGGCGGAACAAACTCCCAAGCAAGATTTTTCTTTCTTTGTTTATGGTTGGGTTAGTTGTCTGGGTCTTTTACGCTTAGCGTATGCCAGTCCCATCGTATCCTTCACAAGATGTGGGCCATGAATTTAAACAGACCCTTTGCATCATCGCCATTTGGTTGGGGTAGAATTGTATGAAACATGCCTACATCAGTTCTGTTCAGATTCAGAGACTTTACTAAATTACTTCTACGGGACTTATATTTGACACATTCCTTCAATAAATGTTGTAGGTCCTCAACAACTTCACATTCCTCACAATTGGGTGATGCGATTTTATTCATCATGAAGGCAACACAAAATAAATTATAACTCAGCAGGGGTTGACCTTAAGGACCTCTCGTAGAACAATTTTTTGCAGCTGATGACCCCATCTAATCCCTACTTGCGTTAGATCCACGTCTTTTTGGCCACCCTGTATACATTATGTAAGCTCTTACATTATTGTTATTCGAATTATCATCTAAATGGAAAAAAATGTCCTTTTTCAGAATTGGGACTTTTAAGAATTGGACTTTTTGAGAATTGGGCATTTTAAGAATAAGGCATTTGCAGATATAGGTATTTTCAGAACTAGGTATTTAGCGAATTAGCCCTTTTTCAAGCTGTTGGGCATTTTAAGAATTGTGCATTTAACGAATAAGCCCAATTTTTTGCATGGAATGTGTCCAGATCTGAGTCTAACGGAAGTAACAATCAGTTTTCTACTAACATCACTATTCATAAAACAGGGCACACGAAGAGGTTCACACTGTATGGATTTATACCATAGACCCTTCGCCTCCCTCGATCGTTTATTGAAATACTAGCTGTCCCGCGCAACTTCGTCTGCGTCACATTTTCCCCGTTTTCGTAACATTTTTCATTGCTGCTCCGCTCCTATTGGTCGTAGCGTGATGATATATAGCCTAGTTCCTTCCCCACGATATAATCTGTCTCCTTGCCAAATTTCATACCGATCCAATCAACGGTTTAGTCGTGAAAAGGTAACAAAAAAACAAACAGAGTAACTTTCGCATTTTACAATATGAATTCTTTCCAATAATCATAGCATATATTTTTAAATGGTAAAAAACCTGATTATTCTCATATAATATTTATTTCTTTCCTATAGAGTACTAGCTGTCCCGCGCAACTTCGTCTGCGTCATATTTTTCCCGTTTTCGCAACATTTTTCATTGCTGCTCCGCTCCTATTGGTCGTAGCGTGATGATATATAGCCTATGTACTTCCTCAGGTTGAAATCTATCTTCATGCTAAATTTCATTAAGATCCGATCAGCCGTTTAGTCGTGAAAAGGTAAAATGGTAACAAACAAACAAACATACAAACAAGCAGAGTGACTTTCGCATTTATAATATTAGTATGGATGTTGTTTATTTCCATGTTGACATGACACAACATTGAAATTGTCTAATGTCAAATGACTTGACTAATTTTAACGCAGTGTTTTTTGTAATAGAGGCAAAGGTCAGGCAGATGTTCAAAGCATGGACTCCTAAGCATAGGAGCTTTCAAAATGATTACAAGCAGAAATCCTAGTTTTCGATTAAAATAAATTGTTTAAACTATCTGACGTTAATTGTGATTGCAAGGGGATCCCTTCTTTTCGCATAATGTTCTTTGTCCTAATATACTTCGGCTTTGGCACAATTTGTTTTGGCATAATAATATTTCGGCATAATTTTTTAGCCATACATTTTATGTTGGCATGATCATCTTAAAGACTAATTTGTTTTGGCATAAATTTGATTCGCATAACGTTACTACTAACGTTATGCGAATCAAATTTATGCGTAAAAAATAAAAAAAAAATTATATGCTGTGCAACAAAAGTTAGTGACAGAATCGAATTGCTGCAAAACCGACTCCACGTAGTCTTGTTTGTCCTGCCCCTAGAGTGTAATTTAAAATCGCGTAGGCGCGTAGGGGCGAGGCGGTCCGCGGGCTGAGGAGCAGGGGCCAGCCTCAGCCGCGGTGGTGAGCGAAGGCCGTCTGCGACGATTTGCACGCGTGGGGCCGCCGGAGGCCCGCAGCGCCGGAGCCGTGACAGAAACCCTGCCTGCTGCATGCTGCATGCTTGCTTGAATGTTGCATGCTGCATGCTTGCTTGCATGCTTGCTTGCATGCTGTATGCTTACTTATAAAAAAGTTATGCGTAGAACTTTATGCTTAATAAATTTATGCTTTAGAATATTATGCTTAATCATTATTATGGTTAGAGAAATTATGCTTTAAAAAATTATGCGTAAGCTGTTATGCGTTATGTTATGTTATATTTTTGAGCCTTTTGGGGTTGAAACTCTGGGGCCGTGGGGTCCGAGTGCTCACAGCCTTTTCAAGGAATTATCTAAACGCCTAGTTGACACTTCCCGTGACCCAAAGGCTGGGTTTTACTTTGGCCAGAGGCTAAGTATTGTCATACAACGTGGCAACGCCGCCAGTCTCTTGGGCACGTTACAAGTTGACAGCGTTGAGGAGGAGTTTTTTGACGCCCTTTTATAATTTGTTGTTATTTTAGTTATCTAGTTTTAAAATGATATTAATTTGTAAAATATAATAAATAATCTGCAGCATAAATAATTAGCATAATTTTGCTAAGTTATATTAGTTCTTAAAATTTTATGCAAATGGATAGGGAACCGATTGCAAGATATTGAACTTGAACACCAATCTACATTTATTTTGGCCAACTTAAAAAGCATTAAACTTTTTCGCTTATTAAAAAAACTGCAACTCTTCAGTGGGAAACCTTGAAAGTTACATACATTTGTGTAACGGCTTTGATTACTGATCTATACGCCTATGTAGTAACGTGCGTAATGCTTTATGTAATGTTATGTCTCAAGAAATGCCTAATTAACTCAGTAATGTTGCAGTTTTATGTTGTTTGATACAAAAATTTCGTAAAATGTGTAATTATTTGTGCAATAATTATGCAAATTTTGATTTTATGTCCCATTTAATTTTAATTTATTAACATTAAGTGATTTATTTTACAGTTGCACTCATTCAATTCACTTTATGTGTTTAACAGTGCCATGGTACATGGCATAATTGTCCGTTGTTGTATAGTTTTAAACGTCAAAACATCCTTGTATTACTGCATGTGTTACGCTCACGAACAGTAACAACTTGACGAAACTGTCAGTGTTTTTTTAAATAATAGATATGCATGTTTTGTTGCCAAGGTTCGTATCGATATAACACAGTTTTTAGTAAAAGGTTTTTTGGTATCAATGAAAATGACAGCAGAACAGTGACTCCTAACCTAAGTCACAGGATCTCCTAGTTTAGGCGTCCGGGTTTACTGTATCTGTATGACCCTTCCTACTGAAATTCATGCGACCTAGTATTTATGTAAGTATTTAATTGTTTAGGTTTACGTGTACGAGAGGACTGCGAAACTAACAGGGACTGTCCTCCCGACAGACGCTGCGTATCGGAGTTCGAGTATAATGGCCTCGGGGTGCCACCCCTAGACCGGATCCCCCACCTACTGTATGCCTGCTACCAGAAATAAAATAGTACGTTAATAGGCAATAACAACGCACACCTTAAAACATTTAAACAATCTTAAGATTATTTTTTCCTTTATTTATTTTCTTACATATTGATTACATTATAAAATATTTTTACAAAATCATATAAAAAACATTTAAAAACATCTAAATTGAGAACTTCCTCCAGTTTTAGAAGTCGGTTAAAATATAAAAAAATGTAGCCCACCGGTATCGGGGACAGGGTCCGAGCTACCGGTGGTCAGGTCTCTTGAGAGAGGAACCTCCTAACAATACGTGCTGTGTCCAGAAGTGCTGCTTTCTGAATCAAGCCCTTTATCAAGCTGCCGAACGATAGAGTCCTCAGATGTTGGTCGAAGCTATTGGCTATTAAGCCATTGGCCGACACGACTATCGGCACAATGACTGCTGTACTCACGATATATAAGATTTATTATTATAATAAGGCTAATACCAATTAATTAAAAACAATGTCAGTTATAATAAGAAGTAAACTTTAAATTTTGCAATAATCCATAATTTCTTAAATATTAAAAACAGTAAAACTAATTCAATCCACTACAATTATTTAATTGGTAATTATGTATTTGAGCCGTTTGGGGTTGAAAAACACTAAGGCCATGGGGCCCGAGTGACCACCTTGTGTTTCGGGATATCGCCAAACGGTTGGTCTACTCTTCACGTGACCAGAGAGCTGGCTTTCTTTCGGACAAAGCATTGCCATCCAACGTGGCAATGCTGTTTCATTATTTCATTTCCTGGTTATTATTTCCATTAACAAAACCTGTAACCTCGTAAGTAAAGTAACTTCGACTGAATTATTCTAATAACAAAGAAATTGAGGTATAATTAGGGTGCACGTATCTGTTAATGTCTGCTGGTGTGTGCGACTTGTTATTAACATCGTCTTGACGATTCTTTAGATCGCATTGCTTCAAAAGAGAAAATATTAGCTTTGAGAAATACACGGAAGATTTATTACTTTAAGATATTATTTGAATAGTGAGCAAACGTCCTATAAACCTAACCAACACATAAACCGAAACCAAAACCGAACTCTAGCGAACCGAAACTTACATAAAGATTTCTTCCATGTCTGTCTTAGTAAAGAGATTAATCTAATTCGTATAAGATAAGCAGTAATGTACAACGCATGGGTTTCTTTCTATATAATTTCACAACGCAATGTATTAATCTAATATCTTTAGTATAAAGTGGAAAGGCTCACTTGATTGCTAGTGTGGTGCAAGGCATTCCCGGTAGCGAGTTGAAATTATGATCAGTGTCTTCACCGCGAGAACAAGTGCCTTTAAAACATAGGACTGTGTTGCAATTTTTTTTTTCTAGGAGGAAGGTTTAGTACATTCAGTGTAAATTTAGAATCGTGCTATTTATGCTATTTCTTCCTACTTCAGTTTTTTCTCGTTTGTTAGCAATTTTATCAGCAAACGGTCAAAACTTGTGAAATTAACTACGAATTGGAATGCTAAGCTATTTTAACTTTAAGACCACTTAAGATGATCGGCCTATCCAGGAAAGTCGTATTGGCCTAGTGATGTCGGCCCGACTTACGAGCTGGCAGAGGTATTAATTGGTGTAATTTATTTCACAACCACTGCTTTCAAAAAACGGTCTAGGAAAATATCGTGACTCGGTAACCGGCATGTCCTAGAACTATACATTCGAAAACCCGTGCCACTCCATTTCATTCAGAGGAGCCCAGTGTCTCAGCAGTGGGAACATTATAGTCTGATTATGTTAAGATGATCTGCTCGATATCGGTCCTCTCATTCGCCCGCTACAAGCTTGTAACTTGCACCCCGTCTCGCAGGTAATTGAACGTGTCGTATTGTAGCTAATGTACTTTCCTCGTCTCGATGCTAATTGGTACCTGCATTATGTTATATGTCCACTAGAAAGTGCGTGCGTCCGTCTGTATGTCCGTTTTTCCTAAAACAACAACGGTTTCGACCAAGTAGGTAGTAAGTATGGTGAAAGTTTTTGGTACTTTTTTTAAGGGCTTATGAGTAGTCTAACAGTGTGATGATGGGTAATCAAACAGACAGATTACATAAGTGGTGATACAGGAGTGGTTTGAGTTCATGTGTTTCAAATAGATCTATGAGAAATCAATTAAACAGAATGTAAGCATCATCACACGCACACTTCTTCATATCACGCAATGTGGAAGTTAACGATCAGATAAATCCATGTGAAATGATAAATGATGTTTTTGATGTTTTGCAAGTAGGTTGTTACAAACACTTTTACACGTCATTTTTTTTTAAGCTAGATGGGGTCGGTGTTTCGTACCTGACTACTCTGAGAAGAAATAGCCGAAACAAACTCAGCGGCTCTCTGTTAACTTGTCACTCTTTTAAAATCCAGACATTGCTCAATTTACATGAGGACTATGCAGATAAGTATCTGAAATGGTCTTTTGAAGAAAGAACCACACAGATTTGAGTGGACCTGTCCAGTCACTGCAAGCATTTGTCAGTTATCGTGTAGCTCGACTTATATCTCAAGGAGCTCAACGAAACGACGAACAATACCAAAGAAAGGACATTTGGGTAGGTCGCTTAAAGTACTCAAACTGCCAGATAGTGGTGGGAGAAAAATAATGCGAATTAAATGTAATTAATAATAATTTACGAAATTAAATAATCGGTAGCTCGGACAGGCCACAAGTGATACTTGAGGTTCAATAAATAAAATCAAAACATAAAATTATCCATAGTACCCATGCTTTGCCTTATACCCATGCTATAGGGGGCGAACCCATTGTCATCAACTTGCTGCAGCAGCTGAGAAATTCTTGTTGAAATAATCCAATAACACTTTACCCTGACCTGTGAATCGAACTAGATGCGACCAATAGATCATCGAAGCAGCAAGTTAGGTAATCCACGGTTAAACCAGACAATAAAGAATTATGTCCGAAGCAACAAGGAATGATAATAATTGGGTCGTAATTCAAGCATCGATCGTTATAATCCATACTTCCATACTAATCTATATATATAAAAGAAAGTCGTGTTAGTTACTTCACTTATAACTCAAGAACGGCTGAACCGATTTAGCTGAAAATTGGCAGGGAGGTAGTTTAGAGCCAGGAGAAGGACATAGGATACGGTAGGGTAGGGTAGGGTAGGTAGGTAGGATAGGGTAGGTAGGTAGGGTAGGGTAGGTAGGTAGGGTAGGGTAGGTAGGTAGGGTAGGGTAGGTAGGTAGGGTAGGGTAGGTTAGGTAGGGTAGGGTAGGTAGGTAGGGTAGGGTAGGTAGGTAGGGTAGGTAGGTAGGTAGGGTAGGTAGGTAGGGTAGGGTAGGTAGGTAGGTAGGGTAGGGTAGGTAGGTAGGGTAGGTAGGTAGGGTAGGGTAGGGTAGGTAGGTAGGGTAGGGTAGGTAGGTAGGTAGTAAGGGTAGGGTAGGGTAGGGTAGAGTAGGTAGGTAGGGTAGGGTAGAGTAGGTAGGTAGGTAGCGTCGGGTAGGGTAGGTAGGATAGGGTAGGTAGGTCGGATAGGGTAGGTGGGTAGTAAAAAGTGCATTGCAACGCATGCTGGGTACAGCTAGTATCTATATATATAAAAGAAAGTCGTGTTAGTTACTTCACTTATAACTCAAGAACGGCTGAACCGATTTAGCTGAAAATTGGCAGGGAGGTAGTTTAGAGCCAGGAGAAGGACATAGGATACGGTAGGGTAGGGTAGGGTAGGTAGGTAGGATAGGGTAGGTAGGTAGGGTAGGGTAGGTAGGTAGGGTAGGGTAGGTAGGTAGGGTAGGGTAGGTAGGTAGGGTAGGGTAGGTTAGGTAGGGTAGGGTAGGTAGGTAGGGTAGGGTAGGTAGGTAGGGTAGGGTAGGTAGGTAGGGTAGGTAGGTAGGTAGGGTAGGTAGGTAGGTAGGGTAGGTAGGTAGGGTAGGGTAGGTAGGTAGGTAGGGTAGGGTAGGTAGGTAGGGTAGGGTAGGTAGGTAGGGTAGGTAGGTAGGGTAGGGTAGGGTAGGTAGGTAGGGTAGGGTAGGTAGGTAGGGTAGGTAGGTAGTAAGGGTAGGGTAGGGTAGGGTAGAGTAGGTAGGTAGGGTAGGGTAGAGTAGGTAGGTAGGTAGCGTCGGGTAGGGTAGGTAGGATAGGGTAGGTAGGTCGGATAGGGTAGGTGGGTAGTAAAAAGTGCATTGCAACGCATGCTGGGTACAGCTAGTTATTTAATAAATGCGAAAGTCACTCTGTTTGTTTGTATGTTTGTTTGTTACCTTTTCACGACTAAACGGCTCATCGGATCTTGATGAAATTTGGCAAGAAGATAGATTTCAACCTGGGGAAGGACATAGGCTATATATCATCACGCTACGACCAATAGGAGCGGAGCAGCAATGAAAAATGTTGCGAAAACAGGGAAAATATGACGCAGACGAAGTTGCGCGGGACAGCTAGTAAAGCTATATATGTTGAAAAGGAAGTCCTCGATTGAAATGTCATAGCATTTTATGAAGCAAGTGTCAGTCCAATAATATTCATGCCTTGACAAAATTACTAGCCCAGTTGCAGAGTTGCATGATTTGCACACACAATCTTTTGAAATCAGAGTATATACCGGGCACCGGGGCACGGATTAGTAATTGATTAATTTCGGGTGTCCCCCTGGAGCGTGTTAACGAAATCAGAGACCTGGGACTGACCTTAGATACGAATATGACTTTTAATCAGCACATCTATAATATCTGTTGCAAAGCTTTCCAATCTCTTGGTTTTGTAATGCGGGAGGCAAATAGGTTCAAAGACAGGAGTACTATAATTACTCTCTATTACTCTTTTGTACGTAGCAAACTAGAGTACAATGCTCTGGTATGGGATCCGCATGAGCAAAAATATAAACTCATGATAGAACGGGTCCAACGAAAATTTGCTCGCTACCTATATAAAAAAATATATGGATATTACCCCTATTTGTATCCGTCTCTGTTTGTCTCAGGAATGGTAGGCATCAACACGTTAGAACTGAGACGTAAGTGTGCGCTGTTGATGCACTACTATCAATTACTAAATAATAAAATTGACGACGCGACTACTCTAGCTCGTTGTTCATTGTTTGCTCCGGACCGGCTGCGGCGGTCGCGGGCCTGTTTCTCACGGGGCTTGTTCGCGCCTCCTTCTGTGCGTACCCAAACTGCTCGATATGCGCCCACAGCCCAGGCGATAAATCTGCTTAACGCCTTGATTGCTCAGGAACCTGATCTTGATGTGTTTACGTGCAGCAATAAGGCTATGCTGAATTATTCTGTAAATTTCTTTAGTTAATGTTATGTTTTTGGCTTGCTGCACGCTTTGGTGCAAACTGTAAGTGCAGCGAGTACTTGTATAAATAAATAAATAAATAAATAAATAAATAAATTGATATTGTGCTGCACATAATAAGTAGCAGTTTACATAAGAAAGTAATAAACAAGTATTAAGTTATATTTAATTGATGCATCGACTGTGTGAAGGATGTTATGGCTACAAAGGGACTCATGAGATGAACAGGAATAGAGAAGACAAGCTGCGCCGACACTATACGATTTGGATAGGGGCAGGAATATGATAGAAATGGTTAAGATGTATTTAATTAAAGCTTGTTAATTACATTATCAATAATTTATTAAAGCACTAGCTGTCCCGCGCAACTTCGTCTGCGTCACATATTCCCCGTTTTCGCAACATTTTTCATTGCTGCTCCGCTCCTATTGGTCGTAGCGTGATGATATATAGCCTATGTCCTTCCCCAGGTTGAAATCTATCTTCTTGCCAAATTTCATTAAGATCCGATCAGCCGTTTAGTCGTGAAAAGGTAACAAACAAACAAACATACAAACAAACAAACAGAGTGACTTTCGCATTTATAATATACTAGCTGTCCCGCGCAACTTCGTTTGCGTCACATTTTCCCCGTTTTTGCAACATTTTTTATTGCTGCTCCGCTCCTATTGGTCCAAGCGTGATGATATATAGCCTATGTCCTTCCCTAGGTTGAAATCTATCTTCTTGCCAAATTTCATTAAGATCCGATCAGCCGTTTAGTCGTGAAAAGGTAACAAACAAACAAACATACAAACAAACAAACAGAGTGACATTCGCATTTATAATATTAGTATGGAAGTATGGAAGTATGGATATTTGAGATACGATTCTTTGAAATTCACTCTACTCAATCTACACCGACTTTTCCTGACATTGCTTATAGAGAACGAAACAATTTGCTCAGCGGGTTACTCGTAATTGTTACTTATTGAGCAGCGTTTGGCCAACAGCCAACCCGCGTCGATCACATTACAAACATTGTCACCAAGATCGGCCTACCATTAATATATTGGTAGCTCAGTGAAAGTCTACGGTTTCACATAATCACGGTTTCACCGCAACATCGGAGAGGAAAAGCTAAGTTTTACAGTTTTACTTGCAAAACCAACATTATACGGTAAGTTAAATAATAGCAGTGCATTATTAGTTGCCATAATAATATGGAACTGAGGAATATAGTATGTCATGTAGTTTATCTGAGTACCTAGCTAGATAGCATGGTGCGGACTGCGTGCATTATTATGTTTCGAAATCGTTCGTGTGTGCACATCATTAAAGATTTATTTAAATCATGCGTTTAATTTACTAAACAAATATCATCTTATTTTACATGCGATTTTGATCTATGTCACGATGATCTAATAACGAGAATATGTATGAGATTGCCTTCATCACCGTTTAGAGGAGCAAAATTCAATCCTTGCTTGTAGTCACAGATCTACCATTACAAGCATTGAAAGAACATTCTCATTTCTAACATTCCAATTCTCTAAGCTACTTCTGTGTTGGCTATATAAGACACTTCAAAGAATATCTCTTCAGGGAACAGGCGAGTCATGACAGTCTGTCATTGGCTTACGATGGATGTGTCCTCGTACTCCTCGTGCACACCGCACTTATTGCAGCCACGTCGCGGGGAATGCAGAGACTTCCCATTTGTCAATAGTTCGTTCACTCGAGCAGTGAGCTGGCGTGCAATCGAAGTTGCGTTGTGCCATTATCAATGCGTTTTCTTGTGCGCCGCGAAGCATCCGCTCGGTACATGTGAGGCGCGCGGGAAGTGGATAGATAAGTTTTTTTCACAGGTTCAGTTGAACGATTTCCTGCAGTATTCAAGGATTCGTTGAGAACTATAAAAGGGCTGTCTTTTTGGGTTTATATACTTAATAATTTGACCAACAAAACCTGAAAATTGTCGGTAGCAGGTGTATACTAAAAGGTCGGACAGTTGTAGAAGCTAGAATTTGTTCGCTTTTAACTGTATCTGCAGAATGTCCCGGTCAACTTTTTATTGTAAGTGAGGAACTCATATTTCATATTTCTTTGAATAATAAGAAGACCTTTTTCAAATCATGTTTACTTTATTTATTTCCTAAAAATCTTGCCATCGATTGTACAAGAGACGGTAGCCGATGAAACGTGCGCATTTGAGCAAGCGTTACCGTCACGCGAGCCGCAGTCACGACATGATCACTGGTCGCTCGACAAACAAACACATTGGATTGCAGGCTACTTGGGATGAATGAAGCCGGTGGTTATCGGGATTAATAATCGGAGATGATTTCATTTAATAATCCGGTATCGTTGGGATCCTTGATGGTACATTCGAAATCGTTTGCAAGTAATAATTACCCATTCGCATATTTCGACATAAGTAAGTAAGTATGAGAGGAAATGGGCCGTAATCCATAACGCCGACCCAGTGCGGGCTGATAGATATTACAAGTCTTCGAATTTTTGGTTCTAGGACATGCCGGTTTCCTCACGATGTTTTCCTTCACTGTATTTAGAGCAGTGGTGATAACATAAACTACACAAAGTATTGTGCCTGGATGGGTTCGAACCTACAACACGTAAGTTCGGGCCGACGCCACCACTGCTCATAACTGATAAGAATAAGAAATTAATATTATGTAGGTACCCACGCATAATAAATTAGACCTACACGTTCGTAGACCAGTATATTATCCGGTCGTGGAATTTAATTTACAAGTCAGTACTGATTATAATCTAAATTTTCCTCCAACAAAAAACAGAATAAACAAGCAATAACACACGTACAGTGCGAGCCACGTAAATGACATGCGCGGTTGCATATCTCGGGCATTTGGTTGCGCCGCGTGGAACGGAACGAGTATCGTCGTTTACCCACTTCTGTGCGTTCGGTTTTACGTAATTTTATACTAAGTCACCATTATATTTATTATCCAACGCCTTTTTGCGTAAATTATGTCGTTGTGCCATTATTTGCGTACCTATATGTGTTTAATTGCCATTGCAAGACAATTCAAGTATATTCGAGAGTGGTGCTTACGATATTTTTATTGTCTGTGTCGACATCAATTACTAGTCGAAGCGAATTGTGTTTGGTCTTCCTGATTTTGCAAATTGTGTTTGATGCAGAAAATATTGCGTTATTCTTGGTAAATCTCAACTAAATTGGGAATAACTACAGGAAATGAGATAGCTTGCCTGCTTGAGTCTTGTTTTCTATCAACATCAAGACAATATCAACAGTACCAATTATAATTGTGTCGCTCCCCTTCTCTCGCAGAATATTTCCCTCTATAAACATGACAACAAAACACATTATAATATCTGCATGAAATTTTCCACGAATATTGCACTATCGGCTATCACGTTGGATCATTCGTCTGACCCATATTACGCCACCTGAGTTCAGCCCACGGTTCACAATAGCAAACAATCGGCTACAGACGGACAGAACTCTCTTTGTTTGGCATAATTTGCCGCAGTGAAAGTGACTTGTGTTGGCAACTTCGTGGAGCGAGCGCCATCTGACGTTGGCGGCCGGAACTGCGGGCGCCGCCTGCCTAGCCGTGACGTCAGCATCGCACCACCACTGTACGTGGTGGAGACTCGTGGAGAGGAACCAGCTGGCGATGGCGCGACCAAAACCGCTACGTCATCCGCTGCCGCTAATGAGCGGCGAGACCTCGGCAAGAAATCACGCCACTACTACGTCACATCGTACGACTCGTTTGTTTACGTTAAGCGCGGTCATGATTGGCCAGATATCGAGCGTCTAAAAGTAATTAGCAAAAATAGACCTTAATGTATATATCATTTTTAGTATTTAAACCGTGGACTAGCATTGTATGACTCACTTCATTTTTGCTTGGCTTGCTTGCGCTTCCTCGCTGAATCTTTGTTTACCGTTTGTTCGTGTCCTATTGTTATTCATAACTAAGTATTTTTAAATAAAAGTTTAATTAGTGCTATTGCTTTGATTCAAATAATCAACACCTGTGAGGTAGTATTCCTACATCAACACCTGTGAGGTAGTAATCTTACATCAGAAGTGGCACCTACGCGTCATGGGCAAACGCAGGCGCTATCGCAGAACGCCGTCACCTCCACCCAGAAGGAAGTCAAAGGTATCGCATCATGAAAATACCAAAGCTGTGAGTACCTTACACAATATAATACTTACCAGAGTTTGAACCCTTAAATGATGATATAAATGCGTGGCTTAATATTATACAATCCTATGCAACGTTTGATTGGACCGATGAAACGACACGTTATCAAGCTCTTAATAAGTTGAAAGGCTCTGGCAAAGTCTAGTATGACTCGCTGTTGCCTACTGATAGTCAGTGGCCTACATGCAAATGGAGTGATTGGAATCGGCGTCTGGCTAATAGTTTTCAAACACATCGTAATATGTCCTGAGTTATTAAAATAAATTATTAATAAAAAACCAGTAGAAAACCAATCACTATACGAATTTTATTTTGTTAAGATTACAATTGATCGATTATCTTTAAACTTTACTGAGCAAGATATTATATCTATAATTGTCGGGAGCATATAGGCGATAGCAATATAGGAGCATCTATTGAGGCGAGTAATTTTAAATCTTGCCATGATTTAGCTAGTTACCTTCATGGTCGTACCTACAAAAGGAAAAACTCAAAACAAACCAGTGCGGGTAGTACATGTAAAAACGGTTAACATTGATCATTTTGTCCACGAAGCATTTATTGATACAGGGAACTGTTATTCCCTAATTTCCGAATTGGTGGTGGCAAAATATTCGCTTCAAACTCAAACAAACCCTCGCCAGTTTTGTTACAAGGGTTTTCTAGGCATAATTCTAAACTGGTCACTCGAAAAGTCACTTTAGATTTAAAATTAACCGCGTGTCTTTGACTGGTGTGAACTTACACGTTATTGATGACTTTACTTATCGGCCGTAACATAACGGAGCGAAATGATTTGATATATTCACGTGTAGGTAATTCATTCAAGTTTGACTATGTGCAATCACTTAAATGAATTGATTTATTTGTTTAGACACTATAAACAGTGTATCACGTCAGACATAAAAGAGTTAGGGAAAGTGAATGACCACGAGATGGTCAGTGCACTGACACACTCACGACTGGGTGCAGTGCAGACCTTTCGAGCCTCTCATACAGATAGAAAGATCATTCGAGATATGGTGCAGGAATTAGTAGATTATATAATAATTCAAGAAAGGTTTGATAAAACTCGGTCAAAACTCAGATTTACGAAGAAGGAGATTTGGTATTGATCAGAATTTATACAAAACCAGAGAAACGATGTTCGAAGCAGAAAAATCCTACCCATCTTCAAAGGACCGTTTCGAGTAAAAAAAAAAGGTTCTGGGTAAAGAAAGACAGATTTAAGGTGACACACCTAAGTGGTTCTGAAAGGAGCAGTAAACCGTACAATGGCGTGGAAACTGCTGAAAATATGAAGTATTGGATACAAATAATATTACTATAAGGTCCGTGTTGGCAAGTCACAGTCTCACATTTAGTATTGCTTATATTTTACTCGCAATACTAGTTAGAGCACTTGTACCGTAATCCTCGCGCGGATAGAAACATCAGAAAATGCGAATAAAGCTTGGAAAATAACTTGGTACATTTAAGTGTAGCGAAAGGCTCTTTAAATGCAAGTGATTTCAAGTGGTAAGCTTTATGAAAACCAGGACTCTTAAGTGTGGCATAGTCCCTTTAAGTACGGTTGACCTAGCAGTAATGGATAGCAGGCATTTAATCATAGTATTACACTTTCCTGACATCATATTTTTCTTTTTCCCTCATTGCATTTTCCTGACTGCAGTAAATAATTAATAAATACACTGTTTTATTGTGTTCTGTAAAGAAAATGAAATGAGTTCATAGGCTCACATTTAGTATTGCTTATATTTTACTCGCGATACTAGATAAAGCACTTGTACCATAATCCTCGCTCGGATATAAACACCAGCAAATGCGAATAAAGCTTGGAAAACAACTTGGTACATTTAAGTGTAGCGCAAAGCTCTTTAAATGCAAGTGATTTCAAGTGGTAAGCTCTAGGAACAACCAGGACACTTAAGTGTGGCATAGTCCCTTAAAGTACGGGTGACCTAGCAGTAACGAAACAGGCATTTGCTGATGGTTAAAAGCGTATTATGGCTTGTGGTTCATACTTGTAGATTTTAAATATGGTTCTCATGTTGGTTTACTTTCAGTGTTTTACCTAGCATCGTGGGGCGCCTGGGGCATGCGCCTTGCAGAATGGCCGTGTTGGCAACTTCGTGGAGCGAGCGCCATCTGACGTTGGCGGCCGGAACTGCGGGCGCCGCCTGCCTAGCCGTGACGTCAGCATCGCACCACCACTGTACGTGGTGGAGACTCGTGGAGAGGAACCAGCTGGCGATGGCGCGACCAAAACCGCTACGTCATCCGCTGCCGCTAATGAGCGGCGAGACCTCGGCAAGAAATCACGCCACTACTACGTCACATCGTACGACTCGTTTGTTTACGTTAAGCGCGGTCATGATTGGCCAGATATCGAGCGTCTAAAAGTAATTAGCAAAAATAGACCTTAATGTATATATCATTTTTAGTATTTAAACCGTGGACTAGCATTGTATGACTCACTTCATTTTTGCTTGGCTTGCTTGCGCTTCCTCGCTGAATCTTTGTTTACCGTTTGTTCGTGTCCTATTGTTATTCATAACTAAGTATTTTTAAATAAAAGTTTAATTAGTGCTATTGCTTTGATTCAAATAATCAACACCTGTGAGGTAGTATTCCTACATCAACACCTGTGAGGTAGTAATCTTACACTTGTTAGTTTTAGACTGTTGGTCTTTTTTTGGCCCGCAGTGTAACTTTATTTGTTAGTCGCGGACGGTAGATGCATCGTTTAAATTACTTTATATAAAGTTATGTAATGGTATTTAAATAGCTATATGATTGTAAGTTTCATTGTTGTTGATTTTTTTAATCATGACAGATGAAAGTACTTAGCTGCAAGTCGTTAGATACAAACGTTCCTAAATGTTTAGACAGCACCAAAAACGTCTCAAGCCTAGGGTTTCGTCGAGTTCCAATGCAAAAATTGCTGTATTATTGTAGGGACAGTTTAGTTATTTAATGTGAGTGACACATGAGTACTAACCGGTAAAATGGAATAAGCAAAGTCGGTCAAAATACATAACAACAAACACACAGTAGCCAGCTAGAGACTACAAGATAGTTCATGTTACGATGCAGACACCGGAGCTCGTACTTCCCCTATAGGCATGTTACTGGAGGCTATGGTAAACAAAGCACGTGACAAACGACGATCAATGAACAATTGTGTTTCATTGAACGATCGGGCGAGTCCTTGATAAGTTGCCCTGAATGAGAGGTAAAGGGAATCTTATGAATTAGTGCTAGAAGACTGTAATGCTCGAAATATTAAGGTTTCTAAATAAGACCAAAAGATATTTTGATCAAGTAATCACATATTTAGTATAATATAGGAACGTTATAGAAGTTCTCACTCAATCATCAAAGATCTATTCTCGATCGTTGATAATAATTGTTACACTTTACGCCTTGATGCTCTTGCTCCACACCTCTGATATAATGACTACTTACTTTAGCGGTATATTGTAATAACAGTTCCATGTGCCTTATGATTATGAGATGACCTGGTCTACATCACTCATGCCCTGATACCGACGTTTAACGCAATTATGGAACTCAAGTCAAGATTAGGAACACGCAATGATAAACAAAGATTTAGAAAGAAAAATAAAGCAAGTTAAATAAATGTTGAAATATCATTATTTGAAGATTTCCAATCGGTTTAAATTCATGTCAATTAATCAAAACTTACGCCATCAACACACGTATGAAATCTCGCAAATTGAATCGATCATTAAGACGCAAGAGACCAACAATATAGAGCGTGTTAGCCAATATTACAGGACATTATTCGTAATAGCAAATAGCCACGGTATCGTAGTATCGGTATCAACACAAATGTCATCTGGTCGAGTATATAAATCAAATGGAGAATGTTTCAAGTCTCTGTTAAGTACAAGGACATTGTTAATCGTCTGAATCTTAATCGTTATACTGGTACGAGTATCAATTAAATACTCGTAGTCCGTAATCTGTTCAGTGGCTTAGCAATGGGCTACTGGATAACTATTAAGGTGGAGCAGAAGTGGTTCCTTGTCAAAGTCAAACAAATCATGGATGATTTTTCCTGCTATCGTTTGGTTAGTCAAATTTCATCCAATTTCGTATCTGTGCTGCCTTCATTGAGCCGTCGAGTATCGTTACTTGACCGTCGTTATTAGCTGCATTCTATCTGTTTTGATAAAAATTCTGTTGCATAGTGACTTTTAAAATCAAGCGTTATTTCACATATTTATAACCTTTGACTACATTTCTTTTTTCTGATCATCGCAGGTTGATCGTTTTACTGCGTAGCTTTGACCTTTGAGGTTATGGCACCGTGTTCTGCAGATGCAGTACGTATAATATTCTAAACTTAAATCGTGGCTCCACAATCTAAATAGAAACTGGGGCACACCGACAGGTCCAGTCGGTAGCTCAAGTTTGTGCTCGACGTGAAACTTAGTACCGGCATGTAGTGGCAGGCTCGCAAGTGGATGCATTTACATCGCGGACATTAAACCAGTACTACTGTTAAACTGGCACTATTCATAACATTCCTGTCGTTGTATGTCGTTCTGGTTCACTTCCATGTTTATGAATGCTGTGGTTTTGGTTCGAACGGCTCTGTAACTTTCCTTTCATATTGAAGGGGTTATATCATATGGACAGTTAATTTTATTGATCTGCAAACCAGCTTAAGGAACCTTAATGAAGGACACGGCCAAAATGAGCAGTATCTCAAATATTTGTAAACTATTCTAGCGATAATTTCAAACTTTCGAACGTCTAGTCTACGGACCATAACAGAGACTAATTTTAAGTAGAACGGCTTTCTTAAAGCAATTTTCCTACTGAGGTGTATACGACGAAGCAATGTTATCACTTCAGATAAGTACAAGTATCACTACAGTCTATTTTTAAAGTATCTTCGTCTATTCCTATTGCAGAATTAGGCGGTGAAAATCGAATTAGCATTTAGATTTTTGCTGGTTATGATTTGGTAAGTTTCTTTTTGGTAATTCTGAGGATTAACATAACCAAAATAAAAGATTATCGTGGCAGTTAATCAACAAGTAAATACTACAGTTTTTGCCTCTAAACAAAACACGTAGGTAAACGTAATGCATTTAGTATAATTCTAATCAATTGCTCGGTCACTGCACTTGCGGTTTTTCTGCTCACTGAACACATACGTAGCCATAATTGGATTATTAGTTAATTGCTTATACAATCGGTCAGTAATTGATGAACGGGTTTCAGGATTGTGTAATATGTATCATCAATTTGTAGCTTACATGGTGCAAATTCTGACTACGTAATATTTTGTTTCCGCGGGCTTCAGCTGAAACTTGTTTCATTTGAAGTTGGGTTTGTTTTGATGGAGCTAGACCCTCATGTATTGAGGCCTGGGAGGGTATGATAAATTGAAATAAAATGAGGTTGTAGGTATTTCTGCAGTAACAAATGCATACGAGTATCTGGAGACTCATGCTTTGAAACGTAATTTGGAAATTGGACAAAGTAATAGAAATGAGAAACTTGCTTAAGCTTATATACTAATTAGACAACCCCGTTGGTGTCGTGTTTTTGGGTGTGAGTGGGTTTTTCCATTAAGAATTTCTCAGTAGCAACCCGGATTTTGGAAGTTGGCGGTATGATCCCCCGTGCACCGGAAAGCTCGTTAAGCCGTTGGTGGTGCGCCTAATCTCTCTCCGTCGTGTCTGATGCCGTTCAATCGGACTATGTCAGTAAAAGAACAGATAGTGCACCTTAACCTGTGTACAAACTTCTGAACTATAATACCTCCCGCGCAGATGGCTAATTTCCGCTGACATTGACCGCCGTGAACAAAAACAATCAGGAAGACTATTATTATTGGATCAATACTATGGTACCTATAAGCACCTCTTGAATATCAAAATGTTTAGAACAGACCGTATTTCCAAACACTGTCTGTTACTTTTTAGCTGCCAGTTATCTTTACTCTCCTATTTTCACTTCGCTACTAAAACCATTAATCAGTCTGTAATTGATTTTGATTTCCTCGTCTGATCAAAAATTAAATCATGAACTCTATGAGTTACGAGATAAGATACAATTTAAGTAACAATGTAGTTGTTTGTACTATCTCGTTGGTTTAGCGAAGCGTAGTGATTCTTCCGGGGAAGTAGAGCGTTGTACTAACGTATGTGTTGTACATCTTCTATTCTATTATTGCTGGTTTAGCATTTCAATGTTTTTCTGGATACTTTCTACAACAATTTTATTTGGGAACGAAAGACAGTCTTCTCTTTCACGTCTCCCTTGCGAAAAATAGGCACCAGTTTCGCGGGTATAAATAACTTCATCATCAAAATGTTGACTAAGTCAACACACAATTTAAGTCAATAGACAATTTTACTAAGTCCAAGAACGAAAGTATTTTTATATTTTCTGAATGTAGATAATGAAAAATCAATGCAGAAAATATCTAAGACAAAGTAGATAATGATCACCAGGGTTAAACGGATTTAGCATTAGAAAGTATCGATATGAAAATTTCTAAGTTATGAGCTTACCGCGAAAACTGTTTTTATTATTCCACACGGCAATTAGCAGCATATATATTTATCACTTTAAGATAAGAACATGACTTTACATAACAAATTGAAAAGAATATATCACAGATAAAATCTAAATGAAAGTCTTGTCCAGGGAAGAAATTAAGACCACATCCATTAAACGCGCAAATAAACGCAATGCGACCACTTTAAACGTCGCTTATGACAAATTTAAATTTAACGACGAGATAAATGAAAACAAACGTAATTGCTATGACGATAAGGATTATAATAAATGTGTGATTACCTTAGTTTTCCATAGACACGGGCCATAAGTGGCATGCGGCTAGTTTCACAAAAAATAAGTGAAATGACAGGAAGAGTGGTCGGTCCAGTTGGAACTGGACGAAACTGGTTTTGACTGGTCCGAACCGGTTTCTATGTAAAGCTCAACTAATGCACCGACGCATGGTTTGTGAGTGTGCACATGCACTAGTTAACGTTTGAAATAGTGTTAAAAAGGTAAATCATAACGTACAAACAAGATATTAATGATATTCTTTAGATCGTTGACCACAGCTGACTATGATATGGTTAATTGAGCCCCAAAAGAAAACAAAATCTATTCTGTTGCTTCGATAAACCCAGCACTTTAGTAAACATGTAGACATACTTACCAAGACAAGTTAGGTCATCTTAGAATTTCTATCATTGTCTATACATATATTTAGACTAAGCTTAAAAAAATTAAGAAAGTGAGCAAAACACATTGAAGAAATCTTTAAGAATATGAACAAGTAAAATGATAGTGATTGCGCATATCTTAACCGCCGAGATGCGGTACTCGGCAGGTTTTCTAGCGGAAATGAGAGTAGATAGCTTCGACTAAATACGCGAACACCGGTGTTACTTTACTTGGACGCCCACTTTCCTTGTTCGTTGCTTTCTCAGGAAACACACGATATTAAACGGGAGCTTTAGCATTGTGGGTGACGAAGAAAATTATAAATGGTTAATTTCGTTTCATAATATAATGATGGCTTGGAAGAAATTTCTATGAATGGAAGGTGTTTTCCATTCATGGGTATTTTACGGGATATCTCCGTCATTTAACCTAATTTTGTCCAATGTACAAAAAAAGTAGCTTTGCTAGGTTAAATATTATACATTCATGAGAAGCAGTAGTATTGCAATCAATAGCATTTCACTGGTCTCCTGAAAACATGCCATCACATCACAATTAAAGCAACCAAGTTGCAGAAACTTTGCTATAAAAAAATCCTTGAATAATTTTATCCTGATGAGACTGTCGTCACAGAAATCGTATCTACGCAATTAACATGTAGTATTCGAAATCACGACAACGACCATCGTGCATCGGGCAGAAACTTCACAGGTCTGCTAACCAGAAGTATGTTTGGCAAAACATGTAAGTTCACAAGTCTATTCATAAGACCTAAATGTACCATGTTTTTACACAAATAAAAATTATTCTATTCTATTCTATGCCAGCTCACACCCGAAATATCTTAAGAGGTTGAGACTTTTGTTAGCTTCGTGGATTTGGAGATCTCAACTGCTATGTGTACACCTTAAATATTTTGTTTTCACTAGTACCCCAGCTTGAAAAGTTAAGTAGATCTATGCCAAATAAATATTAGCACCGTTCATCAACCGTTAACTTCCTACTGTTCGCTGTGTGGGCTGACATTTAGTTAAATTGCATGGTTTCTGGTTGCATCGGATTCCGCAGTGCCCAGTGCTTCCTAGTGTCCGTAATCAAATATATTACTTTTATCGATAGTCTACAGTCTTTGTGTAAGGCACGGACGACATTTTCAGTCTTTTAACAGATATGCCACGGTATACGTAGATATAACAGTTGTTTAATCGGAGCAGGTAGAACCTAATAAAAAAAAAAAAACAAATAAAAAAATAGGTTCTTTGTGTATTACCTAGAATAAATTCGCAGTTATGCTATTATTTTCACGTAGGAATGTTTGTTGTGCTGTGAGCTTGATCGTTATTCTTCTACCCTTTGATCAATTTAGTTGTGGTTATATCTTTATGAGACGTTCTTACTTTTACCCTCACTTTAGCAATATCATCTGTCCCACGACGCATCCATCGTTTCTTTATGCTGTAATTTTAACAAAGCGTCATGTCAAAACACCGTGTATATCACCTCATCACGAAGCCGTCAACCAAGCATTCTGTACATGAAACTAAGTAACTTTACGCAAAAATTATTGCTGGGAAACGACTTTTTTTTGGGGGGTGTAAAATCATGTTTTGTGGTAGAACTCAATGTAACGCACTCAAAACATTGTGCTGATGGACGGATTGAATAGTACGGGGGTCGTGGAGGTGTTTAAAGTAAAAATCTTACATTAAAAACTTGTATTTAAAAAAATACTTGTCAAAAAGTTGGAACTTTGAACCCTAATATCTCCGTAACTAGAAGGTTCCCAGGTATGGTGTAGAACAAAAAAATGATCGCAATTACAGGGAGAACCAGTGCCTTTTGGCTTCGTTAAGAGGTGTTTTACACCCTTTATAATAAATCAAGTTCACACGTCAACGACCCCGCGTTTCGAGCAAGGTCAAAAGGTGGTCATGTCTCTTCGCGTAGTGATGTGCCTGCTGCCTGCATAACGATGCAGTTGCGTAAGACTATGAGTGAACGGGTTCGTAACGTAATTGTTAGTAACCAGTGCTTCGAGCAAACGCATTATTATTAATTAAGTTGTATGGAACCTGTTATTATGATATGTAATAGAGATTACTAAATTTAATTAAGAAGGCACCTTTCTATCTTAGAATGCACAAAAGACAGAAAAGAAAACTTTCTTAACACAAAGAAAAACCTGCTACCAATTATCATAAGGATATCTTTTAATCCTCGAAGAGCTCGTGGCTCAATATTAACAGCCGCACGGGTCAATCTTTAAGTTTTAGCCGTGCTCGCCGAGGTTAGTCCGTGGATGGGTGACCATGATTACATACCGAGTTTCCTCCGTGCCTCGGAAAGATATAAGCCGTTGGTCCCGGCTGTCATTTGTAGATCTTTGACAGTCGTTACGAGTAGTCAAAAGCCAAAAAGTCAGTCATCCAGTCTTAATAAGGGGTATCGTATTACCCAGTTACTGGTTGTGGAGGTCAGATAGGCAGTCGCTTCATGTAAAATATAGGTACCATACTCAGCTGCATCCGGTTAGACTGGAAGCCGACCCCAACATAGTTTGGGAAAAGGCTACGCAGATGAGAAGGCAGATAATCTTTTTTAAAATCCTCCGAAAATCAAATGGAATATTTCGCCCTCTATTTCTGTGTCGACGTCGGTCACTTTTCCCACATATGTTGGGGTCGGGGTCGGCGTCTAGTCTTACCGGATGCTGCTGAATACTATAGTATCTGCTTACTACAGATACTTTATACTCACACTTATCATCCATATTCATACTTTTATTGGTTTTACATTAGCATTTTACGAATCGTTTAGTTTTTATAAATATTTTCTTAGTATTCTTTGTTGTGACATAACTTGTCAGTTGTCATTTACTTTTATTTTTAATTGTTACCAGCCAAATTCTATATGAAGGTTTCATTTAGATTATATATTACTAAAAATTATTATCATCAATTCGTCAGTTCAAATTGTTGTATTTTATAGTTAATTGCGAATATTTGCTGTGTAAAGATATTCTGAGTTATATTTCTAAAAATATTATGTGCAGGGTTTTTGACCATTGTTACTGGCTGTTTTTAATACTGGCAGGTTGCGTCTTACTAGAGCGCAGCAGTTTTGAATCTAAAAAAATGATTGGAAGAAAAGAAACGGAAGATCAGGGTATAAAAGGGATTTCTGACAGATGCCCTGGTGCTAGTCTGGAGTTAAGAGTCGGTTCAGTCTGGACACGAAAAATCAGTATAGTCTAAAATCAAGAAAACAGCTAAGTCTAGTTTGGAGTCAAGATCTGTCATATCTTGAGTTTTGAGCACAGTCTGGTGGAGTCAAAGAGCGGCCTTCGTTTAGTGCTGCCGTGGCTGTTGCTAACTGTCTGCTGGAAGCTGCTTTGCGAACTGACGAGCCTGGCACTGGGGCTCATTACCTGTCTGCTGGAAGCTGCTCTTCGAGCTGACGAGCCTGGCATTGGGCGGTACGTGTCTGCTGGTGGGTCCTACCAAATCGCCCTGCATCAAGTTCGTCGTGGTCAAGCTCATCTTAATCAAGCCAGCTTTCTACGACTGCAAGTTTGTCTTCAGTTACTATCACGCTCAGAGATTTGCGGAGATATTTAAAACGTTCTCGGTTAACCTGCCCTTCACTTTTGTACTAATTTATTGTATTTTTCATTTCATCATTTATTAAATTCATTTTCCCCTAATTACTTTTTTAATGTATAAATCTGTTTACTCCTTTCATCAAGGAATAAGCAAGTTTACTACATTTTGGCGCCTAACGCAAAATCAAGTCTTGATCTTAAACATATTCTCTAAATTCTAAAACAACTTCCACAAGAGATTATATTTGGTAACTATTTTCATCATATTTTCATCATATTACATCACTTAATCTACTTATACTCTTAAACACTTAAATCATATATTTATCTATATCATCTATGAATCTCATCAAAATAGGTTTAGTGTCGTGGGCTCGAACTATTATCGGCGCTGGTTCAGCGTAAAAGTATAGACTGCCACACATGTCAGTCCTTCAACGCTCTTGAATATTTCAAGTAGGTTATTTATTTTAGAATCCTTCTTAATAATAACTCAGACTCTCTTGACTCCCTCTCTCCCTTTTAATTTTATACACTTTATTTTTAACTTTTTTATCGTATACTTACTCATGACTCATCTCAGTCCTCTTCCCTTCTTCTAACTGTAGAGTTTTATTCGGTCTATTTAAACTCTATAGTTTTTATTTTCTATGTTCTTTCATTGGTTCTTAAACCATTAAAATATTACTTTTAATCTTCTCCTATATCTGTTCTTATCAGATAACTCTTTGAAATGCTTTTAGGTACAAGTTATCTAACCTTCTATTATACCTAACTATACTATAAGTTGGTATAACTATTTTTTTTAATCTTCAACTCTAAATGTTGAATGAAGCGGGTTGCGACTTCCTTAAAATAAGCCTTCGCTAATCTTCAACTCTAAAGGTTGATTGAAGCGGGTTGCGACTTCCTTAAAATAAGCCTTCGCTAATCTTCAACTCTAAAGGTTGATTGAAGCGGGTTGCGACTTCCTTAAAATAAGCCTTCGCTAAACTTCAACTATAAAAGTTGATTGAAGCGGGTTGCGACTTCCTTAAAATAAGCCTTCGCTAATCTTCAACTCTAAAAGTTGATTGGGGTGGATCCCTTATTATTATTTTTCATCTTATTATGGGTTTTAGACGCGAGCGGATTACAACTCCAAAAATAAGCCTACTGTTATTGATTTATCAGGTGGAGTAGTGATCATTGAATGTGAATCCTACCTGGCCTAACTTCGTAAGATGTCGGTGTGTTTGAATGAGTTATGAAAGTTTTGTGAATGCTGTAATACTTTAACCTTACCAAAATTTTTGTTCTAGGCCAAAAATTTTCTCGGGGTCGTTGGGGAAATATAGTATCTGCTTACTACAGATACTTTATACTCACACTTATCATCCATATTCATACTTTTATTGGTTTTACATTAGCATTTTACGAATCGTTTAGTTTTTATAAATATTTTCTTAGTATTCTTTGTTGTGACATAACTTGTCAGTTGTCATTTACTTTTATTTTTAATTGTTACCAGCCAAATTCTATATGAAGGTTTCATTTAGATTATATATTACTAAAAATTATTATCATCAATTCGTCAGTTCAAATTGTTGTATTTTATAGTTAATTGCGAATATTTGCTGTGTAAAGATATTCTGAGTTATATTTCTAAAAATATTATGTGCAGGGTTTTTGACCATTGTTACTGGCTGTTTTTAATACTGGCAGGTTGCGTCTTACTAGAGCGCAGCAGTTTTGAATCTAAAAAAATGATTGGAAGAAAAGAAACGGAAGATCAGGGTATAAAAGGGATTTCTGACAGATGCCCTGGTGCTAGTCTGGAGTTAAGAGTCGGTTCAGTCTGGACACGAAAAATCAGTATAGTCTAAAATCAAGAAAACAGCTAAGTCTAGTTTGGAGTCAAGATCTGTCATATCTTGAGTTTTGAGCACAGTCTGGTGGAGTCAAAGAGCGGCCTTCGTTTAGTGCTGCCGTGGCTGTTGCTAACTGTCTGCTGGAAGCTGCTTTGCGAACTGACGAGCCTGGCACTGGGGCTCATTACCTGTCTGCTGGAAGCTGCTCTTCGAGCTGACGAGCCTGGCATTGGGCGGTACGTGTCTGCTGGTGGGTCCTACCAAATCGCCCTGCATCAAGTTCGTCGTGGTCAAGCTCATCTTAATCAAGCCAGCTTTCTACGACTGCAAGTTTGTCTTCAGTTACTATCACGCTCAGAGATTTGCGGAGATATTTAAAACGTTCTCGGTTAACCTGCCCTTCACTTTTGTACTAATTTATTGTATTTTTCATTTCATCATTTATTAAATTCATTTTCCCCTAATTACTTTTTTAATGTATAAATCTGTTTACTCCTTTCATCAAGGAATAAGCAAGTTTACTACAATACCAGTATTTCAATTAAATGCTAGGGGACCGGACTGGGTAAAGAAAATGACATTCATTCTATTTTGTCCGTCAGACAGGTAATACAAAAATATTAGACACGTATTTTTGGAACGAAGTTCCTTATCGCGCGTTGTGAAAGGGGGCTAGACGGAAAAAAATCTTACGAAAAGTTGTCACGACACTTTTTGCTATAGTAAGCTATTGTAAGCTTTCTTTCTTTAAAATAAAGTTGAAATTTCCTTAAATTACGTACAATTGGGGTGTGTATGTGAGTAAGGATAGATATGATTATTATTTTGAGTGACCGAACTACAAAGTACAAATTCGGTTGTGCAGTTAAGTAAGACGTATTGCTTCGAATTAAGGATTAATCTTCCTTAAATTAAATATTTTATTTTTCGTACACTAACTTAAATCTAAAATGTATTGATATTATGTACGTGAAAGGAACTTCGTTCCATCCGGGTGTCCCTTGACACCTCTCAAGTTTTTTTGTTTTATCAAAATATCAAAAAATTACTTAGTTAAAACTCATTAAAGTTGGAGAGTGGGGGCTTACTACGTCACAAGTAGGTATAAAACTTACCTACATGTGACGTCATGCGCCATTTCAACTCAATATATCTCCGTAATTTTATGACCAAGTGAAAAAAGAAAAAATACGTGTCCAATACTTTTCAATAAACTACCCGACGGACAAAGAAAAAAAAATTGGATTATCCCCTATTGTATTGCGCACCGCGTCATTGATCCTACATATTTAGACACAGTCGGCCTCTTTGATTCGCGAGGGATAACAACCACCTGACACTTGCTGACACACTTTTAAATGTCAAAATCACCATAAAATTGCGACAATTATGTTGTACTGTGTGTTCAATTGTGTTGTATTTTGTTAATTACTACACTATCCTCGCATCATGACTCACGCACACTAATGTACGTGACGAATGCGGACAGACGGATGTCAACACACACATACATCATGCCGCAGGTTGTTCGACGAGTTTCGGCGAAAGTGAAAACGGCCGAGTCTCGGACAACATAAGTAAAAAGTGAATTTTATTTACTTATGTTTATCATCTACGTTTGTAAAATGTTAAGCGTTCTTTGAATGCTTATATGGCTGTTACGTTGTGGAAGAACTTGTTGGATTAGGTTGTTTAACATTATTTTTGCCTTATGTAAGATATTTTTGTGAATACCGTTGCTTTTCTTTTAGTATGAAAATTGCTTTCAAAGAGTACGTGACATAGAGAAGTTTCTTATATCATTCAGAGTGAGATTAATATAATCTCAGTTTTTATTATGATTTACACGTTAATGGCTTGTTCACACTCTCTTACGGAATATTAAGATGTTTATCATTTTATACTTGCTAATAAAACTATGCAGGTTTACGCCGTGAAAAAATCTCGAATGTGAAATTTCTCAAGTGGAACCTGCATGAATTCCCAAAATTCGATTATCCATATCGGGAGCTTCTCTCCAGCATTCAATCAATCATCAGAGAAAGTTATTGAGAAAACGATCTCATGGACATTTTTCATTCGGCTGTCGCGGCGTCTTACGAAATCTCGAATAGTATTTCGCACGGTCAAGTGGTAGGCATATAAGCCTTTCCTTGTAAACGTGTAACAGTTTCATATTAAATTTTATCTCTTCTAGATACTGCAATAAACGTTCTTGAGATTAATTATTATTGATTTAATAAATTGCGCATACAAATTCGCAATACTCAAATTCGTGGCATATAACTGAACTTTATGCAACACTTTGCGAATTTGTATGTAATTTCACGATTGCCATAAAAAGTAAGGTCCATCCGATGCTTTAAATGTTAATCTTCTACGAAACGCAATGGGAAAATTAGAACAGAATCGCAGATCCCCTCAATCAGTTGCCATACTCAGACAAAACCAGTTAGGAAATCCAATTAGCAGCTGGCAGTTGTAACACACTACAATGAAGCACAAAAACAATTGGTAGTTAGTTGGCACACAAACGGAGGCCTTGCAGCGAACGGTTACTTGCAAAGGTTAACAAGTGTACTAAGTAGAGCGATCAGTAAATAATTGTACTGCCCTTTACCACGAATAACGTGATTTGATATCTGATTGGCCATAATTGTCACGCCCGGTAGTAAACCTTTTTGACTTCTTCTGAGTATCTAACTAGTGTCACGTCTTGTGAATGCAATGTGATTGTATTATCCCGTCCAACGTACATGAGGCAAAGAACGTTACGCTGATATGACGATCACAATGTGTGAGGAGTTCTTTCTTCAAAAACCAAGGTTCCAGCCACATAACCCTACTTACATGAAAATAGTTAACAAACAGCTCTTCTTATTACAACTAAAATCAAAAGTTATTTATTCAAATTAGGTAAATAATCAGCACTTTTTGAACGTCAAAATTACAAGAGATGGTCCCCCAAAACGCCCGCCCTTCGCTACTTCCTAGTGTTTTAGCTGGGAAGAAAAAGTATTACAAGTATGTATTTGCGCCATTTCTTTACCGACGTCTCTTACCGTAATTTTCAGGTATTCAATGTATGTAAGGAACATGAATCATTATAACAGTAATACTTGCTTCAGTAAAAATCCTACTCTTTGTGGCAATCAGACTGTGGGCACTATTAACAGATAAAAGGTAACAAACGTTCCGTAACCAATTATAGCACTATTAATAATTATATCAGAAAACGTTTTCTATTACTACTTTATAAAATTTATAAATCTCGCTATTAATGGTGCATCCATATTTGACTTGTCGAAAAAATTTTGGGTACTTGTTTTTTCATTGGGCGTGGCTCTTATAAATCACTTACGTAAGATAAAATTCCTTATAGATACGAAGCTCCAAAGCGCTTTAAACCAACACTTGCAAAATACAAGTGAAAGTAAGTAAATAAATAAACAACTAAAATATCAGAAGGGAAGTTCATTCACAAAAGCACAACGAATCTATGTAAATCAGATAGAAAGTGACGTTTATTAATTTATCAGATTCCATAACAATCGGTATGGCTTTATTATTTGCCACCATAGCAAGATGGATGTCAAAGAAAGTCGCCGATAATACTACGTGGTTGGCTGGGAAGCAACCGTGACTGCAATATTTATGACATGGTTTGCTTCGCCAGCCACCTTACCGTGAACAAGTAAATTGTGCGATTGGACAAATTTGATTATTATTTTGTAGACTTGTCGTTTTTAAATTAGTTTGGCAGAATTTTGAGTGAGTTTTTTACTTTCTAGTAATAATTTGATTGTATCAAATTTGAGTTTGAGTGGTTTTTGTTACGTGATCGAGGAAAAGTTGATATTTTTGAACAATGTTGGTATGATATTCGTTAGGTAACATGATAAGCTTTAAATTAATTGAACTAACAGCATATTATTGCACATTTATTTTAATACCAATGTGATTGTGGTCTCTTGATTACATTCAGATTTGATGATATTATGCAAAGTATCGTTTATTTATAAAAGCGTTCGCACGTATCGTTAAATTTGAAAAAAAAAGCCGACTGATTACCGAATGGCGGGTTATAAGTCGTTTTTCTTTTTATTCCGTCCTTACACACAAAAATGGAAAACATAAATGCATATGGATGTTTCGTAAAAAACCCGATTTCATATTAGCAACTGCGACACAATACCAGAATTACACCAGTTAACTAAATTAATTCAAATCATAAATTTAACATTTTAGTATAATTAATGTGCATAACAGCAGATGACAAGGTTACGCGAAATTAGTGGAAAGTATTCGCCATTGACAATGAAAGTGAAGTCGATGACCCCTGCTCTGTCGCTAGATGACCGAGACTTGGTGGTTTCTTTTCACGGAAATAATAAATGATTAAAATTATCATTACTAGTTATTTAAATGACTTGAGATAAAAATAATACTCTATGGAATTTTATTATTAAGTGTTAAAGAATCTAATATAAACCAGCATCACGCTTCTAATCCCAGAAGGGATGGGCAGAGGTGTAGGTAGGTACCTACCTAAAAGTACATCCACAGTTCGCCGGTTTTTTTTCTGTTCCATGCAACAGGGGGCGAGCCATTACCATCAATCGAGCACAAATCGAGACTCATCATGGCTAAGAAAAATGGCACGGCATGAGAAATTAAAAAAATCAAACGAAGTTAAAAAGATTTTAGGTTACATTAATCTATCACTATGTCACTAACCTTTACTACTCAGCAAGTCTGCCCATCCTTATAAGGGTCAGGGGTAATTTTAGATCTTTGACAGTCGTTACAGGTAGTCAGTGTCCCGAAAGTCACAACCAGTCCAGGGGGCCTACTCTCTAAGTCCGTCAACGAAAGTACGGGTCCGTCCGTAACTATCTTTATTCTTTGAAATGAACCGTACTCTCTAATATTTTCAGATTCATGAGTTTTGAAAACACATCGGGAGTAAGGACAACTGTCCAATCGTATTGTCATTCATTGTTAGTTCGGGCCACTAACGAATCTTATGTCCGTAAGTGATAAAGAGTAGGAAACGACCGTAACTTCGACCGAAAGTACGGATTTCGTGCTTAGAGAGTAGACCTCCAGATACGGAGGGGTATAGTTTTACCTAGTACTAACTGGGTTGAAGAGGCTAGATAGGCAGTCGCTCCATCTAAAATTACTGGTATTCAGTTCAATCCGGTTAGTCTGGAACGGACATCGTTGAAAAAGTCTAGGCAACAAGCGACGTATTGATAGGAGTAACTGTACTTGCTGTGATCCTGAATAACACATAAATGTCAACTTTATGTCATACATAATTAGGGTCTATGTAATAAAGGTTAAGCATGCCTAATGCAAAATATTGCAATAACTAATTTCATGTTATGGCTAACAAATGTCAAGACTAACTTATATCATACTTATGTGTTAACTAATGATATTTCTAACCGATCTGTGTAAGATTGTAGCTATCGTAATGAATGAGTATGTGTGATAATCAGACATCGATCTCGGTGCTTTGTATATGTCGCTTGGGTAGTCTATAGGTACTAATGGTTTAAAGTGGTAAGGTTTGTATGTTTGGATGTAGGGGTAATCTTTAGAACGACTGATCAGATTTCGAAAATTCCTTCTGTAATTGAAAGCCCGAATGTCATATGCTAAAACGTCTCCGTAGGATAATTTCTGGGCATAACGCGAGCAAAGCCGCGGGCAAGAGCTAGTTGGTTGATAAAATTAATGTTAGGTCACGATACGTAGGTACGTAAGCTTGCAAATTATGCACTAGGTCGGAAGAAAATTTGCTACAAATACAATCAATGACAAAGGTATTGGGATCTTTTAAGGTCATTGTGAAGAACAGCTAATCTTGCAATCAAAACACTGTGAGAAAGCAGACAAAGTGGCAGTCACGACTAGTATATTACCTATATAGCAGCCAGTAAAAAGTTCAGTCATCTTAAATTACATAAAAGTATTATTTCTTTGTATAAACAAAAACACAACCTTGACTCTGCAAAGCTGTTTATATTTTCTCACGACAAGTCGCGACCGAAACAATGCAGAATCACTCATTCTATGAACTTTGACAGCTCTTTCTTTCTACCCGCCTTGTCGGTGAAAACTGATCGAAATCCATCGCTATTTGTTGCATGTCCTAATGGAAAATTATGAAAGTGAGTCAAATCTATTTACCTATTAGCTTCGCCCAGGTACGGTCGGAAATTGTCGCGCGATATAGTATAAGATTTCAGTTACAAAAACTTGTTATGAGTTACTTACTGAAATACCAAACAAGATATGTTTGATGTTATGATGTATGTTATTATTATGTAATTCTGTTTAAATTAATCTCATTTCAAATAACTAAATTATTTAGATTTAGACTTTCGTATTAACACTCAATCATTTCTGTCCGTACATTTTGCATCTTAACATTGAACTATGATACCGTCACTGTAACTTATAAAAGTTTAATTATAATTAATAAGTTTTATTTTTTAATTTTAACATACAATTTTAAAATCATAATAATTTCGAACAACAAAAACACACAGTTTTACAAAATTCAGCATTAGCATTTTCTTTTTCTGACACCCTAATGTCATGCAAAGGCAAACATCTATTCAGCCTAGTTTCGCAAAAAGGTTGTGTACCTACTTATTACAATCCTGGCTTCATACTGAGAATATTCATGTGCCCAGTATCTGCATAAACGTGGTGTTTAAGGATAATACTGGCTAATTTATGTAAACTTTCTCCTCTCGAACAAAGTAGTTAGCAAACACTGGTTCCCTTTAATTCTTTCAGGTCGATGCACCTGTCGGACATGACCGATAGGGCTGGCTGGTTCGAACATCAATTGCAAATCTATGGGACAATAGAAAAACCGTTGCTTAGTTATTTCTTGGCATTACGTTTTTGAATATTTGAAGATAGACAAGAGAAAAAATCCAAAAGTGTCTGCCAGTAGGTGCATATTGCATAATTTTATCTAACACCTGTAATCGAAAATTATAAATTTAGCCGCAAATTTTTTATTTGGCCACAGAACCTCTAATTTTATATATAATCCACGGGAAAATAAGTTTCCTTCTAATATACTCATTTGTCTTGTTTACAATGTCAACTAAGTATTTCAAAGAAAGCGTCAAATAAAGAGCAGCAATTACTTTTACTTGTCTCCTTGATTTATACACGATTGACCTTTGGGTCGGAACGGAACCCTAAAAACCATCATCATCATCATCAGCCTATAATGTTCCCACTGCCTGGGACACAGGCCTCCTTTCTAAGTGGGGGATTGGGCCGTAATCCACCACGCGGGCCCAGTGCGGGTTGGTAGATGTCACATCTCTTTAGACGACAAAATGGTATTAAATAAAAGTCGGTTTAATTACTACCCTCATTACAAAAGCTAACCTATCATTTAATGAAAACTGAAGAAACAGTTTTAACTGTTCTACAACTTTCCAGTAATTATACGGGCTCACGATTAAAATCTACACAGATCGCCATGTTTTCCTCTTCCGATTCACATCACAATCACAATAGATAACGATCTAACCAGAGACAACCTTACCACTGACCGCCGACTGACCGGTGAAAGCTTTTGACCGAGCGTCCACTATCTATGGCAAATATTTAAGAATACCTACTATTATTGATTATGATAGTGAAAGTTGTTTGGACGCTCATAGGCTTACTTCGTTGAGTAATAAGCTCTATTTGGTAATCTGAGCCGATGACACACGATATATTGCATTTCTTGTCAGTTTTTTTGCAGTTTGTGTTTCACATTCCTTCATTTGAATGGAAGTTAAAATGGAATACCAAAATACCGTGAAAGTTTTACAACCTCCTTTCAGGTACATATTGTACACCGTCGTCAGTTACTGGCCGCTTTCTGCCAAAAAAATGATGAAGCCTTTAAATATTTATTTTTAATTTCTCTTTTTATTTTTGTGTTATAGCATCCGTCGTGAGTTTTTCACTGAAATAGGTCAGTATTTATTTATCATTTTAGTGTAACCTTATTGTATTGATACTTTAACTAAATCCATTCATTGTGCTTACAACTGATTATTGTGACTCCGCTTAACGCGTTCTTTATGTCTTTTTTTGTTTTGTTACTTTTTGTTTAATGTTGAGTGCACTTGTGGCATGTACCTATTTTCTTTCTTTCATGATCTGCCTTACTGTACTACTTACTATTTTTTCAGCGTTTTTTCAGTGGAATAGTTTTCAACCCTTTGTAAGCGATTCCCGACTCGCTTTTTGCTGTTTTTTTTTCTGATAAATTCGCCATGTCAAGCTGCATTCAATAATTGGCATTTCTTGTCAGTTTGTTTGCAGTTCCTGTTTCGCATTTCGTCATTGCGTTGGGCGCTTTGAATCAAAGGTAAAATGGAATATCGAAATACCATGTAAGTTTTGCAACCTCCTTTCAGGTGCTTTCAGGTACATACTGTACACCGTCGTCAGTTACTGGCCACATTCTGTCAAAAAATTAATGACGCCTTTAAATTTTTATTTCTAATTTTTCTTTTTCTTTTTATGTTATAGCATCCTTCGTGAGTTTTTCACGGAAATAGGTCAGTACTTATTTATTGTTTTAGGATAACCTTATTGTATTAATACTTTATTTAGATCCATTCATTGTCCTAATGAGGATCGAACACGTTCTTTCATGAAGTGCTTGCAGCGAACTCGATAAATCGATTAAAATCTCATAAACGAGAAACATTTGTTAATGAATATAGTTTCTCGGTTTATTACAGACTTCAGATGGCACGTAAGTTGATAATTCTGATAAAGTTCTTTTAAACCGACTGCTGCGAAGCCCAAAAGGAGGGTTATGTGACCTGTATATGTATGTACTGCTTATGTCCGTTGTTTTGTGTCCTCGTTATCATAGCTTTTACAATGTATAAACACTTTGAACGTGTGCTTCTGGATTTTCTGGTTAATTTTTAACAGCCTATAACTTAACAACAGGTACCTCCAGAAAGCTCTTACAGTAATAATACTCGTCATACTCGTCATACTAAATTATTTAAACACTAGCTGTTGCCTGCGACTTTGATCACGTTTGAAAATTTGACGAGAATGCGTGAGAAAAAAAAATAGCCTGAGTCCTTTCTCAGGATATAATCTATCTTCTTGCCAAATTTCGTAACGTGATTAGCCTTTTAGTCGTGAAAAGGTAACACAAACTAAACAGTTACTTTTGCATTTATACTATTAAGCAAGTAAGTAAGTACGGATACCATCCTAAAAAAATTTGATACCTACTTATAACAATTTATTATATTTTCATTGGAACCTCGTTTGAAGTTTTTATTATTCCTATCTTCAACACCACACTGGCAGCTTGTTGGCAAAAAATCTGGAATGCCATTAAAGTATTTTTCATTTTTTTATTTTGTAATTTAAATATGCCTTTTTATAGTTTTTGTTGTTTGTTTTGTAATTTATGGAAATAATTTAGTGTAGCCTTTTTATACTTTACTTTCTTTGTTAGAAAAATCTATCTGTCAAATGACTGTTTTTTTTTACGTTTTCCTGATATTTATGTGTTACTATAGTGTTACTTTAATAATAGCACCATGATATAAGTATAGCAAGGTTTCATGGTAACATTGTTAATTCAGTATTATTCTAATATCCGTAGCTGTTCTTAGATGACTCACAAAGCTATAAGTTATAATTTGTCGCATTCTAGGGTTCTAATTTGATTAATTTGTACTAAACATCTGGTGAATGAGTAACCAACATAGAATTTTATCAATAGTGACAAAATAGGAATTACATATTTAGGTGTCGCCTAGTTGAAAGGTAGTAGCTTGAAAAAAAATTCTGGTTCCGTAATTAAACGACGCCGACAGGTTATTTTATTACTAAGGCAACGATCTCTGTCCGTCCGTCCGGCTGTCACAGAGCTATATCTCTTAAACCTCGTTCGGTAGACACTAAATTTTCTCAATGTTTACATCGGAGAAAATCATTCAGCAAAAGATTTTTTTGCATTTTCCTAGGAATGTTTTGAAGCAGTGCCTTTCTACGAAACAAAGCAAGAACGTTACATTACAATCATGATTTATTATAAAGCGTGTAAAATTAAACACAGTTTTCCTCCATTAGAAATCTAGGATGGCTTAGCATCCGGCACGCGTATTTTCACTGCATGAATAGTACATTACTCTTTGGACAGGCTTTGCGGATATCAGTTTCAGTACTCAAGCGTCGATGATAAATTAAACAATAATACTGAAATAAAAAGTTTTTTTTTTGGTTTTGGGGGTTTTTTTTTTTGTATGATTTATATTCAGTCTTGTGTTTTTTTGTGTCATATTTTGCAAAAGTAGTAATTTTATAAGTTTGTCACAGTTTAATTGTAGAAATTATCTATTTAATGTAACGATTTAATTTGTAGGAGCTCGTGGCTAAATAATAACAGCCGCATGGACCATCTATTACATACAGAGTTTCCTCCGTATCTTGGAAAGCACGTTAAGCCGCTGGTCCCGGCTGTCACTTGTAGATATTTGACATTTGTTTCACTTAGTGGCTCGAAAGTCTGATAACCTGACTTACTAAGGGATGTCATAAATCCCAGTACTAACTGGGTTGTGGAGGTCAGATAGGTAGTCGCTACATCTAAAATACTGATATCCAGCTGCATCGAATTAGAATGGAAGCCGACGCCAACGTATTTGCATTTGCGAGAGGGCTACACAGATGATATGATGATGATCTATTTAATTTAAAACAAGTAAGTTCAGTAAAATTTTCCTTCACCATTCCACATCCTTACATAATTGTGACTAAGGTATTTGGATTCAACCACATTATGTAAAGTTAGTCACTTTGTCTATGGAGTATGGACGCAATACTATAGAGAGATAGTAATTACTAACTACGATGTTAGAAAAGCCGACAGTGAGTGAAAACTCTTGGCTCACGGCGCGACACCCATTGCCAACCAATTACTATACAGCGGATTCATTACGGTATTGTGACAAAGGAATAATTCCCTCTATGTCGCTTCCCGCTATGTCGATTCGCGAAACAAATGACATCTGTTTTAAAAAGTTTACGCTTGACCTCGGGTTTTATCAAGTAGGTACAGTTATGGCAAAAAGATATAGACAAGAGTTTAAATAGTAAATCTGTGATGAAAAGGCGAAGGAGTATGTTTAATTGATGTCAAGACTTACATACTTGAAATATTGTGGCTGAGGTATCTAATGACGTACTCTTACGTACACATACAATTTCATAAGAAATTTGAGTAAAATATTGCCCAAATCTATAATAGAGATACTCATCCGTTCATGAAGGTCTTACCAATAAACCATTGCATTTAGTTTTTATCAATTCCGAAATAGTTCTTATACTTCAAATACGAAATGGCATTTCGTTTTGAGAGTACGTCTATGATCATGGGCAATAAGTCTGCACGATGCTGAAAGAATTTCTTAATGCGAATTCACTATAGACGTTTAACATTACCTACTTTTTGGAGATAAAAGGCGTAACAGTAATTACAAGAGAAAATCGTAGTTCATTATTTTAATAACTTTGACATACATCATTCCGACATCTGCCAGCGTTTGTGGCAAAATATAATGGAAGTCCTTTCACAGTTTTATTTATCGCTAGCAAATAAATTGGCTAACCTTTGGTGTAAATGATTCTGTAGAACATATTTTTTAACTCGCTTTTATACACCTGTAACTATGTAAAGGGAAAATTAAAGTTGACTCACTTTTCAGTGTACGATTGAGCTGAAATTTTGCATACATGTTTTGTTTGGACGACATTGCATGGTTTTGCTAAGTGACGTCATTCTGAATCCCATAAAGCGGTTTAGTTATTTTTCATTACATAAACGGATAGATTTTTTTACTTCAGCCAACAAAGTGTCCCTACTATTTACGGAGTTGAATCCGTTCTTGACGGTCAACCTTGAGAAAGACCTCAACATCTTTGCGTTGAGAAAAGAAAAAGTCTTACCTATATACATTTAGCAATCGGGTCTTAAGATATCTTAAGGCTTACAAAATGTCCATGTAAGGATTTGATGTGTTTTTCGTCACAAGTAAGTGAGGTTTTAGTCGGCACTTAATGTCTTGTTTTGGTGTGTAATGGAGGGTACTATGGTAATAGGTATATTTCTTGGTAAATAATGTTTAAGCTATGTTGGGGAGTAATGTTTTAAGAAACATTTAGTCGCCGTTTATTCGTTACTAGCTGTCCCGCGCAACTTCGTTTGCGTCACATTTTCCCCGTTTTCGCAACTTTTTTTCATTGCTGCTCCGCTCCTATTGTTCGTAGCGTAATGATATATAGCCTATGTCCTTCCCCAGGTTGAAATCTATCTTCTTGCCAAATTTCATTAAGATCCGATAAGCCGTTTAGTCGTGAAAAGGTAACAAACAAACAAACATACAAACAAACAGAGTGACATTCTCATTTATAATATTAGTATGGATTTATTCTTGAAGTAGAAATTTAGTGTCTACAATTGGTCAAAATATAATTGTCAAGAGTTCTGGTTTTGCTTTAGTAATGTTTTTTCTTTAACCACAGTAGTAGCAGGTATGTTGGATTCTACATGGAGACACTGTATCCAATTTCTGTAAAAGGAGCTCTCTGGGATTAATTTTCAATTGTTAAGGTTTGTAAGTTCGTTAAGTTTTGTTCTGGTTCTATGTTTTTTTTTACATACGAAATTGGCTTGCGTGTGGCCACATCTAGCCTGATCTGAAGCGATGAGGAGGCGTAGGGTGGAGCACGCTTACCTAGAAGAAACCGATTCACGCTAACTTTGAAAAAAAAAAAAAAGATCCAGATCACAATGATCGGGGAATAGAGAAGCAGGCAGTGAAAATCATAAACTCGTTGATTTACTTACTTTGAGCCTTTAGACCATAAAATTAAACCAAGCCTTAAGCTTTGTTCTTCACTTCAACTCTATCATAAATCTGAATGATGACTTACCTGTAAACAAAAGAAAAACCTCAGTTAATTTTAGCGCTTATTCAACGGAAATGGGGTATTTTCTTAAAATGTAGATGTTACAGCAAAATGCAGACGAATAAATAATATCTTTCACTTTTATAACGAATCTGATTGAATTGCAAAGTTATCTTTAAAATTTCTTTTAAATGTAGGTATTTCAATCAAGATGGAGCAGATAAAGTCATAGAATATTCAACAATTTATAGTAAATTTAACTTGCATTTGAATACTATAAAAGAAATCGATAAAATTTTATTGTAATGAAGTTTTATAAATAACTGGCCGCTGCTCGCGACTTCGTTCGCGTGGAAATTTTGATGGGTTTTAGGGGTATGAAAAATGGATGGTTGGCCAATTCTCAGAACTACCCGATATGCACACAACATTTCATACAAATCGGTTCAGCTGTTTCGGAGGAGTTTGGTAACGAACACCGCGACACGATAATTTTATATATTAGAAGATTTCTTTAACATTTTAGCGTCTTTTATAAGTCAGACTTAAAGATTTACAATTTATGAATCTAGTTTCAATTTTGGTTAAAATAGGTATATAAGTACTGTGTTTGATTTAAAGTACAGGTACCTTCAAAACTATTACAAGGTTATACGTTAACAGAATTTTTCGCTTGCAAGTACCTCAACCTACCGAACTGGTTACTTCGCCGGTGCCAAGTAAGGAGTTAGCATATTATGCATCGGTTTGGTACGCACGGTTTTGCAAACAATGCTTGTCATAAACTCTTCAGTTAAGAACTTAATGGTTAACCGTGACATGTGGATTTACTTGTGATAATATTTGTGTGTGTTAGAATAAATAAAGACTGCATTTGAAATGTCAAGTAGGTGTTGACAAGAAGCCACGTTGTGAAATATAGAAAGCAACTTTAGTCGAAGGATGAATGCGACGACATGAAGACGAGATGATGAAAACCAACCTGATAATAGCAGATAACCATGGGACGACCATCGCTTGTCAGCAGTGAAGCTGACATGACAAGAACAGGACTGGTAGTAATTGTTGGTTGACAGTGGGTTCCTAGTAGAACTTACCGTCCGTAACACAATTTCAGCCTGTATTTATACCTGTTACCAACTGTGAGAAATAAGAACCCACAATTAGTAGCAAGTGAAATGGACATGTAATGAGGAGGCATGAAACGAACGTGACCAAAAGAGTGATGGATGAATGTTGATGGATGGAGAGGGAAGGAGAGGAAGGCTAAAGAAAAGATGGATGGCTTGTGTGAGGAATTATATGAAAGAGAAAAAAGTAAATGATGCCGTGACGTCTGACAGGGGAGAATGGAAGAAGAAAACGAGAACGAAAGAAGAATGGGACAAGGGCAGACGATGTTGAATTAGTAGTAAATTATTTGCAATGTGTTGTGCTATATGACGTTGGTAGCCTCAACACACTGCCAGCACTACCAGGGGCTCCCGGGACCGAGTTCTATCATGGGCGAAGTAGAAATAATAATTTACATCGGCTTACATCTACTACCCAAGATTAGTTAAAGAGCCAAGGTCGGAATCTTATTAAAGTTGAGTATAAACAAATCAGATGGCACAAAGTTACCAGGGACTGTCAGAATTAAAATACAATAGATGTGATTGCGATAGCATTAAGCTGACAAAGTGCGTGGCGTGGGTGCTCGTCCTTACCCAACACTCAACAGTGTAATCTCACCTCAAGTCGCGCTGTGGGCAGACGATAAGATGGATGGCGAGGCAGTAATGAGGTTGTAAATACTATAAATTGCAACCCACAGCCTACTGGTTTGGCCTAGGCCTATGAAGACTCGAAAGGTCAACAAGCGATTTTTGATTATAATTCTTCTTCTCAGCGTGTCGCTGTCGATGACAATTTAAATTGAGTAGGCCCACTTGGCTACGAATTAGATACAGTAGTAGTTATAATTGATTTACTCTATTAATGAATGTTATGCAGTGCTAGGTGTATGGTTGTTAGCCTTGCTTGAAGCTTATGATGATGATACCATCTAGCCGACTTCGGCCGCAGCGACTTCAGTCGTTTGTTTTTTTTTAATATCTAGGACAGCTATGGTGGTTGTTAAGAGCTTTAGTTCATAGTGATATAAAGGTTTTGCCAGGAGTAAGGAACCACGCTAGCTATTCGGAGTTCTTCAATCTATTCCGATTTGGAGTTTTAATACCTTGTAAAACTTGAATTTGTTAGTTTGACAGATTATTAAACTCCCAAGTAATATTTTAAGTACAGGATATGTTAGACCACACCTGTTCCGTTTTGCATATACCTTCCAACTAATTATGCACCGCAGACTGGCGCAGACTCATGCTGATCTAGTTCATATGGTACCGTATGTTTGGTGAGGGGGCTGTGTATAGTGTTCGTTCAGTCCCTTCAGTTAAGCCTCTGACAGCTGCAGTCAAACAGCAATCCTATTGTCCCCAAGATAAAGCTCATTATCATTATGACGGAATTGTCACAAATAACAGCTTAAGAACAATCATATTGCTAGGAGCCCTGTGATATTGACAGTGATGTAAAGGTGGAGGTAAAATAAATTTAAAAGGGCTGTAGTTAAAAGCAATTGCTTCTGTAAACTCGTATTGAAGGACACTCACAGCTTCTACCCATACAATTTATAACCAAGCCTTTGTAGCAATGTCGTAGCTGTATCTCGTATTTGACATTTTAATTTTAATTCGGTGTCAATACAATTTGTCTTTAATTTTGGATGCGGCGGTAAAATATGGACTATATTATTAACCCATGTTTGCAAAGAAATAAATGATTCGATTTTTTTAACCAACTCCGGTTGTGTGTGTTGAAAAGGAGAAATAGTATAAGAGTATGAACAACAGCTGATAGAAGAAGCGTTGGCAGACCAACTACGACCACGTACTCACCGTCACCGTGGTCTCGTTACCGTTTTCGAGTCGATGTCCTTTCACCCTGTGTAATTCGTAGGGTGTGTACCACCGCAAGTGTGCTTTACTTAACAACTTACCTTCCAATACGAGGATATATCATAACATTTAGTAATATCTAGAGACACGCCTTTTCCGTTACACAATACCTACCTACTACCAATACAACGTGTTACACATAATTATCGAAATCAACCGGATTATACTAACATTACTTAACGTTATAATGATCAAAGAAAATAAATCATTTGTCAGTGGATATTGCTAAATGAGCTCTAATTAACCTAATGATTAGACCTCTCAGGAAGTTAAATTCGTTTGAAATGAAAGTTTCAGTTATAATGGTTGTAAGGGTAACTCATTTCCCGCGTGAAAATGTGTTATTAGGTTATTAACACCTACATAACTACTACATATATTACTATCCACTGAGTTTACGCCAATCCACTGTTTGGTATATACATACGTTACTCGAATCACTATAGCATAGCATATAATAGTTACGTATACATCGCAGGGACTGGCCGTCTCTCTATGAGATGGAATGGGGTGTTATCCACCACGCACGCGGGCCCAGTGCGAGTCGGTACCGGTAGATGTCATATTAGGTATTCGAATTTTTGGTTCTAGGACATTCCGGTTTTATTTCATTGTTTTCCTTCCCCGTTTCAGTGTCGGCATCAAGCCCTAGTATTCTGGATACTACGGCTTAATGCCGACATGTCACATTATTGCTATACAACGTGGCAACGCCGCCAGTGTCTGGGCACATTACCAGCTGACAGCGTTGAGGAGTTTTTTGATGCCTATCTATAGTTTGTTGTTTAGTTAATTTTATTTACTAGTTTTTAGATGTAATTTTGGATATAGTTAGTTTCTTTAAAAAATAAATTACTTATAGGGAAAAAAATAACATTACCTACATTTATACATATTATCGTGTAGGTTTTAATCAGGAAACATTACAAGTTTACTAATTTCCTGCGTTTCTTATTTAAATTTTATGTTGTAGGAGTACAACATTTACAATCCTAGTTTTATCTCAATCTTAATGGTACATGGCCCAGTTTGGCGACAAAAAAGTAATGTTGTTAGTTAGTAGTTAACCTTCAAAGTCAAGGTTGAACAGATTTATGACAGGATCCGTCTTATTATAGACATCCTTTTGAACGTGCTCTAGATTTGAAGCCTAGATCGTGGATTTCGGATGTCCTTTTGGATTGAGGAGCCACTTTTCGTTTTGTAATGGAATTATTATACTTATTTAATAATAAGTTTAAAAAAATTGTAGGATTGATCCTCGATTTTGTAGTCTAATAAATACTTAAAAAAACTTGAGAGGTGTCAAGGGACACCCGGATGGAACGAAGTTCCTTTCACGTACATAATATCAATACATTTTAGATTTAAGTTAGTGTGCGAAAAATAAAATATTTAATTTAAGGAAGATTAATCCTTAATTCGAAGCAATACGTCTTACTTAACTGCACAACCGAATTTGTACTTTGTAGTTCGGTCACTCAAAATAATAATCATATCTATCCTTACTCACATACACACCCCAATTGTACGTAATTTAAGGAAATTTCAACTTTATTTTAAAGAAATAAAGCTTACAATAGCTTACTATAGCAAAAAGTGTCGTGACAACTTTTCGTAAGAATTTTTTCCGTCTAGCCCCCTTTCACAACGCGCGATAAGGAACTTCGTTCCAAAAATCAAAAGTTATATGAACGTCAGAACTAGGAACATCATTGATTAATATTTATCATAATTTTGTATGATTTTGTAGCATTTCAGAGTAGTCGGTAAACAAAATCTGAGCTTGTCATTGTTGACATTGTCATTGTTATTGCACTTTGTGGAGATGGCACTTACGCCGGCATTTATTTGATGTGCAAATAAATCTCTCGCTAATCTGGATCTGCGGAGGCCGTTTGTTCGGTTGTTAAACCGAGCAGTGCTAACAATGGCGAAGTCCTTCACGGTGTCGGCATGCTTTCAAAGGTTGGTTTCAAACCATCAATCTGTATTATTCGTGCTATCTACCGAGGAAGTACTTACGAGAACTTTTAATAGATCAATTGTCTGAGATGCAGAGTGTTGTTATTTTGAATTGTTCAAGGTGATTCCATGTCTTGAGACGAATTTGGTGCTGACGACGAGACGCTGGACTGGTAAATTTGAATATTTTCATAAGCTTTTTCGTTTGTTTGATATTGTGTAGTAGTTCTACCGATTTCTGTTTTCATTGAGATAGAGTATGCTAGATAAATTTAAAACAACTGATATCAACAAAATCAACAAGTTAAAGGACACAACTAAAAGTGAAACGAAATTTTTGGGTGAAATAAATTATTGTCTTATCGGTTACGTTTTCAGTTCAAAAGTGAAGCCGTTCATTCTTCGGGGTTTCTAAGGATTTCGTCCACACCCATGTACCAAGAAAACAGGGGGAACTAAAGAAAATTACAGAATGTAGCTGTTTGTTATTCTGGCCTTGCGCTCGTATGAGTCAACTTCGAGTAATTGTTTTGTATGGAGGTGGATAGTATGGTAGAATGAGAATAGCCTTGCAATAGTCCTTGAGTGATACTAAAGTAAGTTGTGGCATGCGATTTGAATGTAATTGCGCTGGTACATAGATATCATCTGCCACGATTGTTTATGTTAACGAAATTTACTAAATTGGTTAAACAGAAATCATCCAGGGCGATGGTTTCTAACGCAGTTTTTTAATGCTCTTTCATAGTTCTTTATTCATCACCACTATCATGATCTCGTCTCCAGTGTTTTTAGTAATCTTGCCTTTTAAAAACTTTTGTTTCCGAGTCTACGTAAATTACTTTCAATATCTGCTAACTGCCATTATGTACCCGTTGTTGAAAAACCATGTAATAATGGGGAGATAACGCGAATGCATAAAACTGATTTGAACGATTTTGAACCACATTAATATGCAGTAAACCCGTTGCATAATTATTAATAACATTGCAGGTCGGTCGCACCGTTCCTAAACCGTAGATTAGTTAACCGAAGTTATTGTGGGTAAGTGTCGTAATTCAAGTAGGTAGTTGTACTATAATTCTTCGGTCGCTGTTAATATTACCTACCTAGTAAATGGTAAGCTCGTTAAGCCGTTGCGTTGGTCTCGGCTGTCATTTGTAGATCTTTGACAATCGTTACAGGTAGTCAGTCGCCTGAAAGTTTGACAGCCAGTACTAACTCGGTTGTGGAGGTCAGATAGGCAGTCGCTCAATGTAAAATACTTAATGTTATTCAGCTGCATTCGGTTATACTGGAAAACGACCCCAACATAGTTTGGAAAAGGTTAACAGGTGACGATAATTATGATGTTCCTTCCCCCTACAAAAAGCTGAACACGCGAGCTTAAAGATTCAAGTATCGCGTACGCGGCGCGTAATTGTTAAGCATCTGAGCGTGGGCTGATCTTGACAGAATGTATTACCAACTATTGAATTGTTGATTAAACAAATGAATGAGAAGCAACTGATTGCTAGCACAAGCTGCAAGGTCTTTATTAATACGTATCGGTAAGGCTTGTGGGTTACAATCGGCATCTAAACATGCAACGCATATATCGAAAGAAACTACAGCCTCATTAGTCATTGTACAGTATGGTGTTGCTTAAAGTCATTATATTACTAGGTACTTTATAAACGCGAAAGTACGAGGATGTATTGCATGGATGATTGTTACTCTTTTTTGCTAAACTACTGAACGAATGTTTCTTCATTATCATCTTCATACCCTTGTCCCAGGTTACTTGGGGTCTGCGCAACACGTTTTTTGACCCGTTCTACCCAATCATTCGTCACGCTATCATCTCTCACACATCCATCTTTTCTTTAGTCTTCCTCACCCTCTCCGTCTATCGAGATTCATATTCATCACTCATTTAGTAGTCTATTAAAACTTTAAAGTACCTAATATGGCTTATACATCACAATACAAGAAAAATTATAAAGAATTTGTGTAAATATAAAATACAATATTTTGCAGGTGAAAAAAAGACAGTGGAATCATTCAAAAGCGGATAACCATTCATTTGAAGGCTCACGAAGCATCCACAGAATGAATGAAAGGAATAGACGGAAAATAAATATTTGTTGATGATGTGCCTTGGTACGCCTGAAAGAATGTTTCAATGACCTTATTAAATAAAGATTTATGTCAAATTGAATACTCGTAGAAACGTATAGTTCCGTTAAACTCCCGGTGGAATGTGTTACGAATTTACGATTGTGGTAATCAGTGCGCGCGAAACTGTACGGAAGACAGTGTTGCCACATGTAGGGAAACGACGATCGACAGTTTATGTGCTGGCAATATCCTACGGTGATGTAAATCGAATTAATTCAATGTTCGTAAATTTAATTTAATTCGATTACGGAGATTAGAATCGGGGTGTCGATGTCGACCGATTTTTTTTTGTTTCCCGATAAAGTTACATTATTGTTTGGATTTGAACAACTTTGAACGGTTTGTCAACGTTTTTGTTTGCACTACTACTGCGGGATTAACGTTATTAGTAAAATTGTTATCAGACTGTAGCAACTTTTGTCCAGTTACTAAATTTTGATATATTTTGCCAAAAAAAAAATCGTGTGTAGTTAACTTTTTACTCGCTAACTAAGCTACTGAGCGCATCATTACCCATTATAATTAGTAATCATAGGTTTGCTCAATTGTTTAATAACACCACAAAAACACTGTATTTTCTCATCAGATGCATTGAGACTTTAGTAGGTAGGTATATAATGAATACTAGGTAGGTAAGTCGTTATGGACTCATGGTGTACTTTGAATTATTTCTCTTTTTACTCGCTTTTTATTCTTGACTACAACAACAGTTAATAAAACTAAATTACTCAACAAATAAGACGTTTTAAACACAAAAAAAAAACAATAAACAGCTGTTACATCTAAGTTTGCGTAATATAATAATTAGTATGACGGCACAAAACAAAAGATAACGTAAACGCATCGGTTAACGTTACGCGAGAAGAAAGTCGTCGACCGTGTTATCTCAACGGGTTTTCGGCGAAAGTTGAAAAACACAATAAGATGAAAAATAAACGAAATGCGGAATTTCGGTAATAGTGAGTAACGAATTGTCGTCGCTTGGGAGCTATTGTTCTCGTGCTATTTCCGTTCGCGAACAATATCGAGATTTGGTCCAAATTCACAGGATTTTTCTGTTGGCATGTTACCTACGATTATTCATTTAACTATGAGCTTATATCTCATTAATTAATTTTATTTGTGTACTTACTTTTTAACCTTTAGAATAACTTTTATAACTGCCGAGAATTGAATACACTTTTCCTTGTAGGTATTTCTATCAAACATCAATAGAATCAATTTTCTTAATTCCCCCATAACTATTTTATTACCGTCTAGACTACTTTTATTATTTTCTTCGTCGAATATTCTAGTAAAATTATTCTATATATTTCATCAAAACGGTTGCTACCTTTGCAAAAGAAAACAACCATTTTGGACAGAATTTGATTGAATCAATACAAATTTTCTTAAAAACTGCAATGGACTATAAACATGAATTTTGTAAAATAAATTCCAGATTTAAAATCTAGGTTCTAATAATACCATCCCGATCATCTTAATCATTCCCGGCTTTTTTACAAGTACATTAGGACCGATTCCACCATACAGTTATTTCAATTCGTATTTTTGAGATTACTCCAACGCAGATCATCATCAAAACTCTTTTTCTCTCTTTCTAATTTCCACCTACTAAGATCCCAGTGTGGTTCTACAGTAACAATGTCTCTCTCCCGGACTTAAATGAGACAAATGTCTGAGCTGTCCTAGTCGCTACGTAGTCATCATATCAATAGCTTTTTATTAAACGGTTTTTAAACGGTTTTATTTAGCTCACACCGTTTGTTTTATTTTTTATTCTTGGGTCATATTTAGTAATTCAAATTTCACCCTCTTCCTGTCAACCGATTAATCTGAAATTTTGTATACACTTTGGATTTTGGTGACAATACAATTATGTTTATTCATTATCATTATAAATTCAAGATGGCCGCCGCTACAAAATGGCGGATAATTTATGTTTTATTAATCCCATCAATATGGGTATCAAATGAAAGGGCTCAACAAGCAAAATACAATATACTATAAAAAATTGAAATCCAAGATGGCGGCCGCTACAAAATGGCGGATAACGTACCTAGGTTTTATCGATCCCATCAATATGGGTATCAAATGAAAGTGCTCAACCAGTATAATACAATGTACTATATAAAATTAAAATCCAAGATGGCGGCCTCTACAAAATGGCGGATAACTTAGGTTTTATCAATCCCATCAACATGGGTATCAAATGAAAGGTCTCAACAAATAGAATACAATTTACTATGCAAAATTGAAATCTAAGATGGCCGCCGCTACCAAATGGCTGATAACAATTTTTTATCAATCCCACCAATATGGGTATCAAATAAAAGGGCTTGACAAGAAGAATACAGTGCACTATACAACCTCAATATTTAAGATGGGCGCAGCCACCAAATGGCGTATAATAATAAGATTTAAATTTAGAAATTGAATCTGTAATTTAGGTATCTGATTAATCCAGCCTGAATCCACCACCCAAGTCAAGATTTTGTATCGTGTTGAGGACTGTGTGGCGTTAGGGTGGCTAAAAATGATACGTCGTTAGCGGTACACCACCCAAGTTAAGGTGAAAGGTTAAAACGCGCCGAGAACTGTATGGCATTAGGGTGGATAAAAATGATATGTCGTTAGCGTTTTCCCCTCAAAACTCAGGCGCATCTTGTTGTACATAGCCTTGCCCCTTTATTGGACCTCTGGGTGGGTCGACCGTTTAAATGTCCATTACTCGTGGGAACAAAATGGTAAAAAAACTAAAAACTAGAAAATAAAAATAGGTAAAAATAGCTAAAATAAAACCGTGGGGCACGTCAATTGTCTACAATCGTTGATTAAAATGTTTGTTTTGTAATTGACGTGCCCCACGGTTTTATTTTAGTCTAGTCTATGCATATGTTTATAATTCCCACGACTGTATCTATTTTATTATTTTTTGGTTTTTAGTACATTTATCTTAAACATTGCAATGTATGTTTAACATAAAACCGTTTAACTTAAAAAGTTTTTTACTAACTATGTTGGTGTCGGCGTCCAGTCTAACCAAATGCATCTGAGTTCTGAATACCAGTATTTTACCTCTGACCTCGACAACCCAATTAGTACTAGTAGTTCGCAACCTATTGGTAATACTGGTTGTCAAAATTTCGAACGCAACAACAAAGTTGAAGACTTGATTCGAGAAGAACAAGAAAAACAATGTTCCCGGATTCAGTAAACAGTTCCGCAGATAGCGCGGCAGATGAAATAGTTGTGTGATTAAGTGAAATTGTTCCGATCGGCGTAGATACGCGGAAGAGCGGCGGTCGTCGTCCCCGCGGCATTCTCACGCCGTGCTCACTCACACACGGCACACGGCACGGGAACACTATGTTTACTTAGCTTTAGAAGCTTTTTTTTTGAAGTATTGAAGAATAAGACTTTTTAAATTGGGATAACGGCATGAGAATGATGATGATTATGACTAGCAGAAAATGAACGCAGAACCAGAAAGAGATGGCGGAATGATCTGGCGGAGCTATACAGGTCGTCTAGCTCCATCTCTTTCCCACTCTGGAATAGGAATGGAACAATAATGTTTTAAGACGTCATGGTACGCCACCTGAACTCATTTTTAAGGGATTGACAATTAGAAAGATTGAAAGCAAGAAGAGTGGAATGAAGACGTTAACAAAAGTCGCTGTTAGCGTTTTTAAGTGTTCCGTGTTTAGTTGCTTGCTTAGTGGGACTGATTTTAGATGCAAATCATGACAGACTGTAGTCGAACACAAACAGTTCAGTTTACTAAGTCAGATCCCATCAGCTGTCAAAAGCAATCAGCATTTCTCTTTCGCCTCAAACCATTAAAAGTTACAACTTATAATTAACCGTCATAATCCACAATTGCAAATCCATTTCCCTCCAAATCTATTCAAATCAGATGTTAATTCTAAGTAAACTAGCAACGAATGTTAATCGTGTGTGCAATGAGAACCGTCGGCGTCGGCCCACTGCGCTAGATGTTCGGCGCGCGAGTCGCACGCGACTGCGCATGCGCGAGCCGATGTATTTACATTTTTACACCATAACTGGTTTATGAGCTTAGAAAGGACGCGTTTATTGGGAAATTCTGGCTATTTATGAACTAGAGTAGAGGGAGGGCTTATGTAAGTGACTGTTATAGCACCTTCTTCGGTAATAAGACTACTAAGTACTGTAAAAGTTGAAATTGATGGTACTTTGGTTCGATTAAAGCTGGTTTTTTTTTTAAAATCAAACTTTGTACTCAATTTGTAAATAGCCAAACTTCCATTTTTTTTTTATTATAAGTATTGCTTATAGCAAACAAGCATACTTGTAGAAGAAACGCATGCGGTGCTCTGGCGCTCCATAGACAAAGTAAAATTATCTCATGTGTCTACAACAGCTGTGTTCACTTAGATTTTATTCGTTCTTCTTATATTCAATTCTAATGACTTTGTTTTCAATTAGAGCGTTTACAATGGCACAGTATCCAATCTCTGTAGAGTCCGCAGGCGTTTTTTAATTGAAATCCAAACTACAATACACAGCCTTACTTAACTCGTTAATCATAGCAGATCAAAGGTGGAATCAACCTTAACGAGTGATCAAACTCAGATTAAATCACGCCTAATTAGTTACAATAGCCGTATCGTTTCCGGATTTCTCTAGTTTAGCATATTGGGCGGCCCAATCTTTGGGTGACAACTTTCTTAATGTGAGAAAGTGATGGGCGTTAACGACAGGTTAGTATGGTGACACCTGCCCACATTGTTGTGAAGTTCAACATTCTTGGGTTACGTCAGGTTCAGTAAAAGTGTCGGATTTGCCCTTACAAGGTAACCGGAGATCAATGAGACGTGGTCAGCTATTTGACGCGTGTTGACAAAGGCATATAAACTGTCTGTGCAATGCTGGAATAACAGTCGATGGAAGTCAAAGTAGAACCAGAACCGAAACGATGATCAGTATGAATTATATGTTTTTAACTACACTGGAAAATAGACTCTTGGTCGCCAAATTGTTACCTTATATCAGTTTATTAGCAAAATACCCTTATTATTTTAGGATTACTTGATGTGTTTCAGTCTTTTAGCTAATATAAATTTGCGTGCTGGATAATGATAACGATGTAATACTTATCTATTCTTCGGCTTCGCGGTATATTTACACGTGAAGTGAAATTATGCGGAAATTAGGAGAATATTCTCCCAATTTCCGTTATGCCTTTTGTCACACGTAAGTTATGTGAATGCAATATCATTATTATGTTATAAGGTTTGCATTCCGTTTATTTTCATTTTCATGTCGCTGACAATCTATCTGCTTATGTCTTAAAATCTCATATAAGATATTTCTTCCAGATGAGACTTGAGAACGAGCGAGCTACAGAGACACTGCAGTCGCGATGTTTACCACTAGGTAACCCGCACAGTTTATTGATCAATTCCCAGGACTGCCTCGTCGGTCTCCTGGGTTCAATTCCCAGGTCGGTGGAAATGTTATTGGGTTTTCCATCGGGGAATCCGTCGGTAACAGCCGTGAAGTCCAGATTTTAGCCCGGTTAATGGCAATAGACTCGTCCCTTTTGACATATGATTTAAACCTTACAGGCGAAATGTGGATGTTCTATTAGGTACCCCTTCGGTGGCGTACAGGCGTATTGTTTCATGAGATGTCGACTATTCTGGTGTGGTCGCGTTCGATTCCGGAATCTAAGTGCGAAAGTGGAGCTCGGGCCGCGTCTTTATTAATAGGAAATGCCGACGCATTGGAGATTAGGAGCAGCGGCTACTCTTCCGCGATGAAAGCAAATGCTAATAATTGTGAGAGTTTTCATTGGATTGAAGCTTCACAATTATTTATGGAGTTTCTCAACATGCTATAGGAATACTAGGACAGGCTTATGGCTGGGCCTAGCTCAGGATTTTGAGCGGCAATATATATATTTTTTTATTGATTTTCTTCTTAGTGTAGCGTAGCGTTCATCAGCTCCTTTGATATGCAAACAACAGGACAGGCAGGACACGGTATCAAGTGTCACATCGTTTGTGGGGCAACACCACATTTACAATCCAGGGAAGAGTCTTCTATTGATAGATCGGTGTGTTAACTTATTGTTAAGTTAGTAAACTCATTTTTATTATCAACTTTTTTTGAGTACTTGATTATTGGTTCGAAAGTTTAATAAGATAAGTAAGATTAGTGATTATTAGCTGTCACAGAATACCTTTAGCGGAAATGTAGTAGTGTCGCAAGAGAAAAGCAAAGATCGCCATCCAATACTCTCATCTTGCAAGGAGACTTTCTATTAAATAACTACTAATAAGAAATCGTTATTTGCCATCATCGTAACGACAATGAGCGAAATCGACTCTTTTATTTTATTTTACGAATCTAAAGAAACCCATTAATTCTCAGAAAATTTTATATGTTATAATGTTAATGCTATAAAATATACATTTAACAAGATTTTAGAATGAAAAATTCTAACGGACAAAATGTTTTGAGAAAGTGTATATCTATACTAAAAGGATTTTGAGGTTTCGTAAAATATTACGAAAATATAGAAAGTTTATAGGATTAGCTAGCTACTGACTTGTAATTGCTTTGAAACACTAAACTTGGTGGCAGTTTGCTACGTACAAATGCTGGACGTACCTACTTACTGCGAGTTATAAACGTTTCATCTTTTACGTGACCCTCAAAATATTTGATCTACTAGAATTTCATTTTGTGTTTCTGTTGTGGCAACTAGCTCTGATACACGTAAGTACCAGTCTTCAGGAAAGTCCAATGTTGTCGACCTGAGACTTAAACGTGTTTAACTTTTCCGAGTTGGCCGCGGTTCCGGCTCATACCCAACCTGCGTACTCTCGTATGTTGTATAGCCAGCTTTACGCCCTTGAACTGAGAGAGAAAGTAACCTGTCGTCGGCTGATGAATGTGTCTGCTTTCGGACATTATAACATCTTACTTATTTACCTGGGGTCTTGCTTCCCGTATCGGTACAAATCATACATAGGGCAGACCGTGGTAAAATATGGGGAAATCACCATTGAGGTATTTTCCATTTAAATCCAACTCATACAGGTGGCTGAGGCTGATTTTTCCCATGGCAGATACCTATTTGCTTCCGAAAAATAGTTTTGTTGGTTTCTATCGAAACACCGGTAGTCAAACGTCAATAAAAAATACAATTGACATCATAAGGCTCAGTGAAATCATTGCAGAACTTTGATAAGTTGGCTGGTTAGAAGTCTACTTCAGATCAGTCAGTGTTTCGAAAATTCTTATAAGAAGACCACATCTTTCGTTGATAGATCAGTCTAGAAGAAAGTAGTTAAATGGAGGAAATATCTTAGAATTATGTCGATTTTATTACTTTCCTAGAAATTAATGTCGCCTCTATCTGCCTATTTTCACCAATGCTAAACGATACCTAAATGAATGCCCGTGGTTGCATCGGTTGTATTGTAGGAATGCATGGACACAGATTCTATCGACTGGAGATTTGTTGATGGTAATTTGAGTTCAGTGGTTTCTGAAGGCTGCTCTATTATATTATTTACATGACAAAATCATTGAAAGTTTATACAGTATCGACGTACAGCGACGAACGTGAATGATTCTGTTCTGAAGGAGTTAGTCGCTGGAAAATATTTGCGATAATGCATTTAAGTAATTATTTTCAATTTAAATTTATAAATACTTTTCAAAAATCATATAACTCTAATTTATTACATTATTAAACCTTAAAATTAATAAAAAACAAAATTATGAAAACTCACCTTATCAAAACAACGTCACTTCAATTCCAATCAAAACCTCCTTTATAGTTTGTACACTTGATTAATCCCAAATAAAAAAATAAATGAAAAAAAAAACTATTCAAAATCCGAACCGGTTCGTTGACTGAATCACATTTTTCTAAATACAAAAATGGTTCAACATGACACTCCGTTAACTTGACTTGAGAGTAGAGAAAGGTTTAAGTTAAGTGTAATCAGCGTGTTATCACCCCGACCGGCGCGCGCACACTGACTCCAACTCGCCGTAACTTGACTGCAACTTAACTATCACTCGCCAGGGCCGAATTCGTTAACTTATCATTAATGCGTGAATCAGAGCTTTGAGAAGTTCTTCACAAAATTAATTTCTTGGCTTACGAGCTGTTATTAGTTCGCACAGAATTAATGATATTTTATGTGTGTAATTTATCGCGCTCTACGCTTTTGACCAACTTTAAGCGGTGCCGAACTGAGCTAAAATTTTCCCCATTTGATAAAATATTATTAAGTTGACAGTTTATGGTCTTTAGTGATGCCAAAACCGGTATCCTGATAAAGGATAGGGCCGGCTAGTGAAAGTTTTATTTAAATTAGGTATATTATGATGTTTTTGTCAATGGAATGTTTAGATTACATAAATCGTTTGTTATGGTGGCCGTTTCCGGAACTATTCCCAGGGCCCACTGACATGCTAAGTTAACTATTCGGATGATCTGACGACGTGTGTGTCATCCATGAAACAAGCAGTTTTTTTACCGTCTATGAATACGTTACTGTAGCGGAAAATGTGCATATCGATTTTTGTTTTAAATCAATCTTTAGGCAACCAGTGATGGAGATCTTTCTCATAGCTTTGCATTTCTTCCCGTATGTGGCAATCTCCCTCAAATTAATGCATCTAGGGCTGCTAGGTCATCATGCTAGCGTTTTATAGGCCCCGCTCAGCCTGAAGGCATCCACTGCGTGACGCCTCTATTCCATCTGTCCCGATGCATTCTGTCTACATGACTCGCACAAACCACAAACCCACTTCAGCCTGGCAGTCTTACTGCCAATATCGGTTAAGCATACCTGTTTCTCAAAACCTTTTAGGCTGGTTAAAAAAAACATAACATCACGCCTGTGATCCCCGAAGGGTTAAGCTGAAATGTACTCAATAGTACACGAGAAGTAAAAATAGCTAACGAAATGTGTGTGTACTTAGGACGAACTATCAGACTATCTAACTTCCTAAGTAAACGGTCGATCCGAGTAGTCGTTGACGCCTGCTTCTCTGACCTCATGGCTATTGTTGCCAGAGTTCCTCAAGAGTCTGTTGTCTCTACAACACTTACTTATATAAAGTACAAGTCCGATCCTGCATGGAGATTTGCAGCCACTTTTGGTATGGCTCAGCTAAATACCAGCTTGTCGCGCTTGACTCGATGGAACGCAGAGCAAAGAGGCTGATTGACGACGTAAAATTCGTGGATGCTAAGCTTCACAGCTTGGCTCGTCGTCGGAAAGTTGCCTGCTTGTCGGTCCTCTACAGGCTGTACTTCGGTGAGTGTGCCCAAGTACTCCACGACCTCATCCCACTGGCCCCCTTCAACCATAAGACATCTAGACGCACAGCAAGTTGCCATCCCTACCATTGCTGTTCCACCAATTCGCACTAAGCGTTTTCAAACGTCTTTCATAATGCACACAGCACAGGAGTGGAACTCTCTGCCTGCGCTGTGTTTCCGAAGCTTACAACCCTAATCTCTTCAAAGGTAGAGTGGTAGGCTTCTTCTGGGTAAGCTCGTACCATCATCGATTTGTCTCTGTCATCTGTGACCTAGACTAGAGTCAAGAGCAAACCCAAAGCAAATAAAAAAACTAAAGTGCCAAAAGTAGTGTGCAAAGTGCGAGTCTTACTCGCACACAGGGTTCCATAGCCCCAAACACTATAATAACAATATTTTGAACGGTAATTCATTAGTAAAGTTCCACTCAACCGCAAAACTAAATTTGTATTAAATAGTAAGTTAATGAAAAACAAAGTTACTTCTGCAATTTGCTGCAAAAGTCATATATCTCAATAACTAAATATCAAATCTTATTCAAACCAATTTTCGTTGAAAGTTTTTTTTACGTTCTACATCCCAATATTTTTTCAGAATTTTTCTCCTCTTAATTTGGAAATTAGAGGGGGGAGGACACACATTTTACCAGTTTGGAAGTCTCTATCTTTCACACGATGGACTTTGAAAAAAAAATGGTTTTAGAAACCTCAATGTAACTTTTAAAGACCTATCTATAGACATCCCGCACGTATAGGTTCAATGGAAAAAAGTTTTTTTTAGTTTCAGTTCCATGTATGGAAAGCCCCCTTAATCTTTTATTTTTCTTATTTTTGTATAAAAAATCGTAAAGCAGTTTACAAAATACATCAGCCTGCCAAGTGTCAGCTGTGTTGTCCAAATAGTTTCGGAATAAAGTGGCTGTGACATACGGACGGACAGACATGACGAATCTATAAGGGTTCCGTTTTTTGCCATTCGGCTGCGGAACCCTAAAAATAACTAAATTCCAATTTTCAATTTAGTTCTGGGTTAATTAAAAAATTGTCACTGGGACGCACTGTCGATCACTTCGGTACAACTTGTCAACCGCTGCTGCAGTCCATCCCTGTGTCCCCGCGCCTACAAGTTACATGATATTTTTTTTATGTCTGATTTATTTGATGGCGGTTTTGTTTTTGTGTTTCCTGTGCAAGGGACCGAGCCGCCTGCCTCCCGAGTGATAGCAACACAATCTACGCTCAGGTAGCCGATACATTTGTTTTTAGATATGGACGCAACCAATTTACATGTTTAATTAGGATAAAATAAATTTGATATTATTTATGTATCAGCTGCTTCCTTAACGCATAGCGTACATACGTCAAAGGAGTTAAGTGGTAAAAAGAGTCTATTTTAATATCGTACCACGTGTAGCAAAGCATAGCATAATATATCATAAACCAGGAGATACTATTTAGGATTCCGTATCCAACGAGACAAAATAATAGCTGTGACAACTATTACGGGTCCTATTACGAAGGCTCTGTTTTTATTGTTTTTCGACTATTCAAAAGTGCCTGTAACTGGCCTACTTAAAATAAATGATTTTGATTTGATTTGATTTGATTAGTCTGGCTTTTTCTTTTGAACCGTAATACGTAGACTTTATTTATATGGCCGTTATAACAAAAGTAATATAAATGTTAATTTTTATTAAATTAAGCTAAAAATTATAAAGGGTTCGTGCATGTAATTTTGTGCTCGATCTAGCGGTGATACGAAACCTTCGCGTGCGAGTCTAACTTGCACTTCACCGATTTTTTTCCATAATATTTCTTTTCTTTCTAGTACATACCATTATAAAGGACGTGAGCGTAGGCATTATAACAAAAATGCGAAATCAAATGCAAATAAATGATATTCTTTAAGTCGGAAGTAAAAATTCTCGCATCTTTGATTTATTTGTTTTGTTTAAGCAAAGTGCAAAAATTCCTTACTATTGATTCAAATTAATTATAAACATTCCAATATGTTAAGGCTCAAAAAGAAAGTTCTTTCTATCTCCTAATTCATTAGGTATTCGATGAATGTGTCGGCAAGAATTATAAAACAAATAATTTTGTGATAAAAAGTAAAAGTGTGAAAATGTCATAACTTTCTTATGTAGTCAAATTGAGTTACCGGCCGTTGTGTGGCGGCATCGTTAGCGTCACTTGCCTACACGGTGCCGACCGTTTACACGACGTTCAGAGAAAGAAAATCCACTTTACAGGGCAATACTGGTTAGAACATCACGACTGACCACTATTTTTGCTGTTTATAAAAGATCTACACCGACATATACCAGATCCAATGGTTTTATCTGCCGATGACAGCACTGCACTGATAAAATGTACAAATATTAACAATTATGAACAGGATATCGACATGAACCTTAGAAATATTGATTGGCTTGACAAAAACAATCTGGTAATAAACTTACCAAAGAGTAATGTCATGCATTTTGTCCAACGTACAATTCCACCAAACGTCAATGTACAGTACAATGGACAAGTGATAAATCAAGCAAAGGTCGCGAAATTTTTAGGAATTCATATCGACGATGATGAACGAATGTTGAACTGAAACAAAAAAAAAACTATCAAACCTATACGTGTGGGGTGTCTATAGATAGGTCTTTAAAAATGACATTGAGGTTCCTATAACCATTTTTTTTCAAAGTCAATCTTTTGAAAGATAGACACTTCCAAAGTAGTAAAACGTGTCCCCCCCCCCCCTCTAATTTCTAAAGTAAGTGGAGAAAATTCTGAAAAAAATATGGGAATGTAGAACGTAAAAAAAACTTTCAACGAAAATTGGTTTGAATAAGATTTGATATGTAGTTTTTGAGATATTGGACTTTTTCACCAAACTGCAGCAGTAACTTTGGTTTTCATTAACCTACTATGAAAAACAAATTTAGTGTTGCGGTTGAGTGAAGGTTTACTAATGAATGACCGTTCAAAACATTGTCATTATATTGTTTGGGGCTATGGAACCGTTTTTTAATGACAATGTGTAACATTCGAACAGTTTAGATGTTTTTTTTTTTTTTAGTTGTTTTTAGTTTTTTATTGACATTATTTTAATATATACTTTTGTGCGAGACTTGCAATTAATTAGTATTGAAATTATTTTTCTCATTGTTTTACTTTAATTAAATTTTACTAATTATCTCTTATTGATACTCCCATTATTTGTAAAATTCACGTTGTAAAATTTTGCTTGCCTAAAAATCAGGCAGAATGTACTCGGCTCACTACACATACTATGACAACTTCATTTATAAAATAAATAAAAATAAAAATACTTTATTTCAGACCTTGATCCATATGATGTTAGTAATACACACTACTTATAAGCTATGTTAGTAACAAACGAAATAAAAGATTTTAATTCATATATCTGCTGCACTCACCTGACGCACCGGGTATATGTACATGTACACGTACCCAATGCGCCATAATGGTGCAGCACGGCTTTTCACTAATGACCTTCAGAATGTCATTGCAGCTCCCACGCACCCTGCGCATCATAGAATAAATCCTTTTACGTAAGACGGTACTGAAACCTTCAGTACGTGCCTCTGCAAACATTCCTGATGCGCTACAGTAACGTGGGAGCCCCAGCAACATCCTGAAAGTATTGTTGTACTGGACTCTGAGGGCGTTGTATGCCCTCTGCGTATATCGAACCCACAGGGTGCACGTGTACAGCGACCGACAAAAAGCCTTAAAAAGAGTTATCTTTACTTCTGGTGTACAACGTGCAAACCTGCGGGCCAACATATTACATCGGACAGCCAACGCCCTCCGTTCTCTTTCCATATCAGCATCATCCTTTAAGTCCTCCGTAACTATGTGCCCCAAGTACTTAAAATCAAACACTCTTTCAAGGGCCACACATTTTAACATAACTGGTGGCATATTATGTGCTGGTTTTCTATGCTTCGCCCTAAACACAAGCAGTTTGCTTTTTTGTACGTTGTACACAAGTCCGTGTGCTTCTGCATAAGCCTCACAGATTTATATTCTATGCGAATAAGTGATTTGATTTGACTGTGTTTCCCAAAAGGGCTGGCAGGTGAATCAAAGACACCCGGTAGGTACATTTTAACCTCCAACGCAAAAGTAAGGGGTATTAAAAATATTACGCGTATTTGTGTGTCTGTCCGTGGCTCGTAGCTAACCAATCGATGAACCTTTTAATAAAGTTATTTTTGCATGCTGGCCGAGTAATTTGTAGGCAAGAAAATAAGTGAAACTTCTGTGAAGTCCTGTATCGTGGCGCCGGTGAAAATGTGACACAACGCACTTAGCTCCTTCGAGAGCATGGTTTTCTTAACAATTTGTACTTATACCGGACCGACAGATCCGTGAAAGTCATGGGCAGAATATTTCTCTATTCACTTTGTCGTAGCACACGGCGACATAATGCACTTCCAGTATAACTTGGTCCCGCTTTGTATAGATTTTCCGTAGAGTGAGAGATAAACTGGCTTTTATAGCTTGATTGGTCGCCGTGCGTACAACAAGTATTATTAAACAAAGCGAAACTTAACTAGTTGGAACTGAACTAGTTTAAGGGATAGGTTCTTTGTTTCATACTTTTCAAAAGTACACAATGGCACAAGTGAACAGTTCGAGTGCTTTTTTTTTTTACGGATAGTAAATCATCAAATGACTTCTCCCGCTCTGGGCGGAGCGGGAGGGAGTGTTAGACTTGTACTGACTAAAACCCATCCATGTTCCTTCTTCGCCCTTTGTGTTCCAGGGCCGCGGTATCTCTTTCGAACAGTCCCGCTTCCCTGGCAGGCATCGGCCCTCACGGACCCCTTCCGGTTTGCTGACATCTCCTTGAGGCGCGCGTGGAACACGTACGCGCCGTCGACACGGCCTGTCGTCATGAGACGGACGGACGATGAGCTAGCCCATTACTCACCGTCCACAGGACCGCGGCAGCTGGGACGTGAGGCTCTCTCCCTTTCACGTTCCGCCACCTCCTTCGCTAGCATGACTGCTTCGCAGAAGGAGGCGACGGCTTCCCATTCCCTCTCGCTCCGGACTATGGATTGAACCAAGGCCGGACGCGAGAGGTCGCCGCCGCCAATCGCCGCACAGTTCGACCTTCTAGTTTTGCTAGATAGATAAATTTTACCTTGTACAAAAATGTATTGTAAGCAAAAAGTATGTGGAGTTTCGATAAAACAAACAAGAAACTGTATTTATACTATTTTGCACCAAAATTGCTGCTGAAATGCAGACCGTCTGAATAGGCCTTAAATTGCTAGTCCACCATAACAGCCTTGTTACTTTGTGAATGCTCTATCAATTGAATTTGTGTAATTAACATCACAGAATGCAGAAGAGGTAAAGTTTTCACTATCCACATTTTTTTACGAAGTGTATGCAGCAAGAGATATCTTCACCAATTTTTGCAGAAACTTTCTAGTTTTAGAACCCAGGATGTAATATGAACATTTCAACTTAATTTTTTATGTCAATAGTTTTATAGTAGGGAGGGGAGCCCAAGCGGACGACACGGTTGGCGCAGTGGCTGAGCGATCGACTGCTGCGCTGCGTGTCGCGGGTTCGATCCCCGCACGGAACAAATATTTGTATGGCCTACAGATAGTTGTTCCGGGTCTGGCTGTTTGTGTATGTGAGTTTAAATGTTTGTAAACGCACCCACGATACAGGAGAAATTCCTAGTGTGGGGCAACGTTTTAAAAAAAAAAAACGGGTTTTTATATGGCAGAATAACATACTCTTTGCACCCTGTGAAGTACTCCCACCATACCTGAGCCTTCTATACTCGCTCGTATAAAGTCGGACGTCTAGGGCAGCCGATCCAGATTGGTAAAAAAAATCGATAATTCGAAAAACTCGAGCGCGTCGGATTAAGGCAAGAAAGTTTATTACATGCGGAAAAATGTGCATTCAATAATCTGACAATTTGAGCGTGACATAAGTTAATGGGAACTCTCCCATTACCTTATGTCACACAAAGTTGCAAGAAAAACGTCACCTGAACATTCTCGAGCGCGGTTATTTTTTTTTATTTCGAAGTAAATTAGTCACAGGTCACGGGAATAACATAATCTGCCGATTGGCACAAGCAGAAGTAGCTAATATCTCCAATAAAGAGTGGTGCGTGCAGCTGCTGGGAACTATGTATATATCTCGCTTTGCGCCTCTTTGCCCATCTCTCACTCTCCCGTTACAATCAGAACCTCCGATACAGATATTGGTGTTCTCTCTCGATAAATCGAGCGAATCCTTATTTAGCCTCTTGAGGTCCCCTACTATTACGCAGTGTCGCCTGGGCCAGTAGATTGTTGAATAATTTTAGCAATAAAATGTTGACTGCATTTCTACAATACTTTGTTTAAAGTCGTATTCGTATACCTGAGGATAATAATATCTCCACGAACGATAGTTTAGATAAGATATCGCGTTTTGATTAAAAAACAAAGTATTGGCAATTTGATTCAGTCATAATCTATAAATCATCAGAATCGGCCATAAATGTTCCTCCGTTTTCAAAATATGTCCTTTTCATATTTTGATAGAAGATTTCAGCGTCAATTTATTCAACTGTCTTCAAATCACCAAGTCTACTTGCTGACGCGTTGGCGGAACTCCCAAACTACACTAACCACTCCGCCGTTTTCTGCAGATTTAATTAATTAATTTGGTTACTCTCATAGCTGAGAGGACAAGAGGTCACTATCACTCGGTCCCACGTCACGGCATTGACCGCCACTCTCAAGTTTGTGAGGAAAGTTGAGTTCATCTCATTTGCATCGAGACGTGAATCTGATTAACAATGTGAGACACACACACATTATGTTAATCGTTTAGTGTAAGGCGATCTAATTGCTTTCATTTAATTGACGTAGTTTCACACCACCAGTGAGCAACGAAGAATATCAATGAATGGTTCATTGATATTCTTCGTTTTTCTTTGTGCATTCATCATTTTCCTGCTCTCATCCCATTTTTGTGGGATCGGCTAAGCCTGTCTTTTCTTAAATACTTCTCTAATACCCGTCATCTCAGAGTTCTTCTCTAGCCATATCAGCCGGGTGTGTAATATATGCCATAATAATAGATAATATATTATCACTTGAAATAACGTTCACATGATATAATTTTCATATGCTATAAAAACAAATAACCTAATTTCATGTGATCTAATATTTCATTTCATATAAACTTCTTTTGCCCTAATAACACTTAGTATAACGTTAATTTGACCTAATTTTCATATTTACTCATTTTCTGCCCAAATTCTGTAGTAAAAGTAAATATTAGAAAACATCATACTGTTATAACCTCATCTAACCCAAATGATTCACAAACAATAGAATGGATCTGGCGCTAATGGTCATGGTTCTAACCTAACCTAACCCACATGATTCACCAGCCATATAGCGGCTCTAACGCAGGAATATATGAGGAATAATATACTAACTAAATATTATACTAACTGAATATTAGTTCAAATGTGCGTTATAGAAAATGTTTATTAAACTATATAAAATTAGGTAAACTGAAATTATATCAATAATTCATTATATCATTGCATCGTTATACTAAATATAAATTTTATGAAATGAAATTAGGTCATGTGATCGTTAGAACTTTTGTTATTATGTCAAATGGTACGCACCCATATCAGCCAACACAAAGTCTCCATCGTTCTTTGGTCTTCCTCTACTCTTGTAGCCATACACATTCATACTCAAAACTGCGTTTGTTCATCCGATATTATTAAAACGCTTAGAACTATCATAGTTTATCAATATGCTAATCCTACCTTGAAAAGATAGAATTTAAAACATCAACCGGTCAAAAGTTTCAAAGGTTGTAACAAGCGGCCGAAATATTTATCAGCTTCCAAGATAAACCAGGTTCTATGGCTGTTGTGAAGATGTTCATTATCTTCCAAGTTTTTTTTAACTAATATGACGTTCGGGAGTGTTGTGAAAATAAAGCAACTAAAACGTTGATCGGAAAAAATCTCTAATAGAGCCATAGTGACAAACTATCCGCGATGGTATACATTTGAAGTTCCTGCTCTCAAGCGTGACGACTTGAACAACTCACCACTGGGCCCTCGGAAGAGAAATGGGATATTATTAAGTGTGTTACAACACACTTAATAATAAAGATTATTGACTATGTTCTCCGGCTCGCCGGTCCGTTGGCCGGCTGTTGGCCACTTATGAGTAAACACATGAGCTCTCCACTTTCTTTGACACGCCTTTGTTGCGTAACCCAGAGCGCGCGCGAGTGACGTCAGCGGCCAAGAAGCTTCAATGAAAGAATGGAGAACACATTCTATGTCGTTGAGATTTTCGATCTATCGGTTATCTGATTCGTGTCCGGTTTGAGGCATCATTTATTTATTTTTAAGCTGATTGGTAGTTACAAAGATATACTAGGCTTACATAACATATCGATTGTAGTCACAACAACAAATAAGTGCCTGAACCTGAGCATCGAGTCGAAATGCCCATGTGTAAGTTTGCTTGTGGCCATCATTATTATAATAGCACTGTTGTAAATCATACCCTCTGCGCAGAGCCGAAGGCCGAGTGTTCAAAATGTAACACTTTGCTTCTATTAAGGCAGGAATTTGTGTGATCAAAATTACGGAATTTCGGTGTAAGTGAAAATGAACTCTAGTTTTTCTATCTTCGAGTCAAATAGTATAATTCGCTCTGCTCCCGTGTCGTCGTAATTTGAGAAAGGTTGTAACAAAATGGCCAGAAGCTATTACTGTTTATCATTCTGACGTATTTACCTTTTTCGGACATCCTTGAGGTGTCTGCGGTGTTCATTATTGACAGGCTATAAAGCTGCGTGAACGCATGTAGCATGACTGTGTATAGTGTGTATGTCGCATTAACTTACGTTTTATATGTATGAGGGATGGAGCCCGTAAACCAAAACCACCGACATGTCAACTGAACGTGTGTAAAAGTCGCCGAAAAAAAGCTACTTATGTGTGAAGGCTGTTTAGGTTCTGTCGTGACTCTCTCGCTGATGATGATGAAGTCAAATTGATTATAATCAGTAGTCGTTAAAGACAAAATTTGTATTGTAATCTTTGATGGGTGGGTAGACCGGACCATTTTTAAGGTAAAGCTTGACGGTCAGTGTCAGCGTGGATCCTCAATCGTCCAGAGATAGTGCTCAAGTGTGAATGACCAACCATCTTTAAGTGTTTTCTGAGACATGGATAACATACGGCCAAGTTCAAAACACCGAGCTGCTACTGAGAAATTAACAACGATTAAGTTGGTAGAGCACCACCCAACAGCCAGATGGGTGGATGACATTCTGAAGATCGTTGGTAAGACTTAGTTGAGACTCGCGTAGGCCAGGAAAGAATAGCACAAAAAGGTGGAGGCCTATAATCAGCAGCAGGTGGAACAAGGCTGCCGTGCTGATGATGATGAAGTTAGTAGATATTGTGTTTTTTAAAATAATATATACTCGTAGCTATATTCTTGAGTGCACTGTATTTCGAACGTATTTCGAACTCGTGCTTTTCCCTAAATAAACGTTCGGGTTATTGTTGGATTGATTCTCGAATCTCGATTGAAGTTGTTTTTACGTCAATATGATGGATGGCGGTGTTGTTCTGTCGGCTATTAACTGCAAACTAGAAATATTGCTTAAGTTTTACAAAGTCAAGTCGACCTTGCTGTTGTGACTCGTATCCTACATGGATACGAGTCGTTTCTTGCTCATTCTTCACAATATCTACGTTTTGAAATAGGAAACTACAGTCCTTTCACAGGTATTATGCCTTGTGTTGTGGCTGGACTGTAGCGTTATCTCTTTCTTTTTCACTATTCAAAAGTGCCTGTAACTGGTATATTTGAAATAAATGTTTAGAGTCAGTTGCCTAGTCTGGAATTTGACTATATTAACCACGAAGTTATGTCGTACATCATTATATTTCAAGTACATCTGCTAATGGCTAATTTCTTCAAGTCCATCGTAAAACTCCCCTCTCCTCGTCTCCTAAGTAAGGTATTTGTCTCAATGGCGTGTACTTTCTTGCCTGGGGGCATGAAAGCTTCGGTCACACCTGCTATAATAATGCGTGACGTAACATTGATACGCTTGTAACTACTATGTAATGAAACTAAGTACTTACTGCGCCTGTATTAGGCATAGTAATTACCATCTGTAGCTACTCGGATAAATTTATAGATGCGATGGATACGGACGGAGGGTCGAGTTCGTGAAAAAGTAGGGTGGGGAAGAAGAAATGAAGACAAAGTACAGGGTAACACTAAAAGTCGTCCATAATTATCTGGCGTTATGGATGACTTTATGTCATACCCCGTTTTTCGAATTTGCAAAACCCTGCAGTTTGTGTTTCTTAAGGTATATTTACTTTCTTAGCTATACACGCTAGGTTGTACTGCCGTGTGCTTGAGCTGCGTAGAGGTCATAATACCTGCACATTTTTGCAACATACACGCTCCAGTTTACCTGTACAGGTCAACTGTATAAGCAAACCTGTCAGGTATACCCTAGCGTGTATGGCTACCTTTAAGTATTTTAGTAAAATAAATATTCAGATCAGATTTTTAGCTTTAGACGAATTGGGTTTTTTTCAGGTAAACTTTTACAGTACCTAATTAACCACAATCACCTAAGTATTTGAAGTATGTACCTACCTAAATTGTTTTCCTCTGCAATCAAGTTCGTGTTTGTGAGGTAAGATGAGATGTGCTTGCAGCCAATCAGATCCGTCTTGGCCAGAAATAGCAGTACCGCCTACAGTTCAACGTCTGCTGTTCTCAGCAGTCTTCAGCAAATCACAATAATTTGCAGATGATTCTCACGCCGCTGTTAATACACATTTAACTGATTGATATAATTTAACTGGAGCACTACAAAGTTGATTAACGAAGAATCGAGTTTCACTCAAATATGACTTCTGTTATACAATAAATAAAAACCTACCTACCAATTAAAAGTAGGTAGGTAATAGTTGCGTAGAAAGTACGAAAGGGTATACTTGTGAGCCGATCCCATAACCCCCCTCCCCCTTTCTGATTGGTTCCTCTCTCCTCTATGATCAAGGAAGAAGGTAAAGATTGAAACCGGTCAAGTGAGAGTGGTGCAGACGTTTGACTTTCTTTAAATAACGTTAAGTCTTTGCAGTGCATTTAGTAAATAACGCTAAGTAGGTACTACTCTCTGTCTTGGCTAGACTAACCTAGGTATGTAGGTATTACAAAACGTGTTATAAGATGTTTAGCCGAAAGAGTAATTAGCATCTTGCATATCTACTGATCATTCACACCTTTGCTTGTGTGAGAATGCCAACTGTTACCTACTGAACAAATGTTGGTTAGTTTCATACATTTGAGTTTTTCTTTTTCGTCATTCCCTCACTGCTGAGTATCGCGACCACATATGATACGTCTCCAAGCCATGCGGTCTCCTGCAGTGTGAACCGATGGTAGAGGTTGCCTTTTTTTTTTTTTTTTGCGGATGGGAAATCATCAAATGACTTCTCCCGCTCTGGGCGGAGCGGGAGGGAGTGTCAGACTTGTACTGACTAAAACCCACCCATGTTCCTTCTTCGCCCTTTGTGTTCCAGGGCCGCGGTATCTCTTTCGAACAACCCGCAGCCCTGGCAGGCATCGGCCCTTTCGGACCCCTTCCGGTTTGCTGACATCTCCTTGAGGCGCGCGTGGAACACGTACGCGCCGTCGACACGGCCTGTCGTCATGAGACGGACGGACGGTGAGCTAGCCCATTACTCACCGTCCACAGGCTCGCGCCTACGGTGGCCGGGGGCCACTGGTTGCCCCCCGACGCCCGGGGCGTCTCCCGCGGCGGCTGGGACGTGAGGTTCTCTCCCTCTCACGTTCCGCCACCTCCTTCGCTAGCATGACTGCTTCGCAGAAGGAGGCGACGGCATCCCATTCCCTCTCGCTCCGGACCATGGATTGAACCAGGGCCGGACGCGAGAGGTCGCCGCCGCCAATCGCCGCTACGAGGACACGGCGGTGCTCAGCCCAAGCGGGGCAGAGCTCCACGGTGTGCTCCACCGTGTCCTCCGGCCGATCCTCGCAATGGTAACACCCGGGCGTTTCCTCCCGCCCGATTCGGTGCAGGAACCTCCCGAAACAACCGTGTCCGGTGAGGACCTGCGTCAGGCGGAAGGTGAGGGCGCCGTGCCGCCTCTCTAGCCACTCCTCAAAGAGGGGACTTATCGCCACTATTGTGGCGTGCCCTGCACGTGGTTGCGACAGTCGCTGTCTCTATGTCGCCATGAGATCACGCCGGAGGTCTGTCCGCTGAGCGACAATTCATGCAGGCGCGCGAGGACTATCGCCTCCAGATCCCATGGCGGCAATCCGGCCAAGAGGCTCGCCACCTCGCCGGAGATCGTACGGTACTCCCGGACCAGCCTTACGGCTACCACCTTCTGGGGCGCGTTCAGGTAATGGGCGGCTCGCCGCCTCAAAGAACGCGCCCACACCGGGGCCCCGTAAAGGGCCATGGACCGCACGACCCCCGCATAGAGCGGAGAGGTTGCCTCCAGCAGCTTTCTTGATCTCGTCTGCTCATCTTGCATCCTGCCTTGCGCGCGTTTACCTTTTGCCCGGCCCAGTATTATAAGCATTTTCAGCCTACGCCTAGGCGAACGCGTAATATCATGTCCGAAGAAACTGATGACAGGCTCCAGGCAGATTGTGGAAAGCCGTTTGGTGATGTTGAGCTCCTCCAGTATGAACTCATTTGTTCTCATTGCGGTCCATGGTATACGTAGCAGCCTCCGCCAACAACACATCTCGAAAGCATCGATCTTACTGCTTTCACGACTTTTAATGCACCAAGTATCAGCGCCATACAAAAAAAATTGAGAACACCAGTACACGGACCAATCGTAATTTAGTATCCCCAATTTTTTACATTTGACTTGCCTATCCTTGAAATAATTTCGGTCAGTCATCATGACCGATGCAGCTTCAAACAAAGGTGTCGTCTCCATTTACCTACGAGTAATTCATCTTCTTATAAGCTAAGATGACAATCTAAGTTGTGTCAGCCCAAAATATGGCGACGAGTTTGGCACTTTTAGTAGCATCCATCAGCTCCTGGGATGTGCACACAACAGGTCAGGCAGGACACGAGATCAAGTGTCCCATTCTATGTGGAACAACACCACATTATTGCGTGAACTTAAATTTGGTAGATAAAGATGCGAGGAACTAATACTATCAGTACCTACTACAGTGCACTGTTCGTAGCTAAATAATAACAGCCGTTCGGATCAATCTTCAAGTTTAGTCGCGCTTGCCTAGGTTGGTCTGTGGATGGGTGAACACCCATTAAATACCGAGTTTCCTCCGTACCTCAAAAAACACGTTAGGCCGTTGGTCCCAGCAGCTGTCATATGTACAACTTTTTATTTGTAGTAGATACTCAGTGGCCCGAGGCAGATGATGATGACTTACTACAGTGCAGCATGGCATGACATTGTGGAGTGGAAACTGTAGGAGTTGGAAAAAACAGCTGGCAGCGTTAGTTCCATGTATGACCACGCACCAAGAACATGCAGCGCAATATATACAGGGTTGAAGGGTCACCGACGCGAAAACCGTTACCACGTCTTCAGTACTTACACCATTCTGAACAGTTAAATGTGAGGGCATTTAAATTATACACCGATAATTGAATAGTACATTATGGTACTAGTGTGTAATGTTGGTGATTACCGCTGAGGCGCCATTGAGACCCGAGCCGTCAGGTGAGGGTCTTAAGAGAGCTGAGGACGGTAATCACCAATACACACGTGTATCATACGACGTTTTTCAACACACTTGTGAATAAAATAACAAAAAATACTCATTTTATTTAGTAGATGATAGATATTTTTTCTTGGAGTTTTCAGGTGGTAAACTTTCCATAACGTTCAGGGCTTCACATATCGGGTTTATATCGGGCGGTGTACAACGTAGATCATTTTCTTCGTAACTAGTACCTACTTGTAGACATTTTAATTAATAAATAACTTAAATTTCAACAGTCAAAACGAATTGTGAAAAATGATTCGCTATGGCGGGAAAAATTAATCAGTTTTCCTATGCGCGCGCATTGCGATCAGCCACAAACTAAAGGGATGAGGATTTTTTTAATTTTCCGCGCATAGGGTTTGCGCTTATTCTGCCACGTACAAAATGGGGAATTTAAAGTTTTCTTTTATTACAGAGAAAACAAAAGTTAGATTTGAGTGAAATTTTTATTTATTAAACACGTACGAGTTAAAATTATCTATTTAAATAAGAAGTTGCATGAAATGAGCAAGCAATAGGAACATTAATTTATTTGTTCTATTGAACACGATCTTTTTTTTGAATAAAAACTTTTTTTAAAACAAAGCACCTCAACCAATAAAATAAAAAATAAAATCTATAACTCATTAGTGAGTTATAGCAATGAAAAAGTCACAGTTTGATTATGGGTGTCATTCTGTGCCTAATTGCGGTGACTATAAAGCCACTTTATGAGCAAGTGTGTTGAAAAAATAGAAACAGCTGTGCACACATTTTGACCATGTAAATAGGTAAGTAAATAAGGTATTTAGGTTATATTTAGGTTAGGCAATTTTTTAGGAAACAGCTGTTTTGTTTTTAATAACTGAGTGAAAATTTTCTTTAAGTATTAGTACATTCCTGAGATTCGTTGTTGACGTTTGTAGGTGCGATCAGCGTCGCCTTGGCGAGTCACAGTATATTGAACGTTCTGTTCGTAATTTGGTGAACAAACCGAGATATGACCGTATTTAAACTACGTCCTTGACACATTCCACCTTTGAGTGCGTGCGCGGTGCACCACTTTCGCAATCCCGTGAAGAACCTCCGACATTTGCGCAAAACGCGTGAGATATTGTGAACTCGATAATTGACATAGTAACTTGCTTCTATCAATTTAACATAACATGCCTGTAATTCCTGAAGGATCAGGTAGAAGTGCACTGGTAATACCATATTTCGCTTTCATTCAGTATTTTTTTAGTCGCATGTGATTGGAGTACAACCCATAAATTACTGGAAAAAAAAAACCAATAACACTTTGGCCAATTTGGGAATCGAACCCAAGACTTCATGCTTGCTAAGCATAAAAAACCACACGCGTATAAAAACCACTAGACAGGGCAGTCTTTTGTAGTTTTTTAATAAATGCCTGCGATGTTTTTAAATCAGTCTGCAGTCTTTCAGCCGTTGAAGGACTCGCAGGTCTTATGGGTTCGTGCTTGACTTTTGGATAGAATATAGGCCTACCTACTTTGTTATGTATGAAGGTGTGGAGTTCTGGAACCGCTTCCAGGGTCAGGCAGTGTTAAAAATTTAGTTTCTTCATTACTTAACATTAGTAACAAACACGATTGATGACACTTGGAATTTGGGGTTCGTTCCTCGGAGTCATAAACTTTCAACGGGTTGGCTACTTTAATGGAAATAACAGAATAACACCTGGAATCCTCGAAAGGTACATTATAACTACGCCAGTTATGTTTTTATTTTAAGTTACTGAATTTGTGCCCAGTTGCTGTTAATAGGCTCGCCCCCTATTGCCATCAACCGAGCTCAAATCAGACTCAATGCACTGAAAAAATCTTGAAGAAAAATCCCAGTAACTCCATGCCCGACCTGGTTATCGAACCCAGGTGCCTTAAAATAGCAGACTATTAAGTAAAATAGCTTGCGACCGCACCTCTCTGAAGTTGGCATGGCAAAAATAGCAGGCAAACAAATGAAGTACTGGATAATTAGCCGTTAATTAACCGCTAATTAACCATGGAAACCAAAAATTTTCCGCTAGCCGGAAAACCCGAAAATCGGTTTGTATGCCAACTTCAGTGGAAGTTAGCATGCAAACATTTTAAAATCGGTTAGGAAAGACCTAGACAACTGTACCAAGGCTCATAATTAGCCATTAATTAGCCGCAAATGAACGGTGAAAACCAAAAATTTCCCATGTGTCGGAAAACCCGAAAATCGGTTTGTATGCCGATTTCAGTGGAAGTTAGCATGCAAATATTTTAAAATCGGTTAGGAAAGCCCTAGACAACTGTACCAAGGCTCATAATTAGCCATTAATTAGCCGCAAAGTAACCGTGAAAACCAAAAAAAAATCCGCGTGCGGGAATACCCGAAAATCGCTTTACATGCCAACTACACTACAAGTTAGCATGCAAACGTTGTAAAATCAGTTAGAATAGACCTAGACAACTTAACCAAGGCTTATAATTAGCCTAAATTAACTAAATAATAAAATAAATCAATTTAACTTTAGATAAGATAGTTTTTAAAAGAATTGTTACGCGTTTCATAGATGTTGGATAATTACGAGAGCAACTTGAAAATGCGATTTTTTGTTTGTTGAGATATCTTAACGACTTTGGTGTCAAATGGAAGATCTAAGTCTAAAACCATTTTATCCGTTTGGATCATGTATATCGGTCCACGCGATTAGGAGATAATTAAGAATGAGTATAGTGAAAATGTAAATAACCACAATTTTTTATGTTTTTGTTCTACGAACTTTTTAATTAATGCCAGTATTTAGGCACCTAATAGTGCACAACCGACATTTCGCCAGTTACGTTTAAGTCCCATGTAATAGGGGGTGAGCCTATTGCTATCAACCGAGCACAAATCCAGACTCCGTGACTGCTACTGAGAAATTTCCGATGGTCAAACCCAATACCTAACAATTTGCGCGACCTGGGAATCGAACATAGGAAACCATGACTCAGCCGTGTTATTTATTTAAATTTCATGTGCAATAGTGGTACATAAGCGGACTTAATGCCACAAAGCATTCCCTACCGAGTAACCTTTGGGTTAAATAGGAAAACATTTTGAATGGGGAACAAAAATGTAATCTAAAATATAACTACCTACTTCATGTATTGTGTTTCATTTATGTTTTTGGCAATTTGTGTACCTAGTAACTTTCTTTTTCAATTGAAACTTGTTGTTACATACGTAAGAGTGAACAGTTGACGTCTTCAATATGAGTTCGTCTCCAATTTTTTTCCATACTTCACTTTTAAGTGTACATATGTATACTTGGCATGCCCTTTCAGCATGCCCGGTTGAGTTTCAATTTAAGCATATAAACCCCATAGCAGTCATTAAAGCTTTTAAGGAAATCAAAATCAAATTAACAGAAGATCTATGGGGATTGTCTATTAAAGTGTGTCAAGCTATTATTGACACTATAGCACCGTACTTGGCTTTAATTTTTAATTTGTGTGTGGACCAAGGGGTCTTCCCAGACCTTATGAAATACAGCAAGGTAATACCACTTTTCAAATCTGGGGACAGTAAAGATACGAATAATTATAGACCCGTATCCGTGCTGCCGGTTTTCAGCAAGGTGTTTGAAAAGGTAATGCTTAATCAAATGCTCACCCACTTTAACACCAACAAAATCTTACACGAGAAACAGTATGGTTTCACCAAGGGACGTTGTACAACTGACGCCGGTGTCACTTTATTAAAACACATATATACTGCGTGGGAAGAGGCACAAGATGCCATAGGAATCTTCTGTGACCTCTCGAAGGCATTTGATTGCGTAAATCACCAAACCTTGCTCTTGAAACTTGAGCATTACGGCTTAGGTAAACTTGCGCTCAGTTTAGTAAAATCGTATTTAAATAATAGACAGCAGCAAGTACAGGTAAATGGTGTAAATTCAATGGCTCTGAAAGTAAAAATGGGTGTACCACAAGGTTCGATATTGGGTCCTTTCCTCTTTTTAGTATATATTAATGACCTTCCCCATTTATTTAAAAACCAACCACAAATGGTGTTGTTTGCGGACGATACTTCGTTAATATTTAAGATAAACAGACGTGCAACAAACCTTGACGATGTAAATAACGCTCTAATGCAGGTCCATAAATGGTTTACCGCAAATAATTTAGTATTAAATGGGAAAAAAACTAAGTGCATAAGATTTTCTCTACCAAATGTCAAAAGCAGTGACTGTGACATAGTATTGAATCAAGAGAAACTTGAATTTGTCGATGAAACTGTTTTCTTGGGGATCACGCTCGACTCAAGGCTACAATGGGGTCCTCATTTAACATCTCTTGCAGGACGGCTAAGTTCAGCAGCATATGCTGTCAGAAAAATCCGTCAATTTACTGATGTAGATACCGCGAGGATAGTGTATTTTAGTTATTTTCATAGTATTATGTCATATGGTATTTTACTATGGGGACGGGCTGCAGACATCGAGTCTATATTTATTCTGCAGAAAAGAGCTATCAGAGCCATATATAATCTACGTAGGCGCGATTCTCTAAGAGAACTGTTCAAGGAAATTAACATCATGACGGTACCTTGTCAATACATCTATGAAAACATCATGTACGTTAGGAAAAATCTGCATTTATTTAGTAAAAGAGGTGACCGGCACCACTATAATACTAGAAACAGGGACCAACTAGTTCAGCCAGGTTTCAGGTTAGCTAAAGTAGACTCATCTTTCATGGGGTACTGTTTAAAATGTTACAATAAAATACCTCCCCACATTCTACAACTGAATGAAACGAAATTTAAATCTTGCATAAAACGCACACTATGTAGGCAAGCATATTATAAGTTGGGGGATTATATTGATGATAAAAATGCTTGGCTCAATGCTGGTCCTGCTCCACAACCATAGGGGCAATCGGAATCATCAGAATTAGAAAGTGAAGTTATTGTGAAAGCTGCAGAAGATTGTAAAAATATATTTGCATTGTATAGATTCAATCTCTTAGTATTATATAATTTCATAGCACATGTGTGAGTACCATGTACTGTAAAGCCACTATTTAATGAGTAACTAAATCTTTCATTGACGCGAAATTACCTTGGTGGTTGAGTGAATGTCATGCTCACTTAAATGTCACGCTGATGGTGGCGGGTGTGTCGGGTCGTTTAGTTCCCTTCAAAATGGTTGAGTTGAATGATGGCTGATACATGCGTCATGTTCGTGAACGGGCGCTGTCAGTTGTGACTGGTCATCTCTTAGCTGCCACGGTTTATTTTAATTACTTTATTTTTTTTTAATCATTTGATTTAATCTTTTACTCTGGACGCTCTTAACTTGCCCGTATTTCTACATTGTTCTCACATATTTGTAATTCTTGACATGAATGATGTAACCAAGATTTTGTAACATATTTTGATTTAAAAGAGTGTCCATGGAGTTTCTTGCCCGTTCTTCTCCATAGAGATCTACGCTACGGAATGGGCAACTACAGTACTTTCACAAGTTATTATGCCTTGTGACTGGGACTGTAGCTTCGCGTTTTATTTTGTTTTTGTTGACTTTCAAAAGTGCCTGTAATGGTCTAATTGAAATAAATGCTTTGACTTTGACTTTGACTTTGACTTTGACTTATATATATAAGTTTATCATATTTTATTGTTTCGTACAATTTCACTATTCACGACTTTCTTTCCTGTGACGACAGCTTTTCAAGTAAATGGGTATAATGGGAACATTTAGAAACGACAGTCGTCCAACGAAGAATGATCGTCGCGACATAGTGGGAACGCGCCGCCTTTAACTCTACACAATAATTAATTTTGTTCCAAAGTGAAATCAGCCTTAAAACAGACAGTTAAAGATTACATTTTCGTATCGTCGCATCGCTACAAAAGGCGCGTGACGTCGCGGCGGCACTTCTTCATTATGTTTGAGTGAATATGTTAATATGAAGTAGGTAAATCAAAACAAGTGCCACCCGGGGGTTGCACTTGTTTTGATTTGTTTGTAAACACGCCGACAATTATCGCGAACTCGACTGTATTAAGATAGTATAAAGCTTAAATTCACACGCTGCATATTCAAAGGCACTTGGTGTTTTACCGCCACACCGTACTTTTGAAAAATGAGCCATGACGCATTGGATTAAGTATTAATTATATTTGAGGGAATATGTTAATATGAAGTAGGTAAATCGGCGCGTACCAGCACCGGCAGCGGCACTTGTTTTGATTTGTTTGTAAAAACGCCGACAATCATTGCGAACTCGGCTGTGTCAGAATAACATAAAGTTTAAATTCAGATTACCAGCGACGCGGTCGGCATTTACAAAGGCGCGTACTACTACCGTAATTAATGTTTTACCACCACACCGTGCCTTTGCAATAATGAGCCTTGACGCAATGGATTAAGTATTATTTTGAGTGAGCATGTAAATATGAAGTAGGTAAATCGGCTTTTCTTTGATTAATATAATATCATAGAAAAATTAGAGGGTGCCAGGGTATTTATTGCCTATGCACTTGGCAGTGCCAGTTCGAGTGAAAATAATCATTGTTCTAAGCCCAGACATATTTTCCATTTGATTATAATTCAATATTCAGCAGCAAAACAATTCAATTACTGAGCAGGTTTTTTTTTTAATTAAAGCAATTTTTCGCGTTTCCACAAATTGCCTTTTGAGTATTTAACGGAATGTATTTTTTTTTTTGTGTTGGAAGTGTTTAGTGTGTAAATTATTATAAGAAGCCACTTCCACATTCTACCCTTTGCCGGTAAAATCCGTATTTTAGATAAATATGCATCTGAATATCCAATCCATAGTCATCAGTCAGTAAAAGGTTTGGTAATTGAGTTGCCGAAATTTTTAAAAAGGACATATGACTTCGTATTCTTAATTGCCTACTAAAACATTTGTATATCATTACTCAGTAGATTGCATCATGTTTAGGAAATGGTATATTAAGAGCCTATTGTCACAAAAACATTATCGTAGTGTAAAATCTGGATATTTTACTTTTTTTATTGTAAAAAATTGCTCGGTCTCTTGAGTAATTTATGAATTCTTGACTTGATGTGTTCGGGGTGTAAAGGACGCCGACGCGAAAACTCTGATCCAATGCATTATGTACCTACACGGTCAAAATGTATGGAACAGCTGATATTTTAAAAATAACCTATGAAAATTTTCTATATGGGGGGTTCAGAATGATGTACTGAGTACGTGGTAAGCGTTTCGCGTCGGTGTCCTGACACCGCGTATACGTTACATAAATGTAACCTAATTATTATCGACTTGTCTGTACATCTGTCTGTGCTCGCAGCTAGCCATTAAGTTTGCCAAGATCTGTACTATCAGCTTCCTTCATATAATAAATATATGTGTATATTGCTTTTTTTTTTAATATTTGCAAATAAAATGATGATTATGAGCAAAATAAAAATATTAAACAGAAATAATTAAGAGTAGCATTTTTAATTAGATAACTAAAAAGTACCCTGCGTCAGAAGCGTGTCTACTATGAATTCCATTGAAGTTGGTGTGCAAACCGGTTTTTGAGTTTTCCGGCTCGCGGTTAATTTTCAGTAATTACTACTTATTCCTAGAATACATACTTACATTACTTTGCAAGCGTCCATAATTTGAAATTAACAAATGAAAACAAACCTTTAAACTTTAGGCTACCCAGATACCTCTTTGTCTAACATTATTCAGTAACTTTCAGAAATAATATTTTTACATTTTGCATTAATGTTCGTAGAACAAAAACAATAAAAATTCTGGTTATTTACATTTTCACTATACTCATTCTTAATTATCTCCTAATCGCGTGGACCGATATACATGATCCAAACGGATAAAATGGTTTTAGACTTAGATCTTCCATTTGACACCAAAGTCGTTAAGATATCTCAACAAACAAAAAATCGCATTTTCAAGTTGCTCTCGTAATTATCCAACATCTATGAAACGCGTAACAATTCTTTTAAAAACTATCTTATCTAACGTTAAATTGATTTATTTTATTATTTAGTTAACCTATCCGGCCCGCGCGAGCCCATCGGGGATCGCGCCAAACCCTCCGTTGAACCCCGGCGAACCCAAAAGGGACCGCCTCGTACAAGCAAACTTAAACCCTTATCGTACGTACAGTAAGGTTCTAATTCGTTTGTAAAAATTTACGTCTCTGGCCAACTAGAGTTCGATTAAAATGAAACCAAACATACCAACCTAACAACTGCACAAAATTATTAAAAAAATAAAGAAACGCGTCTTTGTCGACTGTCAAAATGAGTCATGGCGGCCAGTGTGGAACGGTGGTGTTTTGTTTTGGAATGCAGTGAAATTTTTGTGTTTTGTGTTGTTAAACTTTGGTAAGTAAATGTATAGTATGTTATAAGTGTATAATGTAACTTTTTAGATAGTCATTTGCTGGAAAAAATATCTAAAAATTATGTTTTTGACCCAAAAATTTCTCCAAAAATTCCTTTGTTGTGAAGTTCGTCAGTCGAAATTGAAAATATGAATTTGACTCTTTTACAATGAAATATGGTCTTGGAAACATTAGTAATAAGCGAAAAAATAGTGATAATTATAATTTCATGCATTCGAGGCATATTTATTCATATTTATTGATATTTCAAGTATTTTCATGCATTGAACTGCGCAGTTAGAAAATGGCCGATTCTAATAAGACGTTTGAATTGGAATCTTGCAAGAATAATTTATGTAGGACTCCTAAAAAACACTGTCATTAGATTACTTGTATAAAGGGTGTAAAACACCTCTTAACGAAGCCGAAAGGCACTGATTCTCCCTGTTATTGCGATCATTTTTTTGTTCTACACCATACCTGGGAACCTTTTAGTTACGGAGATATTAGGGGTCAAAGTTACAACTTTTTGACAAGTATTTTTTTAAGTACAAGTTTTAAATGTAAGATTTTTACTTTAAACACCTCTACGACCCCCGTACTATTCAATCCGTCCATCAGCATAATGTTTTGAGTGCGTTACATTGAGTTCTACCACAAAACATGATTTTACACCCCCAAAAAAAAAGTCGTTTCCCAGCAATAATTTTTGCGTAAAGTTACTTAGTTTCATGTACAGAATGCTTGGTTGACGGCTTCGTGATGAGGTGATTTACACCGTGTATTTGTTATGTTAGATCTAAAGTTTCGTGTAAATTGATTCAGTAGTTTTACCAAAAAAAAACAAACTACGACAACAGTATGTTTGCGGCGAGCTCTCTGAATTCTATGCGATGTTTATAATTCTCAAGTAGTTATAAAACAGTTGTTTATATTGTAATACATGGTCACGTTAATCATGAACCCGAAACTGTTTACCGCTTGAGATAAGAGCTAATAGAACTCGCGCGATAAGCTTTTTATGAGCGCAGGACACTTGACACGCTCGATGACGTCATTGTGAGGCCGGATGGGTGTTTTACCGTTAGAGCCGGAAGGTCGGAGAGGTTAAGTTACGGCTAATTATAAGCCTTGGTTAAGTTGTCTAGGTCTATTCTAACTGATTTTACAACTTTTGCATGCTAACTTGTAGTGTAGTTGGCATGTAAAGCGATTTTCGGGTATTCCCGCACGCGGATTTTTTTTTGGTTTTCACGGTTACTTTGCGGCTAATTAATGGCTAATTATGAGCCTTGGTACAGTTGTCTAGGGCTTTCCTAACCGATTTTAAAATATTTCCATGCTAACTTCCACTGAAATCGGCATACAAACCGATTTTCGGGTTTTCCGACACGTGGGAAATTTTTGGTTTTCACCGTTCATTTGCGGCTAATTAACGGCTAATTATGAGCCTTGGTACAGTTATCTAGGTCTTTCCTAACCGATTTTAAAATGTTTGCATGCTAACTTCCACTGAAGTTGACATACAAACCGATTTTCAAATTTTCCGGCGAGCGGAAAATTTTTGGTTTCCATGGTTAATTAGCGGTTAATTAACGGCTAATTTTCCAGTACTTCATTTGTTTGCCTGCTATTTTTGCCATGCCAACTTCAGAGAGGTTGCGACCGCTAGACGGAAAAGTCAGTATTTAAAAAAAAATTGGTTAGCGTTTAGCCGCAACTCATCTGATGTGAAGCGATGATGCGGCCTAGGGTGGAACACGCTTGCTTAAGTATGATGGAAATACACAGGCAATGTCACTTCCGCTACAAACGAACAAAACTATTCCGGTATCGGTATTGTGATGCAGCGCGCGATGTTCGTAATTGTCGCGGCGACTGCTCAACATGTCGTAAGATATTACGTGAGGTTCACACTGCTTGCCATAACATTGTGGCCGGCCGACGAATTCTGATCACGCGCTGACGAGTGTCAGTAAACACTCGCTTAGGTATCATTATGGAAAAGACTGATTGCCAACAAGTCTAGTGGTCACAAGCGGTTCCGCGGCGCATGAGGTTTTGGATTAGGTTCTCAGGGCTGGCGAAATATTAGTAGGATTTGCATCTCAATAGCAGTCGCGGAGTCTAAATTCGTGCCCGGTTAAGGGCAATAGGCACGCCCCCTGTAACATGGGACTAAAATATATATATATAGCTGATCAAATGTGGGTGTTCAACTAGGTTACCTACCTACACGTTAGCCAAACTTTTTAAATTTGATAATATCTGTTTGAGATTTCAGTACACCGGGTAGTGCCCTCTAGAGAGAATAAAATGAATTTATAATATTTAGATAACTGCCATCTATGGGCGAATAGAAAAAATAAAAAAACCTGCAGAACGGGCGGAGCTATTTAATGAATCGGTAAATAATAATAAATATGTGGTATAAGGATTTATTTAATGGCTTGAATGTCTATGATGTTTTAGTATTTCAACAAAACTTTGTTTAATTAGAAAAATGTTTAAGTTCGTGCCATCTATTGTCGAATAGCAGATTTTGTTATGAAGTAGCAAGGCCATGTTCTCATTACTTTATGACTACAATAACAGATGGCGCTGACATCAATTTTTTAGTTGAATTTGAACCTCAACAGATGGCGTTTACATCTAATTATTAGTTGTAAACCTCGACAGATAGGAGGCAGCAAGAGTTTTCAATTCGACCTGTATGTATCTAATATTGTCAGAATTGCACAGTTTTTGTGTATGTTTGTCCACACATATCTCAAAAAGTATAGGTAAGTCGGATTGCAAATATTTTTTTTTATCATAGACATTCAAGCTTTGATAAGGTGTATTTCAACTTAGGGCACAGTCCAAGTTTTATCAAAATCAGTTCAGTAGTTTGGTTTATAAATCAAAATGGCTGGAAATAATGGTTACTGACCCATGGAACACCTAAGTGGTTCACCTAGGTGTTCCACGGTTAACTATCCAAGTAAACGAAATCGCGTATTTAGAACTACTAGTTACAATGTAAAATTGATTCATCAAAATTTGTGTGGTATAGGTACTAAAACTAAAAAAGGTAGAATAAAAAAACCCGACTACCAAAAAACACCAAAATAACTTTACTTTTGGAAGTCGATGGCTTAATTAACAGTCAATAAATATAACAAACAAACAAGTTTCTTTTTGCTAAAAGTTTTTTAAATTTTACCATGGAAATGTACCATGAATTCTGCTTATGCTTTAGAAATTACCATTAGGCGAGGGGTACGTTATGTACCGTTTTTAGAGTTCCTTAGCCGAATGGCAAAAAACGGAACCCTTTATAGATTCGTCATGTCTGTCTGTCAGTCCGTCTGTTTGTCCGTCCGTATGACACACCTACTTTGTTCTAAAACTATTAGGACTACACAGTTGAAACTCGGTAGGTAGATGTATTCTGTGAACCGCTTTACAATTTACGTACAAAATTAAAAAAAAAAAGATAAATAGGGGGCTCCATGGAAGGACACACATGGAAATGAAAAAAAACCCGGCCAAGTACGAGTCGGACTCGCGCACGAAGGGTTCCGTACCATCTATACAAATAAATAAAATTGAAGTGTCTGTTTGTTATATTAAAATAACCACCTTTTACTACATGCATATGAATGTATATACGGTACATATACCCAATAAATAAATTGTCTGTCTAAAATATATTGACTGTCTGTCTGTTTGTTCCGGCTAATGTCTGGAACGGCTGGACCGATTTTGATGGGACTTTCATTGGCAGATAGCTGATGTAATAAGGAGCTACTACTATTAAAAAAAAAATACTTATTACACGTGGAGGAAGTCGCGGGCACAGCTAGTTATTTATAGAAACGGGCCAAGTGCGAGTCTTACTCGCACACAGGGTTCCATAGCCCCAAACAATATAATAACAATGTTTTGAACGGTCATTCATTAGTAAACCTTCACTCAACCGCAAAACTAAATTTGTTTTTCATAGTAAGTTAATGAAAAACAAAGTTACTGCTGCAGTTTGGTGAAAAAGTCCAATATCTCAAAAACTACAAATCAAATCTTATTCAAACTAATTTTCGTTGAAAGTGTTTTTTACGTTTTACATCTCCATATTTTTTTCAGAATTTTTCCCCTCTTACTTTAGAAATTAGAGGGGGGGCACACACTTTTACCACTTTGGAAGTGTCTATCTTTCAAAATATTGACTTTGAAAAAAAAATGGTTTGAGGAACCTCAATGTCATTTTTAAAGACCTATTTATAAACACCCCCACACGTATAGTTTTGATAGTTTTTTTTTTTGTTTCAGTTCCATGTATGGGGGATATCGTTATCTATATTTTTTTTTGTACAAAAATCATAAAGCGGTTCACAGAATACATCTATCTACCAAGTTTCAGCCGTGTAGTCCTAACAGTTTCGGAATAAATTGGCTGTGACATACGGACGGACAGACAGACATGACGAACCTATAAGGGTTCCGTTTTTTGCCATTCGGCTACGGAACCCTAAAAACGAGAAAAAAAACACTATTTGTATGGGAGCTCCCCTCAAACATTTATTTTATTCCGTTTTTAGTATTTTTTGTTATAGCGGCAACAGAAATACATAATCTGTAGAAATTTCAACTGGCTAACTATCACGGTTCATTAGATACAGCCTGGTGACAGACGGACGGACGGACAGCGAAGTCTCAGTAATAGGATCCCGTTTGACCCTTTGGGTACGGATCCCTAAAAAAACATTAAACCTAGTATGTGCGGGCTGCGGGGTGTCTATAGATATGTCTTTAAAAATGATATTTAGGTTTCTAAAAACTTTTAATAAAAATTGGTTTGAATAAGATTTGATTTTTAGTTTTTGAGTTATGGGACTATTCCACCAAACTGTAGCAGTAACTTTGTTTTTCATTAACATCCTAATTATTATTACCTTTATTCATTTTAAAAACATACATTTTACATCCTAATTATTATTATAAATGCGAAAGTAAGTTTGTTTGGTACCTTTTCACGACTAAACGGCTGATCGGATCTTAATGTTTGGCAAGATAGATTTCAACCTGAGGAAGGACATAGGCTATATATCATCTCGATACGACCAATAAGAGCGGAGCAGCAATGAAAAATGTTGCGAAAACGGGAAAAATGTGACGCAGACGAAGTTGCGCGGGACAGCTAGACTAATATTATAAAAAAAAAACTAATTTAGTTTTGCCGTTGAGTGTAAATTTACATAAGAATGACCGTTCAAAATAATGTATACAAGGTGTTGTTTTGCAACCTCATCAAATTCAAGGAGGTGACTATGCTAATGATTCTCGTGCCGAATCAATAATAAAATGGATAGGTAACTTTTTTTTTTCTTATTAACTGAAATCGGAAAGTGTGAACCACCCGTGATTTAAATTCGGCCCGTCCAATTTTCGCCCTATAACCGCGCTTCCACACAAATAAACAATCTCGAACGTTTTTTCGATAATTTCTTAATTCCTAAACCACGTTAAGGGGGTTATTCTGAAATACTGACAAACTCAAACAACCAAAAAGTCAGCGTTTATTAATAATTAACTAGGTACTGTAATTTTAATTGATTATTTATGGCTTCTGTTACAACCTCCTGAATTTTGACGAGGATGCAAAACAACACCTTGTATATATTTTTCGGGGCTACGGAACCGTGTGAACGACTAAGAATTGCTCTGCCTGCCCGGGAGGTGCGGGAGACGCTAGGGTGAGCCCTCGCGTCTCCCGAACATACCGAGCAGTGTCCGTGTTCCTTGTAGCAGTAGAAAGGTACCTACTCGTCACTTCCCTGTCGGCTGTGACGTCATAATGGCGGAGTCGTGTCCGGCGCCGCGTCCCGGAGGACCGCGCCCTCTGCGGGAGTGCGCCGCGCCAGGGCTGCCACCACTACAATACTGCTAATAGCACAAACATATTATTATACTGTTTAATATTTGACAATACATAACATTTAAAATTGTTTTATTCAAGTCGCAGAGCAAACCAAATAACTTCAATAAAAGATCATAATTGACAAGTAATGGATTGCGAATAAATGATGGAGGATTCTGGAGGATTACATTTCCGTGCGCAGAAGCTGTAAAGCAACGACTAGTGTGGTATTATTTCCCTACTTATTTAAAAGCATTAAATCCATTACATTACGTAATACCTACTTCAAGAAGTCATCAAGCTTAGGTTCACATCAACATTATCCTTAACTTATCCGAATTCATTTGGGTTGGCATGTTGTCATGTTGCACATTTACAAATACATTAACATTTTTGATTTGATATTTTAATGGCACGCTAGGTCAAAAAGATAAACAATATTATTAGGACCACGCCATAGAATCGCGCACCCTATAGATGATCGCGTAATGAATGCCCCTGAGATTAGGACGTTTCATTTGCGTCTCAGCGGCGTATAGTGTACACTGTCGTTCAACTTATAGCTACACGGAAATTTCATTAGCCGCTGTGTCGTTCCAGTTATCTGACTTGTTGTCCCTGATTATAAATATCATGCAGCTCTCTACTTGCAAATACATTAGGTCCTGTCTTCTAGATAGAGGTACTAGCACGAACAAATGGCGTAAACGTTACGTAAATAGGAATGATTTATGAACCGAATAACAATTTTCTTTTAAATCTTGTTTTTTTTTCGCGGCAGTCACCCATATTAAAACCGTATCAAATATTATACAATGTGAAACGAGTATTTTTACGAGTATTGAGTATGAATGTGGATGGGTATAAGAGTAGAGGAAGACCAAAGAAACGATGGATGGACTGTGTGAAGGATGATATGGCAAGAAAGAAGGTGTCTGATGAGATGACGAGTAATAGAAAAGTATGGAAGAAGAAGACATGCTGCGCCGACTCCAAATGAATTGGATAAGGCCAAGATAATGATGATGATGATGTGGTGATATGAGTATTTTGTAGCAGTAAAAGACGCAGATAGCATCTTTTACTGCTACAAAATACTCGTAACAGTAGCAGTATTGTCCTGTACGAGTCCCATTAAATACTAATATTTTCTCTCTTAGACCCTCAGGCACATACCGCTCCACGACCTAGCCGTGTCCGCGTCGTGACACGTGACGTCATACAATTATCACCGGGCTGTCACCGGCCGTTGTTTTAGCGCCTGTCTGTGATGTTTGTCTGCCGCCCTGTAAGGCGAGCAACGGTAACCTACGCCGCTTCTCTTCTACATCCACTATCTGTTCCACGTCTGTCTGTCTGAAAATGTATTCTTACGCACTAATCTCGGGAACTACCGATTTGATATGAAAAATTCTAACTAGTAGTTCCCAAGAATTAAGTGTTAGATAGTCCATTTATCTAGGAAACAATAGGAGCGAAGCATTAATGAAAAATGTTGCAAAAACGGCGATAATGTGACGCTGCTCGGCTCAAAAAACGTTGATGGTGATTTAAACAGCCACAATATTGCCTGGGGCTACCAGAATACATACCCTGGCTTTGACGTTGAAAACTGGAACTTACATAACGCCAAACTTCCAAATCTTTACAACAGAAGTAAAGTTGCTGCTGTGAAAGGTTAAATAACTGAGAAAAGACTATATTCTTGCTCGCCTGACGACACAAGCGCAGACACACCTAAAAGCTAGTCGATTCTTATAATTAGACACGTAATGTAACAATTGGAGTTTCCCTTCTCTCTCTTCCGTGATTTATTTCATTTACTTGTCGTAAGAGCAGCTACTTCTCCGATATTAAAGGCAATGCCCATGTTTGTGAGTCCGTCGTGACGACAAAAAGACGTGAGTTTGTAGTTCTCATTTTCAAGTTAGAGGTAGGTACTGAAACTTTACGTATTCAACGTTTGTGCAGTTGTTCTAGATACGCCAGGAAAGGTTTCTGAAAAAAAAAGGTATTGTAATGCATGCCGGGCACAACTAGCGTATCTACGAGTATAAACACAGTGGAAGGGACGACGTGAAAACCATTACCACGTACTGAGTACATAATTCTGAACCCGCATATGGAGAAAGTTTTCATCGGTAGGTAATTAAAAAAAACAGCTGTTTTCTATAAAAGTCAAAATGTATGGATGGATTTTTTCAGCGTAGGTAAATGGAAATCGTTACGTATTATACAGACCATAATCAAACATCTTACTGCTCCTTATAAATCACAAAAAAATGCTCCACAAAACTTGCCCTTGGATTCATGTAAAAGCTTCGTCATGTGTATTTAATATTTATTGAAAACATGGAGACGTGATAGACGACGGAGCCATTGTGGCTTTTAGCACCACAGCATCACGCCGCCGCGCGCTAACCACACAGACAAATAAAAAGGTGTTTGCTCTAGAATCGGAGCACTGCACCACTTAACAGGGGCCACAGACAGCAGGGACTACTCGCCACATAGCAACCATTGTACAATCTTCATAATTATGGTCAGTAAAACGAAGGTAGATAGTCAGTGACCTGACAGACTTACCGAGAAGAAGAAGAAGTTTTACCAAGGGTTATGGTATTACCAAGTAACTCAGATGTAAAATGGGATCCAGGTGGATCCGGTAAGACTTATAGGCAATCCCAATAAATTCGGGAAAAGGCAGATGAATAGTCAGAAAACAAAGGCATCGCGGCATCATGGATTACAGCCCACTTCCTCTGACTGTGAGGAGACCTGGGTCCCAGCAGTGGGACACAGGCCTCCTCTTTTTAACTCTCTCTAACATTATATGCTGATTATACTATGGTAAATGCCAAGAAAATATGGCAGCTCTGGCTATGATGAACTCAGTAACTAATTTAAAATTACGATACTTCCGAGGTACATTTTAACTTTAATATCTAACGTTGTTTAATAAACTAATATTTTTTGCGAGTCTCAAGTCAGAGGGAAGCAAAGAAAAAGTGGCGCATTCCCCCACAGCGCACGCAATTTGCCCGTAGATAGCTTACGATAGCTTATTAGCAATAAACAAAAAGTGGGGGCCGACACCGGCGGGTCGCGTCCGGCTAGGCGTAACTCATACGAGGTAGCGGGAATAGGTAAATAATATATTAATAACTGGATGTTGCCCGCGAATTCGTTCGCCTGGAAATATTTAAGTGGAAATGAGTGAAAAAAAATTGCCTATGGCCTTCCCCGGGGTATAATCTATACCCTTGCCAAATTTAATTACGAACCCATCAGCCGCTTAGTCGTGAAAAGGTAATAAACAAACAAACAGAGTTACTTTCGCATTTTATAATATTAGTATGGAATATGGAAGCATGGATAATACATGAAATTATTCAGGGCAGTAAAGAGAGACTGGAAGTGATCATTCTGTAGATGTCAGTGAACACCATGCGTGTTTTTTCGTTCTACAAGCATCGTGAGCTATTTATGTTGAAAATCTATGTTCTCTATCAATTTATGGTGGCTTTCTTTTTACTTCAAGGAAACTTAACTGTAACGTTACTAAGTTATAAGACTAGTAACCGGCGTTATTTTATCATTTTTGAGCGGTCATTGAGTCGTCAACTCCAGAGGACGCCTCATTGAGGGCAAATTACGTGTCAAGTAAGGCATTTGCATATGTTTGCAGGCAGAAAGTTTGGTTCGGATGCACCTGGACGGAGTCTATGTCAAATTAATATTTATAATTGTTAAATTAACATTTTAATAGTTAGTCTTATACAGTATGTTAGTTTAAACGAGGGACATATTCAAACCCATAATAGTACATGCTAACATGATACTAATAAAAATATAAACAAAAAAAAACACTGATAAATAACAGACAGAACCATACCAAAATTTTCGCAAATGTCACGCAACGTGTATACACCCTTGCGCTAGCGACTTAATACTATCGCAGAACATGTGAGCGGGTCAATGACTCTTAGGTATAATCCATTTTCCCTTCATACTTTAAACTTACCTGGCTTAGGACAGTCCAAAATATCTAGGCACTAAACAAAACATTAAAAATTCTTCTATATACGTTATAGGTTTTTTACATATTTGGGACGAGAATGGAATACTGAATACCCTCCCTCAATATGTTCCTCGTTTAACCTAACATACTGTATTGTCATATCTGTTATTTGTGTGCTGTATGTACATATTAAAGAGTATTATATTATAATAATATGCATAACATTTTTTCGCCACAAATAACTTGTAGCCGCTTCCTCTTAAAGTTTGGACCATCTTCAATAAATCACTAAGGTTAAAACATCATTAATATTAAATCACGGGCTCTGATTTATAAGGCGAGGGGCGGTCGTGGTGTGGCGCTAATCTTCGGTTCAGCTGGTGACTTACTGCGCTATGCGTGGTGGCTGGTGGCATGTTGTTGTCTGCACAAGGAAGTGCAGTAGATGTACCTGATCATGAAGGACTTCCATTTGATGACAGTCTGAAGAGTTCTGAGGAAAATGACTTTTCATTACTCATACTCTGAAAGTAGATCTGAAGTTGCCTGAAGAGTAATACTTTTCAGCCCTAGGGAGAATCGCTTTCAACTGACAGATGTCAAATTATAAAAAAAAAAAACTAGTTCTATTTTCACATTTTTATTGAGCCATATTCCAACTTTCTATGCAGTCACGATGTAAAATTTAAATAACTTAAGTTAAGTATTGATTAAAGGATATATATTTTTAAAACACTTTATTATAATTTAGTTTCAATAGTTTTTTTTTAAACAACATTGATTTGGGCAAAATATTTACCATTTTGTCAATGATGAAAATGAAAAATAAAGGCTGAATAGCTGGCTGGCCACAAAAAAAAAAAAAACAAAACAGGCGGGAAAGCGGCAAACGGTTTTAATCATTTTTTCTTTAGCTAATTCATGTTTTTATTTTTCTTTCCTTGTATTCGTAATGAAAAGCACAGTGTTTACCTCGGGTTAAAGACTTATTTAGTCCCTCCAATTATTGGCGCTAAATAAGTTACTTTCACCCCTAGAGTAACAATGTACTATTGTGCATCATCGCTCTAAAAAGTAGTTATTACCAAACAACTTGTGAAAGTCAGATAGGCAGTTGCCCCATGTAGAATACTGTCATTCAGCAACATTCTGTTAGACTGTGAACCGACTCTGACATACTTGGGATAATGCTAGGCTGATGATAACAATATAATAATAATTCATTTCGCAACCGGCGTCGGCGTCCGGGTAAGTATGGCGCTACTTACAGTTGAATATTCATTTGTACACTGTCCAAGTTTACGGTTTCTATGAGCGGCAGACAATAAATAGTTCTGAGTCATCCTAAGAAGAATCCCTGACCAATCGTCTAGCTGTGAGATCCCGTTGTAAGAACTAGAATCGTGTTACAGGAATTCGGTTAAGGAGGTTAGACAGGCAGTCGCTTCATGTAAAATACAGGTGTCCAGCTTCATCTGGATAGACTAGAAGCCGCCACCAACATATATAATGACTAAGAACTTGTAACTGTATTAGTACAAGACCTAGCCTTTATAAGATGCCGCACAGACAAGCGTGAGTGTTCGCTCGGGCCAGGGGGGAAGGATGAGGGCAGAAGGAACGGGGAGGCAGAGGGGGGCGTGTAATATTCCGCGTGACGTGTGAACAGCCGGCCGTGCGCTGCTCATTTGTGGAGATACAGCGTGTTGCCGATAACTGACCTTCGACGCTGAAAAGTTTAGGAATGGTAACAGCAATAAAGGAAGTTTAGTAAGGAATCAGTGCCGCCAAATAGAAAATCTCTTTCTAATAGTGACTGAAGGATAACTTCAAGTATGCAAACCGATGCTGAACGCAAATACCAGCATTCTCTGATCCAAGTATACCTAAGGAGCGAGGTGCTAATTAGTCGGTGACATGAAATTCCCCGATAAAAAAACTAACTTGTATAAAATTTCCACTGAAAGCGATCACAACACTCTGTAGCCGGCGCGTAGTTCACATAGAATTTTGACATTTACTCGCTAATTGAGGTATCAGCTCGCGGCTACCGTGCATGCGCGCGCGCCGCTTCCGGCCCGAGCCGCACAGGGCTGCCACGCATGCCGCTGTCCGCAACAATACACCATCATAATATGCATAGGGATAGATGTAGGTGTCTCATTCTCCCATATTTCACCAGTTATACATATAAATACGGAAAAGTCGGTAATTGAAAAATACCGATGAATTTTTTTTACCTGGGGTTAAGAGTTATGTACTGAGTACGTCGTAACGGGTTACGCGCCAGAGTCCCTTCCAACCCGCATTTAAGTCCCATGTAACAGAGTGTGAGCCATCAACTGGGCACAAATCCAGATTGAAATTCCTACTGGTAAAACTCAATAACACTTAGCTCAGCCTGGGAATCGACCTCATGCTCCATAGTCGCGCTTGCAATCAATAGAACCATACTCCTGCACCAAATATAGAGAAAAGTATCGAGAATCACAACAAGCATAGCTAACCATAGCAGAGAAACCATACATAATTTCTGCGTATATGCGATATTTTTTTATCGTCGATAAGTCGTTTCCCAACAACACTTTTTACCCAGAGCTTAATTTCATGTACAGAATGCTTGATTGACGGCTTCTTGAAAACCGTTTTACCTTGTATAATCTTGCGAAGTCTAGGTAGCCTTTTTTGGTTTTCGAAGTGAAAACTACTTTAGCCGTGTTGAGCGATTTTTGGTAGGGGAAAAACTATGGACTTGCGTTACCGATGGCCTCGACATGCTCGTGACGTATTGCGCCAGACTAGTGACGCTTAGTGTAGCGGCCTGTGTCGTCACTAGTGTAATTCTAATGTTTTGAGTTGTTACTTCTGTCGGCAGTCCTTAAGACTTGCCCTGTTTTTTTATTTAACCGTGAAAAATGCCTAACGTATGCGTTAGGCATTATAGGATTGAGCGGTATGCCGCTCAATCCGGGGAGACGGTTTGCTACTATCGCCTTGGCGGATGAGCCGCGAGAACTGCTTCGCATGTCGTTCGCGCCCCATCTAGCGCAGCCTGCCTCCGAGCTCCAATCTCCTTTGGCGATGTTCGGGTTCACCAAAGACATCGCCACCGCTCGCGACGGCCAAACATTGCGACGAGGAGACCCCCGATCTATCGCCCGCTGGCACCTCCTGGGGAATCAGGTTTTCAAGTCTAGGTAGCCTACCATGAACTTTTAAAACAGTATTGTTTTAATCTTACTTCAGTGTGAGAAAGCGATGGAGCTAGATGTCTTGAATAGATCTATCTCTTTTTCACATAAAAGTAATACTGCTATAAGAGGTCTTAGTTCAGTCCCGGGTTCTAGCAACCCTAACGGCGCGTGAGTTTTTATCGACTATCCGAAGCGTGTGAGGTCATTCATACAGTAGCCCTTATCACAATTGCATAGAATCGATATCTCTAGAACAGTAGAACGAAGTCTATTTCTTTTCGTTTTATGTAGGTACTTACAAATAGTTTTCGGGTGTTCGTTTATGAGCGCGGTTCTCACGTTTATACCGTATGTCCTGGGAGGCTGACATCAAGAGATTAATGTTTACATTTGTTGTTAATGAAAATATTGATTGCTAGATGTCCCGCACAACTTCGTCTGCGTCACATTTACCCCGTTTTCGCAACATTTTTCATTGCTGCTCCGCTCCTATTGGTCGTAGCGTGATGATATGTAGCCTATGTCCTTTTCCAGGTTGAAATGTATCTTGTTGCCAAATTTCATTAAGATTCGATCAGCCGTGTAGTAGTGAAAAGGTAACAAACAAACAAACAGAGTGACTTTTGCATTTATAATATTAGTATGGATACCTTAAATGGGACGGTCCCGATATCCAAGGAGCCTTACACCTATATCATCATCATCGTCCTGCTCTTGTTCCACGTTATTTGGGGTCATCATTTCTTCATTAATTTTTCCCTATCAACCTTCACGCTATCAATTACCAAAACAAAGGATTTCGACGGCACGGTTGGCGCAGTGGTTGAGCGATCGACTACTGCGCTGCGTGTCGCGGGTTCGATCCCCGCACGGAACAAATATTTGTATGGCCTACAGATAGTTGTTCCGGGTCTGGCTGTTTGTGTATGTGAGTTTAAATGTTTGTAAACGCACCCACGATACAGGAGAAATTCCTAGTGTGGGGCAAAGTTTTTAAAAAAAAAAAAAAAGGATTGCCTTTCAACTTTTTTTCCACACTACTCACTAAACTACTCCGACTGCTAGTTGGCTTAGACGTCACAAGTGAGTCTGCTGAGCTTGAGGTCCTGGGTTCGATTCCCGGGTCGGGCAAATTGTTATCGTGTGTCGTGAATCACGAATTTTCTCAGTAGCAGCCAGGGATTCTTGATTTGTGCCTAGTTGATGGCAAAAGACGCGCCCCATATTACACGGGACTTAAACATATCTGGCGAAATTTGGGTGCACTATAATTAGGTACAACTCTGCCTAAACCTTCGGGGATGAGAGGCGTGGTGTTATGTTAGGTACGTGTGTACTCCTATGCTTGCGCTTAGTCATTAGTTTGGACTTACCTATATTAACATTTTTACGAAAGCCCCATGTAGTTTGGTCTGAATTAGACGCCTATTAAATACTATTAACAATTATTGTTACCGCATTTTAGAAAGACTCACAAGACGTCCTTAGGTACGGCATCATGCTTTTGTTTTGAGTGTTTTAGTGATTTCATACACGCATATTTACCACACCCCAAAGCACTAGATTGTTTCCTACTACTTCAATTATAAAAATAGTAAGAAAATCAAAATAGCCTTTAATTTTACCATAAATACTTAGAACCTAAATAATCTTAAGTGTAATAAATCTTATTTACATTAATTTTTACAATTTCATTATCAAAATTCATTTCTAAAATTATAATATCAATAATTCAATTTCAATTACCCAACATTAAAGAAAAATATTGACATCTCAGTTTATCATTTTCTTGCCCATATCCCAATTTATTTGGGGTCGGCGCAGCAACTCTTCTTCTTCCATACTTCTCTATTATTTGTCATCTCATCAGGCACCTCCTTGCTTGCCAAATCCTCCTTCACGCAGCCCATTCATCATTTCTTTGGTCTTCCTCTACTCTTATACCCATCGAACTAATTTGGAGTGCCATGGTTTATTAATTAATTTCTGTTTGAGAGTCAATATTGCAAAAAAAAAACAACATGTAAGCGAGTTATGTTGGCGACATGTTTCATTGACATACGTTACAGTTCGACAGTGGACCTCATTCTGTCGCCAGCGACTAATCCAGCACACTGACTAATTACGACACATCTAACCGGGTTAAGTCAAGAAGAATTAAAGTTATCTCGACATAGTATAAAAAATTAAATTAAAAATTAAAAAAACCCCCGACATAACAAAACCTCTTAAAAACCAAAAATAAAATAATCCAAGCGTCTTAGCGTCGGGGGTCCGCTTTGTTGTCCTTGTACTAAGCGGTCTACTTAGCGGTCCCCCGACGCTAAGACGCTAGCTAGATGTCCCGCACAACTTCGTCTGCGTCACATTTACCCCGTTTTCGCAACATTTTTCATTGCTGCTCCGCTCCTATTGGTCGTAGCGTGATGATATGTAGCCTATGTCCTTTTCCAGGTTGAAATGTATCTTGTTGCCAAATTTCATTAAGATTCGATCAGCCGTGTAGTAGTGAAAAGGTAACAAACAAACAAACAGAGTGACTTTTGCATTTATAATATTAGTATGGATACCTTAAATGGGACGGTCCCGATATCCAAGGAGCCTTACACCTATATCATCATCATCGTCCTGCTCTTGTTCCACGTTATTTGGGGTCATCATTTCTTCATTAATTTTTCCCTATCAACCTTCACGCTATCAATTACCAAAACAAAGGATTTCGACGGCACGGTTGGCGCAGTGGTTGAGCGATCGACTACTGCGCTGCGTGTCGCGGGTTCGATCCCCGCACGGAACAAATATTTGTATGGCCTACAGATAGTTTTTCCGGGTCTGGCTGTTTGTGTATGTGAGTTTAAATGTTTGTAAACGCACCCACGATACAGGAGAAATTCCTAGTGTGGGGCAAAGTTTAAAAAAAAAAAAAAAAAGGATTGCCTTTCAACTTTTTTTCCACACTACTCACTAAACTACTCCGACTGCTAGTTGGCTTAGACGTCACAAGTGAGTCTGCTGAGCTTGAGGTCCTGGGTTCGATTCCCGGGTCGGGCAAATTGTTATCGTGTGTCGTGAATCACGAATTTTCTCAGTAGCAGCCAGGGATTCTTGATTTGTGCCTAGTTGATGGCAAAAGACGCGCCCCATATTACACGGGACTTAAACATATCTGGCGAAATTTGGGTGCACTATAATTAGGTACAACTCTGCCTAAACCTTCGGGGATGAGAGGCGTGGTGTTATGTTAGGTACGTGTGTACTCCTATGCTTGCGCTTAGTCATTAGTTTGGACTTACCTATATTAACATTTTTACGAAAGCCCCATGTAGTTTGGTCTGAATTAGACGCCTATTAAATACTATTAACAATTATTGTTACCGCATTTTAGAAAGACTCACAAGACGTCCTTAGGTACGGCATCATGCTTTTGTTTTGAGTGTTTTAGTGATTTCATACACGCATATTTACCACACCCCAAAGCACTAGATTGTTTCCTACTACTTCAATTATAAAAATAGTAAGAAAATCAAAATAGCCTTTAATTTTACCATAAATACTTAGAACCTAAATAATCTTAAGTGTAATAAATCTTATTTACATTAATTTTTACAATTTCATTATCAAAATTCATTTCTGAAATTACAATATCAATAATTCAATTTCAATTACCCAACATTAAAGAAAAATATTGACATCTCAGTTTATCATTTTCTTGCCCATATCCCAATTTATTTGGGGTCGGCGCAGCAACTCTTCTTCTTCCATATTTCTCTATTATTTGTCATCTCATCAGGCACCTCCTTGCTTGCCAAATCCTCCTTCACGCAGCCCATTCATCGTTTCTTTGGTCTTCCTCTACTCTTATACCCATCGAACTAATTTGGAGTGCCATGGTTTATTAATTAATTTGTGTTTGAGAGTCAATATTGCAAAAAAAAAACAACATGTAAGCGAGTTATGTTGGCGACATGTTTCATTGACATACGTTACAGTTCGACAGTGGACCTCATTCTGTCGCCAGCGACTAATCCAGCACACTGACTAATTACGACACATCTAACCGGGTTAAGTCAAGAAGAATTAAAGTTATCTCGACATAGTATAAAAAATTAAATTAAAAATTAAAAAAACCCCCGACATAAAAAAACCTCTAAAAAAACCAAAAATAAAATAATCCAAGCGTCTTAGCGTCGGGGGTCCGCTTTGTTGTCCTTGTACTAAGCGGTCTACTTAGCGGTCCCCCGACGCTAAGACGCTTGGATTATTTTATTTTTGGTTTTTTAGAGGTTTTTTATGTCGGGGGTTTTTTAAATTAATTTTTATTTCATGCTTTTTAAACTTATATTGTTTTATCTTAGCCTTGACTGTCCCAATACTGGCATAGGCATCCCCCATTGCTTTCACTTTTCTCGGTGTTGCGTGTCATCTCGCCAATAAACGAAACAGCTAAATAAAAAAAAAACCGTTTTTGGGGTGAGGGGGGGGGGGTGCAACCACCCCCCTGGCGATGCCCATGTTGACAAGTGACAAGATTTCAAATTTTGAATCGACCAGACCTGTTGAAGTTGTTCCCTGCGACTAGAAAAGACGTGATTACCATCAAACGACTGAGTAGATTTTTTCAAAACATGGCTAAGAACACTCTCGATTAAATCACCTTTCAAACGAAACCAATTTTATCAAAATCGGTACATCCGTTTAGGAGCTACGATGCCACAGACAGACACACAGATACACACGTCAAACTTATAACACCCCTCTTTTTTGGTCGGGGGTTAAAAATTGCTGGACGTAGCGTTTGCGACGGTACCGGCCGGCCGGGGCGGGATGTTTGTATTGTCTACTGACAAGAAAGCTGTGAACGTTGTATTTAAAGACATTCTGTAATATATTAATTGTTGTAAAAATAAAATAAATAGGTAAAAATGTAAAAAGTAAATAAGTAAAAAAGTAGTGCATGAATTTAGATATTCCAAAGATAGCAGGAAATCTTCATGGTATAGGGAAAGGGGAATTGTTTTAATCGAAATTTAACGCGTGCGGGCCACGGGCAGTAATAAATAAATCAAAACTACTGGATCGATTTTAATAATTTTTTCAGTGAGTGAAATCAAAATCAAAATATTTTTATTTCACATAGGCCTACATGGGCACTTCAACAAAAAGGTGCTCGGTTCGGGTTGGTCGTTTTCTATGGAGAAGAACCGGCAAGAAACTCCATGGTTACTCTTTTAAAATCATTTCGCTTTACAATTTTTCTATGTTACAGCGATGGCACTCAAGTATGTGTGACATAGGCTATATATTTTATACCCGTGCGAAGCCAGAGCGGGCCGCTATGTTTTTATATACAACGTTCACAGTTTTTCTGTAGTGTATTTAGTATCAGCATTGCACCCGTGCGAAGCCGGGGCGGGTCGCTAGTAATATTATAAATGCGAAAGTCACTCTGTTTGTTTGTTACATTTTCACGACTAAACGGCTGATCGGATCTTAATGAAATTTGGCAAGATGATAGATTTCAACCTGGGGAAGGACATAGGCATTGGGGATATCATCACGCTACGACCAATAGGAGCGGAGCAGCAATGAAAAATGTTACGAAAATGGGGAAAATGTAACGCAGACTAAGTTGCGCAAGACAGCTAGTACTTACATATACATACTAATATTATAAATACGAAAGTCGCTCTGTTTGTTTGTTTGTTACCTATTCACGACTAAACGGCTGGTCGGATCGTAATGGAATTTGGCAAGAAGATAGATTTCAACCTAGGGAAGGACATAGGCTATATATATATTCCTCAACTATTTGACAATTGACAACTGTCATGACAAGCTTTAGAATAGAACGGCTATTTTAGACCAGTTGTCACTGAATTCTGCGATTCATGGGCTGTATGAGTGAGCCTGTATTCACTTTTTGTATTTATTTTGATTTTTTAATGCTGTAAGCTTCCCAAAAATAACCATGGTTCGATCCCCGACCGGTTTTCACTTTTTGTAACTGGGTATTTATTTTTTATAATGCTTTAAGATTTCTGAATCATTATCAAATAGTTTTATACATCCTATTAGTTATTTTTAACGATAGTTATACTATCATTTATTTCAATTCAAATTTAACTGTATAAATCCCCTAAGGGTCAGGCCAACTAGTTATGTTTAAGTACCAACCAGATAAAATTCCGGATTCTAGGCTGCTAATAAGAAATGTTGGTCGCAAAACCAAATAAAACATTGCCCGACACGGGAATCGAAACCAAGACCCAGACTCAGTAGTAGTGTTTGCGACCACTAGCTAGACAAACGATACAGTACGGTATCTATCAGTCTGTTTTAACTGAAAAGATTTGGATCAAAGCCACAAGACAGGCCATGATTTGGATCAGGACATAATAATACTTTTATTTAAACATGAACGCGTAATCGTAATTCACTCACTGATTATTCACGGAATCTCATCTCAAGAACTTTTCAAGGACGATTTGGACGACGAACTATTTAACTTGAAATCTCGCAAGTAAGTGCTTAGTACGGTAGGAATTTTTGGAAATTCCACCCCAAGTGGGATTAATGTTGGGTTAAAGGGTAAGTTTAGTGGGATATTGTAATTTTCAAAGAGGCATGAATGCATGAAATCATTATTAATGTTTCATGTGTTTGTGTTTACCATTTATGGAAATTCTACCCTTAGGGGGGTTTAATAATAAAAGTTGATGTGGAAGTGTGTTCGGCCTTCGAAGAACTCACAAATGAAATGATTTTGATCACACCTTTTTTTTTTACGGATTGGAAATCATCAAATGACTTCTCCCGCTCGGAGCGGGAGGGAGTGTCAGACTTGACTGACTAAAACCCACCCATGTTCCTTGTTAGCCCTTTGTGTTCCAGGGCCGCGGTATCTCTTTCGAACAACCCGCAGCCCATTTTGATCACGCTTGACGTCAGTTCTTTCAATTGAAAAATAATAATTTTAAATCAATGTAGGTAGGACCCTAAGGTCGATCTTCACGTTAAGTTGGCTTTGCCTAGGTTGGTCCATGGATGGGTGACCACCCATTTTCTTTGTGCCTCGGAAAGCACGATAAGCCATTGGTTCCGGCTGACATTTGTAGGTCTTTGACAGTCGTTACAGGTAGTCAGTGGGCAAGTCTGACAACCAGTCTTACCAAGGGGTGGCGTTTATCCCAGTACTAACTAGGCAGACCGTTCATATAAAATCCGGGTATTCAGCTGTGTCCGGTTGGCCTTCAGTCTATGAATGCTGACTTCAACATAATTGGAAAAAGACTAGGTAAATGATGGTGTATTAATATCTAGTCTGAATAACTTATTTTAAACAAATCGCGAACCTAGCGCGTACGAAGTCGCGGGTAACAGCTAGTTAATAATAAAGGGGTACGAACCTTTTAGAAGTAAAGATCGCCATATGAGTCCATAATGACACAAATGGCGATCTTTACTTCCAAATATTTCGGAAACGTGACACTTTAAGATATCATGTTATTTAACATTTTTTGTTTGTATAAGTGTCCTCTATCCAAAATACCACTTTTATCGTGCTGGGAAATTTTGAAAAAAAAAAAAACAAGATGGCGGCGGCTAGATATGCCAGGCTCCATACAAAAATGTTCGAACCCCTTTATAAAACTTTGAGATAAAATGTTGAATGTTAGATGAAGATTAAGAATCCTTTTATTTTGTGTGCTCATTCGTGATTTGATCACTCATCGACCGACTGTTTGCTGTAATAAAATAACAATTAAAGCTTTCTATTGCCATGGACGGAAATAAACTTAAAATCGGTTTAGCCTAAAATTCAGAATCACCAAGTCCTATCACTGAAAGAAAGAATGAAAAGAAAGAAAAATATTCACTGATGCATCAAGTGCAGGTGTCAGGACATGAGGCGATAGATAAAAGGTGGACCATTGTCTGGTCATTAACATAACTGTATGTCGAAGACAGTCATTAGTACGGACATGAATCGAAAGCGCACCAAAGGCGACCTACTTACCAGTCTACCCACACCCAAGCGCGCTTACTACAGAGTCGTGATGTTTCGAGCTCGCGGCGAGGAGGACAGTCAGTGTCTGATCGCGGCGGAGTCAAGACGTCCCGAAACTGTAAACAGATTCATTGTGCCTAGTGTTACTGTGTTGGATTGTAATTTCAAGTAATTTGTTAGTTCGATAAAAGCAGTGTACTTTGTGTATAGAATCTGGTTCTTCTAACCTAACAGACAGATGTGTTGCTGGGGAGTTTGTTCCGCCACTTCTTCTTCCCAGCTAAAACACTAGGAAGTGGCGAAGGGCGGGCGTTTTGGGGGACTGTCTCTTGTAATTTTGACATTCAAAAGGTGCTGATTATCAGCCTAGTTTGAATATATGACTTTTGATTTTGTAGTGTGTGTTTTCATAGCACGAAACCCATGTTCTGCCCACATGAAGACCGTGTCTAACGAAATAAAATCACCTCCCTACGACATGTATAAGTATTTGAATATGACACCATTCTTACTGCTAGTTTCTGATTTGAGTATTCAAATAATGAACTAGTCTATTTATGGTGATTCAATAAGTTAGCACTCGAAATACAGAATTTAAAACATTATCATCTACCTAGCGTTTACCCAAACTTTGTTGAGATCGTTTTCCAGTTTAACCGGATGCAACTGAGTAGGTGTCAGTATGTTACATGAAGCGACTGCCTATCTGACATAGGTGTAATATACAAGCTATCTGACCTCCACAACCCACTAACTGGGTAATACGATACCCTTTGGTAAGACTGGATGTCAAACTTTCGGCTTTTGACTACCCGTTATAACAACTATCAAAGTTCTAAAAATGACAGCCGGGACCAACGGCGTGCTTTACGAGGCACGGAGGAAACTGGTAATGTAATGATGGTTACTCATCCACGGACCGGCCTAGACGATCAAAGACCGACCGGTGCGGCTGTTATTATTTAGCCACGAGCTCCTCTCAGAATTGAAAACACAAATAGTGTTAAAAAGTCCTAATCTTGAATTATTATTTTCATTCAAGTATCCGATACATTGTTTTCGTTTGGTTACGCGAATTCTTTTCTCACGTGTGTAAAGATTGTATCTGCGTTATGATGTTCAATACCATATTTTTCCCAATAAATACACTTACTTGTAATGAAATCAATCCACTCAGCGTGTCTCTTTGTCCTCGGGCACCACTCATAGCCCTGAAGTGGAACACAACATGTTCCAAATAACATGTCAGTCAGGAATACTGTTTACATCCAGCCCACTCTGAATTACTGTGAAGTACGGAGGGACGGTGATCGTCGCGTATAGCTCTCAGGTGGATAGATTGTCGCTATGGTTGCGACTGGCTGGAGGGTTGTGATCGGTGGTAGAAACATAATGGAGGAAAGTCGTGAACGTAGCCGCTATGGACAAAGTAGCTAGTTAAAGAATAATAGCGGTCAAAACTTGACCGTAATTCGCATTTGTCTGCACTCCTTCTCCATATGAACTGCTGTACTGAACTGGGTCTGCTTAGTGGATTAAAGCCCACTCCCTCTCATAGAGAGGAGGCGTGTGTTGACCACACTCCACACTGCTGGGGCAGTGGGAACATCACGGCTGGCAGGCTGATTGATGTTTTTCTTGAGAAGTTAGTGCTGGGCTTATCTCCAGCTTTTACAGTAACTGGTTCATCTGCCTTAATGCATGCCCATTGAGCTCAATGTTTCACCATCCATCCATTCTATGCAATCGTCAGTTGGTTGATTGGCCACCTGCTTGAAAATATAAACGTTTCTGAATAACTTCAGTAAGCCAGCTGCCCCGCACAGATTTCCTTGCCGTATATCGGCAGTTGTATGAATTAATTTGCGTCGTCTCCGCGGCCATCTTGTCCTGACATCGTCCCGGCTGGCACGCGCCGGCTATGCCGAGCATTCCTCTTGAGACGCTGCCGTATTGACGTTTGTTTGATTAAATTGTGTCTACGTACAAGATATTACTGTTTTTAGAGGAACAAGACGAGTATCTAAAGCAACTGATTCTACTTTCAGTATGGCTTCTACGTTCCTGACCCATTCAAAATATCACGCCTGTAAACTCCAAAGGGTAAGGCAGAGTACTAGTACCTAATAGTACATTTAAATTTCGCCAGTTATGTTCAAGTGCCATGGAATCGACCACAAGTTCAGACTCCTTGGCAGCTACTGAGTAATTTCAGTAATAGTTTCGAAGTCAAGAACTCATGATCAGCAGTAAAAACAAAAATATCAAATCTCTACTCACCTCAAGATCAGCAGTAGCGCTTCCAACCAATAGACCAACGATTCAGTCTCATTAAAATTACATTAACAAGTTGCGTTGTGCGAAATCTGAAACACGGTCAAATTCCCAAAACCTACCTAAATTAAGACAAACATCCCACGATCAGTTATTAAGCAATACCCCACCCTAATGAAAACCAACTAAAAATTCATAATGTCGTGCATACACGGGCGGGTCGGGCGGTAACAAGCGGCGTACGGCCGCGAGCCGTCGGCACGTGCCGCCTGCAGCGTTAATCTTCTAATATCTATTTATTATTGTAGCATGTTTGCAAGGTCATTATCGCAGCGGGGTGTCTGCGCCGTGTGCACCCGCCCTTATTGTTTGTTTAAACTGTAAAGGTGGAACTTGCAAGTCATAAATAAAAGCAATAAATGTTACTTTAGTTAGAATCAAAGTTGTGGTCGATGATACTGAAATAAATGAAAGGTTTACTTAACTGACAGTTATGAGACTTACCTTATTGCAGGTGATCCAGGTCTTCATCCAGTCTTCTTCAAAGTATATAAGTTAGTCAAGCTTTTATTTAACTGGACTGGCTGTACTCCTGCACAATTGAGTACAAGAAGACTCACGACGTGTTTGCAGACGTTAGGTAGGTATATCTTACGTTTTCTGATATTTTCTTTTATAAAATGAATGCATGAGCGATGCATTCATTCATACCGTTATGGAAAATCCATGTTGTTTGTTGAACACATTGGAGTGTGATCCAAGTATCCGACTCTCAGTAACGATAGCGGGTGTTAAACACCTCTTAACGAAGCCGAAAGGCACTGGTTTTCCCTGTCATTGCGATCACTTTTTTGTTCTACACCATACCTGGGAACCTTCTAGTTACGGAGATATTAGGGGTCAAAGTTCCAACTTTTTGACAAGTATTTTTTTAAATACAAGTTTTTAATGTAAGATTTTTACTTTAAACACCTCCACGACCCCCTTACTATTCAATCCGTCCATCAGCACAATGTTTTGAGTGCGTTACATTGAGTTCGACCACAAAACATGATTTTACACCCCCCAAAAAAAAGTCGTTTCCCAGCAATAATTTTTGCGTAAAGTTACTTAGTTTCATATACAGAATGCTTGGTTGACGGCTTCGTGATGAGGTGATTTACACCCTGTATATCTGTTTAAAGACAAACACTGCAATGTATCGACTTCAAATCTATCGTCGTATTAGCTAAGAGCTATTACGCTACTTGAGCCTTGTGTACTTCTTGGTTAACCAAACACAAACAAACAACAATAACAATGGTTTGTTGCAAGTGCAGAAGTTACGTTAACGTAACATCTGACTGTCTGTGAAGAAGTAATGTGCTCCCCCCCCCCGCCATACCACTCTATTCCAAACCACTGCTAACCCTATGCGCCAGGATCAACAGTGGTGACCACCAGAAAGCGCCGAGACAATGAAGCTCGACGATTCCTGTTTCATCTTCTGCCTAACATTTTCTTAACTGTTGGGGTCAGCTTTTAAGTCTAACCGGATGCAGATGAATACCAGTATTTTACATGGAGATTGATTGTCTGACCTGTAACGACTGTCAAGGATGTACAAATGATCACCGTGACCAGTGGTTTACTGTGCTTGCCGAGGCACGGAATCCTCCATGCCTCGGTATACAATGCTCAAACTCGGTATGTAATAGGTGGTCACCCATTTACAGTCCAACCTAGGCTAGCGCGGCTTAGCCTGAAGATTGATCGAGGCGGCTGTTATTATTTAGCCTGGGAGAGCTCCTCCGCCGAGTCCTGGATAAACAATTTAATTATATTAGATCCCGCAACGAAATTAATAATTTCTTAATAATATTAATTTCAAAAATCAGAAAAGAATAGCGTAAGAGTAGGAAAAACACAATTTCCACTTCCATTAAGTTGGAGAGAGAGCATGAGTCAAAAATGTCCCCGGGCCGTTTATCAGTGAAAGCTACAAAATTATCAATTACTACTAAATTGTGTAATTATTGTCGGTCATTCGCCGGCGCGGCGGCGGCGGGGCGCAGGGCGCGGGGCGGGCCCGTACTTACATGTAGGCAGTAATGACTGCCGCTGTGCCTGTCAATACCAACCCGCCATTATCTTGTTAACTGCCAATCAAACTCAAACATTGTGTCCTGTGTTTGTATTCGCACGCCTCGTCATTACATAACAACGCGTTAATAAGATGAATGACATGTAGAGGTTGCGCTACCAAAATGCTGGTTTTACAATGACATGCCGGTTTAACAATGACCAAAAGATTGAGGAGTGCATATTTTCCAGTATCAAGTTTAGACCGGTGACTAAAAGCAGTAGGTAAGTACCTAGAGATCCACGTGCTTTTTAGGGTTCCGTAGCAAAGTCAAAGTCAAAGCATTATTTCAATTAGACCATTACAGGCACTTTTGAAAGTCAAAAAAAAAAGCGAAGCGACAGTCCCAGTCACAAGGCATAATAACTTATGAAAGTACTGTAGTTGCCCATCCCGTAGCGTAGATCTCTATGGAGAAGAATGGGCAAGAAACTCCATGGACACTCTTTTAAATCATAATATGTTACAAAATCTTGGTTACATCATTCATGTTAAGAATTACAAATATGTGAGAACAATGTAGAAATACGGGCAAGTTAAGAGCGTCCAGAGTAAAAGATTAAATCAGTAATCCATACTTAATATTATAAATGCGAATGTCACTCTGTTTGTTTGTATGTTTGTTTGTTTGTTTGTTACCTTTTCACGACTAAACGGCTGATCAGATTTTAATGAAATTTAGCAAGAAGATAGATTTCAACCAGGGGAAGGACATAGGCTATATATCGTTACGCTACGATCAATAGGAGCGGAGCAGCAATGAAAAATGTTGCGAAAACGGGGAAAATGTGACGCAGACGAAGTTGCGTGGGACAGCTAGTTAAAAATAAAGTAATTAAAATAAACCGTGGCAGCTAAGAGATGACCAGTCACAACTGACAGCGTAGCCGAATGGCAAAAAAAGGAACGCTTATAGATTCGTCATATCTGTCTGTCTGTCCGTCCGTATGTCACAGCCACTTTATTCCGAAACTATTAGGACTACACAGCTGAAACTTGGTAGGTAGATGTATTCTGTGAACCGCTTTATCCCCTCCCCACATGGAACTGAAACTAAAAAAAAATCATCAATCCTATACGTGCAGGATATAGGTCTTTAAAAATGACATTGATCGATAGGTCTTTAAAAATGACATTGAGGTTCCTAAAACCATTTTTTTTTCAAAGTCCGTCGTTTGACAGATAGACACTTCCAAAGTGGTAAGACGTGTCCCCCCTCTTATTTCTAAAGTAAAAGGAGAAAAAATCCGAAAAAATATTAGGATATAGAAAGTAAAAAAAACTTTCAATGAAAATTGGTTTGAATAAGATTTGATTAATGAAACTTCATACGCACGATAGGTACATAGGTCTAAAAAGTTACTAAAAACATTTTCGCTTATGCGTATTAAGTTCTATTAAAATCGGTTGAGTCATTTCGGAAAATTAGAACTTGAAAGTTTGAATGAAATGCCATAAGGTGTAAACGCTCTAAGTCTCCTTAATTTCGCTGCCACGACAGTACTTTAAATTTTGTTGTGCCAAACTTTCGCCTCTTCCAATTTCGTCGCTGTCGTATCGGTGGTAGCGTAACGGTCAGTCAATCATCATCATCTGCTTAGCCTTCTCCCAACTATGTTGGGGTCGGCTTCCAGTCTAACCGGATGTAGCTGAATACCAGTATATCACACGGAGCGTCTGCCTATTCGACTTCCACAACCCAGTGAGAACTGGGTAATACGATACCCCTCGGTAAAACTAGTTAACTGGACATAGTTAAGTAATGAAGACTCATTTGTACGAAAAAGATTAGAATTAATTAAATTCAAACTCAAAGCATTGATTTAAATTCTATTTATAAACATTTGAATAGAATAACATTATTGCAGTCCTGTGTCCAGAGAAGCCATTATTAAAGTTCTCATATCAAGTCAATACCCGACTGTATTACTTTAATCCGAAGTTCATAATACCGATGTACGGTATACATAAAGTTCGTAAGGACGAATTTCGTTAGTCAGAAAGTACGCTATGACGAATTACCTTACTCTGAATGTTCGTCACTCCGATGTACGTTACTCCGAAAGTTTGCTACGACGAATTACATTATTGCGAATAAGCATCTTAGCAATGTATGGTACTCCGAAAGCTTGCTATGACAAATTACTTAATCGAGAATGAATGATCATAATTGTGATTCTGAGAGAGTATTTCGCTTTTATGTATATTGATGTATGGATATCTTGAAGGAGTTTGTCCGTGGATGGGTGAGCCATTACATTCTGAGTTTCTTAATCGAAAAAAAATAAATACTTTTCCTAACTAATAATTATATGAATGATTAATTATATTTATGTATTTTCCAGACTATGATTAATTTGGTTGCGGAAGACATTATAGCATGCATAGCACAGCATGCATAGCATGGCATGCATGGCATGCATGGCATGGCACGCATAGCACAGCATGCATAGCATGACATGCATAGCACAGCATGCATAGTATGGCATGCATAGCACAGCATGCATAGCTTGGCATGCATAGCACAGCATGCATAGCATGGCAAGCATAGCACAGCATGCATAGCACAGCATGCATAGCATAGCATGCATAGCTTTTGGAAGGTGCAATACCATGCACCTACGGGCTTAGACTACACGTACTATCTAGATGGATTTGATTCTAATGGTGTCACCTTGTTTCGCAGACAGAAATTTGACAGAATTTCGTTTCCCAGAAAATGTTTCACATAATATTTAGTCCCCGTATTTTTATTTCAAATATTTTTGTTTCGACTACTATTTACTTGAATGAAAAATATTTTACAGAAACACAATTCAAAGAATTTTACAATCACATTTTATTATTTGACCAACTTATCAAACAGCAGAATTATTTTTCAACGAATATTGTTTGTTCGATGTATGTTTCCATGGTATTTTATTTCAACGAAATTAATAACCTTAAATTAAAATATTGTCTTTAAAAGTCAATATGTTGTACTACAAAAGTTAGTGACACAAACGAATGGCTGCAAAACAGACTCCACGTAGTCTTGCTTGCCTTACCCCTAGAGTGTAATTTAAGCCCGCGTAGGCGCGGAGGGATGAGGCGGCCCGCGAGTTGAGGAGCAGGTGGTTTCTAAAGATCGCCGCCGCGGCTGAGGCTGGCCGGCAAGCCGGCCAGCAAGCCGAAGCTGCGGTGGTGAGCGTTAATACCATCTGCGACGATAAACTTGCGTGGGGCCGCCGGAGCCCCGCAGCGCCGGAGCCGTGACAGAAACCTTGCCTGTTTCATGTTACATGCTTGCATGCATGCTGCAAGTTGCATGGTTGCTTGCATGCATGCTGCAAGTTGCATGGTTGCTTGCATGCATGCTGCAAGTAGCATGCTTGCTGCATGCTGCATGCAACAGGCATGGACACCATTAGTGAGAATAACGAGATTGTTTTCCTGCTTGACAATAATTTACCCGCATTATTTTTGTGAACACGGTGTTGTAATTTTGTAGGAGGGTATGTATTTTTCAAAGGTTTGAATTTTAGAAACTGTCAGTCGATTAAAATGTTATTCTTCGTAATAAGTTTTATGTGAAACAAACAATATGTGGATAAATAATATTTGATTTGTTATTCTATGATATGAATATTCTAACATTAAATTTTATTTGAAACAAAAATCGATGATTTAAATTTCTTCAAAGTAAGTATTCTGCGTATTGATTATTCTATGAAATGATAATATGAGAAACAATTTATGTGAAACAAAATTCGATTAAACAATTAGCGATGAAACAACGCACAACCGATTCTAATAGCTAGACAACCATCTTTTAATGCTCCACCGAAGAGGAGCTCTTGGCTAAATAATAACAGCCCACTCGGGTTGAACTTCACGTTAAGCCGCCCTTGTCCAGATTGGTTGGTGTGGATGGGCCGCTATTACATACCGAGTCTCCTCCGCCTCGGAAAGCACGTTAAGCCATTTGACCCAGCTGTGACGCGTAACAGGTAGGCCCCTACCTTTTACTAAGTACTAACTGGGCTGTGGAGATTCGATAGGCTGTCGCTCCATGTAAAATACTGGTATTCAGCTGCTTCCAGTTTTTTTCGTAGTACCTACCATTGTTTAAGTGAAAACTTCTTAAGCCGCGCTGAGCGATTTTCGGTAGGGGAAAAACTATGGGTTCGCGTCAACGGTGACCTCGACTTGCTTACGTGACATATTGCGCCAGACTAGCGACGCTTTGGATAGCGGCCTGTGAACTGTGTACAAATTAAATAAAAATTCAAAAAGAACACAGTAGTTCCATTGTTTTGAGTTTTCACTTTTCTTGGCAGTCCTTCAGACTGTCTCTGTATTTTTTTTTAAATTTGGATAGACAGAAATCTACAATAATTAATTACAAAACGTCTATTTACGGTCCCTGGGTACAATGTACATTTAAGTTATGCGAAATCGGCTTTTTTTTTTATCCTTACAACTACATAGCAAAAAGGGAATATTTAAAATTCAATTTAAATACTTAACAGGTGCAGCACTTTCGGAGATGAGCGTTGACAGGTAGACAGTCAAGCACTTCAATATTACAATATTAAACTACAAAGGCGCACTTATATACGTATTGCGTTTGAAATGATGCAGCGCTGAACAGAACGACTGTCAAATAAAATTACGTCAGCAATGCGCACTGATTAAACGTTCTCATGAGAACTTCTAACATCACGCTGAACTGATCACGCCGAGCAGGAGTCGGCAGAAGTTTATGTCGATTGTGTGTGTCTATTTTAAACCCTCAAAATTTTGCTGGCAGAAAAGCCACATTGACCGAAATCAAATTCAAACATTAAAGGCTTACAATTATAAGTCAAATAAAGTCCAGCTCTGCCTCTAAAAAAATACCCGTTACAATGATCTCATTTCAACTTTATTCAATTAGTCTTAAATGTTGCTGTGATGTCGCTGACACACTGATTAAGACTCACAACACTACCACTTAAGATGCTTTACAGAAACTCCAGAGATCGTTCGTAGCCTTACTACTGTACTTTACTTGCTTAATGGCAATGACTACACTAACGCACCTATGTATGAAAACCAGGAGCTCTCTGCCTATAAAATGATTTCCCGTTGTTTGAAAATGACGCTTACAACAGTAGGAATAAGAGGCACCGTGTAATTTTCGCGTCAGATTTTGTAAGTATGCAGTGGGTCAAATTGTAGCAACCCCCAGCCAATAAACATCAATCAAAGGACTATTAAATGCACCTTTGCCGTATGATACTACTGTGATATATTCCGCTTTGATCTTTCATATATCTGGGGGGATCCGGCAATTTAAAAAAAGTTTTTCTTGTATATGGTTCTGCTAAATCGTGTTTTTGACCCACGACCAAAAAAGAGGGGTGTTATAAGTTTGACGTGTGTATCTGTGGATCTGTGTACCTGTGTGTCTGTGTGTCTGTCTGTGGTATCGTACCTCCTAAACGGATGAACCTTTAATCCAGAGTGTTCTTAGCTATGTTTCGAGAAAATCTGCTCAGCCGTTGGAAGGTCATCTCTTTTCTAGTTGAAGGGAAATTAACAAATTTCCACAGGTCTGGTCGATTCGAAATTTCGTCACTTGTCACCATGGGCATCGCTGCACCCCCCCCCCCTCCCCCCAGAAACTAGTTTTACTTGTTGGAATTTTGCTGTTTTTGTTAGTTGGCGAGAGGACACGCAACAACGAGAAAAGTGGAAGCAATGGGGAGGCCTATGGCCAGTATTGGGACAGTCAAGACTTAGATTAAACAATATAAGTTTAAAAACATGAAATAAAAAGTAAATTAAAAATTTAAAAAACTCCCGACACAAAAAACCTTTTTTTTCTTTATTTATTTTCATGCTTTTACAGCATTGTTTCAGTTTGTAGTGCCTTCTTTTTGGGAAATGAAACTTCAGCGGCTCGTTGTCTTCCAACCTTTTCTTATCTTGTATCAATTTTTTTAAACAAATTAAAGGAGTCAGTATATGTATAGTGGATACCAGCAGTAAAAACAAAAACATCAAATCTTATTCAACCTTCTCTGAACTATCTCATCTGCTAGTCTGAAAGACTGATCGCAATATTAATCAAGAAAAAAAAATATTCAAACGTTTTTTCGTTGAAAGTTTAATTTTACGTTCTACAAACCTATTTTTTCTTTCAGATTTTTTCTTTCTCACTTTGGAAATTAAAGGGACAATGTTTATGACTTTGGAAGTCGACTTTGGAAGCAAATATCTAATCAAATATTGACTTAAGAAAATCTAGAGCGATCGATAGACACCCTACACAGAAGTCACCTACTCTAAAATTTCAATTGTGTGGTGCCAATAATTTCGAAGTAAATATTCTCCGGACAGGTTCCGTTTTAGACAAGAACCATTACAATTTTGTAAAAGGAACAAACCAAAGGCCGCTTGTGGAACGCAGCAGTACCTACATGAAATGTGCACAAGCGGCGCGCGGCTCATGCCTCACCTGCGACGTAGCGCAGGGTTCGAGGCACGCGCCCGCCACGCGGCTGACGTCACTGATTTAATAACATCCCTTGTTCCACAAACGCATTCTTTGAGCGTTTCAGTATCGTTGTCGGGGTTCATCAATAATGACGTTATCAAAATTGGATGATGGAAGAAAGAAGTATTATGGGCTCCAACAATTGAAATTAATTTTTTTCGGGTAGGTATCAAATGCAAGCAGTATTTTTCGTAATTTCAATTAAATCTTGTATTTGCCGAAGCAGTTTTGAAATAGAATTATGTAAACTGATTTGGTTATCTAAAAGACGTTAAACCACTTAACATATTTGACCACACCAGCCTGCTCATCCGGTCCATACATCATTCAGTCTAAATCCTCACACCATTACGAGATCATAAAAAGCCCAACTTGCGAAATACGAAATTTTTTCTCCGCCATTTCCGTATAAAGCCGTTTTATAAATCAGCCGTTAATACAGTTTGAAATATGTTTGTTGCGAGTCTAGTTAGCGGCAGTTTGTATTCCGGGTGGTGTTTACTGCGCGGATCACGAGGCTTACTGCGCCGCGTTAGGAAAAATTGTGCGCCGATCTTTGCTATCTGCTCAATGTCGGATTTTCGCCTTTTCATTGGTTACGAGTTTGTGAACTGTTATGGTGCTTTGTACGGCTTTGTGATTGCTTATGTACTCGTATCGGTTAAAGTTTGAAGGAATTTCAAATATTTTTGTAGATACCAGAATAATTTTCGAGGCAATAATGTTTTAATATTATAATTATAATCATGTTGCACTATAGTAATTTTGTTTTTACACTAATTAAACATCATTCAAATTCATCTAAAAAAAAATACGCAGTAATATACTTTTTTTCTAAACAGAATGAATTCTCTGGTTTCTTACTTTGAAAATCACAGAATTTTACACAAGTAGCGAAGCCGCGGGCATCAGTTTTTATCTATAACATTTAAATGACTATACTCGACATTATGTATTTTGTTGGGGTAACGCACACGTGGGCAATTTCCGAACTCCACGCGGGCGAAGCCGCGGTCAGAAGCTAGTGCTGTATGAAAATAAAAGATTTTAATTTATTAATAAGCATCTAATCCTTTTACATGAGATAATAGCAGTTGGGTAGACTGTGATACTAATATTATACATGTTCTTCTTCTTAGTCGTTCATCGTCGTGGGGGGTCGCCCACAACTGCGGACGCTGCCTTCGCGATTCTTTTCCACCGCTCTCTATTGGCCGCATGGCGAGCACATTCTGCCACAGTGAACTTGGTGACAGATTTGATGGAGTCTGTCCATTGGGTTGGTGATCGACCACGTGGTCTCTTGCCTTCGACTCTACCCTGAATATTACCCTATTATACATGTTAGCTATACATATTAACATAACATAACTTCGCACCAGTTATCCCCGGAGAGTTAGGCAGAGGTGTACCTAATAGAGTACCCTCATTTTGCACGTTATGTTTAAGGCCCATGTAATGGGCGAGCATATTGCCATCGACCGGGCACAAATGGAAACTTCCTGGCTGCTTCTAAAAAAATCCTAATGGAAAAATCCAACAACACTTTTTCCGACTTGGGAATCGAACACAGATTATTGGTATTGTGTAGTAACTGTTGAAGAGTATGTTTTATAGTGGTATTCAAGCAGAAAGAAATTAGAAAGTAAGTATTACTAGTATTCAAGCCAAACATTGCTGAAAACACCAAACCAACAAATCTGTAGTGATGTAAGTATCAAATATCGAGCGTTGAGCAAACGGCTCGCAAATAACAGCAAGTAACTCACAGTGGGTATCTCAGTTACAAATAACAATATATTAGTTCCCGGGGGAGCGCGAACAGGGCTTAGCTCTTACGCCGGCACCGACTAGGGATGTGCTTAAGGGTGCAATGTATCGATATCGACACATAGACAGATAATTAAAAAAAGAACAAACGGTTTTTTTTAAGCACAGGTGTTACACGTGCAGTAACGTACCCACGTATTCTGCAAAATACACAAAAAAATACCCAAAAAAAATGAAAACAGAAAAGTGAACACAGCAACGCCAAATAGGCCCAGTATAGCGAAAATTTCCAGGCAACTACTGCCTGAATTCAGTAGCTAAATGACACTACTAAAAAATACAAACATCCGAATTGAGAACCTCCTTTTTTAGAAGTCGGTTAAAAAGGTCTCGGTTCATCTTTGTACCATTTACCGTTCTAGCGTCGAATTTAAAATTCTATGATTTGGGGAAGCTGTGTATTACGCGGTGCCTACTTTGATTTTAAACAAGCTTTTCAATTGTGGTGTTTCTTTGGGTGTAGTTTTTTTCATAGGAAAACAATTGACGCCGGTCTAAAGTATCATGGGTTAGGAACTAACCGTTAGTGATTCTAAAGTATTGTTTTGAAGTTTCGCGGTTTATAACTTAACTTACACTGTCACGGCCTACGGTATATCATCCGTGATTATTGTATAATCTAAGGTCCCGATATTTCGACACTGTTTGCAAGCGCCTTGATCGCGGGATCCCGCGATTATGTCAGTAAGTAATGTTCTCCTTAATAAGGTGTCGATGGAAATCTAAACTGAGTCTGTCCAGAATTTGCAACGGGTTTGGCAACTTCAGTAGCGTCCAGCATACGTCAGGACACAATGGACACGATATTATGTGTCCCATCGTTTATGGGACAGTGCTTTCTTACTCATCCCATTCGTTCTAGCTGTTAAATCACCACTTGAATTTGAGTTGCTGTGGCTGACCTGGAATGCTATAGATAGACTCCGGACCCAGGAAAGCTGAAGCAAGATAAAATGAGATTCATAGATGAATCTGCCTTGGAGTGTATGCGTGGTATTCGTAACGTGGTACTATGGCTAAAGTGCGGTAGATCTATCGTCCTGGGGGGTTACTATGACGTTTAAAACATTATTGTTCCATTCCTATACCAGAGTGGGACAGAGATGGAGCTAGACGACCTTTTTAAATAGCTCAGTCTCTTTTTCACTCTGGAATAAGAATGGAACAATAATGTTTTGAGACATCATGGTACGCCACCTGATACCACGTTACAATGTATAAAGGAGTTTTTACTGATACTATGGTATAGCAGGTACAGCTCTATTGGGTACCTAAACTTTACGCAGGGTAGCGTTTTAGGCTCGCGCAAGAAGTATTCATTTCGAAATGAATTATTCTCTCGTCTGCCCACCTGCACTTACTACGTACTTATACCAACATTTTAAATTCATCCTCTATGAAATTTTACTTCAGCTGCTTTTACCTATAAGTGTAGATATAGCAAAGGTGCAGCAGGAATTATGTTTTCATTTATTTTTTCTTATATGTTTACCGATTGACATGGTATGGGCATGTGATGCGGAGGACTAGGAAAATGTCGTGAGGAAAGTTTTGGATATGACTATGGATGGGTATAATATGAAATGATAGGGAAGACCAATGAAAAGTTGAATGGACTGTATCCTATGGAGGATATGCCTAGAAAGAAGAGGACTGCTGTGATGAAGAGAAGTGTGGAAGAGGTAGACATGCAGTGCCGACCCTAAAGAAAAAGGCAGTAGATTGATGATATATTTTTCATTTAATAAAGGAATCTGAAGTTAGCTTCGTAACTGGTCGGAATGATGGATGAAGGCGGATTAAGTAGTCATACTTGTGTTTTGATAATAAAGACTTATTATTATAAAAAAAAGTAGTGCATGTTGTGACGTCAATTTGAAGCAGTCAGTAACTTTTATTGAAACTGAATACTGAATGATTGTTATTGTTCATTATACTAGCTTTTGGCCGTGGCTTCGCCCATCGGGATTTTTTCCACGGGGACGTAGGTAGTATGGAAGGTAAATAGGTATCGGGATAAAATGTCCGAACCTAAGTCATGGTCTCGCATGGAATTTCGCATCCGTTTAGCTACTATGGCGTAAATAAGTGACAGAGTTTCTTTCGTATTTTAATTTGATTTTGCATGCTATTTGGAATTGTAAGTCTAGTATATCTGCTTTACTTTATGTATGCTTTTCAAAATGCTGCTTAATTTCCAAAATAGTGTCAGTTACCATTCATTTGTTTCATACCAACATTATTTAACAATTAAGACAAGAATTGGTAGATAATATTGAGTATTCAAAAATATGTATTACTAGGTGTCCCGCGCAACTTCGTCTGCGTCACATTTTCCCCGTTTTCGCAACGTTTTTAATAGCTGCTCCGCTCCTATTGGTCGTAGCCTATGTCCTTCCCCAGGTTGAAATCTATCTTCTTGCCAAATTTCATTAAGATCCCATCAGCCGTTTAGTCGTGAAAAGGTAACAAACAAACAAAAATACAAACAAACAAACAGAGTGACTTTCGCATTTATAATATTAGTATGGAAGTATGGATTTGATATCGTCTATGTAGCGGGAAACACCAGAATAAGACGAATGATTATGATCATCATCATCATCATCAGCCTATATTGTTCCCACTGCTGGGACGCAGGCCTCCTCTCTATGAGAGGGAATGGGCTGTAATCCACCACGCGGGCCCAGTGCGGGTTGGTAGATGTCACATGTCTTCGAATTTTTAGTTCTAGGACATGCCGGTTTCCTCACGATGTTTTCCTTCACCGTTTTGAGAGCAGCGGTGATGAAATAAATTACACAAAGTAATGCGCCTGCCTGGGTTCGCACATACGACTTACTGCTCGTAAGTCGGGGCTGCTACCACTGGGCCACCGCTGCTCCTCGCTGGTGATTATGATGTTGATTCATAATTATTAATATTGATTCATAATATAAAGAAATCAATGTCTGGTTTATAACTATGGATTTTAATGTTTTGTTCTGTGTTCAAACATTTCCATTGAGCAATGAATTCAAATACTTATCCAAATTTACAAGAGACAGCAAACTATTTTTAACCGGCTTCTAAAAGGAGGAGGTTATCAATTCGACGGGATGTTTTTTTTTTTGTGTGTTTGTAACGCGATTACTCCGCCAATTGTGGACCGATTTTCAAAATTATTTTTTGGTTCGAAAGGAGATACTTTTGAAGTGGTCCCATAGTCACCAAATCGAGATCTGATGATGGAATCTTGGTGAAATCGAGGGAACTCTTCAAATTTTATAGGAAAACGTACAGCGATTTTGGTATTTTCTACAACAAGTGAAGCATTGGCGTTCAATAAGAACCATTCCACTATCAGATCTGATGATGAATCCCAGAGACAGGCACTGGAACTCCATAATAAGACACTGTATCTTAGCTGCGTTGGGGCTTGTTGGAATTGTAACGGTATGTACTTTCCAGCTGTAGGTACAAGTAAAAATTATAAAAAAACATAAAAAAAACTTTTTCGTTTTTTAACCGACTTCTAATAGTAGAAGGCTATCAATTCGATTAGTTTTTGTTGAATGTACACCGATTACGCTGAGATTTATGATACGATTTGCGTAATTCTTCTTTAGTTTGATGCGGAATAGTTGCTATTTGGTACCATAAAAAATGTTATATCGTTGGCCCTGTAGTTTTCATTTTATATGTGTTTTTTTAATATGTAAATTTATCACGTACACCTATTTCTCCGTGATTACTGGACCAATTTACATGATTCTTCAATCATTTGGTAGAGAAAGCTTGCCCGGTGGGCCCATATGAATTTTATTATCTTTGCTTAGGTACTTTTTGAGTCATCCTCTTTATCATGTATTTTGTCCTTTGTCGTATGTATGGACGATGTGCTGGTGTCTAGTCACAATGAAAAATGATACTAGACAAGAATTTAAGTGAGATACCAAAACTGAAAAGGGTAAAATAAAAACTTTTTACAATTGTTTCATTATTTTGTTAATTGACTTGTTTGTTTCATTTACTTTTTTGCCACCGACTGCCGAAAGTAATAGTTATTTGTGCAACAAGAGAGCAAAGTCGTTTTTTGCTGCGAGTGCTGATTTTGAATCCTGAGCAAGCGAAGGATTCAACGATTGAATCACGAGCGTAGCGAGTGATTCTAAAGCTGAATCCTGAGCGTGGCGAGGGATTCAAAGGCACGAGATGCAAAAAAACTTTGCTCTCGTGTAACACACATAACTTTTCACTTCAGCAGCGAGAACACTTTAGGTGATAAAATAATAAACAGGAATTGATTGAAATAACTATTTATTTTGAATCAAAATAATTAACATTATAGATGATCACCTCGTCTGTGATAAATCTAAAAAATAAGATAGCAACACCGTCTCCGAAAAACTGCTTGCGCCCTTTGTAAGTCTCGTTGATGACATGGTATGCTTTCAGATATTTCTTGCGAGACTTTTCTCAGGTAGGAAACTTAATTCTGCATTAATAACTGTCTTGTTGTTTTAACTCTTCCGGTGTTACAATACTGTTCTCGTCGCTAGTTTCACTCATATTTGACGAGTATTTTAATATTTTTAACATAATCAACTCTTTACGCCAGCAATTTTTTTTCTCGCTCTTTTATTTAAATTAAGGCGTGTTCGGAAATAGCACCCATGATATTTTATTATTCAAAATATATTACGTAACATTATTGAAACTAGAAATAAATATTTACAGGTTAAATATCAGTTTTATATGCAGTAAATACTTATTTTCGTTTCAATACAACAATAAGTTAAAAATTCAATAAATTACATTAAAAGACATAATTTTTGCAAAATCTCTTTAGTATGAAATTCCGAACGTGTTCGAATTCAAAAACGGAACTTCGAAAGGGCTGGTCTTTGTCTCTCTCTCTTTCTAATGGGCGGGAAAGAGATAGAGTGTGAATGTTTCGAATTGTATGATCAAACCCAAGGCTGAATAAGATAATCAGGGCTTTCTGAAAAAAATAATTAAAAAGTTACTTTGTCTCACTCAGTGAGCAAAATCGCATTTTGCTCACTGATTTCAGGCAGCAAAACCTACATGTTTGAGCTACTGAAGTGAAAAATTATTTTCCACTTTTTTGTTTTTTTATTGGATGTCGGTTATATTTTTTTGTAAAAAGTTTTTATTTTACCCTTTTCAGTTGTGGTATCTCACTTAATATATTACAAGTCGGTTATATTTTTTTGTAAAAAGTTTTTATTTTTGTGCCCTCTCCAAAACAAATGACATGCATTACTGATGACTATGCTTTGGCAAACCGGCACATCTGCCGCTAATCGTGTCTGTATAGGGAGTACGGTATGGTCTCAGTACCCGAGTGTTGGCGGCAAGTGCCGAGCCCGCCGAGTTAAAAACCGTGTAACTTTATGACAATGGAAAAGCTAAAATGGGGAGCGGGCAGTGCACTGTCGTGCATGGGAAATGGGTGACGTAATAACATTTTTCACTTCAGTAGCTCAAACATGTAGGTTTTGCTGCCTGAAATCAGTGAGCAAAATGCGATTTTGCTCACTGAGTGAGACAAAGTAACTTTTTAATTATTTTTTTCTGAAAGCCCCGAATTTCTTATTAAGCCTTAGGTTAATCATACAATTCGAAACATTCACACTCTATCTCTTTCCCGCCCATTAGAAAGAGAGAGAGAGACAAAGACCAGCCCTTTCGAAGTTCCGTTTTTGAATTCGAACACGTTCGGAATTTCGTACTACCAACTAAAGAGATTTTGAAAAAATGTCTTTTAATGTAATTTATTGAATTTTTAACTTATTGTTGTATTTAAACGAAAATAAGTATTTACTGCAAATAAAACTGATATTTAACCTATAAATATTTATTTCTAGTTTCAATAATGTTACGTAATATATTTTGAATAATAAAATATCATGGGTGCTATTTCCGAACACGCCATTTAAATGAAAGAGCGGGACAAAAAAAAATCGTGGCTGGCGTAAAGAGTTGATTAAGTTAAAAATATTAAAATAATCGTAAAATATGAGTGAAACTAGCGACGAGAACAGTATTGTAACACCGGAAGAGTTAAAACAACAAGACAGTTATTAATGCAGAATTAAGTTTCCTACCTGAGAAAAGTCTCGCAAGAAATATCTGAAAGCATACCATGTCATCAACGAGACTTACAAAGGGCGCAAGCAGTTTTCGGAGACGGTGTTGCTATCTTATTTTTTAGATTTATCACAGACGAGGCGATCATCTATACCTAATGTTAATTATTTTGATTCAAAATAAATAGTTATTTCAATCAATTCCGGTTTATTATTTTATCTCGTAAAGTGTTCTCGCTGCTGAAGTGAAAAGTTATGTGTGTTACACGAGAGCAAAGATTTTTGCATCTCGTGCCATTGAATCCCTCGCCACGCTCAGGATTCAGCTTTAGAATCACTCGCTACGCTCGTGATTCAATCGTTGAATCCTTCGCTTGCTCAGGATTCAAAATCAGCACTCGCAGCAAAAAACAACTTTGCTCTCTTGTTGCACAAATAACTATTGTAACATCAGAAAAATGTGATACAACAAGCACAAGAAAGATAAGGATTCAGGCATAGTCACACTTACACTGTTACTTAAGGGATATCTTCCGAGATTTCACATTAAGAGCGTTTACGCCTCACGTCATTTCATACAAACTTTCAAGTACTTATTTTCTGATATGACTGAACCGATTTTTATGAAACTTCATACCTACGCATAACCAGGATTCATAGGTCTAAAAAGTTACTATTTTCGAAGGCTAAACACAAAAAAAATATAGTTGCTGTGTGTCTCACGGCTGCGCCAAATAGATCCAGTTCAGCAAAAAAGCCGAGCAGCTAGACTGCTTGACGCTGGTTTTCAACTGGACCTGAGAAAGTGACGTGATATTTGTGCAGTTGATAACAAACTGTTTAATTTATTAAACACTAGCTGTCCCGCGCAACTTCGTCTGCGTCACATTTTCCCCGTTTTCGCAACATTTTAGATTGCTGCTCCGCTCCTATTGGTCGTAGCGTGATGATATATAGCCTATGTCCTTCCCCGGGTTGAAATCTATCTTCTTGCCAAATTTCATTAAGATCCGATTAGCCGTTTAGTCGTGAAAAGGTAACAAACAAACAAACAGAGTGACATTCGCATTTATAATATTATATAGTAATATAGTAATATAGTATATAGTATACTAGCTGTCCCTCGCAACTTCGTCTGCGTCAATTTTTCCCCGTTTTCGCAACATTTTTCATTGCTGCTCCGCTCCTATTGGTAGTAGCGTGATAATATATAGCCTATGTCCTTCCCCAGGTTGATACCTATCTTCTTGCCAAATTTCATTAAGATCCGATCAGCCGTTTAGTCGTGAAAAGGTAACAAACAAACATACAAAGAAACAGACTGACATTCGCATTTATAATATTAGTATGGAAGTATGGATTAGTAAGTATGGAAGTATGGATTCTACGAGAATTTCAGTTTAGAATTTAGATATTGCCAATTTTATAATTATGTGGCACTGTCCAGAACATAACTTTACAATTCGGATACTCATAGCAAAAGCTAGCTTCTGTTTTTGCCATGCGTTTCGAGAAAATAATGCATATAAATAGTTAACAACATTATGAGGTGTCTTAAATTCTGCTTTTGGTCCAATTTTGCGTAAAATAATATTGTGCGCACATAATTTTGACTGGAAGTGTATCATAAGCTATCCGGCGAGTTAAGGCGGGTGCGTATTAACTTATAATAAACTACGCGCGGTTTCGTTGTTACCATGCGTTACCCCACACGATCGTCTATATTCAACCTAACGACCGCCGCTCATCCCGCGAAATAACACTTTATTATATTTGGATAAGGTTGAACTTTAAAAGATACTGTTAGGGAAACACTGAGGTTAGGCTGGAGGTAAGTGTGCGTTCGAATTTGGACCGTATTAGGTAGAATTGAGTTAGCATTTGAAATGGTAGTGAGTTCGAAATTGTTGCTTTTTCGATGGACTTTTTACAGATACCATAGGCATATCAGATATTAAGCCGAGGGTATATTTTTATTAAAACTCATCGCTTAGAGCCCGCCGCCACGTCCCCAGTAATGGTGTTTTGGTTGCTTTATTGTTTGTTTGCATAAGTTTGTTATAATGTTTTGCTTTGTTACAGATTTCATGCTCTAATCTGTTCGAAGTCAGACCAAATGATAAGGTTTTAAGTTTCATTTTTTAATAATCATTTAATATACGCTTTTGAACGTGACTCAACTCCATACCTACTTGGCATTTTGCACATCAACGAACTAATATTTCGCACCTTTATGAAGATATACAAATATATAACCTGTAATGATTTTTAACAACTTCTTATAGAAAAACTTCAACGCAACACAAACAGAAACGCGTTCAAACAGAGAATATTAAGATTACTTACTTCTATACTCATTAAAATACACCACAGCCCGTCTTTGCTCACTGTTGGGTATATATGCCTCTCTTTGCTTGTTCCAGCGTTCCTTCGCCAACATAATTCAGGATGTACCCGCCGCGCTGGCAACAATGTCGTCTGCCAATCCCACCACCGGACGACACATAATTTACACCTATCCTAGTCAAAATGGTTTGTCCAAATGAAGATGGACAAACTGCAATCTAATTCAATCACACATCACTTATTGGGCAACAAGCTCAGCCACTAGTGAGCCCAGATCAAAGGGCATGAAACGGCTACATGCTGTATGTTTCCCGATCCTTTTCTCTCGTATAGACGCGTCTCGCTCTGGCGCTGTAATTGCATTAGTTTTAAGTAAAGACACATTACTGTTAATCCGGCGGGGCAGCGCTAAGTGACGCTAAGTGAAACCCCAAGTGTTTACTTAATCCGTCACGATTAGATCGCTGCGTTTGTTTGCAGGATTCCTGTATTAATTCATGCAACTTCGAACTTTACAATTATTCTTCTCGATGTGGAAGAATTTTTACTTTAGGAGATGATGATGAAAGGTGAAAGTTTGATAGGTACCATGCTACTAAAACTGTAACTTGACATGGCCTTGTAACTATTAATTGACTTTGAAAAGTAATTGCCATGTTGGATATAATGTAGGAAAGAACGCAGTAAACTTTCTCCCACCCGTGTAGAACTTTGTATTCCTTTGGATTTTTTTTTTTATTGAAGGAGCCGACTATCCTTTACTTCTTTTGTCATCATTATCATATTATTATTTGATTATTTATTCTTCTGCCATCATCCCAATTTATTTGGAGGTGGCACAGCATGTCTTCTTCTACCAAACTTCTCTATTACTCGACATTTCAGCAGTCACCTCTTTTCTACCCATATCATCCTTCACACATCTATCGTTTCTTTGGTCTTCCTCTACTCTTATACCCATCCAAATTCATATTCATAACTTTCATCACTACATTTTCCTCATTCCTCCGCATCACAAGTCCAAACCACGGTAACCGATTACCACACATCTTTTCATCCACTTTCAGACTTCCTATTATCCATTCGCGTTACACCACACATCCTTTTCTCTTTATAACTTCGCCTTTCCACATTCACGTTATTGGTAGGATAATTTTTTGTGCTCCAAGTAAAATACTGGTTTTCAGCTGCATCCGTTTAAACTGAAAGCCGACTCCCACATAGTTGGGAATAGGCTAGGCAGAGGCACATGGTGAAGATTTTAATAAAACCATTCTTTCATGTAGGACGACTTTCTTTATTGTCAATCGCATAGCTGCATGGCATGCTCTCAAAAACGCTTGAATATAAAGCTCGCGTCGCATCAAAGCAGACTGTAACAGACTCTCTCGTCACAATGTTCCACTTTGACAGAGTAGTGGAGTATTACTCGCCAAACGACATTTTACTGCACGGTGCACCCGGCGTTACCTGTGTGTGAGAGGGCACGCGAATTGAGGGACAAAGAAGAAATAGGAAACTTGTATTAAAATATTCATAGGGAACAATTCAGGACTAGGTATCGCGGGTTGTATGAATTTTCTTAGTTAATGAATTTAACCTCAGTGCCTAAATCATATCCTACGTTTCTAGTCTTCAATAAAATGTGTCGACCGAAAGCTTCTATGAATATTCAACTGCTAAATCAACGACTTTATAACTATCACTTGAATGTGTATTGGCGGTTAACGCACGTAGGTGTACTTTAGGTATTTTTTAATAACACAAACACACCTGTATTTCCCCAAAGTTTTGAGCAGAGCTGTACCATACCTTATTGTACAAACATTTTACCAGTTATATTGAATTAGGTAAGTACCGTTTAATAGCTGGCAAAGCTATTGCTGGCAAAATTACGACTCTGTGGCTGCTACTGCAAAGATCCTGATAGAAAAACTCAACACCTCTTTGGCCGACTTTGGGAATCGAACCTAATAGTTAGTAGTAATAGTCATGATTTGGTTCTACTTTTTCATTAAGTTCGCTCTACTTTTGAACCAGGTTGCCATCCGTGCCTGAAGTGGAACAATGCAATATGTTACAATTATGCGCGTGACGTCAGAACGAGTGAGTTCTAGTGACGTAGCGTGTGTGAGTGACTGCCTGTGAAGACTATGACGTAATCGCTTCTGAGGCTGAGTTCAGAGTTGTAATTGAAATACCTACCAGCTTATTGGGTTCTGAACCTCAACAAGAAAAAAAAGGAACCATCTTATGTACATCAGTGTGTCCAGACCCTATTGAAAAAATCAACGTTTTCAGTCATTGAAAAGATTTTTGTATTTTGACACTCGCGAGTAAATCAAAATTATCATGTGAAGCTTTCCGTTGAACTAGAATCATGTTATATGGCCAGACGTACAGGAAAAAAAAACAAACGAACATACAAAACTCGTTAATGTTTAGCACATTTAAGTTTTCACAAAACAAAAAGTATTAAAATTATATCAACAGACATTATTATGTCAATCAAATTGACTATGACATAAGGTTACCAGCAGAATAAAATCTATACCCATATCTGAGCTGCTTTTAATTTATTTAAGAAAAAATCAATGACGGGACAGCAGCACAAGCTAACCATCATTTCCAGTTTGTATTTGTGTTGGTATATTGAGGTTTACCAAACGTGTAGATCGAGAACTTCTTTGTCTTCTTCCTAGCTCTATCCCACATTAGGTGGGGTCGGCTCTCCAAATTTTCTGGCATCAGGACAATCTGGCCTGGGTTGTCAAGTCGGGCAGTTCTTCCTCCAATAGGAGCTTAGACATGGTAATCCTCCATGTAGCTGGAGGTCGTCCTCTACCTTTCCTAAATTCGGGCAGCTATGGAATGCTTTCTTGACTACATGTTCGTAGATAGACCGAGAACGGTGTACGTTATTTCTAATCACTTTGCCAGTTTCGTAAAAAAAAAAATACGTGTTGCACTCGGGGACTGCCGCGGTAAAGCTATTGCATAGCATTTTTTATCAACTTATGCAATTATAATATTTATGCAATATTTTGTTTTTCTTTGATATTAATATTCAATTTACACTTTTTGAGCGTGGTGACCGATAAGAAAACAAATTTATTGCCATGAAATTTTTTCACAATTTTTTTCATATTCTGGGTGTTAGGTTTTTTCGACACGAAATTTCTTGATTCGGTCGCCGCGCTCAAAGCCCGCGATAAAAGCTATGCAATAGCTTAAAAATCTTTTTATAATGTTTTACCAACGGTTTCTTAACTGTATTAAGATTTTTCGTTCCTATATTTTTTTTCTGCCATTATAAATGGAAATTTTAAAAACCTGGTATCTTTTGGAGACTGTGGCTAACCGGGGTCAAAAGAAGTAGTACTCAGGGTTGTAAAATAATATTGTAAATAACAGAATGACGTTAAAGAGGTTATCACCAATAAGCATAATAAGTGCTTCCATAGGAGTAATAAAATTAATCAAAACTTTTTGTGTAATAAAACACGTAGGAAAAGCTGGCCACTAGACGTCAGAAAATTGTGGTGTGGCCATTAAATTTATCTTAAGAATAATTACATAATTGTGTTTTTCTAAATGGCATCTGCGAAATGTTTTGAGGAATATATGCCAGTGTTACATGTTTTTATTACCAAAATAATTTTTAATTGTATTCGGCATTCATTACAAAAATGTATAGTGACCTCGCTGATCAATAAATCAAAAGCCAAGTTGAGTCACAAAACCATATAATTTTGACGTTTTGTAAAATTACAACAAAAACATCCGTTAAAGTATTTAAAGAAAAATAACCGACTTCAAAATTGTTATTTATTTAATTAAAAACTAAAAAGGTTTTTTTAGTTATTTTAATTCGTTTGTATTTTTTCTCGGTTTATCCTGATTACAGTAGCGAACAACATAAAATAAACTTATACTATCGATGTCTTCCATGATTATTTATTGTTTTGAGTTCCCAAACAATAAATAATCACGGAAGATATGCCGTAACTGATAGTATAAGTCCAGATAAAACCGTGAAAGTTTAAAACAGTTTTAAACATAAAATGATCTTTAAAAACTGTTCAGATCAATCTTCTTCTTCTTAGTCGTAACGCTCTTGACAGAGCGGTCGTGGTCGTCATGAAGTGTTGCTACTATTTGCGGCAGATGTAATACGCCTCACGATGTCCCGCCACCTCGCCCGATCAGAAGTCATCCGGGTTCATTCGTGCACGGGACCGCCCACAGCAGACTTGATCCGGTCGGTCAAACGCATGGGAGACCTTCCGATCCATCAAGACAAGCGAAATAATGGGTTTTTAACTCGTAGCAGTCGTAGCATGTCTACGCGCGTGCGTTACTACGGAGCGTACCGTTGCTACGTCGGCGTCGCAGCGTAGCGTTCCTTCCTTAAACTTACTCTTCCACTATTTCCTATGGGGGTTCATTTTGTGCTGCGTCTTTCTCAATGAAAGCCAGGTTGGTAGTACAACTGTTGTCTGCCTCGCTTAATGAAGATTGGTACAAAAACGGTTTTGGCCAAAGGTTATAACAATATTCAAACACTGAAGTGAATTTAAAATAGCCAATGAAGACACTTTCAGTCATAGATGCCACAACATGCTGGTTTCAAGGCAAAAAACAGCTCATCATCTGCCTAGCCTTTTACCAACTATGTTGGGGACGGCTTCCAGTATGACCGGATGCAGCTAAAAAGCCACAAACCAGTCAGTACTGGGTAATATGAAACCCCTTGGTAAGACTGGTTGTCAGACATTCGGACCACAACTACCTGTAACGACTGTTAAAGACCTACAACTGTTCTCACTGCTAGAACAAACAGATTAGATCACACTGTGAGAGAGTGTCTTAAATGTAATACAAGTATTTTATATGGAGTGACTGCCTACGTTGCAAATCATCATAGGTGGCATTCATCTCATAATCTTAAATTAAAAATTCTGTAGTAGATTGCCACTGCCTGTGAACCGCCACCATTTGATGGCATTATCCCTAACGAGGAAGCAAGTAAATGAAATGGCGAATGGGCGGTGCGCTCTACAACTTATATAGCTCAAAAAGAAATCTATAAAGAAAATAATGTCAAAGAATAACAGGGTCAATTAGCATAAAAGCACGAGCTACCAGAGTAACCGCGTGCGTCGGTAGAAAATCCTCTCCCTCGAGATTACAGAGGATTCCTTTATTAAACTGACCGAGTTCGTAGATATAGTCACAATTTGTGATAGTAGCGAAATATTGTGTATTGTGATTTGGCACTGAAAACTTATACATACCCACGCATAGCAGACATGCAAACCAAACTAAAAGTTGAAAAGAAATTTCTAATTCCATTCTTTGAGATGAATAAAGCACGAACTGTGGAAACTGCGAAAGGATACTGATCATAATTTTTAGGAAAGGGCTATGAATTATTTTATAATCATAGCGCTTATATCTCGGAAACGTGTCACTTTAGAAGATTTTGTCTCAAACAATATTTGTTTGTACTGATGCCAGCTGTCGTTTCATAACAGTTTTATCAGTGGCGCTGTTGTGAATGTAAAATTTATAAATGACTGGCGGAAGTTAGGCAGAGCACGCTTCATACTCCCTACAAAAAAGTGATTTTTTGGTCGATCGTTTTTATAAATCATCATCATCACCAGCCTATAATGTTCCCACTGCTGGGACACAGGCCTCCTCTCTTTGAGAGGGAGTGGGCTGTAATCCACCACGCGGGCCCAGTGCGGGTTAGTAGATGTCACATGTCTTCGAATTTTAAGTTCTAGGACATGCCGGTTTCCTCACTATGTTTTCCTTCACCGTTTTTGAGGGCAGCGGTGATGAAATAAATTAAACAAAGTAATGCGCCTCTGCCTGTGTTCGAACCCACGACTTACTACTCGTAAGTCGGGGCTGCCACCACTGGGCCACCGCTGCTCTCCATTTTTATAAATAATAGAACGGAACCCTTCGTGCGCGAGTCCAACTCGCACTTGGCCAGTTGTTATAAATAATGGTACGGAACCCTTCGTGCGTGAGTCCGACTCGCACTTGGCCGGCTATTTTTTTAATGCAGACCCATGATTTGTACCTAAGTACGTTGTATAGGTAGGTAGTACCTATATCGATTAAAAGGGTTTGCGGTTTTGAATACTAAACCAGCGAAAACTAAACAAATTTAATTTCAAGTTAATTATATTTTTAGAGCGTTTAAATAAAAGCTTGCATTTTTAATTTTCTTTTTTCTATTTATTTATTAAAATTTCAAAGCCCTTGGATATATATGAATGTTAACCAGTTTTTAGGAAAACGGTTTTTTTTTTAAAACAAAAGTTAGAACTCAAGGTGCCAACTTTTGCTCCAATATAGTACTACTAGAAGATTCCCAGGTAGGGTCCAGAAAAAAATCTGATTGCAATGATGAGAAGAATAAGTGCATTTTGGGCCTTTTTACTCACATTATGTAGGTACTACCAAGAACACCATCATAAACGTTGTTCCAAATATGAGTCGTGGAAAATGCAAAGAATTTTCCTCTAGAGCAAGCCGCTTTCATGTTCTAACATAATTTGATGAAATTCTTTAACTTCCCTGTATACCAGGAATTTCATCAAACTTAATATGGAAAGAGAGTAGGTAGGTATGTATGATTGTATGTGTGTGTGTAACAGGTATATTCTTTATTACTGGAAGTAGATAGTTAAGTACTGAATGATAGTTATAACGGCTGATTAGGGTATCAAACATTATTGGCTGTCTCGATTTTAGTGTCATATTTGCATCAATATGAACAAAAATTTTGTAAGTATTTTGACTAAGTATCTTATTTGCAATCTATCCTTTTGACAATTATCAAAAAGAACTTAGTTAATTTCAAATAGGTATGTTAAGAAAGAGTTTAGAAGTTAGAACACCAGAAAAACGAACTTCAAATACTATCCACCGAACCGACCAACAATAAAAATCATGAGAATCAGGAATCCATAAATCAAAACATAACGTAGCTATACATCGTACCGAAATAAAATAAATGCTTCGGCGGATCTACAAAAAAAAGCGAGCATAAAAACAGTCCGTATCCATTTCGTCAAGTGTCCATTCCCCCGCATTCCTTATTCAACAACGTCCGAAAATTAAAGGCGCTTTTACAAGAAATCGCACTCAGACTGCGACGTTTTCGAACGCAACCCAGCTGAAATATTTCCAACGGATCTCATTCGAGTACTCTTATTTACCTCCGACAACACAAGTATAGCGACTTATATCACGAACACACTGCCTGTATTTGTTTTTTCCATTACAAAAGAACGGAACGCCCTGCGCTCGCTCTAGCAATAATATTTCAATATCGCGACGTGGGTGCCAGCCCTAGACGCTTTCAAAGTGATTTCTCTGCGCTCCGATTGGTCGCCGCCTAGAGGCAAGGAACGCGTTCGATATCCAAAATCCGTGAGAGACAGAGACAGAACTGCGACCCTGTCGTACTGAACACTGTAGTAGAAACGAGATAAAAGCAGTTATGTCGGTATATGAATATTGTATGAATGGGAAAGGTCCGTATCAATAATACGTGCACGAATGAAATAATAGATTATTCGTTTGTTCAAATCGAACGTAAACAAAATGTAAGCATCCATTACTGATGCACGCGTGCAAAACGAGCGAGACACTCAGATGTTGGGCGGGCGTTAGACAAGGACAGGTATATTTCTTCGCGCCGAGCTTTCCGTGGAGCAGGGTCGGCAACAATGTGAGCACTATCTGTTTTTGTACCAGTCGTCGGTCGGTTTCCACATTAAACGATCATTTTAAGGGCGAACCAATCAAACTGCAAATTTATACAAATTGATACTAAACGGGTTATATTAATTTTATAACAAAAATTAAGTGTGTAAATAAGTTTGAACGGAGTCGTAATTAAAACTAATTGGGTTTAATATAGCGCTAATTATTTTGTATTAAGGCGGGTTTTCGCTGGAATTTCGTCCTTTTTGACGTTTTGAGTGAGTGTCGTAAGATTTTTTTGTGTGACTAGAAAGTGGACTTGTGATCTGGTTCTGAAGCATGCCCGTAGCTGAGGCAGCCGGCCGGTAGTTCGCGAGTGTAGTGCCCGCAGCAGCCATTGGTTTGTGCGGCTGTGTCGAGGACGATGTCGACATAGGGGGCGGCCAGGGTTGGCCCCTAGAGGCCATGCTCAATAACCTCACCGCGACAGCTTTGGGAGGTAAGTTACCATTATTTTTCCTGCCTCTGATACGGCTCTGATATTTTCAATGGTAGCATTAACACTTACAGTCCTAGCACAGTAAGGACAGCGACAACCCAACAGGGACCTTATTGCAACGAGAGTAAACTTCACTGTGATTTGGACGGTGATGTAAAATCAGCGGTAGATACAATAATTGTGAAACACAGACGTAGGTAGTCCTGTTACAGAATTTCTATATAAAATACCTATCTTATCTTATGTTCCTATTAATCCAGGAAGTACCTATAGGTATGGTCTGTGCAGAACCACCCACTTAGGTTGACCCACATAGCCTACTTAGCCTCGGCATAGCCTAGTTGTAGAGTTTCCTCATATTACCAAATATTACTCTTTCTCAATTGATTTGCCATCCGACAAGCAAATATGGTATTTGGGTATCAATTACGGATACTCCTATTCAAACTATACATACATCTTCCTGCCTTGTAATCAAAGACCGGAATAGGCAGAGTATATTTACCCAAACTTAAATAAAAATAATAACTTCATCATCTGCCTAGCCTTTTCCCAAACTATCTTGGGGTCGGCTTCCAGTCTAGCCGAATGCAGCTGAGTACCAGTATTTTACATGAAGCGACTGCCTATCTGACCTCCACAACCCAGTAACTGGGTAATACGATACCCCTTGGTAAGACTGGATGTCAGACTTTTTGGCTTCTGACTACTCGTAACGACTGTCAAAGATGTACAAATGACAGCCGGGACCAACGGCTTAACGTGCTTTCCGAGGCACGGAGGAAACTCGGTATGTAATTATGGTCATCCATCCACGGACCAACCTCGGCAAGCACGGCTTAACCTTAAAGATCGACCCGTGTGGCTGTCTTTATTTAGCCACGAGCTCCTCTAATAAAAATAATCACTTGTGGATAATAAATACCTTCCTCTGATACAACAGCTTTATTTCGGCACTTAAAAATTGTTCCGTGATTTTATGCGGAGGTATAATAACATGTTACTTACCTCCTTGAAGTTTAGGCAAATAAACTCTGCCTATTCCGATCTCTGCTTTTAAAATTAAAAGCAGAGATCGGAATAGGCAGAGTTTGTTAGTAAGAGTACAAACCTTTTAATATCGCCTACTCGTCTAGAGCAAACGTGGTGATCATTGCTGATGACTTGCACCGGAACGGTAATAGGCTGGTATTACAATGCATCCTCCTTTCTATCTACAATGTGAATCCCGGAAATCGTCCAGCGACGATGCGGCAGACCCAGACGAAGTTGGCCGGACGAGTTATACACGTTCAGACAGGACTAGTTCACACCAGCTCAATATAGGAGGTTGGAAAGTAACTAAATAAATTAACGTTCCTGCCCTACTCCCAATTTAATTTAAGTCTGCGCTACATTCCAGGAGCATGATTTCTTCATTCACACCTACAAGGTGTAATTGAAATAACGGAAAACAGGGGTCACTGTAAGTAGGTACTCGTCATTATGAATTAATTTTACAATAGTCCTATTGTAAAATTAATTTATTTTTATTATTCTGAAGTGGCGAACAAAAATCTTGCTGCTCCATAATTTTACGTTCACATAATTCACAAAGTGATAAGTAGAAGTCACTCTCTTTCTGGCCATTTCTACTTTCCCACAGTCAACCCGCGTCTCTTTGGTATTCCTCTACTCTAATAACCATAAATTGAATGTCACAGTAGATAAACTGCTCTAATAGCATTTATCATTTCATAGTTTAAGTATTATAAATAAAGAAATATTTATAACTTTCTTTCAAGATATTCTTCCTTATCACCACAACCAGGTCCTTCATCAATAAAAATAAATTTATAATATAAAGGGTGTAAAACACCTCTTAACGAAGCCGAAAGGCACTGGTTCTCCCTGTCATTGCGATCATTTTTTTGTTCTACACCATACCTGGGAACCTTCTAGTTACGGAGATATTAGGGGTCAAACTTCCAACTTTTTGACAAGTATTTTTTTAAATACGAGTTTTTAATGTAAGATTTTTACTTTAAACACCTCCACGACCCCTGTACTATTCAATCCGTCCATCAGCACAATGTTTTGAGTGCGTTACATTGAGTTCTACCACAAAACATGATTTTACACCCCCCAAAAAAAAGTCGTTTCCCAGCAATAATTTTTGCGTAAAGTTACTTAGTTTCATGTACTTACAGAATGCTTGGTTGACGGCTTCGTGATGAGGTGATTTACACCCTGTATTTCGAGATTCTGATAAGAATAGCTGTAGAACATTTCTGGCATTAAGATTCTATTACAGTTTTTACGGTATGATTGAAATATGATGTCTAAAGTTAAGTTTTAGTTGCTGAGGTAATTGAAATATTTATTAAAAATACTAGCTTATGCCCATCCAGGTTATAAACTACCCGTGTGCCAAATTTCATTCAAATCCATTCAGTCGTTTTTGCGTTAAAGAGTAACAAACATCCATCCATCCATCCTCACAAACTTCCGCATTTATAATATTAGTAGGATTTAAAATTATAAAGACTCTGCTTCCTCCTCTCTTTTCTTATTCCAGTTTATTATAGGCAGCATATTCATTCATATTATACAGCATGTCTTCTTCTTCCATACTTCTGTATTCGTTCAGTTGTTATCTCATGAGTCACTCCCTTTCTAGCCCTATATCATTTTGCACACAGTCCATCCATCGTTTCTTTGACCTACCACTACCCTTATGTTAGCCATCCACATTAATACTAATTCTTTGACAGTTCACAACCGAAAATTATCAAAATTCTTGACATAGCTACACTCAACACAAACTTGGCTTTTCTTCTAATGGCAAAAGAAACTCTAGCCCCATCCTCCCTTTGGAAAAGCAAAAGTACAATAAAACAGTTTGTACACAATATCCCGGGCTGCCGTCGAACCGTTCTGTTTTACGGGATTCAATTCCATTAAGTCGTGTTTATGAGCCGGCTGTAATCCCGGTGAGCCGGGACTGAGGCGCTAAGACTCGGGGCGCCTCGACTTTTGCCCCTGACTAGGGGTCGATGTAATTTAAATTCTGATCTTTAAAGAAAGTAGTGTATTGTATATCAGTAGCTGTCACAGTGTGTAGGCATGAACAGTATCAGATCAATGTATAGTAGAACAAGAACCTGCCTTACTAAGAGGTGGTCGTATTACTAGTGGAATCTTAACCCGTTGATCCGGCTATCATGTTTAGGTCTTTGATAGCCGTTACATGTGGTCAGTGGCCCGAAAGATGACATCCAGTCTTACCAAGAATTCCGTACTACACAGTACTAACTGGGTTGTGGGGGTCAGATTTCAGAGAGAAACACTCCATGTAAATGCATTCGTTTAGACTGGAAGCCGACGCCGATATACATAGTTGACAAAAGAACATTTCCAGGTCAGGTGAAAATTACGTTTGGTTGAGTGGGTCGACGAACAAATTCATAAATATCGGGGTAGGGGCATTGTAGGGTCAAGCAACGCAGTACAGCTTTTGATTGAAAACTCGTTAATCATTTAATCCACCGGTCTGGCTGACATACCAATGTCAATGTCAGAAGCCTGAAAATTTATGTCAATAATTATCGGTCTCACCCTTGCGATCTGAGTAGTCTCTTTTGCCTGCCCTTTCGTGGTAAATAATGAAATTATTAATAAATTAAAATATAATAGTTGCTAGCGTAGGTATCGTAATTATTTTTCTCCCAAACGTCTTGATCCATACGCGCCTAGGTAGTAAAACCGACTCGTATGCCGCGACGGGAAAGGGTGTAACGCCCCCCACACCACACGCCACAAAAAAAAAACATTTTCTCATTAAAATGAAGCTTGTTTTGGATCGATTGTTGATCTTTTTAGGATTCCGTAGCCCAATGGCAAAAACGGAACCCTTGCAGATTCGTCATGTCTGTATGTCACAGAAACTTAGTAGGTAAGTGTATTCTGTGAACCGCTTTAAGATTTTTATACAAAAATAAAAGATTAAGGGGGAGCTCCCCATACATAAAATAAAACTATAACAAAAACCGGTCTAGTGCGAGTCGGACTTGCCCACCGAGGGTTCCGTACATAAACTTGTATTAAAAAAAATGTAGAGACTATATTTTTTTATGATTTAATGAGACTTTTCCCTGTACTTGTAGTATACTTGCCAAATTTCATAGTTCCAGGTCACCGGGAAGACCGCTATCTATTTTGATTCTCTTGAGTGTCGAAATTTACGTTTTTGTTTTGGCATAAACGGCCGTGTCATCCAATCAAAATTAGGATTGTAGAACGTAAAAAACTTTCAACGAAAATTGGTTTGAATAAGATTTGATGTTTAGTTTTAGAGATATGGGACTTTTTAATCAAAATGCACCAGCAAAACAAAGTTTGTTTTTCATTACCATACTATGAAAAACAAATTTAGTATTGGTGTTTAATGTAATACAATACAACATATGAATGAGCCTTCAAAATATTTTTATTAAATTGTTTGGTGCTACGGAACCCTGTGTGCGTGTGAATATGACTCGCACTTGGCTGGTTTTTTTTGGTTTTTGAACGTTCCACGTTCAAAGTTGTACTCAATTAGTGATGTAATTAGGTCGGATGCAGATTTGATCGGTAGATATCGATAAAAGAATATAATTAATGTAATATTTATATAAATACTACTTTTTTGTACTTATTGGGTCATCTAGATAGCTACGGCTACTACAGGCTTTAGATACTCTCAATACTTTTTAATACCAAAATTTTTACAGAACTATATTTACCTACCGGTTCCGCTAGTGTGTGATAAACAGTCTCATTTTCTGGATAAGAATCTCACATGGTCAATGTTGTCAGTAAAGTAAGTAAAATAGTATGAGAAACCGGTTGTTTATTTGAAGACTGCAAAAATAAAAATAAAATAAAAATATCTGGACTGGAGAGGGCATTTATTTAAGGGACTAGGCATTTATTTATTTATTTAAACTTCATGTACAATAGTGTGGGGCACTGTACATAGGCGGACTTTATGCCACAAGGCATTCTCTACCAGTCAACCCTAAGGTAAATTACGACAACATTGTGGTAGGGTACAAAAAAATATTTACAAATAACTACTACTTTTCAAAAATTCATACACTTACATAGATACTAATACACATTATACAAATAAAATAAACTAATACATATTATAACTAATACCAAAATGAAAAAGGAGAAACCTTATAATAATTACTATGACTAGACTTTAAATTAAGAGTCTTTTAGTTTGAGTTATTTAGTTTTTGTTTAGAGGCATCAACGTCAATGGCGAGTGCATCACTCACCTTCGATTTGCCGGCGATATAGTGGTCATGGCTTCTCAGCCATCTCCATGTGGATCTCGGTACAATGCTCGATGACCTCAGTAGTGCTTCCGAAAGAGTGGGTCTTAAAATGAACATGGACAAAACCAAAGTTATGTTTAATGCCCATGTAACACCCACTCCTATCAAGATCGGAGACTCTACAATCGAAATAGTAGTCGATTATGTCTATCTGGGACAAACAGTCCAGTTGGGTAAGTCTAACTTCGAGAAAGAGATCAATCGTCGAATCCGACTCGGCTGGGCAGCGTACGGGAAGTTGCGTGGTATCTTCTCGTCCAACTTACCGCAGTGTCTCAAGACGAAAGTCCATGACCAGTGTGTGATGCCAGTAATTACATACGGGACCGAAACGTGGTCGCTCACAATGGGCCTCATCAGAAGGCTCAAAGTCACCCAAAGGGCAATGGAGAGGACTATGCTCGGAGTTTTTTAGAAATGATTCGAGGACATCCGCAAGAGAACCAAGGTTACCGATGGCACGGTTGGCGAAGTGGTTGAGCGATCGACTACTGCGCTGCGTGTCGCGGGTTCGATCCCCGCATGGAACAAATATGTATTTGTATGGCCTACAGATAGTTGTTCCGGGTCTGGCTGTTTGTGTATGTGAGTTTAAATGTTTGTAAACGCACCCAGTAAACAGGAGAAATTCATAGTGTCGGGCAACTTTAAAAAAAAAAAACTTGAGAGGTGTCAAGGGACACCCGGATGGAACGAAGTTCCTTTCACGTAATACATAATATCAATACATTTTAGATTTAAGTTAGTGTGCGAAAAATAAAATATTTAATTTAAGGAAGATTAATCCTTAATTCGAAGCAATACGTCTTACTTAACTGCACAACCGAATTTGTACTTTGTAGTTCGGTCACTCAAAATAATAATCATATCTATCCTTACTCACATACACACCCCAATTGTACGTAATTTAAGGAAATTTCAACTTTATTGGAACGAAGTTCCTTATCGTGCGTTGTGAAAGGGGGCTAGACGGAAAAAATTCTTACGAAAAGTTGTCACTGTTGTGCGAACATACCCGATGCGCTGCAGAAGCGAGGCAGCCGCAGCAGTGCCCTAAGCGCGTTATTATATTGAACGCGGAGAGCGCTGTAGGATTTCTGCAAATATGACACCCACAGACTACTCGTATAAAAAGATGTTCAGTAGGCTCGAAACAAGGTGATCTTCACATCCTTGGAGCTACGAGCAAACTTCCGGGCGATCATATTCGCCCTCACCGACAGCGCCCTCCTTTCTCGCTCATTATCAGCGTCGTCCGTCAGATTGGACGTCACAATATGGCCCAGATACATAAAAGTATGTATCCGCTCCAAGGGCACCCCACATAGCCTTACTGGTGGAACCTCCACTGGACACTTAGAACCCGTACTAAAAACCATAAGCTCGCTTTTTCTGATGTTATATTTTAGGCCATGTGTGTGGGCGTACGTTTCACAGATGCTTATTAGCTCTCTGAGTCCCCCTATTGACGCACTCAGCAGCACCATATCATCAGCGTAGCTGATGTTGTTAAAGCAAACATCATCAACATGGCATCCAACACGGCGTCTGCTGAGCTCGGCAATAAGTCCATCGATGTACAGATTGAAGAGCTTAAGGGCAGTATGAAGGAGTGTTTGCGGAAACTAAAGACTGATTACTATTTCTCGCTTAAGAACTCGTTAGCTGACGACTATGTGAGAGAGAAGCTGTTGAATGCTCCGAATCATTATACCGTGCCCGTGATGTATAGCGGCGCAAACTATACAAGATTCGTCGGCATTTGTAATAAATTTTCTAGAACCAGTTGTTGTATTACCTTCTTCAAAAACGTATTTAAATTGAAATAGTAATTTCTGTTTCTAGTTCGTTTTGGGTTCTGTATCGTCAGACCTGATAAAATGATAGTGCTCTCGTTTTCTTCTGTCGGTACAAACCAGTGCGTAGGGTGCAGTGCTGGTGGCCGAGTATGTGCTGGACGTATACCTAGCGCCACTTGTGGAGTACTTACTATCTCAAATCACAAGTTTATATTTTGAGTCCGCTTAGGGTCAGCTCACACCGAGACGCGACGCGACGCTGCGCGCACCTTGAGAATTCAGAATACGTTGCGCAACGTATTCTTAATTCTCACAACGAATTGTGTATCTTTTCGTGTAGAAAATAAAGTTGTATCAGAGCGATTTTGAATCGCTCTTTTAAAGTGTGCGCGCAGCGTCGCGTCGTGTCGCGTCTCGGTGTGAGCTGACTCTTAGAGGTACCACATTATTTTCTATTTCCTAATCATTGATTTTTCGTGCGATAATAATATTACATAATGTCGACATGCTTAAATTCCCTTAAAGTATTATATTAATTATGGTTTGATTTTTTTGGTATTAAGGTAATGTAGTCTATGTAAAATTGATACTTCACAAGGATTTGTGTCAGAAACTAAAAAAATAAATTAAAAATTTAATAAACCTCCGACACAAAAAACCTCTAAAAACCTTTAATAAATTAATCCAAGCGTCGTAGCGTCGGGGGTCCGCTTTGTTTTGTGCTAAGCGGTCTACTTGGCTGTCTCCCGACGCTACGACGCTTGGATTAATTTATTTTTGGTTTTCTGTGTCGTTTTTTTCTTTTAATTTTTAATTCAATTTATTTAATTATTTCATGCTTTTTAGACCTGGGCATAGGCCTCCTCCCATTCCTTCCACTTTTCTAGGTATTGCGCCTCTTCTAGCTAATTAACGAAAACAAGGAAAGTTATTAATTTTAAAAAATCCCGATATTTTAGGGGGGCGGCCGCACGGCGATGCCCATGGTGACAAGATTTCAAGTCTCGAATCGACCAGACCTTGAGGTTGTTTATATCCCTTCATCAACTTGAAAAGAGGTGATGATCTTCAAACGGCTGAGCAGATTTTCTCGAAACATAGCTAAGAACACTTTCGAAAAACACCATTCAAACGAAACAAATATTCTCGAAATCGGTTCATCCGTTTAGGAGCTACGATGCCAAAGACAGACACGTCAAACTTATAACACCCCTCTTTTTAGGTCGGGGTTTAAATAGCTGCAGTTTCAGTATTGGTGATTATGATACAGTAATTATCAAATAAAAACTTCCGACAAAAAAAGCCTCTAAAAAATAAATTAATAATATAAGAAGGAAGTAGGATATCTCCAAAAACAATATGGTTATTGATTCAATAATTATAAATGATGTACTGAGAGGAGGATAGACAGAGGAGCTCGTGGCTAAATAATAACAGCCGCACGGGTCGCTCTTTAAGGTTAAGTCGTGGTTGGCGAGGTTGGTCCATGGATAAGTGACTATAATTACCGAGTTTCTTCCGTGCCTCGGAAAGCACATTAATCCGTTGGTCATGGCTGTCATTTGTAGATCTTTGACAGTCGTTACGAGTAGTCAGAAGCCGAAAGTCTGACATCCAGTCTACCAAGGGGTATCGTATTACCCAGTTATAAGGTTGTGGAGGTCAGATAGGCAGTCGCTTCATGTAAAATACTGGTATTCAGCTGCATCCGGTTAGACTGGAAGCCGACCCCAACATAGGTTGGGAAAAGGTTAGGCAGACGATGAATGGTGTAATGAGAGGTGTGGATTTGATTATACATTTAAAATGTTTCGTAAAAGCTAGTAGGCACACGTTATGGCCCCGTATTGCCTACGTATAATATTCTCCTAAAGCCTATCTTGTAAAGCGTCGCGGTCTGCCATTGCGACTATAAACGATACCATTTCGTATCCCATTACAACTTCAGACGCAAGTTTTATGCTTGAAAATTCGCAATTTCTTGGCAAATAGAAAATGCCGAGTATCGCAAAGTCTTTGGAAGCAGCCGACGACCGAACTTTGCCAATTTCACGCATTAAGACTTTGTTCTTCGGCTAAATTGTATTTATTAAACGGCGTAGTTCCATTTTTGTATCTTTGGAGGATTTTGAAATAGTTTGCTGATGAGAACGGATTACATAGTTAATTTTGTCAACTGTACGTATATAACCCTAATAGTTAACTTTGATGCATATGTGTATGGTTTATTTTTGTCATTCCAAAGTCAAATATACAATTCAAAAAACTGTCAAACTGCACTGTCACCACACTTGCTCCAGACGTGTTGACGATTTAAGACACCAAAAAATATAAAAATTGTAACCATGAATTGCATGTATGGGCCAAACCATTCAGCCAAATGGTTTGACCCACTATACATGCCAGTGCCAGTAATAAGTTGGATAATTAAATAATTTATGTTACAAATATGGGCACCATAAATGGTGATAAATTGATGACAGATAAATTATAAAGGGTGTAAAACACCTCTTAACGAAGCTGAAAGGCACTGGTTCTCCCTGTCATTGCGATCATTTTTTTGTTCTACACCACACCTGGGAACCTTCTAGTTACGGAGATATTAGGGGTCAAAGTTCCAACTTTTTGAGAAGTATTTTTTTAAATACAAGTTTTTAATGTAAGATTTTTACTTTAAACACCTCCACGACCCCCGTACTATTCAATCCGTCCATCAGCACAATGTTTTGAGTGCGTTACATTGAATTCTACTACAAAACATGATTTTACACGCCCCAAAAAAAAAATCGTTTCCCAGCAATAATTTTTGCGTAAAGTTACTTAGTGTCATGTACAGAATGCTTGGTTGACGGCTTCGTGATGAGGTGATTTACACCTTGTATAATAATATATAATAAATTGTCACGTTTGTGTCATCGTACACAAACATGACAATTTATATTACATTAAAAATTTCCTAACATAACCTACTCGTAATGTTAATCCGTCTTACGAATTTTCGATCAGAACATGCGACCTGATGGTCACGTGTCTTGACGCTAGTTTAACATTTTTTACCCATTACAAAAGTGGACAACGCCGCTAAAGAAGTTTTCACTTCAAAAATGTTTCTTTGGGAAAGTTGTTTGTTATTATGAGTATAATCACGTGTTTGAGTATCGGTCACTAATTACCAGTCACCCTATATTGACCACAGCCACACAATTTTTATATAAAACATCTTAACAACACTACACTATTTTATATTTTTAAATGTTTTTTTTATTTTTATTTTTTATCACTGTTTTTTTTTCATCGAGTGTTTGGAGTAATAGATAGGAAATATTATGAGGTTTCATGAGACGTAACACCGATGCTTTTAAGCACAGATACGTAATAGTATATTGTGTATTAAGGGCGGTAAGTAAGGAATTACGATCGAGGCTCTAGTAGAAGCCCGAAGTCGAAGACTGAGGGCTTTCTGAGTCGAGGTTCGTAATTCCCGTACCGCCCGTGAAACATACAATGTTTTTCATCACATTTGCGAGTTAATAATTATGAATATACACAAGTCAGCACATATTATTACGAAATACGTGAACTGATTTGCGGATGGCGGGCTGTTTGCCCACACCACAGATTATACAAATGTTTTGTTCAGAAACGTTAAAGGCAAATACTTACTTACCTAGGTATACAGCCATGAGGGCGTATAAAAAAAAATATTAGACGTTTTGAAACAAAAAAACTATCGATTATTTAGATTTTAGAACATTAGTTGAATAATTAAATAATATGTAGCGAGATTGAATGAAATTCCTGTTTAAATAACATTTTAAGACAATTTTTCAATTGCGTGTAAACTCCTTGCTTGAACTTGCATGACCTGTGTGCTGTCATGCTGTGCTGTAAATTAAAAAAAAATTACTTACCGCCCTAGGGTTTTATATGGGGAATTACAGCCAAGTTAACCTGTATGTTATGACACTGTTTACGTGCAAGTGTGATGAAATAGTACATTATGATATGAGTGCGGTAAGTTGAAAATTACAGCCGAGGCGATATTGCTAGCCCGAGCCGTAGGCGAGGGCTAACAAGAAAGCAGAGGCTGTAATTATCAAAGCGCACGTATGTCATACGACGTTTTATAACATACTAGCTGTACCCAGCATGCGTTGCAATGCACTTTTTACTACCCACCTACCCTATCCGACCTACCTACCCTATCCTACCTACCCTACCCGACGCTACCTACCTACCTACTCTACCCTACCCTACCTACCTACTCTACCCTACCCTACCCTACCCTTACTACCTACCTACCCTACCTACCTACCCTACCCTACCTACCTACCCTACCCTACCCTACCTACCTACCCTACCTACCTACCCTACCCTACCTACCTACCCTACCCTACCTACCTACCTACCCTACCCTACCTACCTACCCTACCTACCTACCTACCCTACCTACCTACCCTACCCTACCTACCTACCCTACCCTACCTAACCTACCCTACCCTACCTACCTACCCTACCCTACCTACCTACCCTACCCTACCTACCTACCCTACCCTACCTACCTACCCTATCCTACCTACCTACCCTACCCTACCCTACCGTATCCTATGTCCTTCTCCTGGCTCTAAACTACCTCCCTGCCAATTTTCAGCTAAATCGGTTCAGCCGTTCTTGAGTTATAAGTGAAGTAACTAACACGACTTTCTTTTATATATATAGATTTGTGAGGAAATAAATAAAAGTCGGACGACATTTTCAAATAAAAACAAAACAGTGAAAAGAGAAAGCGCGCGGAATAATTTTTACTTGTTCACAAATTGAAATTAGCGATGCGCGCGCATTAGCGCTTTTTTTTTAAGGCAATGGCACAGAAACAGCCAGTATTACTAATAAAGTAAATTAATATTTGTTTGGTTGTAATTTATGGTCAAAATTGATTGAATTAAAGAATTAAATGTTTATTTATTATATTTTATCTCCCAAATTAATTTTATTCATAAAATGTTGACCACTTTTCTTAAAAGCTATTTTATAACACATTTGCTCGTAAAGGGTCTCTTATTGCACCAAGTTCAGTATCGTAATGTATCTCATTACGCACTAGTGCGGTAATGTAAAGTAAAACGCACGGCTTATCATAATGCTCCGTCTAAAACGAACGGTACTTTTTTTAATCTTAGCAAAGAGTTTTTATGTCAGAAAAGTGGTCAACATTCTATGAATAAAATTAACTTGGGAGATAAAATATAATAAATAAACATTTAATTCTTTAATTTAATCAATTTTGACCATAAATTACAACCATTTATCTGTAACAAAACAGAAAAATATTAATTTACTTTATTAGTAATACTGGCTGTTTTTGTGCCTTTGCCTTAAAAAAAAGCGTAAAAATTGTTCCGCGCGCTTTCTCTTTACGCTGTATTTTTTTGTTTGAAAATGTCATCCGAATTTTATTTATTTCCTCGCAAATGTGTTATAAAACGTCGTATGACATACGTGCGTTTTGATAATTACAGCCTCTGCTTTCTTGTAGCCCTCGCCTATGGCTCGGGCTTGCAATATCGCCTCGGCTGTAATTTTCAACTTACCGCACTTATATCATAATGTACTATAATCAGCATAATTTAATAAATGAGTAAAAAAATATTCGGAAACGTGTAGCGGTAATTCACGTAACATAGCTTATATAATTAATCATGGGTAACACCATAACGAGGGTGATTCCTGGATGAGGCTGGCACAGGACCGCAGAGATTCGCAAAAAACAAAGAGAGCCCTATGCCCAGCAGTAGGTTAAGTTGGGCTGTGGATGGTGTAGAACACCAATACGCACTAAATAAGTTACCGCTGTCCACACATGTTTCAATATGGTCAGTTTTTCAATAATTTTGATGTGATGTTGGACAAATGCATAAAAGTATTAATTGAGTTTTAAAAAAGAATTTGCCAAATATTATCGGGTATCGGGTCCTGTGTCAGGAGGCAAACGCTAAAATCTATACATATAATAAAATTGTAGAAAAGTGGTGTCTGTACAATGTAAATTTATAAAAAAAAAAGTAGCAGGGGTTGTTATTATATCGATGCCGAACCCGAAATTGTAATTAATTAAAGTGAAACTTTTATTACATATCGTCTCAAACTTTTTCGTCTGTGTGTTGCATGTCGCGTGACGCTCGGCCACACAATCCTTTTTCTAGCAATTCTTTTGTTTTATAAAGTTAGTACGTTTGGTTTACACGTCTTAACATAAACTGTGATAATTTTAGACTGTTTAACTATCTGTTAGTATTTATAATTTAATTGTTTACGATAGTACGTGTTTACTAAATAACTGTGTGTTTAGTAGTAAGTACTATTTTATTGTAAGAATGCCTCGAAGAGGATCCAACCTCTTCCAACGTAGCAGAAATGCTAAAAGGATGAGATTAGATCGATCACAGGAATCTGAGGAAGGTCGTGAGGCAAGGCTCTCTGCAACTCGGGAACATCAGGCTAGGTTTCGTGCTGCAGAAACTTCGACTCAGCGAGAATCTCGTCTGAGTTCAAATCGTTCTCGAATGATGACAACTCGAAATAGGGAAAACGGGGAACAACGAAAGGCACCTGTATCTGTCGATCGCGAAGCTCACGCGCTATCGCGTGAGTCTGAGACTTTTGCTGTCAGGGAATCCCGCCTGAGCTCCCAGAGAGTACGGACAACAAATGCTCGGTGTCAGCCAAACATAGTGGCCAAATAGATAGCAAGTTTTTTTAAATTTTTCGGGGACATGTTTGGCCCAAAATTCATCAGTGGATGCAATTTTATATATTTGCAAAGACACATCTTCTTGCATATCAATTATTTCGCTGTTCAGCAGTTCGTTCTTCGTGTTTGGCGGTCCGAAGTGCGACCTTTCGCGGTCCGCAAACGGACCGCGGTCCGCCTGTTGCCGACCGCTGATATATAACATTACGCCAGTAATCCCCGAAGAGTTAGGCAGCGGTGTACCAAATATTCACCTACATTTTGCCGGTTATGTTTTGAGCCCCATGTAATAGGGGGCGAGCCTAATGCCATCAGCCGGGAACAAGTTATTCTTGTTGGTGAGTGAGTTATTCTTGATGGAAAAACCCGATAACACTGTACCCGTACCCGTGTATAGTAGTTATTATAATTATAATAATATTGTTATTTGTAGATCTTTGACAGTCGTTACGAGTAGTCAGAAGCCAAAAAGTCGGACATCCAGTCTTACCAAGGGGTATCGTATTACCCAGTTACTGGGTTGTGGAGGTCAGATAGGCAGTCGCTTCATGTAAAATACTGGTGCTCATCTGCATCCAGTTAGACTGGAAGCCGACCCCAAGATAGTTTGGGAAAAGGCTAGGCAGATGATGATGCCAATAATTAAATCGCTTCCACGAAATGACCTTTATTTAAAAACATTTCCGCTCAAGAGAGCTTAAGGTAGCTTCTGTTTAGCCAATAAACGAATAACATTAATTAACCAGTAAAAATATTTCTATTCCGGTCGACTTTTACGTTACGACGCTCGATTTCCTCCTTTAACTGTATGTTTGAGTTACTGTATGATGATTTATCCTTTAAATTACGATTTTTCCATCATATCCAGTCGGTTCGAATGGATAAATTCTTTTAGTGTTGCGCGCCATGACTAGTGGACTACATCACAAAGTGCAGTTGATCCCACGACCACTAAACTCCCAGCCTAATTGATCCAGCCACGTCTTAGCCCCAAGCTTGTTTGTGCAGGTCACAAAGAGTCGTGCGCCGAGGACAGCAAGCCCCACGAGATCAAGCCGAGCCTCGACCGGTCGCACCATGCGCTCGGGCCGCGGCTGCACATCGCGCACAATATACGCACCGAACACTTACAAGGTATTCATATGCTCTGCCAGGGCTGCGGGTTGTTCGAAAGAGATACCGCGGCCCTGGAACACAAAGGGCGAAGAAGGAACATGGGTGGGTTTTAGTCAGTACAAGTCTGACACTCCCTTCCGCTCCGCCCAGAGTGGGAGAAGTCATTTGATGATTTCACATCCGCAAAAAAAAAAAAAAAGGTATTCATATGCTGCTTCGGTAGTAATGCATAGGTAGCAAAACGTAGATTTGCAGAACTTTTATGTTTGTGGGTTTTAAATCAAAGACTTGTTACCTTAAGTTTTACGGGCACGATTCATAACAGCATTATGTGACTGCATAGTGTCCCGCTATTTATTGGGACTACCCAATGTCAGCTTTAAAAGATTTCTAACAATACTAGTTTGAAAAAACTTTGCAAACACCGGCAACAGTGGTGTATGCGAAACTGATTAATATTAAAATCCTAATGTACCATTCACTCAGAAATAAATATTATTCTATTTCTTTTAAACCAACTTCCAAAAAAAAAACACACTAAAAAGTGGAAAATAACTTTGCTTACAGTTTTGTTTTTTTCGGGTGCGCCAAAGTTCACCTAAATTTTCAACTCCGATAATTGGAAATCCGAAAATATTCTTCCTAACATTTTTCATCCTAACAATCGCAATTCCTAACTACTCTGTCTCTAATGTTCTAATTCCGAAGCATTCAACTTCATAATGTCAGTAGCAATAATCATCTATTATACTTTTATTTGTTTTCCTATATTTTTTCAACATTAGCATCTTTTACACTATTATTCAAAGTCATATCTTTTTTGTTTAGATTTATTTTTTAGGAATTAAAGCGTGTTCTATAATTTTATTTAAAGCGGTGTGTACCCGCAAAGATATCCATAGGTTAGGTTAGGTTAGAGCTGTGACCAACTACGCGTGAGCCGAGCGAGCGAAGCGAGCGGTGCCGCGGCAGCGGCCGGCGAGCGCTACCTCGAAATTGGTCGCGAAATTTTTCTAAATATTTTTTTCATGTTGCCCCCACTATAAATATCATCTTCTACCCACATATATTATTTATTACACTTGGTAAATGTTTCTTTCTGAGTATGAGTGAAAATATTATGGTAATTATGTTTAGGGATAAAAGCGTTATGATAAAAAACAGTAGGAGTTGAAATATATTTACAACTAGCTGTACCCGGCATGCGTTGCAATGCACTTTTTCCTACCTACCGACCCTATTTTACCTACCTACCCTACTTACCTATCCTACTTTACCTACCCTACCTACCCTACCTACCCTACCTACCCTACCTACCCTACCTACCCTACCTACCCTACCTACCCTACCTACCCTACCTACCCTACCTACCCTACCTACCCTACCTACCCTACCTACCCTACCTACCCTACCTACCCTACCTACCCTACCTACCCTACCTACCCTACCTACCCTACCTACCCTACCTACCCTACCTACCCTACCTACCCTACCTACCCTACCTACCCTACCTACCCTACCTACCCTACCTACCCTACCTACCCTACCTACCCTACCTACCCTACCTACCCTACCCTACCTACCCTACCTACCCTACCTACCCTACCTACCTACCCTACCTACCCTACCTACCCTACCTACCCTACCTACCCTACCTACCCTACCTACCCTACCCTACCTACCCTACCTACCCTACCTACCCTACCTACCCTACCTACCTACCTACCTACCCTACCCTACCTACCCTACCTACCCTACCTACCCTACCTACCCTACCTATCCTACTCTATTAAATCCTCAATCCCGAACACGCCGCCCCAGACGCGCTTGCCAAGAGACCTTATATCAAACTGGTTTTTTTATATGTAAATAGTTTTTTTATATTCGGATAAAAAGTATCCTATGTCCTTCTCCTGGCTCTAAACTACCTCCCTGCCAATTTTCAGCTAAATCGGTTCAGCCGTTCTTGAGTTATAAGTGAAGTAACTAACACGACTTTCTTTTATATATATAGATAATGATATTATTAATTACAATTTTCGAAAACATGAGTGTTATGATCATCGCCGGTAGCAATACAAATAGTATGAATGAAAACTTTAGGATGAAAAATTTTAGGAAGAGTGATCATTCGGATTACAAATCATTAGGAAGAACAATTTCGGGTAAAGAACTTTAGGTGAGCCAATATGGACCCGTTTTTTTCATCGACTTGTTTACCAGTAGTGTTTTTGAGTGTGTTTTTTGAGGTGCTCGTGCCTAAATAATATCAGCCGCACGGGTCGATCTTTAAGGTTAAGCCGTGCTTGCCGAGTTTGGTCCGTGGATGGGTGACCATAATTACATAGGTACCGAGTTTCCACCGTGCCTCGGAAAGCACGTTAAGCCGTTGGTCCCGGCTGTCATTTGTAGATCTTTGACAGTCGTTACGAGTAGTCAGTAGCCAGAAGTCTGACATCCAGTCTTACCAAGGGGTATCGTATTACCCAGTTACTGGGTTGTGGAGGTCAGATAGGCAGTCGCTTCATGTAAAATACTGGTACTCAGCTGCATCCGGTGAGACCGGAAGCCGACCCCAAGATATTTTGGGAAAAAGGCTAGGCAGATGAGGCAGATAATGAACTAGACACCATCACATCGTCTATACACACGAAAAAAAAACCATTTTGATTTTAAAACTAAACTGCTGAACAGAGTTTAATGAAATTTCTATGGGACCAACCGGGAAGTATATCCTTTCAAAAAAAAAAATTTTTCAAATCGGTTCATATCTGACGAAGATATGAGGAAAAAAAAAGGAAAAAATACTGTCGAAATGAGAACCTCCTCCTTATTTTGAAGTCGGTTAAAAATACTAGTAAATAGAATAAACCATGAAGATAACCGTCTCAATACCCATTGTATAGTTTATTTATTATCTTTTAATAATCCAATGAATAATTTCTAACGGGGTTGGAAGATTTTTATTTTATTTTCAAAATAGCGGCCACGCACAAAACCTATATCAATCAATAGCTGGTGTCAACACAAACAAGTTTTGAATGAAAAAAACATCTTCTTAAGCGTTACGTCTCCGAGATATGAGCTATCAAAGTTACATCTATTCACAGACGGCACAGTCAGTAAAACTTCGATTTTATCAGCCACGCATAAAACTTTTGTTAATCTATAACTGGCATCAATACAAACAATTATTGTTTGAGATACAATTTTCTAAACCATCACGTTTCCGAAATAATAAGCTAAGCAAAGCAGCAAAGTTGTTCTGATTGCGGAGATTGTAACTTTGATGGCTTATATCTCGGAAACGTAACACTATAGAACATTTTGTCTCATAAAATACTTGTTTGTATCGATGCCAGCTATCGTTTCATACAAACTTTGTCAACGGCCGCTATTTAGAAAAAAAAAGGCGGAAGTTAGGCCAAATAATTCAAAGCCCTTTATCCACGCTTATGTTTTATGCTTTGCAGTTTCCTATAACATGACTATATTCACATCCCAGTTTCTCCAACAAAAGTTTATAAAACTCTTGAATGCAAAATCAAAATACAGTTTATGTGTATCATAGGTAGTGAATATAAAGGGTGTAAAACACCTCTTAACGAAGCCGAAAGGCACTGGTTCTCCCTGTCATTGCGATCATTTTTTTGTTCTACACCATACCTGGGAACCTTCTAGTTACGGAGATATTAGGGGTCAAAGTTCCAACTTTTTGACAAGTATTTTTTTTAAATACAAGTTTTTAATGTAAGATTTTTACTTTAAACACCTCCACGACCCCCGTACTATTCAATCCGTCCATCAGCAGAATTCTTTGAGTGCGTTACATTGAGTTCTACCACAAAACATGATTTTACACCCCCCAAAAAAAAGTCGTTTCCCAGCAATAATTTTTGCGTAAAGTTACTTAGTTTCATGTACAGAATGCTTGGTTGACGGCTTCGTGATGAGGTGATTTACACGGTGTATGTTATGCCAAGAGGCGTACAAATATATGGTTGCATTCGAAATAAGAAAAATATTAATCATGCGAGAGGTAGACACAAATTTCGAAAATCGAAAGTATTCAAAGTTCGAAAGAAAATACAGATTGTTGGTTGTTTGTTACACAGGTGGCATCCACCAACAGCACAGCGGAGGGCACATGGCCACCGTGCCAGTCAGCATGTCATCATCAGCCTCCGACAGCGACAAGCCTGCCAAGCAGAAGAGACATCGGACGAGGTAACACAACTACACTCGCGAGCAACCTAATCGATTCACGCCATAACCGCGCAACCATACGTGATTTTTCAAGAATTATACACACAAGTTATATTACTTAACCCTAATATGTTAATGTCATAGGAAATATTCAGTAACTGTACTGTTTTATTTATTCAATTCAAATAAGTGTTTGTAAAAAAATTATGCTGTATTTTTTCTTCAATACAGATTATGAATGAGCGCCACTGGATTGAGTTGATTTAGTGCTCCTGAGTGTAGTCAAATGAATTAATTTGTGACATTCTGTTTGGATTACATAAAGGCAAGCAAAAGTTTAGAGTCAACACAATTAACTTTGGATCCTTTTCGAAAAAATATTCGTATCAGTTCCTTAAAATAAGATCCGACACCTTTGAGTATTTCGGTGCCAAAATCTCATTTAAGATTCAGCATCAATAATTCTTATTTTGTTTATATCCAGGTTTACGCCCGCACAACTGAACGAGTTGGAGAGATGTTTCTCGAAGACACACTACCCTGACATCTTCATGCGCGAGGAAATCGCAATGAGGATCGGCCTCACCGAGAGTAGAGTGCAGGTCAGTGATCCCTACTTTACCGCTGTACGATTTAGAAAGAAAGATTTAATATCTTATTCTGGTAACGGAAAACGTCATAGGTGTTTTAAAATAATATCACTATATAATTCATTCAATAATGGACACTATATTTCCAACCTTATGAAGAGAACTAGATCGCTAAATAAAATTGAGATTTCTATTGACCAAATTACCATATTATAAAGCTTATCATTATCGATAACAGTCAACAGGTGATTTTAAATGGCAAACAAATCAAATCTCACGCCGTTATACCTTAACCAACATCCGCTGAAAACACAATATAAAAAGAGTAGGTCCCAAGCGTTCACCTTGTGAGACGCCCTCTTCGCACGTCCAGTCCAAAAGTTGCACTACACTGATACATTTCACGGCACCTTCTACCTGATTCAACCTTCACGTTGCACGAATAAAAATTAAGTTTTAAGTTACGCTCTTTTAAAAGCTTATGTGAATGGGTGGTCGATGCTATTAAACACTTTTGTAAAAACTTCATAGTCGAAAGAAGCCTCCGTGTCTTAACTTTTAATTTAGAATTGCCTGCATGCTATGTGGTAGCCGTGTTTTTCAGACTGTTAAATTTATGACGTGATAATGATACCTCAGGTCCGTTTTTCTATTCTATATTTCGAATAAGATGGCCAAATCATTCGGCAGGGTAGAAAGCAGTGACTGAGTAGTTGAGACATCTACTTAACCTATTCCCTTTGCTATATGGGGTCAGTTTTACTGTTCTTACTAAAGATGCTGTTTTATAAGAAGCCAATGTCATCTACAAAGAACTCAGAAAATTTCGTTGACAATTTAAACAAAATTTCGCCCACAAAAGATCTCGAGTACTGTAAAGACTAATATTAGAAACTAACTGCAGGTAATCAGCCACTGTCACTTTGTTCAAGCACTTAGTTTCAAGTTAAACTATGCTTTACATTAGACATTAGTCTTAATTTGTGTCGTGTGTTCACTAATATTTGTATTTCGTTAACACCGGTGACACACGGTCTGTTGGGATCTCGAGCTTTTGTTAAACTTTCGTTATAGTTGTAGCCAAATGCGGCAGTATTATTGATGCCCGCACTTTGTTTAGCCGAGTTTTACATTTTAGGATAAGTTTTTGACTTGATGTTTTGTTTAGATTATATTAATAAACTGAAAAATCCAAGTAAAGTTCTTAAGTCGCTGTAACACCAACGTGCCCCCGCCCAATCAGATGTTTCATATATTTTGTGTGGAATTTTGAGCTAAGCAAACGATAATCTTCCCAAAACGTGTAACAAATTCTGACCTCTAGTGAATGATAGAGAAAAAGAAAACCATGCAAATTCAAAATGTAATAGCGAACGTAACAGAACAGTGATTTTGTTTTGGCTTGTTGTTTATCATGCTCGTTATTTTTCCTATCCGTGTGTTCGTCACCAAGAAGCCAGTTGTAATCCGTGAAAATTGCCTGTTTATCGTCACAGTTATTAAGTTTAGTGTTACGTTATTCATTGTAACTGTTATCGACTATGTGTTGGCTGCTACTGAATGGAGCTGTGTTCATTGATCGGTCCTCTCATAAATATTGATGACGGTCTATATTTGATGGTAGAATTGTTTTCGTTCGACTCGTAATTGATTTAGGAATTTGCGATTCCACAAGCCTTGCCTAATCTTTGACTTGCTGATGCGCTGTCAAACTCTTTTTTAATGTTAATAGATTTGTGTACTGATGACCCTATAGCTCATTGGTTTGATGATATTGGAAAAACCTAGGTTAGGGACGCTCAGGACCGGGAAGTGTGGCAGAAGAAAGGGGTGGGTTATACCCAGCAGTGGGTGATTCCGGGTTGATGATGACCATTTCAAACGTCTAATGTTTCTCATCTAAACTTTCTGTTGCAGTACTTGTTGTGCATTCAATCGTTTCTACAACTATGAATAAATTCAAAAGCCTTTTAATAGCATTAATAAACTCTGAATAATTTGAATCAATCTGCATACTCTGAAACATATTTTATATGTATTTTGCGGTTACGTCGTAAATTCTTGTTTAGCCTGAATTGTCAAAAATTGAGAAACTGGAAACAAAATAGCTATAAAGTTTTTCGTCGATCAAGAATCAGGATCTAAGATCTTTGATTAGGAGGAAGTAGATTTTATCTACTTCCTCCTAATCAATCTTCTCCCAATCTTGCTTTCTCTTTAAAATCTCTGAAATCAAAAGGGAACACATTCAACTGAAAGATCTGTAGAAGCGTAATGACTGAATTCAGGAACTTGTAACTACATAGGGTTAGGCAGAGGTGTGCCTGATAGTAGACCCACGTTTTGCCAAACTAAACCTTAGTACATCATCTTTCATGTATCCTATACGATTGACTGGTGGAAACTGGAATGCAAAGATTTGGATCGACAAATAATCGGTTGTTACAAAAATTCTACATTTATATGATATCGCCTACATTTATATGTAGGCGATTTATTACGTCGCCTTTCAACAGCATTTTATCTGTGAAGCGCGCATTTCGTCACTTGACATTGGATTGGAAAAATACCGAGAATTGGTAATTCATCTAGGTAACACATTTGGCCTGTGAAACGCATTTCAACAAAAATATCGTGATGTATGAATATAGCCGTCACCGTCGTACAAAACAAACATCACTAACCTTTACACCTCGGAGTTTAAAAAAGTAGCGTCGACAAAAAAGTCGATGCTTTGCTACGCACAATAAATAAATAATAAAACGCGTACGAAGAATGTCGCAGTGTGGCGTGAAGTGGTCCCGGAGAACCACACAAAACGAACACAAATGTGTTTGTCCGTCCGTCGTGCTGCGTCCGTGTGGCCACCGTCGCCGTTCGGCCGATGCCAGGCAACCGGCTACTGTGCAATGTGCATGAACTTCCATTGTTTCGAGTTCTTTGTCTATTCACACAAGGCGATTTATTAAATAATACTCAATCAAGAGAAAATTTTTAATTCGACGTTCATTCTTTGTCATGTCTTTGTTATTTAATTTGAGCATTCCTACTCTTAGCTCGTCAATACCCTTCAGTTTATTTGCAACTTAATTAAGCCAACAGTTGGCACGTTAAGCCGTTGGTCCCGCCAGCCATTTGTAGATCTTTGACAGTCATTACAGGTAGTCAGTGGCCCGAAACTCTGACAACCAGTCTTACCAAGGTTTATCGTATTACTATGTACAAAGTTGGTTGTGGAGGTCACATAGGTGGTCGCTCCAGGTAAAATACAGTATGGTACGACAACAAGCAGTCAAAAAGTTAAAAAAACGGACTAATTTTTTGATTGGAAGACGTGATAAGTGGGCGGGTTTGCCAAACTTAACTTTGCCAACCTAGAAATACGTCACATAAATCTTAGAATCGAATAACTATTTGTAGACATCTCCGTATACAAACCGAACACAGAGAAACATACAGTGGATACACAAGACTTGAACTATTTACAATGGCCGCCGCCGGTCAATTGCAAACACGACTTGTTCCCGGACTATTTGCTCGACTTCGGTCAGCGCTCTCGGCACTGTATTATAAAAATATGCAGCAAAGCGAACGAATAAACAGAACTTCTATATATGGAAGAATACAAAGTTCAGTCTGTTACAAGAACTTTAGAACCTATTGATTGTTCCAGTTATGAAAATACTGGTGACCCGCCACTCGAAAATTTTTTAGCTGCTGCCCGCCACTTCGTTCGCGTGGATAATTTTAATTCTTTTTCTGAGATAAAAAGCAGCCTATGTTCTTCCCCAGTATATGATCTATCTCTTTGGCAATTGGCAATTTAATAACGATCCAATCAGCCGTTTAGTCATGAAAAGGTAACAAACAAACAGAGTTACTTTAGTTTTTTTAATATTGGGTGGAAGTATGGATTTTACATAAGTTTAATATTTCTGTATTATACATAAAATAAATATACATAAAATCTTCCGGAATAAAATCTCTACATGAAAGTCAACTTTAGAAGGAAAACACAGTTTTCTGACTTTAATTTATACTTAAGATGGGTCAAAATCATAAAACAAATTGATGGAAGAGAGTCTGCTGCACAAACCTCAAATGAACAGGAATAAAAGCAGGTCGATGCTGATGAATTACGTCCAAGTGCCGCCAACTTCAATTTTCGCCTAAGTCTACGCTTATGGTTTGACAATTTATTCGAAACCGCCGTCGCTGTCAGAATAATAGGCAAAGATGACAGATGGCCTTGCAGCTACAGATAAGCAAAGATGACAGACGCCCCTGCAGCCAAAGACAAGCAAAGATGACAGAAGCCCCGCTACCCGGCCTGGATAGGGTGACCGACATGATTTCACGTCAACAACATATCGACAAGCCATTAAGCGATTTGGTCCACCGCACCGGTACTATCCAGTGACGTAAAGGTGGTACTTAAAAACGGGGTTGTGGAGGTGAGATAGGCAGTCGCTCCATGTTAAATACTGGTATTCAGCTGCTGATAAGATGACCAGTAATGTTCTAAAAAGTCCTTCCTCGATTATTTAGTAAATTCCAAACTGCTTCACTAATTAGGGATTTACATAATTAATTCCAAATAAAACTTGATAAGTTGGTAAACCGAGTAAAAACAAAGCGAGTAATTATTCTGAAACTTCCAGCTCTCCGTTTCCAAATGCAGAAGTGTATCGCTATCGTACACTATTAACTTTATGATACGAGAACAAAGAGAGATCGGAAATCCTCCGGCTGGACATTTTAGCACTGACATAAAAATATTATACCGCAGACGTAGTAGGCGAACCATGCTGGACTATTCCGATTTCGGGACACTGGTAAACATTTTGTACTTAACTACTATGCTGTATTTTAGTGTTTTGTTAGGATAGTTAGTTATTAGGTTTTAGTACCCAAAGTTCGCCAACGGGACCCTATTATAAACAGTCTACTGTCTGTCTATGACAAGGCTTTATCTATTGAGCCCTTTGAATTTCTATTATTGTTGTGACTGACGAACAGGCGGTCTCGTTGACACCCTTTGGGTACGGAATCTTAAAAAAAATATCGGCTACCTATAGCCACTGGACTAGTAGTAAAGTACTAATCCCTACAATAATATCTAATCACCATGGATATAATATAGTATTTAGAATTACCGTTTACGGTCTTCTTATCTTCCAAATATTAAGTCATATGGTCACTCTACACGTTTGATGTGCCGTCATCGTGTCGGTCCGTATTCGATCGCTCTTGTTTGTCTTCAATTGTTTGTGATTCTTATTTATTTGCACGTTTGTTCACATAGGACGTTTCGGCTTTGGCCTCCTGAACCCAAAATGTCTCGAGGTTCAGTCAAGTATTTTTTGGTAGCTTTAGACTTGATTCTAAAACTGAGGAGTTCGATAAATAGAGCTTGTTTTACAAGAATACACGTGTTGCAATAAACATTAAAACTTAGGATTAGGTTTGACCATGAGTATTCAAAAAGTTTTTGTTTGCTATGTATGAAGTTTTCGGATAATAAAATATAAAATACTACCGTTATTAAGACTAGAATATGTATTTTACACCCGCCGAGTTTATAAACCTGCTTTGAAAGTTCATAGGATTTAAAATCTGCTTATTATTTTAAAAATTCACAATGCACATTGCTCTACTACAAAATCAAATAAAAATAAATAAAAAGTGTCCCCGTCCTGACTGTGTCGCATTTTGTTCACTAAATCCCTTCATTATTAAAAAGATGCATAGCCCTAGTGTTGTAGCACTATACTGGGTACCGACATCGATAAAAATAAATGGCACGCGTGCCCCTCATTCGATATTCTCGACGATTAGACAGTTAAATGGTCGCCGGGTACGTTACATGGGAAATCTTTTTCTATCATTAATTATTCCGGACCTTTTCTGTATGAAACTTTTTTAGTTTGTTAATGCGATTTTGCATTAATTGTATAATGGATACATGTAACAGATAGACAAGCAAAACCATTTTATGTTGTGAATATATTTAGGCATGCAAACGCAGTGAAGTACGTTCCGTTTTATTTAACGCGTCGTGGCGTCTAGTCAATTGAATAATTGAAATGTTAGCTCCACTATTCTTTTGAATAATCCATACTTAATATTATAAATGCGAATGTCACTCTGTTTGTTTGTTTGTTTGTTACCTTTTCACGACTAAACGGCTGATCGGATCTTAATGAAATTTGGCAAGAAGATAGATTTCAACCTGGGGAAGGACATAGGCTATATATCATTACGCTACGACCAATAGGAGCGGAGCAGCAATGAAAAATGTTGCGAAAACGGGGAAAATGTGACGCAGACGAAGTTGCGCGGGACAGCTAGTTTTCTATAAATTCACATTTCCCTTAAAAACATAAAATTTAAATCAACATATCAACATTAATATACATATACAGAGTGAATTTTTCAAGTGGGCGGGGATCGCCAAATCCTAAACTATGAGGAATAGAGAAAAAAATCAGTAATTACTCTCCAGAATTTGACCCTTATTAGCCACATTATCGAATAGTGTTATAATATAGTATGTGCTTTGTTTTTTCCAAAATCAATGGCTGCGATTCCTGACTAGGAATATTGATTTAAAAAAATCTAATGATGCAGTTTCAGTTTCTATTCATATCGGGCTCAAGCTTTGAGTCTTTTTTGCTTTCCCTCTTAGTTTCGGATTTGGACACCCGCGAACACAAAAAAATTATCCTGTATATTTTAAATAACCCAAACAACAGGATGATGATTTCGGCTTTGTGCACATTTTACCCCTTACCAAGTATAATTATATTGGGCAAGTGTGGCCGCCCCTGCAACATTAGGCGGCATTAGCATGCCGACCGCGGCGCGCTATATTAAGATTTATTAACCCAATAACTTAGGGTCCAAGTCCCGGAGCTTAGCCCACCAGGACGTGTAATGTTTGATTATTTCTACATTTTAACATTTTTTTCGTAAATTTTTTATTTTATGTTTTCTTTGAAGATTTTCATATACATAAAACATGAGTCACCTTTGGACCTTTATTTTTATGCGTGTTCATAAATTGTTCCTACCTCCAGTTTTTAATTCAATCCAAGCAATACTTGAGAGCAGCGGTGGCCAAGTGGTGGCAGCCCCGACTTACGAGCAGTAAGCCGTGGGTGGCCGTGGGAGCCCTGGTGGTTTGAACCCAGGCAGGTGCATTACTTTGTGTAATTTACTTCATCACCGCTGCTCTCAAAACGGTGAAGGAAAACATCGTAAGGAAACCGGCATGTCCTAGAACTAAAAATTCGAAGATATGTGACATTTACCAACCCAGACTGGGCCCGCGTGGTGGATTACAGCCCACTCCCTCTCATAGAGGCCTGTGTCCCAGCAGTGGGAACAATATAGGATGATGATGATTTATAAAAACGATCGACCAAAAAACACATTTTACACACTTTTGACACTTTTTTGTAGGGAGTATGAAGCGTAGCCGGCCTAACTTCCGCCAGTCATTTATTTTACTTTCACAACAGCGCCACTGATAAAACTGTTATGAAACGACAGCTGGCATCAGTACCTACAAACAAATATTGTTTGAGACAAAATCTTCTAAAGTGACACGTTTCCGAGATATAAGCGCTAAGATTATAAAATAATTCATAGCCCTGATGCTGATGAATACTAGAGTTTGCTTGAGAGTTCACCTATAAACTGCAATTTAAGTAAGTGATAATATAGTTTTTAGTTTTGTGTTAATGCCACTTAAAAACATGATTAAAATATTGCTGACATAACGCCTTATAGAATACTTTATGAAACAGCTTTATGATATTATGAATCACATGAAGGGGCGTTAGTTAACCACAATGTAATCATAATAAAATGTATTAACACCTGGAACACGTATCGATCGACAGGTGGCGCTGTTATCGACATATCGATAAAAGTTATGACTGGATTAAATCAATCTCTAATTTATAGGTATTTTATTGTCTGATCATCTGATCGGTACCCCTTGGTAAAGTTGCTTGTCACGACTTTTTGATCTTGATCTTTGTCTGCCAGAAACGACTGTCAAAGATCATTCAGAGTCAAAAATTTCATTCCTTCAATTTATAAACCTAGCTAAAATTCTCTGATCGTGATGGTTAATTTTCCAAAAGTTTAATTTCTAAGGGTACGAGATTCACACGGATTAAGTCGCCGGCGTAAAGCTACTTTGGTAAAACTTGTACTTACTTAATTTATTTAAACAAATATCTTTCACGATAAAAGGCACGTTTACCTTTAAAAATGGTTTCGAAAGGTTTTTACGATTAAGTAAATGGGTTTAAAAAAAAAACGATTATTTATACATACTTCGACAATCCTGCAAAATGACATGACATAATTTGAAGTTTTAATTGAATATTATCCGTTTATAATGTACTAGCTGTCCCACGCAACTTCGTCTGCGTCACATTTTCCCCGTTTTCACAACATTTTGCTGCTCCGCTCCTATTGGTCATAGCGTGATGATATATAGCCTATGTCCTTCCCCAGGTTGAAATCTATCTTCTTGCCAAATTTCATTAAGATCCGATCAGCCGTTTAGTCGTGAAAAGGTAACAAACAAACAAACAGAGTGACTTTCGCACAATTTGGGATTTTTCTGGCTAAAGACCCCAAATTGTGAAATTCCCCAAGTTGGTTTTATTCAGCCGATTTTTATTTTCAGCCAGTATCTTTTTGATCTAATGCATATATTTTATACTAGCTGTCCCGCGCAACTTCGTTTCCGTCACATTTTCCCCGTTTTCGCAACATTTTTCATTGCTGCTCCGCTCCTATTGGTCGTAGCGTGATGATATATAGCCTATGTCCTTCCCCAGGTTGAAATCTATCTTCTTGCCAAATTTCATTAAGATCCGATCAGCCGTTTAGTCGTGAAAAGGTAACAAACATACAAACAGAGTGACATTCGCATTTATAATATTAGTATGGATTAATCTTAATGGGAGACATTAAACCTCTGTGGTAAATTTACATTTATAAAAACCGGCCAAGTGCGAGTTAGACTCGGGCACAAAGGGTTCCGTACCATTATTTATAAAAACGAGAAAAAAAAACACTTTTTTGTATGGGAGCCCCCCCTTAAATATTTACTTTTTTCTGTTTTTAGTATTTGTTGTTATAGCATCAACAGAAATACATAATCTGTAGAAATTTCAACTTGGAATTTTATCACGGTTCATGAGATACAGCCTGGTGACAGACGGACGGATGGACGGACGGACGGACAGCGAAGTCTCAGTAATTGGTATGGAACCCTTTGGGTATGGAACCCTAAAAACAGTGCAGAAATGAAAAACAGTGTAATAATGAGATTTCATATAACATTTCTGCACTGTTTTGGTTCTAAGCAAAACAGACATCCTTTGTGATCGGTTTTGTAGTGATTAATGATAACATTACTACGTAGTTGAAAGAAAAATCAAATTCCACTTGGTAAATATCTGGTGGCGTACCATGACGTCTTAAAACATCATTGTTCCCTTCGAACCGTGCGGCTGTAATTATTTAGCCAAAGCCCCTCAACAAACCATGTAACTTCCAATGTTGCTATTTTACACTTCTGAGGGATTACTACGGATTCAAAACTTGTCAACATATTATTCACAACGCATTAACAAAAATTGCATCACACAAACACTTATCACAATAAAAGATAATGTTACCAGCCAAAAAAATAGACCCCGAAACCCGGTCTACCCCATATTACAGGGATTTGGCTGTGATTTAGCATTATTTGGGGCCATTTGCAATAAAATTGTATTGAGGATCAACGGGCGAGTTAATTTTGCTGGCAACACCGGGGTCTGTTAAGTAAGGGTCAGTGTAGTCAGTTCATTCCCAGGTGGGTTCAGAAGTAATAAGAAATGAGCGATCATTTGTTTCTTCAGCCAGTAATGCTTTGTTGGGAAGGGGCTGTCTGTTAAGTAATTGTCAAAACAAAAGAAAGAATGAAGATAAATATTAGAGTGTATTCTATACTTTTAACCGACTTCTATAAAAACGAGGATGTTATGTATTCGGCTGTCATCTTTGTAAACGGACTCTTCATGAAGCCGTCAACCATCAAGCTACAACAATCTGTCAAATATCTACAATAGATTTTCAACGATATTGTGAATATGGTGCAAGCTTGATGGGGAAAATTTGACAGTTCCGGGTAGCTTGACCTGCTCAAACTAAGTAATCAAAAGCAAAAATTATTGCTGGGAAACGCCTTGTTTGTGGTGAAAAATCACATTTTACGGTTAAACTCAAACAGTTGTGCTGGATTTTTTTTAAACTTCTAAAAATATTGGAGCTTTCATCTCCAATATCTCCGTAGCTAGGTTTCCAGGTATGGTCCAAAACAAAAAAAAAAGAACTCAATGACTGGGAGAACAAGACAGTGCCTTTGGGCTTCGTTAAATAGGGTACTTCAGTTTTCTCTTTGTATTGATTTCTGACCTAAATATTAATGCACTGTTAACACAATAATTCGTTAAACAAGTCTTGTTAAACGCATCCTCGCACCACGGCCGACACCTAATTATTCGTTCCCCTGTTTCTGCGTACCCTGGTGTAATCCCTTGCTGGATATTGACTTTTAAATCTGTGTTATCACGCCAGGGGTCGCCAGCTGCTCTATTATTAATACGGATTACTGCGCTCAATTAAATATGTGTGGAGGTTTATGCACCGCTAATATTAAGTTTTGAATGCAGATTATAAATGTGTCGATATTGTTTATGTAGTTCTACGTGTGAGGGTTGTATGTCTGTGATATAGATCGAAGCTTTTCTTTAGTGAAACATCTATTTCACGGTCATTATGCCTTGTAGCTGAACTGTAAAGTGACTGTTACTGTTCTATTAAAATGGTTTAAGTTTTAGATTTTAAGAGTATATTCTGATATGAACGTGATTTAGAAAAACATGAACATTAGATAAATCGCCTTCACCATTACTGATGGAGCCAGTTCCGTGTTCTCTCCGTCGGGCGCCATCATCGCGCTCTCACGTCGCACAGAACACAACAACTAAATTAAACCTCCCGAGGGATTCTCGGCGCTATGATTCTCTGGTACTCTGCAGCTGTTTATGTTTGGTTCAGGGTGGAATAGGTACTTTATTTAGTACTTTTTAAAACATTTAACCGACAAAAAAGAAGGATGTTTTTTATGTTTGTTAGGTAGGTATCTCATAACTCAGTCATTTACATATAAACTGATTTGAAAAATATATTTTTTCATGTGATAGGATATAGAAATTTTATCAAAATTGGTTCATTAGTTTGGTTTTTGAATCAAAATCAAGTAAACGAACTTGCGTATTTTGCTTTCCTGTGACTTTCCAGTGGTGTTTACGAATAACAAAAAAATAGAAAATACCAAAAAGATTAAATTAAAAACTTGTATGCAAAAAAAACCGAAATATTGTTTTTAATATCTAGGATAAATTCAATAACAGTCAATGAAGCTAATTTACTTACTACCTGTGTTAGAACCAAACAAAAAACAAAAACTACTCATTACACTAGAAAAATGCAACCACCCCGATAGTATACAATAATTGTCCGGGAGCAACTGAAATGGCGTACTTATGTTATTGGCGAGAATATGCAGCGATTTGACACAAATCCGTCCTGACTGCGCACTAGCACACACTAACGAGGAAAATAAACGGACGCTGCCGGACTCGTCGATGTAAAGTGAGGTTTAAATTACTTTTGTCCAGCGATATGAGAACATTTTGCAGGACATGCTATATATTAACAACAAAACTAATATTCTATAAAATAGAATAAGTTATATACTTAACTTATTTATTTCTTTTAGTGTATAAGCTTTTTTGTTTGTAAAAAAAAGTAGAGGGACAGCACCGATTTGAAAAAAATAGAGGATTATGAATTTATTTCAACCTTTGTTTGTAAATAGTCCTAGGCAAATCATATTTTTACCACAACCCAATAACTACCTATTAAATACTAAAAAATATAATTCAGAACGATATTCCTTTTTTCAAATACTAATTTCACCGAAGACAAAAGAATAAGTCATTTGGGAAATTCACCCTTTAGTTTTCTGTATATGTGGCGCTTACTGCTCCAATTGAACTATCAATTTTTATGGACTGGCTGTGGCCTACGAATGCGAAAGCACGGAGAATGAAAAAAAAGCACCATCGAATCCTTTCCCTTGCAAATTAATTGAAAATCTGTTTGATACCCGTGAACATTTTGTCATTGTACCCTCGGCTCCATCGTTGTTGCCTCAGTAAAGTTACAAATTCACTGACGACACCATCTTTGATTTTAGTGTGACTTCTTCGATCATTTTCCGAAATATAAGCTATCAAAGTTGTACTGTTGGAGAAGAAAAGTGTCACCTTAAAAGATTTTGTCTGATACAATAGTTGTTTGCACTGATAGCAAGAGCTATGAATAAATACAGGTTTTGTACGTGGCTGCTATAATTATTGAAAATGTTTGATAAAATAGCGGAAATTGAGGGCGCCAGGTTTCAACAAAATATTCCAACCCCTTTGTTGGATATTTATATTGATAAGCACATAAGATAGATGTCAAAATAGATATTATAAAAACTGTAAACCATAGAATATGTAATTGACCATGGAATCTTCTTTTAAAATGAAACAGCAAATTTCTCCCAAAATTTCAAAAGTTTCCACAAACGTCGACGCCGACGACGGGGCGCGGCGGCTGCCTAAGAAGGGCTAACCTTAATGTAAGCGTGGCGCGTCGTAATGAAACGCTGCTGAGCGACTCCATTCAATTTACACACAGCTCGGGAAGCCGACGGATTACCAGCCGTCGACTTTCACGTCACAACGAATTATTAACTTCTCATAAATGTAAACGAAATGCGCTCAACTTTGCTCAACTTATAATTATTTGTTAAGATCCGAAGCGGAAGAGTTGTCTCCTAGTTAATAAAATAAACGGGTGAGTGAAGTATATTAATTTGGTTGACCATTAAACGTCTTCAAGTTAGTTACTCTTGAGTCTTAGTTGCGAATAAAGATCATTTAGTAAGTTATAAATAAAAACTCCTTCAGAGAGTGATACAAAAAGACTTTTTTTTTTCTTTTTGGTGCCGTTAGTCATAGTCACTCGACACTTTAACTTGGTACCATTGCCCCGAAGAGCGGAGTTCACCAACAAACCGAAACCGATTGACACCTCTAAACGGCGTTCTAGAGCAATTGTGACACAAGCGGCTCTTGAACGCGGTTTTAATGTACTCGTGCTGATCGCTTAGCTCTAAACTTTGGATATGTAGGCCAAAACTAAGCTAAATGCAAGTAAGAATCAAGAGAAAGACAAGGAAGAAACCTAACTACAACAGCTCAGGTAATCGCTTTTTTTCTCCCCGATTTCTCCCGAGTAACCTATATACCCTGTAATAGATTTAGTGTGATTGATTTGCTTGCCAGATTACTGAGATTACCCACTGATTTTCTTCGACTTCCCAAACACTACGGTGATTGTGTGGAAACAATAATTTTACGATCGAATTTTGAAATCCTACTAATATTCTAAATGCGAAAGTTTGTGAAAACGTATGTTTGTTACTCTTTCACGCGAAAACTATTGAACGGATTTGGATGAAATTTGGCACACAGGTAGTTTATAACCTGGATTAACATAAAGGATTTTTTATCCGGGTAGTACAACCCAGTGGGACAATTATCGAACTCCACGCGTGCGAAGCCGCGGGCATAGGCTAGTTATAAATAACAAGATAACTCTCGCTTAGAAACCTCAAAAAGGTAAATTGCTTGTCTGTATTAGTTGCGTGTCGTTGATGTTGGATTTATTTACACAGTTATTGGGTTGTGAAGATCAAATAGCAGTCGCTTCATGTATAAAATACTAGTTGGAACGAAGTTCCTTATCGCGGGTTGTGAAAGGGGGCTAGACGGAAAAAATTCTTACGAAAAGTTGTCACGACACTTTTTGCTATAGTAAGCTATATTTCTTTAAAATAAAGTTGAAATTTCCTTAAATAACGTACAATTGGGGTGTGTATGTGAGTAAGGATAGATATGATTATTATTTTGAGTGACCGAACTACAAAGTACAAATTCGGTTGTGCAGTTAAGTAAGACGTATTGCTTCGAATTAAGGATTAATCTTCCTTAAATTAAATATTTTATTTTTCGCACACTAACTTAAATCTAAAATGTATTGATATTATGTACGTGAAAGGAACTTCGTTCCATCCGGGTGTCCCTTGACACCTCTCAAGTTTTTTTCAAGTTGCATCCGGTTAATCTAACCCGAAGCCAAATACAACAGAGTTAGAAAATGGCTTGGCAGATTTTGGAGATACATTTTAATAGGTAATCACCCACCGCCCACTTAAAGCCAAACAATTTTATTACTAACAGATATTATTGCAACCACGCGGTGGCCCAGTGGTAGCAGCCCCGACTTACGAGCAGTAAGTCGTAGGTTCGAACCCAGGCAGGCGGCGCATTACTTTGTGTAATTTATTTCATCACCACTGCTCTCAAAACGGTGAAGGAAAACATCGTGAGGAAACCGACATGTCCTAGAACTAAAAATTCGAAGACATGTGACATCTACCAACCCGCACTGAGCCCGCGTGGTGGATTACAGTACAGCCCATTCCGTCTCATAGAGAGGAGGCCTGTGTCCCAGCAGTGGAAACAATATAGGCTGATGATGATGATGATGATTGCACTTATGAAGATGATGATGATGATCACGAAGGAAAAAACTTATTATTACTAGAGTTGACGTCTATTTGGAAAGCATAAAAAGAAGTATTTGTATTTAGTGTATTACGTAGGTAACGCAGTTTTAGGTACCTACTAGCAAAGCCGCGGGTGGGGCTATCAGTCACGGTTGACCCACATTACGATATTGTGTCGATAATTCCAGTAAATGTTATAACTTTATTGCCATTATGTGCATGCCTACCTACAAAGTTTCAGTTGATATAGAAATATCGACAAGCGTAGATTGGAGAGAAAATAATTACATTTGCATGTGTACTCTGATAACTTGCCTTCAACATCTAACATTGTCAATTAATACTATGTCAGCCCATGGTGTCCCACTGCTGGGCATAGGCCTCCCTTCATTTTCTCCACTTCTCGTGGCACTAGCCGCCAGTCTTTTATAAAGCGGTCTAGCTCACCTCGCCATCTTAGCTTAGGGTCTTCCACGACGTTGATCTTTCTTTCACTTATTCTGATATATGACTTAAAATATTCTTAACAGGTCTCATTTTTCGTTATATGGCTGTAGCTTCAATCATTATCCTCATTCTCCAACCCTTGCCCCCCTTATTTAGGGTCGGCTCGACGTGTCTTATTCTCCTATACTTCTCTTCGTCATCTCGTGAGTCACCCCTTTCTAGCCATGTCAACTTTCACACAGTCAAACCATTGTTTCTTTGGTCTTCCTTTCCTTTTGAAGCCACATTTATACTTAAAACTTTCCTTACAACGTTTTCCTCATGTCTCCTCATCACATGCCCATACACCCACACCTTTTACCACACAACTTGGAGGTTGTTGTATAAAAAGTCCGTTGTATCGATATAGGCAGACCGTCACTAGCGGGGCGTGTACGCGTGCGCGCGTATGTATCGAGCGGCGGCTATATGCTCGCTATGTACCGCTTCGTACTCTACGCTCAAGACAGCGTGCGACCGTTGGTTGCCATTGTTTGTTCACTAAAACAAGAACTAGTTTATAAATGGTTAAAGATTCTTTATTTCACTAAGTATATATAAATGTAATTATTCTCTTCCGTGAAGAAAAATATAATAATGATTTAATTAAGTGCTGGTCTAGCCAGACGATGAAACCGAAATGAATTATGAATAAAACCCGGTCAAAAGCGAGCACTCGCACACACTGGGTTCCGTAGCGACGAACAATTTAATAACAATATTTTTAACGCTCATTCATAGGTCAATTTACACTTAACAGAAAAGAAGGGCGGAGGTGTAGTCACAATTTTTACAGCTTTCGGCTGACCTGCAAATTGCAATAAACCTAAGAAAAAACATAATTTCGCGGGCTAGCCTGCACTTACACCCAAGTATTTGAAGAACCTTTTTTTTAAGAATTATTACGACCTTCAGTTCATGTCAATTTCAGCTGTGTGGTGCCAACAGACTTGGAGTAAAATGGCTGTGACAGATAGACAGGTAGACCGGATGAATTTATAAGGGTTTCGTTTTATGCCATTTGACAACGGAACCCTAAGGAACAGTTGGTTAAGATTCACAATTCGAACATTTCAAAAACACGGTGCTCTAGTAATACGACAGTCCTTCTAGCGTAGTTTGAATCCTTTGCACTCCGCTTAAGTTTGAAACAATTGAGAATCGAGCATTGACTGCACTCATATTTGATTGAAAGCACTAGGTTCGCGACATTCAAATTTTTTTACGTTTTTGCAATTTGCCGGTCACTATCAAGTTGTATGTTGATTAAAATATATTTATCGGCTGTAAAAACAAAAAAAAAATAATTTGTACCGACCCTGGCGCTTCCACCTTAATGGAAATAGATTATCGAAGTAGTCCTTCATTTTGTATACCTAGTGCTTCTTCTGGTGGCAACGACTGTGCTACCGTGACGTCCATATTTGTTCTTCACGTTAGACCTCGCATGCTGGCGCAATTGATAGGCGCCACGGCTCGCGTGCTACATTCATTATAGCCTTGGCGAGTGACTCACCATCTAAAAGAAATAGGTATACAGCGTGTTTCAGAAACGTATGGTCGAAATCAGGGATATTATTATGATACAGTCACAGACAGTCACATTGAGATTGTTTCATACGAAAAACATCGTAATTGCGGAAAAATAATCGGCTGTCTGTATTTGGGTCGTAGGTACCTATTGAAGTACTGTAGTAGTATTAAAGACGGTTTTTACGATGTTAATCCCATCGAGGATGTTGTTTAGTTGGTTCCCTATCATAAGATCGAAAAATATTTGACCGAATTTCACTCCACCTAAAACTTTACAACAAAAAAAAAAAAGACACGAGTAAATCGTGTCTTTTTTTTACTTCATCGAAGTCATGTCTACCACCGTATCAGTTGACCTATTATCAATTCAATTTTTTCGTTACCCCGAGGTTTCATTTGGTCAAAAAACTTTCTACCTAATTTACACTTAGCAGAAGTTCCGTTCCCACAGGCAAACCGTGGACACGGTTTTGTGGGGCGATAGTTATTAAGATTTTTTTTTTATAAACTATGTTTTGATAAATAAATAAATAATAATAACGACCACACATTACTAGTACACGCTACATATTAGAAGGGTAGGGTAAGGGTAGACTAACATACAGCGGGATCTACCTGTCTTTATATTATTTGTAAAGATCAGGATGTGGGTACCCCACTGAGCGTAATATTAACTATGAGGTAATGCAAAGAAGTTGCTGCACTACTGAGCTTATTGAACCTATTATCTAAATAGCAGATTTTAGGCTCCATATTACCTTCGTCTTTTAGTGCCTCTCTAATTACTGAAGGGAACGGACACACACGGTCACGGTTACTCCGAATATTTCTTTGTTCTTTGCCTCTGTTAAACAGTTCAGCAGTATTTTTGACTCCAGTCCACTCGCTTATGTTTCAAGACCTCCCCGCTCCTTTTTTGTTTGACAGTCTGCATTAGCTTGCGATTAGGTTCCATTCATCTAAGACTTTATCATTAGTGACTTTCTGAGTCCAGCTTCGGAAATCTATACGTTCCCTGATATCAGCTGAGGGTCCAAGCCTCGCATCCTCAAATTTGTACCTTTTTCAATTCAGTCAGTTATTGTTAATAAGCATACCTCACTTGACATTTTATATATTATCGACAAGAAAATTACAGAAAACAATTCAAAACTGAAGCGTTTATTTAGTCCAGACAATTGTCATGAAGCTATTTGAGATGATGTTCATCGCATTTGCTTATTTAACGGACTTCCAAAGAGGAGGAGGTTCCCAATTCGACTCTCTCTAATTGTTGACCGATTTTTTATTCGATAGCCTATATACTTCTGACACCATCAAAGTTTCCCGCTTCCGCTTGCTGCCAGACCTTGCAGCATTCAGTCCTAGCTGCATGGCTCATTCGTTGCTCGCTCTCGGTCGCTAAACACGACTCACAAATACATACGTCCCGCTAACTGCGCTCTCACGACCAACAGCTTACGCTTGAGAAACTATACCGTACGCCCAATTAGAAGCAACGCCCGTTTTATGAATATCATTGTATTGCACTAACATTCAAACATACAGGGTCGAGAGGAATTTTACGTTATTTTGAAATACGAAGTTGAAAGTACTTAAATATTTCAGTCATGGCGATATTTATTTGCAAATACATTTTGCAATATTGCTGGGTTTGTGAAGAAATCCAAGGTCGATTAGTTGACTACACAAAATACTGAGTATTAAAGTCAAAGTAAAGTCATTGATACCTACCGATCGTCAGTCACAGCTCGGGTCGCCATCATTTGGACGAACGACCAGCATCAGTAGTCACTTGGGACCCAACTTCTGACTTATTGTTGGTCTCTGAATCTGGTCTCTCTCTTGAATAATATTTCTTCTACAAGTAAGGCAAGTCTTGAAACTGCATTTCCACTAAAGCTACATTCATTGTTCATTACGATTGTTGTACCGCGAAGTCGAAAACAAACAAACAGGCGGAAAACCTGAATGTTTGCAAAGCGAGTATCCCGACCGCTGACACCATAAATAATAGAGTCCTGACGGTGACAGTTGCCAAATGAGTATGTTTCTCTCTTTCTATCGCTTGCTCTCTCGCTTACACGCAGTAACTAAGATAGCCGTGCTACTTGAGCGAAGCGGGTGAGGAATAGTAGGAATATGTTTTGAATAGTACTGAATTGTATAGAACATAATAATTTATTATTAAAAAAAAGTGTTCTGTTTTCAGATTCGAGTAGTTTTTTAGTCACTCTCAGACGACTCTCAAGCATACGCTTTACAGTACGCTTTTAAGTTACGACTAAAATCATATGATTCATACATAATAAGCGGTCGCCCAGTGCTGGAAATTCAACCTCAATTCATTATTTGTTATAAGTTTTAGTTGTCGTATTTTTGTCTCCTTCTCCATAATATATGGACTGTAATTATGCCAAATCTCACCCACCTCCGTGAGCGCAATGTGCTGAAAAGGGGTACGAAGGTTTTTCTTCACGTTAATTTTCTACCCCTCCCTAACATAACCTTATTATTTATTTCATATTGTTTTCACTTTAGAGTCTATAAAACACGACACGGTTTCAAAATAAAACAGAACGCAATATCGCTCCCGCCTATCACTAAGCAACCGACTTAATTTAAAATTTTAATGTGCTCGACGTTTCCGCGTGGCGAGGGTTCTTTTGTTTCGTAGTGACGTTGTTCAATGTTGTATGTTGTAATGCCACCTACGTCAATAATGCATGTCGTTGCTAGTGCACCATGTTTTTATACATTCGAAACTCAGAGATCACTGATAAAAAAAAAACGGGTTGCACTCCGGGAGTGCCGGCAGAAGTGAAAACATGAATATAACATTGTGCATTTTTGATATTTTGGAATGGTTAGGGAATAATTTTGCACGAATTGCTTAAATTATCAGTAGGTATAAAAGTACTATCATTTATCAGGTAAAATACACACATGACAATTTTTATTACAATAAAAATTTAACACTTCAAAAGTATTACAATCCGTCTTACGAATTTTACCTCTTTGGAGAAACCGAAGGTTTTGTTTGTGCATAAGATAATTATTATCCAGTTTTGGAAACCCAAACTCAATGACAGATGTCATAAAGTTCAAATTCCTTCGTAACCTAATGTCAATCCGCCTTACGAATTTTCGATCAGGGCACGTGACTTGACGCGAGTTTAACATATTTTACCCATCACAAAAGTGCACAACGCCGCTTAAAAAGTTTTCCCTTCAAAAACCGATCTTGATCGTTTTCTACACATTTATTTATATATTCCATTTTCCACACATCTTTAACAATTTTACTTAGGAGAGATAAGATTTCTATATTTATTTAAACATTGTAGGTGCACTTAAACTAAATAAACGAATAATACAGCCAATTACGGATTTACAATTAAAAACTAAACTTATTGTATGCATCACTAACAAACACTAAGAAGAAGAAGACAGAAGAAGAGAAGGAGAGAAGAGAAGGAGACAGAAGCTAGCTACCATCTAAGCATGCAAGTGTGTGGTGTGGGTGGGTGTGTAAGAGTGTGTGTGAAAAGTTGAAGTGGTGTATGGAATACTTTATTCAAAAATATTTAGAACAGTTAGTCAATTCGTCGCATACAGAATTAAGTTACTAACAGTCTCCTGAAAGTACCTTTTTTGATGTTAAAAATATCTAGATGAGAGAATTTATTGTTAATATTTCTCAATATCCTATTAATGACAATATTTAAGTTGATGTGATTATCAAAAAATAACTTGCCCTTGATAGGCCATTGACAATTTATATTCCAAAGCACCCCATTTAAGACCGCCAACGAATCTAGAACAAGCGTATGCTAGGTGATTACTAGGGCTGACCAGGCAGACGGCTCACATAAAAATAGAGATCTCTCTGAGATTAATGATCGCAAAGCAAATGTTATCAACGCCAGAAGTCAAACGAAAGGAAACAATGACAAACAACATGGGCTTATCCCAGTATTATCGGAATCAATAAGTTGCGAGCGGCTGACAAATGACGCGCGATTTAAGACAAGCCCGACGTGGACGCGGCCATTTTAGGGGTTTTCGAGTGATAGATGATAATCGACGAAGGGTGATGTAAGTTATGGGAAATCTTACGGAGTTTGAAGGTACAGTTTGTGCGATTCTTCCTGGGAACGGCCAGTGACAATTTGAAACAGTACGATCTAAACGTTAAATAAAATGAAATAATAATACATTAATTTAAAGATCTAATATTCAAAAAATGTTTTTTTGCAAAAAAATACAACCGACTTCAAAAACAGATCAAAGTGAAAAATAACTTTAGCTTAAGAAGTCGCTGACTTTTGTTTCATTGATTCAGTTTCGGCCGACTTCGGAAGTAAAAAAAGGTTTTTTTTTATTTTTCCATTTTTAGTTATAAAATCCTATAGAAATATTTGACTTTGTTTACAATACATTTTATGGTAATAGTTTTATAATAACTTATGAAAGTACTGTAGTTGCCCATTCCGTAGCGTAGATCTCTATGGAGAAGAACGGGCAAGAAACTCCATGGACACTCTTTTAAATCAAAATGTGTTACAAAATCTTGGTTACATCATTCATGTTAGGAATTAAAAATATTTGAGAACAATGTGGAAATACAGGCAAGTTAAGAGCGTCCAGAGTAAAAGATTAAATCAGTAATTAAAAATAAAATAATTAAAATAAACCGTGGCAGCTAAGAGATGACCAGTCACAACTGACAGCGCCCGTTCACGAACATGACGCATGTATCAGCCATCATTCAACTCAACCATTTTGAAGGGAACTAAACGACCCGACACACCAAACATCCAAGCGATAGCAGTAATCACTACAGATTTGCCGATTCTATATCTGCGAAAATCAGCATCAGATCTTCACAAACTTTAAACGGGAACATCGCGGAATATGCCAGAAAACCTTCAGACTAATTAATAACCTTCCTCCTTTTGAAAGTCGGTAAAAAAAACATTGTAAGTGCCCATAAAATTTGAAGGTTTCCCTTGATTTTCCTGGCATTCCATATTAGATCCCGACTTATATGTTTCATCAGTAGCTCAAAAACATAAGATGATAACTACCAGGCATAATGCCTCTGTGTGCCTTTAAAATTTAGAGAGTTCTCTCGATTTCTCCAGGATCCCATCATAAGATTCTGAACTAATGAAAAACATCCGAATTAACAACCTCCTCCTTTTGGAAGTCGGTTTAAAATCTCGTATGTGTGACACAGTGTTTGTTATCCTCCGAAACAGCTTGACCGATGTTTATGTTTTTTTTTCTGTGTAGGTCTGAGAATTTTCTCACACATCCACTTAAAAATTTCCACGCATTTTTTTAAATATTAGTTAGATTTTCTATCTCCTTTCGTAAGTATATAAAGGTCGGGGAGAAACCAGAACAAAGCTCCATATGCCGGAAGCATATAACTGTAACCCAAAAAATAATAACTATATTAATGGTTGGCTTATTTATCACACCCATCTGATAATAAGGCTGAATGGAGGACCAAAGTAAAAATAACAACAAACCAGTTAAAGTACTGGTTTTGTTAAACCTTTTCATCAAATGACCTTCATCGTACTTTTATACTAGCGACAGTGGTTGAACAAAAAAGAAAATTTTTTGTCCATCCATCCATCCATCAACATTTTTTATGTGTATGATGGTTATTTTTTAAATTATGGATGAGAAATTTCTATGTCAAAATCGCTTACCACATACTACCCAGTATGTGGTAAGCGATTTTCGCGTCGGTGTCCCTTACACTCTGTATAAAAAATCAATGTTCTTTTCTCTGCAGGTGTGGTTCCAAAACCGTCGTGCGAAATGGAAGAAACGCAAGAAGAGTACGAACGTGTTTCGTTCTCCCGGCGCGCTGCTCCCGTCGCACGGCCTGCCGCCCTTCGGCAGCGGCGACGTGTGCGGCCCCGGCGTGTTCGCCGACAGACCCTGGTCCATGCCAGCCGGTGAGTTCAATAGGGGAAACCTTGAAATATGATTCAAAATAAGGAGCTGAATGCAGCCAGTCAGTTTGCTGAGGGCTGCCCCATACACTGCTACAAAGTGTATCGCCCTGAGGAGATTCCCGTGGTGTTGACGCCTTTGAGGTGGCGATCCGACCAGTAATACTCGTACTTGGCGTTATTTCAAAGCTTAAACATACTCGTTGTAAATTGTGCTTTTAACTAACTTCTAACTGTCATACCTACAGGTCTAGGTCAGCTATCGCAAGGGGGCGTGTCAATGGGGGGCTTCGGCGCGGGAGGACTGCCACAGCTCGCCGCGGACCTCAATCCCTCGCTGCCTATCAGCTCCGTTGCTTCAGGACAGCCTTACCAGGGACATTACCCACTCAACTCACTCGGTTAGTACAATCAAGTTGCAAAAACTGATTAGACTAAATAAAAATGTCTCAAGTTCAAAAATATGCTGTCCGCGCCTTAAGGGCAGTTGGAGTTTCAGGTAGCTTTATGTTCCAAGGAAAAACGTATTATTTATTAGCTTTGTGAGTTAGAAACGAATGTGACAACAATTCTATCGTACAGAATATTGGTTCCCACCATAATATGTTCATCAATTCCAAAGTAAGCAATACCTGCACGGTCAAAATGTATAGCACAGCTGATTTTTCTTGTGAAAGAGGCTAGGTTAGGTTAGGTTAGCGGGGCTGTTTCCGCACTTAGCCTCTTTATTGGGCCATTGTACGTATAAAAATCCTCTGGTTACTCCAACCATCTCAGGTCCTCCCAGAAAGCTAGCAGCCTTTTCAGGCTGCTGCAGGCCTCCGGGAGCGATGCCGGCGATTGTAGAGTCCGTGCCCGTTGATCTGCCACGCTTCTGCACTCCATGAGCACGTGCTGTGGTGTTTCTTCCGCCTCCATGCATCCTCTGCACAGAGGGCTATCCGTCACACCTATGGTAAATAGGTGTTTGTTTAGGGGACAGTGGCCGGTTATAGTACCTATAACCTTGCGAATTTTGTCCCGTTTCAGTCTAGTGATGCTGCGGGCAAGTCTCTTTGATGCCTCCGGAACTGCACTCTTTGTTTGCCTGCAGGTCACACTGTTTCTCCATTCCATTTGGTGTATTTCCTCGGTTTTCTTACGCAGCCATGATTTTATTTGGGCTTGGGGTATGGGCAGTAGTGGTTCCGGACCGTATACTATTGTCTCTGCTCCCCTTTTGGCCAGTTCATCTGCTGCGTCGTTGCCCAGTGAGTTACTGTGCCCTTTTATCCATTGCAGAGTTACTCTGTTTGTGTTTGCAATGTGTTGGAGTGCGCTGTGACATTCCAATACGAGGGCAGAAGTTAAGATATTGTTTTGTAGCGCTTGGAGCACTGATGCACTGTCTGAGATGACTTTGATGTTAAGATCTCTGACGTCTCTGGCTGCCACTGCTTGAGCCGCTTTGGTGATTCCAATACATTCTGCTTGGAAGATTGTGTTTAGTTTGTCTAAAGTGGTTGATATTTTGATATTTAAGTCATTCGAGAAGACGCCAGCTCCAGTACCGTTTAAGGTTTTGGAGCCGTCTGTATATATCCTAACTTCATCGATGCCAGAGAAATCTTCAGCTTCCGCTTTGAGTCGGATGTCGTATCTTCGATCGAAGACGTGGTGACATGGAGTTCTGTCCGTGGGTGCATCCAGGAGTGGTATTTCCTTTAGAATCCCTTGCAGAACTTTGGAGTGTGTTGTCTCTGCGTTTAGTTTCCACAAACCGTTCGATCTTAATCTTAAGGTGGCTATCTTCGCCTCTTCCTGTATACTAAGATCTAGAGGCCTCAAGTTTAAGAGGTACTCTAAAGCGGCTGATGGTGTGGTCCTCATACATCCTGTAGCTGCTACGGTCGCTAGGCGTTGCAGCTTCTGGAGTTTCGTTTTTACTGTAGTCAGTTGTGTTCTGGGCCACCACACAACTGATCCGTAGGTAAGAGAAGGTCTGATAACTGATGTGTACAGCCAAAGTGTGATCCTTGGATTGAGACCCCATTTTTAAGTCTTTTGCACTGACCAAAAGCTATGCAGGCCTTCTTTATTTTTGTATCGATGTGACTCGCCCAGTTCAATTTGTTATCAAGTACAACGCCCAAGTACTTGATTTGTGTTGATAGGGAGAGTTTGGTATTGAATAATTTTGGTAACTGTAGTTCTGGTAACTTCCTCTTGTTGGTGAAAAGGATAAGTTCTGTTTTATTCGGATTTACTGACAGCTGTTGTGCGTCACACCATTCTTCTACAATCTGGAGGGCAGAACGCATTACTTTACATAACACATTCTCTGCATTCCCGTTTATCAGTATTGTTAGGTCATCTGCATAACCAATAGTAGTGTATCCTCTATCGTTTAGCCTTTTTAAAAGGCTATCCACTACTATGTTCCATAAAAGAGGTGATAGGACTCCCCCCTGTGGACATCCTCTGACTACCTTGGCTCTCGTGGTAGTATTCATCTCTATCTGAACCGCCCTTTTACTTATAAGTTCAGTTATCCAGTTTCTCACAACTGGTTCTACTTCGAATTTTTGAAGGGCGTGGTTGATGCTGTTGTGCATTGTTTTGTCCAAAGCTCCTTCTATGTCTATGAAGGCCGCCAGTGTTGATAATTTGTTTGTGATAGCCGACTCAATTTTGTGTACTACCGCGTGTAAAGCCGACTCTGTTGATCTGCCCTTTCTGTAGGCATGTTGTTGAGGATGTAGCGGTTTATCTTTTAGCGCTCCATCCCTTAGGTGTCGATCTACTAGTCTTTCCAACGTTTTCAGGAGGAATGATGTTAGACTAATGGGCCTGAAAGATTTGGCGTGGGTGTAGTCATCTTTACCTGGTTTAGGTAAAAAGATCACTTTTGCTTCCCTCCATGCTTTGGGTACGTATTTGAAAGCAATACAGGCCCTGTAGATTGGTAGTAAATGTTTGATTATCTGAGGCTGCCATTGTAGTAGTGCTGGAAATATTCCATCCAGCCCTGCGGCTTTAAATGGTTCAAAGCTTTTTAGGGCCCATTCCATTCTGTCCGAAGTTACTATTTTGTTTGCGGTTTCCCATTTTTGGGTTGTTGGTGTGCTGTAGTGCTCGTCAGTCCATTCCTGGTCTGGCGCGACTTGACAACCGGGGAAGTGTGTTCCCAGCAGTACTGCACTGGTTTCATCGTCTGAGACTGTGTAAGTGCCATCTTCCTTTTTGAGGGAGCCCAGAAGATTGAGGTCACCCTTTGCCAGGATTTTCTTTAATCTTGCGGCTTGGTCGGTGGCATCTATGCTGCTACAGAAATTGCGCCAGGCTTCCGTTCTTCGGAATCTGATCCGTTTCTTGTAGTGTTGTTGTGCTGTTTTGTATTCATCCCAGGCCTCAGTGGTTCTGGTATTTTTTGCTCGGTTAAAAAGTGTCCTCAGTCCCTTCCGTAGTCGTTCGAGCTCTGGCCCCCACCAGGAGCTTTTTTCCAGGCGTTAAGGAGTTACAAGAGGACACGCCAGTTCATAACCTTTCAAAAGTGTTGTGGTTAGGAAATGTACGTTCAATTCGATGTTGTCTGTACTAAGTGTCACGTCAGTCAGTTGTGCGTCACCTAGTGCCTCGGTTATTGAGTTTATATACCGTGTTATATCTGTTTTGCGGGGGTTACGATATGGAACAGGGTTTGTTAACTTATATTTTATTTGGAAACATACGCGGCGGTGATCAGCAAAGGAGGGCTCGCTTGATACGTGCCATCCTCCGATGAGGTTGGCCGCCGCGTGCGTTGCCAGGGTAATATCAATTATAGTTTGGTACCTGGAGCTTACAAAGGTAGGTACCTTTGTTTATAATGTTCAGGTTTGTTTGGAATAAAGATTCGGTTAGTAACTCACCCCTTTTGTTTGTATCCTTACTTCCCCACAGCGGGTGGTGTGCGTTGCAGTCTGCGGAGATGATCAGGTCCCAGTTGTGTGACTCGCAGTGTTGCACCAGGTCGGTTAGTTCTTTGGGAGGAACTTCACCTTCGCTCGGCATGTACACTGAAGCTAAAACTAGGATGGTTTGCTTTTCTGTAAGGATTTTCACTGCAGTGAGGTCTCTAGAACAGAATTGGTTAAGTATGGTAGTTGGAATGGATTTTGGCATGAAAATACACGTCCTTGGTTTGTCAATGGTGGTGTTTAAGAGTAACTTACCACCGATATTGTTTAGACCGCAGATTCTATTGTTTCTGATCCAGGGTTCCTGAATCAGCGCGACCGTCTTGTTGTCTGCCTCCAGCACTCTGCGTAAAGTGGCCGCTGCTATTTGTTTGTGCTGGAGGTTGGTTTGTATGATGTTAATATTGAGGGAGTTACGGGCTGCGCAGGACATCTTCTTCTTCGCTTGTAGCTCCCTCAATATTCAGCGGCGAGCTTGCCTCCCTCACACTCGAACCCTGTTGGGGAGCTAGACTGGACTGCTCTGGAGCGGAGATTACTGCGGGATGCATCATCGCTTGGTTGTCCTCAGCCGTGGTCGGTTCGTCAGTCAGGAACCGAATGTACCCACTTCCAGACATGTGGGCTACACGGCGGTCTCGGTTGAGAATGGTCTGCTTTTGGTCTTCAGGGATTCCTAGGAGCAGATGAACTACCTTCTCCTTGGAATCCGGTTCCTGCGGTTTATCACTCACCGACATGTTGTAACACTGCCAGGAGTCCACTTTGTACCACGGGTTTTGGGCACAAAGGACTTTGTGCAGCGTGGCGGCTTCGGTGATGCGGGTATGTACGAGGAGCCCTGCTCTGATCCTCTTTTTTAACTCGGACTGCCTGACGACAGCTAGAGTGGTGTCTGGGATTGGTGACGGCATTGTTTTGACCACTCTCTCCAACCAGCTAAGTGCGTTCGCGTCCTCACACCACATTGCTAGGACGCCGTCCAGCAGGAAGGGACGTCCACGAAAGGATGGAGCCTGCGCGCCCGGAGACGGTGGAGACAGAACGGACTGCAGGATGCTATCGTCGATAGCTTCCCGGAGCTGCTCTGCCTGTTCCGAGGAGAAGTCCCTCGGCGGGACGGTGATAACCGCTACTCTCAGCAGCGACTGAGTTGCGTCCGCGTAGCTCACCATCCGCTTTGGTTTCGCGTCAGTTTTCGCGCGTTTGGTATCCCCCCTGGGAGACTGGGTCTCGTCTAGACGAGAGCGCTTCGAAGAAGCGCGCCCTTTCGGGCCCTTCCCAGTCCCAGGCTGCTCCTTTTGAGGAGCAGTAGGATCCGCCGCTGCGGTCCGCTGACCACGATTTCCCCGCGGTTTTCGCCTCCGGTTCGGTTGGTTGGGTCGAGGCGGTGGTGGTGGTGGTTTCTGTGACAGTGCCTTCCTTGCCGCAGCCGCCTCCGTGGAGGTGGATGGCTCAGGCTCGCGCTGCGTTTCCGCTGCTGCGTTTGCTGTCACGTTGGATGGTTTGGTTTTGGGCGGGAGAGCTTCCCTTCTCGCGCGCCGGTTAAGGCGACTGCGTTCCGGGTTGCCCTTCGGCCCCGAAGTGGTGACCGCAGAAGCTTCCCTTTTGCAGGGTCGCTTGTGTGCGGCTATGGTCCACTGTGATACGGTGGTGGTGTTCACAGTGGATGGTATGGCCTCCACAAGGCCAGACAGGTCCAGGCTGGAGCCCGGTCCTGAGCATAGGTTGTCCCCCCCAGAATACGAGGGACTGACCGAGCTATGCTCGGTGAGGGATTCTCCACTACCGGTGGTAGTGGTACCCTCCTGGGGTAATAATTTTTTTCCATGTGCGTTCATCTTTGGTTTGGGGCTTAGAGGTGAAAGTGCCACATACTACCCGCCCTAGGCTAGTTGTGGTGCAAACTTTTTGGGGGGATTTGGTGCCCCAAGGCTATGCGGACCTAGATGTAGTTATGCGCCGCCACGGTTCGGCTATGCATTGTTATTGTGAAAGAGGCTAATGAAACGGGAGAATTACTACATTTCATCAAAATTGCAATTAGAGCTAAAGTGATATTACTTAGAATTCGAGTGTTTCGAAAAGCTATAACAGTGTCATAGATGTAAGTAGAGAACATTTTATGCGTCATATTAGCAGTATCATGAAGTTTTGTTGGACTTCCAAGGAACGTCTGCTGGATTAGTTAATCCAGCTAGTTTTTAATGACAAATGTGTGTGCTTTTGCAGGAGACACGATGATGTCGTACTGCAACAACATCAGCCAGCAGCAACAAGGTGCGCTAGAGGGCTCGCCCACGCCGCCACACATGGCCCACTGCGGCAACAACAACTCGCCCACCGCCTCCGGTGAGTACCCCAACAACATCACCCAACAAAAGGCTTCGCCCATGCCAAGACATTCAAAAATCATTGTACATAATATTATTGGGAATTTTCTGGCCCGAAAGTCTGACAATCAGTCCTACCAAGGGGTATCATATTGTCTAGAACAAACTGGGTTCTAAAGGTCAGATAGGCAGTCGCTCCATGTAAAATACTGGTATTCAGCTGCATTCGGTCAGACTGGAAGCCGACCTCAAGATAGTTGAGAAAAGGCTAGGTGATGACGATATGGGGAATTTCCTACCAGTCTACCTTAGGGTACTATGTAAGGTGTGGTTTATTTTGTTAATAACAAGTCATCTAGACTGAATTTCGGGCATAGCGGCCAATTTTATTGAGACACATCGATACGGGAGATATTATAGTGCGCAAACACAGTTATACTCTGGTCTACCCATAATATTAATTAGGACGGCATTCCGACACGACCGGAGAGAGATCAAGCGCAGAACGTGCTTTCCGAGACACACGCGTATCACACCGCCAACTATAAAATTTGTATACCAAAACATAATTTGCAAGACTTTGTAATCGAACCACACGATCAGTAGTCGCTCTTGCGCCACGTTTTCTTCTTCCATACTTCTCTGTTACCGATTTGTTGAATGCTGTGCAGGTAACGGCGGCGAGCCGGCTGAGGAGGAGGTGTGGCGCGGGCACAGCATCGCGGCGCTGCGGCGGCGCGCGTCCGAGCTGTCCGCCGCCATCCCGCCCTACCTGCAGCTCAACTACGACGCACACAGCCCCGTCTACTGACCGCCTCACCCCGTCTTCTGACCGCACACTCCGTTCTGATTGCTCAGCCGGGTCAAACCGGTGACTTCTTAAAAGCAGTATTGTTTTAATCTTACTTCAGTGCGGAAAAGAGATGGAGCTCGACACCTGGTCTGCTATAGCTGCATCTCTTTTCTACATTGTAAAGTAATACTGCTATAAGAGTTGATGCAACAAGCTTTGAATTTTTGATCGGGATCTGACAACAAACCTCATTTGCTGCTTTATGGCCAAGGCGTGGACTCCTGGTTACTTGAAAGCAATGTTCCGTTTCAGTCGTTTCCTCTGATCAAACTTAAAATATAAGAATACTAATAAACCTATGTCAACGAGAATAAAGGTCACTGTACTTACTGCAAAACCAGAGGTTAATTAACAACTACTTAAATCTGCATACTCAATATTTTCTGTATCTACTGAACCTAATAGAGGTTCAATAAAAAACTTACATTCAAAGTATACGAAGGATAACATGATTGCCAAATATACGATTTTGATATAAATCATAGAGATACGTATCCTAAAATACGAAACAAAAGAAGGTAATACGGGTAAGTACGGCGCGTCAGGGGTTTACTAAGAGAATCATTTATGATAAAGATGCGACTACTGATCTTGATTAAAACAAAGATTATCTCAACTTCAGGCATACGTATTACACATTCTCCAACGCTAGGCCATTGATTACGATTTTTCAAAAACATTATATTACTTACTTACGATAAAATTGTGAGCTGTATTCGAGAAAATACATGTATACGCATTCGTACAATAATAAATTATAGTTTAATATTAAGCTATTTATTGTTTAAGTGACGAGTATAAAGTATTAAATAGTGTTAAATAGCAGTAATATTAATGTATTGACGCGAGTTTGTCGTAATCGAGGTTATAGAGTTTAGGTACGGATTTCAAACATTCCAGATTCAAATGTAGGATAGTCTACCGTTATAGAAAATAGAGAACATATTTTCGTTTATTCGGGCTTCGTCGTAAATCGTTTATTGATCTTGTGGATAATGTAATCAGTATTAACTGCATTTCTAAAAATAAACTTAAGATTAAGACTGAGCCCGAAATCTAATAGATGAATTTACACATACCTAGTGCAGACAAAATACAATATTTTATGCAATAGGGAATGTGATAGTAATTTTAAATGTGTCCCAATTTATAAAGCTACTTGTGAAGAATATAAAAATAAGCCGATTGAACAGTGTTTCTCCCAAAAGTTTTATTCTAGACTACTGGTAAATAGTTATACGACAAAAGAGGGTAATTTAGAACAGTGTTTAACATGAAACGAAAAATTCTGAGTAGATATCTTATTCGGTGTATCTCAGAATTGAAAAAATATAATCCAGACCTTATACTGTATACGGTGTTTCGATCCAAAGTATGATTTATGTGTGTAAATGTATAGCTAGGTATATTCAATATAGATAAACAAAATTGGAAACTCACGGCCACTGTATTTTGAACACTTCTGTATTAGTTGAAAGTGGTTGATAGTTCCTATTGTGTTTTGGGCTCCGGAGACGCATATCATTTTGTTATTTTATGTACGTTTTTTTGTTTGAATTATTAATCCGAGAAGTTATTTCCGTCCGTTGTTTTGTGTGTAAGTAATAATGCTTTGGTTTACATTAACATTATTCGGAGCCGCCATTGATTTATTTAGAATCTCTTAATTTTATGTATAATATCTGTATAATAGTCACTTTATTTACAGATGCCAAAGGGAATCTAACAAATTTATGGAGCAACTAACAATGAGCAAAATTTTGCTTTAAAATCGTCTTGATTTAAAAACTAATTTGGTCCCAGTAAACTTTTTATAATTAATTACCCATTTTATAATCTATATTTTTTGTCTATAAGTAAAGGACTGAGTGGTCACTAGCGCTTAGAACAAATCATATTTTAACTGAATACAATAACTCGCTGGCTCCGTATATGTATAGCCTACATTTTAGAATTACAGTTCTAGTATATAAGTATTATTATACATACATACAATAAAATAGACAATGTTCACTGAAGTGTTTCATTTCTAAACGACGACATGTTTCATCAGACCCTGAAAGCAGCTTCAATAACAAGAAACTTATTAATTATTTTATTTTGGATTACTTCAAACAAAGACAGGGCCACCGTAGGCGCGGGCCTATAGACGGCTAGCTCACCGTCCGTCCGTCTTATGACGATAGGCGGATTCGACGGCGCGTTCGTGGTCCACGCGCGTCTCAAGGAGATGCCAGGAAATCGGCCGAGAGGGCCGATGCCTGCCAGGGCTGCGAAAAAGATACCGTGGCCCTGGTACCGCGGGGCTAAGAAGGAACATGGATGGGTTTTAGTCAGTCTGACACTCCCTTCCGCTCTGCCCAGTGCGGGAAATCACAGCCACAAAAGAAAAAAATAATCAATTAAAAATTACGGTACCTAGTTAATTATTAATAAACGCTGATTTTTTTGCTTGTTTAAGTTTGTCAGTATTTCAGAATAATCCCCTTATCGTGATTTAAGGAATAAGAAATTTTCGAATAAATCTTTGAGATTGTTCGCACGTATGAAAGCGCGGTTATGGGGTGAGGATCAGACGGGCTGCTTTTAAAACACTGGTGGTTCACACTTAGGTACCGATTTTGGTAAACAAGAAAAAAAAATACCTACCCATTTTATTATTGATTCGGGACGAGAATGATTAGCATAGTTACCTCCTTGAATTTGACGAGGATGCAAAACAACACCTTGTATATATGCATAACATATTATTGCAACAGGATGACATGAAGTTTACTTAACTACTATCTCTAGGATGTATACAACGGTGAACAATCTTGCGCTGAGTTCTCCGTGCACAAACGACGATCGAAAACTCCCCAGTCGATTATTCAAATAAATGAAAATTAAATGTTTCATCTTTGAAAGCCACAAGTTGAAACTCATTCTACAAACAAAAGTTTAAGTCAATTTAATTCACCGGTAGATGGCGCTGTAACCATATCCAGGCCGTTGCCGCCAAGTTATCGACAAAACAAAATCAGCCCGAACACCAAACATAGATGTTATGTTAGCATTGTTAGTAATATTTTCTAATTACTAGTGTTAGACAAATGTTAGTTGTATTTATACAACAAAATGTCGATAAAATCGGAGAAATCATTGCTAGAAGAGTGTTCAGAGATTATAGAGAGAAGCTATTCAGTGAGGAGTGCGTCGGATGAAAGTTTATCATGGTGCGTACTAGTATTTTGCGTGCTTTTATTTAACTTGCAATGTTTATAGAAGACACATCTTGCAAGCTGAATGAGAACAACTGATCCCACGGAGTTGATACGATATTCTGGATAATAAAGCATTTAATGATATTGTGATGAGATGGTATGGCCGGATTATACACCCAGGATTGGCCCCAGATGAGGGAACTTCTCCAGAGTCAACAGCATAGACACGAAATTATTTACGCATTCAATTATAATAGCTCATTCTAAAGTGCACAGACTGGCTGATGGGCTCAGGGTTGGGTCCAGACGGCAGATCTTTTAGATTCTATTAATCAATAACTGCTATCACCAGTTTTATTTGAGACAAAATCTTCTAAAGCGTCACGTTTCTGAGTTATAGGCTATCAAAATCCACTCACCGATGCCCATTTAATTCAAACCCGTTTCCAAAAAGGTACAGTTTTTTTTAAGTTTTCTAATATAGCAACACAAGTTCATTACTTTGCCATCAGTGACGATGAAGACGAAAGTCTGGCTCGTGTACTGATGAACAAGATGACTCCAGCGGTGCTCAGCAAACTGAGGCGGTGTTTCAAGAAGAACAAGGAGAGAAACAAAGCGCAGGATATTGACAGGTGCGAACATGTTATATTTCTAAAATTCAAAGTCGAATTGATTATGCCAGTTTCTTGAATAAAAGTAGACAGTGTCCAACAAAGAAAACAGGGTCGAAAAAAATCGACTGAAAATCAAATAACTAAAATAGCCTTTTTTTGTCGGTTCTACACTGTTTAAAAATGCATATAATTACTTAACTACAAGTAATTGATTTAACTTGACTATAGATACCAGGGTTAGTATAGCGTACTTTTAAAATTCTAAAAAGAACACAGTAATTCCATTGTTTTGAGTTTTCGCTTCTTTCGACTGCCTCTGTTTTTTTCGTTTTTGTAATTTAATTTTTCTATGCATGCTTTATTATGGTAGATCGTATTCGATTCTATTCTTCACTACCTGGTAAGAAACTTTATCGATGAACGAAACAATATGAATGTGTATTTAAGGCGCGTGGAGGAGGTGATGCGCGCGGCAGCTGCCGAGGAAGGCATCGAGTTCGCGGAGACCGCACCTCCGCCACAAGACACGCTGTGGCTTGACGAGAACGGATTCGTCACTTCACTCGATAATATATTCGGTAAATTGTAGCTGTTCTCAAAGTTGTACAGACGCCAGCACATCAACCTACCCGAAACTGTCAACTTTCACAAAACAACCTTCAACCTAATCCTTTAACGGTTAAGTTGAAAATCTATTAAAGTTTAACAGATTGTTGTAGCTTGATATGCTGGCGTCTGAACTTTGCATTTTAGTTTCTTTCTAAATGTATTATTATTACTTACTAGCTGTCCCCGGCATGCGTTGCAATGCACTTTTTACCTACCCTATCTACCTACCTACCCTACCCTACCTACCTATGTACCCTACCTACCTACCTACCCTACCCTACCTTTCTCACCTTTTAAACCTTCCCTGGACTACAACAAACATTTTAAAATATAAAATCGGCCCAGCCGTTCTCGAGTTTTAGCGAGACTAACGAACAGCAATTGATTTTTATTTATACAGGGTGTAACGGAAAGGGTATATACATACTTAAGGGTGTGCTACAGACCATCAAACTGAACTTGTTTCTCAAGGACAAACGTCGTAATAGCGAAATAATTATCTGCTGCCCCATACACAATTTCAATACCTATCGGCCCAAATGTATGGGGCAGCTGATATTTTTTTCGGTGTTACGATGTTTGTCCGATGGAGAAATATGTTCAGTTTAATGGTCTGTAACACACCCTTAAGTATGTATATAGCCTTTCCGTTACACCCTGTATAGAAGATAGATAGATAGAAGATTATAGCAAGCCCATATTGTCCCACTGCTGGGCAAAGGCCTCCCTTCATTCTAAATGTAAGTTTTGGTATTTCACAATTATAATACTATACAAACTTTGCAGATTTCTGATGGAATGTGATAAAGGCATTGATATTTGTTGCATTTAACTTCATACTCCCGCCGACAAGTCCAACAAATTAGATAACCGTTATTATACTCACTATGTAAGGCATGATTAGTCGATTACCCCAACTATTTGTACATTACTATCTTATTAAAATACGTAAAAGCTATTTATTTTCAAAGATACAAGTTATTTCTTCCATCGATTAATATTGTAGTGTATTGTATATTGACAAGATTTATTGAGGATTTCCAACAAAAGAAGAAGACGAAAAATATGTATTTGTTGCAGGGACATGACGTACCTACAAAATGACAAAAAAAAACAATAAAGATACAACGCATAAAGATATACCTATATCACGACGTATAAATTATGGACGACAAAAACTGTTACGATTCTTCACTTATAGTAGACTACAGCAAGCAAAATAAAGTTAACAACCAAGCTAACAGAGTTAATATAATATGATGAATAGTGTCACGATTGTATATAGACCAATAAATAAACAAATATGCTACTGCAGGTCACCACAAATATACGACGCATGCACATAAACTGTATCAATCACTGGACAGCTTCAGTACTGGCAAGGTATGGTGGAGACAGCTTATCAACAAGCTGGTTGCCGTAGGTGCCAAGAAGACGAGCACCAGAGCCGAGGTGTGGACACCATTGAGCGAACAAGACGTCAGGAGATTAGAACACTGTAAGGTAAGGCACATTGATAAAATACACTAGCTGTGCCCTGCGGTATCCGACTGGTAATCGACTGGTGGATTAACGTGTTCAAACATCCTGATATCTCTCCCGTCGTGTTGGATTGCCGTCCCATCGGACTATGAGAGTGAGGGAACAGAGAGTGCACCTGTGCTTGCGCACACACTAGTGCACTATAAATCTCCCGCAACGATGGCTAATCTCCACCAAGATTAACCGCCGTGATCGAAAACGGTCAGGAGGACTATATACTGCTCAAACCTCCAAAATGTCTCTTAGTCCAGTCATCTGACGCAGACTACTCAATGTGACAGAGGGAGACACTGGTGAAGTTAGTCTGCGTGGAGCGTGAGCATTCGTTCTGCTACGTGGCGGTCTCCCGCGGTGGGCGCATCGGCGTCTACAGCGGGGATATGCGGCTACTGTACTCTTACGAGGTAATGTTGTCGTATGGAATTATTACCCATGTCAAAAGTTGTTACCTATGGACATGGCTTACAAACTTAAACTATGTTTCCTGGCTTTTAAAAGACAATCAAAATTATCTACTTGTAACTAAACACTTATATAAAAAGCAATTTAGTTAAACCAATCTGGACTAACGAATAGAACTCTCGGGATTGGTGAGCCACTCCAACATCGAAATTGTGCAAACATTCCAATATTTTGCCTTATGAATAGTTTCAATTGCACCCTGGTTTTTCAGAAACATGGAAATACACAAGTACTTAAAGATACCAACAGTAAAAGATCTGTGCCAAAACTGCACAAAATACAAACAAAGACTGAGCAAACATAGCAATATCTTAGCCAAGAACCTAATAAGCAGACAAGGGGATATAATCCGCTTAAAGAAATGGCAAATCCTGAACTTGGAACAGAGACAGTGCAAATTTCAAGTTATATTAATACTGAACTACATAATGTGACTGTTTAATGGAAAATCACAAAAAATGTCGTAAAGTTTCACTCGTAGGTAATTATTCGATGTTACAGATGTTTTACCATAGATCAGGGCTCCATGGGCGCGTTAAGAACCGCTGGATAACTGACGCTGTATATCTACCGGTGAGTAATTCTTCTATTTTGGTTCTATTAATCAACTTTTTAATACAAGAAGGAACTCAAAAATTAATAGGCTCACCATATCATCCGTTACCCAATAGCAAACAGATGAGAGTCCATTTCATCCAGAACATACATACATCTGAAACGAAGAATGGAAATAATGAGGTTATTTTAACGTAAAATATGTTTTTTTTTATCCTGGGATGGGATATTAAATATCGTGGCCCGAGTTTCCTGTTGTGTGCACGTTACATGAACTGATAGACGCAACTGAAAGTGGCTTAACTCGTTGCCAACTGAATTTAGACTGCCGCATGCCGTCGAGAATTCGACACGTTGAGAAGTTTTTAGTTTTCGGATGTTTTTGTTTTATTGCCAATAAACGCAGTTTCGTTTCTTTCATTCAGGACGCGCAATTTCTGGTGATGTCGGCATCGGATCGCAGCTTGACGCTATATGACGCGACAACGTTGTCGCACACGCCTCTCTACTGTATCACCGGGCTGCCTAATATACCTACTGTAAGACGCTCATCTCGCCCTAGTTTACTTGCAATTATGACGTGATTTTCATATCATTAAGAAACAAAACTTTTATTCAACACGCCGTGTTGGTTAGTTTTTTTAGGTCAAATCTTGCAATCTGAATTAGCACAACTTCCTGTCATCTTGTGGTTTTGAATTTTCACAAATTAGCTCATTATCGATGGAAATTCATTTATATGATAATTATGATCTGATTACACCTACGATCGGCTTCAGATGAGGGAGGGAACTCCTCAACGGTCAGAAGCAAAGACACGAAACTGTATACGCGATTAATTTATGATAGCTTGTTCTTAGGTCCACAGCCTGGCTTGTCGTTCTTTATCGTGTGGTTAGTGCCTAAACTAGTGTCAGTGTTTTCATGCCACCGATGGGCATCGGGTCTTGGGGTTGGGACTTGGCTTTACATGCCGTCGTGAAACACCGTGTGAAAACCAGCATGGCTAAGAGATTTAGAGATAGAGAGATTAAGCATGCTGGTTTCTTCACGATGTTTTCTTTCACTCCCTTCGGAAGTGATAAATATACAATACGCACATGCTTTTGCATTTCGACTATCACACCACTAGGCTCTCATTGCCTATAACCAACTTACCAACCAAACCATATTATGCCTTGTAGCCTGGCTGATGGAGACAGAGTTGGTTCCCGTCAAGTGATATTTTCTAAGGCCATGAAAGATTTTTGTTAAAAACGTTTTAACCATTCACTGTTTTGTGTTGTAGTGTATGGCGTACTCCGCGTCTTCACATGCTTGTGAAACCTCGCAGCTTGCCTTCGGCTCAGAGAGGGGCGACGTAACGATCATCAGCTTCCTCCAGCCAAAGGTGCAACTATTTCATACGAAAACGCCCGATGCAATAAATTATTACTTTTGGATGGTAAGCCACGCTCTTTTTGATTAATTGCTCAATAATTTACAGTATTTGACTCGTCGTTTTTCGTGAACTTTGGTGGTGTACCACTAACGTGGCCTGTGTGGCATTAGGGTGGATAAAAATTATAATGTCGTTAGCGGTTTACTATCAAGACCTGGACACAATGCCTTGCCACTCTATTGTACCTCTTGGGGGGTCGACGTTTATAATGTCCATTACTAGTACCTTTCTTACAACTTTGTGACAAATAATAATAAAACTAACAAACGTAAAACAGAAACTGCAACACTACGAAAAAGAAGGCTAGAAAAGGCGAAAGAAGAGTATAGACCATAACGTGCAAAAGAGGGTGAATGTGCAACACATAGTCCACTACAGAAACGAAAAGCAACGTGAGAGATACAGGGAGCTGGTAGCGTCAGAAACACCTGAGCAATAAGAGGCCAGAGACATAAACAAGACTGAAGGCTTACCAACAGAACTTGAAATATTTGTAGGAGCAAAAGTTAAGTTGCGGTCCAATATTGACGTTTCTAAAGTATTGGTAAACGGCGCTATCGGCTAAATGACTGAATTTATTTAGCTTCAGTTTCGTCGAACCCAAATGTACCGAACAGATGTACCGTCAGTTCAGATCGACTTTGGAAGAGACGGCGTACACCTTATTCACTCTAAAGCTATACAGTTTTCAGTAAAGTTAAATTATGGGACGGCTGAAAGTAGGAAGTTTCCCTAATTTTGTAATGGGCTTCCACTGTCCACAAAATACAAGGCAGCACTGTAGACCACTTAAAATAAGAAAACAACCTTCAACCAGAGATTTTAAAACTCAGCCGATTTTTTTAAGTTTGTGGCCTTCTTTACATTCACACCACCGACCTGGTGGTCTACCATGACGTCTCAAAGCGGTTATCATTCCAGTGTGGGAAAGAGATGGCTTTAGACGTCCTCTATAGCTAACTAACCCCCCAGTTCGTGTCTCATCAGAAAGGTCGGTTGCAGGAACTGCCGTCCCCCCCTCACTCGTCTTACTGCAGCATCACGCGCTGGCGGCGAGTGCACGCGCGCTCGGTGAAGCGCGTGGCGTTCAGCCGCGGCGGAGTCATCCTCGTGACGTGCTCACACGACGCCTCCGTCAGCATGCGCATCAGGCACGTGCCCGGCAAGATGGATGACTACAGCTTTAAAGTTAACAGAGTAAATATGTCATGACAATTCATTACCCACTATTTATTTATTTTATATTTATTACTAGCTTCTGCCTGCGGCTTCGCCCGCGTTGAGTTCGGCAATTCCCCACGTGTGCTTAACCTCCGCCAAATAATGTCGAAAATAGTCATTTAATGTTATAGATAATAGCTGTTGCCCGCGGCTTCGCTCGCGCGTAATTGTAGATATGTATAGGATAAATAGTTTCGTAAAAGTCTGTCATTTTCAAATAAAGAAGCCAGAGAATAAATTCTGGTTATACAAAACTATATTAAGGTTTCATATATAAGATTCATAGTTACCTAAACGGGTTGAACCATAATTTATTTTTTATATTTCTTACTAGCTTCGATGCCGTAGCTCAAATGCCCCAGTCAGCTATCCATGCCTTTCGATATAGTTAATGGTGTAAATGAGCAAGCTTAGGTACATTTTTTTTATAAAGGCTTTATAATATTTTTAACGAAAGACCCCAACTGCATAAAAATGAGCTCGCTGTAACACTTTTACAGCCTCTTTCTGACAGATTGTGTATTATTACAATGGCTGCTACAACAAATAATAAAAGTAAATAAAGTTAACAAATAAAAGAGAGTACAATACAGGAAACATGTTGTTTTCGTCGCAACTAAAAAACCTTTAGCGTGTGACTTCGACTAACACTTGGCGGGTCTTTTGAAGTTCATTATTACACTTCCACATGACACATTATTGATCGAGTGGTTAGTGCCTAAACTGGTGTCAGAGTTTTTATGCCGCCCATGGGCCTATGACTTGGCCTTACATGCCGTCGAGAAATATCTCTTAGGCATGGTGGTGTACTCACGATGTTTTCCTTCACCGAAGCAAGTGATAATTATACAATACGCATATGAATCCGAAAAATCAGAGGTGCGTGCCTTGGGTTCGGACTCAAGACGTATGACTTGACAGTTCGACGGTCACATCACCAGGCTATCCAGTATACTAGTAAGTATACTGCTTGCAAACATGACACATTTAATTTCAGGGAGTGACGTGTTTCCACGTAGTGTCAGCGCTGCACTTGGTGGCGACGGGTGGCTGCGACGGCGCGGTGCGGCTGTGGCAGCCATGCGCGCGCGCCCCCTTCGCCACGCTCCAAGCCCCCACCTCACCCGCCATACTTGACCTGGCTATAGTAGCTGCCCATGAGCTCGTCATCGCGTTTTGTAATAATTGTGTGCGTGCACATTGTGTTTACATTTTTAACACATTTTTCTTCCTATGAAAAAACATCACTGATGATGTCGACATATTGTGATGAAGTACAGGAACAAGTGGTAACTATAGACTATATCACCAAACAGCGTGTTAGGAGAATGGACGTCGTATTGAGAACAAAAATCGTTGTTGAGAGTTCAGAAAAAGTTATACGGAAACTGCAAAAATTTACATCTAGGTTCGCGTTTGTTTCTTAAATAAAATATAAAGTGAGGGAAAAAAGGGCAGTATCCATGTTGTTAAGGCCTTTCCTGTATTTTATTGGAGCATTCCATCTCTCATTATCTAAGTACTCTACCAGGGTCTACAATATCAATAGGGGATACTCCTATTTTTTTTTTCTTTGTCCGTCGGGTAGTTTATTAAAAAGTATTGGACACGTATTTTTTCTTTTTTCACGTGGTCATAAAATTACGGAGATATATTGAGTTGAAATGGCGCATGAAGTCACATGTAGGTAAGTTTTATACCCACTAGTGACGTAGTAAGCCCCCACTCTCCAACTTTAATGAGTTCTAACTAAGTAATTTTTTGATATTTTGATAAAACAAAAAATACGTGTCTAATATTTTTGTATTACCTCTCTGACGGACAAAATAGAATGTCGTTTTCTTTACCCAGTCCGATCCCCTATTGGTGAAGAATAAAAGAAGACCGAAATAAGCTCTTATATGGAATTCACCTCTATAGATACAGACGGATGCTAATAGGATTAAAATTGAACTTAAAGGGGATTGTATTGATGATTTTAATGATTATAAATCTGATACGGCTGCGAATCATATTTTAAACAACCTTTTCCCGCGGTAAATGACACAGCTATGAATGAATTATATTTTATGTTCACATGTTAAGTTCTGATAAATAGACGGTGCACATTTGGGACTTGTACGAGGAATGCCTGCTGCAGACCATCAAGATCAAATTCCCGTTCCTGGGTGTGCTTGGCAAAAAGGTCGAATTCGGTCCCTATTGCATACATCCTGGTAAGGAAGTTATTCTTTATTCTGTATTGTGATACATATTTAGCATGATGGATACACAAAGAGGTGGGGCTCCAGTACCTGCGTTGATCTAAAAGGTCCAGGTTGGACAATTACGACTTTGGACTCAATGGAAACATGGGGACCTGGGGGCACGTTAAGGCCCTCGCCAAGACGTGCCAAACGAAGTCCAAGGGCACTACCTTTTATCGAAGTGCTTCATCGCTTTTTTGAATCCTCATAACTTTGGTTTGGATAATACCTGATAAACAAAGCTTGAGAGGTGTCAAGGGACACCCGGATGGAACGAAGTTCCTTTCACGTACATAATATCAATACATTTTAGATTTAAGTTAGTGTGCGAAAAATAAAATATTTAATTTAAGGAAGATTAATCCTTAATTCGAAGCAATACGTCTTACTTAACTGCACAACCGAATTTGTACTTTGTAGTTCGGTCAATCAAAATAATAATCATATCTATCCTTACTCACATACACACCCCAGTTGTACGTAATTTAAGGAATTTCCAACTTTATTTTAAAGAAATAAAGCTTACAATAGCTTACTATAGCAAAAAGTGTCGTGACAACTTTTCGTAAGATTTTTTTCCGTCTAGCCCCCTTTCACAACGCGCGATAAGGAACTTCGTTCCAAAATTCTCGGTATATGATTTCAATAGTGGGGTTGTTAAACTTATAAAGTTTCAATTGCATAGCTTTTTACTTTAGATTTTATTGATATCTAAAAATCCCATAACTGTTCTTTACTTTTCTGTTAAACAATAGTAGTAGTAGTGTTTTTTTTTCTTTCTTTTACTACCTTCTGTAGTAAGCAACGACTTATTGTCGGGCCTACGCTGTCCTCCCATACTTAAGTACTAACGCTGTAACTTCAAATGTTGTAAAACCAAATGATTTTAAAAGAGTAACCATGGAGTTTCTTGCCGGTTCTTCTCCATAGGAAACGACCAACCCGAACCGTGCACCTTTTGTTGACGTTTTATAAGTGCCCATGTAGGCATAAGTAAAATAAAATATTTTGAGTAACGAAACGACCTAGCCGCATACATATTTTGACTAAGGTGTAGAGCTTGTGCAGTAAGGGGCTTGTAGAGTTAGGGAGTCAGAAGCTTGGCTCTACATGAGATCTGATAACTTTTTGACAGTGCGAGCCATGGCTATGGTCTCGTCTTGGCAACATTTTACATGAAAATGTTTTTGGTGGGATAGTATTTTTTCGGGAAAAAAAATGAGTTCAACAAAAATGTGATCCAACAATTTATCGGCAAGGATTTAGTAATATTTTTTTCTCAGGTCCAATTCGCAAAGAGGAAGAAGAGGAAGAATTGGTATTAGACGAGCCGATAGTCATGTCCCGGCGCGCGTCCAGCGTGTATCAGGGCTCTACCGGCGGACTGATGCTGCAGCTCGACAATCAAAACGATTGGGACAAGAAAGGACTTGAAGATGAACCGTTAGTTTTGCAATTTTTATCTTTAACATGCTTTCACTCATCCGTGCTCGGACGTAAGCAAGCGTAACTTAATTTAAAGATCGACCCGAACGGCTGTTATTATTAAGCCACGACCTCCTAAATATCGTCCTCCAAAAATTTGCCACACGGGTACGTAATTGATAACCTGGATTAACACATCGGATACTTTTTATCCAGGTAGTACGATCCCGTGGGACCGTTACCGAACAAAACGCGGGCGAAGCCGTGGGGATAAGCTAATTTGAAATAAATGTTCTGAATTGGGTTTCTTTCAAGTGTTGTTTAATTGACAGTGAGTACAGACGCTACAATCGCTGCGAGCTGTTGCTGTCGTGTTGCGACTTTGTGTGCACGCTGCGTCTGTCGCCGGCAGCGGGCGCTGTGGTGGCGCCGCCCGCAGACACGCTGTGCGCGCGTCGCCCCTCCGCCTGGGACCTGCCCGACTACCCCGCTACCAGTAGTATGTGCTTTTTCACGGGTTATTTTATTTCTTCGTAAGTGTGTTCGTGAATTTTGACTCGGCTGCAATGACAAAATTTCTCCACGTGTATCAAAATATACAAGTTTTTTTCTTTTAATTTTATAATATTACGCCTGTAATCTCCGAAGTTAGACGGATTTATACCTATATACAGACCTACTATTCGTCAGCTATGTTTAGCCTATTGAATGCCAGAGCATAAACGCACGCACGCGCGTGCCTCTCACGCCAAGCCACAAATACACCGCAAATACTTATAGGGATTTAAAAATTGTTATCAACATATTTCTTATTAACACATATTATTTTTAAGATATATATATATAAACACACACAAAAGAAATAATTTAAAATTGCTTATTTCGTGTTTTTATACCTCATTTTTTGTCACATATTTGTGTTGTTGGCGTACAGGGTACGCGCTTGCTTTTCACGTAAGTATAATTATGTGACAATGGCGTCCAAAAGGCAAGAAACGGCGAGCATAATTGCCAGCAACCGGTCACAAGTCCAGATTCCGTGGCTGAGAAACCATAACAATGTTATGTTTCAGCGTGTTCCACCACGCCTCGTCCCCGCCCGTCTCCGGCGCCTACCCCACAACTACTGTCACCCTCCAGTGCAGAGTTCCCACTCACAGACCTCGATACACTGCTGGAGAACGCTGGTTGGTTCATGTTTTATCATGTAACAAATATTTGGCCATTAAAACTGGCACTTTTGAATGTTAAACTGTAGTTGCTGCCTATTCGGATAGTTAGAATCGAATGCAGAAAAATGGACAAGAAACTCGATCAAATCGGACCAGAAGCTCCAAATAAACCCTTAGAGGACAATCTGTGGGAATCTAAGTTAAACATTTTTGAGTCAATTAATTCTGTAGGTGAGAAGTATCCCAAGCGTTGACTTTTAAACGAACTTTTGAACGAACATTTTAGCTAAGACACAAGAAACTGTAAGAACACGTAGGTACACAGACAATAAAAAGTCGTCTGTTTATTGTTTGTCTTCACTTGTTTGTATTGTGTTACATTAGCATTTTGTGTATTCATGTTTGTTAATGATCTTTCCAACGCAGGAATACAAGGTATTTTGGAAAAGGACTTCGTGCTTATGCAAGGACTGAAGAACGACTTGAACAGAAAGCTAGCTGAAATGGAAGCAAATAAGCATGTGGTAAAACAATAGTGTCATTTTAGCAACTTATTAGTGGATGCTGGTTAGGTTTCCGAATTACGTCTAGCTACCACCTACCGCCATCTACCGGTCATTGAAGACAACTAGTATTGTAGGAACTTGCTATTAGCGCCATCTATGGGATAATAGCCACAACAATTATGTGTTACTATTAGCCACAACAATTATGTGTTACTATTGGTCAATAGATGGCGCTATTAAAATGATAGAAACGTTTTAAAAAATCATTTATCACCAATACATAGGCATTATTTAGTTCAGTTAACCAACCTATAGTTTTCTTTCTTAAGATTCAGTGGCGGTAACAGTTATATTATTCTGCTTGGATTGATTGGTTAAAGCTTCATTATATTTTATAAAGGGTGTAAATAGATTCTTATCGAAGCCGAAGGGCACTTGTTCACCCCGCGAAGCTGCGAGTATGCGACTTGCCATTGTCGGGTAAAAGTAGTTTTCCTACCAAGATACTCAACTACTCGGTGCATGCGTCGGACTCCCTGTCTACCAGCTGTTTATTAGACCTTCATATTTTGACAGATGACGAACGCCGTGTCTGCAGGAGCACCATACTTGGCATTGAAGACATTCGACCCCACCCGAGTGGAGCCCGTCGACGAAATGATAGACGAATACAAACGCGTCATGAGGTTCGCTTTATTGTCTTTTAAATTAACATGCACAACATTATAGGCTTAAATATATACATCTATACATACAGGATGTTAACTTGATCGAGTAACATAATTATTTTTTACTATCAAGAAGTTCTATTCTATCCAAACTTTTCCAACCAGACTTTTTATTTCTTTTATTATTATCTATTTCGGTATCTGAAGATGTGCACCTTTGTAGTCTTGGTTGCAGATTATTCCCGGCATCCAGTATTACTGGCACACCCACAGGCAGTGAGAAATCGACGCCGAGGAAAAGCAGGAGTCACCGACTGTGAAATAGTATGAGATATACTGTTACAAATTAAATACAGATACTTTTCGGGTTCCAAAAAAAAATTAAAATATTTATTTTACATAGTCCTACGATTCTCCTTGGTTCCTGCTTGAATGAATGGTAAAACTGAATATTAGTACATACAGGTTTCATGAAAATCTGCCTAGCTTTTTCCTATGTTGGGGCCAGGAGTTTGCCAGACTAACCGGTTGCACCTGAATACCAGTATTTTACATGAAGCGACTGCCTATCTTATCCCCTCAGTCCAGTAACTGGGTAATACGATTCTCCTTGGTAAGACTGCCTGTCAGACTTGCGGGTTTCTGGCTACCCGTAACGATTGTGAAAGATATACAAAGGGCAACCGGAACCAACGACTTAACGTGCTTTTCGAAGCACGGAGGGACTTCAGTATGTTATAGATCAGGGATGGCGAACAAAGTGCACGCGTGCCATTGGTGGCACACGACAAAATATTTTGGGCACGCCATTGATATTAACCATATTTTCATGTACATATGGCCTGCACTCATTATTTGATGAGAGATGATTAACTTAATAGATTCACATATCTACCATGCATTCTACTAAAAGTAATCTCTGTTAGCCCTAATTCAAGTTATTTGTCATCTTATCTGTAACACAGAAGTCATACTCTAAAGTTACTTCATTTAAATTACGCATATAACAGAAACCTTTAAAACTAAGTATACAGTGTCAAAAGTTATTTTTTGGTAGTAAGTAAAGAGTTTTGAGAATAATGACTTTAGTTTTCCAAACAATCATTAAGGCAAAATTATTTGGCGGCACATCTATGGCCTCGTCAAACATGTTTTTAGAAAAAATGGCACATGGTCCCTAAAGGTTCGCCACCCCTGTTATACTTACATGGTCACCTCTCCACGGCCACGAACTTTGCAAGCACTGCTTGACCTTGAAGATCAATTAGTGCAGCTGTTACTATTAACCCAAGAGCAAACCGGTTTATTATTATTAAAAAAAAAAACAGCTTTTTTGTGTCAATTAATCATGAAATATGTAGGTTGCAGATAAAATACCTACCTTCTTAAAGTCTGCAAGGACCTCCAATTATTTACATTTAGTTGTTGGTAGGGGATCGGACTGGGTAAAGAAAACGACATTCTATTTTGTCCGTCGGACAGGTAATATAAAAATATTAGACACGATTTTTGTTTTATCAAAATATCAAATATTACTTAGTTAGAACTCATTAAAGTTGGAGAGTGGGGGCTTACTACGTCACAAGTAGGTATAAAACTTACCTACATGTGACGTCATGCGCCACAAATCGCTATGCACGGAGCCACCGAGCTGTGTGCTTTGCGGCCAGTCGGGCCACCCGGCTAACTACCGCGGCTGCCCGAAAGCCCCCAAAGGCTCCTCCTCTAAACTGGCGAAGCGTGCAAACGCCCGCCAACAGAGAGAAAGCCCATCGGTGAGGCTACCAACTGCACAGATGCCGGAGAGACTCAGCCCTCAGAGGCCCTCTCCCTGGACCTCGCTGAACCACCAGAGAGCTTTCCCGGCACTCGGCAAAGCAAAGTCCAGCCCCATTCCCGGGCTATTAGATGCCCCTGTCCCCACTCCCGTGGCCCAAGCGAGCGCACCGGCGCCCGCTCGTCCCGCGCCTCCCGGCCCCGCGGCCGCGGTCTCCTCTCCTAACGTAACTTTAGAAACGTTAGCAAAGTTAGTCACCCCCGAAGCAGACCGCATGGCGGCAGATCTCAGGGAGGCTAACACTGACGGTGATAAGCTTAAAATTATCATCAAGTCCCTAATCAAGTTAGGCGAAGCCTTCAGCGGCATTAATCTTTAATTTCAATGGATAATACGAGATTAACGTGTACCAAACCCCGATCCCTTAAATTAGGGTACTTTAATGCCAATGGCATTAGAGGCCAGCGTGATGAAATCGCCACCTTCCTCCGTGACCATCAAATTGATATCCTCCTCATACAGGAGACCTTCCTCAAGCCCAGTCACCGCGATCCGAGAATTGCCAACTATCGCATAGTTCGCAACGATCGGTCACGTTGCCACAAGGGCGGTACTCTAATCTATTATAGAAAAGAACTGCACTGCATCCCCTTAGATCCCCCTCCCATGGAGTCCCTACTCGAGACTTCAGTGTGTCGACTAGGCATGACCGGTCATCAACCGATCACTATCGCCTCCGCGTACATCCCTCCCGGCGGCACGTCCGAGGAGCACACTCTGTTCACCAAAGACCTTGCCGTCCTCTTCGGCTTGAGTGACTCCGTTATCATAGCGGGCGACCTCAACGCCAAACACCCCGCCTGGAACAGCACGACGACCTCTGCCAGAGGACGTCACGTGTATAACCTGGGTGAGTCCCTCAACTTCGATCCCATCGCTCCTATGGAGCACACTCACTATCCCCACGACCCCGACCAACGTCCGGACGTTCTCGACATAGCGCTACTCAAGAATGTCAACCTTAAGTTGCATTCCATCGAGACTTTACATGAGCTTAACTCAGACCATCGACCAGTGCTCATGCACTTAGTTCCCCGCTCGGGTCCCTCTGACCCCAGCCAGCCCCCGCCAACCCAAGTGATAACCGACTGGAGGAAAGTCAGCGAAAAGCTGAAATCCACCACGTCGTCTCACCTGGAGTCCATCCCCGGCCACATAGTCTCAGTCGCAGACACGACGGCCGCCATCAACTCGTTTACAGAACACGTGCAATCCGTACTGAAGGATTGCTCACGAGAAGTTCCAGCATTGAGCGATCAACGCTGGATACTACCCGCTGACGTACGTGAACTGATAACCGAGAAGAACGCGGCCATCCGTGCCTACAGCAACTTTCCCTGCGACGCGAACAAAGCTCACATGCGTTATTTACAGCGTGCTGTAAAGAAGCGCACTAGTGAGCATCGTTCAGATCAATGGGACAAGACGCTTAGCGAGCTTGAGCCTACCCACCTAGCCTTCTGGCAGCTGCAACGCAAGTTGCGCTCCACCGAAGAGGCTTCGATGCCTCCCCTCACCCGACCCGATAAGAGCGTTGCATTCGACGACTCTGAGAAGGCCGAATGCCTAGCCGACAGCCTAGAGTCCCAGTGCTCCCCCAGCTCTCAACCAGTAGACAAGCGACATCTCGATGAGGTGAACGCATTCGTCGAACGTAGAGCCGCCCTCTCCCCTGTAGAAGACCCAGATGATCCTCTGCCTCCGGTCACAGCTGACGAAGTGCAAGACATCATTAATAAGCTTCAACCGCGTAAAGCACCCGGCTCCGACGGAATCACCAATAGGGTGTTTAAACTCCTCCCCGCTCAGCTCGTCGTGTTAATGGCGGCCATCTTCAATGGCGCCCTGAGCAACAACGCTTTTCCCCAAATATGGAAAGAGGCCACTGTCATCGGTTTCGCCAAGCCAGGCAAACCCAAGTCTGAGCCCTCGAGCTACAGACCTATCAGTCTCCTGAACGCACTCGGCAAAATCTACGAGAGACTTATTTATAAGCGACTCAAAGACTTCGCCGAGGCTAAGAGTCTCATCCCCAACGAGCAGTTCGGCTTCAGAACCGGACACTCTTGCATTCAACAGGTCCATCGCATCGTAGAGCACTTGAGCGCTGGCTTCCAGCGTGGAGCGATGACCGGTGTGTTGTTCTTCGACATAGCTAAGGCTTTCGACAAAGTCTGGCACAACGGCTTATTATATAAGCTGTACAAACTGGGAGTGCCGGACCGTCTCGTGCTCATCTTACGAGACTTTCTGTCGGATCGCACCTTCCGCTATCGCATCGGGAAGGCACTGTCTTCCCCCCACCCCATTAGAGCCGGAGTCCCTCAGGGCTCCGTCGTCTCTCCCCTTATCTTTACTCTGTTCACCAGTGACATCCCCAAGAGCAAGAAGGCTCAGTTAGCCTTGTTCGCGGACGACACGGCCATTTATTACACTGGCCGCAGTCACGACGCTATCTATAGCACCCTCCAAACCTCAGCCAACGTCTTAAGCGCTTGGTTCCGGAAATGGAGAATCGAGGTGAACCCCGACAAGAGCCAGGCAGTTCTTTTCTCTAAACAGCGTAAAATTAAGCCACCCGCGCTCAGCCCGATCACTATGTACGGTAAGCCTATCCCTTGGGAGAAGCAAGCCAAGTACTTAGGAGTCATACTTGACAACCACTTGTCTTTCGCGGCGCACATCAAAGCAGCTCGCGACCGAGCTGCGTTTGCTATGGGTAGGCTTCATTTCATGATTTCGGCAAAAAGCAAGTTGTCACTCAAGTGTAAGTTGCGCCTTTATACCGCGGTGATCCGCCCCATTATGACGTACGCTTGCGTCGTGTACGCTCACACCAAGCCTAAGTACATCCATAGGATGCAAATTTTACAGAACCGGTTCTTACGTAGAGTCACGGGAGCCCCTTTTTATGTCCGTAATGACCGTCTACACGTAGACCTTAGAATGCCCACCGTCCTTCAGTTTATGAAACGTCTTTCGAAGCGTTTCTTCGATAACGCCATTAAACACCGTAATCCCCTGATCGCAGCGGCCGCCCGTTACGAACCCTCGCGCATTAGTACAGTACGCCGTCCTAGGCATACCCTTGTCACTCCAGATGATGCTATCACCCTCCTCCAGGAGAGTATCAAAGAGACTAGCACTCTTAAAAAGTTCCGACTCAAACCGCCGTCTTTCCGACCTCGCCGTCGAGGTCCGTCGCGACGTCCCGGTCCATGCCCTCCCCGACCCTCGCTCGAGCCAGCCCGCGATGCTGTGCCAGTAGTTTTAAATCAGCCCCTAAATAATGATACCATTCAGATCCAGCCTGTCCCCATGCAGTCCTCCCCCAGCGACGCCCTAAGCCGAGGTTCGTACCCCACAGGGGGTGCCCTTAGCGTGCAGTCGCTTAGTTTGTAAGTTTTTATGCCCTGGCTGGAGGCCTTACTCTAAAGGCACCCACAGGATAGTCCGGTTAAGCAGACGACAACCTCATAGGTTGAACTGCGAGATGCCATTCATAAAAAAAAAAAAAAAAAAAAAAACGTCATGCGCCATTTCAACTCAATATATCTCCGTAATTTTATGACCACGTGAAAAAAGAAAAAATACGTGTCCAATACTTTTCAATAAACTACCCGACGGACAAAGAAAAAAAAATAGGATTATCCCCTATTCAGTGTTCTTTTAATTTTATCATACAATGCGATTAATGCTTATCTTCAGTATTATGACAAATCAGTCTCAACATTAAACTTCGTCGAGACCTCGAACTTGGTCGCTTGTCATGTGTGTGTTTTGGCAAACATTATCGCCTCATTAAACTGTATTTCATTATCATCTTATCGCATATTCACGCTATCATTAATTTGACGTAATCTTAAGCATTTTAATTAAGGAACAGTGATTTGACTACATTTCGTCGTTATCGTTTTGACGGACGAACCTATACTGCCACGCAAAACCGAAATAAATCGATTCTCAAAATTAATAGAATAATTCCCGCGTAAAATGTTCGTGACAACAAAATTTGGGAAGCTAAACAGCGAATTGAAGAAGAGACTGTTCGAAGCGCGCGCAGTGACATTGATACTGAAGAAGGAGTTCTCCCGGAAAGATGTGAATGTGGAGGAATTCTTCAAGTTCTACAGTGAGAACAGTTACCACGACGACAGATACAAGCCGCTGACCGCCCGCGATTATGACAGGTTCCTGAGTACGAGGGCGCTGAGGAGAGAGCCTGCTATGACGAGACAAATCAGTGAGTCCAGTACCTATATCCACTACTACTACACTACCACTAGACTACACTACTGTACTACTATCCACTCTACTATTCCATATTAATATTATAAAAACATCACGTCTTTAATCCCCAAATGATTAAGCAAAGGAGTACAATAGCTCACCCACATTCTGCGTGATACAAAGCACTGTACTACAAGACTTAGATTTTTGTAGGAATATTATTATCTTAGTAGAAAGCATGGAGTCTGGATTTGTGCCCGGTTGACAGCAATAGGCTCGCCCCCTATTTCATGGGACTTAATCGTAACCGATATTATAAATGTGAAAGTTACCTACTCCGTGTGTGTCCGTCTGATACCATTCCACTTCTTAACAGCTGAACGGGTTTGATTACCTATGTGAAAGGAAGTATGAAAGATGCACAAGTTACAAGTACACACACAATAAGATAAAATGCATGTAGGATAACATAAGAAAGAAATGCTATAAGCAACATGCTATGGCGTACAGCTTAACTACTGGTCGGACCAGGAAAAACTTCAATTAATTAAAAGATACAAATAGTCAGTAAGTACAAGATTAATATTATCAAGTGTTTATTTCGGGATTATCAATAAAGAAAAAATCGAATGTCTGGGAAACCTCTTGTGCATTTCTTATCTTGTGTCGATCAATATTTATTGATTGACAATGGATAGGATTACCTAAAATGCGATAAAATACACATTTAAATTGAACGCTTCTCAGTTTCCTTATACCAACGACATTAGGGTAGACAACACTTATTCAGTACATCACCACAACCCCTACATACAAAAATATTTTAACGGTATTTTTATTCAAAAAATCTAGATACTTTTGTTTCACATGATATGTGCTTGGTTCGGGTTGGCCGTTTCCAATGGAGAAGAACCATCAAGAAACTCCATGGTTTGTCTTTTAAAATCATTTGGGTTTACAATATTTCTATGTTACAGCGTTAATACTTTCGTAAGGGAGGACATCGTAGGCCCCACAATAAGTCGTTGTTTACTACAAAACGTAGAACAAGATAAAAAGTTACCAAGAAATCTATAAGGCCTACAATATCCACACATTCACAAACAATCGGTAAATAAAATTAAGTCCATACAACAACAAACAAAAAGGAAATTATAAAATACTCACTTGAACAAGTGACACAAATGTTTTGTAATGATTTAAAAACTATAAGAAAACATCTGATATAAAGAATGGAAAAAAATAAAATAAGTTTCATAATAGAGACATCCACACATTTATGTCGTTTATGAGCTACCAGGGAAGCCGCATGTGTGAAGGGGCTAAGGCCAAAATTCTCTATCTTCAACGTAGTCCTTAATGTTGTAATAGGCTTTTTAGGATTCCGTAGCCGAATGGCAAAAAAACGGAACCCTTATAGATTCGCCATGTCTGTCTGTCTATCCGTCCGTATGTCACAGCCACTTTATTCCGAAACTATTAGGACTACACAGCTGAAACGTGGTAGGTAGATGTTTTCTGTGAACCGCTTTACGATTTTTGTACAAAAAAAAACTTGAGAGGTGTCAAGGGACACCCGGATGGAACGAAGTTCCTTTCACGTACATAATATCAATACATTTTAGATTTAAGTTAGTGTGCGAAAAATAAAATATTTAATTTAAGGAAGATTAATCCTTAATTCGAAGCAATACGTCTTACTTAACTGCACAACCAAATTTGTACTTTGTAGTTCGGTCACTCAAAATAATAATCATATCTATCCTTACTCACATACACACCCCAATTGTACGTAATTTAAGGAAATTTCAACTTTATTTTAAAGAAATAAAGCTAACAATAGCTTACTATAGCAAAAAGTGTCGTGACAACTTTTCGTAAGATTTTTTTCCGTCTAGCCCCCTTTCACAACGCGCGATAAGGAACTTCGTTCCAAAAAAATAGATTAAGGATTGCCCCCACGCAGAACTGAAACAAGCCTATACATGCGGGGCGTCTATAGATAGGTCTTTAAAAATGACATTGAGGTTCTAAAAACCATTTTTTAGGGTTCTGTAGCCAAATGGCAAAAAACGCCAAGTACGAGTCTTACTTGCACACAGGGTTCCATAGCCCCAAACAATATTTTGAACGGTCATTCATTAGTAAACTTCCACCTTTTTAAAACTTTCAACGAAAATTGGTTTGATTAAGATATGATGTTTAGTTTTTAAGATATGGGACTTTTTCATCAAACTGCAGTAGTAACTTTGTTTTTCATTATCATACTATGAAAAACAAATTTAGTTTTGCTGTTAGATATAAAAATAATGTAATAATATTAAAAATATTTTTTATTTTATTGTTTAGTGGTACGGAACCCTGTGTGCGTGTGAGTATGACTCGCACTTGGCAGGTTTTTTTTTAAATAAGAACACGTTTGATGACTTCGGCATTATTATAAAAGTGTATACTGTTTATAAGAAACTAGCTGTCCCGCGCAACTTCGTCTGCGTCACAGTCCCCGTTTTCGCAACATTTTTCATTGCTGCTCCGCTCCTATTGGTCGTAGCGTAATGATATATAGCTTATGTCCTTCCCCAGGTTGAAATCTATCTTCTTGCCAAATTTCATTGTGATCCGATCGGCCGTTTAGTCGTGAAAAGGTAACAAACAAACATACAAACAAACAGAGTGACATTCGCATTTATAATATTAGTATGGATGACTTGCTAGTTTTAGAAACGTATGTTTTTAATAAAGCAATAGAAACAAGGGTGAGGAATTTAAAGATATCGGTAGTTTTGTGTGGGATATTGGTAAAGAAATCTACAAATTCTAGAGCTACTTCGTTTTTGGAGCTTAGAAGACCACGTGAAGTCTCTAGTCTGATATCATTATTTTATTTTTTATTTCTATTAGTTTCACTACTGATCATTTTCCAAAGAGTCTTTATTTTTTATTGGAACAACTCAGGTTATTACTCACTAATTTACCTACACCTCTTTCTATACTATCTGAGATAATTATTGAAAAAGAACAATCATGACTGTCTTTTAACTCAGGCTGTACCACTTGTAAATAATCTTGTGTAATATTAATGGTTTCTTTATTGAGTATACAGTCCTGAGATGAATTCTCAGACTGGGAAGGGTCCTTCATTACCTCAGGCTGGATAGTATCATCTTTGTTAACAGTCAAACAACTACATTGACTCATTACGAACTCGTTTTCCACAAGAATATGTTCCCTAATTTAGTTCTGAGAACTCACAAACCTACTGGAAAGGGAACTAAGTGAGTCCTGAAGTGCCTGTATTTCAGACTGCAAATGCTGAGTATCAATTTCATAAATTTTAATACTGGCTTCTAGTAATTATTAAACTTATTAAGTACTAGCTGTCCCGCGCAACTTCGTCTGCGTCACAGTCCCCGTTTTCGCAACATTTTTCATTGCTGCTCCGCTCCTATTGGTCGTAGCGTAATGATATATAGCCTATGTCCTTCCCCAGGTTGAAATCTATCTTCTTGCCAAATTTCATTAAGAACCGATCGGCCGTTTAGTCGTGAAAAGGTAACAAAAAGGTAACAAACAAACATACAAACAAACAAACAGAGTGACATTCGCATTTATAATATTAGTATGGAAGTATGGATATCAATACGCTCTTTCCTCAGTGGAATATATTTGGAAAAGTGTTTATGTTGTTTCTTATATTGATAACATTTATCCTATCGCAGTCCACTGCTGGACGGCCTCAAGCCTTCAAGTTCATCGGTGCGCTTGGCTGGGGGCGTCCAAAACTACGGCACTTGCCTCACACATTGTTTCATTGCTACTAATCTTTACCTTCGGTTCTTAGCCGGGTGGGCGAAAGCTAATTATTTACAATTATAATTTCGTCAACAATGATAAGTGATTACGTTAGCGATGTGTTGATAATAGGTATCGCGTGGTAATAAAATTAACACGCTCAGTCGTTATTATTACTTTAATTACTCATTTTAAAATTTAGATAAACCGAAAACGCGATGTCTTTACTTTCCTTGTAGAAAAGTGGGCAGGCTGGTGTAGGATGTCTATTTTCTCGCGTCCCTCGTCGTGGGACAAATCATGGCATCAAGGTGGCGCTTGAAAAGTCGGAGACTATCCAGCCGATCCTGGAAGAGTGGGTACGGAGGGGACACGGGACGTTGTCCTTTCGTCTAGTGCAAGTGTTGTCAAAGCATGGTTGCTTTGGCTAATACCTGCACAAACTGGCTAGACGGGAGGCAAGTCCCGTCTAGCCAGTTTCATCCGTCGTCCGTCATCAGTGTAGCTGCAGCGAAGGCACGGCCCTTCACTCCCTCGAACCCTTGGGTGGTACTGCGCCGTGCTCTCGCAGTAGCGATCGGGGCGGGCCAGCTCCTTGCCAGCCTTGATCAAGGTCATGATCGACAGCAGGGGGGCCCGGGAGGCAGTAGCATTCTTCTGCGAGGACGTCATCTCGCAGTAGTAGGTGGCAGAGCGCGTCAGGGAGGAAGACTCCCTCGCTGACGCGATTCGTCGCAGGAGGTAGGCAGAGGGCGGTGGAGGAGGCGCCATCGCTACCTGATTTGATGACGAGCCTAGGAGATGCAAGTGGGCGATAGATTGGGGAGTCTATAGCAGTCGCACTGCACGGCCCTCAAGAGTGGTTGTTTCAAGTAAGCCCGGACATCACCAGAGGTGTTTGTTGCCCGAAGTCAGGCTGCGCTGGATGGGTCGCGAAATTCAAACGTAGGAGTTCTCGCGGCCCATCCGCTAAAGCAACAGTAGGCTAAAGGCGGTGTTTTTAGTGGGTGCAAGCCCCACATAACCAAACCTCTCCGGACGGTGCGGTATGCGTTATGCATTCTTCACCACTTAATAAAAAAGATTTCTATTTTCCAATACTTACTATAATTCTGGAGTCCGTATTTTTGAAAACAACATCAATGTTTTTTAGGGTTCGGTATCCAAAGGTTGCCAACGGGAAATTATTGGGCTTCGCTGTGTGTCCGTCCGTCTGTCACAGGGTTGTAAATTTTATAGTTTAAAAGGTACCTTTTCAACTATAAAAATTTAGACATTTAGAACGGGTGGTACAAAACTCTTCGTGTGAGTGTCTAACTCCATTTGACGGTTTTTAAGCCATTTCAATTTCTCTATTGTAATAACTCTATTTTGTATTTCAAATCAACAACCGTGAAAATGGTCACTAACGTTCCTGTATGTCTGTACATTGACATTCTTGAATAATTTTAACAGTAAACAGATTTAATTCTGTGAATATTTTTAAAATGTAATTAGCTTTATTCTTTACTATTAACATAAGTCTTTGACATGTATCAATCGACTAGTGCAAAGTATTTACAATGTTTATTGATTTAATAAAAAGTGTCAATCGAATTGAAATCCGAATTAGTACGAGTATACCAAATTGTCCACTGCGGAATAGAAGTAAAACCTTGTTTGAAGATAAGTTGGTAACAAAAACTGTTCTAAAGGTAAACAAAAACAGTGTTTCCTATATATTGCCTACCGTGTCGTTTCAATGTCACGCGTATATACACGACTACGGCAAAGACAAAAGGAAGTGTTATGATTTTATGAAGGTTTATATTAAGGTTTTAAATTTGTTACATATTTATGTTCCATCGTAGCGCTTAAACTGTGGAGCCGATTTTGGCAATAAGGTGTCAATCGATTTGTTATTTACGGTAGAGGTAATTTTTTTTTGCTGTCCTATCGTGTAGGATATTTAATGAAAGAAATCGAATTTCGTAAATATAGTTCAATTTTAAAATAAATCCAAAATATTTTAAATAGAAACTGCGTTACAAGCAAATGACAAAAAGTGACTGCCTTGTAATTTTTTGTTAGCGTTTTTGTCGTAGTTGGGTTTTTAGTTTTCAACCATATTATTATTTCCCTCTTGTTTGTGGTATAATTCGCGCCATACTGCGGGCTTCGTTTATCGCAGTGTGTGATTTTAATTATATGGTATGTTATCTCCGAAATGATGCTATCTGACACCCGTGATATTATATATTTGGTTAATTCCTGATAACTTATAAAAATATTACGTTTGTGAACAGATGGACGAGGTGAAAGCAGTTCGTATGGAACGTAGCAGGTGGCGATCTGTGGTTTCTGCCTAGTCAACTAAGTGTATTACAAATAGTATATTGTGTATTAAGGGCGGTAAGTAAGGAATTACGATCGAGGCTCTAGTAGAAGCCCGAAGTCGAAGACTGAGGGCTTTCTGAGTCGAGGTTCGGAATTCCCGTACCGCCCGTGAAACATACAATGTTTTTCATCACATTTGCGAGTTAATAATTATGAATATACATAAGTCAGCACATATTATTACGAAATACGTGAACTGATTTGCGGATGGCGGGCTGTTTGCCCACACCACAGATTATACAAATGTTTTGTTCAGAAACGTTAAATGCAAATACTTACCTAGGTATACAGCCATGAGGGAGTATAAAAAAAAAACGACGTTTTGATACAAAAAACTATCGATTATTTAGATTTTAGAACATGCGTTGAGTAATTAAATCACATGTAGCGAGATTGAATGAAATTCCTGTTCAAATAACATTTAAAGACAATTTTTCAATTGCGTGTAAACTCCTTGCTTGAACTTGCATGACCTGTGTGCTGTCATGCTGTGCTGTAAATTAAAAAAAAATTACTTACCGCCCTAGGGTTTTATATGGGGCATTACAGCCAAGATAACCTGTATGTTATGACACTGTTTACGTGCAAGTGTGATGAAAAATATCATGCGAAAAACTTTCGAAGTTTCAAGTCTACCGACGACGCAGGTTTCCTCCAATCAATCCCTTCCACACGCTCGGATCATCATCTATAGGAATCGGCCCCCGACCACCCCGCGCTTCCGGAGCTTATGTGGCGACACCAATGTTCCTGTATGGGAGCGGACACGTGTTCTCGTTGCTGATGCTCGCGTGCTTGTGTACCCGCCACTTTGCAACGCGGACGTTCCGTGTTGAGAATGTGACGTCGAAATTGGATTCCCCATTGGCCGTACAGGAAGTTGGCGGTCGGTTCGGCTGGTTGTGAACCACCTAGCCCTGGCTCAAAAGGAAGCCCTCCGCTTCCTCCCTTCGTCGGTCCACTTCACGGTCTCGCCCCGACAGCTGCCTCGGCTCACAATGCCAGAGGGGCGAATGGGCGTTAGTGTCCCCACGAGCACACGCCGTCCCCGCGGGTTTTGCAGTACTCTGGTAAGGTGCTTCAGCATGGTCGAGATGTCCTCAGACTACTGGAAATTGGCATTGACCACGTGCACCGACGTTCCTCTCCAGGATATGTGGCACACGATGCAATGGCTCGTAGTCAGGTGGTGCAGCACCGCGCAGGTAGCGTCGAGGCGTGCCAAGAAGACGACTGCTTTGGAATTTTTGCCCTCCGGCAGTATAACCTGGCCGTGCAACGCGACAAATGGCTGGGGCTGGGAGAACAGCTCCTGCACGAGGACAACGTCCAGCCCCAGATCCTCTACGATGGCAGGTAGCTCCGTGATGGCTGCAGCCACGCCCTGCTGGTTGAGCTGGCCGATCTTCCAGCGGAGGGGTCGATGCCGAGGCTGAACCCTTTCGTGACGCCATCGCGGGTGTGCGATGCAGCCATGCCTAGTTCCCGAAGTCCACTACTGCCTAACTGCACCTTCTTGAAAAAATCTTTCTTCATTTGAAAGGTATTATAACGGATGAGAATAGGATTATTTTTGTCCGAGTATATTATATTAGGACAGAATTATGCACATAACAAGCAATCAATCCATGTTTGTGTATGTGAACGCAAGGAAACGCTCTTTGACTGAAGTGTTGACCAAGCAATTCGTTACCTCTAAACTTATATCTTGATGGATGAGTAGGTGTGTGCCTTCTCTGGCTAGCCCAGCAGCACAAACAAAATTAAATCGGAGAGCAAACGATGATGTTACATCAATCTTATCTGCAATGACGTAAGTGACGTAACTGCGCTGATAAAGTGATGATAATTCTAAGTAAATATTTTTCTCTCGTGCGAAAACAAAAAAAAATTTACCTATGTAGCGGAATATCATCCTCACAGAAATAATACAGCATGTAGGGTCTCTCGACAATATTATGTTCAAACAATTTTTTTATATGTACCTACCCACTATGCATTGATTTTTGTAACAGGTTTTGTATAAAAGGGACTGTCTTTGTGAAAATAAGCCTTCCATATTCAACCTAACCACGAGTCTCATTTTCATACCCTGCGTATCCAACAGTGGTGACCCCGACTGAAGAAACAACAGAAGCTAAAATGCGAGTGTCTGCAGGAAAACTAAGCGACAAGGAATTATCAGAGCTGCTCATCCGCCAACACCTACAAAATTTAGACGAAATTCAAGACATAGTGTTCGATACCAGAAATGTAACAGAAAACAACAGATACGCCACCATAAAGATGAGGCTCATCCAAACCTATGACGAGAGCGGTTACTATCGATCCTCGAACTAGGAGATTTGAAGCCTGCGCAACTACTACGCCGCATGCAAAATTTTTCCGGTAACAACATCGCTGATTCGCTGACAACACGCTTCGTGTTATATGGACAAACCACCTACCGCCATCTGTACGCGCCATTCTAGCAGTGAGCGAAACTATAGCCAAAACCGAACTAAATGAGTTAGCAATAATGGCCGACGAAATGCTGGAACAACTTCACCACCAAATATCAGCAGTACACAACACGAAATCAACACCATCCACTGCACCTGTGGCTACAAATCACGAAAACGCATTACTTCACGCGAAGATCGACATGTTGGCGAAAGAAATATCGGAATTTAAAACACACTACAGCCGCTAGTTTCAGTATACCTACATACTACAATGAAGAATTTCCAACAATCTACATATACATATATATATAAATAAAATCAATTCGTTGACAGACGCCCCAAACCGCTGCATCTAAGAGTATCAAATACGCGACCAATAGCACCACCTTGTCCAACTATGGTTATAGACCATCCAGGTGTAAATCTATATACACAAAAACACATCGAAATCGATCAAGGCATTTAGGAGAAGAATTACCAAAACACGCACACGGGAATTTTATGTGTAGAAATATTATCCTTTGACTGGTGACATGGTTTTTGAGTAACGTAACTGGTGACGAACGGCCTGAGAGGCCGTTGCCGTATCTGGTCTATAGCATATAAATTAGATAAGGTAGCTAAGAGCTGTCTTTTAAAACATATAAAACTAACCAATAAACTCTAAAGGTATTTTTTATTGAAGAACTTTTGCTATTACAATGTATGTAGTACCTAAAAAATAAAAAAACAATAAAGATGAGATCAATAATCACAAATAAAAAACAACATATTATAACAAAAATATTATTTTCCTTATAGTTACGATACAAATTGATAAAAAATAAAAACTTTTTTACAAAAAAAAATAACCGACTTCCATAAAACACTAAAAAGTGGCAAATAATTTTAGTTTCGGAAGTCGGTGGCAAAAAAGTAAATGAAACAAACAAGTCACCGACTGCCGAAACTAAAATTATTTGCCACTTTTTAGTGTTTTATGGAAGTCGGTTATTTTTTTTTGTAAAATAGTTTTTATTTTAGCCTTTTCAGTTGTGGTATCTCACTTTAATCCTAGTCAAGTATAATTTTTACATTGTAACTAGACACCAGCACATCGTCCATACATACGACAAAGGAGAAAATGCATAATAACGAGGATGACTCAAAAAGTACCTAAGCAAAGATAATAAAATTCATATGGCTTCACCGGGCAAGCTTCTCTACCAAATGAATGAAAAATCATCTAAATCGGTCCAGTAATCACGGAGAAATCGGTGTACATACGTGAAAAATTTACATATAACAAAATTTTTAATAAAATGAAAACTATATGGCCAAAATATATTATTTTTTATGGGACCAAATGGCAGGTATTCCACATCAAACTAAAGAAGAATCACGCAAATCGGATCATAAATCTCAGCGTAATGGGTGTATACACCTGGAAAGTGCATACCGTTACAATTCCAACAAGCCCAAACACAGCTAAGATTCATTGCCTTGTTATGGAGTTCCGAAGCCCGTCTCTTGGATTCATCATCAGATCTGATGGTAGAATGGTTCTTATTGGACGCAAATGCTTCACTTGTTGTAGAAAATACCAAAATCACTGTACGTTTTCCTATAAAATTTGAAGAGTTCCCTCGATTTCGCCAAGATTCCATCATCAGATCCCGACTTGGTGACTATGGGACCATTTGGGAAGTATATCCTTTCCAACAAAAAAAGAATTTTCCAAATCGGTTGGCAAGCGACGGAGTAATGCGAGAACAAACATAAAAAAAAATTTACAAACATCCGAATTGAGAACCTCCTCCTTTTTTAGAAGTCGGTGAAAAATATTCACCCTCCATGAAAACGTTAAACTTGTTGGAAGTCGCATTAGAAGTTTCACTTCAAAAAAACAGTGCGTGGAGGGGACCGCGCGGAAGAAGTGAAACTTCGTAATACTACACGCATACGTTCGAGTGCCACGCATTCACTCTCGTTATTTTATTGAGCTTCTAAATAATATTTTGTTGTTTTCTTGTTGTATTATTTTTATTACATAATTTTTACATAAGTTTATCGAGGTTATTTTACTCATGGAAATTGAGCGAAGGCTGGTCACACCGAAGAGTCGAATGCGTGACTGTTTGCATGCCATCTTGCGTACCTAGTAGAACTATGTAGTCACAAATCTTGTAATACTGCCATCGTTTAGTGAGTTTTTAGAAAATATTCCCCCTCCATGGTAGCGTTAATCTTGTTGGAAGTCGCATAAGAAGTTTCACTTCAAAAAAAAGATACACTAGCGTGACAAACATGGCTTTACAGAGTGATACAACCCTCTAAGTTCATTGAATAGAATTAATTGAACTTAAAGAGCTTTTATGATGAGTTTAATGATCATAATTCTGTAACTTCAAACGTGTTACGGTCGCGAATTATAACTTAAAGAATCAATTCAAAGAACAAAAGATTGAATTTCACGGCTACCCTGGCGCTTCCCCAATGCCTTTATGGTCAACACACATGTGATGGAAGATGCGTCGCACGTATACTATCGTCGTTAGTAGGTACGATCGACGCAGTAACGCATCATCGGTTGAGTCTGCAAGGTTCGTTTATCAAGAATTTTTGGAACGAAGTTCCTTATCGCGCGTTGTGAAAGGGGGCTAGACGGAAAAATTCTTACGAAAAGTTGTCACGACACTTTTTGCTATAGTAAGCTATTGTTAGCTTTATTTCTTTAAAATAAAGTTGAATTTTCCTTAAATTACGTACAATTGGGGTGTGTATGTGAGTAAGGATAGATATGATTATTATTTTGAGTGACCGAACTACAAAGTACAAATTTGGTTGTGCAGTTAAGTAAGACGTATTGCTTCGAATTAAGGATTAATCTTCCTTAAATTAAATATTTTATTTTTCGCACACTAACTTAAATCTAAAATGTATTGATATTATGTACGTGAAAGGAACTTCGTTCCATCCGGGTGTCCCTTGACACCTCTCAAGTTTTTTTATCACAAAATTGTCTGTTCTGGCGTTAAGCAACCGATAATACGCGACGTATTTTCCGTCAGGTATGTACCAACCCTTAGGCCTTAGACACACTAGACGGAAATTCCGTCGCCGAACTTCCGCGGCGGAACGCCAATACATGTTATTGCATATAAAATACAAATAACGGGCACACTACGCGGAAGATCGGTCGTTCCGTCGCGGACGATCCCGCGCACGGAGCGGACCGTCACTCGCTCGCGTCTGCTCGGTCGTCCGCGCACCGATCTTCCGTCAGCGTAAGATCGGCAACGTCGCAATTACAGGTATTTGTATGCATCGCGCCACATTCAGCGGATAACTCGCAGTGACGACGCACGCACAGGATGTTTGACACTGAACGATTTATTATCGAAGTGCAAAATAGAGTTTGCCTTTGGGACTCTAGAGAAAAGCCGGATAGAACTGCAAAGAAACGAGCATGGGAAGAGATTGCGAAAATATTGTACGACAATTGGGATAGTGAAATAGAAACAAAACAGCGAGAACTTGGTGAGTTTATCACTTTATTAATTTTCTATACCTAGGTATATCTAATTATAAGTACTCGTATGCATGTAGGTACTAATTGAAACTATCATTCATATAAACCTACTTAACAACGATTATATCAGTCACCTTACCTAAATGAAGTTGTGTTGCCATTCTAGTTTACCTTCTTCCATAAAATATTTTTTAAATAAATCTCTCGTATTTATGGCATTAGAGGGTCTAGATGTATTACAGTTTGATAATGTAGGTAGATCAGAAGTTAACAATTCGTCGTTGTAGTTCAAACCGTCTCGTCTCCGTACAAAGTTATGAAGAACACATGTTGTTTTTACTATCTCTGTAGCAAAATCCGGGTTAACAAGTATGCCCGTATGAAGAACTCTCCACTTGTTGCTCAATATGCCGAAAGTACATTCCACATAACGCCTTGCACGAGATAGGCGGTAGTTAAACGTACGTTTTTCTATGTCTAATGTTTTATTGGGGTAGGGTCGCATAACATGTTTATGTAAAGCGAAAGCCTCGTCAGCTACCAGTACAAATAGTAGTGCTGGGCCGGTAGTTCCGGGGAGTATTTTATCCTCGGGTAGGTCTAACATGTCGTGGTAAAGTTTCTGTCCGAAATTTAAACTTCTAAATACATTACTATCAGCTTCTTTTCCAAAAGATCCAACATCGATAGTAATGAAGCAATAATTAGAATCTGCGGCTGCCATAAGAACAATTGAAAAAAACTTTTTATAGTTAAAATAGTTAGATCCGCTGTTGTCAGGATTAATTATTCTTATATGTTTACCATCCACAGCTCCTAAACAGTTTGGAAAATTTGCGTATTTATCGAATTCTTCTGCCACTTTTAAAAACGATTCCTTATTTGGCTCGGGCATTTCAAGTGGTTGCAGTACTTTCCAAATTACTTCACAAGTTTCTTTTATTATTTCTGCAACAGTCGATCGTCCCATCAAAAAATCGTGAGATAAACTTTTAAAATGCATTCCGGTAGACAAATACCTGAAACAAAAAAAACGTTCAGCATCATCACGTTTTCCCGCCAGTGGCTCCCCCAATCTAAAATAATTAATTAAACATTTATAAACGAACTTATGAAAAATCTGCTTCGGTCAATCCCTCAAGACTACATTTAACAATGTTTCGCATCGATTCACATAATTTACTAGTGATGCCAACTCTCACCTTCGGCGTATAAACAGAAAAGTGGCACCTTTGCCTTCAAAATTCGAAGTTAAAAGTTCGCATCGCTAATACACTATGTGAACACATAGTTAAATGTAGTCTTGAGAGGGTCAACGAAGCGGATTTTCCATATGTGGTATAGATAAATTATAGTAATTGTACTTATAATTAATTATTTTTTATTGGGGGCGCCACTATCGGAGCTATATCACCCTAAGCTAAGTTATTTCGACATTTTGTTGATACCTATATTATTTAATTTTACAGTGGATGAACTTCAAAAGAAATGGAAGCACTTAAGAGATTATTACGTAAAAGAAAAAAAACAAGATAATACAAGAAGTGGAAGTGCTGCACCTAAGAAACGTAAAAACTCATACATTGAATTGCTTCGATTCTTGGATGTGGTGAAAGAGTCTCGGGTCTCATCGGGGAACATAAGCGCTCTGGCAGGTGATAACGACCAAAATGAAAATTCTTGTAATGAAATATCAACTAATACAAACACTCAACCAAGAAATGCAAACGCACAAGAAACTGTAACTGAGAATTTTATTCCACCTCAAACTGAAGAAGTTTCAGGGACCTCCCAAATGAAAAAAAAAACCTAAAATGACAGCCTTTCAACAGAGTTTAATTACAGCAATGAATAAAAAGCAACAATCACCTAAAGCAGCCGAAGAAGATGCCGACACGAAATTTTTACTTTCTTTACTTCCTCAAATTAAGAGCCTAAATGAAAGACAAAATTGTGAGTTCAGAATGGAAGTGATGAATTTGATTTATAAAATCAAATATCGTAACTCATTTAACATGTCACATAATCAAACGTATTCTTACAACCATCCTGGCTATAGTACATACGAACAATCACCTACAGCATATAGTATACCTACAGGAGATGTGTCACCGCCGGTGTACCAAGGATATACTACGAATACAAACAGTGCAAACTCCTATTCGACCATACAGTCACCCGAATCTATTGAAACTCAAGTACGTTCAATTCAATCACCTGAAACTGAAACAGCACACTCAATTGAGGAAAAAGACGAAATATTTCAATATAGGTCCACTTAATTGAGATATAGAGGAAATGTTGCAGCAATTTAATTCAATAAAAAGTTAATATACTTAAGTAATTAATCAATAATTTGTTTCATTTCATATACTTACTTAATATTTATCTTACCTTAATGTAACGGTCAGCCTTTCTTCGGGAGGTATAGCTGTTCTAAGTTTTGTATTTTGCTTAGTAATATAGTCCTTAGTTAAATTCAGCAATACATCAAATGATTGTATGGACATACGATAATATTCGAATGCTTTATCTGGATTAAGTCTTAGTTGCATATACAGGGTATGAAATTGCCCAATTTCTAGTCGAAGAGTATTTAAGGGATGAACCCAATATTTACGCTTTCTTCTTCTTTCTTCTTCTAATGCCTCATAAATAGCTATCACTTCTATCGGATCCATCACGAATTCACGACCACACCGTATAAGCGCAGGCAGCCGACTGATGATCTGCCACTGAATATTCAGTGTGGCTGGTACCGTATAGAACGGATTGACCGCCGCGGAAGATCGTCGTCGGAATTTCCGTCAAGTGTGGCGTAGGCCTTAATAAGTACAATGTTCGTTTCAGCGTCTCTCGCCTACAAGGTGGGCAAGCAGATGATATCGCTGGCGGAAGGCATGCCTAACGAGCAGGTGTTCCCCTTCACGCGCCTGGCGCTGGACACGCGCTACTCCAGCCTCGTGCTCGAGGGCAAGGAGCTCGCCGCCGCGCTGCAGTATGTGCCGTCGCAAGGGTCAGTACTTACTTACTTATTTACTAGGTCGCGAAAGGTGGCAAAACGTAGCAAAAGGTTTATTTACTAGGTGACGAAGGTCCCTTAGGGAGTTAAAGCATGTCGCAATGTTTGAACTCAAGATCTACGTAGGCATAGCATGTTTGCAAACATTGTAATACTGAACTCAGTACCTCGTCCTCCACCTATACTTTTCCCAACTTTGTTCGGAAATCCCAGTCCCCAGTCTAACCAGATGCAGTTGAATTGAATAGGTACCAGTGTTTTGCATGAAGCGACTCACCAACCCGGTTACTGGGTAATAGGATACTCCTTGGTAAGGCTAGTTATCCGACTACCGGTAACGACTGTCATAGATCACATCTGAGTGCCAGGAGTAACGGCTTAACGTGTTTGCCTTGGAGGGATCTCCTTTTGTACCGATGATCACCCGTCCACGGACCCACCTCAGCAGCCACTGCTTAACACTTTCACCAGTGCAAATAATTCATTCTGACTCGTATGCGTCATCATTACAGCTACGTATTAAGACGACTCGGTAGGCGTGTTATGCGCACGGCTAACGAATTATTTTTCGACCCGAGTCTCAGATGCTTAGAACCGAAACCTTGAAATCGACCCGGCGCGGCGTAAGGATGTTATTGAAGTGAAAACTTCCTTAGCAGTGTTGTGCACTTTTGTGATGGGCAAAAAATGTTAAACTCACTGACAAGTCACGTCACGGGGTCACGTAGGTCACGTAGATTGCGAAGGAATTTGAACTTTATGACATCTGTCATTGAGTTTGGGTTTCCTAAACTGGAAAATTCGTAACACGGATTAACATTAGGTTACGAAGGAATTTGAACTTTATGACATCTGTCTTTTTGAGTTTGGGTTTCCAAAACTGGATAATTATCTTATGCATAAACAAAACCTTAGGTTTCTCCAAAGAGGTAAAATTCGTATAACGGATTGTAATAGTTCTGAAGTCTTAAATTTTTACTGTAGTATGAATTGTCATGTTTGTGTACGATAGCGCAATAGAATATTGTATTTTACCAAATGAATGATAGTACTATAATACTGATAATTAAAGCGTTTCGTGCAAAATTATTCCTTAACCATTCCAAAATATCAAAAATGCACAACGTTAATATTCAAGTTTTCACTTCTGCCGGCACTCCCGGAGTGCAACCCGTTTTTTATTTAGCCACTAGCCCATCTCCCTAATGTCTGAAATATCGAATGTGTTTGTTCCAGCCTGCCAGCCCTGCTATCAGAGCTGCACGCCTTTCAGTCGGAGTTGCACCGTCCGCCGGCGCTGCCGCGCGACATCCTCATCACCAACGGTGGCCAGCATGGCATCTACCAGTGCGTGGAGCTGCTCGTAGAGCCCGGCGATCCCATCATCACCAGTGAATTCGCCTACACCGGCATACATAGCAACGTGAGGCATAATGCGTGTTTTTATTCCTCTGCCTTTAGGCTAAGCGCGCACTACGAAAGCGTCCGCGCACTGCTAAAGAGTGAAAGTCACGACCAAGTTCAAGATTTCATTTCACATTTTAAAAATCGTTACAATTAAATATTGAAGTTATAATATTGAAGTACGCGCTTCGACATTTCCTAATGTATTTGGAGTCGACAATAGTAGATTGTTTCATCGAGCGCAAAGTGAGTTATTAATACACGAGTGTTATGTTGGTGGCCGAGCGCATGCGAGGGCAATATGATTATGTATAGGATTGTCTTCTCACTAGGGAACTCCTCAACTGTTAATAGCACAAACATGAAAATTTGTATACACGTTCATATTTGATGGATAATCACGCTTGTTATCATGAACTTATCCTACAGCCAGGATCGTCTCCTCACGAGGGAACTCCTCAACGGTCAATAGCGTGGACACGAATCTTTCCATACAAGTTCATATTTGATGGATAATCACGATTGTACCATGAACTCATCCTACAGCCAGGATAGTCTCTTCACAATGAAACTCTTCAACAGTTTATAGCACAGACATGCAACTTTGTATAGAGACGCGTTCACTTTTGATGAATAAACATAATTCCTATCGTTACTCATAAGTTGACGATTAATAGAGTACCCATGGAAGAAGAAATTGTAAGTTAAAAACCCTTTTTAAAAACAGCTTTTATAAAGAAACACTGAAACACAGAAAATAAATCTTAAAGTAAATGAACACGATAAAAGATAGTTTACACAAAAACTTGTTGCGTGAATGGTAGGTATATGCTATGAAAACTACACGCGATAAGTTTTTTTGTTGCGACAATTTTTTCTGTTTTTCAGTGTTTCTTTATAAAAGCTTGTTTTTAAAAATGTTTTTTAACTTACAATTTCTTTTTCCATGGGTACTCTATTAATCGTAAACTCATGAGTCACACCCTTTCCAACCATATTTCTTCTACACACACGTTATTAAAGCAGTTAGTTTTGCTACACACAGTCCAACCACCATTTCTATAATTTTCCTCTACTCTTATACCTAGGATTAAACTAACAACTTTCCCTACTTCCAGCTCAAACCATATCAGCCAGAAATCATAGGCATTCCAGAAGACGAAGATGGCTTGATACCAGACACCTTGGACGCAGTTCTCGGCGAACGGTTGCGGCGAGGGCTGAAGATGCCCAAAATGATGTACATCATACCGACGGGCAGCAACCCCACGGGCACAGTACTACCCGAAGACAGACGGAGACAAATCTACGAGCTAGCCTGCAGATACGACTTTCTCATTGTAGAAGACGATCCGTACATGTTCTTGAATTATACAGACGTGAGTATCCATTTTCTGCATTGATGTACATCAACTACACCGTCACCGTACCTTGGTCGCAAGAAAGTGTCTAGTACGAGTGAGCGAGACCATAATATTCAAATTTCATTGACAACGAAATTGTAACGGGAACAATGTTTTGCCCGGAATAGCGAATCTATGTTTTTCTGCACAACATGAAGTTCTTATAAATGGCCTAACAGAGTGATGTTTAATGAAAAGTAGGTACTAAGATTAGAATTACTGCTCAGCTACATACCTTCATCTCAAGCTAATCGTTGTCATTGTAGTTTCCGGTAGGTGTCCACGTTACTCAGAAGCTCAAATTCATCTGGAAAAATAGAAATAACCTTTTACTTATCTTGCATATTAACTACTTCTAGCTAGGGTTAATATCTGCCCGCACATGTCTGGTTTCGAACAAAAGATATTTCAAAAATCGGCCAAGTGCAACCCGGGGTGCGGTGCCACGTGCGACATTTAAGACTAAAAAAGCCAAAACAAAAAGTTTCTTGTTTGACACAATCTGTGAAATTTTGAAAGTGTTCCACATATTTTGTACTAATTTTATAATCTTCTATTCTCACATCACCTACCTATTGCTAAGCAATCTGTCCATGTTCCAGCGCCACATCCCATCATTCCTGTCTCTGGACACGCACGGGCGGGTGCTGCGCCTGGACTCCGTGTCCAAGGTGGTGAGCGCGGGACTGCGCGGCGCCTGGCTCACAGCACCCAAGCCGCTGCTGGAGCGTCTGGAGCTGCACACACAGGCTGAGTTGCTGCACTCCTGTACGATAGCACAGGTGAGAAGTGCTGCATGGTTCCCTCTTCGACATCTATTTCGTACTCGTTTTTAGTATGAATGTGGTACGGTATAAGAGTAGAGGAAGACCAAAGAAACGATGGATGGACTGTGTCAAGGATGATATGGCAAGAAAGGGGTCGTCTGATGAGATTTATATTTATTTATTTAGAGAAGTATGGAAGTAATGAAAGAAGAAGACATGCTGCGCCGACCCCAAATAAATTGGGATAAGGGCAAGAGAATGATGATGATGATGACATTTATTTCGTACTTAAAAGCTACATTAATTTCGCATTACACCAGCAGAGTTAGTCGCAAGATTAACTCGACAACACCCGTTGGGCAGTAGCCCACCAGATAACACCCGTCTGGTCCGAGGATTCTCGCTTTGCTACGGAGGATGAGGAACTGCGGAACTTCACAAGCTGTGGGAACCTATGAGGTCTTAAAGCAGTTGTCATTCCAGTGTGAGAAAGAGACGGTGCTATAGCGGACGTCTAGCGCCATCTCTTTCACACTCTGGAATAAGGTTAAAACAATACAGCTTTAAGACGTCATGGTAGGCCTGTAGGCCACCTGTACTTCAATTCTTCTTACTTCTTAACTTCACAACCAAAACGCGGCCCCCAGTAGGCTTTAACTGTTTTTTTTTTTGGTTTATTACTTTCTTGCATCTTTTTCTCTTTCTGTCACATAACCGGTTAAAATTGCGACTCACTAGTGCATTCGAACTAAAGTGAGTCGCAGTGCATTGTTGTCGCAAAAGCGTTTCGTTCGCGCTTCCGTTTGTCGACGTCGCGTTATACAGTCCTATAGGTGAGAGGCCCAATCGCCCGCTTATGTCATGTGCTTTCGATGCGGAAGCTTGCGAAGTTGCGACCTGACTTCTCGAAACCAATATTCGAAAACGCTAATCCGTGCGTGCTAATGTCAATTCACTCTAAACATTACTAAAGGCGAGGTTCATTGATTCACAAGCGTTTCATACGAATAAGAACCTTAGCTTCATCAAAATAAGGGTTATATTATTTCCTACACTTCTTTGAAATAAATGTGGAAAATATTACCTAACACTATGTGAAACTCACATTTCAATGCCTTACTGAGTCGAGTCGGAGAGGAGTCAAAGTCAGCGTCGAATGGAGCCTACACACCAAAGCCGCCTGGCACGTCGCATCGTCAGCTTTCGTAAACTCTTACGCGTTGAGTTGAAATGCCGCGGACATGCCAGGCGACTTTGGTGTGTAAGTTCCATAACGTGCAAAGACCTTCATCTGCCAATACCGACAACGACAACCGATAGTTTGATAAACCGATGGTTAATGTGTCACCTTAGGGGCGGCTCATACTTCGGCCACCGAAGTACAAGCCGCCTCTGCCCGGCCGCCGAAGTTCAGTGACCTGCATCGATCAGATGGGCGGCTCACGCATGTCTGCCGTCATACCATTAGATCAGAGGTCGCGTGGAGAGACGACCATTCAAATATATCGCCGCCGCCGCCGTATCGGACCGACGACTTGTCGATTGTCGTTCTCGTTAGGGGCTATCCATTTCACGTAAGATTTTTAAGCCACTTTTATACCCCTCCCTCCCTCTTGATGGTATGTCGTGAGGTTTTAGGCTCGGCTAAAATTTAATACGTAAGTGACTGTAACACATTCAGTTTTTTTGGTCGCACTCAATACTTGCAGGTGATTGTTACTCTATCCCACGACCCCCCATCGTGATTTTTTTCGGACCCGTCACCCCCTATGTGGACCGCACGTGATTAAAGGACGACCCCTTAGGTTTCGATGTCCACATGTTACTAAGGTATTTCCTGCCTTGAAGTTACTCATCGGATGTTGGTTATAATAGAGTATGCATTTTAAATGGTACCTCTTTCAGGTGATCCTTCTACAACTGGTGCAGTGCCGGTCATCTCTGGCGGCGCACTTAAGCGGCGCGCGCGACTTCTACCAGCACCGCCGCGACGCGCTGCATGCGGCGCTCAAGCCTGTGGAGGATCTCGCGCCTTTCTCCATGCCCCACGCCGGACTGTTCTTCTGGCTGAGGGTCAACGGCGTCGACGATGTACACAATATGGTAAGATTAAGAATTTAGCCACTTAATTTATGTAGTTACTGACCCAACTGTTCTTTCTGCTCGTACCGTTTACAATATAAATAAAAATTGTAAGTAAGTACGTAGGTACTTACGTACGTAGGTACTACTAACAAAGTCTAGGCGACTCGTTCCAAGCTATCCCCAAAAATATCACAATACCTACCTACCGGTCGGAGGGTCATACATATCCTCTATGAACAAAAGGGCTCTAATTGTGTGACACTACTCATCGCTAAGTACTACGATACATTACTATAAAATCTTTGTAGGTATTCCAACCCTACAGTACCCGGGGTGAAGAATGAAGGGTGAAGGTGAAGAATTTTTCAAATCTGATCAGCAGGAAAATTCTTTCGCAATCCCCTTCGAACCTAACCTGTCCGAGTCGGGGTGCCCTAAGTCCAGAGTTCGCTTCGCTCTCTCTTGCATCCGAATTCTCCTGGTAGCAAAAGTAACATTGCCTGTTATAAACACATAACAATCGGTGGGGCTACATTGGGGATTTTTAGGTTGTTATAAAAACGGTATGTTTAACAAATGATAAATATCCCAAACGTTTTGTGTCATTATAATTATCAGCTTAACAATAATGAAACGTTGTCATACAAAAATTTGATAATCGTTAGGTAGTTGTCAAAGAGATAATCAGCCAACCAATTTTCGGCGAAATGGCAGGATACCGTCAATCCGTCTTACGAATGTTCGATCAGGACACGTGACCTGACGCGAGTTTAACATTTTTTTACCCATCACAAAAATGCACAACGCCGCTACAGAAGTTTTCACTTAAAAAATGTAGCCGCTTGTTTGGAAAAAGTGTGGGTTGGAACGTATCGTGAGAATTATAAGTCAAGATTTAGGACTTTTAAGTCTGATACATTTTGCTAATATGACAGGTGTCAAAACAGGTAGACTGCTAAAATTATCTCAGTTTTCAGTGACTTGTGTATATTTATGTAACACATTCACTGATCGATATTATTTATAATCCACAAATCAAGCTTATCTTTTACTTGGCCTGTGGACAGTGATTAATAGGCTACCTCACCGTCCGTCCGTCTTATGACGACAGGCCGTGTCGACGGCGCGTTCGTGTTCCACACGCGCCTCAAGCAGATGTCAGCAAATCGGAAGGGGTTCGAGGAGTCAGTACAAGTCTGACACTCCCTTCCGCTCCGCCCAGAGCGGGAAGAGTCATTTGATGATTTCCCATCCGTAAAAAAACAAAAAATAGCTTATCTTTTACTTGAACAAGTCACTAACAGTTGTTTTTTTTTTTTTTTTTTGTAATTTTAGCGAAACATTCAAGCTTCTCAATCACAAGTCAAATTCATCACACTCTCAATAGAAGTTGATTAAAATAATGATTAGATTAGCCAATAGTAACAAGGCAAACAATCGCCTATTGGCTGGCGGATTCAAATATCGCACAGATTTAATAGACCTTACCGTACCATAAGTTTTTTAAGTCAACAAAATTATTTTGTAAAAACGTGTCGTGGCTTTCATGTACTATTATTATTTATTTATTTTCACTTTTAATTTTCAGGTATTCCAAACAGCGTTTCAACGTGGCCTTATGCTAATACCGGGACAAGCATTCCAATACGATACTAACGCCCCCTGTCCTTATTTACGGCTAACGTTCAGCAAGATCCGCCTCGAAGATATGGACGTCGCGGTACAAACTCTATCAGAAATAATCCGCGACGAACAAAAACAGTCGCTGAAGAAACCAAAAAGACTCACCACTGAGGGGTAGATGGCGCTGTTTGAAGTTTTATTCAAGGAAGTTTTTTAAAGTTATAATGTAACACGTTTTATGTGATATGATAAGATAAAGATAAGTTATGCGAAATAATAGATTTGTGAAACATGTCGAGTAGGAAAAAATACATGTGATAAGTAGTATTTTTCATAGATTGTTTTAATCATCCGCAAGATGGCATGTATGTAGCTGTCTCGTTACTTGGTATGGTAATTAATTAAAATGTTAAATGACAGCCCATATATCTTGAAAACTATGATTTGTTGTTATAATTACATTGTGTAATGCATAAAAAATTTAAGCTTTGTTTGTTGGAAATTTAACTTGCAGCTATTCGACGCTAGATGTCGGGCCCTAACGTTGTGGCTCTTGTGTTGACGGACATCAGCGTTTTAAAAAAAAAGTGTGTGTGTTATGTCTTTATTTTATTCAGGTATTTATTGTATTTTTACAAACGTATTCTTGTGTCGTCAGTACGTCTGCCAGTGAGTAGGTAATCGTCTTGTACTTCTAATTAAATCTAAAATATTTTGCAGTTATGTAATTATAAAATAAACTAACATTGTCGTAACAATATTTTTGTTGGTTTTTCTTTTGCTTAACAGTACATACGTAAACCAAAAATAGAACTGAAAAGATTCTCCTGGCACTAGGTCTTTTCATGATTGTCGCAGGTCGTGCTAGCATTGTATGATATTTACATAATACTGTACGTCTACCATGAGTTGTCATAGTTAGATCGCTTGACGTAACTGCAATAGTTCCGTCAATACACAAATACTACAGTTAGCTTTTTCAATGGTACGATGAGCTGTGTTGGTGCTTAGGGGAAGGTTGCGATCATTGGACTAGCTCTTTCATTGGACCACCTAGGTATTTCCAAAACTGGGCAAGCTAGCAACACACAAACTAGTCGAAACGAGTCCGTGGCGACTCAGTTGCACCCCCCTCTTACCTAAGTGACGCTGCGACACGTATCGAGGAGTTACGCGTGTGGTTGTGTTTGCGACGGTCAAGATCTTATAATTTCACTCAGGACAATTTGACGTAAGTATCATTGTATTCATATTTGTCTGCGTGCAATGTTATCAAATATTGCACAGTCTATTTGCGATTCCATGAGTATTATTAATTTTTGTCTAATCATGACCATGTATATTTTAGTTTAGTTTTTCTAAACCAGTACCTTGTTGCCATCAATGGACCTCAAGAGAGTTCCACCGTTGGACCGGTTCAATCATAGCAACTATTAGTAGTAGAGCTATTTATTTATTAATATAATTAGTTGCCTCGATTGGACCTCTAGAACCAATTTCTTGAAGTCCATTGATGGAAACTTAGTGGTTCAATGAAGGTGCTCATGGTCCAAAGAAGGCAACAGCCCAAGATTTAGTTTTCTTCGTTTATATAAAAAAGTGTTAGCCCGAATTGATAGTGCGTTTGATTATTACAAATAAAGATCATAAGAAATAAAATTAATAAACTGCTTTCATTTTAACACTTATACTTTTTGAGATTTGAGGTCGTAAAGTTAAGTGGTCCATTCATAGCAACCTTCCCCTACTACCAAATTCTAAGCAAATGAAGCCCAAACTTGCAGTCGCTGTAGTATAGTTTACTACATGGTGATGTAGGATAGATAACTATAGTGACTCATACTGCGCATCTTAGTACCCAACTATCCGCTAGAGGCGCTGTAAAAGTTTTCATACATTTTTTTAACTACAGACGCTAGCGAGTATAGATTGTTAAAACTCATGGTAGACGTACTGATAAAATATTCTGTACCTACACCAGAACAAAAGGTTTTAGGTAGGTTGACTGAGTGGCATTAAGCACGTGATTGCAAGCGCCGATACGTATCTTCATAAAAAGTACCTAAAACAAGATTTTGATAACATCCAAATCGACTATTAAAAGCTCTTAGGCACGTAAGTAGGCACTAGCCTAAAATATGCCTAAGAATTGTCTTCAAAGTGATCACCCGCACAAGGTGGCAGAGTTTTGACCGAAGCTAATTTTCCTCCAGCAAAGGACGTCATCGACAAAAAAAGCAAGAACAGCTCTTACCAGCGTATACCTGCTTATTTACATTAACAAATTCTAGGTAGAAATGACAAGTTAATCAGAACTCTAAACGATTGCCAGACTCGTGAGTAAACAGCAACACATGCACGAACCGACGGCAAACGAAGTAATCAAGCAAGAAAGCAATTCTTGTGCCGAGTGCACATCCCTAATGGGTAATGTTCGACGTTTGATTCGAGCGATCTGCGCCGCAGAGCAGCTACAGTAAACAGAGGCTGTATACTCATTTCGCTGTAGGATGATGCTGGTGAAATTAGGTGAAACGTTCCTTTTCAATCTTGAACGTTACCTTGATTTACAATCATGATTTAGCTGTCTCCTGAATACCATAGTCATAAAATACGGAATCAATGTCACTAATAACTGTAGTAAATTTATTGAAAAGGAACAGTTCGTCTTATGTCACCTGCACCCTACGGTGAAAGGATTAAAGCAATTTTGACTTAATCGGCATGTTGTTCAATTGATGGTCTTTACCTCATCCTAAGAGATGAGCACTCCTTTCTGGTACGTGCTGTATCACTGCTGCAATGCATACGTCCATATTATTAACTTAGTGCTTCTTCTTTCATGACGGAGGTACCTACCTACGACTTATTTAATTTTAGAGCGTGATTTTTAAGTAGTCTGGTTTTAGTTTTCGAACTTATTTTTTATTAAAGTAAGAGAAGGATAACTCAGTTTCTCAGTTTTGGAAAAAAATATTGTGTGAAAAGTAATGTTAAAACTTAAAACCCAATAAATACGGGAAGTGTAACTGGATTTTAAGTTCGAGCTGGAAATTAAATGCTTAGCAGATGATGTTGCGGCGACCACACGAGATCAGCGTGGCAGTAACGATGAGATAACGCTACGATATCACGAGGTATTGTACCAATACCAAGGATGATTGGTAGTAACCACTACTTACGATCCAGTAAGTTTGACTAGGTTATTATGTAGTTGAGTTTACTGCAGTATCTACCTACGCCGCTACTCTGTGCATTCTTTCTCATTATTAGCGCAAAGAGTTGTTTTATTCCGACGGCACGACGAGTTAGCGCACAATTTCCCATTTACGTCGCCTCATCATCGTTTGCTTCACAACATTGAGCCTTATCACTTTCATTCAAAGTTTATTTTCTTTCAACAAACATTGATAGGAAAATCATCCCTTTAGCTTGTACTACTATGTATTTTAAAACTGTCGAATAAGGTCAAAATTTGAGTGAAGAGACAGAAAAGGTTTTTTAAACGTCCGATTGCTCTGAATTAAGGAAATAAGCAGTTTTAATTGCTGGAAGATTATTTGAGAGCGATTACGTGTTTGTCGTGTCGCGAAATAAGTCGTCAGTCTGTGTCAGTAAAGGTACCAAATCGTTTATGAGTCGTCCTTTTAGATGATTTTTTGTGACTATTTAATTTATCTATAGCAGATAACTTAGAATTATATAAGAAAATCATTTCCTTCATTTGGATCGAATAAAAAAGATAAAATTCAAGGAAATAAAAATTGGAATCAATAAATATTAAAAAATCATTTTCTTATAAGTTGAGGTTTGGGTAACTACCGTTTCATTTTAAATAACCAAGAGTTCTCTGTGTCATGTGTAATCTTAAGGGAATCGGAGTTTATTAAAGAAATCTTTGTGCATAAGTACAACATTGCGACAATATCCGTGCGACATTATGCTCAAGGCGCATGGGATTTGTTCCCAATAGAAGATTACAAACAAATAGATCAGCATCAACACACGCCGAAAGCATTATTTTGATACAAAAAATACAAATCTTAACGCCCGACACACGTTCGCAAACTATCGCGGAATAATACGCTCTCGAGATTTGCGCAAAATACTACAGCATACGCGCAAAAAACATTTTGTGTCAAAACTAACGCCTCCATACAATAGCGTAGCAAAACCAGCATAAAAGTGCGGTTTTCAAAACTAAATTCTAAAGATTTATCTTAAAAAATTCCACCACTAAGCGCAAATTTAAGTTTGTAGTTTTATGGCGGTTTGTGAAAATGGATTATTGTTTTTTGCAGATTAGAAATGCTCACAAAAATATATCTGCTGCTTCGAATATCTTATCCGTTAGTGATAAAGCTTTTAATACTATGAAATTGTGTGCAGGAGAGTTGGCTGTTCTATACAATGGTGTGAAGTGTTATACAACATGTTGAGCAGATCATGCGCGTGTATGAAATACAAGGAAACGGATATATTTCACAAAGAGGTTTTGATCAAACCGCATTATTAGCTATAACAATGCTTACAGAAATGAAAAGAATCGTGCTCAGTTTTAAATATCGTTTGGTCTTTGAAGTGGAACCTTTGTGCAGGATTTTAAGTTTTGATTGGTAGCACATATTTCATTCTTTATAGTTTATTCAGGGTTCAGGAAACTGTCTCGCACCCTGAGAACAAAAGTGACCTAACACGAAAATGCGGCAAATTACGTTAAACTAGGTACTCATAATAACATGTCTAGCGAATAAAAAACTGACGATATCGTGCTAGAAAAGATTAAAAAAAAAAAAACATAATCCATGAATTATTTTATTGGAAACTCCTTACAACACGAACTTTTTGTCTCAGGGTGCGTCTGTTGCATTTTGTTGTTGTTGTTGTTGGTGCTGTTGTTGTCTGGGTGGTATCAGGGCATCAAGCATTGAAATCAGTTTGGTTGATCAGTATTCAACAAGGACCTAACTAACATCAAACAAACCATCATCCTCATCTGCCTGGCCTTTTTCAACTATGTTTGGGGTTTTGAGAAGCTTGTGGCTAAATAATAACAGCCGCTAGGGTCGTCTTCAGGTGAAGCCGCGCTTGCCTAGGTTAGTCCGTGGATGGGTAAACCCCCATTATATTTAATGGGTGTTCACCCATCCGCAGACTAAACCTCCGGTGTGCCTCGGAAAGCACGTTCAGCCATTGGTCCCGGCTGTCATTTGTAGATCTTTGACAGTCGTTTCAGGTAGTCAGTGGCCCAAAAGTCTGACAGTACTAACTGGATTGGGGAGTTCGAGACAGTCGCTCCATGTAAAAGACTGGTATTCAGCATCCAGTTACATTGGATTGGAAGCCGACCTTATCATAGTTGGGAAAAGGTTAGGCAGATGATGTTCGGTCGACTTTCAGTCTAACAGGATGCAGCTGAATAGCTGTATTTTACAAGGAGCGACTACCTATTTGACCCCCAATATGAGTGGTGGAATTTGATACCTCTTGGTGAGACTGGTTTTCAGACTTTCGAGCTTTTGACATCCCGTCACGACAGTCAAAGATCCTCAAATGACAGCCGGAGTCCAGAACCAATGGCTTAACACTTTCCGAAACGCGGTACTTAATGCCATGGAGGGTCACCCATCCACGGTTCGACCTCGGCAAGCACTGATTAACCTTGAATGATTCGTGCGGCTATTATTATAGAGACTTCAATATTCCACCTTATTACAAATCTCAATCGAACAAATAAAACCCTACGACGCCTTGAAGCCATTTCCCGTGACAATTGAGTTTGTAATACATTTTAGTTAAAACATAATTTCTGGTCGGTAAATAGCTGCAGCTGCTGATTGTGGGTGAAATGGAAAGGAACTGACGCTGAAGACGCCTGGAAATGGAAAATATAACGCGATTAACGATACTCATTCATTGTAGCGATGTGAGTTGCAAGTTGTGAAGGCAGAGCGGGTTTGAAGTACTATTTTATACTACTTCAAAGTTAGAGTAAACAGGGTTCTTCTGGGTAAGCTCGCTCTGTCTTCGACTTTGTCTCTGTCATCTCTGACCTAGATTAGAGTCAAGAGCAAACCTATCTCAATTTAAAATAAAAATTTAACCACTAACTACATTAAGGCACATGAATATTACGACACGATGCACATGCAAATAAGGACTTTGGACAAAGTCAAATACCTTCGAAACATCATAAACATCAGATGGTCGGACCGTATTAGAGATATGAGCGTCGAAGTCTTTAGTATAGCCGGTACTAGATAAGACGTCCGCGTCAGCTAAGGTGGTGTGGGCATTTCATAGATATCTTTTATTCTGAACTCCAGGAAGTAAAACGAAAACGTGGTAGCAGTTTTTACGTTTCAAGGATGTTCAGAATAGGCACGCCAAAAGATGCGAACGTGGCGGGAGAAGGGACATCATGTGCAGCAGGTCAACGCTTTTGAATAGAGAAGGCGGTTGCAATTAGTTGTGTACTCCTAATGTACCATAAAGCTACACCACCTACAGCTATAACTTATAATATAGCCAATGGTGTCGTTATATGTCTGCTTTGTGCTTCTAGTATTACGGCCAATTTTGCATATGATCATCACTGGAGAGTACAAGAAAGGTCAGTAAAGGAGCATGGGGCAAACAGCAAGCACTGTGGCCGACTTAGGCTAGATGGCACCATAGCTCCATCACTCCACACACAGTAGTCATATAAAATCACATTAAAATAATACTGCTATAACAGGTGGTAATTGTGGCTCTGTTCTTATGACCTGCACCGCAACCCACTTGCATAGGAGTGAATGCATTTTCTTTACAATTTCCGTGTAAATCAGCGCGTCCTAGTTACTTATGTTTAATTTTCTATTACGGATGTTGTATAGACGGTTTCGAAGGGTATCTAACTTGATTAACTAGCAGTAAAGTCATAGGAATTTAGGCAGTACAGTTTAAAAAATATTACAATTTATCATTGACCTGCCATCATCCCAATTTATTTGGTGTCAGCGCAGCATGTCTTCTTCTATATTCCCATATTACTCGTCATCTCAGCAGTCACCTCCTTCCTGCCTCATCATTTTTGACACAGTTCATCCATCGTTTCTTTGGTATTCCCCTACTATTATAGCTATCCACAGACGTACTCAAACTTCACTCCACTTTCTTCACGACAATTTCCTCATTCCTGCGCATTAAAAACTTTACTACTGCCGATAGTACTTTGGCGTCTACTAAGCATTTTAGTAATCTATGCTATATTGTCATGGATCACCACAAAAGCTCTCACAGTATTAGAGTTGATCCGAAAACCATATATCCGTGACCTCCCGCTGTGGGTATGAGCGGTAAACCGTTAAATATGTTCAATGAATGAATATGCTAGTGAACGAATGATTATGATCCGTGAATGAGCGGATTATATCAGAGGTGCATTGTAGCTGTGTTGTAGTTATTATTATGAGAATTTTCACGGAATTATGAGTGCTAATGGTCCCAATGTTATTATTAGATGTAAATAATCGTAAGGGCATTCTATTGATCACAGGGTGATCTCTGGAATTAGAACAGACGCGAGGAATTTTCAGGCGTCAGTCATCAATTCTATTTGTCTACTTCCTGTGTTAAGCGCTGGATAAGTAACAATGATAAAACTTTGTACTTCTTACGGAGAAGAAAAAAAATTAAAACGACGGACGGTGTGAAAAATTGCAACTATGGTAGGTAATGACAACATACTGACAAAGTACATTATGTACTTAGATAATGACCCATGGAAAACATTCCCTGAAACTTTTAGGTAAAAATTTCAATTTTAATATATGTATATCCATACTATCCATACTAATATTATAAATGCGAATGTCACTCTGTTTGTTTGTTTGTTTGTATGTTTGTTTGTTTGTTTGTTACCTTTTCACGACTAAACGGCTGATCGGATCTTAATGAAATTTGGCAAGAAGATAGATTTTAACCTGAGGAAGGACATAGGCTATATATCATTACGCTACGACCAATAGGAGCGGAGCAGCAATGAAAAATGTTGCGAAAACGGGGAAAATGTGACGCAGACGAAGTTGCGCGGGACAGCTAGTACTACATAATTATAGGTTTTTTGTATAGAAAATTAGTCATTGTTATGAATCAAGCACCATGTATGCACGTCTTACTTATACAGGCTCAAAATGACAATAGCGCCATTATGAGTACGCATCGCGGCGAGTAATTGCCGAAACGCGGCGGTTCGTCACCCTGTGTGAAAGGGGCTTAAGGATTAGCTAACATTAACACGTTTTTGTATAGGAAAGTTTTCTGTTTTGCTTCAAATGTCAAGAATAGGTTGCAGCTAAACTATATCCTAATAATGATGTGAATTATTGAAGTGAAACTTCTAATGCGACTTCCAACAAGGTTGCGTTAAACGTTTAACGCTACCATGGAGGAGATATGAAAGCACTGTTGCGTTAAACGTTCAACGCTCCTGGGGAGGGGGAATAGAAAGAGACAGAGCGTGAGTGAATGCGTGGCACTCGAAGTTTCACTTCTTCCGCGCGGAGGGACTCCACGGACTATTTTTTTTAAGTGAAACTTCTTATGTGAATTCCAACCAGTTTAACGCTACCATAGAGGGGGAATATTTTCTAAAACTCACTAAGAGATGGCAGTATTACAAGATTTGTGACTACGTAGTTCTACTAGGTACTAAGATGGTGTGCATGTCATGTCATGCATTCGACGCTTCGGTGTGACCAGCCTTCGCTCATTTTCCATGAGTAGAAGAACCTCGATAAACTTATGTAATAAAAATAATACAACAAGAAAACAAAAAAAAAAAAATTTCGAGAGTGAATACGTTGCACTCGAACGCATGCGTGTAGTATTACGAAGTTTCACTTCTTCCGCGCGGAGGGACTTCACTTACTATTTTTTTTATTTGATGTAGGTACTGTGTCAAATTAAAACGTACACCCTTTCATACTTATTGCCAATTTAGATTAAATAGATTTTTTGATAGTCATCATCTGCCTAGCCTTTTCCCAACTATGTTGAGGTCGGCTATCATGGGGATATTTTACATGAAGCGACTGGGGTAATACTATAGCTCTTGGTCAGACTAGTTGTCCTTTGCTTCGTTGCAGGTTATATCTCTAAAGCTTGTAGTGACTGTTAAGCGTCGTCTGTGTTTTGTAACTCAAATATTTTAAGTCACGTAACACAGATTTGACAAGAGTAACATAACCTTGATAACCGATCAACAGATTGACCTGGGCAGCAGTTGCATAACCTTAAACACCACGTACTGACCTCGGCAAATTTACTATATCCTAACGTAGAAAGAGGAAACGATTTGGGAAAGGGCTACGCTGATGATGAGCTTTATAGCCACTCATCGACATGACATTTGTTATTTATGAATTATGCTGTCTGCCTATGTCGTTTCGCTATATATTATATTTCATAAATCTGCTGAAACAAATAGAAAAGATATGCACGGCTGCTTGCACACTGTTTGTACTTCAATATGCAGTAACGAAAAGAATATCCGGGCTAAACCTTTTCCGGGTTTAGACTGTCGAATGTAAGGTATTATTTAATACCTGAACCCAAACGGTTTAGGTTTTAATTCCTGAAATCAGCAATATAAAACCGTAGTACCTTGTATGGGACTCATACAAGTAAAGTTTATAAACTTTATAAAGTTCCCATTCAACAACTCTTTTAGTCCTGTGTCCTAGGACACAGGCCTAAAAGAGGGAAAACTGGAAGGCTTGATAAATATAACTACGCAAGCAGATAATCATCCAATGACACTTTACACTGAAAATGAGTAATTAAGTGAAGCGAACCAATTTAAAAGAAATCACGGATTTTCCCAACAAGAAATTCGTACATTTTTATAACGAAACTAAATTATTTGGGAGTCCGATAAATAAGAAGGAACTTAGTAATTGCTCTTTAAACGGTTCTCAACAAAACAAATTATAAAGAACGAAAAGGAGTTTTTGAAGAAAATCTATTTTATTTTACCTACGAAATAGATTGATGAGGGTCTACCTGGCTGGTAAAACGGTTAGTCAGATATCTAAAGAAGTGTTTTGTCAAGATGATTACAAACGGTTTTAATCTATGCTAACATTAGGAAAAAAAAAGCTGGAGCCCTGAGACAGCTAGATGGGGTCGCTGCAGACCAAGAAGAAGATGGCGGGACGCCTTGGATAGCTTTCTCGTTAATTGGCGAGAAGAGGCAAAACCAGAGAAAAGTGGAAGCAATGGGGTGAGGCCTTTGCCCAGGAGTGGGAAAGATCAGGCTTACTAAAAACAAAAAAAAATATTAGCAAGTTACTAACGGTAAGCTACGTTATCCCCGAGAAGCCGCTAGCAATAGCTAGTCTTCTATAAAACAACACACCTACTTATTATTTTACTGATGTATTTTGACAAAATCTCATTACAGCATTGCCTACTGCTGTCAGCATCATCTGCTTACCCCTTTTTACAACTATATTACGGACGATTTCCAGTCTAACCGCTGCTGCATCTGAATACCAGTATTTAAAAAGGAGTGACTGCTTCCGATCTCCTCACTGTAGACTAAGGTACCATGCATGACCGCTTTTTGGCAAATAGACGTCAACAAAAAAAACCGGCCAAGTGTGAGTCGGACTCGCGCACAATGGGTTGCGTACACGAAGGGAGCCCCTTAAATATTTATTTTATTCTGTTTTAGTATTTGTTGTTATAGCGGCAACAGAAATACATAATCTATAAAAATTTCAACTGGCTAACTATCACGGTTCATGAGAAACAGCCTGGTGACAGACGGACGGACAGCGAACTCAGTAATAAGGCCCCGTTTGACCCTTTAGGTACGGAACCCTACAAACATTTATGAATATCGACACAGTAGGTGCCCTCTTAGCTGTCTAATAAGAAAGAGGTCGAAATGATCTACAATATTGACGTTAACTGGACATTTACCATTTTTTCAGCAAGATTGAGGGTTAATAGGAAACAGGAAACCCGAGAAAAATACTGATATTTAGCTGCATCCGGCTAGACTGGAAGCGGACCCTAATATAGTTTGGAAAAAGATAGGTATTTAATGAGTACATAACTGGAAAACGCATTTCAAGGCATTGTTTGTAGTTGACCTACGATGGTCCCATAAAATGCCATGGGTCAGTTAATAACCAAGTGTCGATGTAAACGGCCCTCAATTGAATTCGGTCGCGTAATAACAGAGAAATGATCGCTTGATACGTCCGCGTCTGCCGAGAAATACTTTAATGTTTAAACTGTAGTGATGTACCATGAAGACGGTTAATCGATACTTTTATCTGAGCCAAGTAATAAGGTTCCTCTTATTAATCAAACTTCGATGTCGACTGCGGTACTTGTTGTAGATGGGGAAATGTTGTACTACGTGTGTTGGGTATGTTCAAGCGATTTTTATTGTTGGTAGTTTTACAATATCCATTGGAACCTCAGTGGTTAACTATCTTGACAGTAAAGTGAATCGCACGTATGTAGTATCAGGGTTTGCATAAAAAACATAAAAATGAAATTTAAAAAAACCGGCCAAATACGAGTCGGCCTCGCGCACAAAGTGTTCCGTACCATTATTTATAAAAACGAGCAAAAATCACTTTTTTGTATGGGAGCCCCCCTAGATATTTATTTTATTCTGTTTTTAGGATTTGTAGTTATAGCGGCAACAGAAATACATAATCTGTAGAAATTTCAACTGGCTAACTATCACGGTTCATGAGATATAGCCTGGTGACAGACGGACAGCATAGTCTCAGTAATAGGGTCCCGTTTGACCCTTTGGGTACGGAATCCTTTAAAGCATCGCCTACATCAGTGATATAGAGGATTAGAGTTTGTTGGGCAGTTTGTCATTTTCGCGGACAGGGAATCAGAGACTGCTGGGCAAAAGCCTCCTCCACGTCCTTCTAGTAAATTACATTTTTGTAAGCCCCTAAATCATCGTGCAACCACTTTCTGAGCTAACCTCGAAGGCGCCTTCCATCTTCAGGAATACAGACTCTTGCCCAGCAGTCACTTTGCGTACGGCAGTCATGATCACCCTAATCTCAGTTTAGCAAAACAGCTTGTTTTATACATACAATATTTAAATACCTATCGCCACCTAAAATTTGCTATGATTGTCCCAACACTAAAAGGGCGGGGGCGAGAGCGCGAAATTGGAGGAAAACTTTCGTAAGGGGAAATGAAATGGGATTGATAAAAATTGGAACCAAGCCGCCCGCTCAGGGACGAACTCCGTTTATCAAAATCAATGTGTCTATACTATAGTTGGTGATTTCATCTAACACAGGGCTTTATTAGCTTCCTATTGGCTTAATTAAAAACAGTATATATACTAAATGACTAAATTGTTGTATGGATTATAATGTTAGACCACAAAAAGGATGAATGAAAATGAATTGCATATGATTGAGATGACAATGCTAATACGGATGATTCCGTGGTATAACGCGAATAGGTAGATAAGAAATAAGTACAACATAAGAGGAAGACTGAAAGTGGCGCCCACCACAGCGCGGCAGCGCGGTGACTGAAAAGCTGTGTGGTAATCAATTGGCTATTAGAATCGGGGAAGACCAAATAAACCTTGAGAGGGTAACTCTTGAGATATCGAATGATACAAAAGTATGGCAGAAGAAGACATGCTGCGCCGACTCGAAATAAATTGGGAAAAACGCGAACACATCCATACTAGGGTCTTTCTGCACTTACGCATTCCACTGCATCGGCTAGACAGATGATAATGATTCACTACGCCTAAGTGCAGGAAGGTGATCCTAGTATGGATGTGTGCTTCTGCCCGACACAAAGTAGAAGAATCTACTCTATAACCTCTTTGTTTTTCTCGCCCTTTTTCTGAATCTTTGTCACAAGAGTTGGTTCTGTTACTTTTGTAAAAAAAAGTCTGTGTTTAGTGCTTATTGTGTCGTCGAGTTTTAAGTTAAGTTTGCTATGATCAATTTTCTTGTCATCTAAAAACTTTGAACTGTTTGTTTTTTATCTCCAAACACATTATTTCGGTGGTCAAACGACTTCTTAAGTTAATTAGCCAATGAACAAATAATATAATATACAACCCTCAACGGATTTACGCCATCTCGACTAGGTAACATTTTGTTGTTTTCTGCCTTTCTCTGTGTGTTTATGCAACAATTCCGCCAAACAAAATCCGGCCCTGGCTTTTCCGAGGGCTCGAAATTCACTTAGCTTCGTTTGTCGAAGCTTTTCGCCTCTTGAAACTTTTCAATAGCCCGGAATCGAATTCAGGCACCTCCCTGTACCCCGCCCGCCCCTCTCTCGCCCTCTCTGTGCTCTGACTCTATACCTTTGAACACCTGCCAGTGGAGTCCATGTATGTACACAATATATCTAAAATTGAGCGCCTGTAAATATGCATCGAGTTGGTTATTCAATTTTCAGAACTAAATGAGTTTGGTAAGAAAACTATTATAGTGTTTTATTTTAGTCTGATGTCGGCTGGAGATTATCTCAGAAACTTTATTTACTGTGTATTTCACTGTTTAACAAAATCTACACTTACTCTCACTTACTTACTATTTATTATTTGTGGCATGAGAAAGACATACTGCACCAAATGGATACTATCGTACAGAAGGACCAACTTTTTTCGAACGTTGTCCCTCCCACAAAAATATTATCACAACTATCAATAAAAGCATCAACACAATGTGCTACTTCAAACGCATAATCCTTGCAATGGTCATTTCACGAGCAACGTTTTTGCTCCACTCGTCTCATTGTGCGTCACACTCATACACAGAAATACGAGCTGCTTGAAATCCTAGACAAAACCGATCTGTGTTCATTGTGACTTGTAGCGTCTCAGCCGCACAGTGGTCACTACTCCATATCCTTGGAAAAAAAAGGTTCTTCGAAAATTTGCGGCATTATTAGTGGTATTAGGTTTTTGTTGGCTGTATAAAAGGATTTCGTTCATGTTATTAGATCGGCTTCGGTTCAAATATTTGTTCGGAGGCGTTCGCGGTAAGCTTTTTATTTTCGAGGGCGTTATGGATTAGAAGCTTGTTTGCTTTATAGAATGTTTGCATGTCGATTTATTTTTATTTGTTATTTTATAATAATTGTTTATATAAATACCAATTAGTTGCTTTTAAGCAGCTTTAACTTAATCGCGAAGTCGTGAGCCCGATTTCCAGCCATTCCTATACTGTTTTTTTCCCACTTCAGTTTCAAAATTAGTTCATTTGAAGAATTATCGAAGATAATAATATACTGGCAATAGATACAAAAATAAAAATAAAAACTTTATCAGTAATTCTAAACTTGTACATTTTGTATTCATACTATCAAAAAAGGTTGTTCTATAGATTATATTACAAATTTAATTGCGGTAATATTTTCGCGTAATGACTAGTTAGACATCCGTTTCCATTGACACAATGACCAATTTAGCCACAAAATATATCGATGTAAGATCTTAAACAGATTGTGTTTCACAAAGTTGGCCGACCTGTGTAATGTAACAATAGTTTTTTTTGTTTTTTTTTATTTCATTGCTTGTTAAATAAAAATATTTACTAACTATCAGAGAAAAAAACAATTGCATTGATGGATCTACCGATTTAATCGTGATTTACAGTATTGACAATATTCAAAGGGCCTATTTCAAATTTACGAACATTTCAGAATTTTAGTATTGTTTCTGATTTGAGATATAATTAAAAATTAATTATAATGATGGTCTTGTATTGTGTGACAGCTTACGCATGACATGTATAATAAATAAGGTTAACAACAGCGTCCTGAATATAGTCCAAACTCATGTTTTACTGCATGAAGTAAAAATACCCGCCCCAAAGTATCTAGTTAAAAATAATTTTGTTTTCGCATTCGTCTCCTTTCAGAAACGAAAATTTGTACCAATTAAAAATAGAAAAATACAATTTTATTTCTCTCTAGCACCATATTGGATGAACGCCTCAAACAAATGTCACTTTTAGCATGCAGAGCAAGCTCAACTTAACACCAAACCACGCAATAACAGACCTTACCACACTGCAATAACGCTTTTATGCTGGCACAGCAAAATCTGCAACAAGTCTTTTTTACACTATTTTCTGTTCTATTGTATTACAAGGTTTATTCGTCGCTAACGAGTCAGCGGGGAGTCTGTGCGAGCGAGTAGTCCGATGCAAAGAGAGAGCGTAATATGATTTGTTTTGTTGCATTGTGGTTTCGGTCCGTTCACGTTTGTCAAAGTTTTTGTTGTTCTTCTTTTAACCAGTGAACCAGTGTGCATTGACAACTGCGTCCATTTATTTGTAGTTTGTTGCAAAGAGGTAATAGTACATTGTTACCCTAGGAGTGAAAGTAACTTATTTAGACCCAAGACGGGGTTTTTTAATAGTTCGAGGGACTAAATAAGTCTTTAACCCGAGGTAAACACTGTGCTTTTCATTACGAATACAAGGAAAGTAAAAATAAAAACATGAATTAGCTAAAGAAAAAAATAGTCAATTTTATTTTACATAAATCAACAACTTTTCCCGCCCATGTATTGTTTTTTTTTTCTGTGGCCAGCCAGCTATTCAGACATTATTTTTCATTTTCATCATGAAAAATATGGTATATATTTTGCCGAAATCTATGTTATTTTTAAGAAATTGTTTAAACTAAAATTACTTATAATAAAGTTATTAAAAAATATAGCTACTTTAATCAATACTTAACTTTAAGTTATTTCAATTTTACATCGTGGCTGCATAGAAAGTTAGACCATGGTTCAATAAAAATGTGAAAATAGAACTAGTTTTTGGAACGAAGTTCCTTATCGCGCGTTGTGAAAGGGGGCTAGACGGAAAAAATTCTTACGAAAAGTTGTCACGACACTTTTTGCTATAGTAAGCTATTGTAAGCTTTATTTCTTTACAATAAAGTTGAAATTTCCTTAAATTACGTACAATTGGGGTGTGTATGTGAGTAAGGATAGATATGATTATTATTTTGAGTGACCGAACCACAAAGTACAAATTTGGTTGTGCAGTTAAGTAAGACGTATTGCTTCGAATTAAGGATTAATCTTCCTTAAATTAAATATTTTATTTTTCGCACACTAACTTAAATCTAAAATGTATTGATATTATGTACGTGAAAGGAACTTCGTTCCATCCGGGTGTCCCTTGACACCTCTCAAGTTTTTTTTTTAATAATTTTGGCATCTGTCAGTTGAAAGCGATTCTCCCTAGGGAGGAAAAGTATTACTTTCAACCCGCTCTACAGGCAACTTCAGACCTACTTTCAGAGTTCATACTCTCATGTTCATAAATATTTTTCATTACTCATGTAATGAAAAATATTTATAACATTTTAAAGTGCATTGTGATTGGAAGATGAAATGGGATTTATTTATTTAAAATTTATGTACACACTTATAACAGAAAATAAGAAAGGAACAGAAAATAGGTGTACACTCACTAGTTTGACAAAGTTAATGTCTGAACTTCAGACATTAACTTTGTCAAACTAGTAACTGATTCAGACTCTGAAGAGCAATACCCTCCCTTTTGACTTATCTGCAGTCGGTCAAACAAAATAATTCTTACTAAACAGTTGAAAACCGCTGACGTCATTACACGGGGTAAATGCCACAATTGTTATCCCTACACATTTAAGAGTATTATTTGGGAAGTGATTTAAGCTAATAGCTGTTATGTAGTTTTGTTGTGTTATTTTGTTGTTTTGCAAAGTATTATTATTTTGCGACTAACATTTTCAAACTATTGAAGTAGGTGTAAAGTGCTAAGTGAAGTTTTGGTTATGTGTCACTTTTATAGAGGACTATTATGTATAAGAGTTATTTTGACCGTTGCAATATATTATAACTGAGATAAATAAAAAAATAAAACTGACTTAAAATAAAGTGAAAAATAACTTTAACTTTTTTACCAGTCGGTTTTAAATAAAATAAGCTTTATAATATTTAGACTATATTATTAAGTATTTTCCTCGTAAACGATAGGTACTTACATTTCCCATCATCAGCAGGCCTCGACAAAGGCTTCCTCTGCAGACTTCCTTCCATTTTTCTCTGTCTCTCGCTTTCCTGATCTTTAAGGTCCTCTTTCGAGATTAAAAATTTTAAATGACGTTGCACAATTTTATAGGTTACTTTACTTCAGCAGTCACAAAAACCAGCGGCAGCTGTCGCATTCTCGCAAAAAAAACTAACAACATCTTCTAAATAGGCTCTTATTAAGCTGTTATCACACGATCGGATTGTTAAGAGTCGAGCAATTTGCCGCGAACAATCGTTTAGGGCTCGGGTCGTGCGTTAATAGTTGAGATAACATCTCTGCCATTCGTCTTTGTGCGCGTTTAATGCAATAACGAACATATCATCGCGGGGCTGTTCAGACAACTTCGGGAAATGCTTGATACGTATGTAATGAGATTTGGGAATGAGCTTGCCCAACTTGGCTTAAGAGGACGGAAATAGAGTAGAATGGCCTAAGACAGTCTGAGCCTGCTAGCTGACTGTTGCTAATCTAATTAATGACTTACCACCAGAAGAAACTTATTTATTTCATTACTTTAAAAAAGTTGTCAGTGCAAGGAGATGGGTCATAAGAAATAATGTATATTTTAATTCTTTTTACCCAAAGTAGGCGTATGCAATAGACGTGTAGTATAAGTCATTAAATCTCAAAACATCTAATTATGATTTGAATTTAGAAACGAAAATTGCAAGTCGATACCTGGCAAATCTTTTCAACTGAGTGTCTGTTTCTTTTTTACCATGTTTTGGGTCTTATTTCCTAAAAAAATATATGGCCTAGCTAGATTAGCCTGTATGGGATAGGGCTGATTTCTCGATTTTTCTGCTCTAGGCCCCTTTTTTGCCAACAATACTTAGATTAACATCTCTTAAACGAATTTAATGGCTCACTGCTCGAGCTCACGCAGTTCTCATTACAAATACCCTCTCATCTCATAACTGACACGATGCAGTGTGTGCCTTCTGTTAATTTAAATTTAAAATCTAATTCCCCTTCAAAGTTTCATATTATATAGTTGATTTGAACAGTTTGCTTGCCCCGGGGTATGATCCTGGTAACAGCGTCAAAGCTGGCCCCGCCCCGGCCGGGATCGAACCCGGGACCGCTCACCACCCGCTGGCGACATCCCGGCTCTGTTATTGTTACTTTAAAGTTATTAAAGTTAGGTTTACAATGGTTCTGTATGACAGTTTCACTGCGAGAAATAACTAACTGATTTCTCAATCGAATATGCTGGAATAGAATAGAAATCTTTAGATACAATCACAATTAGCGTTAGTTTAGCTATTTCTTCTCTAGGCAATTCAACTTTAAACGAGTACTGTAGAAATAAGGTCCACACCAGCAGTTATCAGTGTCTCTGAAGTCAAGTACTGAATCTATCCGAAAACTGTTCATAAAATGCTGCTCCACATGCATAACTCGGAACCCTAATAAAATGGAAACACACAAAAGAATACAACATAGAGATTGTCACGCGGTGCCCCGCAGCGAAAACAACACGTTTGTTCGTAATAACATGTTCAATGTTCAGCGTTTGACTCGGTACAACATGTCGCTAGGTTGCCCAACCACCGCACCATCCCTGGTGAAACAACAGCTATCTTAGAACCCATCCAATAGAAGAACATAATTTTTGCAATTAAATTACTGAGAGTATTTAATTGATAATTTTAGTATTCGGATGAGTTTGTACCTAGGTGAGGTTCGCATAGAACCAAAAAGTATGGCATTGCTAGCTTAATGATGATGATGTGATTTCCTTTAAAGTATAAAGGAACTTAATTTCCAAACTTGATCTACACATGGGTTCCGTTCCTAAAATACTTTCTTATAAAATACCCACCCCGTTTGTGAATATAATTTTAAGTTAAAAATTTGTCAAATGCTGCTTTAGCATGACGGCAATCGCTAAATTTCTTTCACAATACAGAAACTGAGTGTGCAATACCTCTTTCATTTACAGTCATTCACGCAGTACCTACTATTGTATTCTTTGTGTGTGATTGATTATCTAACAATTCAATCATTCCAGCACAGAAGTATCTAAAGTTATAACTTTCCCTGTGTTCGTTATTTGGCGAGAAGAGGCGCAACACCGAGAAAAGTAGAAGGTCTGGGGGAGGCCTTTGCACAGGAGTGGGACAGTTTCGACTAAGGAAAAATAATGTAAGTTTAAAAAGCCTGAAATAACCGCTGGGGACCGCTAAGTAGACCTCTTAGCACGAGCACAAAGCAAAGCGGACCCCCGACGCAACGACGCTAGGTTTTTTTTAGTGACGGGTATTTTTTTTTTAAATTTGATATAGGTACCAAACGGCTAACACATGTAAAACATGAATATTTTTTATTCCAAAGTTAAAAAATAAAGAACAAGTTTCGATAGTAGAGTTGAATACATCATGCAAGACGTACACTACTTATGACAGATTTGTTGATTTACTATAATATTATTTTTATCTAATATTATATTTACTCATGTTGTACTTACATCACTCAAACGTTATTGTTTTCGCGGCGGAGTAGCGGCGCGGGGTGAGCGCACCCGTTGTAGGCTCGCACGCACGATCATTCGATTACTTCGGCGAAAAAACACGGGACCTGCGTATATGGACAGTGGTGGGCAAGGAGACTGCTTTTAAACGTATAAAATACACTTGAATAAAAAATGTTATTTTGAATAAAAAGCAATATATATAAGTAGATATAATTAATGACATCACATTAATTATAATCTACTTATATATATTGCTTTTAAGAAGTAATGTGTAAAGCAATAATAAAGTGGATTTTTTTTTAGAAAAATTGTCTGCTTTTGTGAAAACTGTCTGCTTTCAATGGTATGGAAAAAAAATGGACTGATTACACAAGAGTCATCGACGCGTTTTCCATACATCTCTTGTTTCGTAACCATTATAAAGTCTGTGAACTGTGATAATTTGTAAAGAAGTTGTTGTTTGTCCATATCATAATTATTTATGGTAGTTTTCAATGCAGAGATGTTTGCCAAAGTTGTCTTTAAAGAATCGCCCATCTCCACAGCTTTTTGTAGCCAACGTTAAGTGATGTAAAACGGCAAAAATTGCTCGCCAAATCACTGGCGTTTTTTAATAATTGTTTTATGCTCTAACAAATGAGTTTGAAATTGGATCGGGCTCGGAGCGCTTACAAAAATGGATGCTTAATACGATTAGAGTGAGCGGGACACCGATATAGCGAGCGAAAGGGATGGAGGACACCCGTAGTGTTTGAGAGGTTTTTGTTCTCTTTGATAACATTTTGTTATTTAGATGCATTATTCGGTTTTGTTAGTTGTTACGATTCAATTTAGCATTCATTTTAAGGGCCCCAAATCATTTTGTGACAAATTGCCGTATTATTTTGTTATTCGGTATTTTCTTTATTTAAATATTTAGTATTAGAATTTTAGATTAGATTCAAGTTATAATTTATTTTTGTTTAGTAATCGTTTCAAATTCCTTAGGGTGCTTTCTTTAAACATTTCATATATTTTGGGTGAAACGAAAATGAAAACGTTGAAAAAAAAATTCATCTCGATTATTCAGATTTTTCGAAGCCGATTTTGTTTTAGTTTGGAAGCCAAAGCAAGGAAAACCTGTTCAAGTTGATCCCGCCCTGCAGAATAATTAATGTGGTGCTTTTCACAAACGATGGGATCAAAGTTTAATATCGTGTCCATGTCCTATTGTTTGCACATTACGAGTTGGCATTCAGTCACAAAAGTTTAGGCTAAATCAATTTAGATTGCCTTCGACACGCATAAATTAATGATATGAAGATTGCAGAATACTAAGCACATCATCAATGTTCTCATCTCTGGGACGGATCTGCCAAATACCAGCTTGATGCACTTGAGTCGGTTGAAAAGCGGGCCAAGAGGCTCATTGGCAATGAGGCACTGGTCAAATCTAAGCTCCAGAGCCTTGAACATCGTCGCCGAGTTGCCAGCCTATCGGTTTTTTACCGGTTACATTTCGGGGAGTGTGCGATGGAATTGCATGACCTAATTCCAGCTAGCCCGTTTCATCATCGGACTACCAGACGTACGGCGATGCGCCATCGGTACATGGTGGACATCCCACCTATACGCACTAAGCGCTTTGGGAATACTTTTATTATGCGTACCGCTAAGGAGTGGAATTCCCTGCCGGAGTCTGTGTTTCCCGATAGCTACAATCTGGGGGTCTTCAAGTCAAGAGTGAATAGGTTTCTTCTAGGCAAGCGTGCTTCACCGTCGACCACATCATCGCTTACCATCAGGTGAGATAGTGGTCAAACGCGAGCCTATTTATAATAAAAAAAAAAAAAAAAAAAAAAAAAAATCAAACGCCAAGAAAAAATACTTCACAAAAAAAATTGCAACTCATATTGAACAGCTTCGTTTAAAGCAACAAATACGTAGATAATGAGATAAAAGTGATTTCTTAGAAACAAATTGTGAAGGTGCTAAATAACGCTATTGCCTCCTGACTGCCGAGTCTCAAGGCGTTGGTAATTACCGCCCGCTGGACGCCAGAGTGCTCCGAGAGGTGGACCCTGGGGGGGGGAGGAGGGTACGGAGTGCGGGCGGCGAGGCCTACGAAGATTATATTGTTCCAACTTAATAGGCTTTTTATTGTTTTATATTGTGCTGGAACAACACGGCGGGCTACTGGTTTGGTAACAACTGTATTTGGGTATCTTTAGATGTGGTTAGGAATTTTGCATAGGGACGTGTGGTAGAGTAGGTTCATCATAGGTACCTTAAATTCCTTTAGGTTTAAAAGTCTTGTTAAAATTGACTAAATTATCTTAAAAAAAAACACTTTTCAAACACGACTTGGGGTTGACAAAAGATTTTTTTTTGTTGAGAATTGTAAGGTAATGTACCATCTAAGTGATTTTTCTCAAATGTAGCAACTGTAATTGAAAGGCAATGGAGCGTGCCATATTAGGTCTTTCACGAAAGATCGAGTCCATGTGATTTCACCAATCCGACGCAGGAAGTGTCGGATGGTGGGTAGCGGCTCTGTAGTGGAAGTGTGCAGGCCTGAATGACATGAATGGCAGGTGAAGTGGAGTACTTACTGACCAGTAACCGAGAGATTGTAGAAGAAGTTGGTAAACCAACAGCCAGCAGTAGGTGGAACGAGGCTGCTAATGACGATGATGATAAATGTCACAATTAGACTTTATTAATTAAAATGATTTTCACAATAACTATAAATGAAGGTAATGCCGAGTTGGTAGCAAGCCTCAAGCTCCTTAACTCTGCAATTGTCTACAAATTAGTCTGTGCTTTTATAAGATTAGAGCGAGATGTTCGTTCTTCGTTATAAACAAGATTATTTCACGTTTCGCTCGCTCTGTTTACACTCAATTTATCTCCGTGAAATCATTTTGATTGAACGCCAACTGCTTAACGAAGGAGCCTTTTAATCATGTTTCAATTACAACAGTCAAATTTTAATTTCAGACTTTATTTACTTCTTTTTAAGTGTATTTTTTTAAAGAAAAGTGATTGGAACTCATTTTGTATTTAAATTTTCAAACTTTTCAACTCGTCAGTAAGGCGCCAAGTAGTCTAGTGTTGATGTTTGCACGTGTATCAAATTCTTCGACAACAATAGTCTCTTAATCCCGCAAACCAAAACGTTGTTTCATTCATAATCCTTTTCACAATTCGAATAATGCACCCTCAAGAATTCAAAATGTTTTCAAACATCATCCAAATAATACGTTAGCTTCATAGTCTGTTATACTTACTATTGAAATGAGATTAGCAAGTTGGTCGAAGTAATAATCTTGAATGAATGACCATTCTGCGGTTTCATCATATTATGACATTTCACTATACATCATATTCTACGAAACATTGATCGACTGCTCACTTGTTATTGATTGAAGTAAGGCTCGTGAATTAAAGAAAGAAAGAAAAAGTATTAGAAAGAAAGAAAAGAAAGTTGAGACTCTAATTTTTTTTCCACTATCTGGAATCACAATTGTGTTGAGTATTGCGGCTGTGGTATTGCGGCAATGCGGTTAAACGAGTTATAACAGCTACAAAGTTTATCTATATAAAGTATCTTTTACAATTAATTCTGCTATATTTATTGTTGCAATGATAATTCTATATAGGCACCTCATTGAGCCAGCCCTATAAAAAATACTTAAATTCTAGGATTTTTCCAATAGCCAATAATTAAAGAAAAAAAAAACAGGGAGAGGAGTTACGTATTGCTATTAGGCAAGCCACACAGAAATAATAATTTATTGTTAACAATTTATCATTATAATAAAAAAAAATATGTAACTACTGTAGGAACATTAAAAGCATCTACCAAACACGAGTAACAGCCAAATTGTCGGCGAGCTAGTCTTTTTGTACTTACGCAGCAGCGTAATTGACGGCCACTAGCATGCCGCTGTGTATGCCGACAACTGGGTGCTTCACCCTGAGTGCTGTTTAATTCGATTGTGTAACCATGATTGTTTTATTACCTTTGATTTACTATCGATTTCTTCGTTTTGTTAAGTTTGTTCAAGAAATTACTTTTTTTACCTTGCTGTATTGTTGTTTTCTTAATTTTGAGAATTTGAAGTGTTCGAAAGATATTTTTCTGAAAATTAGTCTCTCGGAAACATTGTTTTTTGGTAATACGTACGATCTATTCTACATATCTTACAGACAATTCTGCTGAGAGTTGTAATGATACACCTTGTAACCTTGTATTTTCTGTCACGAAGTCGTGTAAAAAGGTTAAGCACCTTTTCGGGAGAGCTCTATGAAAGAAACCATAAGCTATCTAAGTTCTTTCGGATTTCCATTTGAATACCTAATCGCGCACAACTGCCGTTTAAGCAGACATCCGCGAAAAAAACTAGCTATATACAAATGCTAGCAACATATTAACTCCCTAACTAGCAATTTGAACGTCACTACTACGCACAAAGTAGCCAAATGATTATAATTTGTACAACAAAACTACGAGTTTGTACGTAAATATATCGATGGCGATTCTAAAAGCACTCTAAATACCATTCGAAACTTTTTTCACCCGAAACATCCCAAAAATTAACATCAGTAATAAGCCCGTATTAAGATGTGACCAGTTGTTTAAGACCCGTCACCCTTCTTGTGTGAACCAATTAAAGGGGCAGGTGGAACATTTCGAGGGGTCTGATTACGCTGGGCATCAATTTTTCAATTCTATTTTTGAGTGGGCAGGTATTAATTTGAGTGAGTGTTATTACGATCCGCGGTGATGGATTGGATGAGTAAGCGAAAATTTGCTTTTGGAACATTTTAGGCTAATGTTTGGAATAAATATCAGGTTTAACTGACTTGGATATTGGTACTTACTAGCTCCTTTGGTGATTTGTTGGCCCACATTGTTTTTGTTCACAGTCCATAAGATATGTTACCTAATTTAGAGTAACATTGGCTCCTATCTAGTGTGCATTATTAATAGTTTCAGCCAATTCTGTTCGCGTCAAATAAACTTCTTCGTCGCCAGAAATTTATTAAAGCTTCGTTGATCTAGTGGTCGCAAAGGCTACTTGTCGGAGCTGATATTTACGAGCAGCTCATGAGGTGGTCGGGTCTTCTTCAAGGAAACTATTGTTATGGTACTGAAGTGTTTTTACTGTTTTTTCTGCATTATAATAATATATTAACTTAGGTTAGCACTTAAAATTGATGATGATGTCTTGTCGCTAGGGCGGTCGTAGCGGTGTGTCCCGCGCCCCGCTCCCGCGCCGCGCCCCTCTGCTCCTGCGCTGTCGTGGTCCTTTTCACGCAGCGTGTTCATCCTCCCCCCCTTGAAAGGTCTCTCTTTCAAGCTCTTCCTGGTTGGGTAGGAGACAGACTCTGTTTAGAGCTCGTCTGACGACGCCTCTCGCCGTGTAGAAGTCGGCCACTCTGCAGACTCCATCCGCTCCTGGGAACAGCTGCTGGACTCGACCGAGTCTCCACCTCAGTGGTGGTGAGTTTTCCTCCTTCAGGACTACCAAGTCTCCCACCTTCAAGACCTTATCCTTCAGGCGCCATTTAGTCCGCTGCTGCAGTTCAGCGAGATATTCTCTTTGCCAGCGCTGCCAAAAATGTTGCCTCAGCTGCTCGATCTTTTTGAACCTGTCTGGTGCTTTCAGGGTGACTGGTGGAGTTGGCAGTGAAGTTAAGGGCCGCCCCACAAGAAAGTGGCCAGGAGTCAACGGGGAACAGTCAGTAGGATCGGATGATAGAGGGTAAAGGGGACGGGAATTGAGTATGGCTTCAATTTGTGCGAACAATGTGCCCAATTCCTCGTACGTGAGGCTTGCATTGCCCATAATCCGCTTTAGGTGAAATTTGGCAGACTTCACGCCCGCCTCCCAGATTCCACCTAACGTTGGAGAATATGGAGGATTGAAAAGGAATTTAATACCTTCAGCATTGGTGTAGTTATAAATAGAATTTACACTAGCTGCTAGCAACCTACCTAACTCATTATTTGCTCCAACAAAATTAGTGCCATTGTCGCAATATATCGTATGAGGTCTACCTCTCCTAGCAATAAAACGACGTAAGCTAAGTATAAATGCGTTAGTGCTAAGGTCACTAACGATCTCTAAATGAATACTTTTAGTAGAAAAACAAACTATAACGTTAAGATAACATTTAGTAATTCGGTTACCCTTCCCCTTCTTACTAGAAATAAGGAAAGGACCGGCGAAATCCACGCCACATACTTGAAATGGATAGCAAGGCGTGACCCTATCTACAGGTAAATTGCCCATCAACGGCTCCATAGTTTTTCCTCGCAGTCGAGTGCAAACAACGCACCTTTTAACAATGCTGCGAGCTAAAGTTCTACCTCCTACAGGCCAGAATTGTTCACGAAAGGAACTAAGTAGAAGTTGCGGGCCGGCATGCAACAGACGTAGGTGTTCGCCTTCCATTAAGAGCCGAGTGAAATAGTGCTTACCGTCCAGGAGGATCGGGTGCTTTTTATCAAATTCACAAGTAGCATTCTGAAGACGACCACCTACTCTGAGCACTCCATTTTCGTCAAGGAAAGGTGACAACTGTAACAGAGAAGATTTAGGTTTCAGACTTTTACCATGTTTGAGTAAAGATAGTTCTGGAAGGTAAGTTTGACTTTGAGCCAGTCTTATAAGGTAAGTAAATGAATTTTCTATTTCTTCTAGTTTTAAGTGACCTACTATTTTATTTTTAGGTTTTCTACAATTATTAACGAAACGTAAGACATAAGCTATGGTTCGCTTTAATCGATTTATTTTAGAATAATTATTAAAATAAACTAATGGTGACTGTGTAACATTAGTCATAGTTATACCATTGCTGGTAGGCGTTTTTGTTTCAGGTAAATTCGAAGAATCTATGGAATTTATATTATGAGGCCAGTTTGTTTCATTTTGTAATAGGAAGTCTGGACCATTCCACCACACCTTTGAGGCCTGAAGTTGACCTGGATCCACCCCTCGAGAAGCGAGATCAGCGGGATTCAAAGTGGTAGGTACGTGTCTCCAAGAATCCCTAGTTGTCAACTCATGAATCTCGTTGACTCTGTTGCAAACAAATGCCTTGAGTAATTTAGGTTGTGTTCGAATCCAACCCAAGACGACTGTTGAATCAGCCCAAAAGACTTTACTGTCAATAGTGCAACGAAGAGAGTGACTCACTTTAGCAGCTAGCCGCGCGCCCAGCAACGCTCCACACAATTCTAGACGCGGGATCGTTGTTGGTTTCAGTGGTGCGACACGTGTCTTTGCACATAACAAGACAACTTGTACGTTATTATAACGGTCTACTGATCGTAAATAAACACAAGCCCCGAAAGCTTCTTGGGATGCATCTACAAAACAATGAAGTTCTATTACCACTGGAGAAGTACATAAAACATGTCTAGGTACCCTAATGTTAGCTAGTATATGGGCATTGGAAACAAACCTTTCCCAAGTTTTCTTAATATTCTGGGGAACCGACTCATCCCAACTTAATTTTAAAACCCAAAGTTTTTGTAACAAAATTTTAAGTTGTATAGTACACGCACTTAGCATACCTAAAGGATCGAATATTTTACATGTGTTAGACAAAATAGAACGTTTCGTGACGTCATTAATTGTTTTATCTAAATTCACTGAGAACTGTAAATGGTCATTGTCAGGAAACCACCGCAATCCTAATACACTTGATTCTTTATTCAAGTCCAATGCCTGTGACAAGGTACAGTAGCATCAAATATTTGTGGACAGTTTGTACGAAATTTATGAATAGGAAAACAACCAGATGCTAGTACCTTTTTAACTGAATGATAGATATGGGAAAGTTCTTTTTCCGTATCAGCACCGCTCAAAAAATCATCGTAATAAAAGTCATGTTGTATAATTTCAGATACGATTTTATCATCGCATTCTTTTGCTAACTGTAGTAAGCATCGTGTACTCAAGAATGGGGCAGACGCTGTCCCATAAGTAACGGTATTTAATTGTAATATTTCTAATGGCTTGTCCACATTATCACGCCAAACAATTAATTGCAGGTGGCGCTGCGAGGGATCGATTATAATTTGTCGGTACATTTTTGTAATGTCCCCAGACAAAACAAATTTGTGTTGACGGAATCTAATTAAGATATTTATCAACTCCTCCTGAATTACAGGTCCTATATACTGGATGTCGTTTAGCGATTTTCCTGAACTAGATTTTGCGCTACAATCAAAAACTACTCTAACCTTGGTTGTCTCGCTTTTTTCCCGAAATATTGCGTGATGTGGCATGAAATACCCAAAGAATGGTTTATCAACCTTACTTAAGTGTCCTAAACTTTCATATTCGGCAATAAACTCACAATATTGTTTTTTAAGTGTAGGATTTTTAATAAACTTTCTTTCGAGACTCTGAAAACGTTTTGAGGCCATGTGATAGGAATCGCCCAGTGATGTTTCTGGTGATTCACAAAATGGCATTTTGACATTGAATCTCCCGTTTTCTAAACGTGAAGTATTTTTTACAAAATGTTTTTCACAAACATGATCATTTTCAGCATAAGAAGCACTTGAAGATGGAAGTTCTTCAAGTTCCCAGAACTTGGTAAGGTTTTTATTTATTTCCTTAGTGAAATTACAATGTAAGTTATTTTGTTCTTTATGACTTAAAATACCTATTGGCCCAGCAACTAACCAGCCTAGTTTAGAGCTCTGGAGTATAGGTTTATTATCACCTAATCTTATTTTCTTTGAAGTAATAATATCAAAAAATATATCAGCGCCAAGCAATAGATCAACTTGAGCAGAAATTCAGGATCAGCAAGTTGAATATTCTCAGGTATGTTTAATTCCAAAAGATTTATATTATTATTAGGTAAATTACCTATAATTTCAGGTATAACTAAACACTTAATATCCATGCTGTAAGAACTTATTAATGAATTAAAGGTAAGCTCACAACAATCTGTTATATTAAATTGAATGTTATTAACTCCACTAATACACGTAGGTCTTGAACTAATGGAAGTTAACCCTAATTTATTTTTAATGTTTTCAGATATGAAACAGGATTGACTACCGGCATCCAGGAGAGCCCGGGCAAGGTAAGTCTTATTATTTTTCTTATTAGTTAGTTTTACTAAAGCAGTGCAGAGAAGAACTTGTTTCCTCATAAAGACAGAGCAAGAGGCTACAGCACTAGCGATTGACGACACGCTAGATGTATCTTCATTCTCAGACTGTGTAACTAAGGCATTATTTGATTCTGTGTCTTTATGTAATAGTGTATTATGATTTTGTTTACAGATTTGACAGGTGCCGAGGCGACATTGCTCGGTCTTATGACCCCTACGTAAACAATTTGAACAAAGTTGTAACTTTAAGACTTCACTCAATTTACTATTTAGACTCATTTCTTGGAATTTAATGCACTCTGTTATCCGATGAACTTCATGACATACCGGACAAGCAGCAGGACCTTTAGGAGGTTTGTGGCCAGATGAACTAGCACAGGCCTTTATTGGTTTAGAATTGGAATTTGGTTTATTATTAGAATCAGGTTTATCATTTTTAGTAGCCTGCATAGTTTCAAGTATGACTGCTCGGTCACGTAAAAATTTAAGAAATTCCAATAATGAAGGTAATTCCGGTAACTTGTTCCTATATTCTTCCCACTTTCTTAATGTAGTGGTATCGAGTTTATTAGTAACAAAATAAATTATTAATACATCCCAATAATCAGTTGGCAAACCTAATGAATTAAGGGCTCTTAAGTTTTTAGTAACCTGATCAACAACAAAGCGAAGGGCTTTATGAGATTCTCGTGTTAAACTATCTACATTAAATAGCGCCTTTAAATGGTTATTAATCAGGATCTTTTTGTTATCATAACGTTCACATAGTAGATCCCAAGCAACCTTGTAATTCTGAGAGGTAAACTCTATCGACTTTATAACGACAACAGCAGCTCCTTCTAAAGAGGAGCGTAGATAGTGAAACTTATTAATCTCAGGAATGGAATCATTTGAATGGATAATAGAATCGAAGGTGTCTCTAAACTCCAACCATTTGAGGTAGTTTCCGTCAAAGGATGGAAGTTTTATTGTTGGTAATTTAATGTTATTTAAAGTATTGCAAGTGTCATGATTTGAACAAATTGTTTTTGCACCCACAGCACTAAAATCTTCACCACTAGTATGAGAATCAATAATTTCTTGAGTAGCTGAGATGAGCGAATAAAATTGAGATTCTATGATATCCCTTTCATCAATTTGTTCTTCTGCCTTTGTTGACAGCATTTCAATTTGAGTTTGAATTGCATCGAATTCTGATAATAGAGCTTGTAATCTACCTAAACGTAATCCTAGTTCTTTGATTTGTTTTTTAGTAATCTCACTGGAACTGGTTTGATTTAACATAGCAATATGATCTTTAAATTTGGTTAAACGCATTTTAAAAGTACCCCTCTGTTTTATTAAATCTTTCATGTCAATGCGTATCTCTTCTCTCCTCTCAGAGCCCTGTTGTGGTTTAGGTTCTGACATTTTGCAGAAAAATAATGATGTTGGAACAAACAAAGAAGTCAGGTAAAGTAACTTATGCAATCAAACCCGTATAAAGAGGCTGGATGGTCCGTCCAACTCGAAGACTTAAAGATGACACACGCTACACCAATGCTGAATAGGCACCGGGTGCGCCAAGCACGTCGATTTCGGCAGCACACAGTTCAGCTGCGGCCCGACCGCGTGGGCACCACGTGACAAGCGAACGCTGGAACGTTTATTAGGAATATGTAAGAAACTGGAAGTTAAAAAATATATTTTGCGGATTAAGGTTATGTGAATGATATTAGAGCTTTAAATTACGTTAAATAATTCCCTACTTTAATGAATTACCATTTACTTTACGATGGTAAGTAGGTACAATATTTATTTGAAATGCAATTTAGCTTGCAACGCAATTAAGCAAATGAATGAAAATGCGAAACACGTTACCGTTGTGAAAAGAAAACCATTGACCAAAACTTGTGAAAAGAAAAAATAAAAAAAAATGCACATGAGCACGTGTATAAAATAAGCATGGGCACGTAAGCCGGCACGACGAAAAAACCACCCACTGTTCACACAAATTGTTACAAAGGAAAGGATTTTATGTGGATCGAAAAGGAATACCAAGCCAACTTCCCTGGGTACGTCCTTGCTTTGCTTCTAGTGTCTTTTTCATGCCAAAAGCCATGCACGCAGCGAACAATATATCACCAAATCTTCAAAAAAATATGGCGGCTCCGTGCGATGTTTCCAATAACTTTTTCTTGAGGTTCTGTCCTACGGTCGCCAATTGTCGGAGCTGATATTTACGAGCAGCTCATGAGGTGGTCGGGTCTTCTTCAAGGAAACTATTGTTATGGTACTGAAGTGTTTTAACTGTTTTTTCTGCATTATAATAATATATTAACTTAGGTTAGCACTTAAAATTGATGACGATGTCTTGTCGCTAGGGCGGTCGTAGCGGTGTGTCCCGCGCCCCGCTCCCGCGCCGCGCCCCTCTGCTCCTGCGCTGTCGTGGTCCTTTTCACGCAGCGTGTTCACTACTCCTGGGTGACATTCCCAGGTCAGGCAAAGTGTTTGTGTGTGAATCACTAATTTTTGATTTTTCACTTTGTATTCAAGTTTCTTGTTTTTAACCTTAGGTTTTAACAATTTGACGTGAAAAGAAACTGGCACTCGCGATCAAATTTAAAAAAAGGACACCAAGAAGGTTCTGAGTCTGAGTTTTTAACAAATTAAAAAAGGTTGTATGATAAATTCGGCACCATGGAGGTAGAAGTAAATAGGTTTAATGATGTTTTGAATTCACAAACTTGGTGCACACGATGTTCTAAATTCAATTTACTTTATCCTCTATACTCTTCACTCAGATATCGAAGAGCAAAAATACTCTTTCCGAGATGGGGGGATGAAAAAAATATAACACTACTATTATAAGCTATGTTAGATAACTTGCCAACCTTCTTACATTCCCTACTAATCAGATTTACGTGGTTGCAACCTTAAGAATACTGCCCAAATATAAGCCATCGGACAACTAATTAGTGGTCATCACAAGTGAGAGTGCTCTTATCTTCAATCTCGAAGACTACGCGCAATTTTTACTTTAGCTTAATGCAAAAAGTTTGAAGAGCCAGCACGAGCCCCTGAGCTTCATAAAAAATAATCTGTTTGAATTGATCTGTGGATGGTAAGGACAAACATAGAGTAGAGATGATAGTATATGCAGCTGCTTGTCCAGCAACTATTAAGCAGGTAAAGTTTGGATTTAAGTAGTGGTAATCTTTAGTGCTGCTGATTTGACTCCAAAAATTTTAACACTAGCGCAATGCAACATTTTCTCCGGCTATATCTATTTAAAATTCCTTATTAAAAACCATAACGCGATCGTGAGCCACCAAATAAGATGGCAGACCAACAGCCAGATACCCGGCTGACATTCAGAAGATCTAGGTTAAATCTCTTAGTCGAGACCAGAGAAGAATGGCACAAAATGGAGGAGGCTTATTATACTCAGTAGTGGGTAGGACAAGTCTGTCAATGATAGTGATGATAACTGGAATGAATCCATATTTGAAGCACCAAAATAGCAATATTAGATTTGGCTTACTGGTACCAATAACGTTAATGTATTTAAAACATAAATTTATTAAAGCTTCGTTGATCTAGTGGTCGCAAAGGCTACTCCTGGGTTACATTCCCAGGTCAGGCAAAGTGTTATTTTGTTTATTCGTCATGAATTACTTAGTAGCAATAGGCTCACCCACTAATACATTGAGCTCAAACATAATCAAAGAAATGTGGACATATAATAAGGGAACTGCCTAACCCATCAGGGACCACAAGCATGTTATGTTATGGAAGGAATCAGGTGTGCACACGTAGATAAATTGCTTCGGCTTAGTATGCAAGTGTTAGTGTAAGTGGAGCAGCAAAGTGAGTTATGCGAGTTGATAGTGTCCGGCCGGGCAGCCGAGCACTATTGCAGTGGTCAGTTAGTTACTTGTTCCGCGTCTTGTGATTGCACGCCGAGGTAGCACAGAGTAGTGAGCGGTGTAGAGGCTGCAAGAAACAGAACACTGTAGAGACTTTAGATATGGTATAAGATTACAAACTCATTTCATCATCATTCTGCTCTTATCCCAATTTATTTGTGGTCGGCGCAGGATATCATCTTCTTCCGTACTTCTCTATTACTAGTCATCACAGCAGTCACCCCTTTCTAGGCCATGATATCCTTAACACAGTCCAAAAATGTTTGCAATAAAAACACAATCCAAAACTATTTAACTTCATTTGCAAATATTTGTGAAAACTTTTTTTGTGTTTTGGCTATCTACAACAAGTCACCTCGTACCTATAGGTAAGACAACGAGTTCGCTTTAACTTGGGGTATGACACGTGTAAATCGATTAAGGTATTTCATTTGTTTTACATTTTCCAGCTCCATGATTCGTTAGATTGTTTATATGCTTTTGCAACTTTCGTTGAATTTTATCAGAACATTCTTTTAACATCCTAACAAGAAAGGTACGTAAATAAGTGGTACCTTCTGTCTCTACAGATGCTCTACGCGTGTGTCCGAACGCGTAACAGCGCGGTAACTCGATTGCTCGCTGAGATGAGCGGCTGTGTCTTGTGCCCGTGTGGCGACCACCTGATTGGACCATTGTATAGTATGGCTAAGCCATTCCATTACGCCCAGGCGGTGACAGGTTATTTGAATTGCAATACTCATTGAGGACTGGTTAAATTTAATTGTTTTTGTGATTCCAGTGCAGCATAATTCATTGGTATCTGCAACTTTTTTGAGAGACAAATCCGATATTATAACAATACTACCAATTAGTATGGAGGAATGAAGAAAGTGTCGTGAGGGAAGTTGTGGAATGTGTGAAAGATTACATGGCTAGAAAGAACCAATGATCTTATCACACAATTCTTCGGTTCCAAAATACCAAATTTAATCTAAAATCGTAAAAAAAGAAACTCCCAACAACACCCGTTCAAAGGTGAACCGAGATAAATTCAGAGCTTATTATAAAACATAACTGGTGAACCCTTTGAGCAGTGTAAGTGGTAATTAGGTGCGGGTAATGAGATCGGCTACAATCACGTCTGAAACAAGGCGCGTGCAATCAAATAGATTTGTTCGGAGGACAACGAATAGATAAAGGATAATTCACGAGATCAAAGCATGACAAACACAGGTGTTGTACGGCGGCCATGCGTCAGGGACCGATGAGAATATCGAGACTTAGGTGTTGGGAGATATGAAGAATATACGGATTAAGGTCGCCGCCTTTTGCAATTAGGATTATAGAATACTAGGTGTTTATGGCAACACAAAGTTTTATTTTTAGTCTGTGCTAGAATAAACGTAAAAATCGGATCTGTGGCCTTCCGCTAGCGGCCTAACGGGCGTTGGGTTAATCAGTAACTATCAATAAAACAGTATTAATCAGCAAGTCGGTTGAATCCATGAACCAGCGAGAAGACGGTCTACAGAAACGATTAGAAGAAGTTAACACTATATACTTAAGTAGGCAGGAAACTAGTTACTTCAGCAAGTCCAGGTATTGATTAAAGTTTAGCATTTCCACCTATAACAATAGCCTTTATTGTTAGTTGACTATCAAATAATTACACTGGTAAGGAAAAGCGACGACTTTATTGTTTCTATTTTGGCGTTTACGTTAAAAAAATACTAGATATTTCTAAGTCTTTATTTAATTCCACAATTCGTATCCGGACTATCCTTGCTACATCGATCGTGTGGCCCCGTCACCGCCCGCTGCGTCCACCATTAATAGATCAAGAGCAGCTCGCTATATTAATTAACTCAAGGGTACCTCTGTGGCCGTGTCCACTGTCAGTTCGGACAACTGGACTGGTGGCTCCCCCTACTGGACACTGGCAGCTTATGTTGATAACAATTGCAATTTTTTGATTGATTAAAATTGGTAAGCTTTCGATTTATGCTTTACAGTCGATGTTTTTAGAAGGATCGCTTCTAGTCATCTTCTTGTTTAGTACTTCATAATGTCATTTTCAACTTTTTTCATATGTTGAGGTTAGGCAGGGGTTGCAAGCCATTGGTCCCGGCGGTTATTTGTAGATTTTTGACAGTTGTTCGAAAGTCTGACAACCAGTCTTACCAAGGAGTATCGTATTACCCAATACTAACTGGGTTGTGGAGGTCAGATAGGCAGTCGCTCTAACCAAATACTGGTTTTCAGCTGCATCCGGTTAGATTGGAAGCTAACTCCGATATAGTTAAGAAAAGGTTTGGCAGATGATGTCGAGGTGGAGTTGTAATCTAACCGGATGCGGTCAGGTATTTTACATGGAGCGTTTGTCTGCTCAACCCAGTTACTGAGTAATGCGATTACTATACCCCTTACCGGTTGTCAGAGTTTCAGGCTTCTGTAATTATTGTCAAAGATCTATCCTTGTCATCGCTGTTACATAATTTGTAATTTATCGTTAATTTTCAATTGTATTCTAAGTATTAGTTAAATTAGAATAAGATAATACCTAACCTAACGCTTTGTGACAAATAACTAATTAAAGGTTCACTTCTATGATAACTTTAAATAAACTAGGCAAATAATTACTTCATTGAGCTTGCCGCTTTTGCTCTAAATTTAGGTTAACAGAATGGTAAACTAGAGTCAGACCTACAACAATACTAGACTATTATCATGCAATTACTATTTGTTATTTGTATCAACAGTGTTACCATACTGTTGAACTCAGTTTAAAATAGTACTACTGGAATTTTAACCGATGAACAAGTCTGAAGGAATTATTACCTACCGAAGAATTCTTGGAGAACAACCATCAATGAGGAGGATTAAATAAATTTTTATATCCAATCATAATCCGTACTTCCTAACTAATATTATAAACTAGCTGTCCCGCGCAATTTCGTCTGCGTCACATTTTCCCCGTTTTCGCAACATTTTTCATTGCTGCACCTCTCCTATTGGTCGTAGCGTGATGATATATGGCCTATGTCCTTCCGCAGGTTGAAATCTATCTTCTTGCTTGATTTCATTAAGATCTGATCAGCCGTTTAGTCGGGAAAAGGTAACAAACAAACAAACAATTACTAAAAAATTACTAATTATCATTTTATAATATTAGTATGGATATGGATAGTATGGATGCGAGAGTAACTCTGTTTGTTTGTTACCTTTTCACGACCAAACGGTTGATCGGATCGTGATGAAATTTGGCAAGGACATAGATTATATCCTCGGGAAGGAGTAAGGTTCCATTTTTTTTTGTTTTCTTTCCCCCTATATTTCAAAATTACGACGCGAACGAAGTCGCGGCCAACAGCTAGAACCAATAAAAGTTGAAAGATTTAACACACTAAGGCATACTTTTAATAGGCCCACACATCCACGCTAGCCCTTTAATTCAGAATTATCCGGGACCGCAGCGCGGGTCACAGAGGGATGCAAAGGGTGGGAGGCCAGAGGGGTTGGAAGGGGTTGGAGGGGAGGTGTTCAAAACCAATCAATGTTGGTTAATTGGCGCTTTAATGCTGGCTCATTCAACAATTACAGAGGTCGCTGTCAGCAGCCAGGTGGCGTAGGGTTGTGGCCTTGTCGACAAACATACGAAATATGGTGAACTAGCTTCTGCCCGCGGCTTCGCCCGCGTGGAGTTCGGCAATTCTCCACGTATGCATTAACCCCCGCAAAATAATGTCGAAAATAGTCATTTAAATGTTATAGATGATAGTTGTTGCCCGCGGCTTCGCTCGCGCGTGAGGTGAATAAGGAATACTGAAGTATAATGGAATGTAATAGGCTCGTCGCAAGCCCGACTGCTGCGCCTGAGGGACTGGGTTCGATTCAAAGGTCTATCAGGAATTTTCGAATGGCAGCAACGGAGTCTAGGTTTTATGCCCTGTTGATGGCAATAGGTCCCTGGAACGTGGTACTAGGAAATTGGCGAAATGTCACGAATAAGAAAATGTCGCTTATCAAAAGTCAAAAGCGATTGGGCAGTGGCTGAGCGATTGGCTATTGCGCTGCGTGTCGCGGTTTCGATTCTCGCACGGAACAAATATTTGTATGGCCTACAGGCAGTTGTTCTGAGTATGGCTGTTTGCGTATGTGAATTAAATGTTTGTAAACGCACCCACAAAACAGGAGTAATTACTAGTGTGGAGAAAATTTTGTTTTAAATGAATAAATACCTATCAATTCATGTTAAATTTAGTGACAGCGTCCCTAACCCTATGATCTAATTACTCACATCGACATAACCCATCACTGTCAACAAATTGTTATATGGTCGTACTAGATTAGCGTGTCTCGTACACCCCCACGCCCCCAACCCACCCCGAGCTGGTGACCCCCTCCCGCGCCCTCCCTCCCACACTTATCCCAATCAATCTCCTCGTAAACTCGCTTAATTTAAGCATCAATCCAGCATTAGCGGTCGTTATTATATTTGGTCTCGTTATCGAGCTTTCAATGAGTAAATCCACGTCTGTTGCCTCGGAGAGTTTTAATTGCTTTTGGTTTGGCGGTGGAAAAGATGTGTGTTCTTCTTTCGATTTTAATGCCGTCTCTTAATGATTATTTTGGACTTATTGGAAATATGAAGGAGACTTTTGAAAGTGGCTCAATAAGATAGCAATAGGTAGCATTAGCAGCATCCACTGTTGACATCATTATATTTTGTCTTCTTCTTTCAAACTATTTATTAGCCGTCATAGCTGTCATCTCATAAGTCACTCCCTGATGTATCATAACATAACATCACGCCTATAATCCCCGAAGGGTTAGGCTGAAGTGAACCTAATAGTACCTACCCCCACATATCGCCAGTTATGTTTAAGTCCCATATAATAGGGGACGGGCCTACTGTCATGCCATCAATAGGGCACAAATCCAAACTCCGTGGCTGTCTACTGAGAAATTCCTCACGGAAAAACCCAATAACAATTGGCTCGACCGGGAATCAATCCAGTAGAGGCAATCCATACTTCCATACTTCCATACTAATATTATAAATGCGAAAGTCACTCTGTTTGTATGTTTGTTTGTTTGTTTGTTACCTTTTCACGACTAAACGGCTGATCGGATCTTAGTGAAATTTGGCAAGAAGATAGATTTCAACCTGGGGAAGGACATATGCTATATATCATCACGCTACGACCAATAGGAGCGGAGCAGCAATGAAAAATGTTGCAAAAACGGGGAAAATGTGACGCAGACGAAGTTGCGCAGGACAGCTAGTTCCTCATAAAACGATCGATTGATTGAAAACTTCGCAAGTCAAGCCACAATTGAAGATGTCCAGAAGAATCATACCATGGTACACAAGCCAGCACATCAACCTACAACAATATGTCAAATATCTTTAATTGATTTTCAACTTTAACATATAGAATTGGGTTCAAGGTTGATTGGGAAAATTTAACAGTTTCGGGTGGCTGCATGTGCTGGCGTCTATACCTAAATTGAAGTCAGATTCACAAAAACTGGCAGTTTTATAAATTGCGACTCCTCCTTTAAAGGCCACCTGTATACAACGTCGCATTCTCTGTCGTATACCCAACATGGTAAAGTCGATTTTCCACCAAGATCGTCAAAACGGGATGTTGTGACACAAGGGTTGTGAATTCAAATGGGTAGTATTTAAACGGGGGACTATAAATTCAAAATCAGTCTGTCAAAAATACTTTATCTTATCGGTAACTAATATAAAAAAAAAACCTTATTTTCAGCCTTGTTACATCCCTTCAAGTTTGCGATAATTGTTTGCGAAATAAGTTGCTTTCGTGATTGTACTTTTACCTAATTATTTATGTATGTAAACAACGATTACCAGTTAACATGCATCTAACTAGTAGTAGTTTTACACGGTAATACAATTCCAATCTAGATCTAAATCAAATCATTAAACAAATTGATTGATACCGGGAACTTGATCAGGACAATCCATTAGGCAATATTGCCAACATAAAAATTGAAAGTCTACGACATAATGATTAGTTGCAGTGTGGCAACATTATGGATGCTTTTAAAGCAGAAAAACACGGAACGTGCAATTAAAAGTCATTCAATAGCAGCAGTGGTGGCGTGGCGTGCATTCAATCGAGTGAAGAGTTTGTAGTAATTGTGAGCGCGTTAAATATTCAGCTCCAATCACTATAATGTATTGGTGCACACTGGGCAACATACTCGGTCCCGGCAGGAAAAATACTGTTTTGATTTACACTCGCTCAGTTCAACACAAACTGGGTCCGTCTGGTGCATCGTGCATTATCCTACTAATCCATACTAATCCATATCCATACTAATATTATAAATGCGAATGTCACTATGTTTGTTTGTTTGTGTGTTTGTTTGTTTGTTACCTTTTCACGACTAAACGGCAGATCGGATCTTAATGAAATTTGGTAAGAAGATAGATTTCAACCTGGGGAAGGACATAGGCTATATATCATCATGCTACGTCCGATAGAAGCGGAGCAGCAATGAAAAATGTTGCGAAAACGGGGAAAATGTGACGCAGACGAAGTTGCGCGGGACAGCTAGTATGTAATATAAATGCGAAAGTAACTCTGTTTGTTTGTTTGTTACCTTTTCACGTCTAAACGGCTGATCGGATCGTTATGAAATTTGGCAGGGAGATACATTATATCCTGGGGAAGGACATAGGCAACCTTTTTTTTCACACAGATTCATCAAAATTTCCACGCGAACGAAGTCGCGGGCAACAGCTAGTATTATACATACGAAAGTTTGTGAGGATGGATGGATGCTAAATATTTGTTACTCTTTCACGCAAAAACTGCTGAACGCATTTGAATGAAATTTGGCACACAGGTAGTTTATAACCTGGATTAACACATGGGATATTTTTATCCCGGGTAGTACGATCCCGTGGGTCAATTAACGTATCCGACGCGAGTGACACCGCGGGCATAAGCTATAGTGACCTATAGTCCTTCTTACATAGAGTAGGCCTGTGTTCCAGTAGTGATAAAATATTGATACTGTCTTTTCGTTTAGTTAGGATTTATTTTAATTGGATGACTGAAAAGGCTTTTTTTTCTTTCTGCCTAGAAAAAAAAGCATAATCTGAGGTACCATTAAGTTTCACTTTATTAAGATGCTTAGGCACAAACAGCCTACCTATAATCAGCAGATTTATTTATGCATGACCCGTTGATGGCAATAGGCTCGCTCCCTAATTCATGGGACTTAGTTAAATTAAACAGCCGAACGTAAGGTGTGCAAAATAAATGTAATTACTTTAATTATGTTTCAATAGCAATATTTTAAATGTGGTACCCTTAAGTAGCCAAAAACTACCCTAAAGCCTCTGTTTCGAATCAGTCTGGAAACACAAACTTATAACAAACTAGCTGTCCCGCGCAACTTCGTCTGCGTTTTTCCCCATTTTCGCAACATTTTTCATTGCTGCTCCGCTCCTATTGGTCGTAGCGTGATGATATGTAGCCTATGTCCTTCCCCAGGTTGAAAGCTATCTTCTTGCCAAATTTCATTAAGATCCGATCAGCCGTTTAGTCGTGAAAAGGTAACAAACAAACAAACAAACAGAGTGACATTCGCATTTGTAATATTAGTATGGATTATAATTTAACAAAGTTTGATCACAAAATTAATAGAGTACGTTTCTTTTCTTAAGATTTCGTATCTAATCTCGATTGATTCAGCTACTTCATTATTAGCTGTCATTGGTATCATTAATAATAGAAGGTTGAAGAAAGTAGTGATATACTAAGAAAGTACTAGGTAGTACTTTAAATTGGTTTAAATACTATTAACCAATTTAAATTTCTCTAAAAATATGTGTGTTTTTCAATCGTTTTCAAATGTTCATAAATGAAAAAAAAAACTTTTTTTTTTTTTTTCGACATTAACAATCGACCGAATACACAACGACAAAGTTTTCATCAAAATAAAAACATAATGGAGTTATCTCTATCAGAAAGCCGGTAGCTTGTTATTCCTAAAGTTAACCCTGTAACTGCCGCCTGCGAACAGACACTGAACGCGTCGGACAAAAGAAACGCATCGACAATACAAGACGTGCTAAGAAAAAAACAAAATCCAACACACGATTGGTCGATCGACGTGTGACGTCACCGCGCGCTCCGCCCCCTAACAACCGTCGCTACACCTGAGATGAGAGCGAGCGAGATCTTTGTAAGTGTGAAGAAGACAAAATTATATTGACGGTTCCCACGCAGATGCTTTAACGACTCATGTGCCTGCATCTGCGCAATTTATTGTCAGTCTTAACGGGGTATATATAAGGTTACGTTTCCTAGAGTAGCTTGTAGTTATAGGTCTTCTTGCATTCGTTGCTCTGGTCAGTTGGAAAAGCTGTTATTGTTTGGTTACGGGTTAACCGATTTGGTTAAATTTGTGTGTTAACAGGCAGATGTCCGGCGCTGCTCTCGCTCCCTCGCCCCGCGCGCCGCTGAGACAGGTAGCGTCTGATTGGCCCCGTATTGATTAGTGTGATTAATTAGAATTGAGTTCATTAGCATTTGCGTAATTGGAAGTTTGGACTCACTACTATACCGTGCGCTTAGTTTGTTTTTTGCTGCGTGTTTGATCACGGGTAATGCAAAAACGTGAATGCTGAGTAGTTATTTAGCTTAATTTGATTGGTGAAAGTGGTGTATTAAAATCAGCTTTTAATACTAAACTGGTCGTGATAAAATGAAAATGTATACGTCTAGTAATAACGAGAAAGGTTTGATATCATTTTTAAATAACAAAAATCTACAGACTTTAAATTACTCTGATCACATCAACTTTTGACTTCTTCAAAAACATGCAAAGAAGCAACAAGCGGGTAAGTACCCAGGAGCGCGTCAAGAACCCTCAAAGAAATCGCTAACAAACTCCCGGCAACACTCTAACACCTAGCACAATCGACCCAATCAAACAGAAAAAAAACTATTCAACCATCACCAACTCTCAATACCGTTCAAAGAAACTCCGAGGGGAAAATGCTAATACGCCGCTTCTTGCTTCTTACCAAACAAAATCACTTCGCGACCCCAAATTTCGCACTTTCAATGGGCAATTTCGCTCGCCCCCCTTCCAAATAGGCCCCGCCTCTTTCTTCCCCGCCGACTCTAGTAGTAGTTTCGGAGCGCCAGTGACGTACGCGTAACGCTACGAGATGGACGCGTCCGACGACCGATACTACGGCAACCAGACGCCGGATCGCTCCGACACGAACAGTCCGCGCTCGCAAATGAGTAGTCCGAATTCCAACTCCTCGATAAATGTTACAGATCAGTCGTTATCGCTTTCCCAACACCAACAGAACTTAGAGACACTTAACAGAATGGGAATGTTTTTTCACGCGCAACAAATGCATCTAAACCAGAGTTTCGATGTGGTGAAATCTAGGTTAGGCTTAACACAAGTGCCTACAAGTATTAACCCAGGCCCGAGGCATACGATAGACGCTATATTAGGACTGAATGGCCAGAGGCAAGTTACTAGAGTGCAGAGTGAGTTTGAGCAAAGAAGAGAAGAGAAGGAGTGTGAGACTGTGCCGGTGTCGCCAGGAGCAGTGGAAAGCGCTGGTAGGTGGACTTTACATTATGATACAACCCTGTGGAGCTATGTTTTGCACCTCGGTAGAATGTCGGGCCATCAACACCAGGTGCAAACTTAACTCGACCAGACCGTATCTTTGGCAGTTTTAACTTTAAAGCTCACTAATTTCGTTGAGTGATGAAGGAACTTTTATTCAGTCAGCAAGAATGTGGCGGACATTTTTGTGTAGGCAGGTATCTTACTACGATAATTTTTACATGGAAATAATTGTAATTAATTAATTCAGACTAAAATTTTCTTTAAAACTAGAAAAACACATATTTTAAAACGGACTAAAACTAACAAACAATTTTAATGCCAAAATATTGATAGAAAAACTAAAAATTATTAATCGCAACACAACAAAACCTGGTTATGTATTTGAACTCACAATGCAATGCACATTGCGAATAGGCGTTGCATTATAAGCGCCGCCCGACACTCGTGCGGAATAGCCCGCCTGCCGAACCGACCGCGCGCCGCGCCGCCGCCGACGGGTTAACCCATTGTCTCTCCATTTCGGTCAGAAAAATCTTGCATGCACAAGTTTTTGTATAGTTTAAAGTATACCTCCTTTATTAAAAAAAAAATAAAATGTCGTCCAATAAATTAAGATAAAAAAGAGAGTTTAGAAAAATATTTTGTAAACGACGCTGAATAAATATTCTCCTCGCATTAACAGTATTTTAATAATTAATAATAAACAACAATAATTATAATAATTAATTCGAATGGAATCCTGAATTTTCTTTAGGGATTCTAAAAGGTACCTAATCATCTGAAATTTTAAGAGTTCCTAACCTGTTAAAGTCTCAATAATTTCTGTAGATTATTAACTGAATGATAAGGACAGTGGAATTGTTTTAGCTATTTTATCACATTACCAAATGTCAGGTAGAACACTCTCGGGCTAGGTGGAGCGACGAATTTCGCAGGGTGGTTGGTAGCAGTTGGATGCGAGTTGCCGGGAATCGAGCTGAATAGCATGCGATCGGAGGAGCCTACGCTCAGCAGAGGCCTATTATACTATAGGCCTGTAGATGATAAACCACATCATCATTATTCTGCCCTTATCCCAATTCATTTGGGGTCGGCGCAGCAAGTCTTCTTCTTGCATACTTCTCTATTAGTCAAAGTCTCTTGACCTATCTGCTTTCTAGTCATATTATCTTTCACAGAGTCTATAAATGTTTTGGTCTTCCCAACTCTTAAAGCCGCTATCTTGATGATGAAACATTTCTTAAAGATTTTTATTTGATTAACCTAATTATTTTTCGTTTGCTCAATAGATTAGCTATTAAGCAATCGAAAAAGCGGCAGCGCCAATAAGTTTATTTACCGTCGAGGATTCATCATCTGCCTAGCCTTTACCCAACTATGTTGGGGTCGGCCTCCAAGCTAACCAGATGCAGCTGAATACCACCAGTCTTTTACTTGGAGCGACTGCCTATCTGACATCCACAACCCAATAAGTTCTACCTGTAACGACTGTCAAAGATTTACAAATGACAGCCGGGACCAACGGCTTTTCGTGCTTACTGTTACTTAGCCACTAGCTCCGAGTCGAACATTCCTGAGTCAGAAATTAACCCATGAGTAGCTAGCTCGCTTCACCAGCACACTAGGTAATATTGTATGCATGCCTCACATGTCACGGTAAATAAAGCGAACAGCCTACATTCGGAACACGGCCCAAGCAAACACCATAGCCGACCACGTTTACTTTTAAAACGTTAATGACATAATTGTAGATCCCCACGTTTGTAAGTTGTGTTTGTTATCGTGTTAGTTTCGCATAAAAATGTTTTTGTATCATTTTATGAAAGTCGTGGCTGGTAATCAACTTGGTTATTTTGATAGTTTAAATCATGATTGCAAATTGTGCAGTTCTTTCTTTTGTAGTTAATGCCTAATCTCGTGTCAGAGTTTTTATGCCACCCATGGATGGGCCTTTGACTTGGCTTTACAATGCCGTCTAGAAATATCTCTCAATAACTGCACCTAAGCAAGAGATACAAGTAGTGTTTGGACAGTTAAACCACAAAATGCACCAATATTGTTAATGGTCAAAAAAAGTGGGTCAATGTAAGGCTAGCTTATCTAATCCAATGAATAGAAAACATTCAATTCACAATCTAGTCGGGCATCTACGACCATTTGAATTTACACTTGACAGTCAAGTAGAGAGAGGTCACTGCTGGGATGACGAGTAATAGACAAGTATGTAAGAAGAAGACATGCTGCGCCGACCAAAAATAAATTGGGATAGTGGTAAGAGAATGACGATGATGAGTAGAATATAGAGAGAGTTCCTAACATACCTACTTATCGCAATTAACTTTTGTCCGCAGCTTTCGGAGGTCAGAAATTATCCTATGGCATCGTAATACCGGGATAAAAGTTTTGTATATCCTAACTCATTTCATGGTCTAGCTGAATGAGCCAAATTTCATCGGAATTCGTTTATCCGTAAAGTCCTCAGTTCTCCTAAACTTTGTAGGTATAGCACTTAGGAACTAGAAATCAAGTGCATCTTTAACTTTAAAGATACTCTTTCCAGTTATACAAAAAGTAAATAAATGTGCGTATTAACTGTTTAAGCCGTTGGTCGCGGCTGTCATTGTGTCACTGTAGATCTTTGACAAACTATATGGATACAATTATTCATGTGCGTATTAACTGTTTGAGCCGTTGGTCACTGCTGTCATTTGTAAATCTTTGACGATCTACATATATGGGTAGTCGGAAGCTCGATAGTCAGGCAACCGCACTTACCAAGGGGTAGGGTATTACCCAACAGGGTTGAAGAAGTCAGATAAACAGTGGCCATCTCATCTAGTATTAAGGTACTAGACTGGAAGCCAATCCCAACATAGTTTGGGAAAGGCTAGGCATATGATGTATTAAATTTGTAAGCTTATGGCATACTTATGACAGTGATGTAAGAGAATTGTCTACTTTTTACCTGCCAACGACTTTGCCTGTTAACCAAATAACTTGTTTGACTTTACAATCTGCTCAGTGACGGCATTAGTCGTTCGATAAAGATGACTTGCACATAAGGAGCGGAGATCCAGAGCAATGTGAAAAACTGGAACATTATGCTAATTAAATTAAAAGTCCGAAGCCTCTATCACGCCGTTGATGTGTCTGAGTTCTGGTCGAAAAATCATCGATACGAAGAAGAAGAAGAATTAAAAGTTATTTATAAAAAAAAAAATACTAGCAATCTGTTGTAAACTGAAATCATAATCAATGATCATTTGCCAGTCCTCAATAATTTATTTGGAGTAGGCGCAGGCGGAGAAACTGAATCGTTTATGTGTGTAGTGTGGCATCCCAAAACCGTTTTTAATTTAAATACAAAGATTAAATGTTGCAAATGCTTGTCTTAACAGCTAAGTAAGTTAGTGATTGCAAAGTAATCGGACTTTTAATTACAAATCGAATGGCTACTGTTTAATGTTGCGATTGAAACATAATTTAATGGACCGCGCCGAGATTCGCGGTGCTGATTAACTTTTGTAAACTTGTTACATGTTTTAGACATGAAGGTTCTGTAGATTTAATTAGTTATATTTCAACACTCATAATAATTGGAATGCTAACTGTAATTTTGGTTAGATTACAACCTTTTAAAGATTGATGGTACCAGTAATAATAAGAATAAAATGTATTGTATTGGCAGTAGTATAAGTATTAGCTGAGGTCACAACTATAATAATCTTATCTGTATCGTTCCCAATCTATGTAGTTTTAGTTTAGGTAAGTTTAAAATACCCTCAACGTAAAAGCGCCCATTAATATTCGAAGAGAGTCCAAATGCAGAAAGTGCAAGATTATTCCAAATTGTAACAAGCATAAATCAAAGATTTAGTCTCGTCAGTTCCACGAGGAGATCCCCAAAAAGCATTCAAGCGTAAAGGTGCCAAACAAAAAATGTAATAGTCACAATCACATTAATAACGGCTCTCAATGCAACACGGGTTTCACAAGCGGACAAGAGAGTAGCCTACAAGTTATCGCACCGATCGACTAATGCGCTGATCGTCAGTTTACAAACACGCGTGTCTCAATGATCGGCGGAGTGGCACAGCGTTGACATGCCGCATCCGGTGCATTAGTGAAACATTGGTGTTTCATTGGAACATTAATGAAATTAGGGTTACGAAATCTTTCTTATCGAGAGTCGATGTGCCCTTCGAATTTTTTTGTTTGCTCTGGTCCACTCCTTCCACTTCTCGTGACCCTATCAAGTTTGTCACTCCATCTCACTTTCTCGGAGCACCAGTTCTGTGCTATTTTGGTCCACAGTTTTCCCAGCATGCGGCTGATATGTCCTGAATTGTCCTATTTGAGTTAGGCGGCCTTTAGAGCCGCGTCAGTTTGATTCGTTTTGGTTAGTAAAGAATAAATGTAGATCATAAAGCAGTGCTGGAGACGCCATCAGATTTGTTGCTTTGATTTGTTTTTTGATGGCTGCCTATCCGACTCAGGAGGTCCCTCAGATCTCTCTGCATGCTTTTCACTATATTGAACGATTCATGTGCTCCAGATTATCTTAAAACTTATTTCACAGTGTTGGGCAGTTCTCATAGTCGTAACCTTCGAGCTTCCAAATATCTACTTCTCCAAATTCCTTCTCACCGCACCGGTTCTTTATCAAATTCTTATGCTATCTCGACTATAAAACTCTGGAACGCGCTACCCATTAGCATTAAAAAAGCCGAAAGTAAATTCACTTTTAAAAAGAAAGTTCGCAACCACTATTTATGTCAAACTAAATAGCTCTTCATTTAAAGTCTAGTCATAGTAATTATTATTAGGTTTCTCGTTTTTATTTTGGTATTTGTTATAATATATATTAGTATATTTATTTGTATAATGTGTATTAGTGTCTATGTATGTGTATGTATTTTCGTAAACTAGTAGTTATTTGTAAATATTTTTTTGTACCCTATCACAAAGTTTTCGTATTTTACCCAAAGGTTGACTGGTAGAGAATGCCTTGTGGCATTAAGTCCGCCTATAGTACCACTATTGTACATGAAGTTTGAATAAATAAATAAATTTGTTCAATATTGATGGCCAGTTCCGAATTTGCAAATACTAGTAAAGTGTTGGAGAGATAAAAGAAGTAAGTATATTATGGTTTACTACCTAGTAATGATGGAAGAAGTAAGCCACCGAATATCATGAATGAATCTACAATTTGTGTTCTGTCTGGAAATCTTTGCGATATTGACCTCAAAGGAGAGGTTTGTTAAACCTTTGAAGTAGATAATGCAAATAGTTGCCCGATCTTAATCATCTAGGATCAAGAACCCTTGAACAATAGTAAAATTTATAATTATTATTTGGACGATATCATCATCTATGACAGAAAACCTTTTTGAAGTGAAAACTTCTTTAGCGGCGTTGTGCACTTTTGTGATGGGTAAAAAATGTTAAACTCGCGTCAGATCGTCAGACCGTGATATTAGGTTACGAAGGAATTTGAACTTTATGACATCTGTCATTGAGTTTTGGTTTCCAAAACTGGAAAGTTCGTAAGACGGATTGACATTAGGTTATTTTTTTATTAATGGTTGAACGGACCACAGATAAAACTAGGCTAGAACATAAGAATGATACTTAATTTTTACCCTGTTTCGATAGTACGTTACTATGATATAACTTCCAATCTTTACGTAAAAAAATCCGCAGGCAAACCATGAATAATGTAAAAGTTTGCAAATATATCTTCAATAAGCAGGTGCAAAGTTAATAATAATAATAATAATAAGACATTTATTTCAGACTTAGTCCATATCCTGTTAGTAATACAAAACCTTATAAAACTATTGTTAGTAGGTACATACAGAATTAAAGCCACAGAAAATCATTTCGTAGCACCGCACAGGAGTGCCAGTTTATGCCAAGCCCTGGACGCGACCACCCACAGTGTGTAGTCGCATCCAGTGCTGCCACATCGGCGAGTCCCAGCGACCCACGAACAAGCTCAGAAAACTGTTCGAGCTGCCCCGCATGCGCTTCATAAGAGACGCACAACGCTCCCGCATGATGGCATGAAAACCATCCACGCTTTTCACTGCAAACATTGCTGAAGCGCTGCAGTGGCGCGGCAGCCCAAACAGTACCCTGAACGCGTTATTATATTGTACTCGCAGAGCACTGTATGTACGCTGCGTGTACTTAGTCCACAGGCTGCAGGTGTAAAAAGATTGACAGAATGCCTTAAACAATGTCACTTTGACTTGTTCGGTACACCGTGCAAACCTGCGGGCCAGCATGTTGCAGCGCACAGACAGCGCCCTGCGCTCCCTCTCCAAGTCCATGTTGTCACACATATCATCTGAGACCCAGTGACCCAGATATTTAAAATTAGACACTCTGTTTAAGCTGGCACCGCAAAGATACAAGGGAGGCACATTAGCCAAGGATTTATTACCAGCCCTAAACACCATCACTTCACTCTTCTTCACATTATATCTGAGTCCATGGGTTCTCACATACTTTTCACAGATATCTAGCAGTCTGCGCATGGCACTGATTGACGGGCTCAGCAGCACCATGTCGTCCGCGTAGCTGATATTATTGACGCACTGACCATCTATATGGCACCCTATGCTTGTTCTGCTGAGCTCGCCGATCAGCTCGTTCATGTATAAGTTAAAGAGACGAGGAGAGGTTAACCCCCCCTGCCTCACCCCGCACTCCAACCCATACACGTCCGAGAGCGAGCCTGCCCACCGCACAACATTCCTTTGGCTCGAGTACCAATATCTCAACATTGCAATAACATCACGTGACACATCTGTTTCATTTTTTATTTTTTTCCACAATATATCATATGATACCAAATCGAACGCCCTGGACAAGTCCAGGTAACAGGCATAAACCGGTGTATTTCTGGCTGTATAGTACTGCACAGTCTTCTTGAGGCACAGGATGGCACTCTCAGTTGAAAGGCCAGGTCTAAATCCAAATTGAGCATCATGAAGTTTCATGTGATTATCCAGGTGTTTGTCAAGCAGACTGTCCAGCACTTTTGCTATCACAGTAGCCAGCGAGATAGGTCTGTAGTTTGCCGGGTCTGAGACATCCCCGGTCTTGTTTTTTATAACCGGAACAACCACGGTATATAAAAGTTCATCCGGTAGGTAACAATGACTCATACATAAACTAAAAAACATAGCAAGTACTCGAGGCACATGAAAACCAGCATATTGCAAATGCTCAATGCTGAGACCATCATGACCAGGGGATTTACCTCGCACCATTTTATGAATTACGGTGGCAACTTCCTTGGCACAAAATCGGACAGTAACGTCCCCTGTCATGATCTCAGCACCGAGTGTCAGGTCAGTCGAGCCTACAGGAGGAGAATCCACCCTAAAATGATGACGAAACAGGTTAGCTATATCACGGGGCACATGCACGCCCGCAACGCTCACAGGTAAACTCGATTTCGGGTTCAATTTATTTGTTTTTTTCCAGAATTTACTAAATTGTTTATTCGAATGATGCTGTGAAATTATATCTAACTTGATTTGTTTTTCATTATCTTGACAAAATTTAACTCGAGATTTAAAAAGTCGCCTCGTTTGGCACATGCTATCGTAAATAGGCCCGCATTTTTGTTTCCCACTCAATAACCAGTTTTGATAACATAATCGAGCCTCTCTGTGAGCACCGCTGACGTGCTTGTTCCACCCTGGCATATATTTATGTTTCCTGGACACAGGACCAATATAGCTGTCTGCCGCCGCCTTACTAAGTATTAGCACAATATCGCTATACATTTGTTTTAAAATGCGTTTATGATCCTCATTACAACAATAGCGATCGGCGCAGTGTGTAAATTCTAAAGGAAAATTAATATTTCGCAGTTGCGAGTGACAACATTCAAGAAACTTTCCTGTCTGTTCACTGTTTCTTTCTCCCCAAATTACTTTATTTGATTCGTTATCAGCCGCAATAACTTTCGGCCTTATTAATTTTAAGTCACACTCAACTAACAAAGGACAATGATCAGACCAGTAAGCATCATGTAGAACGGACACTTTACGTACTGAGCGTCTCGCCGCACTGGTCGTCACACAGTGATCGAGCCAGCGCAGACAGCCATGTGCCTCACTCACAAATGTATATGTGTCTATAGGTAGCAAGTCCATATCTATGCACGACCATGATTGTTCGGTACAAAAGTTTAATAGTTCACTTGAAAATAACTCACCTGGGTGTGCATTAAAGTCCCCAAGTACAAAAACTGACTCCACGGCACTATTTTCAATCAACGCATTAACTTCACTGAGACAATTAGTGAATTCAACTAAATTATCGACACTCGCGGTAGGCATGTAAGTACACTGATACGACCATAATTGACCTGTCGCTGAGCACTACTTTAATCCTACAAACATAAATGTAATAATCAAGCTATGTAACTTGACTTGAGTTTGTATTAACCTCAGTGAAACTAGCTCCAATACTGAGACGTTATCTCTCAGATCTGTGCTGCACTCATAATGGACCGCATACATCCGCACATCAGGCAAGGATGTTCTTATTTAGGAGATGTGTTCTTATGTGTTTGTAAGTTTCTTATATTTTGTTCCGCACCGATAGGACAACTTCCTGATATTAGTATTTATCATGGAGTGACTGTCTATCTGACGTTTTGTTTTATTTTGTTCATGGGGGGAAACCTTCACAAGGCGACCTGTCTTTGGGGATAAGAACAGGGAGTGTGAGATTTCCAACTCACTAAAACCATCACGGTGGTCACCATCAATACTTGGAAGGAGGCACCGTTTCCTCTTAAAAGACCTGTTCGGATCCGGAGCCTCCTCTGTGTATCGCCTGTTAGGGCACATCCCTGGGCAGATTGGTGTCCCCTGAGCCTCGCTGTCTATCTGACCTACTCGGTAACACTGGCCCTAGATAAACCCCTGCTGAACTTTCAAACGACTTCTATTTGTCTCATATAACGTAATGATCTGTTCGATAGTAAAGATCATATTGTCCGTGGCATAAATATAAACCCGTTAACGTGGTTATAGTAGGTGGTGTTGGTGAAAGCGAGGTTTAATGCTTAAGGATGCGCAGAATGTAGTGTGGCTATCAATAATTACATACGAAACCCTTGTGAACCTCGGAAATTCCGTTAATACTTTGGTCCTGGTTGTCATGTCATCTTTGTCAGTCACTACGGGTGGCCAGAAGCCTAAAAGTCTGACAACGTTTGTAGAGGTTAGATATGCAGGCGCCATGAAGCATGGATATTATAGAGATATAAGCATAGGAGCTAACCATTGGAGTCATCAAGTTACGCAGAAAACCCTATCAGATGATGAAGCCCATTATGTCATAACCGAATTCTCAAATATTATTCCTCTCAATTCTAAAAAGGGTAGAATTATTTTATCTGCAAGGTTAAAATGGGACTAGCTGGATCAGATTTTTAGGATGAAGCCGGACAGATAGGCAAAGATCAGAGATCGACGCGATCGTAGTGTTGACTATTTCCTCCTTCTCTTCTATCCTGTGTTGTGATGCAGTCACTCAGTGGCTGCCTGAAGACGGGCGTCGTAGCCGAGGGAGGCCCAAAAAACGTTGGTATGACGATTTGGACTCATTCTTAACGGATTGGTCGGAGAAATCCATAGGCCTTTGCCCAGCAGTGGAATAGAGTACGCTGATTAAAAAAGCAGTGCGTGGAGTCCCTCTGCGCGGAAGAAGTGAAACTTAGTAATACTACACGCATGCGTTCGAGTGCCACGCATTCACTCTCGTTATTTTATTGAGCTTTTAGATAATATTTTGTTGTTTTCTTGTTGTGTTATTGTTATTACATAATTATTACATAAGTTTATCGAGGTCATTCGACTCATGGAAATTGAGCGAAGGCAGGTCACACCGAAGAGTCGAATGCATGACTGTTTGCACGCCATCTTGCGTACCTAGTAGAACTACGTAGTCACAAATCTTGTAATACTGCCATCTGTAGGTAGCGTTAAATTTGTTGGAAGTCGCATAAGAAGTTTCACTTCAAAAAAAGTTTTTTTTTTACGTAATTCCAGAATAACTACACACTGTATAAGCGCCCTCGTCTGTGGCTGCGCCCGCGTCGGTAGCTACTCGCTAATGCACCTTGTACCGTGAGTTGTGACGCACAAGATTGTATCGGAGTATTAAACGTTTTGTACGAGAAACTGTTTGCTTTTATTTTACACGGCTGGTAAGTGTTACTGTGAGATACAACATCTAGAATCTATAATAATATTATAAAGCTGAAGATTTTGTTTGGGAGAAGGCGCTTATCTCGGTAACTACCTGGTTCGATTAGAAAAATGTGACGTTGCAAGTAATATAATCCATATCCATACTAATATTATAAATGCGAATGTCACTCTGTTTGTTTGTTTGTATGTTTGTTTGTTTGTTTGTTACCTTTTCACGACTAAACGGCTGATCGGATTTTAATGAAATTTGACAAGAAAATAGATTTCAACCTGGGGAAGGACATAGGCTATATATCATTACGCTACGACCAATAGGAGCGGAGCAGCAATGAAAAATGTTGCGAAAACGGGGAAAATGTGACGCAAACGAAGTTGCGCGGGACAGCTAGTCATGTATAACTAGCTGTCCCGCGCAACTTCGTGCTCTGCTCCTATTGGTTGTAGCTTGCTTGCTTCAAGCAGACAAACTCTTCAGCTTTATAATCCATACTTCCATATCCATACTTCCATACTAATATTATAAATGTGAATGTCACTCTGTTTGTTTGTTTGTTTGTTACCTTTTCACGACTAAACGGCTGATCGGATCTTAATGAAATTTGACAAAAAAATAGATTTCAACCTGGGGAAGGACATAGGCTATATATCATCACGCTACGACCAATAGGAGCGGAGCAGCAATGAAAAATGTTTCGAAAACGGGGAAAATTTGATGCAGAGGAAGTTGCGCGGGACAGCTAGTATTAGTATAATTAGGTAAAGCTAACAATTTGTTTCTTTGATCGCACTAATCTCAGGAACTCTCCGACAGGTAGAGTCGGATTTGAAAAAATATTTAGCACTAGCTGTCCCGCGCAACTTCGTCTGCGTCTCATTTTCCCCGTTTTCGCAACATTTGTCATTGCTGCTCCGCTCCTATTGGTCGCAGCGTGATGATATGTAGCCTATGTCCTTCTCCAGGTTGAAATCTATCTTCTTGCCAAATTTCATTAAGATCCGATCAGCCGTTTAGTCGTGAAAAGGTAACAAAGAAACAAACATACAAACAAACAAACAGAGTGACTTTCCAATTAATTATATTAGTATGGATATGATAGGCTAATTTTTGAGGAAGGTAATTGAATAGGTTATTCAATATCACGACTCTTAGGAGCCGCGGAAAACGGAAAAGAATTCGGAAAGAAGCGAAAACGAAGTAAGTAGAACGGGCGAGTAAAACCGCGAGTCACAGCAACTAAATTATTAGCTATACATTGTAGACCAAGTTTGTAGGCCGTTTTGTTTACCCAAGTGAAAAGGAATGTTAAATTGGACGAAACATTGTGTTTAATTTTTTGATTGATCGAGTGAGGTTTTAAATGAATGAGGTTTTGAAATGTCGTACCTCTTTTGTTAAAACAGTTAGTAAAATGCCTGTCGCATTGGGTAGAGGCTACAACATAACCCGATATGATAACGGTAAGTAATTTATTTAATTCGCAATGTAGTGGTTAACAGTGTGCATTCAAACTGAACGCGCGCTGGCGGATCGGCCTGTCATGGCGGGCGCGACGGCGGAGGCGTGCGGTGGCCACAGTGACGAGCGAGTAGCGTTGTAGCGTTTAGGCGTATTTCAATTTTATAATATTTTTTCTAATACCTTCAAAGTTATTGTTTCTTTTGTAAATAAATCAAAATAGACCGATATCGATAATTCTTTTTAGGGTTCCGTAGCCGAATGGCCAAAAATGAAACCCTTATACATGTCTGTCTGTCGGGTTACCTATATTTCACCGAAAAGAAATTGACAAATTATCACTTCCCAAACAATTTTCCGCCTAATTTCATTTGCCAAATTATTACTAAGCAAAATCTCTTTTTACAAATAATTGTAACGCAAACCTAATGTTTGGAAAGTGAACGTTTAAACAATAACTTGTTTACCAACTAGTACTTTTACCAATTTACATGTAGTCAAATATTTCAGTTGCCAAATATTTAGTATCGCCAATTTTCAATTTACCATTTCTATTCAGTCAATTGCTTAGTTTATGACAAAAAATTTGCATCTATAAGTTAGTTGCACTGAATATACAAATTAAATTACAATGTGTACTGTTAAGTGGGTAGATGGTAAATCATAAATGACGCTCAATGTGGGTTAGTCATGCAAAACCCTATCACTAAAAGGTAACTTTTAAAAGGTGTTTTGTTTTTAAATATTTTATGTTGTGAGTTTGTTTGAGCTGTTTTTTCAGAGTAGTCGGACAGGCAATACATACCTGATCCAGCTTTAGAAATACCTGGTGATTTATGATATTTAGTCAAATTATTTCGACAAACCTACTTAGAAAAGAAGTAGGTAACATTAAAAGCTTTTATTTAACTTGCAATGTATGTATGTATGTTTGTTACGATGGAATCTTGGAAGCTAAATTAGAACCACTTCCCGATGTCCGATTGAGCTGAAATTTTGCACACACCTTTGGTTCTGGTGACAATACATTTTTATGACAGACGTAACTTAATCCTGCAGCCAGGATTGTCTTCTCACGAGGGAACTCCTCAACGGTAAATAAATAGCATAGAATGAAAAAAGTGTAGAGATTGTGATAATGATGTGTGCTCAGAAAAATTTACGGCATAAATAAAAATGTTAAAATAAAATTTCCTTTAAAAATTTTAACCATCAACTTATAACGTCATTAAACACAATTTATATTATAGTAAAAGCTTGTCGCGAGGATTGCATAAAAATAAATTAAAAAAAAAAACTTATCAGATTAAGTTACTCACTTAAATAGGTACTAGTTTATTTACACAAGTAAACCTCGCGACAAGCTTTTATGATCATATAAATTGTGTATAATGAGGTTATAAGTTGATGGTTAAATTTTTTAAAGGAAATTTTATTTTCTTCTTTTTAGAGCATATAAATAAAAACTTTTTTTAAAAAGGTTTTTTAACTTAATTTTATTTCATTTAATTTCATGATGAAAGTACACATTACCTAACCGTACAAACATGCAACGAATTTGAACAAATTATCTACATTATGAAGAAGGATTTGGCAAATGATACAAATTAACAACAAAACCAACTAACAACTCATAATGAAACAATGCCATCACCCAAATTCACTCAGTATAATTCAACAAAACTTGAGCGTCGCACGAAGCCGTACGATCAACGACGCCTTTGCACCAACATGTAAGGTCAAACAATAATTCAATAGAAAAAATGTTTTGATACCAATAAAATCCGTTGCTCGAAATAAAAGCTAACGAGGTCACGAATACTTGGCTGCTATAATTTGTGTGAAATTATTAATTAGCTAATCGAGTTAGAGCGTTATCAGCACGATCAGGGCTGGCGTGTGCTGGCGTGCGCGGCCGACCACTGTTATGAGGGCTCGAGACTTGCGACTTAAACTTTGTCGTAATCTAAAAACGGCTTGATTTTCTAGAGACCACAATATCTTTATGATGAATTTGTTGGTTTTCAAACGTTGGGCATTATTGTAGTTTTCCAATATAATTTCAGGTTATGTCGACCGGTGCTTGAAACCAGCCAAATATGCCAAGTAATGTATATACTAACATTTTTTTTAAAGTGAAATTTTATTACATCCTCTCAAACTTTTTCGTCTGTGTGTTGCATGTCGCGTGACGCTGACGGTCGGCTCTGACGAGCGTCTTTCACTTTATCTCTACTCCGCGACCTACCCACTCCGCGCTATAGTGTGAAAAACAACTACACAATCCTTTTTTTGTAATTGACACTATGGTTTTTGGCCGAAATAAATGTCTGCGATCAGTACATACATAAGCTACAATGGCTAAACTTGAACTTTGAAGACCCGATACAGATGACACAAGACAAAGTAAATGAAACACCTCAAGCTGATATGCAATGCAATACCAATCCTAAAAGACATTTTCACACAAAATAGAGTAGCGTTCATTAGAACCCAGGCGCCCCGACTTTTTAGAACCGAGTCTAATTACAATCAAAAACCTTAATTACTGAGATAGTATACACATCGAAACCACATATACATCAATATAAATGCTAGCTATGCCTAGGAGCCATTAATAGTGATCGAATGATCGTTTAGCGTTGCGGTCAGCACCGCAGGGGGACATAATCGAATATTGGCTCGTAATAGCGATTGCAAATCGATTGTGAGCCGCACAATCGAGTCCCCGTAATCGAGCGGTCGTGATGAAGCTTTCATTGGTCCCTAACTAAGCTCGTTTAGTTATATCTGTGTGTTATATATTGGATTGTATTTATCTGTTTGCTTTGATATTGGTAAACACACACATTTGCAATTAAACTGTCATTGAATCGTAGGATAATTTCGACCACAAGTTTGGTAGTTAGATAATATTAACGGTTTAATTGTTGCGTTAGGTAAGTTTAGGGAAAATAATTTCGTTTATTGAATCTTGTTTGCGCAAATAGTGTGGAAGGGGTTGTGGCTAAATAATAACAACAGCGGCTCGGGTAATCTTAAGGTTGGTCCGTGGATCCGACCAGGGTCCCATTACATACCGAGTTTCCTTCGTCCCTCGAAAAGCACGTTATGCCGTTGGTCCCGACAGTTATTTGAAGTTGACAGTCGTTGCAGGTAGTCAGTGGCCCGAAAGTCTGACAACCAGTCTTACCAAGGGGTATCGTATTACCCAGTACTAACTGGGTTGTGTTGGTCAGATAGGCAGTTGCTTTATGTGAAATACTGGTATTCAGCGGCTAGACTGGCAGCTGACCTCAACAAAGTTGGGGAAAGCTATGCAGATGATGATTATGCAAATGTGTTTGTCAAACCTTCCTCTACTCAGTAGTGGTGCCAACAAATCAAATCAAATCAAATCAAATCAAATCAAAATCATTTATTTCAAGTAAGCCAATTACAGGCACTTTTGAATAGTCAAACAACAATAAAAATGAAGCTACAGTCCCAGTCACAAGACATAATAACTTGTGAAAGTACTGTAGTTGCCCATTCCAAAGCGTAGATCTCTATGGAGAAGAATGGGCAAGAAACTCCATGGACACTCTTTTAAATCAGAATCTTGTTACAAAACTTTGGTTACATCATTCATGTTGAGATGGTACATTATGTGAGAACGATGTAGCATGACGTGCACGATAAAAGTGTCCATAGTAAAATAAAAAAGACAATTAAAAAATAAAATAATTAGTTCGAAATAAGTCGTGGCAACTAAGAGATGACCAGGCACAACTGATAGCGCCCGTTCACGAACATGACGAATGGATCAGCCATCATTCAACTCAACCATTTTGAAGGGAACTAAATGACCCGACACACCCGCCACCATCAGCGTGACATTTAAGTGAGCATGACACATAAAACATGAACTTCATAGAATTTTAATGATGAACTGAAAATTTGACTGAATTTAATTTCGGTTGCCATACCGTTGGAACATTTATTACGTTTCAGTTGTATATTTTATTTGTTTTTATTTATTTTATTTTATTTAGATATTTGATTTAGATATCAGATATTTGATTTTTTTCCAATCAGTCGTTGGTACCGACACCAGCCATTTATTAAAAGGTAATCTTAGATACTTAACTTAAATATTGCGATTTATAGGAAAAGCAACATATACCTGCTTACGTGCATAATAAGCACAACACTAACAATGTAAAACTTCAATTAATCTTAAAAGCATCAATTAAAGCCAGACAATCAAATTACGATTAACATTTCACTTAAGATTGTCAGAAGTCGTGTGTCAATCCGGCACGAACGCGAGGCAAAAACAAAATCAACTTAATCAATATCAATTAACGGACAAGATGAGAAAATATCGGCGCAAGTGAATGGTAATTATGTAAAATGTTCCGTAGGAATTAAAAAAAGGATTGTGTGGTTTTATGAAACCACGGTAAAAGTGAAACTTTTTTTCACACTATAGACATTTAACCAAAAAATTTTGGGAGCGCCTTTCACTTTGTCCCTACTCCGCGGCCGACCGTCACGCAACATGCAACACACAGACGAAAAAGTTTGAGACGATGTAATAAAAGTTTCACTTTATTAATAATGATAATTTGATCCATGTTCAGTGATTGTAAAGTGACATGTGAAGTAAATACGTTGTATTTAGGGTTGTAATAAATTCCAAGAACCTCCAACTAAATATCTCACATAATTACTGCATTTCATGTTAAACTTCGTTAATGCTTTACATTATGAAAATGTACTTTTTAACCGACTACAAAAGAAGAAGGAAGTTCTTTGTTCGACTATTTAACAACAAAAAAAAACATCGATATTTCCGTCAAATTATGGGCGGATTCACGTGACTCTTTTTAGGGTTCCGTAGCCGTATGGCAAAAAACGGAACCCTTATAGATTCGTCATGTCTGTCTGTCTGTCTGTCCGTCCGTATGTCACAGCCACTTTATTCCGAAACTATTAGGACTAAACAGCTGAAACTTGGTACAAAAATGTGTACAAAAATAAAAAAAAAGTATATACAAGGTGTTGTTTTGCATCTTCGTCAAATTTTAGGAGGTGGTCACAAAAGATATAAATAATCAATTAAAATTACGGTACCTAGTTAATCATTAATAAACGCTGATTTTTTTGGTTGTTTAAGTTTGTCAATATTTCAGAATAACCCCCTTAACGTGGTTTAGGGAATAAGAAATTATCAATTAAACGTTTGAGATTGTTTGTATGAGTGTAAGCTAGGTTATAGGGCAAGAACCAGACGGGTCGCGTTTAAAACACGGGTGGATCACACTTAAAGTGTCGTTTTGCATCCTCGTCAAATTCAAGGAGGTAACTATGCTAATGATTCTCGTCCCGAATCAATAATAAAAAAAATACCTACCCATTTTATTATTGATTCGGGACGAGAATCATTAGCATAGTTACCTCCTTGAATTTGACGAGGATGCAAAACGACACTTTGTATAGGATATCCCCCCTCACATGGAACTGAAACTAAAAAAAAAAAAACTTTCAAACCTATACCTGTGGGGTGTCTATAGATAGGTCTTTAAAAATGACATAGAGGTTCCTAAAGCCATTTTTTTTCGAAGTCAACCGTTTGAAAGATAGACACTTCCAAAGTGGTAAAACGTGTGTCCCCCCCCTCTAATTTCTAAAGTAAGAGGAGGAAAATTCTGAAAAAAATATGTGGATGTAGAACGTAAAAAAAACTTTCAACGAAAATTGATTTGAATAAGATGTGATATTTAGTTTTTGAGATATGGGACTTTTTCACCAAACTGCAGCAGTAACTTTGTTTTTCATTAACTTACTATGAAAAACAAATTTAGTTTTGCGGTTGAGTGGAAGTTTACTAATGAATGACCGTTCAAAATATTATTATTATATTGTTTGGGGCTATGGAACCCTCTGTGCGAGTAAGACTCGCACTTGGCCCGTTTTTTCATTAATTTGGTAGAAGAAGCTCACACGGGGTTCCCATAATGAGTTAGCTTCTATAATACCTATTTTTTCTTCTTCGTCTTTGTTGATGATTTCCTAATATCATTTAGTTACAATGTAAAAAGATCATATATGAAAACACGTGAAAAGTTTCCAGATGACAGTAAGTACTCGTAGTAGGTTTTCCATAATAGTAAGTTGCAAATTCTTATTAAATTATTAATGCTTTCTTGTTCTCTTCGTCTCGGCGTTCGTCGTTCTCGTTCAGAAATATTTTGACTAATGTTTAATATTCCTTTAAGCAGACATATTCGAAGAATATTATAAAATGAACTGATTGAATGTGATTTGTTTCCAATCTAAAGCCTTCCATAAGTAATTTCAATAATGAGTCCGTTTTGAAAAAATCATTAATACCGCGAAGAGCTTTAATATATTCGAACACGGCAAATCTGACACATGATTAGGGTTACCACATTAAAAAATAACAACAAGACAAGCCATTATAGACGATAATGCTCGCAAGTGTTGCCAGATTATCGATAATTATTACAAAAAGGAAAAAAAAAACAGTTCCAGATCGTATCATGATAAGTGTAAAATGTCTTAATGCGTTGCCCACAATATTTTTATTTGTTTTGTATGCCGCTTGTAATCTGCTTCAGTAATCTAAATGTGACACAACGCTCTCTTTCGCTCGACGTTAAACCCAATGAGAGTGAGAGAGATAACATAATGTTGTGACTTTTGATCGCTCAATCTAGTGCGACGTGCGAGGATGTTTTGTATGTCTTGTTCACTCTTGATTTCTTAGTCGTTTTTGTAACTGACAGATGACGTATCGAATATTTGTGGCGCTATCCTCTTTATGGAATGAGTACAAGAAAAATACAGTAGTCCGTGATGAACAAATACACCTTTAACCTTAACTAGTTACTCACATAAATATTTTGAAAGTTTCGTAATATTCATTGACATGAAACTTTATGTTCCAACATGCGTTAAATACCCTCCCAGTGGGCCACTCGATCACTCACCGCGGACAAAATAATGGGAGTGATAAATGCAGGGTTTCCGCAAACAATTACCTTCTAGTTTCCTTCGCTGGAACATGATTTTCACCACTTTATGTGCCGTATGAATATTTTAGCAAGTTTCGAATCCGATAAGAAATTACCTACTACTATGGGACTGGTGCTATACTTGAACTGAACTTGTCTCGGTGATTAGGCGCAACCGGGGGTCGACGCTATGCTTTTTTATAGATCCGTAATTTAATGAAGGTATATCTTTAGACTTTCATAGAAATGCATGCATCCTAATGCATTTCACACTAAATATCTAAATATATGTAGTACTTCCTTTTGGTAAAATCATGCCATTATCTAATTTCGTTTTCTTAAAAAATAATGAAACAGTTGGCAGGCAATATTATGAAAATATTACAAACTAGCTGTCCCGCGCAACTTCGTTTGCGTCACATTTTCCCCGTTTTGGCAACATTTTTCATTGCTGCTCCGCTCCTATTGATCGTAGCGTGATGATATATAGCCTATGTCCTTCCCCAGGTTGAAATCTATCTTCTTGCCAAATTTCATTAAGATCCGATCAGCCGTTTAGTCGTGAAAAGGTAACAAACAAACAAACAAACAAACAGAGTGACATTCGCATTTATAATATTAGTATGGATAGTATGGAAGTATGGATATGAAAATATTATACGATCATGTTTTCAAGTAAGAAATAATTGGCGTGTAAGGAAGGCCTCGGTTTGCTGATCATGAGATACGCGATGATATACGATACAAGTTGCGTCCAGATTTATTGTCGGCCCAGGATTACTTTTAGCCCACTGCGCGGTAATATCACTTACAGGCTGTTGTAGAATTTTAAATGTTTGTTTAGTATTTCATGTGATTCTTTGTTATGATATGGCATACTTTGCAAAAACGATTTTTGGCTTTGGAAGATACTTAGCCTCATTTCAATATGATTTATTGGATCTTCAACAGCATCGTTAATCCAATTTCCTTCTTGCATAAAAATCCCCGGTTATTGTTGTTATTTAAATACTCTCCCGACCTTATTCCTATTTATTTGGAATCGGCGTATCACGCCTTCTTATTCCATATTTCTATACTAGTCGTCTTTTCGTAAGAAAAACGCTTAATTTTCACTGTGCCACTATTATTTTGTCCAACTAGTCTCCATTCGGTTCACTGTGCGTGGTATATTTGAATATAATTGCATTATCGGCAAGACACGGCTCGGCATTAGCATACGCAGGCTCGAATTGTTTCGCTTGATTTATAATCCTGTTCCCTTGTCGGTTCTGCGTAATTGCGGTGCCGACTTTACGCAGCACTGAATGCGATATGAACTGGAGGTCTGTTTGTTTAGATAACACGAAAAGGAATAATAGTAAGAGAATTTTCAAGTACTACAACTATTTCAGATTTTGTTGGTGAATTTTTATTAAGTGTGCATTTGGAGCTCAATACCTCAGCCATAACTAGTCATAAGTGCCAAAGAATGGCTTTGGCCTGCTAAATGCATTGGCTTAATCAAGTGTTATCATCATTTCAGCACAAAATCACCTAGAAGTAGTACGTGCCTCCCCTTCCTTCTGCCAAGCCTCTCGGTTCTTTACGTGCGTTGTCAGAGCTTTATGCCACCGATATGTCTCTGACTTGGCTTAACATGCCGTCGAGAAATATCTCTCAGGCATGTTTGGTTTCCTCACACACAATGTTTTCCTTCGCCGAAAGAAGTGATGATTATACAATAAGCACATGAATCCGAACAATCAGGGGAGCGTGCCTTGGGTTCGAGCTCGTGACCTATGATTTGACAGTCCGTCTGTCATACTGCTAGGCTACCACTGCTTACTTAACTAATCCGTCCCCCACACATTTCAGGTGAGGGTTCGTGCAACAGCAACGATGGCTACAGCCAGCGCACCCCCACAGACGATAAATCCCCCCCCGGCAGCGACGACGAGTCTGCCCGGCCAGGCTCTGCCGCCGACAACAAGAAGAAGCACCGCCGGAACAGAACCACCTTCACCACGTACCAGCTACACGAGCTGGAGAGGGCCTTCGAGAAGAGCCACTACCCCGATGTTTACTCCAGAGAAGAGCTCGCGATGAAAGTCAACCTGCCTGAAGTTAGGGTGCAGGTTAGTTGATAAATACAGCATTATTTTGTTCATTTACGGGTCTTTTCCAGTCTGGGTATTCAGCTACGTCCGTTTAGACTCGAAGCCGATCCCAATTTCAATAGTCATATTATTATCAGCTTTAGAAAATGACTCCTAATAAACACACACACTCCTAATTGACACTTGATAAAATGCCTTAGTAATCTCAAGAGGCTAGAAAATATCTCGTGACTAAAACTATAGGCAAAGATTCTTCACAGTGTCAAAAGATAGTTAGGTCGAAGATCTTATTCAGTTTTAGACGATCACCGAAATAGGTTAAATGAAATTTTCTCTTATATTAAGTGAAATAAGTACACTTTGCAAACATTGAGTGAAGGGCCCTACGGGGAAGGGTAAAGGGGCAATAATGAACCCAAGGGGCTTATGCCACTCAATCCCCTTTGGCTTTGCAGGCCGAACATATGTCAAGCGTATTGATGCCCCACCAAATAACATGGCCCTCCCCGCTCGACTACACGAACAAAAACTAATGCATCACGGAAAACTCTCCCAACTTAGGAGATCTTATTAAAGTGGTCGTTTCTTAATTGCTTTCTTATGCCACTATAAAACGGTTATGCTCAACGTATTGTATTCCTTATTAGCTTGCAATAGAGTCTTCGCGTACGCATCGATAAGTTTGTTGAACGGCTATTTGCCAAATAATGCGGTTGTGAACTAATCTGACACTTGGTTTTCAATATAGGATAAGCTGATTTTAATAGTGTGTAATAAAAATGTCACAGCCCTTGTAAACTGCAATAAGTTCTACCTGTTCATTTGTTGGGCCGACCGACGGTAGTTTTTGCATTGAGGTGGACAAGATTGTTATGTCAACCTTTAATCCTGAGCATAACGCCTACATAATATTACATTGTTGCATTCAGCTGCCTACCTGCCCCAAATCATCATTATGTGACAAAGTGCAAAAGTATCTTTTTTCCATACTTCTCTTTTACTTTGACAGTCGTTACAAGTAGTCAGTGACCCCAAAGTCTTACATCCAGTCTTACCAAAAGGCCACGTATTAGCCAGTACTAGTTAGTACTGGCCCAGTTGGGTTGTGGAGGAAACATAGGCAGTCGCTCCATGTAAAATACTAGTATTAAGTTGCATCCCGTTGGACTGGAAGCCGACCTCAGCATAGTTGGGAAAAGGCTAGGCACAAGATGATACTGATAACTTCTCTATTACCCATTATCGCAGCAGTCACATCTCTAGCCATACTATCATCCTTCACTCAGGCCATCCATCGCTTCCTCAGAATATTTCCTTCAGTGAAACGTTACGTTAGTTCTAAAGTAACGAACTCAGTCATTTCTGAATTCTAAAATCGAATGTGCGCTAGTTTGGCGTAGTCGCGTAATCGCGCAGTGTCGGCAGGGCACGTCTGCTTCGGAAGCGGCCGGTAATTCACTTAAACTAGCGCCCAGACACCGACACCCCACTACGTGATGTGTAGGTGCTCCATGCTCTTACATACTTAGATATAAGTACATACACTGTTCTACCCTTCAGTATTTATCGGCGATTTATTCATTTTCTGATGCTAGCCAGTTTTCGTAGGGTTCGCCTAACAAATAATTTTGAGGAGGGCTCTGTGATCTACAAAGTAAAATCCCAATTTTTACTATAAAAAAATTGGTTGTCTGTAAAGTCGGTTTACTGACGATAGTTGAACGTGACAACGCTATAGGGACGCGTGCCTCTCACTCGCTCTCATTGTGAGCGCATAACGTGAGCGGAGCGTAACGCAGTTTCTTGAAGTGTCACCCGGCAAACCAATTTATAAGACGTTGTCACGTCAAAATTGGTATTTTCTTATTGCTCTTGTTCTCTCTATTAGTCAGTACGTAGATCTATTCTTCTTCTTCGTCGTGTTGATTATCCTCATTATTATTTATTAGAGTGAAATTAGCATCGACCAAAACCCTACCTTGGTGGTATTTCACCGAGCAGATATGGATGCCTAATTTTGGTAGATACATCGACATCGGTCGACACTTATTCGTCATTTCAGTCTCTTCTATATTCAATGTGGTTACTCTCAAGCCAGAACGACAAAACGTCTATCCTTTTGATATCCTTAAGGCCTAAGTATAAGAAGACGTACTACTAAATTGGACCAAGAAACAAAGGTGATTACAATACTAATCCTTGATTGAACAGCCTTTCCCACAGCGTAGCACGGAAGGGTTCCTAATTGAACTGTCACGGTGGACGCGTCCTTAATTACTGTGTTTTTGACAAACACTCGGTATTGTAACAGTGTGAAGATAATACTGAAGGTTTTGCATCTGCTACTAAACGGTGAACCATGAACCATTAAAGTAATTCAGTTTATACGTTGAGCTGTGTTAGAGAGTTTACATACATACATATAGTGTGTAATGATACCACTGCTGGGATACAAGGCTCTTCTCTATGAGGGGGACTGGACTGTAATCCACCACGCGAGCCCAGTGCGGGTTGATAGATGTCGCATATCTTCGAAATTTTGGTTCTAGGACATGCCGGTTTCCTCATGATGTTAATGCGCCTGCTTGTAAGTCTGGGCTGCCACCACTGGGCTACCGCTGCTATGTAGGGAGTTCAGTGACACCATAATGTTTTATGCGCTGTGGCACTTTCTATCACAGCTTGATAGTTCCGAAAACTGTACAGGGAAATATTGTGAAGAAACTGGCATAACCTAGATCCAATAACCTCCTCCTTTTTAGGGTTCCGTAGCCGAATGGCAAAAAACGGAAACCTTATAGATACGTCATGTCTGTTTTCCGTCCGTATGTCACAGCCACTTTATTCCGAAACTATTAGGACTACACCGTTGAAACTTGGTAAGTAGATGTATTCTGTAAACCGCTTTACGATTTTCAATTTTTTTTAGGTGCTCCCCATATATGGAATGTTGTTGATGGTTTTTTTCAAGTCAGTTAATCTAAGAACGTAGCCGAGTTGGTTTGCCTGTTAACTCACTTACGGAGGGAGGAGGTATGACCGTTTTTAAATTTATTGTTATTTTAAAGGTGAATAACCATCCATGTCAAGGCATTGTAGGTAACATGTAATTATTTAAACAAACACAATGAACCCCATCTAACCCTTATAATTTCCGTTACGTTACTACACATACACTCTGCGACAAAAGTGCAGAACCCATTAAAGTAACTCCTAACAATTGCGACCTTATCATAATCTTATCAGATATCCTATACAAATTGATTCTGAGCTTTATAAAGTCAGTCACACATAAACACTTCTATTTTGTCACGCACAAATTAATTTCGACCTCTTGAAACGAACAATTCACTTAAATTCAGGGTTCTGTTTACACTGGACGTTTTCAATTGACCTATCGAAATATATAACAAAAAACACTGGTCTCTCTTATAGTTGAAGTGGTAAGGAATAAGGGTTCTCTTGTTACTGGACGAGCAACAATAGAAGAGTGCATTAAGCGTCAAATAGACAACAATGAGAAAGCGATGGTAATCGAATTCGCTGCGTTGATCGCGGTAGGGTGACTACGATTTGGTGGATTAAAATGTTGTAGTTTTTGTCACTGGTTTTGAGTCATCGTGGTGCGAGGATTAGTCAGCTAGAGGGCTAAACTTTAAACCTAACCATGGACTCCATAGTTTGCAGTACGAAATAGCCTGCCGCTTGGGGTGGCTGTAGTAAATTTTGGTTAATGAATATTGTGTGTTAATTTATTGGGGAAGGTTTAGAGTATCACTATTTTACGGCAATTTCCTTTTATATTCCTTACAGTATTATTATTCCAAGTGTACACTTGAAAAAAAAAACACACTATACAAATTAACACACAAATATTCCCAAATGCCTCTGAAGTAACTGTTCAAAGTATTCTCAAACTGTCATAATTTATTGCTGAATTTCGTGCTCATATTTTTTTCTCTGTTTTCGCGACGCATTTCCCAATGTGCAGTCATGAGGTGCACACCCCAAACATCTCAATAGCTTGTCACTTATCGCCGTCACGCTCCACTTGCGACAAAATGTGCTAATAAACGTTTTTGTGCCTAACGCCCCGGGAGTGATACCCCTTGCGTACCACCCCACACGAGTATGCACCTTTTATAGGAAGTTTTAGAGTGCTATTTTAATTGGTAATGTTTTTTTTTGTGTGTGAAGGGTCTTGGAAAATGAGTTTTAAAATGTTTGTTTAGTGTGCAATATTGTTTTGTACGAACTCGTAAGTGTCTTTTATGTAAAACTAGATGTCCCGCGCAACTTCGTCTGCGTCACATTTTCCCCGTTTTTGCAACATTTTTCATTGCTGCTCCTCTCCTATTGGTCGTAGCGTGATGATATATAGCCTGTGTCCTTCTTGAGGTTGAAATCTATCTTCTTGCCAAATTTCATTAAGATCCGATCAGCCGTTTAGTCGTGAAAAGGTAACAAACAAACAAACATACAAACAAACAGAGTGACTTTCGCATTTATAATATTAGTATGGAAGTATGGATAGTTACCACTTACTTACATTAAGCTCATTGCCTTTAAAACTTGCATTTTTATGGTGATTCGCGTTCTTTTCTTATAATTTCAGTCTTTTTTTGGATACTTGTTTATTAAATTGTATTGTTACGAAAGATATACCACAAACACTGATGTTTTTGCTTATTCTGCTTTAACTTTTTCTTTTGTAACACGTTTGCTGTTACAATGCGATATAGTGCTACTCGACATATTACGTAAACATATATAAACATGTCGTATCAAACACAAAATATGCAAATCACTCCTGTCCATAGCAAAAATCACTTTAACTGAAAGAAAATTACGTCGGTGATAGATTGAGCTGTTAATTACCGCCAGCTGTTAAGAAAACCTATAATTTTCCAGCTACGAAGCAATAATGACCGTTTCATTTACCACAAGAAAGGGTTCATGGATAGCCATTAGTAGTTTTTGTTTCGTCACGTCATTAGCGCTGTCTGAGTCTAGCTTCCGACACTCGTTATAATTATTGTTGTTGATTCACTAAGTGATTCGTGACGCGATACCGGCGTGGCACTTACTACGCGTGAATTCATTACGGTTTCTCCAATTTGTACGTGTATTGCAGTTGAAGGCAGTCTAGATTCAAGTCTCAAATGCTTGATAAATTGGTATAAGAAGTTAAAAAGGTTGCTTGGTAGAAAAATTATCTTTGGTTGATTTCTGCATTTTTAGTGAAAGCGACGAAAAAGCATCATAGTTTTTTTTCTTTTCCAAAAATATATTGCCATCAATTTTTATCACCATTACCATCACGAATTTTGGTTAAATAAACGCAATTTACACGGTCATAATCGCGCAAAAATAATCCCGTGACCGATCCCGGGAAATACCGCGAGACGTGGGATTATGGTCGCCCTACATGTCTCGTGTAAACGAATGCAGCTGTGGCGATGCCAGTCTATACGCATGCTTGTATTGTTCTCGTTTATGAGTAATACAAGTAAGGTATAATATACTCGTAGTTCATGCAAGAGCTGGTAAATCGGAAAAAAATCTGCTCACCAACCAACCAATTTGACATTCATACTAATGCATAATACTGTTACAATTTTCGAAAACTGGGTTCTTGATTATTCTAGACAGAATTTGATTTATTCCATTCTTATACCAACAACTAATACAACTGGTACTTTTTAACCGACTTTTAAAAGGAGGAGGTTATCAATTCGACGGTATGTTTTTTTTTTTCAAACACTGTTAGCTAAAACAAATGCCAGTGGTATTAGTTTTTGTTATTAGAACGGAATAATTTACAATTTCAAGCATAGCTTTTGATTCTTCTTTTTGCGAATGCCATATATAAAATTATATATAATATCATGTCTGTAATCCCCGAAATGTGAGGCAGAGATGTATACATCTCTGCCTACATCTCTACTATATATATATAGTACACCCACATTCTTTTAGTTATAGTTACGTCCATGTAATGACAACGAGTCATCAACCGGGGACAAGACCTGACTTCAGGCTGACACTGATTTCTGTTGAAAATAAAATGGTACTAAAATAAATAAAATAAAGTAATAAAACCACCCCAACCAAACTTCATAAAATTACTTCACACTCTTCACAGGTCTCACAGTTCGTATGCTTTCGGTTAGTATCAGTAATAATAACAATTCTATGACGAGTCTTTTCCCAAAAAGCGAAGGAAACACGTTCATATAAGCTCCACGTAATGAGTTAACAGTGTAGAGTGGTATTGGATTAGCACGGAGCGCCGCGCCGTCGCCGATCGAGTTAGTGCGCAATTAATAACTATTATAACTTAATCCCACACGTTCCAAACACGTGAAGCTGTGAGCGCGGACGCGACTAGAACAGTCTAGATACAAATAAATTTAAGAAAATGCTTAGAAAAATCGACTTAAAAAAAGAAAGTAGAACTCGTGGCTAAATAATAACAGCCGCTCGGGTCGATCTTCCGGTTAAGCCGCGCTTGCCTAGATTGGTTCGTTAATGGGTAATCACCCATTACATACCGAGTTTCCTCCATGCCTCGGAAAGCATGTTAAGCCGCTAGTCCCGGCTGTCATTTTAGATCTTTGACAGTCATAACTGCTACCAGTTATGACTGCCAAAGATATGACTGCCAAAGATCAGTTCAGTGGCCTGAAATTCTCACAACCAGTCTTACCATGGGATATAGTAGTAACGAGTACAACGGTTTGTGGAAGTCAGATAGGCAGTCGTTCTATGTAAAATACAGGTATACAGTTGCATCCATTTAGACTGGACGCCGACCCCAACATACTTGGGAAAAGGCTTGGAAGATGATGATGGCTTAGAAAAAGAAAGTTTAACTCGTATTGAGAACATGCCTAAGCATCTCTTTCGAGGAGCTAATATCACTATTGAAACTGAACTGACTGTGCGATCAGCACATTAAACCTCATTCAACTGCTGTCAATGAAAATAATAGTGCGTGGAGTCCCTCCGCGCGGGAAAAGTGAAACTTCGTAATACTACACGCATGCGTTCGAGTGCCACGCATACACTCTCATTATTTTATTGAGCTTCTAAATAATATTTTGTTGTTTTCTTGTTGTATTATTTTTATTACATAATTATTACATAAGTATAACCAGGTTATTCTACTCATGGAAATTGAGCGAAGGCTGGTCACACCGAACAGTCGAATGCATGACTGTCATCTTGCGCACCTAGTAGAACTACGTAGTCACAAATCTTGTAATACTGCCATCTCTTAGTGAGTTTTAGAAAATATTCCCCCTTCATGGTAGCGTTAAACTTGTTGAAGTCGCATACGAAGTTTTACTTCAAAAAACCAACTCAAAATCATTGGCAACCTGGGGAAAGAAAACACTTCGAGTCGGAGTCGGACTAACACAAATCCTTTAGCAAATACCCCAAAATCTTTAAATTTAAATGTATTTCCCGTCTCTCAGGTTAAATCCAAGAAACGTTTTGATATATTCGTAGTTGCTCCGTGGTCTGTGAGCTCGTGTAATTCAGTTATCGCGTCGACGCGGTGTTAACTTAACTTGAGCTGAACATGGACGAACACTCGATATTACTGACTAGATACGCTTAACCCAATTATTGTCCAAGTATCGTTCTCAAGTTATGGCGTGACCAAGGGAAATAGGGATTCGTTTTTTAGGGTTCCTCTAGAACCCTTATAGGATCACATTGTTGTCTGTCTAGACAGATGGATTAACGGACGGACGGAAAAGGGTCTTGACAGACGTCAAGACCCTTTTTCTCAAGTACACGTGGAGGTATCAAGCTGGAATGTATATCAAATACTCAGGTCTACTTGGAGCTGTGAAAAAATCAAACTTCTAAGCCAACGCAATCAAAAAATATAGTCGTTTATGCCGCAAATTTTTGACACTCGCAAGGGAATCAAAACCTACAGGGTACTACTTCCCGTGAACTCAGAATCTTGAAATTTGGTACAAAGCAACGTCTTATAGCACAAATAAAGGAAAATTTGCGAAAACTGTAAATATTTAGTTACATCATATAAAAAATATTTTTAATAACTTTTACTTATATACTTACAGGTTTGTACGGAACCGTCGGTGCGCGAGTCCGACTCGCACTTGTCCGGTTTTATATATAGAATTTAGATGAGCTCATGAAGAGTCAGAGACTTGGCTTGTTCGATTTAGTCATTAATCCAAACAAAACAACATTATGGGAAGCTAATTAAATATTTTCAATAGCAATTCTTCAATACATTTTATCTGTTGACAATTTTTGTTGTTCTAAGTGGAAGGCCCACTTTTTTTTTAGATGGGTTTCTCTTGACTTTAGTCTAGGTCAGAGATGACAAAGACAAAGTTGACGATGACGCGAGCATACCCAGAAGCAGCCTGTTCACTCTAACTTTGCAGAAATTAGGATTGTAATGTCATTCAGAAACACAGTTCCACAGTTCCACTCCTTTCCTGTGCGCATTATAACAGACGTTTGAAAACGCTTAGTGCGAATTATGAAAGAAGGGCCATTCTGAAAGTCGGCTCATTTTGATATTTTTCTATACATCATCTATTTAGGAAATCGATAGAATAAATACACTTTCTTCAGGTCGGTCGCTCATCTAATTCCATAAGCGAATATGAATGCGATTCGCGAACACCGGGAGTGTTGAGAACACGTAAGTCGCGTGGGAGCTGCGGCGTGCCGGCAATTTGTTCAGCAGTACGGGAAATTGTGTTTATTGCGATCACATCATTTACCCCCGTTTCTTTTCATTTGATCCCTTACCCTGCTCCCTTGCCTCCCATCCCAGCCCCGCATGATTACTTAACGACATTTTTCATTGCTGATTATGTCTCTGACTCTATCGTTATTGCACCTCTTTTCGATAGGCAAATTGTAGGAAAATCGAAGGCTGAACAGTACTGCTGCTGTAATACTTTTTGCAATAATTTTATCCTGAGGGTTCTAAAAAAAATTTTCATCTAGATTTTCATAATTTCAGTTTAGATTGGTATGAAAGATGGAAATTTATCTCCATTATTGATATTTCTTTAGAGAATTACGTCAGGTCATTTTTGCCAAACTGTTGAATCAAAAGTGTCCACTTAATCACATATACAGACAGGTTGTAATTATCACGTGAAGTAATTATACCGTCAAGTCTTACCGTTACGAATGATTGGCCTCAGACGAGACGAAAAAACTTCTATAGACCTCATTATTGAATTAATATTGGACTTGTATTATGAGCCCCTAATAAAATAGACGAAACCAGTTCAATAGTTGACGAAGGTAATCATAACTCTGTACTATTGTTCGATAATAATTTGATTAAAATTTGACAGCTCCATCCTGTTAAAAAAAAAACATTTTAAATAACAGGAAACAACTAAATAAGGGTAATTCAATTACAGCTTATTATGTACCAGCCATTTTATCTTGATCTCTGAGACGAACTTTGAATTTTACTTTGCTAGGTCAAGGTATATCGGAGACTGTACAAAGAAGAAATATGAAAGAATAATGCATTGAATGGTTAATGGTAGGTTCCGTACGTATCATGTCGGTGTAGATTACGCAAACGACCGGCGGAACTCCAAACTTGATATTTCCGTTCACTTTGCAAGCTTTTATTTGGCGTCTGCCCTTGGATAAATAATAATTCTAGATTTTATTATTTTTTTAAGTAAAATTTGTTTTTTTGCTGCGTTGTATATTTGTAGGAGTAATATTTGGTAGGAGATAAATGTTTGGGTTCGCGTTACCGATGACCTCGACATGCTCGTGACGTATTGCGCCAGACTAGTGACGCGTAGTTTAGCGGCCAAATTGATTTAAAAAAGATTACAGTTATTCCATTATTTTGAGTTTTCACATCTGCCGGCAGTCCTTATGAATGCCATTTTTTTTATAAATTCATATGCTTAACCCATGTGTTAACGATTGGTGCATATATAAACGGTTTAATGTTGAACAACAGAGAGTTGACCATCTAATATTCTTTTTACATTTTTCTTTTCGGAAAGGAAAACCTGAAGATAGTGTAAGACGGTTTTCACACGACACCGAACGTCCCCGCGGTCAAGTGATGCGTGTGTTGGACATCAATGAATTTCATACAAAGCAATATACGACGTTAGATCCGCTTCATCGCCCGACCACGCCGACGAGCACAGCTGCAGTGTCGTGTAATAAAGTTCAAGTAGATAGATCAACTGTCTTAAACCCTTCAATTTATAGCATAATGGTTCGTGACAGCCCATCAAGAGTCTTCTTGATTTTCATTATGATAGAACACAAAAGATTGTCAAACATCGTAATTAGCGTCGAACAAAGCGTGCATCTACGTTGACGGCAACAATGCAAGTGTCTCGTTTTCGCGCCATTAGCGTGCGACGCCATTTTGTTGTGATCAACAATGGCGGCTTGCGCAAGCGCACAAGCGGATTATCCGTCCAATTTGCCAAACAATTCAGTACAAATACTACTTTCATTTCAATTGAAAACTTTACAATTCGGCTTCGAGTGGCGGGTCGTTGAAAGATTCATCCCCCAACGTTTTATCGACTTCAGTAATGTCCAATATAGCCTCTATTTCTTCAGCAATAAAGTTTTTATCACAGTTCTGTATAATTTTGCATTGCGTAAGTGATATTTGAGACCGTCACTGAGACTAGGGATTTCTTTTCAAACCCAGATGTATTAAGTTCTCGGGACCTTTGTAAGGGATCAGGATTATAGCAGCGGCTAATTTCGTGTATGCAGTTCTTGAGACGGTGCTTTTGACTTGGTTTACTCGGAATCTGTAAGCTGTAGGCGTTAAGAACTTAATCTTTACTCATAAAATGAATGGTGTCATTTCATTTAGGTTTCGCATCCAAACGGGGAATTACAACCTGTGATCAGCAACCTCTCATACTTCTTGATGATGTTATTCAGATGCTTTTCAGTAGGTCGTAGATAATTTCTATTTCATCAATATATTCATAAAAGCAAATTAAATTATCCATATCTTAATTTCTACGATATGGAAATCCGTCGTTTGGCAGCGTTTTTTTGTTTTTAAATTTCACCTTATAAAACATCTCAAAGCTGGCCAGCAACGCGCATGCGCCTCCACGCCGAGTGAACGACACAAATCATCTCTTAATTACATAATTACTTCAATTAAGACAAAGCTCGAGAATTAATTACAATTCGCCACTCAAGCGAGCCCATTAATGGAGCCTAATAAGAATAAGTCAACGAGAGATTCTGCAAACTTACGCGCCCGCCGTCTCTTGGCTTAACGCAATTTGAGAAGTTGCTTATATAACACGCAACCAGCAAAAATCAACCTAATGTTACAGCAATAAAGTCGTTTCTTCTCAACCAAAAAGAGCGGCATTCATAACGTTTAGCGCGAATGGCCACAGCTGACAAATACTAAATTAACCTTTTAGCCAGACAAGCATGGCGGCGGTTCGCGTTAGTGCGAAAATTTAATTAGAGATTCAAGTATAAAAGTTACGTTAGAGTTAGACGGATAAGAAGTGTTTCTTTTGAATTTCATAAAGAGCTTTAGTTTTTAATCCCCCATTCAAAAAAGAGGGGTATTATTTATTTAGCGCATGATTCAACGGTTTTAGTCAGTACAAGTCTGACACTCCCTTCCGCTCCGCCCAGAGCGGAAGGAGTCATTTGATTATTTCCCAACCATAAAAAAAAAGGCTGGTAGTCCTACTAGTATGTTTTTGCTTCATTTTAAATTCGGAAACCTGTTCAGCTATTATCTTGTGAAGAGTATTAATTTAAGCAAGTACTTAGTTTTCTCCCGGCTGCATCTCCTGCCTCCATGGTGTTACAAGTTCTACTACAGCGTTCAATTTTATTTCATTCATCTTTACGAAATTATTACTCACCTTTGTAAGGTATAAGTCAAATCGGATTTACCCAGTCGTTCAGTCAAATGAGAGGCCAGTAGGTGGTCCTTGGATGTTGATCATGTTGATGGTAATAACAACAAGATATCAATTTATAATACATTTAATTATAATCCTCATTCATTACCCAAAATCCTTCTATGGAAAATCACCTGCATAAATCTAAATCAAACCCAACGAAAGCCGTCTCCAGTCCACGCAGAGGTCGTCACAATAAATTAATTAGCGCAGGCTCCGCGGCGCGAATGATTTGTCCGCTTATGTACCGCCTACATAAGCCTCTACATACCTCTATAAAACGACCGTTGTTTACAATAGATAATGTAGGAAATAAATTTTGTTTGTGGCAGTAGAAGATAGTGCGTGCATCAGTTTGTAAAACAACTTTACACAGTCAAAAGCTTTGCTCTGATCTTTTAAAATTGGGCCGATGCTCTGCTTCTGACACTTGAATGGTGGAATTTGTATTTACACAAATCACCTCAACTTTCCCTGTTTTCTGTTAATTGCGTTTTATTAAAAACTAGCTGTACCCAGCATGCGTTGCAATGCACTTTTTACTACCCACCTACCCTATCCGACCTACCTACCCTATCCTACCTACCCTACCCGACGCTACCTACCTACCTACTCTACCCTACCCTACCTACCTACTCTACCCTACCCTACCCTACCCTTACTACCTACCTACCCTACCTACCTACCCTACCCTACCTACCCTACCCTACCTACCTACCCTACCCTACCCTACCTACCTACCCTACCTACCTACCCTACCCTACCTACCTACCCTACCCTACCTACCTACCTACCCTACCCTACCTACCTACCCTACCTACCTACCTACCCTACCCTACCTACCTACCCTACCCTACCTACCTACCCTACCTAACCTACCCTACCTACCTACCCTACCCTACCTACCTACCCTACCCTACCTACCTACCCTATCCTACCTACCTACCCTACCCTTCCCTACCCTACCGTATCCTATGTCCTTCTCCTGGCTCTAAACTACCTCCCTGCCAATTTTCAGCTAAATCGGTTCAGCCGTTCTTGAGTTATAAGTGAAGTAACTAACACGACTTTCTTTTATATATATAGACTAGCTGTACCCAGCATGCGTTGCAATGCACTTTTTACTACCCACCTACCCTATCCGACCTACCTACCCTATCCTACCTACCCTACCCGACGCTACCTACCTACCTACTCTACCCTACCCTACCTACCTACTCTACCCTACCCTACCCTACCCTTACTACCTACCTACCCTACCTACCTACCCTACCCTACCTACCTACCCTACCCTACCCTACCTACCTACCCTACCCTACCTACCTACCCTACCCTACCTACCTACCCTACCCACCTACCTACCCTACCCTACCTACCTACCCTACCCTACCTACCTACCCTACCTACCTACCTACCATACCCTACCTACCTACCCTACCCTACCTACCTACCCTACCCTACCTACCTACCCTACCTAACCTACCCTACCTACCTACCCTACCCTACCTACCTACCCTACCCTACCTACCTACCCTATCCTACCTACCTACCCTACCCTACCCTACCCTACCGTATCCTATGTCCTTCTCCTGGCTCTAAACTACCTCCCTGCCAATTTTCAGCTAAATCGGTTCAGCCGTTCTTGAGTTATAAGTGAAGTAACTAACACGACTTTCTTTTATATATATAGATACTAGCTGTACCCAGCATGCGTTGCAATGCACTTTTTACTACCCACCTACCCTATCCGACCTACCTACCCTATCCTACCTACCCTACCCTACGCTACCTACCTACCTACTCTACCCTACCCTACCTACCTACTCTACCCTACCCTACCCTACCCTTACTACCTACCTACCCTACCTACCTACCCTACCCTACCTACCTACCCTACCCTACCTACCTACCCTACCCTACCCTACCTACCTACCCTACACTACCTACCTACCCTACCCTACCTACCTACCCTACCCTACCTACCTACCTACCCTACCCTACCTACCTACCCTACCCTACCTACCTACCCTACCCTACCTACCTACCCTACCCTACCTACCTACCCTACCCTACCTACCTACCCTACCCTACCTACCTACCCTACCCTACCTACCTACCCTACCCTACCTACCTACCCTACCCTACCTACCTACCCTACCCTACCTTCCTACCCTACCCTACCTACCTACCCTACCTACCTACCCTACCTACCTACCCTACCCTACCTACCCTACCCTACCTACCTACCCTACCCTACCTACCTACCCTACCCTACCTACCTACCCTACCCTACCTACCTACCCTACCCCCTACCCTACCCTACCCTACCCTACCCTACCCTACCTACCTACCCTACCCTACAGTATCCTATGTCCTTCTCCTGGCTCTAAACTACCTCCCTGCCAATTTTCAGCTAAATCGGTTCAGCCGTTCTTGAGTTATAAGTGAAGTAACTAACACGACTTTCTTTTATATATATAGACTAGCTGTACCCGGCATGCGTTGCAATGCACTTTTTCCTACCTACCGACCCTATTCTACCTACCTACCCTACCCTACCTACCTACCCTACCCTACCTACCCTACCCTACCTACCTACCCTACCCTACCCTACCCTACCCTTACTACCTACCTACCCTACCTACCTACCCTACCCTACCTACCTACCCTACCCTACCCTACCTACCTACCCTACCCTACCTACCTACCCTACCCTACCTACCTACCCTACCCACCTACCTACCCTACCCTACCTACCTACCCTACCCTACCTACCTACCCTACCTACCTACCTACCATACCCTACCTACCTACCCTACCCTACCTACCTACCCTACCTAACCTACCCTACCTACCTACCCTACCCTACCTACCTACCCTATCCTACCTACCTACCCTACCCTACCCTACCCTACCGTATCCTATGTCCTTCTCCTGGCTCTAAACTACCTCCCTGCCAATTTTCAGCTAAATCGGTTCAGCCGTTCTTGAGTTATAAGTGAAGTAACTAACACGACTTTCTTTTATATATATAGATACTAGCTGTACCCAGCATGCGTTGCAATGCACTTTTTACTACCCACCTACCCTATCCGACCTACCTACCCTATCCTACCTACCCTACCCTACGCTACCTACCTACCTACTCTACCCTACCCTACCTACCTACTCTACCCTACCCTACCCTACCCTTACTACCTACCTACCCTACCTACCTACCCTACCCTACCTACCTACCCTACCCTACCTACCTACCCTACCCTACCCTACCTACCCTACCCTACCCTACCTACCTACCCTACACTACCTACCTACCCTACCCTACCTACCTACCCTACCCTACCTACCTACCTACCCTACCCTACCTACCTACCCTACCCTACCTACCTACCCTACCCTACCTACCTACCCTACCCTACCTACCTACCCTACCCTACCTACCTACCCTACCCTACCTACCTACCCTACCCTACCTACCTACCCTACCCTACCTACCTACCCTACCCTACCTACCTACCCTACCCTACCTTCCTACCCTACCCTACCTACCTACCCTACCTACCTACCCTACCTACCTACCCTACCCTACCTACCCTACCCTACCTACCTACCCTACCCTACCTACCTACCCTACCCTACCTACCTACCCTACCCTACCTACCTACCCTACCCTACCTACCTACCCTACCTACCTACCCTACCCTACCCTACCCTACCCTACCCTACCTACCTACCCTACCCTACCGTATCCTATGTCCTTCTCCTGGCTCTAAACTACCTCCCTGCCAATTTTCAGCTAAATCGGTTCAGCCGTTCTTGAGTTATAAGTGAAGTAACTAACACGACTTTCTTTTATATATATAGACTAGCTGTACCCGGCATGCGTTGCAATGCACTTTTTCCTACCTACCGACCCTATTCTACCTACCTACCCTACCCTACCTACCTACCCTACCCTACCTACCCTACCCTACCTACCTACCCTACCTACCCTACCTACCCTACCTACCCTACCTACCCTACCTACCCTACCTACCCTACCTACCCTACCTACCCTACCTACCCTACCTACCCTACCTACCCTACCTACCCTACCTACCCTACCTACCCTACCTACCCTACCTACCCTACCTACCCTACCTACCCTACCTACCCTACCTACCCTACCTACCCTACCTACCCTCCCTACCCTACCTACCCTACCTACCCTACCTACCCTACCTACCCTACCTACCCTACCTACCCTACCTACCCTACCTACCCTACCTACCCTACCTACCCTACCTACCCTACCTACCCTACCTACCCTACCTACCCTACCTACCCTACCTACCCTACCTACCCTACCTACCCTACCTACCCTACCTACCCTACCTACCCTACCTACCCTACCTACCCTACCTACCCTATCCTACCTACCCTACCCGACGCTACCTACCTACCTACTCTACCCTACCCTACCTACCTACTCTACCCTACCCTACCCTACCCTTACTACCTACCTACCCTACCCTACCTACCTACCCTACCCTACCCTACCTACCTACCCTACCCTACCTACCTACCCTACCCTACCTACCTACCCTACCCTCCTACCTACCCTACCCTACCTACCTACCCTACCTACCTACCTACCCTACCCTACCTACCTACCCTACCCTACCTACCTACCCTACCTACCCTACCCTACCTACCTACCCTACCTACCTACCTACCCTACCCTACCTACCTACCCTACCTACCTACCTACCCTACCCTACCTACCTACCCTACCCTACCTACCTACCCTACCTAACCTACCCTACCTACCTACCCTACCCTACCTACCTACCCTACCCTACCTACCTACCCTATCCTACCTACCTACCCTACCCTTCCCTACCCTACCGTATCCTATGTCCTTCTCCTGGCTCTAAACTACCTCCCTGCCAATTTTCAGCTAAATCGGTTCAGCCGTTCTTGAGTTATAAGTGAAGTAACTAACACGACTTTCTTTTATATATATAGATACTATCTAAAAGATCCTTAGAGTGTTACTTTTCTCCTCTTTAGCTCAGTTCACTTCGTACACCCAAAACGATATCTGGTATCATAGTCCATTTAATAAAATATTTTGGGTTTGCTTTTTGTACGTTCTTAAAACTAAGATAAGTATTCTTGTAATATTTGTATCCTAAGATGAAAGTGAACTTGGCGTAAACCACGTCAAAAATTAATTCCCAGTAATACTAGTTACTGGTGTAACCTTACACCGTTGCTTGTAAACAGTGTTGCGTCGGATTGGCCATGGGGTGGGTGGCCACGCGCCCGCCACGCTCCAGCCACGCTCCCGCCACGCGACCGCCACCGCCACGCTAATGACAACAACGATACTCTATTATTTAACGTCACTCATGTCAACTGCTACAGAAGTTTAAGCATATGCCAAACGGCAACTATATTACGATGCAAGGAGCTAGTTGCTTAGTTTTCTTTCGTACTATTTCATGGGCTTTTTGCAACTTCAGTATGATTTATTCGTTATCATTGCCTTTTCAAAAGATTGGTTCTTGATTTGAATTTATTGTTGCTAGCTTTTTCTGTTGCAAACAATTTGTCATTTGCTGCTCACCTAGTAAAAATAATGTCGTTAATCAAATTGTTTTGTTCAGATTTTCTCAGATGTTCACATTGTGTGGTAAAAAGGTTTTAATCAAAAACGTCTATTTCATCATCTTTCTTATTATATATAAATTACGTGTCACGTTGTTTGTCCGCGGTGGACTCCTAAACTACTTAACCGATATTAATCAAATTTGTACACCGTGTGCAGTTTGATTCAACTTGAAAGATAGGATAGCTATCCTATCTATACATCTCAATTTATAGTCGCAATATTATTTTATTAAAAATTAAGTCACAATTATCTGTTAGCTCCAAATGATTGTAACAGATGGCGGTATTTGTTGACTGGATTGAGTAAGTATTCAATAGACGGCGCTGTGTGTATAGGAGCGCAGCACCAATGAAAAATATTTCGAAAACGGGGAAAATGTGACGCAGACGAAGTTGCGCGGGACAGCTAGTGTTTGTGTGTTAAACTTCATTATCTGCACAATCTTTATAACCACGAGGGACAAGTAAAGCTTATACAAAAATAAATAACTCCATCAGAAACTGTTACACTCTTTTCCGCGGATCTCAAGGGTGAAATGAGTGAATTAGGAACAAGTAATTGCAACCCCATTCATCGAATTGTGTTCCATTGTGTTTGTTCGGGGGACAGCTAATGGCTAGTTGTGAATGCGGTGAGAACTAACTGACACAATGGAGGCAATGCTTCAATGGAACGGTGTTCTTGTAACGTTCCGAGATTTATATTACATTTTAATTTGGTACTAGAGATTGCAAAATGAGAAAAATGTTGAGTATGAATGTAGATGGCTATAAGAGTAGAGGAGGACCAAAGAAACGATAGATGGACTGTGTGAAGGATGATATTGTTAGAAAAGACGCGACTGCAGAGATGACGAGTAATCGAAAAGTTGTTGAAAAACATAATGCGATGAAACGAAATAAATTGGGATAAGGGCAGAAGAATAAATGATGATGAGATTGCACAACCTTATGAATATATTGTGGAGCTTCCAGTGTGTAAATAAATGCTAATAAAAGCTTTTAAAAATAAACCAAGACAAATATTCCAACTACGAAATTTTCTCGGAATCAGTACATATTACACATGAAAACATGGTTTTATTCACAGCAAATCAAACTACACCAAAACAAACACAATAAACGCGCGAACCAACAGAATGAAACTACACAAACAGACTGGCGGCCAATAAACGCGCATTTCGAACAATTAATTAATTTGCTTTTAACGATCATGAAGAAAGAAGCAATTTAAAAACATATTGGTCGGCAAACATTACCGACAGTGCAGCCCAACTCGGCTTGACATTCATTTACCTCTACAAAGTTGATTCGATTGCCTCTCGTTTATTTTTCACGACACACAATGTTACTAACGATTCAATTTTATTCGGTTCTGTAAGTAATTTGTTTTCGATTGATTTTGCCCTTTTTACCGAACGCCATTGTCAGCTTCGAGCAATTCTATAAAATCGGTTGCGTCGACGAGTCAATTAATCAAGTTCGCCTTTAGAACGGAACCTTTTATAATTTACTTAATGCTGTAATTGCTTTCGAACGGTGCGGAATTTTATTAAAAACCAATTTTGTGTCTGTGGTCGGATTTCATTTACATATTGAATGAGTTTTTACAATAGGGTCATAGTTTGTGTCGTTTTCAATTAACAGCGTTCGAATTTATTGATCGTGTCGATGTTATTTCGACTTGTTAGCTTTGATTAATTTTGTCTGATTATTTTAATAATTCGTCATGGATCTTGCTCTTAAGGTTCGAAATTTTAATCTACGCTTTCCGAGCTCTTTTTGGTATTCTGTCAAACTTCGCCTATAATTGCAGCTACTTGATGAATGCTTGTAGTCCTTTCGTTCGAAACCTTCAACAGAACTTCAAATTCTTCGACCCTAACAATACAACTTGTCACATAATCTCGACATTTGATCAAGTCCCGAAACTAATAGAAACGATGTTTACTTAAAAACTAACAAGCCGTCATCAGTGTCCCGGCAAACATCGAGGCGCGTGCACCAGTTAATAGTTCTCATATTATCGGCCACGCAATTACTAACTGCGATCCTTTGTGCAAATAAATAAGTCGTTATTAAGTAGTCGGGCGCACGCCGTATAAACAGAGGGCGCCACCCTCGCGGCCTGGCCCGCAACCGGAGCGTTTACCCTGCGTTTTAGAAGATGCGTTATGCAATAAACGCTGGAGTTGTTTGTTCGGGACTTTATTGAATTTGTTCGGATATATTGAGCGAAGAGCGGAGAAGAGAGAGGGGAGCAGGGGGGGTTCTTTTAGACAGTATAGGTGTTGGAACTTTGTAAAGGTTGCGTTGTACTGAAAATGGATTTGTTTTAGATTCTTCCTTCAAAGAAAATGCACAATACTTACCAAAAATATTTAACTAAATGAGCGAATGATATTATTTTAGCACTCGGTAGTGAATTTCCCTCAAAATTTGGCATTTGGCATCCCAGTGTTTTCTAGGAAATGATCCGGAAAACCCTCACCGATGTAGTACATCGAATCGCATAAAAGAAACGGTTATTTACGCCTTAATAGCTCTTAAATATCTCTCTAATGAATGAAATAAAAACTCGACCCGGCTCTTCCCGCAAAACCCCAACATAATTGCTACAAATTACAACCAACCTTACCCCTCTGTAATAAAGCTTATATTCAATTGTAGCACGTCGGTTAAGTCTTTTAGGAGCAGCATCGAACTAAATGATGTGAAGATAGAACGAAATCAAGAGATAAAAGTCGTGTTACATTCGATTCTAAATCGTAATGCTACCGCGATAAAGTTGTAAGTCGCATCAGCGGGTGGTTTAGTCGGTCACGCGAAAATGGACTTTATTGTTTAAGTATAAAGTCAACTATGTTTCGTCAGTTGGCGATTTAAGGGTGAGTGTGGTCTTGTTTGCCGCGAGTTAATTTAGTTGTGGATTAACTCAGTTTGAGTGATTGATGTTTTTGGGTTCGCTTTTGATGCGTTTGCCGGCGTTTAGAGCTTTTGTGTGTGGAACTAGAAGAATTTGTTTCAAGCTTGTTAGTTTAACTGTTGCAAGTATTCTGTTGTGCACTAGTTAACTGAAGTTAGAGCGAATGCGAATAACATATAAAATACTAGCTGCTGCCCGCGACTTCGGAAAAAACATCAAAATTTCTACGTGAAGTAGAAATTTTGATGTGTTTTAGGTGTATGAAAAATAGATGTTGGCCGATTCTCAGACCTACCCGATATGCGCACAAACCACCGATTTCATACAAATCGTTTCAGCCGTTTCGGAGGAGTACCTATGGTAACTAACATTGTGACACCGGAATGTTATATATATGATGATGAAGGCAAGATAAAGCAAGGTGAGAGTACAAGTATGGAGTCGTAAAGAACTACCTCGTAGGTCTAGTGGCCGCAACGCGACTGCGGAGAATGAGTTCCTGAGTTCGATTCCCGAGTCAGGAAAAGTGTTATTGAGTTTTCCATCAAGACTTTCTCAGTAGTTTGGATTTGTGCCCGGTTGTTGGCAATAGGCTCGAACTCTATTAAATGGGACTTAAACATAACTGGTGAAATGTGGGTGTAAGTAATCTTTGGTACACCTCGGCCTAACCCTTCGGGAATAACAGAAGATATAACATCATAACATCACGCCTAGACGTGATGCTATGATGTTATATCTTACTAGCTGTCCCGCGCAACATCGTCTGCGTCACATTTTCCCCGTTTTTGCAACATTTTTCATTGCTGCTCCGCTCCTATTGGTCGTAGCGTGATGATATATAGCCTATGTCGTTCCCCAGGTTGAAATCTATCTTCTTGCCAAATTTCATTAAGATCCGATCAGCCGTTTAGTCGTAAAAAATTAACAAACAAACATACAAACAGAGTGACTTTCGCATTTATAATATTAGTATGGAAGTATGGATAGTATGGAAGTATGGAAGTATGGATTTTTAAAACAGTATTTTTTTTTGACAAACTGTTTATTCCAAGTTACCTCGTCTCGATGTAGCCTCCTGGATCTGCCTTGCTTGGATAAGGAAGTAAAGGATGCTTTGAGTTTCACGTTCTTTAGATACGCACATTTGGTATTCCTGTTTTTTATGCAAAGCTAGTAACATTTATGTAGAACTTCTTCCTAGTCTAAAGATACTGGAAAGTGTGGCAAGTTTTTAACCTATCGCTGTTCCTGACTACAAACGAAACTCCAGCACCTTTCCTCGTATATTATTAGCTAGGGATTAAAGTTCATAATTGGCTTCCTGCGTAACCCTAAACAAAATACAATTTCAAGTTTACTAATAGGCCTTATTATATTAAAGGCCACTTCAGAACCAGACTTCCATCACAATAGCGCCCATCAAAGACACGCCATCATTATTTCTCCGCACGTCGCATGAACCCTCCCCTTAAGAACTTCCCTAGCCTCCGACAAACGTTATTATAAATTTTACCTCTAACCCTAGCAAATAATGTTCAACTTTAACTTTCTTAGAATACAGTTCAATTTACTTCGGCAATTGTGTTTAAGATAAGCTCCTTGTCGTCGCACAAAGCGGGTTATTGGCTAACTTCTGGTCCACGGGCTGCATCTAAGATGGCGATGTGTTTTGTCTCTTTCTCTCGTACGTGTCAGCCGTATGTGCTGTCTCTGTTGTTTTCTTGCGTAATAGAAAGAAGGCGAAGTAGTTTTTGTTCATGTTTATGTAGGGCGTTAGAGTGAGAGAGGGCGCTACAAGTCAACTGCGTTTGTAATGTAAACAAAGAGATATCGGAGACGATCGATGCTGCTCGATAGCTGCAACACTTCTATGTAATTCGATGAAATAACTTGGTGTAACGGCCTTGAAAGTTTCAATAAGAATACAATTTTCTTGAGACATCTGAAAAAGTCAAATAATTATGTTAAACCACCATAAGCTAAAATGGTAAAATCCAAACAATTAGGTCAAGCGACATAGTACTTAAATATGGCAGGTTTCCGAAGAGTTGAAGAATAGTGGTCACAGAAGCTATTACAAAATTTCAAACTGCGTAGCCTTACGCTGTTCGGCGTAGGCCACCCGTAGGCCCGGTGTAGGTTCCCCGTAGGCCCGGCGTAGGCCTAGCGCCAACTTGCTACAATTGCTACGCTACGTAGCCATTGCATGCGGATCTAACTATTCTGCTTGGCCTACTCAGCAGTTCGTATTCTACGAAACAATTTGCATCAAACTTCTTAGACTTCCGTAACTCAAAAAAAACTGAACCCTTATAGGATCACGTTGTTGTCCGTCTGTCTGTCTATCTATTTGTCAAGACCCTTTATCTCAGGAACGCGTGGAGGTATCGAGTTGAAATAAAAACCATATACTCAAATATACAGTCCCTTGAAGCTGTGAAAAAATCAAACTTCTATTAACAAATACGGCGGTAAATTAAAAGATACGGCTGTTTACGGCGCAAAAAACGTATATTTCGACACACTCAAGGAAATCAAAATGTATAATCAAAAGTGCTTCCCGTTGACCTGTAACTATTAAATTAGGCAAGTAATATCGCCGTAACCACAAGTACAGGGAAAAATCTGAAAACTATACATTTATAATTAAATCATTTTTATGATATAATGAACGAGCACAACAAAAGTGAATTTGTACCGAACCCACGGTCCGACACGAACTTGTCCGGTTTTTTCTTCTTCGTTCATTGATTAATATTTGATTTTCGGACAACCATAAATGCAAGCCCAGAAAACACTGCGGACGCACATTTACCTGGTCCTTACTGCATTAACTTTAGATTAACCTCTGTCAACTTAAAGCATGTACTTTATACTTATGTAACAAAGAGGAACAAATATGTAGTACACTAAGTACAGAGTGTTAATCCCGTTGCGCGGTCGGGCGCCGCCATTGGCTCGCTAACTAGACAATTCAATTAGCGCGCCGCGCCCCGCACACACATTAAGACCAACTCCGATGACATCGCTCTCTGAACAATTACTTACAGCATACACTTACTTGCACTTTCGAACATTTGTCTCTTGACTCATGAGTTTCAGGTAAATTCCGGGAATTAAAGAAGTACTACTTTACGTTCGTAACATTCAGTACGTTTACGATATCCTAAAGAGAAGCTAAACTGTAATTTTTAAACATTCTGGTATAAGGTTAACTAATACAAATGTTTGAAATCTTTTGTCTGTAACATCCGTCATATTTATTATTTTCGTGTAAAATGTCGTCCAAGTCACTTGGACCATGATATAATAATCAAAACAAATTTAATAATTATTTTACTTTAAATTAGTTTATGGGAATATTTGTTATGTTTCAAGTAGATCCGCATTAGATAATAATGTTCAACTTTACCAGCTAGTAACACCTGTATTTTACCATCTTGTACCTAACACCTGTATTTTACGCTAGTAAATCTGGGGGCACGGTAGTGCCCCCGCCAAGACAAGCCAAGCGAAGCGCAAGGGCACTACCTAACTTTTCTCGAAGTGTTTCGTCGTTTTTTGAATATAGACCTCATAGAGTTGGTTTCCGATGTACCAGATAGTTCATATTCTCAGGATATGATGTCAATAGTAGACTTATTAAACATACAAAGTCTCAATTGAATAGCTCTAATACTTTAAATTTTATTGATATCTTAAATACACCGATTTCGTCACTGACACACAGATGATCATCAAAATGTTTGGCTACTTCCTGAAGTGCTAGAAAGCTGAAATTTGGTATGTAATCTAAGTTTAGTATACAACCAACAAAAAAAATCATAGACTTATAACTTTCGCCCCCCATCCATTTTTACTGATATGTAGAATTTGTGAATTTAAGGTCGGTAGAGTTAGGCCGCGTAGATTCAGAAGCTTGGCTCTACATGAGATCTGATATCTTTTTCACAGGGCAAACCTTATGTGGTCGTCTTGGCAACATTTTACATGAAATGTTTTTGGTGGTTTATTCTTTTTCTATATCAAAATCGGCTCAGTAGTTTAGGCGGTGCGGTAGAACATACGTAAATACCAACACCGACTACTAACATCATAACCCTTCTTTTTTGCTTTGAATAGGTGAGTTAATAAAAATAATAAGAAGAAAACATGTTTAAATTGCATTCTTTAGACTATGAATAGTTTGTAAACGAATAAGACTTCTAACAAGTTCCACTTTTGTTGTGTTGCACACCTCGTACTGGATTAAGAGTATCGTTTCTTCAACAAGCGCGGTTCAGATTCCGCAACTCTTTTTGTAAAACAACCGAGTCACTCGATTGTATAAATATTTGACAGACAGCAGACGGTACGTCAAGTTTCCCATATTCCCGTTGACCACCACTCCGCCGATTTTTTGCTATTCCTATCCGGAGGGCGCAACGCTGTTCTTTTGCTTTTGTTTGAATGCCAAGTCGATATTGACGGACAGATGACTGGACACATAAAAAATATATCTGCGATGAGACCTGCCATGGCTGTGGACAAGGACGATCGAATCTTAAGGGTTGGAAGCACATTCAAAATCGCGGTGGTATTTGAAATATGATACAAAAAAATTGGTTTATGTAGTCAAATAATTAGGCACAGAATCATCTGAATTCAAGATTGAAATCTCAAAAATGTTTATTCCATTCAATAAATCGAATCGGGGGCGTCGGCCACAGGTGCCTCGACCACTGGGGACCTAAGCCACGGACCCGATATTTCGACGTTGTTGCAAGCGCCATGGTCGCGGGATGTCTGAAGAATGCGGGTCGATAGTAAATAAATAATCTAGGAGCAAATAAATCTGTCTACCCTCTTTCTTAGTCTTTTGCTAAGCGCACTACTGGAATTCGACGCAAAGTCACGGCAAAATACACTCACAATATCACGAGCAACTTTAATATTGTGTACCCACAATAATTAAAAATTACGGTACAAGTTATCCTGTTAGTGACAGTAAGTTTAGTTATAAACCGTGAAGGCTTAAAACAGAATATGATGTTAGCTGAGCTGAACAATGAGATAAAGAAGCAGCTGCATTGATTTTAATCGGGATTAAATATAATGAGCACCAAAAAATACTTTGAGATCCTAAGCTACGTTACCAAAAAAAAAAATACTAAACAAAAAAAAAATTGTATTCAAAGACCAAATATAGTAAATGATCACCAAATATAGTAAATGATCACCAAATTTTGTGGCAAGAAGAACTTAGGAAGCAAGTGCGAGCAAAGCGACCTCGGGATATTGGGCACCCCGACTCGGACAGGTTAGGTTCGAAAGGGATGGCCGACATCCCCTTCGTGTTAGGTTACTTTAAACCCTGCAGAGAGAAATAGGAGCCCCGCGTAGCGGGGCTCCGTCGACTACGCCTTAGTTCGGAGCTGTGATTTTCAGGTTTTTAATTCTGGTGATCATTTACTATTTTAGGCAGTATAAAAATGTTTTTTAAGGTTATATTTACTTTATCTGGTGTTATGTTAAACATAAGCCATTTTAATCTGACATGGTCACTAACATTATTAATAACAGTTGCAACGGGATTGGAACGGGAGGAACGGGAGTTTATCCATCCGTGATCATGGCGTTTGCAACAGCGCCGAAATATCGGGAACTCGAAACAAATAATATACATGGTAAATATTCCGTTGCAATTGTTATTAACAGCTGCATAGAAATAGAACATACGTTTTTGTATGGTGCATTCAATCCCTCCTGCACCAATCCCAATTCATTTATGGGGTCGAAGCAACATGTCTTCTTCTTCCTTGCTTCTCTAATTAACTATCTCATGAATCACCCCTTTCTAGTATATTTTAAGCCTGTTCTGCCACACTCCTGTGCAAAGGCCTCCCCCATTCTTTTCCAACTCTCTCGGTGTTTTGCCTTCTCAGGCCTCAATCAAGAACGCGTCCAGATCATCTATTAATGGATTTTTTATTCTTTCCCTGCTCCTATAGCCATCAACATTCAGACTAATGAACAGAACACTGTGGTGTGTCTAACAGAATTTTGTTTGATGCCAAATTCATTCGATGTCGAAGTAAACTGTCTCGCATGTTACGAGCGCCATCCTCGCCGGTGTGTCGGCGCACAAATAACTGAAACGTATCTCGTTACCCCGCGGAAGTGTCAGTGGCTCCCCCCTCTGACGTCACAACCCCCTCAGTACCCCGCACGCTCGCGTTTCCGATCTAATAAGGCGAAGAGCTTGAGGAGTCACATTGACTCGTATCGGACGTCACGGCACAATTTTGTTTAGATTGGCGACAATGAGGAGGCAATAATATTATCGGTGACATTCATGTGGGGTGGCTTTTTATCTGTAACAGTATTTACTTTGATTCAATTTAGTCTGACGCGATGACTTCTCCACTCTCTGTAGTGTTATATGCTGGGTTTCGGAATGGATGGTTTGCAACGTTTTGTTATATTGAATAGCAAACTCTGGATTTTAGCAAAGTGCAGGTTACATAATCTTACCTATTACCGATCTTCTAAAAACTTTCATCATCATCATCAATCTCCTGCCGTTATCCCAATTTATTTGGGGTCGGCGCAGCATGTCTTCTTCTTCAATACTTCTCTTTTAATTCGGAGAATCATTATTTTGCCTTTTGCAATTCACTTGAGGTTGACGGTGCATGTATTCTTCCATGGTTCCCTGTTAGACGTCGTGTCCTGGGTCACCTTGTTTCTAGCTATATCATAGATATGAGTGCGAATTCCTGCAAGGTGAACCTGATCACCAATTCGTAGAAATTCCTAAAGAAGTATTCTTCTGACAGTGAGTGTAGTTTGTATGTCGTTTGACAAAGACAGTCGTCGTCGTAGCGCGCGGTGTCGTGTTCAGTTGAAGCGTCGCTGTGTGCTCTCAAACATAATTTGGGTGATGTATTGCCGCCCAGCTCGGGGCACGCCGCGCGCCTCACGCTCCTCGCAAACAATGTTACAATTCTATGGAGACGTTATTACCACGTTTTTAGTATAGCATACAGTTTTATTTAGAGTTTGGTTAAAACTTTGAAGGTCAAATTTAAGTTTAATAACATTGATATGTAGGTATAGTACAAATGGGAATTTCTAAGAGTGTCAAGTCTTTTGAGTTTTGATTGTTTGTCTCTTTCTATGCGTGCAACCTTTTTTTTAAAGATTGTATCTACTAAGATTTTTATAATGATTTCATTTGAATTTTAAACACAGTGTAGCCAGCTGAGGCACAGTGGCACTCAGCGCTAGACTATTTGCGAGTGCGACGGCGCGCGCTACGTTATACGCGTGTGTCGCGGGACCAATTAGCTGAACAATTCCGAGCACGAACTGTTTAACCGCTTTAATTTCACCCCAATAACACGTTAATTCGTCCGCACCCCGCCTCACTCCGCTACCCCTCCGCCACCCCGCGATAACAAAGTCGTAATAAAAATTAAATTTGTTCTACTGTGAAGCGACCTAAGTGGTCACACGTAGGTCATGAAACCTTGTTTTGAAGAAAATAATGGCAATTAAATTGTACTATATGCAGTTGTTTCAGATACTACGCACGAAATAAAACAGAATGCTATTTCAATTACAAAAGTAATCGCACGCAAAGTTAATTTGTCACTCGATTAATGTCAAAAGACGTCATACAAGCGCAGAGTAATGTAATTACTCGCAATCCAATGTAACAAGCAGCGGGATAGGCTCTCGACACAATCGAATAATATTTAAACGAAGTGTTTCCAACCAATCGCGGGCCGCTCACGGAGCCCGAACGCGCAAATCTGACATCTGTCATATTTGAACCGCATTGTTAGTGTTGTGACGTTCGTTTTTTGAAAGGCGACAGTTGGCGCGCCCGTCCTCTCGGTTATTTTGTTTTGTTGTTTCGACTGATTGAATCTGTCGCAACTAAGTAAAAACAACGCGTACGAATACGCGTTGATTTCTTGTTGTTTATTATTTGACTGTGACAAGAATAGAACAGAATGATTGTGTTTTGGCAAATGAACTACTAACAAAATTTAACTCTTTAAAATATATTAACTTCTGTTATTAAACCACAACATATACATTATATTATAAAGATACGTGTGTATGACTTTCAACACAAGCAAGAAACGTTCGACTTAATTAATTATCAAACTTCTATTGTTATAAAGTTTCAACAAACTTAAGTAATATTCCAAATTGATTGACTAACCAAACAAGCTTCGCAGTAAATGGGCAATTTCGTTGTCGAGCAACACAAAGCAAGTCTTAATTCAATTTCGCAGTGTAAAGTGTAAGTAACACGAAACAAACAACTTTGAACAGAACAAGTCGACGATCGTTTGTATAATTTTTACTGCGATGCACAGTGGGTGACATGGTGCGCGCCTGGACGAAATGTTGCGTGTTCAACGAACACTCGCTCACTAAGAATTAGACGTTTTATGATTTCTAATGTAGTTTTCGTTTCTGTTAATTAACCTAACAATGCCCATTCTGGTTTACAACCTGGGTTAACGAGGTTTTATATCTAAATGCTTATTTTTATTAAAGCTACAACCGCTTGTTCTTGTTTCCAAAAATAGCTTTATTCGTTGATTTGATGTAATTCCTTAAGGTGTCTGAGGACAGAAAACTCTTACTTGTACTTACTTCCAAAGTCCTATGGCGTAAATGAATGACAAAACATTTCATCGAGTCTTCTATTGCACCAGCTGCTATTGTTAACAAAACATTCAGACATATTATTCAGGAGTGTCTATTAGAATCAATATTATAATAAAACGCCATCAAGCACCCTGAAGCGCCCTAGAAGCGCAGGTAAATCGGTACATCGGTCGCTCGTGGCACGACCCGACACCATACTTCATACCTCGCCTAAGGGCCGCCACACACGACTTGCTAATCGAATAACTTTTATGAATATATATTGTGTCTAGGCGAGTTCGTGTGTAGCTCGTTATGATAATTAGCTACAATCATTGCTGTTGTACCGAGAATGTAAATTGTGTAATGACTTGAAGATGAGTATTTTTTAGGGGTTAATTTTTGTTAAATGTAACTGTATACAGAATACAACTTTATAAGTCTTTTTATTTAGGTTTGCCTTTTTGGTGGGTGTACTTTTAGGTAATATCTGCTTAACCCTTCGGGGACTACAGGCGTGATGTTATTTTATTTAAATATGTGGGAAATTTGTGTATGACAATGATCATTTTGTCACTGGTCTTCTAATGAAAACAGACTCAATAAGAATATCTAACGAAAGGTAGTCGGTGCTTCCTGGCTTCTGTGTTGACTTAATCAATTTCTCAAAAATATGCCAAATAAACCTTTCTGTAAACGAAAATCTTCTTCCTAGCTCATTCAAAAAATAACACCACGCTTATTGATAACCAATAAAGTAACGTTATTAATGTCACCCAATCAGGAAGTTAGTAAGTGCACCAGCTAACAAACAGCGCAATAAACGCACAAGTGACGCCGCCGCCGGTGGGTGACGTAAGCACCTCACGACAAGTGGTTAAGTGGTGTCTTTATTTCTTCGACTGAAAGACGAACTTTAGCATGATCGGGAGCTTTAGCCTCCTTCATCGAAAGTTGTTTATTAGAGGTTGTAGATTCAAAGTAGGTAGGTAGGTTTTTGTAATAATGTTTTGGTTACTTTATTGCCATTTTATTCTCGCCATGTTTCTTGCGGTTCCAACTCAATATTTTTGAAGTGAAAACTTCTTTAGCCGTGTTAAGTGCTTTTGGTAGGGGAAAAAAACTATGGGTTCGCGTCACCGATGACCTCGACATTCTCCTGACGTCATGCGGCAGACTAGCGACGCGTAGTTCCATTGTTTTGAGTTTTCAGTTCTATCAGCAGTCATTATGGCTGTCTCTTTTTTCTTTATTAAGTACCACATTATATGCTGTAGAAGCCGATTAAGCTAGAAGTTGACTACAATATAGTTGCGAAAGGGCTCGTTATAGGATGGCTGATACGGCAATCATCTCGGATAATCTACTTTAAACGCGGAGTATAGAAGCGGAATCAATGTCATGGGCACTTTCTACAAGTCGACATTTGGGTGATGCAGAGGCAAACAATGGTAAGACCCCCCTCGTAGCGTTGAGACGACATCGTAACGATTTCTGAAATTTCACTGTTAAACAAATTTAATACTTGTGACAGGTAAGCCATCAAACGTTGCATGCCCCTAACCTGCTGTCTCCTACACTGAAATCGAAGCGGTCACGCGAACCGCGCGTATTTTTACCGTTCAACCGACCCCAGCTGAATATATCATTTCACACTACAATTTGACACCACATTCATGCCATACATCTTTGCCATGAATGATATAAAGTAAACTTTATTTTTATTAACTTAGAAGTTATATTGCTACGCCGCGACTGAGTCTCTAGGGTGGATGGCACAATGATGGTACACCATTTATGTGATTGAGTTCGTGTTTCATGCTTTGCCGTATTCAAAGTTAGTTTTGTTATGTCTGCCTCCACAAACTGTTTAGAAGTGACGTGTTCACTCTCTGATTTATTGTCGAAGCGCAAACCTTTTAGGGGTTTTATTGCCGAGGATCGTAAAGTTTGATGCTCTAATAGGTGGCGCGTTAATACCGATAAACAAATTTCGTTACAGGCTATAATTTTCACAATAACTAATTTAACACTGTGTAAATTACGAAGAACTTGGGAAAATGTTCGTGATCACGAAAGTTGCCATTTTGCCAAGCTTAACTTGACAACCCAACCACTGTGCAGAGAGGTGGGCGACACTTCTTGAGTTCTTAGTAATTAAACACCATCTCCAATGAACTGAAGAATTTCTTGTGTAATTACTTTAGACATGATCGTGAAATTGACTGAGATATTTTTTGTTTAAAAAAATTTTTCCGTACTTACAGGTGTGGTTCCAGAACCGGCGCGCAAAGTGGCGACGCCAAGAGAAGATGGAAGCTGCTCGTCTTGGTCTGTCAGAGTACGGCTGCGGCGCGGGTGGCGGTATCCCACGGCTCGGAGGCCTAGGGCTCCCGGTCGACCCCTGGCTGGCACCGCCTCTACTCACCGCATTACCAGGTAAATATATGTAAATGAAGGACTACCATGCTGCCGCGGTAATCGAGGAGGCAGTATGTCCGATTTTTATTAAAATAAAGTATTCCACAAATCAATGTAATGTTCGACAAAAGATCGTTCTTCCTATCCGGGTTCCATGCCTCTATGTTAATTAGAGAAGTGTACTTAAAAAAAATAATTGTAAGGACGGTCAAATACTATGATACATTTTTCTAAACCGGATATTTTTACTTTCTGCTCTCTCGATAACCACGGCAGCGCGGTATTAGTTAAACTAGCAGACTGACAAATCAATGATTATTCCATGAAAATAATCATAATAATATCCACTTCATCATCATGGGTCTACGCAATACCTTTTCTTATTCCATTATCTTCTGCCAACCGCCAAGCAATCATTTCCATTTTCTTTCATAAGTACCATTCCATCCATCTTTTCTTTAGTCTTCCGCTGCGTTTCTAGCCATCAACATTTAGTATTCATCACTCCTTTGTGAGTTAAGGAGTTTTTTTTATGTTTTTTTATAACACATTTGCTTGTAAAGGGTCTCTTATTTCACCAACTTCAGTATCGTAATGTACCTCATTACGCACTAGTGCGGTAATGTAATGTAAAACGCATGGTTTATCAAAATGCTCCGTCTAAAACGAACAGTACTTTTTTAAATCTTATCTAAGAGTTTTTATGTCAGAAAAGTGGTCGATATTTTAGGAATAAAATTAACTTGGGAGATAAAATATAAAAAAAGGATTGTGTGGTTTTATGAAACCACGGTAAAAGTGAAACTTTTTTTCACTCTATAGACATTTAACTAAAAATTTTTGGAATAATATTCCATTAAGGGTATAAAACGCGGAGTAGGGATAAAGTGAAACACACTTACACTTTATCCCTACTCCGCGGCCGAGCGTCACGCGACATGCAACACACTGACGATAAAGTTTGAGACGATGTAATAAAAGTTTCGCTTTATAAACATTTCATTCTTTAATTTCATTAATATTTTTGTGTTTTGTTACAGATAAATGGTTGTAATTTATGGTCAAAATTGATTAAATTAAGTTAATTTTGATGAGATACATTACGATACTAAAATTGGTGAATTAATAAGAGACCCTTTACGAGCAAATGTGTTATAAAAAATATTCCGCGCGCTTTTTATTTTCGCTGTATTGTTTTTATTTGAAAATGTCGTCCGAGTTTTATTTATTTCCTCGCAAATATGTTATAAAACGTCGTATGACATACGTGCGCTTTGATAATTACAGCCTCTGCTTTCTTGTGTAGCAATATCGCCTCGGCTGTGCTTTTTAACTTACCGCACTTATATCATAATGTACTATTATGGATTAGTTTTTTTATTGGATTTTTAGATTATTTGTAGTTATAATGTACTTATATAGTTGGTTTCCATTTAGCCATCAAATATATTTCTGTTTCACCCTTAGTAGTATAGATCCACATTATAGTAACTGATGAGCGGTTATAGCATACTAAAGAAAGTGCCGATGTTCCTCAGGTTTCCTGAGCCATCCACCGTCTGGCTACCCGAGCTACCTCACGCCCCCCGCGCCGGCGACCAGTGGCGCCCCCCCGGACCCTCGATCTTCCTCCATCGCGGCGCTGCGGATGAAAGCCAAGGAACACGTCGAGAGCCTCAATAAAGGACTGCAGATGGTCTAATGTTTTAAGCAGTGATGTGCTTAGAGCTATATTATTATATATTTTATATTTTAATATATTATAGTATGGTTAAGTAAGTTTAAAACAGTCAGTGGTTTTCATTTTCGGTTGGTCAGAACTAAACTTTAAATAAGATCTAATCCTAAGAGTTGGATTTTAATTTCTTACAATAATTAATTGATTTAGAACTTTTGGAAGAAAATTTTTCAATCATTTCCTCTCTGGCATCGAGATTACTCAGTATCCATAAATCGAACTGGCTGGGGTATATTTTAGTATTTAAATACTTACCATGTCGGTTATTCTTTTGTTTTACTAATTGTCTAAAAGTACGTTCCAAAAAAACAGTTGGAATTATCTATAGGCTTTTAACAGGTCCCACCACTTTCCAGTAAATACATTTTAGCCTTTAGCGACCATCACATAAAGATTGTATCAGACCGTTTATAACTGATCGGGAATACTATATCAAATCATAGTGGCAGTTTTATTCGTTTGTTTATATCGATGATCCCCTTATTTCTACAAAAAAATAAACATATAATTCTCTTCACTGGCAGAAGAAGCTGTCACTTAATTGATGTATCTCGGTGTATTCTAATAACTTGTATTTATAATTTTATACTTCTCATTCCAATTTGTCATAATGTTTAGAGAATTGTTTCTTTGTATTAAAATTCTAATGTGATTAGTGTATCGAAGCAATACGTATTGTAAATATTTGTCACTAAGATGTATTTAAATGCTAAAATGATTATAGATTTTGTTACTATATAAAGACTTGAAATTCTAAATGTTATCATGATTTCAGATTTTCAAAAAAAAACTAGTTTAAATTTTTTCCTTCTCTGTATCAAATTGGCATTGCTGCAGTTCTAAATATTGCTGTTAGCATCTTGTCATTACGATTAAGTCTTTTCTTTCTCGTTTATCTTTATTCGAGTTGCCGTATTCTTCTTACTTTACTTACTATAAATTATTGTGTGGAAAATAGTATACGTAGGTAAATCATAGATTTTGCTATGACGTTTAAAGTGATGTAAATAATGTAAGTACTTAAATAAAATTGTAAACTATGGCTCTAGTGATAAGTTTCAAATGTATTACTATAATTTACAGCATTATACTACTACTTGATAATCATTAATTTCGTTAGTTAAAATAAACTGTATAAGTAAATAATTGATGTGTGGAATAACTGTAATTCTCAGAAGTCAAAGTGTTTTAATGATGTTTCAGAGTAATCGAATATCATGATCACCGGTTTAACTTGAAACTTTGCTCTATTGAGACATTTTATTGGCACCTTAGACTCCTGAAATGATAAAATGGCAATTTTATTACTGTTCCAAACCTACACTTAATGTAAATTAAAATAGATTCTGTTTGAAATTAAACTTTAACTATGCATAAATATTACAGGTCAGGTCAGGTTACTTCAAATGAAACTTTGTAAATAAACCTAGTGAGGCCAGTGAATGTTTGGAGCAGACCATTGTGTTTATTAAGTAAAGGGCTAAAAGACGTGATAATTATTAGCCTGTATTAGATTTGACACGTGTTGTATGTACCAAGTACGGAATGTTTGGGAAAATCTATAAAGCAAAAATCTAAAAGCTTTACGTTATTACCAAAACCCAGGTGATTTAAACCCGCCCTCGCCTGTAGCGTTCGCCCACGTAATTAAACATTTCAGATTCGATTTTGAGCATTACGTTTTAGAACTGCCTCCTTGACTTGACGAGCATTCGCCTATTATGTAAAAATCCTGGATACTATTCTGTATAGAAACTAGTGACTGTCACAAGTTGTATCTAATGGAATGCTGATGACTCTGTGTATTCCAGGCGAATGCTCCAAGTGAGAGAGCACCTTAAGACTATTTTATGGAGAGGCTATCAGAAAAAAATAGGTTGCACTCCGGGAGTGCCGGCAGAAGTGAAAACTTGATTAGTAAAGTTGTGCATTTTTGGTATTTTGGAATGGTTAGGGAATAATTTTGCACGAATTGCTTTAAGTATCAGTATAAAAGTACTATCATTTAAGTGGTAAAATGCAATATTTATTTAATGCGCTATCGTACACAAACATAACAATATTAATATAACATTAAAAATTTAACACTTCAGAACTAAATTATTGCAATCCGTCTTACGAATTTTACCTCTTTGGAGAAAACGAAGATTTTGTTTGTGCATAAGATAATTATCCAGTTTTGGAAACCCAAATTCAATGACAGATGTCATAAAGTTCAAATTCCTTCGTAACCTTATGTCAATCCGTCTTACGAATTTTCCAGTTTTGGAAATCCAAACTCAATGGCAGATGTCATAAAGTTAAAAGTCCTGACGCGAGTTTAACATTTTTTACCCATCACAATAGTGCACAACGCCGCTAAAGAAGTTTTCACTTCAAAAATGTCATGGAAAAACTGTGATCCTATTGCGTGATTTCTACACTTGCATTGAAAACAACCAGTTGGTAATTGCAAGTAGATTATGATGTTGTTCGCTTTTGTGTTTAAAAGCTGTTGAGTTTTTTTTTTTTTCACTAGGTGTAATAAAATATCTACTTTTTCAAAACAACATTCCGTACTTATCTTGAGTACCAGCGTAGTAGAAAAGTTTCTTTTTGTACATATGTACCTAGTTATATAAGTGAATGTACTATTTATATGTTTGTATATACGTGAGTGGTAGCCGTAGCTAAGAGATATATTACTATACATAACGAGAGATTAATAAATGTGTTCTTTCATCGACAGACTTTTGTTTTCACATTCCCAATAAATCTCCAATCTTTTGTTTTTTCCATAGCATATTTATTTTTAGCATAAATTGCGTCCCGAATTTACCTATTTTGGGCTCTAGTGGAGCAATCCTCCCTGTAAGCGTCAAGCACGTCCTTGTTATCTTCACCAGGGTTTCCCGCAATGTTGCTGGACGTTTTCCGGGACACAAATTGTGGTTGATTTAGCCCATGATCCGTTCGACAAGCGCCAGATGTGTTTGACATAGTCTCACTTTAGCTTAGCTGCCTTTTCAGTGACGTCAGTGATTTGCGTTTTGAAGTGCAATTAATTTCTCATATATTTTCTTTCGTTAGGCCGTATTTTCCCACTCCTGGGCAAAAGCCTCCCCCATTCCTTCCATTTCTCTCGTTGGTGTGGTCTTTCTCGCGCCATAGTCTCCTCGGTCTGCCGCGACCTCGTCTAGCGGTTCCAGGGTTTCAGTCTTGCGATCCACATCTGTGCAGACAGTATCCGGCAGACACGGCCGACATTTTTTATTGTAAACAAAATATTTAGTGTTGACAGCAGTGCAAGTAGACTCCACACTCCCACTTTTGATCAATGATAGACATCTTCATGCTGAACATTCTATGAGTAAAGTATTAAAAGATGTTGCCTATTCTAATAAATAATTACTTTTCGCACGCAAGGGGCCTTAACTTTTTAATTGCGATACCTTAATGGTTGGCAATGATTTTTAATTAATCCAATTAGTCGTCACCTCCCCCGTCCCTGACATATGTCTTAAATTACTTACTAATAATCTGATAATCAACGGACAGTGGAATCATTGGATATAGAACAACACAATCACATATGTCTATGGTATAATAGATAGACTCGTGATATATCGACTAGGTATAAACGGATCCGTCAATCAACATTCTGTACATCAAACGAAGTAACCCTACGTAAAAAATATTGCTGGGAAACGACTTTTTTTTGGTGTGAAAAATCACGTTTTACGGTAAAACTCAATGTAAGGCCCTCAAAACATTGTGCTTATAGATGCATTGAATAGTTAACGGGTCAGGGAGGTATTTGAATTAAAGTTATTACATTAAAAACATGTATTTAAAAAAAAAAAACTTTTGAACAACTTGGAACTTTAATCCTTTAATCCCAATTTCTCCGTAACTAGAAGGTTCGATTTAGAACAAAACAATAATCGCAATGACGGGGAGAATAAGTACACAGTGTAATAAGTATACAGTACAGTACCTTTCGGCTTTGTTAAAGGTCTATTTACACCATTTATATCCTTGTCTCGTACAACTCGTATTTTTTGGATCAGAATCATGATAAGAAATTATTTAAACTATTGATAAAGGACTCAGATAGTCCCTTCCCTGGTCACTGTAACTTTCACCCAAGTAAACAAAGCGTGCAGTGTTTTCTCTTTGTCGTAGCACCGGTCTACGACCAGCTACGACGTAGCCGCTACAAGTGTCCGAGATTCCGAGCCCTTGAAAATTGAATCATAAATAGTGTCAGTTATATAAACAAAAAAAAAAAAATGATGGGTCGATTGTAACATCAAAATAACAGATTTTTTACTGAATACATATAAATTTATATGGTACTTAAAACTAAAACTCATTTTTTTATGGCTGTTTGTCTGTTTGTTTCGGCTAATCTCCGAAACGGCTGGATCTATTAGCTGATGCTATAAGCTGATGTTATAAGGAGTAACTAAATAATACCTACTTTTTTTTTTTTAAATAATTAGGGATTCGTGCAGTACATTAAAACCCTTGAAATTTGTAACAAAAAACGATTTAATCAAAAAGGGAAGTAATATTTGTGTAATTATAAAATTTGACGCGAATGAGGGCCGCGGGCAATAGTTAGTCCCAAATAAAGTTCTATTTGTTTAATCAAATTTTGCTTTTGATGTAGAGTTATCAAAATATTCAAGATATTCGGTTATCAAAAGACAGATCTCAAGAAAGCCGAACAAAGAAATTATTACAACAAATTCTACCGATTCTACAGATTCTTCTATGTCACAACATAGTATGAAACCGTTGCCAAAAAAAAGTTACTGGCAACGGTTTGGTTATTTTGTCAATTTGCCGACAATCAGTGCTTCGTAATATCTGTAGTAGGTAATTGGGCAACCAGTATTCCTGAGTTAAACTTTACGGGCTGATAATGAACTCAAAACACATTAAAAGTCACAAATGTAAGGGTGATTTATAAGGGTAAGTCACAAATGTAGGGGCTTGTGCCTAAAATGTAAATCAGCGGCAATTAGCCCGCGCTAGCACATAGTTGTGTGTTATGCGCGACTTGCCATGATTTACGTCGCTTGTCGCCGCCGCGGGATGGCGTTATGTGCGAGGAGATAAAGAATAACGACTCGTTCTTGTGATTGTCAACATAGAGGATCACCTTTTCTTTCATACATGCTTTCTTTAAAAAAAAAAAAAAAAAATGTTTTCCCATATTATAGTTTCTCCTGTGTTGTGGGTGCGTTTACAAACGTGTAAACTCACACACACAAACAGCTAATCACTCACTCATTAAGAATTTTTTAGGCCATGTAGGTAGGTAACTTGTTTTTATCCTATGACGGTATGGGAATAGAATAGAGTATTAATTCATAGTTGTTGTAGGTGAGTTAAAATTAAGATGACAAAGTTTAAAAACATCTTTGCAACATAATCCCTGGGTGTAAACATAGAAAGTAAGAAAATGTATTACTTACATGAAAAAGAATAACTGACGGTGTACGGAATATATTATCAGGTGTTCTGGTTTGTTGGGAATAACTGACTGCCCTTCACATGACTGACACAAATTCACAGTCATGAATGCTTTGAAATTTGATTGGACGCTAGTAATCATTGAAGATCAAATCAATGAATGACCGAAAGAAACGTACCGATTGCTGTACAAAAACGAAGTGTGATATTATTAAATAATGGAACCCATTGACACTATCTTCTGCTTGACTCCTTACCATTTGAAGCCGTCCCGGGCAGTCACATCAGCCAAGTTATCAAGCGCATCATACTCGCTCGCCGACACTTGAATTTATCGCCGCCGTGACCCAACTGCGGGGAGACTGACTACTTAGCTTATTGTTAGTGCCTATGCGTTAATATTATTGCTCTAAGCCTAATTTCATTGAAACAGCAAGCTTTAACCAAGGTTCATAGCCTGCCTTTCCCGTTGCAGCCGCCTTCCAGTTTCATTGGATGGCTGCTGAATACCAGTATTTTACTGACTGTCTATCTGACCTTTACAACCCAGTTACTGGGTAAAACGATATCTCTTGGTTATACTGTTAATTAGACATTCCGGCCACTGACTACCTGAATCTAACGATTGTCAAAGATCTTCAAATGACAACCTGTACCAATGAATTAAAGTATTTTCTGAGGAAGTCATAGAGTCTGGAAATGTGCCCATGGTCACCCATCCACGGGCCGATCTTGGCAAGCATAGCTTAACCTCATGAGTAAAAGTAATATGTATGGTCATAAACCGATGCGCGATGGATGGATTAGGGAACTGAACAGGGTTGCGGAGGCAAGGTATTGCCTTTACTTAAGACGCAGAAAACATGCAGACTACTGCAGGTGTGCGTCAGATCTAGGTCTAGCCCCCCCTAGCTCTGACTGAAGCAGTTCAATGACAGTAAAGGAAGAGTCTTACCATTTTAAATAATAAGTCAGCCCACGATAATGTTTAGCAACATAGCTGAATGAAAAGTCTATAAACAAACGACTAAGAACCAAATGAATGTTAGAACAGTTATTAAATTTAGAGCAAGGTTGACATTAGTCACAATAAATCTGCGTCGGTTAGTTTAACTGAATCAGAGAATTAACGAGCGCAGTCATAATAATTATTATAATGTTGTAGTCCAGGAGTCAGGGAGAAAAATATTCGATCGTCTATACATATTTATTATGCGTGTTTAGTAATGTCATGTCATTGTCAAACTAAATATGAGCTTGACAGAAGGTTGTCTCTGGCCTTCTAGCTTCACAATGAACAGGGCGCACAAGTCTCTTGATAACTTTACCTATATTAAATAATTTAGAAGTACTTGTGATTCCTAGTTTTGTTCAAAAGTTTAAGCAGTGTCCTAATAAACGATCATCAAGTGAATATAGTGGTTTCCATCAAGATCCCAAACAATGCGTTTGTGGTAAAAACCATAAATAAAAATAGTATCATTTAGAAACCAACACGTAGTTCCCGAAGGCATAAGCCGAGGTAATAGTACACCTTTCGCCGGTTATGCTGTCCCTCGTAGTAGGGGGCGAGCTTATTGCCATCAACCGGGCACAGAAGCTTTATTTTCTTTCTTACTTAGAAGGATCAAACAATGATGACGTTAACAATGATGTCGCTAGCTCCCGGACTCAGTGCGTACGCGTGGGCCGCGCCGCAGTCATCGACAATTAGCGGCTGATGCGAGCGAACACGGGAGCTTCACATTAGCGACACTACGGAGTACGCACTACTATAGGTGCATTAGTGACTCCTTCTCCACGTGTGGTATTGCTCAACTGTGCAGCAAAAAAGGGGTAAATATGTTTCAATCAAAACGGAAGAATTTTATGGCTGCTGATTGAAGAATCTGAATCTAGAATTGCTTTATATTTCGCAATCATAAAAGGTTTCGTGAACGCTGAACGCTCTTTAGTCTACATATTATGTGCGTTTTTGCATTAACGCCAAGCAAAAACGCTTTGTCCGATTTACTAAATTTGCCACACCGCGGCAGCGGCGAGAGCTGATTTATTTATTGAGAGAGAAAGAGAGTGAAAAAGAGAAAGAGAGTTGAATATGCATCGGTGAAAAATACTTACCTAATCACACGTTTCGGTGTTGCTAAATGTTAGTGCAAACATACTTTAAAACAGTATGTATTATGTTTAACTTGAGGTTAGCCATGAGATGATACAGTAGGTCTTACTGGTCTGCGAATATTTTAGTGTTCATAAAATAACTCTTATAATCCCTGAAGGCGAAGAGATGTATCTATTTCAGGGTTCCTTTAACGTTTATTACGAGACTTTTTAAGATTTTTTAAACCTTTGAAACATCATGCGGAACCCAGAAAAAATACTTAAGCACCCCAATACTACACTCATATCAAATGAAATATGTAGTATTTATACGAATTTTATTGTTCTAATTATTCACTTTCTTCGGTAACAATTAGTGTAGTGTATAATTACGTAGTGTCGTGACCAGCCGCTCGGCCCGCGGGTCGAGCTCGACTCAACCTTTATTGTATTAAGCACCATTATATTAATTACTGCGAGACTTTCCTACACTTTTATAGTTAAAATCGTCGAAAAAATATTTCTTGATCGTATCTGAAATGTTCTGTGTAAATATTTGTTTAATAGGTTTTTAGGTATTACCGCGAGTTCAATAAATCCCGTGGTAATGCCTCCTGTAGCCTGTTCGGTACCTGTAATTTATGAAGGTGACCTTGAAAATAATTTTCTTTTAGACATAATCGACGGTTATTTTTTAGGTTACATTTACCAGACCTGACGAAAAAGTGCTCTGATCACTCTTCAAAGACAGATACAAAAAAACCGTCACCATTCTGGTTTCTGACCTCTGAATCACAGAATTCATACTCTACCTCAGTCAAAAGCAGTGATCGCCTAGTGGTGTGACCTATGGACTACCAAGTCATAGGTCTCGAGTTCGAACCTAAGACATTTGACAAGTTCAAACCTAGCCAGACCTCTGATTTTTCAGATCTATGTGCGGTGCGCATGTATAATTATCACTAGATTCGGTGAAGGAAAACATCGTGAGGAAACCAGCATGCCTGAAAGATATTTTCGACGGCATATCAAGCAAAGTCAGAGGCCTAGAGGTGGCATAAAAACTCTGCCTTCAGGTTAGGCACTAACAACAGATTAAGAAAGAACTCGAATCTTCATCGTTGTTACGGACACAGTTTACGGGCCCGCCCGGAACTACCCGAAGGTGGTTGGTGACTGTGCCTATTGCTTGGGTTACTGTTAGCTCACGTCATTCCACTGCTGGGCAGGGCTAGGGTTGGTATCTGTCCGGGTTTCCCCGGATTTGTTCTATTTTGGAGGGCGTCTTGGGAGCGACCGGACAGGGTTTTAAAAAGAGTTTGGTTAAGACTCAGTGACAATTTACATCAGAGGAATCCAGGCCTGCCGAACAACTATTAGAATGGCCTAGAGGTAATTGTTCCGGGTCTAATTATTTCTGTATGGGAGTTTAAATGTTTATGAAGGCAACCACGATATACCTACCAGCAAAGCATAAGGTGAGCGAACTTAAAAAAAAAGGATTGTGTGGTTTTATGAAACCACGGTAAAAGTGAAACTTTATTTCACAATATAGACATTTACTTGACTAAAAATTTTTGGAAAAATATTCCCAATCTTAATTTTATACTTGGAAAATTGGAATGATAATGGGAAATAATAAAAGTACTCCGCGGCCGACCATCACGCGACATGCAACACACAGACGAAAAAGTTTGAGACGATGTAATAAAAGTTTCACTTTAAAAAAAAAAACATAAATATCAAAATCATTTATTTCAAGTAGGACAGTTATAGGCACTTTTGGATAGTCGAACAACAATAAAAATGAGGCTACAGTCCCAGTCACAAGACATAATAACTGTGAAATACTGTAGTTGCCCATTCCAAAGCGTAGATCTCTATGGAGAAGAATGGGCAAGAAACACCATGGAGACTCTTTAAATCAGCAGGTAGCTTGTTACAAAAACCTAGGTTCTATCATTCAATTTTGAAAACAAATCTTATTTAAAAAATATCCGTAAACCGCATCAAAACAGCAGCTTGCCGCCAACCGAACAGCCTCCACCGCGTCCTCATTCCTCAATCCCGTTTAGGAATCACGCACGCACTATCACTATAGGTTGTTATGCGACTTTTTTTTATAGTTATTAGTATTCTGGAAAATAACTGAACTTCAAACTAATGTCCGGGTTATTACCATGTATTATATATTTTTGTTAGTGTTAATTGTCAGTTGACAGCGCCATCTGCTAACGAGTGGAAAAACTAACAATTCTTATTTGTAAACTTAATACTATAAAAACTTAAAACAAAGCTTTTTAATAATTAAAAAAAAATAGATGTGGTATTTTTGTTACTTTAGTTAAATTGAACTCATAACTTCTTTGAAACTTTCAATTAAATTTTATTATAGTATCGCTATTCGCCACTGTGGCGCTAGCAGCACCTCTGATTTTTAATTACGAGCGTGCCTTAGGCAATGACGGGCGTTGCGACAATTTGCAAGTCAAAGCCGCTGAAAAAACCCTAAAACACCCGACACACAGCCCTTTGGCACTCCGCGGGGAACAAGGAACAAAGGCGAAGTGGAGCACGCCATTTAACTTTTTAGAAAAACATCATTACTATTTTACTTACAAAGGTAACATGATTATCTATTCTAGCTTTGAATCGTTCCCCGAGAAAAGTTATTTTGTCTCTTATGTCACGCCTGTCAACTCCTGTGCACTATTAAAGAGATAAAGTTCTAGATTGATAACTAATCATATTAAGGTACAGTCAGTGAGCAGCATTACCTGACCCATTTGCCTCTTTTTTGCTTTGTGAGATGGGTCAGGTAATGGTGCGGGGCACTGTACAAAACGGTCATGGCCCTAAGTCACTCTCACAGTAAAACTGAGCTTGAGTTCTCTGAGCTCCTGAGTTTGTATGTAATGGCTTGGAACAGTTCACTTACTATTTACTACTTCTTCAAAATCGTAGGAAAGGGATAGATCTACTTTACTTCTACTCCACGTAAAAGTTAACGTAGCAAGTCTACTCCATGCCGCCCTGTTCCACGGTCGATCTCTCTCGGAGGTGAATTTCGTTAGCTCTCATTTGTTTTGTCGTAATTGCTGAAGATATGAGGGTTTATTGAGCACCCCCCGCGCCCCGCGGCCGACCCGCCCCGCCCCGATTGCTTATTGGATTGCTTTATTGGGCTCTTTATAGAGAGAATTTATGTAGGTAACCGCTTCATTAAGGCACTGCAAGCGCAACTCCACGGAGTTTTTTTTCGGTGCAGTCTTGTATGTATTAGCCTTTGTGCTGGAGCGCTTTAGGTAATTATGTTTTCAGTTTAGTAAGAGAGCGGTGTTTTAATTTTCTTTTAAAAGGGTTTTATTGTCATCTAAGGAGTTTCATTTATTATTAGCTATTGAAGATGAACGAATATAGTAATATATTAAAGGAAGCACCAAATATGTATGTAATGGACAGGTAATTTTCTTCTTGATTAACCAGCAGCGAGGATAAGCTCGGTCGGTCATGAACGAATGCAATTAGCAATACTTAAGTGTGTAAACCAATTTGTATTTAAAAATAACGATTTATTGACTTCGTCATGCTATCATTTACTCATTTTTCCTTCATATAATTTTTTTTCACAATCCATCTATCTTTTCTTTGGTCTTCCTCTCCCTCTCCATCAATCCACATTTATATTCATCACTCTTTTAGTCACCTGTGTTCCATCGCTTCTCATCACATGTCCATACCAAGACAGACGACTCCTTTTCATCTTTTCTGTAACAGGCACCACTTTCAAACTTCCTCTTAGATGCTTATTTCTAACTTTATCCATTTTTTGTCACTGCATACATCCATCTCAACATTCTCATCTCTGCTGCATGCAATCTTTTTTTCATCCATGTCTTCTTCACTATCCAACATTCCGATCCATACAGTACGACAGTGGTCTAATCAGTATATTTTACCCTTTAAGGTTAGGTTAGAATGGCCATAATGTGTGATATTTATTTATACATGACCTATAAACATTCCTTTTAGCTTTGCCGTGGTCGAGTATTTTTTGTTGTATTTTTCTACGTGATTACTTATTCTGCTCTCTATTGGGGAGTAGCTGTACTACTTAGTTTAGTTATATTCAGTAATGACAAATAGATGGCGCACAAGCCAATTTTGTGTAGTTGAGTGAAGGAGTTTTATTATTTTCATAGGTTTTTTTACTTTGTCATTCAGTGCCTACAATATTACTACCTAGATAACTCACAAAACAATTAGAAATTAAATAAAATCACCATATAAATTTATGTCCGTGCCTTATTAGTGGAACATACATACCGCTATCTGTTGGGAACAATAATAACTAAGGAGCGTGCTTTACTATTTTACACTAAATTACGTTAGATGGCGCTTGTATAAGTTTTCATTCAACTGTGTTTCAAAAGGGTGCGCCAAAGTTCACCTAAATTTTCAACTCCGATAATTGGAAATCCGAAAATGTTCTTCCTAACATTTTTTATCCTAACAATCACAAATTCCAAACTACTCTGTCTCTAATGTTCATAATTCCGAAGCATTCAACTTCATAATGTCAGTAGCAATAAACATCTATTATACTTTTATTTGTTTTCCTATATTTTCTCAACATAACCATCTTTTACACTATTATTCAAAGTCATATCTTTTTTGTTTTGATTTCTTTTTTATTGATTAAAGCGTCTTCTTTAATTTTATTTATAGTGGTGTGTACCTGCAAAGATATCCATAGGTTAGGTTAGGTTAGAACTGTGCGGGGGACCACCCCACAGTGCTTGCGTCCACGTCGCGTCCCCTGGAAACGACCCAGTTTGACCACCGTAACGGAGTGGCAGACTGGGCTCGGCCAAAGTGCACTGTGATTATCGTAGCTCATTTTGCCTTGCGAGTACGAACCTGCGGAGGCTATGCCTAAACCCACGCGGGATGCCTGCGGGCGATATTTTAAACCCAAAGGCCCTTCTCAGGGCCAACCCAAAGGCCCTTCTCAGGGCCAACCCAAAGGCCCTTCTCAGGGCCAACTCAAAGGCCCTTCTCAGGGCCAAACCGACGCTTCGGCGTCAGAGGCTAGCCGCGCGCCGTCTGCGGCTAGCTTCGGAAGAACGGACTTGTCGGATTTGTCTGACTCCGACGATGAGTCAATGGTTGGCGTCTCGGATGCAGGCGAGTCGCAGTCGCGAAAGCGGGCCTTCCTGCGGGATGGGTCCGAGGGCTCCTCGGCGTCAGGGTCGACGAGGCTTTCAAAGTTTAAAAAGCCGACGACGGCCGCGGACACCCACGTCGTTGGGCTCGCGGACGCCCAACGTAAGTTGGATCTTGCGCAGCGGGCGCAGCTCCAGCAGGATCTTGAGGAGCGGGTTGCCGCGAGGGAGAGGCGGGCGCACGTCACCCGAGCAAAGTCCGGGTACGGTGCGTCCCGTGTGCTCTACGCGGACCACTCCCTGCTGGAGCTGGAACAAATGGCGGAGGAGGACGAGGAGGAAATTTTGGAGGTTGCCTCAAAGTCCTCAAATTTGAAGGGGACCTTCCAAAAGGCCCTCAAATGTCGGGCCGCGAGCTTGCGCGGTGTGGTCAAGGAGCTGGTCCAGCGGAAGGCCACTGACGAGACACGGCAACTGCAGGCGAGGGTGGATCGCCTGCAGGTGGAAGTCAGTGAGCTTCATCGCAAGCTGGCTGAAGCCACGGCCCGGCCGCCGCAGGCCCCCGCCGAGACGACGAAGACGTCATCGATGCCTTCGCCGTCGAAGTCTAAGAAGACGAGTCCTGCGGCAGAGGGCCCCTCCTCCAACTCCAACCTTGAGGACATAATCCGCAAGGTGGTAATGGAGGAGCGGGCCTTCACGCGAGCCTGCCTGGCAGGAATAGAGGACCGGCTCCTGCCAGAAAAGCGCCTCCGACCGCCGCTTGCGGCGGATAAGGGGCGCTCCGAGCCGGGGCCGTCTTCCTTACCCCAGGTCCAGGAGGACGCCCTTCTCCCCTTGACTACCTCGTCCAATGAGGGGACGGAGGTGGTCGGGAGGGGGAAGGGCAAAGCCAAAAAGTCGGCGGCTGCCACCCCAGCCGTCCCCGCTCCCAACCGCTCGCAGACGACTGGCAGAGGGGGGGGGAAGCGGGGAGGTAGAGGTAGAGCGAGGGGAAAGGGGCAGCAGGTCTCCCCAAAGGCCGCGGCCGTCGTGGTGGCCCTCACCGCGGAGGCGGCGGAGCAGGACGCCCTTCTCCCCTCGACCACCCCGTCCAATGAGTGGACGGAAGTGGTCGGGAGACGGAAGGGCAAAGCCAAAAAGTCGGCGGCTGCCGCCCCAGCCGTCCCCGCTCCCAGCCGGTCGCAGACGACCGGCAGAGGGGGGGGGAAGCGGGGAGGTAGAGGTAGAGCGAGGGGAAAGGGGCAGCTAGTCTCCCCAAAAACCGCGGCCGTCGTGGTGACCCTCACCGCGGAGGCAGCGGAGCGAGGGGAGACGTACGCGTCCATTTTGGTGCGGGCGCGTAGCAATGCCGATCCCACTCAACTGGGGATCGGCAGTGTGTCTTGCCGGCGGACCCAAGCCGGGGCTCGATTATTCGAGTTCCCGGGGGCAGAGGGGGGAGCCCGCGCGGACCTCTTTGCAGCTAAGCTGCAGGAGGTCATCGCGGACTCCGCCAAGGTGGCCCGACCGGTAAAGTTGGTGACACTCGAGGTGACGGATCTCGACGATTCCGTCACCAAGGAGGAGGTGGTGGAGGCGGTCGCAGCGTTAGGGGGCTGCGACGTCGCGGCGGTCCAGAGTCGGGACATAAGGCCCGGCCGCGGTGGCATGGGCACCGTCCGCCTTGAGTGCCCGATTCCCGCTGCCAGAGCCGTCCTGGCGAAGGGCCGGCTGACGGTCGGCTTCAGCTCGGGTGCGGTCAGGGCACTCGAGGACCAGCCGCTGAGGTGTTTCCGGTGCTTCGGCATCGGCCACACCCGGGCTCTGTGTCCGTCCGCGGTAGACAGGTCAGACACCTGCTACCGCTGTGGCATGGGGGGCCACCAAACCGCCTCCTGTGAGGTCGCCACGCCGCACTGCTCGGTCTGTGCTGCCAATGGCTGCCAAGCGGACCACGTGATGAAGGGGAGGAACTGCAATCCTCCCCCTAAGCGTGGCAAAGTACAGGCGCCAACCGGGCCTGTTGCGGCTGCCGGTACCGCCGTTCCTGCGGCGGCTGCGGAGGGGGGTGCGATGTCCGACTGATGGATATAGTCGAACATCGCATCCTTCAGACTAACGCCAACCACTGCAGGGCAGCCCAAGATCTGCTGATGCAGACAATGGCTGAGTGGTTGGTGGACTTGGCGGTGGTCGCCGAGCCTTACTCGGTCCCTGGCCGTTGGCTGGGTGACCGGGATGGCCTGGTGGCGTTGGTGGCGCGGTCTTCCACGGACTCCCCTCCCCTCTCGCTCTTAGAGAGGGGACCGGGATACGTGGCCGCCGCGTGGGGGGGCATGGCCCTGGTCGGGGTCTATTTCTCCCCAAACCGCCCTCTCTCGGACTTTGAGGATTTCCTGGAGGTCCTCACTGCAGTCGTAGGGAGGGCGGCGCCTCGCCAGGTCGTGGTGTTGGGCGACCTGAACGCCAAGTCGGCGGCCTGGGGCAACCCGGCCGCCAGGTGCAACGTCCGGGGACGCGCCGTTGAGTTCTGGGCGGCCTCAAGCGGTATGTCCCTCCTCAACAGGGGGACGGTCCACACGTGTGTGCGGCAACAGGGTGGGTCGGTGGTGGACGTCACGTTCGCCACCCCCGCGCTGGCCGCCCGCGTCGTGAACTGGCGGGTTGAGATGGTGGAGACCTTGTCGGACCACCGATACGTGCGGTTCGACATCTCCACCCAGGGGGGGGGGATGGCCCGCGCTGGGCAATCTCCCTTCCCGCGGTGGGCACTCACCCGCCTGGACCGGGAGGCAGCCAGGGAGGCGGCTTTCTTCCAGGACTGGCTGTCGTCGCCCCCTGTTGAGGTCCTGGACGTGGACGCCGCAGCGGTTCGGATCAGAGGGGCCCTGACCGAGGTGTGCAATTCCAGCATGCCTCGGTCTCGCCGTCCGCCTCCCCGTCGCGCCGTTTATTGGTGGACGGAGGAGCTGGAGGGGCTTCGGACCGCCTGCGTGGCGGCCAGAAGGGCCTACGCGCGCAGCCGGCGGCGCAGCGTCCTAAACCGAGTCCGGGCAGAAGAGGACCGCCTATACGCCTCCTACCGAGAGGCGACGACGGTCCTCAAGTCTGCAATGGGCGCTGCGAGAGACTCGGCGAGGGCCGAGATGCTGGAGGGTCTCGACAGGGATCCCTATGGGAGGCCATACAAGGCGGCGCGGAACCAGCTCCGCCCCTATGGTCCCCCACTGTCGGAGACCCTCGAGCCAGCACTGTTGGATGGGGTGGTCCGGTCCCTGTTTCCGCGCAGGACCGACTTCGCCCCACCAACAATGGATCCCCCGCAAGGGGCGGCTTCGCCGGAGGAGGAGGTCCCCCCGGTGATGGCGGCGGAGATCTACGCGGGGGTACTCAGCCTCTGCGCCAAGAAGACGGCACCCGGGCCGGACGGCGTCCCCGCACGGGTGGTGGCAATAGCTGCCTCCGAGATGGAGGACAGGTTTCGGGACCTTTTCAGCGCGTGCTTTTCGGCTGGGAAGTTCCCGAAACTGTGGAAGGAGGGGCAGCTTTGCCTCCTCCGAAAGGCGGGACGCCCGGTGGACTCCCCCTCGGCATACCGGCCCGTCGTGTTGCTCGATGAGGTCGGTAAATTGTTCGAGGGGATAGTCGCCTCCCGGCTCGGGCGCCATTTGCGGGATGTGGGGCCGGATCTGTCGGACGCCCAATTCGGTTTCCGTCGTGGGCGTTCGACGATCGACGCGCTGGCCCTACTCAAGGGCCAGGTGAAGGAGGCAGTCGAGGCGGGGGACGGAGTGCTGGCGGTGTCATTCGACATTGCCAATGCCTTCAACTCCGTGCCCCACTCGACGATATTGGAGGCGCTCCGGTATCACGGAGTGCCCCAATATCTGCGGAGCCTCCTGGCCAGCTACTTGGAGGACCGAGAGGTCCTCCTCGTAGACAAGACGGCCACAGTGAGGCGGTACGGCGCAGAGTCCGGTGTTCCACAGGGGTCGGTGCTTGGGCCCCCGCTGTGGAACATCGGGTTCGATTGGCTGCTGCGGGGAGCCCTCCTCCCGGGCACGAGTGTCATCTGCTACGCGGATGACACTCTGCTCACTGCACGGGGGAGGAGATTCGCGGACGCGGCCTGTCTGGCCTCGGCTGGCGGATCCTTGGTTGCAGAGAGGATCCGCCGCCTGGGATTGAAGGTGGCGCTGCACAAGACCGAGGCCGTGTTCTTTCGCGGGCCTCGGCAGCGCTGCCCACCCGACGCCCACATCGTCGTGGAGGGCGTCCGTATAGAGGTCCAGCCCCGGATGAAATATCTGGGCCTGGTGCTGGACGACAGGTGGCGCTTCGGCCCGCATTTCAGCGGGCTGTCGACGCGCCTGTTGAAGGCCGCGGACGCCCTCTCGTGGCTCCTCCCGAACCTGGGGGGGCCCAAGGCGAAATGCCGGCGCCTCTATGCCGGCATCTTGCGGAGCATGGCCCTGTACGGGGCCCCCATTTGGGCGGACTCCCTCCACAGGAGAGAGAACGCGACCGCCATCCGCAAGCCCCAAAGGGCCATTGCACTGCGGGTGGCGAGGGCCTACCGGTCGGTGGGTTTCTCGGCGGCGTGCGCTCTGGCCGGCACCCCTCCTTGGGAGTTGGAGGCTTGGGTGCTGGCCAGGGTGTATGAGTGGACGGCGCATCGCAGGGCGCTCGGGGAGCGCCCCGTCGCCGAAGAGCGGGAGGCCGTGCGGCGGGAGGCGAGGGACGCCATCGTCCTCCATTGGACGGAGGACCTCGCCACCGCCACCTTTGGCCGCCGGACGTTGGACGCGCTCGGTCCGGTCCTCCGGGCCTGGCTCGAGCGGCCCCATGGTTTCCTCTCGTTCCGTCTGGTGCAGGTGTTGTCCGGGCATGGCTGCTTCGGAACGTACCTGCACCGGATCGGGAGGGAGGAGGCCCCGTCGTGCCACGACTGCGGCGCGGCGGAGGACACGGCGCAGCACACTCTCGAAGTGTGCCCAGCTTGGTCCGAGCCGCGCCGCAGTCTGATCGCGGAGATCGGACAGGACCTCTCGCTTCCCGGTGTGGTCAACGCCATGCTGGGGAGCGAGGGGGCCTGGTCAGCGGTCGCCTCCTTTTGCGAGGACGTAGTCTCGCAAAAGGAGGCGGCGGAGCGCGCGCGGGAGGAAGACCCTCTCGCAGCGCCGCTCCGCAGAAGAAGAAGAGGTCGGAGAAGACGCGGTCTTCTCCCTCTTCATGGTGGCGACGGGCGGGCGACAGGCGCGGGGGCGCCTTCGCCCGCATTGCACCCGTCACCACCTTCGTCTGTCATTCCCGGGCCCGCCCCCCCCCCCACGGGGAGGGCGTGAGGTCCGCTGTGCGGGTCATCGTCGGCGGAGGGCTGGAAGTAAAGGCTGTGCCGGTTTCCCAGTCCCCCGCCACTAGGACGAAGCGGGAATGCCGCTGGGTCGTTTTAGTGGGTATACCGGGTCAGACCGGGGAGTCCCACATAGCCCGCCCATCCCCCGATGGACGGGTATGCGTAATGCATTTTTTCCCAGCGACAAAAAAAAAAAAAAAAAAAAAAAAAAAGGTTAGAACTGTGTACCTCGAAATTGGTCGCGAAATTTTTCTAAGTATTTTTTTCATAGTGCGGGCACTATAACTATCATCTTCTACCCACATATATTTTTAATTTCACATAGGCCTACATGGGCATTTGTAAAACGTCGACAAAAAGGTGCTCGGTTCGGGTTGGTCGTTTCCTATGGAGAAGAACCGGCAAGAAACTCCATGGTTACTCTTTTAAAATCATTACACTTGGTAAATGTTTCTTTCTGAGTATGAGTGAACATATTATGGTAATAATGTTTAGTGATAAAAGCGTTCTGACAAAAAACAGTAGGAGTTTAAATAGATATTATTAATTACAATTTTCGGAAATATGAGTGTTATGAACAACGCCGGTAGCACTACAAATAGTATGAATTGAAAACTTTAGGATGAAAAATTTTAGGAAGAGTGATCATTCGGATTACAAATCATTAGGAAGAACAATTTCGGGTAAAGAACTTTAGGTGAGCCAATATGAACCCGTTTCAAAACAATTTTACTTGCAGTCTGTAAACGAGATTACTCAGAATAACTCATAAATTGTCTCTATTTGTGACCTACATTAAGAGAACTTAGCTTGAACTTTACCTGCCACTGATTTCTTTGCGAATTTCATTCAGACCCACTAAGTACTGATGCTCGTCGCCGTCGAACCAACTGAGTGTAGGTTTTGATTCGGGGTTCGATACCTGGCACAATTTTTTTGATTGTTGCACCCAACTTACATCCAACTTGCGACCCAAATCATGAATAGTCGTCATAATGTAGAGTCACACTAGGTGGACCGATGACCCAGTAAAGGTTGCGGGGATCCTCTGGATGAGAGTAGCACGGTACCAAATTTTTGGAAAAACTCGATCAAACTGAACCCTAGGTCGAGCCTGCCATAAGTGTTGGCGGTAAAAATATCTCCACACAGCTTGCAAATATGTTTGTAGACCATTTTAAAGTCAAACCCTTAGCAAATCCCACAGTTGATCATGCGACGCAGACATTGACTGACGCTGATGTGATTATGAAGCTGGGTGTGAAGTTCTCAAATAAAGATGTCGTACAAGTGCATAAGAATATGGTTAGAGGAAAGTCCCCAGGATATGATCATCTTAGTGTCGAGCAGCTTAGGTATGCAGGTATAGTACATACACTTGCCGACAGTTTTGTCGATGTTTTTTAGACTGTGCATAAGTCGTTCTTATCTGCCTAGTGCGCTTAAGAGAACCATAGTTGTGCCTATCATAAATAACAAAACTGGTGATGCTGCAAATCCCACCAATAATAGACCAATATCCCTTGCTACGGTCATAGCTAAGGTGCTGGACAGTCTGCTGGATACATACATGGCCCCTAGGATTAGTCTGCACGATGCACAGTTTGGCTTCAGGCCCGGGCTATCAACAGAAAGTGCCATAATGTGTCTAAAGCGGACAGTCCGGTACTATACGGATAGGAAAACACCGGTTAATGCGTGCTTCTTAGATTTGTCCAAGGCTTTTGACCTCGTGTCGAATGACCTGCTGTGGGGTAAGCTAGGAAAAGAGAAAAAAGTAGAACCCGAGGTTATCTCTACTAAAATTTAGATATGAAAACATAATAAACAATGTTAGGTGAGCAGGGACTCTGTCCGATGAATATAAATTGGAACGTGGGGTGAGGCAAGGGGGAATCACCTCCCCCCACCTTTTCAATTTATATATAAACCAGCTGATTGTTGAGCTCAGCAATACTGGCATTGCATTCAGAATGCTTGTGGGGCTGCCGCGGTTTTGTAGCGCTTCGGGTATGTTCGCCGATGCAAGGGTAGATGATTTCTATGCCATTATCCGAAAACGATCCGCTTATCTCCGGCATAGAACAGATGTCAGCTCCCACAGCATGTTGAGGGCATTGAGTGACCGGTGGGACTGCCCGATGCTTGGCCGATGGGTTTGGCTGCACAACCAGGTCGGATAAGTAGCTGAAAGGGATTCTAGTTTATTTTATTTATATTGTATTATACTATTGTCCTTAATTGTGTTGTACTCGTTGATTGTATGTGTTACTAATAACAGTTAAATGAGTCATGTATGGACTTTAAAGTCTGCAAATAAAATATTATTATTTTCTTTATTCATTTTTCAAACATACAATTTACATTTTTAAATATTTTTACAAAATTATATACAAAAACATTTAAAAATATAAAAATAGTAGCCCACCGGCATCGGGAACAGGGTCCGGGCTACCGGTGGTCAGGGCTCTTGAGAGAGGAACCTCCTAACAATACGTGCCGTGTCCAGAAGTACTGCTTTCTGAATCAAGCCTCAGCTTTCTGATCCAACTGCCAAGCGAAAGACTCCGCAGATGTTGGTCGAAGCTTTTGGCTATTAAGTCATTGGCCGACACGACTATCGGCACAATGACTGCTGATAATAACAGAATTTGATGAACATCCAAATAATTTCTCTAGAACTGTATAGTATCTGCCTACTACAGACACTTTATACTCACACTTATCATCCATATTCATACTTTTATTGGTTTTACATTAGCATTTTACGAATCGTTTTATTTTTTTTATAAATATTTTCTTAGTATAATCTTGTCAGCTGTCATTTACTTTTATTTTTAATTGTTACCAACCAAATTCTTTATGAAGGATTCGTTTAGATTATATATATTACTAAAATGATAATCATCAATACGTGAGCTCAATTGTTGTATTTTCTAAATAATTACGAATATTTGCTGTGTAAAGATTCTAAGTTATATTTGTCGTAGTGAGGTGATTTTATTTCGTTAGACTCGGTTATCATGTGGGCAGAACATGGGTTCCGTGCTATGAAAACACACAGTACACTGTTTCTATCGAACTAACAAATTACTTGATTTTACAATCCAACACAATAACACGAGGCACCCTGAATCGGGATACAGTTCCGGGACGTCTTGACGCCGCCGCGATCAGACACTCTCTCTGTCCTCCTTGCAGCGAACTCGAAACATCTCGACTCTGTAGAAGCGCGCTTAGGTGTGGGTAGACTAGTAAGTAGGTCGCCTTTGGCGCGCTTGCCGATACATGCCCATTTTCTGTCCGTAATAATGCGCAAGGTTTTTGTCCGATTTTTGGTGGCTGTTTTAAATACTGGCAAGTTGCGTCTTACGAGCGCAACAATTTGAATTTGAGAAGAAATAAATTCGAGAAGGATTGACAAAAAAAATAAAGCGGAGGGAGAGTGAAGAGCACAGTCTGGAGTCATTACAACAATTGAGCTCATGTATTGATGATAATCATTTTAGTAATATATATTCTAAACGAAACCTTCATAAAGAATTTGGCTGGTAACAATTAAAAATAAAAGTAAATAGCTGTCATTTACTTTTGTTTTTAATTGTGACAAGATTGATGTAAAAAATGTCACTACAAAGAATACTAAGAAAATATTTATTAAAATGAAACGATTCGTAAAATACTAATGTAAAACCAATAAAAGTATGAATATAAATGATAAGTGTAAGTATAAAGTGTCTGTAGTAGGCAGATACTATAGCTGTCGATAGACATCCCATACTAATATACTTTTTCAACACACTTGCTCATAAAGTGGCTTTATGGTCACCGCAATAAAATTTGGCACAGAATGACACCCATAATCAACCTGTGACTTTTTCATTGCTATAACTCACTAGTGAGTTATAGATTTTTTATTTTATTTTATTGGTTGAGGTGCTTTGTTTTTACAAAAGTTTTTATTCAAAAAAAAGATCGTGTTCAATAAAACAAATAAATTAAAGTTCCTATTGCTTGCTCATTTCATGCAACTTCTTATTTAAATAAATAAAACTTTCACTCAAATATAACTTTTGTTTTCTCTGAAATAAGAGAAAACTTTAAATTCCCCATTTTGTACGTGGCAGAATAAGCGCAAACCCTATGCGCGAAAAATTAAAAAAATCCTCAACGCTTTAGTTTGTGGCTGATCACAATGCGCGCGCATAGGAAAACTGATTAATTTTTCCCGCCATAGCGAGTCATTTTTCACAACTCGTTTTCACTGTTGAAATTAAAGTTATTTTTTAATTAAAATGTCTACAAGTAGGTACTAGTTAAGACCCTCACCTAACGGCTCGGGTCTCAATGGCGCCTCAGCGGTAATCACCAACATTACACACTAGTACCATAATGTACGTGTGTGTTACGTGTGTTTTTTTTTCTACCGTCAATTAAATTTATGGAGGGCCACCCTTATTTCAATTGTATTGGCATTTGGCTGAAATTCAGAAGGAATTCCTGAATAACGCCCGCGATTTTCCAAACCAATGTTCATTATTTATCTAGATAAATATTTGTGCCAAGGTTCAAGCTACTCAATCGAAGGAATGAGGTTTTGAATACAAATTGTATACTTTCTACCCAAACAGGGGTTGAATAAAAAAAATTGTTTGATGCTTTGCCATAGATAGAGATAGATAGATAGAGATAGATTTGACTCTAAAATTAATACTATAAATTTTCGAGCTGATCAGAGTAAGTAGTAAAATCCTCCCTTAAAATCTTCATTATCCGTTTTCACTTAATTACAGGTTTTTCTCGAGTTACCGATATCTTCTCTTTGACTACCACTGACTTGGATGTAACATCTGTCTCTTCTTCAAATAAAATAACCTTTGTCACCTGGACCGTAATAACAAATCGATTGACACCTCATTCATCTAAATCGGCTCAGTAGCTATTAAAAGGCGCTACGGTGGATCATAAACTACTAAATAGGTTACAATCATACATAAATTGTTAACATCATAACCTTCCTTTTGTCTTCGGGAAAAAATGTAATGGGTCCGGGCGAAAGGTTCTTGCTGTCTTACCTTAACAACCCTAGACTTATTTACGTAGGTACCTACATATTCGCTTATTCGTTTCGTGTGGCCCGACGAGGCGGTGCGCAATGACTCTTTCAAAGAGCCTGATTACCTCGTCGAGCAACACGACGAGTCAGCAGGGCGCCTCAGTTTCCGGATGAGGACCAGCTTCCCGTCTTCCAACAAAGTGGGAACTGGCCTCTCTACAAGCATGCGCCTCGTAGCCTTTCAAATCAGGCCCGAGAGCCTTCGAGGCTAGGACCCAGGCTTTGCCAGTCCCGGGGCTGTATTTTTGGCTTTAAGCCTACCTAGGGCGGTAGGCAGGCTTAAAGCCGAAAATACAGGACCGGGGTAGACCTGAGAGTGGTGACTCTCAGCTCAGGTCTACCCCGGTCACCTCCGGAACGTCGTCATCGTCCTCGATGTGGTCCGCTTCCAGCACCGCAAGTAGCGGAGTCATAGCCATAGCATAATGGGAAGCAGTTATGCTAGCGAAGGACGTGGCGGAACGTGAGAGGGAAAGATTCTCAAACCCCACCCGCCGCGGGAGACATTCCGGGCCACCGCGGGCCTGTGGACGGTGAGCAATGGGCTAGCTCACCGTCCGTCCGTCTTATGACGACAGGCCGTGTCGACGGCGCGTTCGTGTTCCACTCGCGCCTCAAGGAAATGTCAGCAAATCGGAAGGAGTCCGAGAGGGCCGATGTCGAGTAAAAAAACCCCATCGAAACGTTGTAACCTACCTAATCTAAGTGTTCATCAGAATCAATGTACTCATAATCACTGTATATGTCAAACGGATTGGTGATTGCAGAAAAAAACATTAAACTAATTTACTAAACCATCATCATAATCTGCCTGCCTTTTTCCAAACTTTGTTGAGGTCAGTCTAACTGGATGCAGCTGAGTATCAGTCTTTTGCTGATATAATTTTGTACTAAACCATCGCAGCTGAAAAGTGGGTGTACTCTAAAGTCACCTCTGCCTAACCCTTGACTTATACATGAATGACATAACGATTGTATTCCCAAAAGTGGGCAGAGGTGTGTTGCATAGACACGCACATTTCCTAGTAACTCAATCATCTTATCGAGATAATTACTTACTCTCCGCCAAATATATACGCCAAAGAAATAAATCCCGCCATTTAACCGTTTTAATTACAATTTACCATCGTTTACCGCTGACGATCATAACACCCACAATATTGTTGCTTTCAATTCATCCGTCGCTGCCCGCGGCCGTTTGCCGAACCCAGGCCGAGAGCTGAAAGCCGAAAGCCGAGCGGCTAATGCGGCGACCCCTAACGACAATTTAATAAAGAAAGCTAAAGCGCACCGCACAGTAATAACGTTTGTAAAAATATCCGCAGACACACGGTTAAGGGGAAGACCATGCAAGCTTAAACGTAACATGTGAATATATGAGTATGAAACAATTTTAAGTAAGAATATAATACAGCTTTTACAAATATTGGATGTACAACTACAAAAGTTTGTTGGATTCAGGAATCCAAACATGGATACCTGGTGCTATGTTCCATGGTGCCTTTTTTTTTTTTTTTTTTTGCGGATGGGAAATCATCAAATGACTTCTCCCGCTCTGGGCGGAGCGGGAGGGAGTGTCAGACTTGACTGACTAAAACCCACCCATGTTCCTTCTAAGCCCTTTGTGTTCCAGGGCCGCGGTATCTCTTTCGAACAACCCGCAGCCCTGGCAGGCATCGGCCCTCTCGGGCCCCTTCCTGTTTGCTGACATCTCCTTGAGGCGCGCGTGGAACACGTACGCGCCGTCGACACGGCCTGTCGTCATGAGACGGACGGACGGTGAGCTAGCCCATTACTCACCGTCCACAGGCTCGCGCCTACGGTGGCCGGGGGCCACTGGTTGCCCCCCGACGCCCGGGGCGTCTCACGCGGCGGCTGGGACGTGAGGTTCTCTCCCTCTCACGTTCCGCCACCTCCTTCGCTAGCATGACTGCTTCGCAGAAGGAGGCGACGGCTTCCCATTCCCTCTCGCTCCGGACCATGGATTGAACCAGGGCCGGACGCGAGAGGTCACCGCCGCCAATCGCCGCTACGAGGACACGGCGGTGCTCAGCCCAAGCGGGGCAGAGCTCCACGGTGTGCTCCACCGTGTCCTCCGGCCGATCCTCGCAATGGTAACACCCGGGCGTTTCCTCCCGCCCGATTCGGTGCAGGAACCTCCCGAAACAAACCGTGTCCGGTGAGGACCTGCGTCAGGCGGAAGGTGAGGGCGCCGTGCCGCCTCTCTAGCCACTCCTCAAAGAGGGGACTTATCGCCACTATTGTGGCGTGCCCTGCACGTGGTTGCGACAGTCGCTGTCTCCATGTCGCCATGAGATCGTGCCGGAGGTCTGTCCGCTGAGCGACAATTTGCCGCGGCAGCGGAGTTTCCCCCCGGCGTAGTGCCTCCGCGCGCCATTCGTGCAGGCGCGCGAGGACTATCGCCTCCAGAACCCATGGCGGCAATCCGGCCAAGAGGCTCGCCGCCTCGCCGGAGATCGTGCGGTACCCCCGGATCAGCATTACGGCTACCACCTTCTGGGGCGCGTTCAGGTAATGGGCGGCTCGCCGCCTCAAAGAACGCGCCCACACCGGGGCCCCATAAAGGGCCATGTACCGCACGACCCCCGCGTAGAGCCTCCGGCAGGAGGCGTTTGGACCCCCCAGGTTGGGCAAGAGCCGCTTGAATGCAGCTCCTGCCCGTTCCAGTTTTGGGGCCAAACGTCGGAAGTGCTCCACGAAGTTCCACCGGCTGTCGAGGATAAGCCCTAGGTACTTCAGCGTCGACTCGACGCCGATGGGAACCCCTCCTACCGTCAATATGGATCCCGACGGTGGCGCATTCCGAGGCCCATGAAAGCACATGGCCTCGGACTTGTGCAATGCCACCTCGAGACCCAGTTGCCGGATTCTCTCCACGACTATCGCAACCCCGCGTGTCATTAATTCAAATGTTCCATGGTGCCTATAGGTCACTTTCGCATGGATCGTACCAAAACAGTAGCCCAGCGGTATCGGAGACAGAGTCCCAGCTATGGGTGGTCAGGGCTCCAATGAGGGGAATCTCCTTACAATACTACTAGCCGAGTCCAGAAGCAACCCTCTCTGGATCAAGCCCTTTATCCAGCTGCCTAAAGTGAGTCTCTTCAAGTGTTTGTCAAGACTCTTGGCAATTAAGCCATTGGCTGCCGCACAATGATTGACCTTTATCTGCTACAATCATCCCTCACGCTAAATTGCCCTAAATGTCACTACTTGGTTGAGCAATAATTTTATTGGACATCTTTGACTTCGACTTTTGAGTTGCAATTACTGTCTTTCACCAGGAGACATAGTAGAGAGATAAACCTCGTTCGAAGTAGATCCGGTTTCAGCTCTCCTCCCATTGTATATCCTCTGAAATTCCTAGGCTACAGTTAGCTGTTCTTCTTTCAGTAGATCTCTTAAGTCACATAAGTGGCCAGCATACTCCAATGCATTCATAACACCTCTAAGATCACTGAATCATTTGTGAACATTTGGGAGGTACATTGCGAAAATAGTTACAAAACAGACCTAGACCCTATTGTCCTAGATTAGACGCAATGGCTTTCAAATCGTTTTACGTACTTCTACAAAAAATTCCAACAGGTTTGATTTAACTAGCTAAAATAATGGTTTCACATAAATCGTAAATTAATTATAAGGAAAGCTCAACCCCTTAACAGCTCGGGGGTGCGGTTTCATAGAGTTTTATTTGCACGCCGCCTTAACCCGCGCGCGCTGGCAATATTAAATTCTGCAACCCCCCCGCACCCTGCCTCATTCCACCGCCCCGCTATGTTCAAATTACATTATATGTTTGCTGAAGTTTGATTCCATTCGTAAGAGAGATGACTTTTGTCATAAGGGTTGTAAGTTCTTATAATATAACTAGCTGTCCCGCGCAACTTCGTCTGCGTCACATTTTCCCCGTTTTCGCAACATTTTTCATTGCTGCTCCGCTCTTATTGGTCGTAGCGTGATAATATATAGCCTATGTCCTTTCTCAGGTTGAAATCTATCTTCTTGCCAAATTTCATTAAGATCCAATCAGCTGTTTAGTCGTGAAAAGGTAACAAACAAACTTACTTTCGCATTTATAATATTACAAGCTGTCCCGCGCAACTTCGTCTGCGTCAAATTTTCCCCGTTTTCGCAACATTTTTCATTACTGCTCCGCTCCTATTGGTCGTAGCGTGATGATATATAGCCTATGTCCTTCCCCAGGTTGAAATCTATCTTCTTGCCAAATTTCATTAAGATCCGATCAGCCGTTTAGTCGTGAAAAGGTAACAAACAAACAAACATACAAACAAACAAACAGAGTGACATTCGCATTTATAATATTACTAGCTGTCCCGCGCAACTTCGTCTGCGTCACATTTTCCCCGTTTTCGCAACATTTTTCATTGCTGCTCCGCTCCTATTGGTCGTAGCGTGATGATATATAGCCTATGTCCTTCCCCAGGTTGAAATCTATCTTTTTGCCAAATTTCATTAAGATCCGATCAGCCGTTTAGTCGTCAAAAGGTAACAAACAAACAAACATACAAACAAACAAACAGAGTGACATTCGCATTTATAATATTAAGTAAGTATGGATAAGTATGGATTAGTATTAGTATATTAGTATTAGTATAGTATTAGTATGGATGGATAGTTAGGATATTAGGATATACGAAATTATATTACATATTATGTAATATAATTTCGTGCTTGAGTGATAAGGGATTATCGTCGACTTAGCGAGCTGAGAAAAAGTCTTTGGCGAGTTATAGATTTGTCTCCATGCAAAATAATCTACCCTTCGAGATTCGATTGGATGTTTTCGCCTTCTTACCTAAAAAGTGTTGTTGTTCTTCTCCAATAAACATGGGCTGACCGTTAAAAATAACGGTTCTAATCGTTACAATCACCACACTTGCTCAACAAATTGCGGTGATTGCAGTTGGTTATAAGAAGAGGGAAGCACGCAGCAGCTTTTTGATGCAACCCCTGGCTCTGCTTTTAGAAAAACTTTCAGCTTTAATAAGATCCGTTCTCTTTCGGTTTGTACAAAAGCACCTATTTTATCTTGGTGTTGTCGATTGCTAGTTTGTACTGTCCCAACACTGGGCAAAGGCCTCCTTGTATTCCTTCCATCGGTCACGATTCTGAATCGGCGTTATTTATTTTCTACTCTCAAGGAAGACTTACACGTCATCCCACCACCTCATTCGGAGTCTGCCGCGACCCCGTGTCACTGTTACAGGGCACCAATCATGCGTTTCATCTCAGTGAACTCAGAAGGTTTGCTGTCAATTATCCAACAATCCACGCATACCCAACAGATGTTGAACAAAAAAGTCTACTTTTATTTTTGAGCTATCTCTTTAAATCGTCTTCGCCGGCAACATGCCTGCGCTCGCTGGCCGCGCGCCAACGGACACTGACACAGTTGTCGTCAACTAAATATCGTACGTAGACGCTAGTCCACTTCATTTTAAGAACTTTAACACCGATTCTAAAATATTAACCATGTTACAGAAATTAAATTAAAATCATTCGGTTTCTATGACGATGTTTTTAACACCTGTATGTTGGTGTAGGAAGGCATGGTCTTCATCAGCATATACACTGCTAGATATAGGCTATATTCAATACTAGTCTCATCCGCCGGCTACCAGCCACTCTGCAAAGATAGCCGGCTACCAGCCACCCTCCACCAAGCCTGAGGGTATCCCACCATACGCATGCCGATTACCGGGCTCTATTAAACATACGTCAGCATTGGAAGGAGAGCATCGCAAAGAAGCAGATCTCAGCCATGTCCCCTCCGTTAATAGACTCCCTTTTGTGTCTACCTGGTACTTTTCACAGAGGAGAGGTCTGACTCGCAGCAGAATAATTATAAAGTGGAATATACCAGCCTCGATTTTCTCTCGGGTATCCAGTGATTATGATTGTGGACGGGATTCAAATGTGCGTCTTTAAACTTGCTAAATGTTATGTAGTTCTCGGAAATGAATTACTTGCAAATCACTAAAATTGCATCAGTGTACTTAAACGACATGGAAACTCGTTTCAACATGGAAATTTGCTTTTATCTTTTGCACTTGGAATTCGCATTATGCGTTTTCTAAACAATTAACATAATTGCACTCTATAGAAAAAAACTTGAGAGGTGTCAAGGGACACCCGGATGGAACGAAGTTCCTTTCACGTAGGTACATAATATCAATACATTTTAGATTTAAGTTAGTGTGCGAAAAATAAAATATTTAATTTAAGGAAGATTAATCCTTAATTCGAAGCAATACGTCTTACTTAACTGCACAACCGAATTTGTACTTTGTAGTTCGGTCACTCAAAATAATAATCATATCTATCCTTACTCACATACACACCCCAATTGTACGTAGTTTAAGGAAATTTCAACTTTATTTTAAAGAAATGAAGCTTACAATAGCTTACTATAGCAAAAAGTGTCGTGACAACTTTTCGTAAGAATTTTTTTCCGTCTAGCCCCCTTTCACAACGCGCGATAAGGAACTTCGTTCCAATAATCGACATCACAAGGAAAATTTTTTCCAATTTAGGCCTACCAAACGATGTAACAGATTCCTCGAAAAGAGGCAAAGCCAATTACCAGACTTTTGAACGCGACAAATCAATAAAATACTAACAGAAAGCATCAGCAACAAAAACGTGAACTTCAAACGAATTCTATCGACCCGAGCTATTGTGTCGCTATGAAAAACTTCACAGTCGAATATCATCTGAAAGTTATTAAGTGCGAAATTAATAAAAAGCTGTCGCTCGCTCCGGTTCAACGGCTTCGAAAGAGCAACATCACAGTTACGGGATAATAGCCCTTATTGAGCTCGCGTCAATTAAATTCGTCTATCCTTTGACAGATAGATTCCAACAATGGTCTCTTGTTCCGTCGCCCCCCGTCCTCCACCCCAGTCCGCCCCCTCGCCCCCCGGACGTGCCGGGGCAGGTTAATAATGATTATTAATATAGTTTAGTAGTCGTTAGGTCTAAATGAGGCTGCCGCGACAACTTGTCTAATATCGCAGCGCGCAAATACTCGTGGTCGGAGATGTTCCGGGAGCGTGGATCTGTAACGTTACTTACTACACGGAGTTTTACTCGTAGCTTTTGTAGGGATTTCACTATTGTTAGAAAGGTTTAAGGATAGCTTCTGTATATTTTCTACTTTATTAAATTATAATCTTAAAAGTAACATACAACACGTAACCCTGCTACAGGGTCTGAAAGTATGAAACTCTGAATAAGAGTTTCGTAAACAACGACGATGAGTACAAACAAACATTTATAGTTTTTTAATGTGAAAACTTCTTTAGCTGCGTTGTGCACTTTTGTGATGGGTAAAAAATGTCAAACCGGCGTGAGCACAAGTGACCGTCATGTCACGTGTCCTGACGCCCCTCATACAAAAAAGGTGTTTTTTTTGCTCGTTTTTATAAATATTAGTACGGAACCCTTCGTGCGCGAGTCCGACTCGCACTTGGACGGTTTTTTTTTAATTCATCCACTATTGGTATTATACAGGATTATAGTATGTTCTTCTTTTTTTGGTTCTGCCCTGTTAGGTACTTAGGCTGTTACAAAGAAATACTTACGGTGTCTTTTATTTTCTTATCAGTTCTCCATTGCATAAAAGATTGTTGGTTTGTGTTCAAATTCAAATTCTAGCTGTATGAAAATATTAAATCACTATTTGTCTGCTGCATCAGTTATCAACCGTTGACGTCTTAGGTCGTAGTTATTACTCCTGTGTCATACTTATGTGTGATTCCAACTTCCAACCAGAAATTCCATATGCATTAGTAACTTCAAGCCATTCTGTTCATTCTGATAAAATAGGAAGTCCGCGTCATGAAATCAAAGTTTCAGCAGTGTTAAATGAAAGTGTAGAACAGCTCCCGGGCTATGTAACAGCGTTGAATATTAATCGCGAAGCTATTTCAATTAGCTCGTCACCACTCGCCACCATTCGTGCCATCGGCGACAATCCGATTAGAATGAAGGTACTAATGAACTAGCTTTCATGTAGTTGTCGCATCGCATGGTCAGAATGTTTGGAAAATGTGAGAATTATTTGGTGCGTATGGTTTCGATGGCAGGTTTAGCATTTTTCTGAAATCTCACTACACCGTGAAGCAATATTATTATTTTGCTTTCCATGAGGAAAGCAAATTAATAACACTACTGCTGTGTTGTTCTTCTACGTCGTGTTCATTACGATAAGTGTCTTCGGACAGGTCGTGTTGGCCCTAGATATTCATGTCCCAACTTTTATTTTGACACCAGCCCAATACAGAACAATTCTGGCAGCAAAAGCTTACAATTGGATGGGCCTAACTCATTTCATACTGAATCTTCACGTAAATGGAAACGAATGGATTTTAAAAAAAATGTCTGTATTATTGGAGAAAGTGAATTCTTTTCGTAAAACATTACCGAGTCACATTTCATCGGGCCGAACTGTCATGAAATGCAAAGTATTTTGGGAAACGTTCACTTCAGTGTTTCATTGAACAAGTCCTTGTACCAAGCATTAGGTTTTTTCGTAACATTTTTAATGGTATAACCATGAAATAAGATCCATACTGGATATTTATCCTTCATTTAAGTATTCTGGCACATTAATGATTTCAGTATGCTGGTCGTGGTGCAAAAAATTAAATGGTTTATAGACTGAGAATCTTAGATCTTAGATTTTTACTAAACTTAGTCTGAACACACATCAAAGCTATAAATTGCGCACGCGGACCCAGACACGGACAAATAGTTCATAATGTATCGGAAACCTGTCCACAATTTGCTCGTACCCATTTGACTGATTCCAGAGAGAGAATTCATCTATTTACACTTCAAAGTATCGTTGAGTTCATTCATAGTTTAAAGGTGTAAATGTCGAACATGTTTTATTACGTGTCGCTGGCTGGTCACTCAAACATATGAACCGTAATTAAGATTCAAATGTTCCACAAATATTTAATGCTATCATTAAAGAAAAGCAATCCAAGTGGTAAACCTTAATGGCCAGCCAATAATCTTGCAGTGGCACTCGTTGTAAAAATATGTGGGCTATTGAATAGCAATGAAAGTGTTGGCAAGCGGCTGGCATTTTGCGACAATTCTCGTTGCGATGTGATGTATCTTTGCCATGCATCAATAAGCGCGGTTTTGTTTTATGCGTTTGGATCAGGAGTCAACAATAGATGATACACCTATTTCCGTGGGTGGAGTAGAATGTTTGGAAGATTGTGATACAGATGCAAGTTATACCGATGGTTGTTTTCACTAGAAAAGAGAGGAGAGAGTTTTTTTTTTAGAAGATAAAAAGTGATAAGATAATTTAGTTCACTAAGTACTGGAACTTGTCTGATTGCCGGAAAATAAAAGACTTATTTTTAACTGGCAGCGTAGAAAAGACCTCACTTACCAATCCAGTTAACAGAATTCTGGAAGGCAAAATAAGTATTTAATTGAGGGGAGTATCAGTTAAAGAATTGTTTTGTGATTTTATTTTGGCATATTATTTTTAATTTTTTACCTTTTCTCATTAATTTAAACCGTTTATCAACAAAGATATGAAAGACACAATTGGAAAGATTACAAATTTTTGGCAGAATATATGTACCTTGTAAAGAAAAACGGTGTCTCGTCAATCAGTATGACCAAATTCTTGGACTATTTTATGTTTAGACCGTGATTTACACTCACTTTCTTGTTTGAGAACTTGAAGTCGTGTAACTATTTCAACATTTAACTTTGGATTTTGAAGGAATCACCCACCTATTTATAATGCTAAAGTGGAATAAGACAGGTGCTTAACTTCAAATGCTTAATTTGAAACTGAAAATATGATGGTCCTTCTTATCGCTAAGGGTTCTTTTTTTACTCTGGTCATTACAACATCATTATTCGAAGTACTAGAATTATCACATGAACAGTAAGTTGTAGGTTTTAACCTGAAACTCCAAAATGGAATCTGAAAATCCAGAACTGAAACATTGCAGAGGATTAATAATTCAACAGATATAGACGTTTTAAATGAACTTTCTAATTGCTCGTTGGCCTAAAGCTCTGCGCTGAGTCACAAGAGACAAACGGTGATTAGCCTGTAATTTTTGTGTTGACGTGTTTTGAAGCCAGTGTTTGGCGAGGCGTGCTTTTATACAGCATGCAGCTAAAATGTTAAGTTAATGTTGTGTGCAGCTAAGATGTGGTCATGTTTAAGGGTGCGACAGTCCATCAAACTGATCAACATACATTGAAGTTTAAGTAACAATATAGTCGCGAAAAGAACATCAGCTTTCCTGTACAAAAACATCAACTCGTCCCAAATGTATAGGACAGCTGTCATTTTTTTCGCGATTACGATATTGGTTCTATGGCGAGAGTTCAATTCAGTACAGATTTATGGTCTGAATCACCCCCTTAAATATGACCGACTTGATACATGCTGTAGAGGTAGTAGCGATGCCAAAATGTACTGATGTCATTGCACACTGATAACAGAATTGAATCATCGAGGTATTCACGGATATCTGCCGCGATATTTTTAAGGGTTTGCAGCATGGAATCACATTTTTCCATGCTCCTTTACTTTTCGTTGCTCAGAACCGTCATTTGCTAGAGCCAGAGCGGAAGTGCTATCGCACGCGGTAGCATCGATGATGCACTCGGCAGCACGCTCTGTTTCTCGCGTGTCCGTTCATTCGTGCTGTTAGATAAGGCGCTACCCTAAAGCATAAAATCATGATAGCAATGGCATACTCGTAGTAATAGATGTATAAGGGATTACCAGGAAGATCTGTGACCAAAGAGAATTTTAAACGACAAATCATAATCATAATTCTTATGTAAGTTAGGTTAATAGTTTAATGTTGACGGGTAAATGAGAAATAGAAAAAGAAGTACCTAGTGAAAGCTAATGATATCGTGTTGTGGTGTTAAGATATGATAGATGATGATAGTGTACTATGTTGATAGTTGATGGTATAATTCTCGGCCCTTTCCCATTTCTTTTTTAGGGTTCCGTACCCAAAGGGTAAAACGGGACCCTATTACTGAGACTTCGCTGTCCGTCTGTCCGTCCGTCCGTCCGTCGGTCACCAGGCTGTATCACATGAACCGTGATAGGTAGCCAGTTGAAATTTCAAGAGATTATGTATATCTGTTGATGCTATAACAACAAATACTAAAAACAGAATAAAGTAAATATTGAAGGGGGGCTCCCATACAAAAAATTGCTGCTCCGCTCCTATTGGTCGTAGCGTGATGATATGACGTTCATACCTGTTCTGACCTGACGTTCTGCTGCGATGTGTTGACTGCGCCGTGTCGTGTGTCGACGTTGATTGCTGGCTCGTATAACCGACATACCGAGTTGCGCTAATCAGCTACCTCGGTACGTAGATCACTGACGGTTGATTGCGATGCTTCCAACTTCAACTGCATCTGGGCCAGGCTTGATCTTAGGGTTGTGAGAGTGTTGTAGCAGCCTGGTGACGTCGACATGGTCAAAAGTGACGCGTAAGGTGCCCACCTTACGCAAATCCTTCGCCACAAAAGTCGGCACGTCGTCCGGGTCGGTGTCCTTCAACACTTTGATGATGTCTTGGAGACTCCTCTCTCCTTTTTTATCCCTCCTGCGGTATGCATTCGGTCAGACATTTCCAGCGACTCGTACAACAGTGTCTTAGACCTGCGTATCTCCTCTTCATTGAAGTTGGATGTGCAGATCTGAATCACACTGACTTCGTCCATGACATCCAGCTGGTACTGCATACTACAAGTTCTTCCGAATCGAACGCATGATGACAGCGGCACATGCCGCGTTCAGCGCAAAATAATTTCCGCTAATGTATAAGTGCGTCCAATTGCAACGGCTGATCGCACTGCACTCACTATGTTGATAGTTATTCTGAAGAGGTGAAAGCTAATGATAGCATGTAGTGGTGTTAAGAGATGATGATAGTGGTCTATGTTGATAGTTAATGTGAAGAATTGAAAGCTAATGATATCGTGTTGCGATGTTAAGAGATGATAGATAATGATAGTGTACTATAGTGATAGATGTAAATCGCTGAAGCTGATGATAGTGTGTTATGTTGATAGGTAATTATAGGTGTTGATAGTGAACACTAATGATAGTATATGTAGTGGCGAAAGTTAATAACAGTGTTTTGTATGGAAGGTGGCAAGGCATTGTTGTGATACCTAATGATAGTGAGTTGTAGTGATAGTTAATGTGTTGTAGTCATATCTGATGTTTGTGTACCCTGAAGAAAGATAATGATAAAAATGTGTATGTGGAGAGTGAGTCACTTTGTGTGTTGATAGGATAAGATTGTAGGAAGTTTCAAGGACAGTCCTTCTCTTACGACGACGTAAGAGAAGGACTGTCCTTGACACGTAACTAATAAGCCACAGGTACACAGTGCATGATTTCCTTAGACAAGAGTTACAATAGGTGTGTTATAAATGTGTGTTAGATGATAGATGGTTGATGTGTCGTGGTGGTAGCTAGTATGATAAAAAGCATGAGTATTGGTTAAAGTAGAGGTAGAACAACCACGCGTATCTAAAGACCAAAATACTACTCACCACGCGTTGATGCTTGTAGGGGAGATACAAGCATGCTGCGTTCTCTCATGTAAAGTTCCCGAAATAGATTGGGATATTAAACACCGTTTGAGGAAGATACACAAATTATCTAACCTCTTGCTTCCGTATTAATACGAAATTGATTCTAATTCATCTGCCATTCAATCTGTTAAGTCTTGAACTTGAATGAACCGTGTTACGCCACAAGTGTCAGAAACCAAGACAATACGAATTCCTATCACCGAAAAAATCTGAAGCGGTAACACGATAACAAATTGGATTCCTGCCACATTCATACGATTTCGGACGAAGACTAATATTAACCCGTTCCTAATCACACGGTGGTAAACAAGAGTTGTCGTCATATCGACGTATTGCGCCTAATATTCGTGGTACATGTAAACTGAACGCGCCGGGAGTCTGTTGTATTAATAGACATGCCGGACCGACGGCTTCTTTAACTCCAGCGGACTCGCGCGGTATTTACGAAAACATGTGGTTTATGCAAATGTTTAGCTTATCGTAAGCTACTAAGGACCAGTGTCGTATGGCAGGTTGGGCAACGCCGCCCCAAGATATTCTGATAAAATTAGAAAATGCTTATGGCCGCGGGAGTTGTCTTTACTATTTATGGTAGTGCACGCGGTGGTTAATTCTGACGCGTGTGGTAACCTCCGCGGCTAATTATAGCTCGAACCCCGCTCTCTCCAGGGGAAGTGTACCTACTCTAGTGTGCTAGCTATGCTTCCTTGTGTTTGCTATGAATTTGAAAAGTTTCAAGTAGGCGGCGATTGATCGCCGGAATGTTGGCAGTGAGTGTGACCCAGATATAGACAGGTGCGATCCACTGACTCACATAGCTGTCATGAAACACTACACCGCAGGGGGAATGCGGCTGTGGGACTCCAAACAAAAACCAAAGTCAACGGTTGTATAAAAAGAAATAATGTAATTAAAATAAATAAATTAACCGTTTATTTATTAATTACATTTGGCGTGAGATCCATAACGATCCCGTGTATATAATAAAAATAAAAAAAAGAAAATTAAATTTATATAAATTTTACAATAAATTACATTACAATAGATGGCGTTATCTTAGATGTTCAGTTCTGTCAGGTATCACTACGTACAACGTACAAATGCTAGAGTTCCTTGCGGAACGAGAGCACCACAATACACAGCACTAGGGTCACGCAGCAGCGGCGCCGGAGCTCCGCGTATGCGTGAGGGTCACGTGCACGCTTAGAAGCACTTGCGGTGGACGATGCCGGGGCCGGACTCGTCGTACTCCTCCTTGGAGATCCACATCTGCTGGAAGGTGGACAGGGAAGCCAGGATGGATCCACCGATCCATACGGAGTACTTCCTTTCGGGGGGAGCGATGATCTTGATCTTGATGGTAGAGGGAGCCAGGGCGGTGATCTCCTTCTGCATCCTGTCGGCGATACCGGGGTACATGGTGGTACCACCGGACATGACGGTGTTGGCGTACAGGTCCTTACGGATGTCGACGTCGCACTTCATGATGGAGTTGTACACGGTCTCGTGGATACCGCAAGATTCCATACCCAAGAATGAGGGCTGGAAGAGAGCCTCAGGGCAACGGAACCTCTCGTTACCGATGGTGATGACCTGACCGTCGGGAAGTTCGTAGGACTTCTCGAGGGAGGTGGAGGCGGCAGCGGTGGCCATCTCCTGCTCGAAGTCGAGGGCAACGTAGCACAGCTTCTCCTTGATGTCACGCACGATTTCCCTCTCAGCGGTGGTGGTGAAAGAGTAACCCCTCTCGGTGAGGATCTTCATGAGGTAGTCGGTCAAGTCGCGACCAGCCAAGTCCAGACGGAGGATGGCGTGGGGCAGGGCGTAACCTTCGTAGATGGGGACGGTGTGGGAGACACCATCGCCGGAGTCCAGGACGATACCGGTGGTACGACCGGAGGCGTACAGCGAGAGCACGGCCTGGATGGCGACGTACATGGCGGGGGAGTTGAAGGTCTCAAACATGATCTGGGTCATCTTCTCCCTGTTGGCCTTGGGGTTGAGGGGGGCCTCAGTCAGCAGGACTGGGTGCTCCTCAGGGGCGACGCGCAGCTCGTTGTAGAAGGTGTGGTGCCAGATCTTCTCCATATCGTCCCAGTTGGTGATGATACCGTGCTCGATGGGGTACTTCAGGGTGAGGATACCTCTCTTGCTCTGGGCCTCATCGCCTACGTAGGAGTCCTTCTGACCCATACCGACCATCACACCCTGGTGACGTGGGCGACCAACGATGGACGGGAAGACGGCGCGGGGCGCGTCGTCGCCGGCGAAACCGGCCTTGCACATGCCGGAGCCATTGTCGACTACAAGCGCAGCAACATCGTCGTCGCACATTTTGGCGTTTGTGTTTGGTTTGGGACGCGGTGGATGTTGACTCTACGGCAGCGAGACTGCGAGTGCGGCGATCAGCGGCCGCCGAATCTTTTATAGGGGCACCGGCGCCGACGCCGCGCGCCATACATGGCGAGCGCGCCGGCCCCCGACCGCGCACAGCCCCCGCCTTTCTTTACATATTTTACACAAATATACAGACTGTAACCCATCCTATCATCCCTTGGGCACTCCTTAGGGTTAATGGGAGGGTTTTCAGTCAATATTTTAGTACAAAACGCCGCGCGCCGTAACAGGCGCGAGCCTGTTGCCCGCCCGCCCTGTGCCATTTCAGGCGATGGGCGGACGGCCGGTATTTAACTACGAATATTAACTTTATTGCATTATTGAACTGCAGGTACTAGTAGAACATTATAAGGGATCTAATCTTCGCCCGTTTCCGACATTATTTGGTGTAATCAAAAAATTTTAATGGTAGTAATCCATCACATTCACAAATAGGATTACTTATGAATCTTGATAATGATAAGGTATTTTTAGTAACAACCCTTTCGTAAAAAACTAGTTATAACATCATTGGTCAACATAATTCATACCAGAACAACTCTTATTACGTTAGAAAAAAGACGACAATAGCTTACACTATTTTGAATACGAAAATGTTCGCAAATTGTGGAGTTACTAGGTCAATAGAGTTTAATGAGAAATGGACGATGAATTACGTTTCGCAAGTGTGAATATTATAACACATCATTGCAATACGATTACTTACATATTATAACAGCTTATTGGAAAGTTAAAGTACGTATTTATGATGGTTTCACCATCATTAACAAACAGATGAAGAATACATTCCAATTATGAAACATTACAATTTTGTTTCTAGCAAACTAGACTTTAAAAGTTTTCCTATTACTTAGGGTATTTAGTCTGAATAATGGTGCTAATTAATACTATGCGGTTGTCAACCAGGTTCCAGGGTACCATAACCAATTGAGAGCAAGCCTATTGCCATCAAATAAGCACTAATCCAAACACCGGACTCCTGCCCAGGATTCCTGAAGTAAAAACCCTATATCAATTTACCTGACCTAAGAATCGAACCGGGGACTAAGGTAAACTGTTAAGCAACAGCGACAAGCAATATTAACAAAACTCATAATCTTAGTTTTACAATCAATTAAATACTATTCTATGAATAACTTCTCCCACACTCGATGCCCCTGGGAACTCCCTATCAAGGAGCAACAGTAAGATGACAAAGTTAAGAATGTGCCTTGCAGCTGTTGCATGTTCGCAATACTTATCGAGTATTAACTATATCTTATTTTCTGCCCGGTTGATGGCAATACACTCGCCCCCTATTACATGGGATTTCAAACATAACTGACGAAAATGGGTTTACTATTAGGTACACCTGCTGCCACAGACTTTGTCACCGAAGGTAGCCCTTTGGAGATTTAAGGCGTGATGGTATGTGTCTGAGATACACATAATACTTAATGCATTAGTTCACGACTTAACTTGCTGCTATCATGAAATCCCATAACAAAGAATATTTTAAACACTGTGCTGCCTTTGTATCCGCCTTTCCCTTGAGAAAACATTTCTCCTGTTAAACGCAAAATCGTTCCAAAAAATACTTTCCTGGTTTTGATTCCCAGGTAGGTCAAAATGTTATTATATTGGGTTTTTTGTGGCAATCACGAGGTCTGGATTTGTGCCCCATTGACAGCAAAAGCCTCCACACAGGACTTAAACATAACTAGCGAGATATTAGGTACACCTCCGCCTAACCCTTTTGGGACTACTGAAACAATGGGATTAATGTTATTTTTGAAATTTTAAATCATTAATAGCCGTTATACTACGCATTGCCAGTCTGGCGCAAAACGTGACGAGCATGTCGAGGTCGTCGGTGCCGCGAACCCAAACATTTGACCCCTACCAAAAATCGTTCAAAGCGGCTTAAGAAATTTTCACTTCAAAAAAATCTCAATAATTCTTTTTGGTTTTTTATGTTTTTTTTAAAAGAAATATTTAAAAATTTACATAAAAGATAAATAAAGGAAAAGAATCTTAATTATCTCTACTAAAATATTTGATTCACGAAAACAATTAGGTTCAACCATCGCAAGTACAATTTAATCTATTTCAACCAACGATCAATTTATTCCGGACAAACTAGTTTCAATGTAGGAATGACACGGAATACCTTTCCCTCACGAATCGTACGTACTTAGAATACCACACTTAATTGGTTTAGTGAAACGAGGAGGGCGGCGTGTCGGCGTTAATTGATCTTCATTGGCGACTCGGCGGTTACGATTAATGTTACAGGTGCGAATCAGACAGATTGGGTCGTGGACGGGGAGCTTTAAGTGGTGCTTGTAAATACGTACTTGTTATTAGTTTTTATACAAACCACAAATTGTTTAAATTCATACTAAACTTGTTAAAGCTGTTTGCTTAGGGGACTACGCAAACGAAAATTCTTTTTGTTACCGACACGGCACACCGTCACAGGAAACCGTAGTTACTGTGTCCTGTGGCGGCGACCAGACACCTCCTTTCTTGCCTAATTATCATTCACACAACCCATCCATTTTTTCTTTGGTCTTCCTTACTCTTATTTCTGTCCAGATTGATACTCAAAGCTTCTTTAGTTTAATCATCATTCGAAAAGTTTGCGATAAATCTACACTCAATCATTTATTGCATTGCATATGTATTACAAAGATGGTGTTACCAAATAAGAGATCAGTATGGACCCTGTCGGGCACAGCGACATTAGGAGAGAAAATGGACCTCTTTCTCTCAGTAACAATTCAATAATATTATTATAAATTATTAGATCAATTTATAAGGTAACCTAACCTATTAAGTTAAGTTAAGGTACCTAACCTATAAGGTGTAAAAAAGGGGTAAATAAATTTGCTTTCAGGAGTCGGTGACTTTAGTTTGTATCATTGACTTTTTTTCTACCGAATTCCGAAAATAAGGCTATTTTCCACTTTTTAGTGTTTTTTGGAAGTCGGTCAAAAATCAGTTTTACATTGTAACTAGGCACATAGTCCATAATACAAAAAGAAAAAATGCATAATAAAGAGGATAACTCAAAAAGTACTGAAGCCAAGTTGATAAAATTCTTAAGGCAAAAAGCTTGCATGGTGGTCACCATGCAAGCTTTTTCTACCAAATGAAAAAAAAAAACAACTAAATAGAAACAGTAACTACAAGTACTGGTTCTATTTAGTTGATTCGTTTTTCATACATGAAAAAAAAAAGATTACACATAACCACTTCCTTTTTAATCCTAGGAATGGATTTTTTTTTCACCCAAAAAAAAGAACTGTCTTCACAGATAAAAAAACATAATTATGTTAATATTCAATCAAACTCCATTTAAATTTTATCGAACCATATTAAAACAGTATCATTTCTGAATTATGTTACTAAAAGAAAACTGCAATAAAAACACTTAAAATACGAACAAATGCACAGTTACATAAACGCAACAAAATTGAACTACGGCGTAGCACCTCTACAGCCTGCTACGAAGGTTGTAGACACGCTACGCCGTAGCCTTTGCGCCAAACCAGATGTAACTGCGCTCTGATTGGTCGATTTGCGCTTACAACCTTTCTGCTTTAGGGAGGCAGTTGGGTCAAGAGCTGCCTACACAAATTGATTAAATTACATTCAGTTTGTTGTAGGGCGAACTTCGTATTTACTAGATCGTATACAATTGTACGAGCCTCTTAATAGTAATTTCGCAGTGGTTATAAGACCTTGAAATTGTTAGTCTTGAAAACAGATGTTGATACGATTAGATTGTTATAACGATCTGTTACTTTCTCGTGAAAAGTCTTCCAGATTCCGGTATTTTAGTACGATAACGACCTTCCGACGGTTTCGCAAGCGATGTCGGAATTAGATCAACACCATACTTTTAAATATCATGTAGCGTTTGTCTGTTAATACGAGTATTTTACTGAAACATAACGGTAGTTCAAATCTTCAAGCTTATTTGGATTTGGAGTTGGCATATTTTCTTCAAAAAGTACCTGTGCACCTACTACTCTTCCCTTGACTTTTATAAGCAACAGATAGATCACGTATAGCGTATAACCATAAAATGGTAATTCTATACATGATCTCCCTGTTGATAAATCAGTTGAGTGATGTTTATCTCTAAACTGATTTATTAACTCACCCCTATTCAACCAACCTAACCTACAATATTCAGCCTAGTGTTTCTTAATGCAATGTCGCCCCACTGCCTTTTCAAGACCAATGTTTTCTAAATAGCTGCGATGAACAGTCGTTAAGGAGCGTACTAGTCTACCTAGATCGAGAAACCAAATCAGTTTTAATAAATCCTTCCTAAGTTTCTACTTTCGTCATAAATATGGTACTCTTGTCCTAAAATATATGCCGGTTCCGGTGCGTATTCTGTCAGAATTGATAAAAATCGTTAAAATTAAATGTATTCAGTAGAAGATTCAAACGGGCGCATATCTGGAATCTGGGCAACTGTTGAGAAATTCCTTAAGAGCAAACCCGAAATGACCCTGGCCGGAAATTGAACCCAAGGCCCTAAGATCTACATCAAAATGTACTGTGACCACTAGACCTACGAATCGGTCAAAAAAACATCAGTAGCTGGAATTATCGCATCGATTATTTATCAGATGTCTTACTTACCTATGTGCGATGTAGTCGAACAAAAAGTTGGCTATTGTACCACTGACAGTGAGTTCATTATTCAAGTTTGATTGTACTACGACAACAAACAGAATATATTTGGATCACGGCAGCGAACTGTCACTATCGCCATTCATTGATTCTCTCAATTGCATACCAATACCGCTACTGTCTCATGACCGATCGCTTCTAAACATCTGTCAGCATCGCCGTCTTTTGTAACCACTGATAACTTTATTACTACATTCACCAAGAAGTTACTTGTGACGCGGGCAATGTATGTTGAACAATAAGATATATGGTTGCAGTAGTTAGAGTGCAGTGTTAAAGGTATGATGCAAGTGCATCGGGTGCATTGGCCGCGTCTATTTGCGGTAACAGGTGTGAAGCGTGTAATCATTGCGCCGATGCTCGGCTGTTTAGAAATTGCTCTGTATCTCTGAGCGAGTTGAAATGGGACGCAAACCGATTTTGGTGCGGCGCCCTGCTGCGTCTAAAATAACTTGGTAAATCGCAAGTTACGATAGTCTTGCAGATAACTGTATTTCAGCGAAACAGCAAACCGAAGACAAATTCTTGACATTGTTGGAACGAAGTTCCTTATCGCGCGTTGTGAAAGGGGGCTAGACGGAAAAAATTCTTACGAAAAGTTGTCACGACACTTTTTGCTATAGTGTAAGCTATTGTAAGCTTTATTTCTTCAAAATAAAGTTGAAATGTCCTTAAATTACGTACAATTGGGGTGTGTATGTGAGTAAGGATAGATATGATTATTATTTTGAGTGACCGAACTACAAAGTACAAATTCGGTTGTGCAGTTAAGTAAGACGTATTGCTTCGAATTAAGGATTAATCTTCCTTAAATTAAATATTTTATTTTTCGCACACTAACTTAAATCTAAAATGTATTGATATTATGTACGTGAAAGGAACTTCGTTCCATCCGGGTGTCCCTTGACACCTCTGAAGTTTTTTCTTTATTTTTCTATACGACATACATTAGTACAGTTGAATGATTAAATTCTGAATCACATGATTTACCGGTTGAGAAGGTAATGTTACCAGCTCGTTGAACTCTTTCAAAATTTCGTAATACAACATGGGATTATACATCGTGTAAATCACGAAGCCGTCAACCAAGCATTCTGTACATGAAACTAAGTAACTTTACGCAAAAAAATATTGCTGTGAAACGACTTTTTTTTGGGGGGTGTTAAATCATGTTTTGTGGTAGAACTCAATGCAACGCACTCAAAACATTGTGCTGATGGACGGATTGAATAGTACGGGGGTCGTGGAGATGTTTAAAGTAAAAATCTTACATTAAAAACTTGTATTTAAAAAAATACTTGTCAAAAGTTTGAACTTTGACCCCTAATATCTCCGTAACTAGAAGGTTCCCCGTTATGAGAACCAGTGCCTTTTGGCTTCGTTAAGAGGTGTTTTACACCCTTTATCTTCTGTTTGGCGCCGCTGCCTTTCCATTTTCTATCACCTACGTGTTGGGTAGTTATCTAATCTCGATGCGTCTTTTAAACATCTCGCCTCTTTGAGACTTCTTTTTAGTCACATTTAAGTGAACCCATAATAACCTTAACCTCTCGGTACTCAAGCGGCCTGAGTTACGTCATCGCGCGGACCCCTTTCGGCCCCATAATTACGTCATCGCGCGTGTCAAGTGGCCGGCGCTCACAAAAATGCTTATCGCGCTAGTTCTGTTACCTCTTATCTCAAACGGTAAACAGTTTCGGGTTCTTGATTAACGAGACCATGTATTACAATATAAACAACTGTTTCATAACTACTTGAGAATTATAAACATCGCATAGAAATCAGAGAGCTCGCCGCAAACATACTGTTGTCGTAGTTTGTTTTTTTTTGGTAAAACTACTGAATGAATTTACACGAAACTTTAGATTTAGCATAACAAATATACAAGTAATCTAATGACAGTGTTTTTTAGGAGTCCTACATAAATTATTCTTGCAAGATTCCAATTCAAACGTCTTATTAGAATCGGCCATTTTCTAACTGCGCAGTTCAATGCATGAAAATACTTGAAATATCAATAAATATGAATAAATATGCCTCGAATGCATTAAATAATGAATTATCACTATTTTTTCGCTTTTTGCTAATGTTTCCAAGACCATATTTCATTGTAAAAGAGTCAAATTCATATTTTCAATTTCGACTGACGAACTTCACAACAAAGGAATTTTTGGAGGAATTTTTGGGTCAAAAACATAATTTTTAGATAATTTTTCCAGCAAATGACTATCTAAAAAGTTACATTATACACTTATAACATACTATACATTTACTTACCAAAGTTTAACAACACAAAACACAAAAATTTCACTGCATTCCAAAACAAAACATCACCGTTCCACACTGGCCGCCATGACGCATTTTGACAGTCGACAAAGACGCGTTTCTTTTTTTTTTTAATAATTTTGTGCAGTTGTAAGGTTGGTATGATGGTTTCATTTTAATCGAACTCTAGTTGGCCATAGACGTAAATTTTTACAAACGAATTAGAACCTTACTTTACGTACGATAAGGGTTTAAAGTTGCTCGTACGAGGTTGTTCCACCAGAGGAACAGCGGGCCGATAAGCAAAAAAGTGATGTTCCTCTGGAGGAACAAAAAGGATCTAGCGGTTAAGTTTATAAAAAATAAAAAACGGGTTGCACTCCGGAAGTGCCGGCAGAGGTGAAAACTTGAATATTAACGATGCGCATTTTTGTTATTTTGGAATGGTTAGGGAATAATTTTGCACGAATTGCTTTAATTATCAGTAATTATAATTGTAATTATCATTTATGTGGTAAAATACAATATTAATTTATTGCGCTATCGTACACAAACATGTCAATTTATATTACACTAGCTTATGCCCGCGGCGTCGCCCGCGTGGGGTTCGATAAATGTCCCACGAGAACATACTATCGGGATAAAAAGTATCGTATGTGTTAATCCAGGTTATAAACTACCCGTGTGCCAAATTTCATCCAAATCCATTCAGTAGTTTTTGCGTGAAAGAGTAACAAACATCCATCCATCCATCCTCACAAACTTTCGCATTTATAATATTAGTAGGATTAAAAATTTTACACTTCAGAACTATTTAAATCCGTCTTACGAATTTTACCTATTTGGAGAAACCGAAGGTTTTGTTTGTGCACAAGATAATTATCCAGTTTTGGAAATCCAAACTCAATGAAAGGTGTCATAAAGTTCAAATTCCTTCGTAACCTATCGTCAATCCGGACAGGTGACCGCGGTCACGTGTCCTGACGCGAGTTTAGTTTTTTTACCCATTACAAAAGTGCACAACGCCGCTAAAGAAGTTTTCACTTCAAAAATCATATGCATCGCATCGTACTATCACGCGTCATGTAGGTGCAGTATTTTCTATTTGTGTTCCGACTACAAAAGATGAAGCGCGCTCTTATTAGGACCGATTACAAATACAAGGCAGTTATTTTTAGAAGTGCATTGTTTGACATTTAGAAATACGAACTGACTCTTTCTTTGCCTTGCTCGTATGGTTGAGTACATTGTACACTGGATATAGAAGCCAGAGGTCCGTAGTCGTCACATAAAGACCGTGGATAAAAGTTGAAGCATGGAGAAGGAAAAACTGGTCATCCTCGGAATAGGTCTGTAATAGCATGGTTACTTTCAATAAACTCATCAAAATGAAGCGTACCTACTTAATTTGACATCTGTAGATTTGCAGTCTAAAAGAAGACAACTGATGAAGGAAAGCATTTTCAATACTAGACTACAATCTTTCCATAGCGGGGCCTCAGATATCTCAGTAAAATAAAGCACCAAAGTGAGACAAAAATTAAATACCCGGACTTAAGTAACATTAATTAATATTCCTCATAATTATTAAGCAGTCCTCGTCAATGAAAGTCATGCTGAAAATATTGTAAACACAGATCACATGGTACAAAAACGTTGTTTTGACAGCAGCGCATTTGTTTGCCAGCTTCATTGGCAAAGCTCGCACGTTACTACGTAGCTACAACGGTCGATGTGAATCATCGCGCACTCTCGCTGTTAACGTGTTTGCCGTAAAAGGAGAGCATGTTGGGGTCTACCCACGTATTAAACTATGTAACACACAGGAACTCCTTGAGAAAATTCGTTAGCAGATAAAATAACATCACGCCTGTAATCCCTGAAGGGTTACGCAGGGATGTACCTGCACCCACATTTCGCCAGTTATGTTTAAGTCCCATGTAATAAAGGGTGAGCCTATTGCCATCAACCGGGCACTAATCCAGACTCCGTGGCTACTACTGAGAAATTCCTGATGGTAAAACCCAACAACACTTTGCCCGACCCAGGAATCCAACCCTGGACCAATTGCTCAGCAGTTGCGCTTGCGACCACTTGACCAATGAGACAGTTATTGGCAGGACGAGTTGACATGACATTTTATTGTCGTATACCTTGGTATATTTAGTAGATATGACCTTTTTTACGGATTAGTTTCCATCAAATCACCTCTCCGGCTTTGGGCGGAGCGGAAGGGTGTGTCAGACTTGTACTGACTAAAACCGATCCATGTTCCTTCTTAGTCCTTTGTGTTCCAGGGCCACGGTATCGCTTTCAAACAGTCCCGCAGCACTGGTAGGCATCGGCCCTCTCGGACCCCTTCCGATTCGCTGACATCTCCTTGAGGCCCCGCGTGGAACACGAACGCGCCGTCGTCACAGCCTGTCGTCACAAGATGGACGGACGGTGAGCTAGCCCATTAGTCACCGTCGGGCCTACGGTGGCGCGACGACCAGGGCGTCTCCCGCGGAGTCTGGGACATGAGGCTCTCTCCCACGTTCCGCCACCTCCTTCGCTAGCATGACTGCTTCGCAGAAGGAGGACCATGGATTGAACCTGGGCTGGACGCAAGAGGTCACCGCCGCCAATCGCCGCTACGTGGACGCGGCGGTGCGACCAAGAGCGGAGCAAACCTCCACCGTGTCCTCCGGGCAATCCTTGCAGTAGAAGATATGACCTGAGTTGCTCTTAGGGCATTTTATGATCTTCGGCTTCCAAACTTGATCCAATAGGTATTATAACTGCTACAAACCAAAAATATAAGCTTAAATATTTTTCGTTTTCTGTGAAGTTCTGTGTAACTCTCAATACAACAGCATTATAAGCAAGAAATAGATCGTCATCAGCCTATCGGTTTAGCTAATTGTTATTGCCAATTTACATAAACTAATATTAACTTATAACAACAGGTAACCAAACCACCCATTCATGTTGCCGTTGTTTTAAATACTGGTCTTTCCAGGTTTCCCCGCACTAAATCCCCTTCGGTTCAAAGCTCAAGCTTATGAATTACGGCTGCAACAATGTAACATCTATTAAAGCACAAGTATCGGAACGTTCAGTCGGCTGCCCGATCAGTATCGACGGCGTAATGTATTTATTTCAGGCGCAGTAGGGAGGATTATAAATAGGAGCGCAAGTTCACTGCCGATCCGTACACATTGTGGGGCCAGGGAGGCAGCGAGCGGAGCCTGAAACGCGCGCAACTTGTGTGAAGCGACATGAGTGCCCGTCATTGGTTTCCTTCGCGAGAGTACCGTTGCGTCGCATGCCACGGTGACTGGTGGCATGCTCTGAACAACTTCTTTCTTGTCTTTTAATCCACAGTTGACACTTGAGTGTGTAATTTGCGGCCAAGCGGGTCTGTGTCAGTAAATGGTATCCAAAGACTTGACACTCGGCGAACAGTTACGTAACTAGCGGTGTAGATCTGGCAAGACTCCGACCTCATGATTAATAACCGACAGCAATGCCGAGTAACTGCTGGTTCTGGTACGTCCAAATAAAAAAGCTGGTACCATTATGTGATCACTCGTGTGTATTTATGTCTGTCTGTCCTTCTCTCACAGCCAATTTGCTTTAAATCTGCGTGACCAATGAAATTAAAAGATACACATTATGAGTATTTTTTAACCCAAACAATTCAATTTGAATTTTAATTTAGGGGTCACTAGAACCAAATAATATAAGTGCAGTATTTGTCATTACGACTTTACTTCAGCTATGGTTATTCTTGTGGCCATACGCGACCGTCGGGGCCGGTCGCACGTCGACTGCGCACTTCGTATCTATAGACACAAGCCAACGCGAAGAACATCTGTTGCTCGCAAGAACAAGTGTATTGTCTAATAACTGACTACTTATTGTGATATACACTAAATTATATTGTGTCAAACCAATTATTTATGTTATGGTATGTTCTAGCAAGTATAAGTACGAGTGGATCAATAATAACAGTCGCACGGGTCGACCTTCAAGGTTAAAAAAATCCTTGGTGAGGTTGGTCTGTGGATGGGTGACCATCTATTATGTAACAAAGTTCTCTACGTGCCTCGGAAAGCACGTTAAGACCGATGTTTTCAGCTGTCATTTTTGTAGATCTTTGTCAGTCGGTATGGCTAGTGAGAAGCCAGAAAGTCTGAGAGCCAGTCTTTTCAAGGGGAGTAGTATTTAACAGTAACTGAGGTGTGGAGATCAGATATAGGCAGACGCTTCATGTAAAGTACTAATATTCAGCTGCATCCGATTATACTGGACCTCCGACCCCAACATTGTTGGGAAAAGGCTAAGCGCGTTTTAGGGTAGAGAGAACACACACGCCTGTCCCGTAAATGGGGAGAAACTTCTAGGAAATGCAACTTTTGAACGCCACCATTCGTAAGCTGTAATAAAAGCTAAATCACTGCAAAGAAAGAGTGTACCTACTTTTTTCAAATATCAACTGTGAAATAAATTTGCTAGGTTCGTTAATCAGAATTCAATCTTTCATAACCTTTCAATTCGCAAAACCATTAAATTCTTTACCATATTTCAAAAGCATACGGGAATAAATTCGAGATACAATTAGTCACAGTCGTATTAAAGCAGTTAAAGCTTGCATCGCTGATCCACGTAATTGTTTCAATGTAAACGTTCGCGTCATCCCCCTAATTGGCGTACAAATTGATTCGCAAAAAAGTTTAATCTACGATATTTGCCGGTCGAGTGGTCGGCGCACCCCATCCGACGATCTTTTTCACTGGAATTGCAAAACACTTATCAATCATATTGAATCCCCTTACAATGAAATACCGGCTTTATGACATACAGCTCAAAGTCAACTTTTAACATGTTTTTTTTGGTGGATAAGTCATTATGGCATGGAGAGTATCTTGGATGCATCCCGGTCATTGAAAGTTATTAGTTTTATCTGTACGCGTGTTATTCGATAGTCACGAGTCGTGGATTGCATATTGTTTGTGATCGCATCGACATGACGCTGGCGGTGTAACACAATGACGTGAGACTGCTGCTGATGCCGCGATAACAACTATGAATATAATTAGCGGGATAAAGGGATGTTTCACAAATTATTTAGCAAAACCCTTTCTGAGGATTGGTTTAGATCTTGATAATGAAATACAGATTTGAAAGAGTCAAATCAAATCAAATCAAAATCATTTATTTCAAGTAAGCCAATTACAGGCACTTTTGAATAGTCAAACAGTTCACAGAGTTGTGAGCACGTGTCTGAATACCCTAGAAATCAGAGATCTCAAGTACCAAAACCTCAAGAATTTTCCATTTTTATGGTCCTTTAAACCTCTGATTTTAGTAATAAGTTTAAGCAAGAAAGTTTTTCCCTACCCAAGCCATTTGTGCAATTTGCTGAAAATCTCCCACCTGGACACGATTTAAACGGTTCCCATTATTATTATTATTTATATTATTTATTTATATTTATTTATTAAACAATTTTAAAACAAACTTTTATTTAAAAAATGGCTGACGTTTGCACGTAAGCCATGGCAGCTCGTGTCTTTGAAGACTCCGGACACAGGTTGGCAGAAGCAAGTAAAAATTTATTCATAAAGCTGCGTAGTTGTTCAGATGGATATTCGTAGATGACTCAGCCCCACAAACGATGGGACACTTGATATCGTGTCCTGCTAGTCCCGTTGCTTGCACATCACAGGAGCTGATAGACGTTACTGAAAGTCTCAAACTCGTCGCCAAACTTTGGGCTGACTTAATTTAAATTGTCATCGACACGCTAAGAAGAAGAAGGTTAGTTTTAGTCATTTAAAAAAACAGGATTTTGTTCAGTTGACAAAACGTCTCCTAAAAATGAAAAAGGCATTAAATACGACAAAATTTATAACTGCAAGCTTGCAGCGGCAAGTATCCAATACGTGTTTCAAGATAAAATACTTCATTTCTGTAACTCTTTGAGTCTCTTCGCACATCTTCATTCCTACCTTTCCAATATGAGAATACGATGTGCTGTTGCAAAATTAATAAACTCTGATTTGTGCAGAGAGCACAGATCAAATAAGTGAGCGTATTAAATCATAAGTCGAGTCACACGCACTCGCTGCCACAGAGTAACTCCGCTTATTGTGTTGGCAGAACCGACACCTTTTAAATATACGTGTGTGTGTAGCATCATTAATACTAAATTTATGGTGCAATAAAGTTTATTAAAGTGAAACTTTTATAAAATCGTCTCAAACTTTTTCGTCTGTGTATTGCATGTCGCGTGACGGTCGGCCGCGGAGTAGGGATAAAGTGAAAGGCGCTCACAAAAATTTTTAGTTAAATGTCTATAGTGTGAAAAAAAGTTTCACTTTTACCGTGGTTTCATAAAACCACAAAATCCTTTTTATTTGTTTTTACTGTTTCATGCAAACGTAATTTGATTTTGCAATTTACTGTTGAACTGCTTTCTTCATACTGAAAATAAAATTGAAAACTTTAACCCACTTCGATAAAAACAGCAACTAAAAGTGTTACAAGACATAGGTTCCGGCGTCTGAAAATCTAATTAAATAATTATGAGTTTTTTTTTTGTTAAAGAAAAACACATTATATAAAAATTTAACATTAAGTAAATCGTATAGATTGAAACGCGATTGATGGATGGCTCGATAAAAAAATTATCAAACATCACACTAAATCACAATTTTAAACGAGTTCTGCTAAGAGATTCCACCATGAAAGTTATATCATTAGATAGAACTTTTTATTTTGAAGTAAATTTGAAAACAAATTTTATAATTTCGTTATTATTTTTCTCCAAGAAGAAAAAACAATCAAAATTTAGGCATAAATCGTCGTTTGTTCATAACTATATCCTGTACTACAACCTCGACTTTAATTTACCTTACTTACATAATCTTACTAAAAATTAAAATACCTTACTTTAAACTTAATTCTACGTAGCAATTAATTTTCACAACTTTCATCTATAACATCAAAACACTGGAAAACTAAGAACCACACAATTGATTAACACTTTAAGTAGACAAAAACTCTATTAGTCTAATTCCTTCTTCCCAAATTATATATAAACTTGTAATACTACTTAGTATTGTCATATCAACTCTAGCTTGGTCTTTGCCGTTGGATGTATCCCACAAGGGGCGTCACAAAGTGCACATCGCCGGTCGCGTGCTGCGCTGCAATCATAGCACTAATTGACGATTTGCTGCTCAGTACACTGTGAGACCGGGGAATGGACACAGTGGCGGGCAGTGGCGTAGTGGGCAAAATAGATAGCTTGCTGTGTACATAAATGCAATTTATATAGTAGGTATTAAAGTTAAGAAACGTTTTTTTGTTTATTGTCTTTTGTAATGGGACTGATGAAGAGGTAAAAATATAAAGCAGAAATGAAAAGGTTTATTGAAGTGAAACTTCTTATGCGACTTCCAACAAGTTTAACGCTACCGTGGAAGCGTATAGCGAGCATATTACAAAAACTCACTAAGAGATGGCAGTATTACAAGATTTGTGACTACGTAGTTCTACTAGGTACGCAAGTTCAAAAGTTTAAAAAGTGCAAAAGTTCTAAACTAAAAATTGCTACCTTAACTAAAACTTTCTACGGTCCAGTTTCCGTGTCCGGACGTGTACAGTGCGCACACGTCATTAATCCGCCGCGCGATGATCGTCGGACGGGGGCCGTGTACTTAATTTGTCCTTTATTATGTTGATTCTATCCCCGGATAATAAGCGGTCGTTCGCGCCTCGTTTGCTCAATTAATTGGCAATATTTCCTTTGGGACTTCACTAATGTAGATTTAAATGTGACAGATTTATCGTAACATGCTTATTGGACTGACGTATCGGACTTATTGAGCTTATCGGGGTGAATGTTGCAGTTTATGAAGTTTGTTTATTTAGGTAGCCACTCTATTCCCAAACCACAGCAACTCCTGAAATCCAGAATCTAGAACAAGAAAAAGGAGCCGAGACGATGAAACAACTTTTACAATAAATCTTACGTATGGACCTCCTTTTAAGTAAAATAAATAGGAAGATAATAGTTAGAAGGACCCACTCTTCGATTACAAATTATTAAAAAAAAAGGGTAAAGGAAAGTTTGTCATTGCGTACGAGGCTGAATGAACACCCGAGCCGTAAGGCGAGGGTGTTATGGGGCCGAGAAACGCAATAACAAATTCCCACGTGTATCAAACGACGTTTTTCAATACACTTTCGAAGAAATAAAATAATAAAACGATACGTATTTTTGTCATAAAAATATGTAATTATTGAAACATAACTGAATTATTAAAGGTGCAATTATTGAAATGATATACAGCCGATTTTGTTAGCATTTTTACGGTTTGTGAAATGTTATTTTTAAAATTTCACCAATTTCACTTTTTTGAGTGAATGTTGGAGATGACGGAATACAGGGGGTGGAAAGATGTTCTAGTAGCTGTTCAGTAGTTTTATGAGGTGCCAAATCATTACTGGTATGTGAAGTAGAAGGGTACGGTTCAAAGCAAAACTTCTTAGGGGCTGGCTCCAAATTTATTCGTTGTGTTATTTTGGCGCTAATGTTCGTCTTGTTGCGTATAGAGTCTTCGACATATTATTCAGCAACAGTATTAGACCGCCATCCGCCATGACGTTTTAATGTCAATATATCAGCTCCAGCATCAGCAAGGAATGTAGCTGAAGTTCTTCTAAAGCTATGTCAGGTGTAAAACTCCGCATCTGGTAATCCTTAAAACTTTACTATTTCCTTTGGCATAACACCAAATTTGTTCACACCAATAGGTTGAGCCATACATTTACCTTTTTGATAGTTCTGAAAAAAGCGATCATTTGTTGTGTTTGTGGTACGTAGAGCTTCGTATTTCTTTACTATGTCATAAAAAGGACCGTGAATTGTAAATGATCGCGGAACATTGTTTTTAGTGTGTGGGATTTTGACCAGAAGCAAATCGCCATGATTTTCGATATCTTTTGGTTTATATTACAGAGTTCCTGACGTCTATATGCACCATTAATCCCGAAAATTAACGCTACCTGCAACGAGATAAAACACAGTTTAGATAAGCATAGGTCGTTTAGTGTACGGACGTAGCGCCTAGGTAAGGTTTTATAGATTAGATATTGATTCAACTACTGCCAAATACTGGTTATCCGAGCTTCTTTCAAAAAGTTTTCAACTTCATTTGGAGACAATACTTTTGATTTTTGTCCAATATATCCGACAGAGTGTCTTTTTAGAAATGCAGTCAGGTTGCAATATGTTTTTATGTTAACACCGTGATTTTGCACAAAAGTCAAAGTCAAAGTCAAAGCATTTATTTCAATTAGACCATTACAGGCACTTTTGAAAGTCAAAAAAAAACAAAATAAAACGCGAAGCTACAGTCCCAGTCACAAGGCATAATAACTTGTGAAAGTACTGTAGTTGCCCATTCCGTAGCGTAGATCTCTATGGAGAAGAACGGGCAAGAAACTCCATGAACACTCTTTTAAATCAAAATATGTTACAAAATCTTGGTTACATCATTCATGTTAAGAATTACAAATATGTGAGAACAATGTAGAAATACGGGCAAGTTAAGAGCGTCCAGAGTAAAAGATTAAATCAGTAATTAAAAAATAAAGTAATTAAAATAAACCGTGGCAGCTAAGAGATGACCAGTCACAACTGACAGCGCCCGTTCACGAACATGACGCATGTATCAGCCATCATTCAACTCAACCATTTTGAAGGGAACTAAACGACCCGACACACCCGCCACCATCAGCGTGACATTTAAGTGAGCATGACATTCACTCAACCACCAGGGTAATTTCGCGTCAATGAAAGATTTAAGTACTCATTAAATGGTGGCTTTACAGTACATGGTACTCACACATGTGCTATGCAATTATATAATACTAAGAGATTGAATCTATACAATGCAAATATATTTTTACAATCTTCTGCAGCACAACCGTGCTTTTTAGCATGGAATATCACCATAGCGTGCTAGGCTTATATTTAGTAGCGAGTTCATTGAAATATGCCAAAAATACTTGCTCCGAAAATGACGACGCCTTTTTAGTAACTTTCCACTGAAGAAAACTTTGCAAAGCTGCCATATATTTCACCTTAGATTTAGATGGCAACAGGCTATCGCAAGCATTTTGTGCCTCAATCACAATATCCGGCGGAGTACCATCTAAAGAATTCTCTTCAAAACTTAAATTCGACATTTTTTCACAAATAACTCAAATTATTAAGAATAACTTTCCTTTTTTTCCCGCGCTTTATGTTCGCAGGTTAAAGGAGAAGCAAAGGTATGAAAAGCCGTTAAAAAGCCTCACAGGAAAAATATAAAATTCAAATATATTTTAATTAAGAACACAAATAAAATATTAACTTGTTCATAAAAGTAATATTTGTTTAAAATAATGATGTTTATTAGTAGTATTCTTTTTATAAACACAATTTAAATATTCAAAAAATATTTACGCTGTTAAGACGCAAATCAAAATGACGAGATTAAAAAAAAAACACGCCTGCTCTATATTAGTCAATGGTGTTTTTTTTTTAATGTCTTAAATGTTTTAATGGAATTACCGCACGCGTGCTGTAATCTTATTACCGCACGCGTGCGAAATATGTTGCATGTCGAACCTAATCGTAGTGCAATAAGAGCTAGTTTTCGAGGAAGTGTATTGAAAAATAAAATTAACGAAACTCGACGAATTCCCATAGAAATGACTTGGATCATCATCATCATTTCAGACCGGAATCACCCACTGCTGGGTGTAGGCCTTCCCTTTTTGCCGCCACAATTGTCTTGGATGCCGAACCGAAATCCTCTTCTTCTTTATCGTATGGCCTTACCTGGTGTCAGAGTTTTAATGCGGCCCATGGGCCAAGCAGTGAGCAGTGGGCAACGAAATGAATCAGAAAAGAATAGCGGAGGAGTAGGAAAAACATAATTTTCAATACATTTCCTCGAAAACTAGCTCTTATTGCACTACGATTAGGTTCGAAATGCAACATATTTCGCACGCGTGCGGTAATAAGATTACAGCACGCGTGCGGTAATTCGATTAAAACATAAGAAATTAAAAAAAAAAATACCACTGACTATTATAGAGCAAGCGTGTTTTTTTTTAATCTCGTCATTATGATTATATAATATTTATTGAATATTTAAATTGTGTTTATAAAAAGAATACTACTAATAAACATGATTATTTTAAACAAATATTACTTTTAAAAAAGTGTTTTGTTTTGCTCGTTTTTATAAATAACTAGCTGTCCCACGCAACTTCGTCTGCGTCACATTTTCCCCGTTTTCGCAACATTTTTCATTGCTGCTCCGCTCCTATTGGCCGTAGCGTTATGATATATAACCTATGTCCTTCCCCAGGGTGAAATCTATCTTCTTGCCAAATTTCATTAAGATCCGATCAGCCGTTTAGTCGTGAAAAGGTAACAAACAAACATACAAACAAACAAACAGAGTGACATTCGCATTTATAATATTAGTATGGAAGTATGGATAGTATGGATGGTACGGAATCGTTTGTGCGCGAGTCCGACTCGCACTTGGCTGTTTTATATTTATAATTACAAGTTTTATTACTTTTATAAAAACATCATCATCATTTCAGCCCGGACCGACAGTTAGATATAGGCCTCCCCAAAAACACAAGAACATGATCATTAATAAACCTTAAAATTGTCACAGTACAGCTACGTGAACAATTAGTTTAGTCGTCACTTTACTATTCCCACACAAGTAAAGCAAAATGAGTTCGTTAATTAATTTATTGCCAATTATTTCTTCCGTGATAAACGCGAATTATAGAACAACAGAATTAGGCGACAAATAAATTTGGCAGCCAGTGTGCGTTCCCACCGGTTGGTACAAATAGTGCAAATAGTTCCCCAGCTAATGTTATTGTTGTCATTGTTCGAAGAGGGAGCCGCGCTTTCAATTCTCTTATTTAGTTTCCCTTTTTATTTATTTTGAAGTTTAGTACGAATCTCGTTAGAGACTTATTTTAATAGAATTTTGAGTTCAAAATCAAGTTAGTACTTCTCGTTTTAGTTAGTAGTGGTAAAGATTAAGTTAGTTATTTTAGTCGAAACATAAATTATTGAGTCCTTATTAACGAAAACATGTAAATTACATCATAGTATATATATATATTAGGATCAATATCAAGATCTCGGTGCTATATGGAGATGATAGATGGTTGCACATCCATTGCGCCATAAAAGCCCCGGTGCATATTGCTTGATAGTTTTGAGCCACCCCACTTGCTCTTGCAAACTGAGCGTATTGAATATCACGTAGTTCCGCGCCGCTATATATAATGTGGTACGATTCACATTTTCCCACGCTACCGAGTGGGCGGTGCTTCACTGACACACTGAGCTCGAAACATTTCTTCATAAATATCTTCAACTGATGCTAAATTACATTCCTGTCTTGATTTTAATTCTCAAAGGGATACAATAGGTAGTGTATTATATATTTTAGACTAGCTGTGCCCTGTGACCTTGGTCCGCATGAAATTATAATAAAACTATACAGTATTCCTATTTGAATCGAATGTTGTTAGCAGTTTCAGGGAAATACCCTTTTTTCTATTCTTTTTCCAAAATAAAAGCAATCAAGCCAGTCCAGCCTTTTCGGAGATTAGCCGAAACAAACAGACAGTTTTTTTTTGTTATATGGGGGTATATAGGGTATTTCGTATATACTTTCATATTTATAATACGTTTATAATTTCACTAGCTGTCCCGCGCAACTTCGTCTGCGTCACATTTTCCCCGGTTTCGCAACACTTTTCATTGCTGCTTTGCTCCTATTAGTCGTAGTGTGATGTTATCTCCTAGTCTTCCTCGATAAATGGGCTATCTAACACTGAAATAATTTTTCAAATCGGATCAGTAGTTCCTGAGATTAGCGTGTTCAAGCAAACAAATAAACAAACAAACTCTTCAGCTTAACAATATTAGTATAGATTAGATTAGATTAGATATGCGTTCAGTAAAAAGCCATTATTTTGAAATTACAAACAGTCGCAATGAATTTTATTTATTTGTATAGATTTCTGTCTCAATCAGACATTTGAATTTTTGCTTCTCATACGTATTCGGTGACTATTGCAACCAGCAGGTAAAAAGTAGTCAGCCTAAAGTATCGTACTCACCGCGCGCATTTCCTAATTAGCGAAGAAGAAGACTAATAATATTGACTAATACATAAGAAGTTTATTTGTTTTGCAAATAGGTACACAAGCTTTCGGAAGCTAAAATGCAGGAATTTGAAAAGAATGTAACCAACGTACTGCAGTAGGTTAACTTGCTAGATTCCACTAGCTGGACTCTTAACAAGTTTATTTACCACCGGTTACGTACTAAGCATTAAGTGGTCTTAATGCTTTGTACTTATTTCCAGTATAACATGGCCTCGCTTTATATAGATTTCCAGTACAATGAGAGATCTGCATAAACTAGTTATGAATAGCTTGATTGGTCGCCTTGTGTACAATTCACTTATAACCTAGTGAAACTAAACACCGTCTTTCACTGTCGAGACTTGTTGTTAAAGCAGCAAAAAAGATGAATCAAGTTGATCTCAATCAGTTATTTTGATAGACTAATAGAGAGGAACGAGTAACTAAAACAGTTCTTCATAAGAATCCAAGTAATTGCGGCCAGGTGAGAAAGTAATGACTCAAAGTTTATAAATAGAAACTGAGGAGACAACGAAGTCGGTCACAACACATTTACAGCTAAAAGTTTAGACGTAGAGCGAAAAATGCCAAATTATTCCTTTAAAATATTGCTCAAATATAGTCGCACATAGTCAGGGTAATTATCTCCTGCTGATGTTTATTATTATTATTATAGCTAGCCTGTATCGTCCCACTGCTGGGCAAAGGCCTCCCTCCATTCCTTCCAACGGTCACGATTCTGTGCTGCTTCTTTCCAATTCCCAAGGAAAACATTCAGTTCGTCCCGCCATCTCCTTCGTGGTCTGCCGCGAACCCGTGTCACTGTTTCAGGGCACCAATCCTGAGCTTTGCGGGCCCACAGCTCATTCGGCATGCGAATGCGACAGACATGTCCTGCCCAGTCCCATTTAAGTTGGGCAGCCTTTTGAGCCACGTCAATGATTTGCGTTTTGGAGCGCAGTGCAGTGTTTCGAACATGATCTGTTAATTTTACACCTAAGATACTGCGCTCCATAGCACGTTGGCAAACCTTGAGTTTGGACTTTTGGATGTTAGTCAAAGACCAAGTTTGTGCACCGTAGGTAAAGATGGGGAGAATACACATGTTTATTATAGCTCTTTTAATTATATTTGAACAACAAATAGACTTTAATAGTTTGTGGCTAAATTATTATAACAGTCACTCGGGTCAATCATTAGGTAAAGCCGTGCTTGCATAGGTTGTTCCGTAGATGGGTGACCCATCACATACCGGGATTCCTCCGTGCCTCGGAAAGACGTTAAGCCTGGCTGACATTTTTAGATCTTGGGCAGTCGTTATAGTATTAGGTAGTCAGTAGCCTGTAAGTCTGACAACCAGTCTTACCAAGCGGTATTGTATTACCCAGTACTTATTAGGGCTAGAGTGGAAGCCAACGCCAACATAGTTGGGAAAAGGCGAGGCAGATGAAACAGAAAAATTAAAAATTTTCGAAGCGTCCTAGCGTCGGGTGTCCGCTTTATTTAGTGTTTGTGCTGAGCGGTCTACTTAGCGGTTCCCCGACGCTAGGACACTTGGATTAATTTTATTTTTGGTTTTTTAGAGGTTTAATTCAGTCGGGGGTTTTTTAATTTTTTAATTTAATTTTTATTTCATGCTTTTTAAACTTTAATTATTTTTTCTTAGCCTTGACTGTCCCACTCCTGGGCATAGGTCTCCTCCCATTCCTTCCACTTTTCTCGGCGTTGCGTCTCTTGTTGCTAATTAACGAAAACAAAGAAAGTTATAAATTTCAAAAAATCTCTAGCTCTTAGGGAGGCTGCACACCCCGTGCAGCCTCCCCTCCTGATGATGCCCATGGTGACAAGTGCGAAGAATTCAAATTTCGAATCGATCAGACCCGTAGAAGTTGTTTATTTTCCTTCATCAACTGGAAAAGAGAGATGAGCTTCAAACGGCTGAGCAGATTTTCTCGGGACATAGCTAAGAACAATTTATATGATCATAAAAGCTTGTCGCGAGGTTTGCGTAAGTACCTGTAAGTATAAAATTAAAATTAAATTAAAAAAAAAAAACTTAGCAGATTAAGTTACTCAATTAAATAGGTCTGTACTAGTTTATTTACACAAGTAAACCTCGCGGCAAGCTTTTATGATCATATAAATTGTGTATAAATAATGAGGTTATAAGTTGATAGTTAAAAGTTTTAAAAGAAAATTTTATTTTCTTCTTTTTAGAGCTTTTAAATAAAAGCTTTTTTTTTAAAAGGTTTTTTAACTTAATTTTATTTTAACATTTTTAGTTTTGCCGTAATCTTTTCTGACCACACATCATTATCACAGTCTCAACACTTTTTTCATGCCATGCTGTTTATTCACCGTTGGTGAGTTCCCTCGTGAGAAGACGGTCAAATGCTGGGGGTCCAGGTCAAATGTTATTGGGTTATTGGAACGAAGTTTTGGAACGAAGTTCCTTATCGCGCGTTGTGAAAGGGGGCTAGACGGAAAAAATTCTTACAAAAAAGTTGTCACGACACTTTTTGCTATAGTAAGCTATTGTAAGCTTTGTTTCTTTAAAATAAAGTTGAAATTTCCTTAAATTACGTACAATTGGGGTGTGTATGTGAGTAAGGATAGATATGATTATTATTTTGAGTGACCGAACTACAAAGTACAAATTCGGTTGTGCAGTTAAGTAAGACGTATTGCTTCGAATTAAGGATTAATCTTCCTTAAATTAAATATTTTATTTTTCGCACACTAACTTTAATCTAAAATGTATTGATACTAAGTACGTGAAATGAACTTCGTTCCATCCGGGTGTCCTTTGACACCTCTAAAGTTTTTTTTCATCAGAAACTTCCCAATAGCAGCCACGGAGTTGGGATGTGTGGCTGGTTGATGGCGAAAGACTCGCCCCTATTGCATGTAACTTAAACAAAACTGGCGAAATGTAGGTGTAATTGAGATAAACTTCTGTGTACATCGCTCACATCTTTCTCTCTCTCTTTTTTATCCTTTGAACTGTATACAACCAACTGGGTTACCTATGTTTGACCGAAAAGAAATTGACAAATTATCACTTCCCAAACAATTTTCCGCATAATTTCAGTTGCCAACTTATTACTTCGCAAAAAATCTCTTCACAAATAATTGTAACGCAAACCTAATGTTTGGCAAGTGAACGCAACTTGTTTACCAACAAGTACTTTTACCAATTTACATTTAGTCAAATATTTCAGTTGGAATAACACATATTACGCAAAATAAAATAAGGCAAATATTTAGTATCGTCAGTTTTCAATTTACCATTTCTATTCAGTCAATTGCTTAGTAAATGACAAAAAAAATGCATCTGTATGTCAGTTGCACAGAATATACGAATTAAATTACAATGTGTACTGTTAAGTGGGTAGATGCTAAATCATAAATGTCGCTCATCAGTCATGCATAACACTACCACCACCGTGTTTTCCATATTTCTTTCTATATAATCTAGTCGTTTCTGGCATAGGAGGTCGCAGTTCTAACCTAACCTAACCTAATATTTTTCTTTTAATAATTAAACCCGTCTAACTAGTTCGGTTCTCGATAGCCTGCTAAAAATAATCTCTTTTTTTCCATATTTTTCTAGTCGTTTCTGGTACTCGTTCGGCTTGTGCGGCAGTGGTGACACCGGGCGTCGGGCTCCCTGTAACGTAACCTAACTTTTTTTTATATAAGTTCCATAAATAACCTAGTAACCATTGTTTCAGACAAATTCAATCTTATGTTTGCCTTTATAAATATCTTTTGTCATAGCAAATCTTTTGACCTAACGTTTATTGTCTAAAGATTGTTTGCTGTAATAAATCATTTGATTAAAGACTAAATGCCATACGCCCGGACGTAACAGCGGATAATGAAATTATCTTTGGTAATATTCTGCCAAGTAAAAATTTCACCAAATGAAAAAGTGCGTACTAAAATCATTCCAAACATTGCATTGGTATAAAAAAGGTTGCTAATATTTGTTTGGGTAGTGAAATTTTGTCAAAATCTTTTCGGCAAAACGGCAGGCTCCCCAATCAACCATGTACGTGGTTTCATCATATTTGGAAAGTCCTCCAATATTCGTTCGTTCTTATTTTGTTGTCTCTTCTTCTGCTGAGCGTATCGATGACAAAAAGTTCCAAATGAGCTTGGCCCAAAATTTAGCTACGCCAACTGCGCTCACTGATGCATAGAATAGATCATCAAGTGCGCAGGTGACAATATATTGATAATTAGTTTATTCGTTTTCAAATTTTTATAAGATTTCATTTGGATTGTGAATTTTGCTTGAACTGCGGTTAGGAATCAAGGTCTTCTTTGAAGCCTGTCGACGGTAATCTAAATTGAAACGACCCAAAAAATTTAGAGTATTCATTAGCGTCTATCGTTGCTGTAACATGCAGACAAAAAGACACTAAGGACACGATATTAAGTGCCCGTCATTTTAGGAACAACAACATTTTTATATTTCAAAGCAGTGTCATCTATAAATCTCCACCCGAGCAGGTTATCCCCACCCGGGTCCGCAATACCGCAGACTAATTTCAGAAATTCTGGTTAACTATCTACATTTGTAATCTCATTTAATTGACTAATTTGATTGCACTAATTTTCAAATCCAATCAAATCACTATCCTATGGAATAAAATACTTGACGAAGAAACTGTACCACATCAATGGATGACATCGGAAATTATACTACTGTATAAAAAAGGTGACCCAGCTGATATAGGCAACTACCGTCCTATAAGCCTAATGCCTTGTTTTTATAAACTTTTTGCCTCCTGTCTACTTGAAAGGATAGCCCCAGCCATCGATGCTCACCAACCGATCGAACAAGCTGGTTTCAGAAACGGTTTCAGCACAATGGACCATATCCAAGTGGTGGACCAGGTGATAGAAAAATATTCAGAATTTAATAAACCCCTGTATTTAGCTTTCATCGACTACAAAAAAGCTTTTGACTCAATTTCTCACGAGAGCATCTGGGAATCACTGAAAGCACTAAACACAAATGAAAAATATATCAATATCCTAAAAAATATTTATTCTAACAGCACAAGTAGAGTCAAGCTAGATAGAGTAGGCGAAGTAATCAACATAAAGAGAGGTGTCCGGCAAGGAGACCCGATCTCACCAAAATTATTCATAGCCGTCTTACAACACGTAATGGGAGAGCTGCCGTGGTCCAATCAAGGTATTAATATAAATGGGAATTTCTTAAGTCATCTCAGATTTGCCGATGACATAATTATATTTTCAGAAACACCTCACCAATTAAACAAAATGGTAAATGAATTAAACCAGGTTAGTATAAAAACTGGTTTGGAAATGAATCTGGAAAAAACTAAAATTATGACTAACCGTAGTTCATCGCCCATCTTCATAAATAACACGCCTCTGGAGTTTGTCAACCATTACATATACTTAGGAAAACAAATCTCGTTTAATAAGGAAAGAAACACTGAAGAACTTAACCGAAGAGTGGCGATTACCTGGAACAAGTTCTGGCACCATAAGGAAATACTAAAATCGCAACTTCCGTTACCGATCAAGAAAATAGTCATGGATACAGGACTTCTACCGTGCCTCACCTATGGATGCCAAACTTGGACCTTCGATTTCAAAGCCAGGAACAAAATTCGGACTACTCAGAGAAGAATGGAAAGAAGTTGCCTAGGTATAAAATTGAAAGATAAGGTAAAGAACGCATTTAACGCAAACATTCGAAAGAAGACAAAAGTATGCGATGCCCTAACTTTTGCAATGAAAGCTAAATGGAAGTGGGCGGGCCATGTAGCACGTTACAAGGACGATAGATGGACTCTACGGTCAGTAAAATGGTCTGGGCCGAAAGGCACCAGACCAAGAGGTCGACCAAAGGCCAGATGGGCAGACGAAATTGTAGCATGCGCGGGTGGAAGTTGGCTAGACAGAGCTAACGACAGAGAAAGATGGAATTCCTTGGGGGAGGCTTTTACCCGAATGGGGTCCATGCATTAAATTATTAAAATAAGAATTATTATATTAAAATAATTAATATTCAAACAATAAATAAATAAAACAAATATTTTTTACAAAATAGAATTTATAATTAGAAATCAAATAATTCATACAAGCGTAACAACTTATTGATTTTTTTATAGACTATTAAGTATAAACCTGTATTGCCAAATATGTACTATGCATGGAATTAAATAAAGCTTTATTATTATTATTTCCTTTATTCACTTTCATACATATCAATTACATTTTTAAATATTTTTACAAAAGTAATATAAAAAAACATTTAAAAATATAAAAAATAGTAGCCCACTGGCATCGGGAACAGTGTCCGGGCTACCGGTGGTCAGAGCTCTTGAGAGAGGAACCTCCTAACGATACGTGCCGTGTCCAGAAGTACTGCTTTCTGAATCAAGCCCTTGATCCAACTGCCAAGCGAAAGACTCCGTAGATGTTGGTCGAAGCTTTTGGCTAGTAAGCCATTGGCCGACACGACTATCGGCACAATGACTGCTGTACTCACGTCCCACATGTCGACAACCTCGCGAGCCAGATCTAGATACTTGAATTGTTTATCTTTCTCTGCTTTCACGAGGTTCTCGTCATGCGGGACCGTTATATCAACAATCATTGCGCGACGCTCCAATCGATCTATCAACACAATGTCAGGCTTATTGGCAACAATAGTCCTGTCAGTGATGATAGGTCGATCCCAATACAACGTGATATTACCATCATCGAGAACTGGGTCGGGCGCATACTTATAGTATGGCACTTCTGATTCCACAAGGTTGTATTTCAAAGCAAGTTGCTGGTGGATAATCCTGGCAACAAGGTTGTGTCTATGCAAGTACTCTCCGTTAGCCAGACGAGAACACCCAGAAACAATGTGTCGGATCGATTCTCCCGGACGGTGGCATGCCCGACATATGTCAACCGTGCCATCCTTTACAATGTGTTTCCGGTAGTTATTCGTCATCATAACTTCGTCCATTATTGCACAGACAAAACCTTCGGTTTCCCCGAAGGGTTCACCAAAACGGAGTCAAGATACGGACGCTAAGAAGTCTACATCAGGCCCATGTAAAGCCTGGTAAAAGCGTCCGTGAAGCTCCTTGCTCTGCCATACCTCCTTGCGATCATTAGTGTCTAATACTACAAGCTTGCGCCAGTTCTCGTTACCCAAGAAGAGCGGGGTAAGGCCCTTGTCCACTGATGCCACATCTCGGTGCATCCCCACGTCGGCTTCTAGGAAGTATTCCCTGAGACTGCATACCTCACGGTTGTGCAGGGTCTTAGCATTTAAGAAGCCACGACCCCCGCACTTCCGCGGGATATACAGTCTCATCACCGACGACCGTGGGTGATGCATCCGATTTGCGGTCAGCAGTACGCGGACCCTCCTATCCAGGGCATCAAGTTCTGTCTGAGTCCATTTGAGTATGCCGAAAGAATATTATTATTATTCTCTTTATTTATTTGACAAACATACGTTTTACATTTTTAAATATTTTTACAAAATTAAATACAAAAACATTTAAAAATATAAAAAATAGTAGCCCACCGGCATCGGGAACAGGGTCCGGGCTACCGGTGGTCAGGGCTCTTGAGAGAGGAACCTCCTAACAATACGCGCCGTGTCCAGAAGTACTGCTTTCTGAATCAAGCCCTTGATCCAACTGCCAAGCGAAAGACTCCGCAGATGTTGGTCGAAGCTTTTAGCCATTAAGCCATTGGCCGACACGACTATCGGCACAATGACTGCTGTAGTCACGTCCCACATGTCGACAACCTCGCGAGCCAGATCTAGATACTTGAATTGCTTATCTTTCTCTGCTTTCACGAGGTTCTCGTCATGCGGGACCGTTATATCAACAATCATTGCGCGACGCTCCAATCGATCTATCAACACAATGTCAGGTTTATTGGCAACAATAGTCCTGTCAGTGATGATAGGTCGATCCCAATACAACGTGATATTACCATTTTCGAGAACTGGGTCGGGCGCATACCTATAGTATGGCACTTCTGATTCCACAAGTTTGTATTTCAAAGCAAGTTGCTGGTGGATAATCCTGGCAACAAGGTTGTGTCTATGCAAGTACTCTCCGTTAGCCAGACGAGAACACCCAGAAACAATGTGTCGGATCGATTCTCCCGGACGGTGGCATGCCCGACATATGTCAACCGTGCCATCCTTCACAATGTGTTTCCGGTAGTTATTCGTCATCATAACTTCGTCCATTATTGCACAGACAAAACCTTCGGTTTCCCCGAAGAGGTCACCAAAACGGAGCCAGGATACGGACGCTAAAAAGTCTACATCGGGCCCATGTAAGGCCCGGTAAAATCCTCCGTGAAGCTCCTTGCTCTGCCATACCTCCCTGCGGTCATTAGTGTCTAATACTACAGGCTTGCGCCAGTTCTCGTTAGCCAAGAAGAGCGGGGTAAGTCCCTTGTCGACTGAGACTACATCTCGGTGCATCCCCACGTCGGTTTCTAGAAAGTATTCCCTGAGACTGCATACCTCACGGTTGTGCAGGGTCTTAGCATTTAAGAAGCCACGACCCCCACACTTCCGCGGGATATACAGTCTCATCACCGACGACCGTGGGTGATGCATCCGATTTGCGGTCAGCAGTACGCGGACCTTCCTATCAAGGGCATCAAGTTCTGTCTGAGTCCATTTGAGTATGCCAAAAGAATACATCAAAATTATTATTATTATTTTTGTTTTGACATTTTTGTTCCTCCGGCTAGCCGGGAAATGCTGATAGCACGGGCCTAAGCCAAGTGATTATCAGCTGGGTTAAGAGTTGATGCAGTATAAATAGATACAACACGGCTATGTGCTGTAGGTTGGGTGAAAGATGAGGGTACGTTTGAGTGAAGATGTTGTTGGTGCGGGTCGTCTGATTCACATTGGAGGAACTTCCTCACCAGTCTGCACGTGTTTAATATCACTGCTTTCTGCAGCATGTGGTAGGTGGTAGAGGGTAGGTTCAGGGACGTAAGGGACTGGTGGAGTTGTTTTGGAATCACTCCTGTCGTGGACAATACTATAGGAATTATGGTTACTTTTTGCAGATGCCAAAGTCGGGTTATTTCATCTTTCAATTCGATATACTTAGAAAGTTTTTCCGCTATTGTACTTTGCAAATTGTGTGTATTTGGTATAGCTATGTCGATGAGATATCCAGTTTTGTTTGTTTTGTTTATTAATGTGATGTCCGGTCTATTGAAATGGATCGTTCTGTCGGTAAAAATTCCTCTGTCAAAATATAATTTAGTTGCAGTGTTTTCCAGCGCAGTTTCGGGATTATATTTGTAGTAAGGCACTATGGAGTCTATTAATTTGTATTGGTGTGCTAGTTTCTGATGTACGACTTTAGCAACTTGGTCGTGTCTATGCTTGTAGTCTGTTTGGGCTATTGATTTACACGCTCCTGTTATATGCTGGATGGTTTCTGGGGAACTATTGCATTTTCTGCAAGAGTCAGTGCTCAGGTTTTTTATTATATATTTTCTATAGTTTTTAGTCTCGATAACTTGGTCCTGTATTGCGAGCATGAAGCCTTCAGTCTCTGGGAAGAGTTCGCCTCGTTTAAGCCATGCGTTCGACGCTTCTTTGTCGACATTTATTTGGCTTAAATCTTGATGATGTCTTCCGTGCAAAGACTTCTGGCTCCATTCAAGTAGTTTGGTTTTATTGTCCGTTAGTTTTTCGTTTTTCTGTTCGGATTTATCTTTTAAATTTAAAGGGGTAAAGTGGTGGTCGTTGTTTGCTATCTGTTTATGGAGTGAAGAAGATTCTGCCTTGCTAAAGAAATATTGTCTAAGGGTTGTTATCTGTTTATTATGTAAGTTTTGGATGTCTATAAGCCCCCTGCCTCCTTCTTTTCTTGGCAGTGTAAGCCTTTGTATACACGATCTTGGATGATGTTTTCGGAATTTGGTCATGGTGGTATTTATTTTGCGCTGTAGGTTTTTTAAGTCTGTTTTGGTCCAGTTAATAATGCCGAAAGAATAGGTAAGTACGGGTATTACAAAAGTGTTGAGTGCTTTTATCGTGTTTCTTGAATAGAGCTGTGTTTTCAGAATCGTATTTAGTCGGTGTTGAAATTGCTGTTTTAACTTTTGTTTTGTTTCTTTATGGTTTATCTGTCGTGATTGGTTGTACCCTAAGTATTTATATGTATCTTGTTCATCTAATGGTTATTATTATTATTTCCTTCATTTATTTTTATACATATTAATTACATTTTTAAATATTTTTACAAAATTATATACAAAAACATTTAAAAATATAAAAATAGTAGCCCACCGGTATCGGGAACAGGGTCCAAGCCACCGGCGGTCAGGGCTCCAGAGAAAGGAACCTCCTAACGATACGAGTCGTGTCCAGGAGTACCACTTTCTGAATCAAGCCCTTGATCCAGCTGCCTAGCGAGAGCCTCATCAGATATTGGTCGAGGCTCTTGGCAATTAGGCCATTGGCTGATACGACTATCGGCACAATGATCGCTGAATCAACATCCCACATGTCGACAACCTCGCGAGCCAAGTCAAGATATTTGATTTGCTTATCTTTCTCGGCTTTCACGAGGTTCTCGTCATGTGGAACCGTTATGTCAACAATCATTGCGCGCCGCTCTGATCGATCCACCACCACTATATCAGGCTTATTGGCTACAATAGTCCTGTCAGTGATGATGGATTGATCCCAATACAGTGTGATATTGCCATTTTCGAGAACTGGGTCGGGCACATACCTATAGTACGGCACTTCCGATTCCACAAGGCTGTATTTCAGAGCAAGTTGCTGATGGATAATCCTGGCTACAAGGTTGTGTCTATGCAAGTATTCTCCGTTAGCTAGACGAGAACATCCGGAGATAATGTGACGGATCGATTCGCCCGGACGGTGGCATGCCCGACATATGTCAACCGTGCCATCCTTCACAATAAATTTCCGGTAGTTATTTGTCATCATAACTTCATCCATAATTGCACAAACAAAACCTTCGGTTTCTCCAAAGAGTTCCCCGGAACGTAGCCAGGCTACGGACGCTGCATGGTCTACATCAGGTCCATGCAGGGCACTGAAGTAACGTCCGTGAAGCTCCTTACTCTGCCATACTTCCCTGCGGTCATTAGTGTCAAGCACTGCAGGTTTGCGCCAGTTCTCTTTTGCCAAGGAGAGCGGGGTGAGGGCCTTGTCCATCGCGACCACATCTCGATGCATCCCCACGTCGGCTTCTAGGAAATATTCCCTGAGACTGCATATCTCGCGATTGTGGAGAGTCTTGGCGTTTAAAAAGCCTCGACCTCCACAACTCCGCGGGATATACAGTCTCATAACCGAGGAACGTGGGTGATGCATTCGATATGCCGTCAACAATGTACGAACCTTCCTATCCAGGGCGTCTAGTTCTGTTTGAGTCCATTTGAGTACGCCGAAAGAGTACATCAAAACCGGCATGACCCAACCATTGAAGGCACGCACCTTATTTCCGCCTGATAAAAGACTATTAAATACTTTTCTCAGGCGGCCAAAGAAGCGCTCCTTCAACGATTGCTTCATGTCAACAGAATTGATGCCCAGCGCTTCCGACATACCCAAATACTTGTAGGTTTCGGTCGCTGAGAGGGATCTAAGATTTATGGAATCTGAGAGCTGGGTTCCCGCAGACTCCACAATCCCCCCTCGCCTTACATGCATGACCGCACATTTGTCCACACCAAATTCCATCCTGATGGCGCTACTGAAAGTTTCTGTTACCTTCAGTAGGTCCATCAGTTGCAAATCGTTGGGGGCAAAGAGTTTCAGGTCATCCATGTAAAGAAGGTGAGATATAACCTGACCACCTCTCCTCAACCGAAAGCCCAGACCTGAATCCTCCAGCAACGTGCTTAGAGGATTCAAGGCTAAGCAAAACCAAAGTGGGCTCAAACTATCGCCCTGAAAAATACCTCGCTCTATCCTTATTGGTTCGCTATTCCCTTCGATATGCCGACATCCTGAATAGCTAAGGACCGTCCTCCATTGCCTCATACACGACATCAGGAAGGTGCGTAGAGTTGCATCTATTTTATACAACTCTAGCACCCTCATGAGCCATGTATGTGGCACCGAGTCATAGGCCTTCTTATAATCTATCCAACATGTCGACAGATCCCTTCGGGAACGGCGAACCTGTTGGTTAATGGCCATATCAATGAGAAGTAGCTCCTTAGTACCGCGGGACCCGTTCCTACATCCATTTTGAGAAGCGGACATGATCGAATTGTCATCAATGTGTTTGCAAATTTTAGCTCTCAAAATGGATGTAAGAACTTTATACAATGTCGGAAGACAGGTAATAGGTCTATAATTTTTGGGCTCCGCAGTACTACCCGATTTATAGAGCAGGTGGGTGATTCCAGTAGTTAAAAACTCGGGCAGCGACCCTGATTCTAAAGCTGACTGGAATAGGGCCGCCAAGCGAGCGTGCGACCTCTGGATCCACTTAATCCAGAAGTTGTGCAGTCCGTCCGGCCCTGGGGATTTCCAGTTAGGCAACGGACGGACTGCACGAGCTACGTCTTGGGAGCTGATAGTGATAGCCCCCATTTCTGGAACTGGATCGCATACTCGCTCGACCACCCGAGTCCATTCACCCTCGGTGTGGCTAACAGGCACCGACCAGATGCTGCGCCAGAACAAGGACATGGCGTCATCATCCGGTAAGCGCGTGTCAGCCACACCTTGGTCCGGTCGCTCCCAAGTCCTATACACCCACCTTTCATCTCTTAGGAATGTGCGATTCAGAGTGTATCGTTCCACCCGCCGCTTATACCTACGAATACGGTTTGCCCATGCATACACTTTCTGCTTCAGGAAGTCGATGCGTTCTGTGACACGGGACATATAGTCTCGAGGACTAATATCAGTACCCGCAAATGCCCGTTTCACAAAACGCATCACTCGAGGGCGATTGTTGCCCTCCCTGAAGCAGATTAGTTTGCCGATGAGTGTTCTGGCCCCACCAATACGTCGCTCAATCCTGCATTGCCATGCCGGTACGGCAGGTTTAGGTCGTGCAGCTCTGTCATCAGAAAATTTGACATGAGCTACACGACATGCCGCTACAGCCGCACAATACAGGATTGAGTGAGCATCAGTGAGGTCTTCGCAGTTATCAAAATAGTTTGACAACTGCGAATCCAGAACAGCCACCAGCGCCCTATTTCTGTTATGCATGGGCAAACGAGGTAAGCGTGGTCTAAGTTCAGGCGACATGTACCGATATTCTCGAATCGCACCTTCCAAAGCACTTCTCATTTCCTCACTGCATTGGGTACTTACATTAGTAGCCATGTCATTACTCACCTCGTCCACGTGATCGACAATTTGACTAGACTGTGGTGGAACCACAGCCTGCGACGGAGGAATAATGACGTGACTACTCTGCATTTCAATTCGCAAGCGATCAAGTACGGTGTCATCCAACATATGATTACGTTGGATGACCCGCACCTGATCCGACAGTCGTTGCGCAGACACGTTGACAGCTGGCTCAAGCACCTGAAACAGAGAGAGCATCCGAACACGGTACGCGGTCAGGTTGTTTCCTCCCTCTGTAGCCCCATAGTATGAGCGCATGACATTTTCGTTGATGAGTCGCGTCCATCGCATGCGCTGCACACTTCCGCCGGAAGCTGGGACCCTATCAGAAGCCGGTGGGCCTCGAGGTCCTAAGCCGTCCGGTGGCCGGCGTCCTCCCCGTCGACGAACAGGTGGTGGCGTCGTGGGCGGAGAGAAGTACTCGTCGCTGTCGCTCGACGCAACTGCCACGGCCGGCGTCACAGCACTCACGTTGAGGCTGGGTTCCGGCGGCGGCGAGGTGGAGCGGGGCGACGAGTCCGGAGGCGGTATTCGTGCTCTTCGAGCTGCTGCTCTGGTCAACATCGTCTTCTTTTCATTTTATTTCTTATTTTCACACATGACATGTATGTATTTGACATACATGTCAGTTTTAGGTCCAGTTTCTATTTTCTGTATTTTAAACTAGCTGTACCCAGCATGCGTTGCAATGCACTTTTTACTACCCACCTACCCTATCCGACCTACCTACCCTATCCTACCTACCCTACCCTACGCTACCTACCTACCTACTCTACCCTACCCTACCTACCTACTCTACCCTACCCTACCCTACCCTTACTACCTACCCTACCCTACCTACCTACCCTACCCTACCTACCTACCCTACCCTACCCTACCTACCTACCCTACCCTACCTACCTACCCTACCCTACCTACCTACCCTACCCTACCTACCCTACCCTACCTACCTACCTACCTTACCCTACCTACCTACCCTACCCTACCTACCTACCTACCCTACCCTACCTACCTACCCTACCTACCTACCCTACCTACCTACCCTACCCTACCTATCTACCCTACCCTACCCTACCTACCTACCCTACCCTACCGTATCCTATGTCCGTCTCCTGGCTCTAAACTACCTCCCTGCCAATTTTCAGCTAAATCGGTTCAGCCGTTCTTGAGTTATAAGTGAAGTAACTAACACGACTTTCTTTTATATATATAGATATATTTCATGGATTTTTTGGTGTAATTTTTCGTTGATACAGACATAATTGATTGTAGAAATAAAATAGGGTATCAGACTAGAAAAATAAACTGTTTAAAAATTTAAATTGATTAAAACTATGGAATGAAATTGGAAGACGTCTTGACTTTAGTATTGCCAGCTATTATTATTATTATGGTTTTTAACTTTCGTTTTCTCAGGTACCTGATACCTGGTATTTTTAGAATTTCACGGGTGTGAACCAAGGCGAAATTCTAGTTATTTGTTTGTGAGGGTAAATTATTCTGTGCTACATCGAAATTATTGTCCAAGTCTAATTGTAGAAATTTCCTAACTATTCGGCAAGTGTTAAGTATGGCAGCTTTTTGTAATGTTAGATATGTGTATTTCGATAGATTAAGTGTACTGAAACTATTGAAGATTTGTTTTGGGATAACACCTGTTGTTGATATAACAATTGGGACTATAGTGACTCTGTTCATTTTCCAAACTCGTTTAATTTCCTCTTGTAACTCTGTATATTTTCTGATTTTCTCTGTAATTGTTTTTTGTATGTTATTAGTGTTAGGGACTGCAATATCTATTATATATGTGTGTTTGTTTTCTTTGTCTACAAGTGTTATGTCGGGTCTGTTGTTATAAATAGTATGATCTGTAATTATAGCTCGGTCATAGTATATTTTGTAAAATTGATTTTCTGAAGTAGCTCTAGGTGTATATTTGTAATATGGTGTATATGGGTCCTGCATGAGATTAAGTTTAGTTGCGAGTTTTTGGTGTATGATGTTAACTAGTTGATTATGTCTGTGGGTATAGTCATTTTGAGTTAGTGTGATACAAGCTCCTGTGATGTGTTGTATTGTTTCAGGCTTGCTGTGGCATTTTCTGCATAAATCATTTCTTACTGTACTATCTTTTATAATATATTTTCTATAATTTTTTGTGTTAATGACTTGGTCTTGGATGGCTAACATAAACCCTTCTGTTTCCGGAAATAGCCCAGTTAGCTCTAGCCATTTGTTAGAAGCTTCTTTATCTATGTATCTTTGGTGTAAGTCGTTGTAATGTCTTCCATGCAATTCTTTCTGCCTCCACTTTCTATGTATCTCTTCTATATGTCTCGCTTTATCTATTGTCTCAATATTGCTATCCTCGCTAAGGTTTAGTGGTGTATACTGTTTGTCTATTTCCGTAATTGCTTTGTGTAACTGACTATCGTTTTTCTTTCGTGTGAAAAATTGTTTAAGGTTTATGACTTGTCTTTTATGAAGATGTGATATTTCGATTAAATAATTTTCAAATAGCAAACTAACATAATACATGCACTTAGGTTACAATTAGAATCCAATTAACAACCATTTCATCCAATCAATGAAAGCAATCCTCAGATCCTAAGGACAATCAATTTATTGTCTAATCGATTAGCGTTGAAGCGATTCATTCGTCGCAATTAAATAAAACAACAGTCTAGCGACAAATCGCACTGCGGCTGCCAAAATCGCAACACCTGTTCATCTGTTTGTCATTCTTTGTAATCAGTGTGTCCAGTTCTAATTAACATGCGGAGGAATAAGGAACTATTTTGAAATGTACTGGATTCAACTTACTGTTGACGTTTGCCTTTGAAAACAGAGCCACTGAGATGTTTCAAGATGCACTGGCCAACACTCGACAGTAAATGCGACTGTGATATTTACTCAGTGGCAATTAGAGTCATAATGAGTTATTGCAGTTATAAATTGTTTATAGAGTGGTGAGATGTTAATGATCGGCAGAACAACAACGAGTGAAGGTCTAAAGTATATTAAATTACTTTGTATTTTAGTGTCAAAGAATGCAGTCTTCTCCTATGATTATTGTATTCAGTTGCTAAGATAATTAATAATTGTTCCTCGAAATCTACCAACCATTATGGACTCGTTTATCTTTTCACAGTATTAACAAACTGCAGTGGAAATAATCCGGCCACATTAGCCATAGAACCGATGACCGTTGGGATATACCTGTACTTGGATGTAGACCACAAAACGGCAAGAGTAAGGCGGGACGCCCTCAGGCTCGGTGGAGCAAAGAGCTCCGAAAGGTGACTGGTAGCAGCCAAATGAGAGTTGCCGAGAATCGAGTTGATTCGCATGCAATTTGAGAGGCCTATGACTACTGTAAGTAGTTCCGGTCCATTCATCCAAGCCTACAAGCTTGGTTTGCCCTTATAACAAACGAATCTTCACGATGTTAGGTTTTCCGAACAGTCTGCTTGCCTTATAGGCTTGCCGTATTGTTGGCCCCTAGGTACGCCACTGATGATACTCGTAATTATGTGGTTTTCGGATTAGAAATCGTCCTACCTCTATTCGCTCTTTAAACGATTAGGGCGACTACATAAAGAACACTGGCAGAAACGTTCCTCAATATGCTAATAACAATATAATGCAAAAAAAAAACATAGTTACCATGTATGTAGATACTCTGATCTCAAATTTAACAGTAGTGATTATGGAAATAGTAATTAAAACAATTCAAAATAGTGCAAATACTTTAAAGTAATTACTTAGAAGCTGGTGTATCTTCTTCTTCTTCGTGTAGCCCAATCATTTCGCCACTTCCACCGCGTCGTCGGTGGCAGCCTGAAGGTCACTTAGGTTGCATGTATTTGGCTGCATGACTAAATACCTTCGATTAAAATTCCTACCTTCGATATAAAGGTTAGGTTTACAAATCAATATGAAATAATTATAGCCATGATCGAAAGAAAAAAATGCTTACAATACCTACAGATATTGTGTTCCTTCGATAACCTCTCACAAGAGTACACCGCGTGCTAGGGCTGCACAATACTTGCATTTGTATCGATAGGTACTTATGATAATGATTCTAGAATTGTATGGATTGGCTTCAATCTGATTCAAAAAATATGGAAGCGTATTTTATCGGTTTTTGGGATGTACGATAGGTATCGTATCGATATCGTATGATTTAAAACAGAGCTTTTATGGATTCGCTCTGCCCCTCCGTCTGTTTGTCTGTCCGTCCGAATGACACTGAATTAATTTTCACTCCAATACATAAGGCACCACACAGTTAAAATTTGGAAAGCCTTTTATGAACCGCTACACAAATGTGATGTGCCCTCTGTACATGTAACTGAGGGTTAAAAAAAAAATATATTTACGATTATTACTGTATAGGATGGCAATCTATAGATCGTGAAAAATGATATCGAGGTTCCTTAAATACTTTTTTTTAACCCCCGACCAAAAAAGAGGGGTGTTATAAGTTTGACGTGTGTATCTGTGTGTCTGTGTATCTGTTTATCTGTGTGTCTGTCTGTGGCATTGTAGCTCCTAAACGGATGAACCGATTTTGATAAAATTGATTTCGTTTGAATGGTGTTTTAATCGAGAGTGTTCTTAGCTATGTTTCGAGAAAATCTGCCCAGCCGTTTGAAGGTGATCACCACTTTTCTAGTTGAAGGGAAATAAACAACTTTTCCAGGTCTGGTCGATTCGAAATTTGAAATCATGTTACTTCTCACTATGAGCATCGCTGGGCGGGGGGCTACACACTCCCGCTCCTCCCTAAAACGTATGGGTTTTTTTTTTAATTTATAACTTTTCTTGTTTTCGTTAAGTTTAAAAAGCATGAAATAAAATTAAATTAAAAATTTAAAAAACCCCCGACACGAAAAACCTTTAGAAAACCTAAAATAAAATAATCCAAGCGTCTTAGCGTCGGGGGACCGCTAAGAAGACCGCTTAGTACAAGCACAAAACAAAGCGACCCTTTCGTGTCGGGGGTTTTTTAAATTTTTAATTTAATTTTCTTAAATGATCACCAAATTTTGTGGCAAGAAGAACTTAGGAAAAGAGGAAAAATGCGGTACTATTATAGTACCGCATTGTGTTTTAGTTATTAGTACGTATTATACGGGACGGGCCATTTATAAAGATACTAGCTGTCCCGCGCATTTTCGTCTGCGTCACATTTTCCCCGTTTTCGCAACATTTTTCATTGCTGCTCCGCTCCTTTTGGTCGTAGCGTAATGATATATAGCCTATGTCCTTCCCCAGGTTGAAATCTATCTTTTTGCTAAATTTCATTGAGATCCGATCAGCCGTTTAGTCGTGAAAAGGTAACAAACAAACAAACAAACATACAAACAATCAAACAAACAGAGTGACATTCGCATTTATAATATTAGTATGAAAGTATGGATAGTATGGATTGGTACTCAAAGATACAGTACTCTTCTATCGATCGAATCATTTATCGTATTCGTTTGTATCGTTCCAAAATATCGGAGTATCGCATCCTGTTGTATCGATACTGTAAAGTGTTGGATCGAATGGTGCATTACCATCGAACCCATACTTTTGACAACCTTTTAGCCTTTTAAACGCTTAAAATCTCTCCTCAACAATCTGAGCTGTTAAATGCATACCCTTTGTCTTATTCCTACTTGAGCTATCGAAGTCCATTGCGACAACAAATCGTATACCGCTCTAGAGCACTCACGCCGTATGGGGTAACAGCCGGAGCAGGTTCACGAGTTAAAGTGCAATCATTACTCGATACAGAAATGAGGTTCCGGTTTTCGTAAGTAGACGGAATAAAAGCAATTCTGTGAGTGTTGGGTACGCATTACGGAACTCATTGTGCTTTCGACTCAATGGTGCTTCACTGATATTTTGACATAGTATTGAACAATTGTTTTAGAAGGAGCGTCTGGCGATTGTGTTCCATTATTATTAGGACAGGAACAAATAGCTCAGGAAAGAGTTATCAAAGTCACTGGTCTTGAAAGTTATTCTACAGTCTTCTTAACCCGGCGGGAGTGTGGCGGGGTGTAGCATACCCCACCAATTCTTTTTGCTGGCGTACATTTTTATTATTGTAAGTTACGTGTTAGCGCCTTCGCGTAGCTGGAGCTGAGGTTGTGCAGGAAGGCACAGTGGCGTGATTGAAGTGTGGCGTCAGCCGGCGTTCGAGATACACACTATTATATGTAAGTACGTGGGGTATGTGACACCCCGCCACATAGTGTACGTGTGCTTTTAATCATAACATTCTTACATTTAATTTTATTATTTCTTGTATTTTTTAGGCTTTTGACAAATATGGGTGAAAACAATAGGGAAAATAGACTTAGGTCTATGTTATACGATCTATTAGAAAATTCTTCAGATGAATCGAGCAAGGCTATTTGTCTTGAACACGCTATTTTTTCCTGCAAAAACGGTGCTAATTCTGAATCTAGTTCTTAATGATAACTTTAGTTATTTTAATGTTTTTTTATTCAAGATCTCTTGTTCTTTATGTCTTTTAGAGTTTTATTTTGTTTAATTTAGTAATATTAGTTTATTTTAATAGGATTGATGTTTCTTATCGAAGACTGTTTTGATTTGAAACTTAAAATTTGTCCCTGAACTTTGGTAATAAAAACTATTAAAATATAGTAATATGACTAAGTTTTTCATATAAATATAAGTATAGGGATTGTGTTTTAATAAATAAAATTAAAATTTCAACTAATTTTGATTATTATAATCATATACAGGCAGTTTAGTTTACGGGCATGTCATACCCCGCCACATGCTCGATGAAATATTTTGTCACCACACTCCCGCCGGGTTAAGCAATGACCGGTGGCTTATTACAAGCTTTTGTTTAACTTGCACAGTTCGTATGCAAGTATGTAAGTTGGCCGCTTCTTTGCAAACCATTTTCCGAACATTTCTTGGTATCCGATTGAACTAAAATTTTGCACAAATTTTTGATTCTGGTGACACTACATTTGCAATCGCTTCCTCATGAGAAAAATCTTCAATGGTTAATTAGCACGGACACGAAACTTCGTATACGCGGTTAATATTACTTAACCTAATTTTAAAAAGCTTGTTTTTTTTAAGTTTTTTATTTTTTCCGGTAACATAGTAGTAAAACCTGTGCAGTAGATTGCTTTTTAGTTGTTTTTGGTCGTTTATCAATAATCTTTATCAGCGGCCAGTGACGCCCACTACTGGGTATAGTAAAGTAATGCCCTCAAAATTGTTCGTAACACGATCTCAATTCATAGTCTCCGTGAAGCCGGCCAGTGTTGCCATTACCTACACGAGTATTAATAGTTTCCGTTTAATGAACAACTCCAAAACGTAAACACAAACTTATCCGCGGTACACACTCTCAAAATATTCTATTGACTAAAACGAACACGTGCCCACCAACCAATTTAGCTAGACAAAGACAGATATAATTCCAGATCTAACTGCCTATTAGTAAGAAAGAGATAGAACCGCTGCAGCGCGACACCATTTCAGGCGAAACCCACAGCGTGTCGATTCTAAATATGGCTTAAGTTCTGTAATCTTATGTAATGGAATTTAAACTGTAATGTAAAATCATAAGGTGTGAATTGGTATGAGCAATTTCAGCCGAGTTATTTCTGGATTTACACAGCACCGTTGAACAAATTTCATTTCAACCGCCAAAAGTTTAAAGTGCAATATAAATATTGCAGTGGTGGAAGTAGGGGCCGCTGTATTCACAATATTTAAGGTGGCTTCCGCGATGACGACACAGGCAGCGCTCGCGACACAGTGTGTGTGTCATATCCTACGAGGACTCTACACAGAAACTGTTGCTGGAAAACGCTCTTATGCCCATGAGATACAATTTATAATAACACGACAGGTAAAAAGAAGGTTTGGACGTGTCGTGTAAGCTGAAATGGGTTCTATGTTGTGTTGATAAGATTGTTTATAGGGTGTTGGGACTGGTGGAGGGAGATATTAATAGAACGTTGCAGAATGCGCGCGACGACCGTCTTATTTGGTGAGACAGTCTAAGCAGGCTCGCGGTGACGTACAGCTGAAGCAATCGTACATTTTGATTTCGCCATTTGAAAGTCGAGATAGTAGGATTCTGTACGGCAGTCATTTATGAAAATGCTTTTATATTTCTATCTGTACTTCTCTAACAGATCAAACGACCTCATGTTGATGGTTTGACGAAGCTTATTAGATGTATTAAGTGTTAACCTCTAACCTTGCCAAAATCATCAGCTGACGGCGTAACCAAAAATAACTTAAGGAAGAGGATTTAACTTTTACTTATTAGCCGTTAATCATCGTGTGAGTCTATTCTAACTTATTGTATAACATCCTGGGGGGGCGCGGGAATTTCAATTCTTCTCCCTCTAGAACGTGCTCAAAGATCAATTCTAAAAGTTGCTACCTTCCGTCCTTTTAGATTCCCTACACACCTGCTCTACAAAGCATGTAATGTACTTACAGTACGGCAATTATTTTTTCACATAATACTACACCAGCACTCTACACTTCCCTATTTTTAGGACGTTTTCTTTATAATAGACTTAACAAGATACTAAACTTCTATAGTTTAAGTTATAAAAAATGTAGTTATGTAATGTCGGATTATTTAGCAATACTTAATTACACAGACACAGAAAAACTTCTAGAAGTTGTAGTATGATTATGTTATCCTCTTGTATCTATTTGTATATTTTTTACTTACTAAGCTAGTTTTAGTATTTTTCTCTTGTACCAATTTGATTATACTTCTAGTTGTTAATAGTTTAATTTTATTTGATATTTTTAATATCCTAATTAAATTGTGCTATGTAAAGTGATGGCCTGAAACACAGGTTTAAATAAATCTAGTTCGGGTAGGTCGCTACCAAACATCTGAATTGAACTATCACTACTTGCAACTTTTGAATATGTTTTAGTTATAGTTTACTTATAAGTACTAATTATACCATTGTATGAAAAATAATACTACTGCGCATAAATATATTATTATTATAATCCTCAGCCAAGAGTTTGGCAATAGGCGGCATGGGACCCCCGTGCCATATGCTGCCATATTATCCGGTCGCCGTGCCATCCCATCGAACTTCGGGAGACCTCATACCTGTATCAACTGCTTATCTCCAGGCAACTCCACATCCGTTTTTGGATCATAATTAAAATTATAACCATATGCAAGAACCGGTCTCTCATGAGTACGAAGGGGATTGAACTCATGTCCTGTGACACTTCCGAACCACAACTATTGCCGCTTCAGCTAGGGTACGCTTCAGAAAACGACTTAAGCATTAACTTAAAAACCAATTAAGTACTGCTGAGTTCCTATGAGAATTGAAAACGCTTTCCCATTCAGAGCTTCGGGCGATACGACTTACGACATGAATGGACATGGACAAGTGAAACGCTTGTGCGTGTCACCGGACTCCGTCGTGGCTCCGCAAGTCGTATCTCTGTGATAATTTAAACAACTTATATATTACCAAAATGTTATGTTACCTTCCATACATGACCCGGAATTAATCCCGCCGGGATATCAAATACTTCGCTGCGACCGAGCGGACGGTCGGAAACAAGGAGGAACGCTTTTAGTGGCCACACACCGGTTCGAGCTGCGACAAGTGTACGTGAGTGACGTATCTATAGACACCTGTGTTTTTGAATTAGTCAATGCAACGGTTTACTTAAATAAAAGATTTTTGTTTTTGTGCTCAGTGATTTATATTCCGCCTGGTAGTTCTGAGAATGACTATATGGTTCTGTTTGGCATAATAGAGAAATTGTGTACTAAATATAAAGAAGTAATTGTGTTAGGGGATTTTAATCTTTATTCGTGTCCCATAAATGTGAGGAATTATTATGAATATTTTTTGTCTTATTGCGGATTCACTCAAAACAATAATGTACCTAACTGTTTAGATAGACAATTAGATTTGGTATTAAGTTCGGGTCTTGGCGAGGTATCAGTAGTGATGGCGGATGGGTCGCTCGTGCCCGTGGACGCACATCACCCGCCACTCGCGGCGAGCGTGCGGATCCGCCGGCAGCGGACGCACTGCTACTAGACCGCGTTGGAATTTTTATAAAGCGGATTATGAATTGCTATATTCTATGTTAGCAGCTACTGATTGGACAGATATGTTTGAGCAGACCGATGTGGAAGATATTTTGAATTTATTTTATGATAAACTTAATAATATTTTAGATGCAAGTGTTCCTAGGAAAACATTTACTGTCAAACAGCGATATATTTACCCCAAATGGTACACGAGTGATATAATATAAAACTTAAAAATTAAAGCAAAGCTACATAAAACATATAAAATAACGAAATTTAATAGTGATTACGACGAATATTCGAAATATAGATCAGATATTAAAAAAACAATAGAAATTGCACGCAAAGAGCATCAAAATAAGATTCAATGTCAGTTCGCGAAGACCCTAAGTCATTTTGGCAGTACATACGATCGCAGAAAAGTACAACGAATACACAGGGCATTATAAAGGATGGTCAGTATCTGTCAGGCGAGGAGCGTGCTGAGCAGTTCGCGACTTATTTTGAGTCGGTTTATAGTAGTACGGCGCCGCGACTAGACTCAGAAGCGGCGGCAGTGGAAGCGGGAAACACTGGTAGTTCATGCGTACAAATTAATAACCTTAGTCTTAGGGAAGTTAGAAGTGCACTGGACCGCCTCAAGCCTAAGCGATCTGCGGGTCCGGATGGTATACCAGCGTTTCTTTTTAAAGATTGTGGTAGGGTACTCGCGGAGCCGTTACTTTCTGTATTTAACGCCTGTCTTCATTCTGCGAAGTTCCCAGCTCGGTGGAAGATTACGCGAGTCATTCCAGTGCCCAAAGGCAGGGCGGGAGCTGACATCAGTGGGCATAGGCCGGTGGCGGTGTTGTCGACGCCGGCAAAGGTGTTCGAGTCTGCCATTCAGCGCTGTATGCATGAGCAAGTGCGCGGACAGTTCTCGGATGCGCAGCACGGATTCCGGCCGGGGCGCAGCACTGCTACTAATCTCCTTGATTTCATGGGACGCGTGGTGCCGGCGGTAGATGCTGGGGTGCAGGTGGACGCAGCTTATTTTGACTTTAGAAAAGCTTTTGACACCGTCGACAATGACATCTTACTGCGGAAGCTAGCAGAGGTCGGATGCACCCAGCATCTATTGCGATTTTTCGCCAGTTACATGCAAGGCAGACAGCAGTATGTGGACTGCAACGGATGTGAATCCGACTTATATTACACTTGGTCGGGTGTAAGTCAAGGCACCAACTAGGGGCCTTTAGAATTTATTATTATGATAAACAATTTGCCGGAAGTCGTAAGACATGGCGCTTGTTTATTATTTGCTGATGACCTCAAGTTGCTGCTTGAGATAAGGTCCGAGTCTGATTGCAGGCGCCTACAGGAAGACATCGATCGGATAGTACAATGGAGCCATGAAAACAAACTGTACTTCAACGTATCCAAGTGCTCGTTTGTGAGTTTCACCCGTGCTCGTGCACCTCTGCTCTATGAGTACATGGTGGACGCGGCGCCACTGCAACGAGTCACGGAGGTGCGAGACTTGGGTGTTTTCATGACTCCCGATCTGACATTCCGTAAGCATGTAACCAAGATCTGTAAGAAGGCGTACAGAAACTTAGGATTTGTTCTGAGACAGACACAAAGCTTCACAAACATCACAGCAGTTAGGGTCCTGTATGATGCACTAGTCAGGAGTCATCTGGAACATAGTGCGGTCATATGGGCTCCACATGAAGCTAAGTACTCTGTAATGTTGGAGCGCGTTCAGAACAAGTTCACACGCCATTTGTACAAGAAATTATATGGGGTATATCCGTTTTACCCACTGATGTATCCCACTCTGTTTGTCCTGGGCATGGTTGGCTATAATCAACTGCATGTCTGACGGGAGTTTACGCTGGTCGCCTACTTGGTGAGGGTGCTTCGTGAAGTGGAAAGTCACCCGGGAGTATTGCAGCGCGTGAGTCTGTTTGTGCCGGACCGCTACGTGTGGAGGCGGCGCAGCCCGCCGCTGCTACTGGTACCTACAGCCAGAACTAACCTGCTTGCCAAAGCACCCCTTACCAGGGCTATCCGTACCATCAACGAACTTCAAACTGAGATTGATGTGTTTACATGTTGTTTTAGTGAATTCGCAAGGGTATTACTATTTATGTTATGCTACAAGCAAAATAATACTTAATTTTAACTTAATTTTTTGTGCTATGTTTTAGTTAGTAATTGTGTATTGATATGTTTTTTAATTTTAATAATTTTGTTATTTTTCTAATTTAGTTGTAAGTACATATATAATTTAGGTTATTAGTTTTGAGTTCTTAGCTGTCGCATTAGGGTAAAACCTGTAATGATAGTTTAAGCTGTTATAAATAAATAAATAAATAAACTTCTTTCACTTGTTTTCTGCGTCCACTGGAGTATACAGGTCGTGGCCAAGAAGTAATTCTAGTTAAAGAGTTCAAATAAACGTGGTAGCATGAATAGCATTAATTAAGTTGACGTTTCTTTACTTACATAACATACAGTTATTTTGAAACGATGTCATTACCTTTTATTAGTTATTCAAGGAGAATTGCTATTGTGATTTATGTGCTATTGTGACCGAAACCGGGTATCGATGCCCTAAAAGTAATAATAGCACAGTGTTCCGGATTATTCATTACGTTGACTCCAAATTCCCGTACCACTTTTATTTCGATCATCCACAATTCAACATCAACTCCACTGCTGAGGATTCCTATAAAATAATAATTCTTTATGCCATTGGAAAACTGAAGCACAACATCTGATCCTGCATGAACTATTTTGAACTTTTCATCGAGTGTTAAAGGAGAACGGCATTTATCGTACCGCATGTTTTTGTTGTTGTTTTGTAATAGAATTTATACCACTTATTAAGACAACTTAGCCATTTATTTTCATGTAAGTGTTTTATTTTTAAAACATGGGGTTCATTAATAATATCAATAAAAAGATTTGAATAATTAAACGTAATACAATCGTAAACTAAACGCAGTCATGTTTTTAGAAGTTGCCATATGCAAAATAACACAAATATCGAAACAATAATTAATTATTTAGAAAGATAAATGACATTAAATATAATTATACATTTAAGTATTACACCTAAAAATGCATAATTGTTGCATAAAATCATAACAGTTAACGGATTAATGATTGGGATGATTTTCGTTTTAAATCTTTTTTTGTTCATATGGCAATTATTTATTGACAGGTGAAGAAAATCTGTCATTATTTCTTGTCAACAATAGTCAACATTTGAATGTCTCTTTCGACTTTCAGTTCAGTTCTTTGCTGTTGTTTTGGATTGTGGCTTTTGACTACGTCTGAGCAATTTTACGTTGAGTTGAGCATCTACTCCTCCATACTCTGTCTAATAGTACTAGTTTCGCGAAAGGACGCTTTTTTAACTGTGCTGAGTGTGTACGTGCTTCGATTAAAATGACGAGTTTGCAATGTGTTCATTGCAACATTCGCTTGTCCAGATTAAGAAGGCACGCTTTATCCGATGAGAGCGAAGATCTTGTCAATACTGTTCGACCGTGGACATATCCTAGAGATGTAAGTAGTTTACGAAAAACATTCAACTTAATGTAGAGTGGGCCGTGGACGAACTCTGTGATAAGTTTTACGTGTTGAAAAGTAGTCCTTATCATTTAAACCACACCATACCACTAAAATATGTATGTCTGCTAAAACTAATCTTAATACTATTCGAAAAACTAACAAACACGGTTATTTGTATGTTAGTATGTATATCATACAAATTGATAATTACATGTATCATACTTGGTTTGTCTAACAGCTTTTGAATTGGTATTACTCTGATGGTATGACAGCTGAAACAGAAAGTAAATAAAATAATCACTTATTATTTTTTTTCTAGACAACAGCTACTGATCATGTTTGCCATGAATGCTGGCAGCTAGGTTCTCATCCACATTCATCTGATAATGTGCCGAGAAGACGAGTTGGCCATCAAAGTGTTTGTGTTGTATGCGGAAGATCTATACTAAGAATTAGTCGACGCAGGATTTTGATTGACGGGGCAAATGAAGAAGGACAAAGAGTGGCTAATGTAGTTTCTACTTGGATCCAACCACGAGAGGTATTAAAATCATGTACCTACTGTAACTATTAATAATTATCTTTATTTGATTTAAAATAAGAAACAAAATAAATTATTTCCCGCTATTTCACACACTATTACAAGCATGTTTGAATGCGAGCTTTTCTTTATTTATGTTTTATTATTTTAGCTTCGTTCTGAAGATGAAGCTTGTGTGCCATGTTGGCTAAGAGCTACAAGAACTAGGTTTGCTCCACCTGTTGAAGACATTCAACCCCTTCACCTGATCATGTGGATGGTGATTATTCTGTTTTGATGTGTGCTGTTTGTGGTCAGTCTGTCCACCACAATATCAGATGAAGATTGGAATCCTGACAACATTGCCCGTTTGTTCGGTCACCAGCAGGTACATAAATATAATATAATATATTTATAGTAACTAGCTTATTAACACTTGCCATGCAAATGGCATTAATCTTATATGTTATTAACTCTGGGACACACATGAGGTTGGCTACTAACAACAAAAGGAGGGTCCTTCCATTGTCAAATGAGTTTTTTTCCTCTACTCCAATGAGCAATAAACTTATTCACTCATAGTAACACAACATAGCTATTTGGTAAAGGTTTTCTATAATTAGAAGGAAACCAATTATTGTCAAATTCAATCAGGAATCTCGCTGTGTCCTACCTCTTATTTCTTTTATGCTTGAACATGTTGGGCACACATTGTGTCCATCGAACTTCAGTGTTTAATTTGTATATATCAATACTATTTTTGCAATGCTTATCTCATGAAGTGAATTATTTACAGATGTCATCCATGAATGAAGTTTGTGGAGTTTGCTGGGTCCAAGCTCGAGATTTAAGCTTACATGTTCCAGAAGAATCACAAGAAAGACCCGAGCAAATAGTGTTAATAAAACCCATTTTTTGTATTAACAATTTCTTGTTTTAATTGGTAGTTATTTTGATGGAAAAGCCTTTTTTTATATTCTTAGATTTTTATAACTTGGGACGTAAAAGTTCTTACCAGTTTTATTTTTTTGCATTATCTTTGTTATGTATGTTTTATCAAATTGGTAGGTAACCACTTTGATCCAAAATCAAAGCATTTATTTCAAGTGGGTCAGTTACAGGCACTTTTGAACTACATACAACAATTGAATGTAGCTACAGTTGCAGTCACAAGGCATAAAAACTGAAAGTACTGTACCTAGTTGACCATTTCAAAGTGTATCTAGATCTTTATGGAGAAGAACGGGCTAGAAACTCCATGGACACTCTTTAAAATCAGAATATTGTTACAAAACCTTGGTAAATAGATATTTTAGATTGCTTGTCACTTAGTAGTTTTTTTTACTTACCATTAAGTTGTAAGATCGTACCTTCCAGCAACGAAGTGCAACAGTTTGATAATGATGAAGTTCTGATGGGGCTTTGAGTGTAGGTCAATAAATAAATACGTTTTTTTTTTTAAGTACATTTATTTTATTAATAATTAATGGATTCTTATATTGTATTGGATTGGGGGTGGTTTCCGAAACTCCACGTTTAAAGCTCGTATTTTGCGTACGGGTGGGAACATTATCCGATCCACCCTAGTTCCCCGAGAAAGGGCCAGCAGTTCCTTGGTGATGCTGACGATCACGCGGAGATTACCTGGGTTACCGAAGTACTTTTCCCTGTATGGTGCAATCTATGACAATCTCCAGCCCCAAGCTCTCGCAATGTCTTACGGGGCGGACGAGGTCATGAGGCGGTGGCTCCTCGGCCTCAGGCATAGGTGAAGACGACTGCTACCTCCGTGTCGTCACGCTGTATTGTAATCCTTGCTGCAGAGATATCCTTCCAACAAGTCTGTTAGTGGCTGGCAAATATTGCCTGTAGTATAAATGCATGTTGTTGAAGTGAAAACTTCTTTAGCGGCGTTGTGCACTTTTGTGATGGGTAAAAATTGTTAAACTCGCGTCAACTGTCACGTGATGCTGATCCTGATCGAACGGATTGATATTAGGTTACGAAGGAATTTGAACTTTATGATGTAGTACTTAATGACAGTTGTCATTGAGTTTTTTATCAGTCAGGTTATAATCTTGTCAAGGTAAAGCAACGGTAGCCGAGGTCAGTATGTGGATTGCTGCTTGAGGCAAAGGTCAATCCACAGACTGATCACCCATCCACATACTGACCTTGGCAACCGTTGCTTTACCTCGATCACCCATCCACAAACCGGTCTTGGCAGCCGTTGCTTAACCTTAATCACCCATCCACATACTGACCTTGGCAACCGTTGCTTTACCTCGATCACCCATCCACAAACCGGTCTTGGCAACCGTCACTTGACCTTGATCACCCATCCACAAACTGACCTCGGCTACCGTTGCTTTACCTTGATAACCCATCCGCAGACTGATCTGGGCAACCGTCGCCTAACCTTGATCACCCATCCACAAACCGGTTTTGGCAGCTGTTGCTTAACCTTAATCCCGATCGATGTAAAGCAACGGTAGCCAATGTCAGTATGTGGATGGGTGATTAAGGTTAAGCAACGGTAGCCGAGGTCAGTCTGTGGATGGGTTATCAAGGTTAAGAGACGGTTGACTAGGTCAGTATGTGGATGGGTGATCAAGGTAAAGCAAAGGTTGGCCAGGTCAGTATGTGGATGGGTGATCAAGATAAAGCAACGGCTGGCCAGGTCAGTGGGTGGATGGGTGATCAAGGTTAAGCGACTGTTGACTAGGTCAGTATGTGGATGGGTGATCAAGGTTAAGCGACGGTTGACTAGGTCAGTATGTGGATGGGTGATCAAGGTAAAGCAAAGGTTGGCCAGGTCAGTATGTGGATGGGTGATCAAGGTAAAGCAACGGCTGGCCAGGTCAGTGGGTGGATGGGTGATCAAGGTTAACCGACTGTTGACTAGGTCAGTATGTGGATGGATGATCGAGGTTAAGCAACGGTAGCCGATGTCAGTATGTGCATCGGTGTTCAAGGTAATGCAACGGTTGGCCAAGTCAGTATGTGGATGGGTGATCAAGGTTAAGCAACAGCAGCTAAGGTCAGTCCGTGGATGGGTGATCAATGTAAAAAAAAAGGTACTCAGTAATTCCATTGTTTTGAGCTTTCACTTCTGTCGGCAGTCCTTATGACTGCCTCTGTTTGTTTCTTTTTTTTGGTGAAAAATGCCTACCGTCCGGGGAGACGGTAGGTTGGTTGGTTTTCAGGTTGTTTTGAATGTCCTCATAAGAGATGTTAATAGGGCCTTCCATTAATACAAAAATAATCTCTTCCATGTGTGAAGTATAGAGGCTTCCATAACTTGCCTCCTGTCTATGCAGAGAACAAATACGAGCACCTCTTGGTATATAATATTGATACCTAATTAATACTTCTTGCCTGGTTTCTTAGGGCACAACATTTAGCTCTGGTTCCATGCATTCTTGGAAAATGAAATGCCTTGGTGTTTCAGCTGCTCTTCTTATACTGGGCAACACAACATGCTCAGGTCTTTCTTGTGGTTCTTCTGGAACATGTACGCTCAAATCACGAAGCAAAACTCCACAAACTTCATGGATGACATCTGTAAATAATTCACTTCATGAGATAAGCATTGCAAAAATAGTATTGATATATACAAATTAAACACTGAAGTTCGATGGACACAATGTGTGCCCAACATGTTCAAGCATAAAAGAAATAAGAGGTAGGACACAGCGAGATTCCTGATTGAATTTGACAATAATTGGTTTCCTTCAAATTATAGAAAACCTTTACCAAATAGCTATGTTGTGTTACTATGAGTGAATAAGTTTATTGCTCATTGGAGTAGAGGAAAAAGGCTCATTTGACAATGGAAGGAACCCTCCTTTTGTTGTTAGTAGAGCCAACCTCATGAGTGTCCCAGAGTTAATAACATATAAGAGTAATGCCATTTGCATGGCAAGTGTTAATAAGCTAGTTACTATAAATATATTATATCATATTTATGTACCTGCTGGTGACCGAACAAACGGGCAATGTTGTCAGGATTCCAATCTTCATCTGATATTGTGGTGGACAGACTGACCACAAACAGCACACATCAAAACAGAATAATCACCATCCACATGATCAGGTGAAGGGGTTGAATGTCTTCAACAGGTGGAGCAAACCTAGTTCTTGTAGCTCTTAGCCAACATGGCACACAAGCTTCATCTTCAGAACGAAGCTAAAATAATAAAATATAAATAAAGAAAAGCTCGCATTCATAGCAAACATGATCAGTAGGTGTTATCTAGAAAAAATATATGATGTAAGTGATTACTGTTCAACATTATTTTATTTACTTTCTGTTTCAGCTGTCATATCATCAGAGTAATACCAATTCAAACACTCCAAGTAAGATACTCATGTAAATAACAATTTATATGTTATATACTCACATACACATAACCGTCTTCGTTAGTTTTTCGAATATCATTAAGATATTATATAGGTTTTAGCAGACATACATATTTTAGTGGTATGGTATGGTTTAAATGATAAGAACTACTTTTCAACACGTAAAACTTATCACAGAGTTCGTCCACGGCCCACTCATAATAAATAGAATGTTTTTCGTAAACTAGGTACTTACATCTCTAGGATATGTCCACAGTCGAATAGTATTGACAAGATCTTCGCTCTCATCGGATAAAGCGTGCCTCCTTAATCGGGACAAGCGAATGTTGCAATGATTACATTGCAAACTCGTCATTTTAATCGAAGCACGTGCACACACAGCACAGTTATTATAGCGTCCTTTCGTGAAACTAGTATTAAGAGACCGAGTACGGAGGAGCAGATGCCCAACTCAACGTAAAAACGGCCAGATAATTCGCTAAATTGCTCAGACGTAGTCAAAAGCCACAATCCAAAACAACAGCAAAGAACAATATTATTGGTCCAAAAAAGTCATTCAAATGTTGACAAGCAATACATGACAGATTTGCTTTAGCTGTCAATAAATAATTGCCATATGAACAAAAAATATAAGATGACGAAAAACTTTTTTATCATTAAATCGTTAACTATTATGATTTAACGCTACAATTATGCATTCTTAGGTATAACATTTAAGTGTTTAATTATATTTAATGTTATTTATATTTCTAAATAATTAATTATTGTTTCTATTTTTGTGTTAATTTGCATATGGCAACTTCTAAAATCTAAACTACGTTTAGTTTACGATTGTATTACGTTTTATTTATTCAAATCTTTTTATTGATATTATTAATGAATCCCATGTTTTAAAAATAGTACACTTACATGAAAATAAATGGCTTAGTTGCCCTAATAAGTGGTATAAATTCTATTACAAAACAACAACAAAAATATGCGGTACGAAACTCCCATACATTTCTGCCGATGTTCTTTGATTAAAAATGTTTGGCATCTTTTAAGTTGCCGTACCAAAAGCTTGGTCACAAATGTTCAACTCATTTCTTATGTCAGTTTTACATAAAAATCCATAAAATAAGTAAAAGTCGTGTTTTAAAGTATTAGTTTAGCCTATGAAAACGCTTATGCGACTCATTGTTGCTGCTGCTCAGCGACAAGCCGAAGATAGAATGGCCAAGAAATAGACGTTAGCAACTCTGTGAAAGCCTTTCGACCTTCAGTGATGAAGAAACGAATAAGAAAAGAAGCCTTACAACTAGTAAATACGTTTTTGTGTAGTCTTAACAGGCTCAACAGAAGAACCCATGTGTATAAACGTGAATTTGTTGAGACTCACGTACATTTTAGTCATTGGTATGGTTTTAAGCATATACCGTCTGCGATTCGTCACCAATACTCAAACTGGCGAAGATGGTTATCCTTTATATTGTTGTCGTGATGCTGAAAATGGTGGTCGGATCACTACTTGTAGGTGTAATCGACCTCCCTCTGATGTTTACAGAGGGAGGCCGATTACAAACACAGAGCCCTACTAAGAAGTTAAGTTTTTGAGTTCAAAAAATTCATTCTAATTAATCGCAGATTACAATCATTCCTATAAAGAAAGTAGGTATAAAATGATAGTTTTCATCACACTTGCACGTAAACAGTGTCATAACATACAGGTTAACTTGGCTGTAATTCCCCATATAAAACCCTAGGGCGGTAAGTATTTTTTTTTTAATTTACAGCACAGCATGACAGCACACAGGTCATGCAAGTTCAAGCAAGGAGTTTACACGCAATTGAAAAATTGTCTTAAAATGTTATTTAAACAGGATTTTCATTCAATCTCGCTACTTGTTATTTAATTACTCAACTAATGTTCTAAAATCTAAATAATCGATAGTTTTTTGTATCAAAACGGCTTTTTTTTATATCCTCCGTCATGGCTGTATACCTAGGTAAGTATTTGCCTTTAACGTTTCTGAACAAAACATTTGTATAATCAGTGGTGTGGGCAAACAGCCCGCACGCATTTCGTAATAATATGTGCTGACTCGTGTATATTAATAATTATTAACTCGCAAATGTGATGAAAAACATTGTATGTTTCACGGGCGGTACGGGAATTACGAACCTCGACTCAGAAAGCCCTCAGTCTTCGACTTCGGGCTTCTACTAGAGCCTCGATCGTAATTCCTTACTTACCGCCCTTAATACACACTAAACTATTAAATTCATAATTTAATTTTCTAATCGGCTCCTCTACTGCACCGCGAGCCTCTGAAAGTTTTCTCGCGACCACTAAATAAGGTGCGTACGCGTCTTACTACAGCGGCGCCGAAGCCAACACTATGACCGATATAACAAGACCTCTGAAACCTCCTACACCTTCCCTACACTCGTTCAGTTATAGAACTCAGAGAGGGGGGCGGGGGGCTCCAGGCTATTTGGTCTGTTCGCAGCTGTGTTTGGTAACATGCGCGTGGGCTATCCCCACGTGTGTTGCGTGCCATTAACATGTGTGGGTGGATTTGTATGTGTGTGTATGGAGTCAGTTCAACTGTTTTAGGTTAGTGTACGTTAATCTACGGTTAACTGGTAGTAAAAGTTAACGATTTGTTGCTTAAATAAATGCACGTAAAGACTAGAGGTCGAAAATCGTCCGTAAAACGCTAAATTAGAAAAACCTGTTTCTGGTTTTTTCCTCGATTTCAATTTTAACTACGCCAAATCTAATACAGTACAGAACCTTTTGCTCACGTATATAATTATAGATACCTACTAACTATTGCCCGCGACTTCGTTCGCGTGGAAATTTTGAAGTGCATGTTGAGAAAAAATAGCCTCCGACCTATTTTCTGACAAAAAAATCTTCTTAAAAATCGGCCAAGCCGTATCGGAGGAGTTCGATAGCAAACACTGTGACACAGGATTTTATATAGATTTTAGAAGATTAACCAATACTATAGTTGACAGAATTTACAACATAACAATCATGGTAACAATGGTAAAATTCCGAACAATTTCTAACCGTCAAGTTATTTGAATGAAAAATATGAAATGTGTTATTAACTTAAATTCTTACAAGAAACAAGAATCAAATAAGTAGTTAAATCTGAGCTGGGAACTGATGTTATCGACAAAATGCTTATTATATAGGGCGACCTTTAATTAAAATGCACAAAAAAAGCATTATTACACTGATTTAACTTCATTTTAAAAAATAAACCATAAGCCTAGGGCCCTAGGCTAAGGTTTGTTTATGGTATAAACAGGCTCGGGGAGATCGCAAACTTTTTAAGAAATATTTTAAATATAAGTTTGGCAGTAGAAATAACTGTCCAGTAAACTGCAGGAAACGACTGACCCAAATCGTTCATCGAACATTGGACGTTTCTGTGCCCAATTGCTTATGTAGGTTTATGTAAATGAAAATGTATGTAATATTTTATTAAGAAAAAAACCGGCCAAGTGCGAGTCAGACTAGCGCACGAAGGGTTCCGTACCAATATTTATAAAAACCACCATATATGATCTGCAAATGAGACTCGTTTTTAGTACAACTGACGCTTAGCACCATCTATCGATATTTCTATGTAGTTTTTCGAAAATTTCGAGTCAAATACAATAGGTCGACTATTACTCGTATACTTGTAAAGCCCACTTATGTGTGATAGTTTTCGTTTAAACTTCGTTATATATAGGTACTACTGCCGTGACATTTGAATATCTAACTACAACCGTTTATTCAGTAAAGGCGGACACTTGACTCTAACGAAAATTGGTACTTTAAAGCTTGATAAGTCACGAACGGTTTACTTAATCAAAAACCGGTCTTCCCAACCCCCCAATATTAAAAGACCTATCCAACGATATCCCACACTATGGGAAGGACGAAAAAAAAAATATTATCCCCACTTTACATGTAGGGGAGGTACCCTAAATAATGGTTTTTTTCACAATTTTATTTTACCCCTTTTTTATCGGCGTCATTCATTTGTATACTTATGCCGAATTACAAGTTTCTAGTACCAATAGTTTTTTAACTAAACCGCGGACAGACAGACAGACAGACAGACGGACATACCGAAACTATAAGGGTTCCTTGTTGACTACGGAACCCTAAAAATGACAGAATTCGTTGTGGAGGTCAGATAGGCAGTCGTTCCACATAAAGTACTGCTATTCAGCTGCTTCCGGTTACAATTAATGTATTAACTATTCCTCAAATCGAATGTAAATAAAAAGCTTATTCTTAATTGCCGTTAAAAATAAAAACCTCATTTTTAACTACCGTTAACTAATCGGTACAGCCGGCCACTCTTGCGTCATCCGTTCACTCCCGCGCATGTTTCAGAATTCAGTAATTTCAGTATAGTTCCCACACTGGAGCTAAGCGCACGTCAGTTTTACTTGAAATATTTTTGTTGTATTTACAAAGATTTTGATGTCTACGTCGCATCTGTTCTAAATTAGATGACCGCCGAACCCTGGACTGCGTTAGAAAACATTACTCTGGATTATTTTGGGGATGCCAAGCGTTTTCTGATTACAATCTTGTTTGTGTATTTCTGGTTGTGCTAGAAACTTGACCTGTCGATGTTGAGTTGTAGCTAAAACTGTGTTAGTCCATGTGCTGTGTGAAAGGAACCTGATATTAGTTTCGATAAAATTGGAAGGATCTGCGCTGACTGTGCTGCTGCGTACATTTTCTCAGACAACGTTGTTATTTAGAGGATTGCTAGTGGGTTGCTGACGTCTTGTGTCGATCCATTCTGTAGGACGAATGTAAAAACGTCAATGGCTGGATTAGTGACGACGACATGGTGTCTGTTTACGTTATTCTAGATTTCATTGTCAATATTTTACACATCCCCTTTTAAAATAGAATGCCGCTCCTGTTAAGAACCGTCTGCTTGCCCTATGCTAAATTGTAGCTCGCGTTTAATATTTATTTAAATTCATTGCATGTTTGTATAAATTACGTTCAGCGATTGGTAGTTTTTGTAATAGCATCATTGGTGGACGCAGCCGTCGGAAATCACATTGCTAACATCACTTTTAGCAGCAGAATCGAAGGCATATTTGCTTTAAGACTTGTGGACTATATTCAAACGAGAATGGTTTTATGTGAACGGTGGTGATCGACGTGTATCAACCGTCCGTGGATATATCTGTATTAGGAGCGTCCGTCAATCAGGTCTTTAGCCGCTGTGGTAGTTTATATTCAAAGGTATTTCAGCTTCAGTTCGTGTCCAGTTAGTAGGTATATAGGAGGGAGGCATGACATCGTGTAGCGTCATTTTCAGCAAAATCTTGGTCATCTTTGCCGTTTCATCCTGTGACGTCATCAGCATAGCAAGCAGCAATTTTCAATTGCAGAAAAAAAAATGAAAATGTATCGTGTTTCGCATCAGATTATGAGCGTCAGTGAACCAAAAGTGTTATAATGTGTCGTAATCTAGAAATTGTGTTTTAAGGATTAAGGAATTTCTGTTTGTTAACGTTAATCATATTCATCATAAAAAGAATTATGAAAGTGGCACCGGTGACTGAAAAGTGGTGTGGTAAACGATTGTTATGGCGTGTTGCGAAGTAATGAGGAAACGTGAGGAAAGTTTTGAGAAAGAATGTGGATTGTGGATGTGGAATGTCGACGGTTGAACTGCGTGAAGATGATATGGCTAGTAAGGACGTAACATGCCGAGTAGTAGAGAAGTATGGAAGAGGAAGACATGCTGCGCTGACCCCAAATAAATAGAGATAAGTGCAGGAGAATGATTTTCATCAAAGTGCGGCGGCTGTAACGATGTGTACAATGAAACAAAGCCTGTGGTCAGTATTGGATGAGATGCGAACAAATGAATGAATCCGAGTAGCTGTTGGTTGTAATGCTTCGTCAAAGTATAGGGTTCACTTGCCGCCAGCACTACATGAATGAATATCCAATCAATCTCTAAAAGTTTTATAGGCAACAACATATAATAATCTGTAGAAATATATTCAAGGTTTCCGGCAGGAAATAGGCGATTAAGAATAGTTGGAAACTAGCCAGTGTTTATCATTAAATCGAATCTTCAACAATATTATAAAGAGTTAAAGCTACAAGAACTACGTGTGCAAGTTTAGAAGTGGGGGTAATCTTCTATACTGCTGATCCGATCCCAAAAGTTATTTCACTAATTCTCTAAACTTAAGTGTCTAAAAACTCGAGTTTCTGCTGGCTATATTTAAGTTCCTGTGGCATCATTTCCCTCCAAAACGCGAGCGTAGCCGCTGGTAAAAGCAAATTAATTAAATTATCTTAGTTTTTGATAGTAGACTACCAAATCTCGGCTTACCCATTTCTTAGTCATGGTTGTCCCTTAGCCACTTTGTAGTCAATGTTTACTCGACCACAGCTACCTTTATATGATCGTGTTCAGACTCACAACAACACGTTTCCGCCGCCCATTTACAGCAAATTAAACTCCGCTTAACGCTTTTTGGTGAATGGTAGGTAAACCTCAGCGACAATATGAAACTTAATAATAATGTCAACTGGCAATTGAGCATTCTTAACAATAGCTTCGAAAAAAATCGCATAATGCTACACGGTCGAGTAAACCAACACTAGGATATTGTGAAGGCGAGTTGTGGGTGATACCCGACAATTCCTTCAGTGAAATGTCGTAGCACAGCGGGCGACATCGATACGCGTTTTTTTGTCGTTTGTCGGTGCGTGTGAATGCGGTTTGTGGGTTATTTGGCCGTACACTTACGTGCAATATAAGGACTGAGTGACTACATAATAAACATATGAGTTGAGGCACAGTTGAAATATTTTGAAACTGGTAGGCGTTTCAGATAAACTGGGCAACTAATAAAAATTTCTTAGGAAATCCCGTATGAAGGAACTTCCGATAAATCAGGATAATGTTAGTAACTCCAGATTCCTGATCCCAAATTCATATAAATCCGTTAAATCGCATATTTATCGCAGCTTATGCAGGAATAATCGGCTCATAGATAGTGGGGTTAGCAAAATGATTTTAAGAACTTCTAAATTAGTCACTGTAAAACCGAGCTCACATATTTTTGCAAGGAAGTGTAAGCGACATTTTTTGCAGGATTTACCCAAATGTGTCTATCAACGACTTAATAATGTATTACGAACACGTGAAGTGTGCTATCATGAACATCAGCACTTTTATTACATTTCAATGAATGAGGAAAATCAATTGTGATGTTGAAATCATACTGTTCAATGAAACATCTTGAGAGGATGCCTTGTTCATTTTACTGTTAGGTTATTTTTATCCGTCTACGACGCAAAGGAGGGTAATGTTATCAGCCTATGCATGAATTTGTGCCCTTATGGCTCTCGAGCTAGAGACCAAACGTAGGGGCCGATTTTGATGGTTTTTACGTCAATCTATTTATTCTTCACTAGACTATGGAGTTGTACTACCCGGATAAAAAATATTCTATGTGTTAATCCAAGTTATAAACTACCTGTGTGCCAAATTTTATCCAAATCCGTTCTATAGTTTTCGCGTGAAAGAGTAACAAACATACATTCTCAAAAACTTTCATTAGTTGGATTATGCAAGTGTCGCTTAAGACATTACAGCAATAATAAAAATGAGTTTTTGCATATCATCTTTATGTTTCCCATATAATGTTTGATTACGAATGAACATTTAGGACCCACATTTTCGTAAAACGATTTATAGTTAAAAGTAAAAAAACCTAAAGTTAAATCACACGAAGAACTTAATTGCTAGCTAACAACGATAAAACTTTGCCTTCCTCGTCTTATGGTGTGGACGGCAATTCGAGTGTGGGGCCTTCAGTTTATGTAGCTTCCATCAGTTCTTGCAATGAACAAAATATTATAGGACACGCAGGTTATGATACTTTGCCTTAAAAGTATAACATGCATACTATCTGTATTCCAATTATTTTTATAACGATCCAAGCTTATTATTTTCAATAAATACAGAACTGCTACAATAATAATTATACCAACCGCACCACACATTCACAACTCTATTATAACTAAAACTCAAAATCTCAAAAGTAACATTAAACATACAAAAAAAAACTAATAACCCGTTTACACTATCCCCTCAATATTGATATTTATTTATTTCACCAGGAGTATTGTTAAGACCTTTATAACCACAGTAATGATTGCTGATGGGTTTACAAGCAGTTTTTATGCGCTCACGCACAATGTGTGTCGGCGGGCGGTCCTGTGCGAGCACAATGAGGACGGCAATTTGTGTGCTCAAGAGTTCTTCTAAAGCCTGGGGTGTAGCTGGATACGACATGTGCGGATATTGATTTTATAGTAAGGCTTACGGTGACCTCTCGTGGTAACACACTGAGATGGGAGCAGTGGTGGTCATATAAAAACTTCTCAGCAGAACTATGTTCTGAGCGTATGTATACGAAAATACGTGAACTCGAAATGCAGTCCCCAGATTGCGTGCCTTTCTTCTTTGGCACATATTTTTTATTAGATGGAGAGTTCGGCTTGGTCATCATCATCATCTGCCTATCCTTTTCCCAACTATGTTGGGCATGGCTTCCAGTTTAACTGGATGTAGCTGAATACCAGTATTTTACATGGCGCGACTACCTATCTGACCTCTACAGCCCAGTTAGTATTGGTTAATACGATACCCCTAGGTAAGACTGGATGTCAGACTTTTGGGACTGACTACTTGTAACGACTGACAAAGATCTACAAATGAGAGCCGGGACCAACGGCTTAACGTGCTTTCCGAGGCACGGAGGAACTCGAGTTGGTACCTTCATTAATAGTTCTTATAACTCTTATTATTAATGGTATCTAAAAACTCTTATTATTAATCTTTTAATTAATGGTATTCATATTTACAGTCGCCTACAAACAGCTAGGTGTAACGATTTCGCATATTCCAGTACCGATTCCACATCTGCATGCTATTACAATTCCTAAAGGCCTACGCCCGTACCACGGCAGGCGTGAAGGCCTAAGAAACGCTGGCGTGATGATTCGGACTTATTCTTAACTAACTGGCCCGAGAAGGTAAAATATAACAAACATTAGGACCTCCTAATGTTTGTTATATTTTGTTATATATTATATTTTGTTAGACTTGTACTGACTCAAACCCATCATGTTCCTTCTAAGCCCTTTGTGTTCCAGGGCCACGGTATCTCTTTCGAACAGTCCCGCAGCCCTGGCAGGCATCGGCCCTCTCGGACCCCTTCCGATTTGCTGATATCTCCTTGAGGTGCACGTGGAACCCGAACGCGCCGTCGACACGGCCTGTCGTCATAAGACGGACCGACGGTTAGCTAGGTATGGGAGAGGCCTTATCCCAGCAGTGAGACAGAACAGGCTAACATAAACAATCCATTCTTGACAAAATCTTTAAGACTTGTCTTGCCACATCATCTTGTAGCCGGCGCGTACTGCATAAAAGTTTTAATTCAGTCGCATCCATTCAAACTACATCCTTACTCTATGAACATAAAGGAAATATTATTGCCGAAACTGTTGCATATTGTGGTAGTTTCCGGTCTCATACACGTTCATACAATGTCATACACACATTCATGGTAATGTGAGCCGCTCAGTCATTTCGTGATCACTGTGCGACAGTTTCCAATACAAATGTCGTCAATATTGTGAGTATGTAATTGATATTTCAGGTAAGTAAGTACCTCTATTGAATTCATCAATTCAGTTTAAGTTATGATATTTGTCAATTTAGAGGAGATATACATTAAATATAATATCTTCTTAATGTTTTATCAAATTTCCAGTTGCAGTAAATGCATCAGTCTTGTTATCTCTGCACTCATAGCTACAAAACGATTTTATGTATTTATAGGACCTTTTCTTTATAATAGACTTAACAAGATACTAAACTTCTATAGTTTAAGTTATAAAAAAAGTAGTTATGTAATGTCGGATTATTTAGCAATACTTAATTACACAGACACAGAAAAACTTCTAGAAGTTGTAGTATGATTATGTTATCCTCGTATCTATTTGTATATTTTTACTTAATAAGCTAGTTTTAGTATTTTTCTCTTGTACCAATTTGATTATACTTCTAGTTGTTAATAGTTTAATTTTATTTCATAATTTTAATGTCCTAATTAAATTGTGCTATGTAAAGTGATGGCCTGAAACACAGGTTTAAAAAAAAACCTAGTTCGGGCAGGTCGCTACCGAACATCTGCATTGAACTATCATTACTTGCCTTTTGAATATGTTTTAGTTATAGTTTACTTATAAGTACTAATTATACCATTGTATGAAAAACAATACTACTGCGCATAAATGTACACTTTTTGTAATACTTTTTAAATATATATATATTTTTTTTATTATTATTATAGCTAAATGATCGGAGGACTGTTGTCGCTGCCCCGTATCCGTCGCAGTAGTGAAGCGGATACTTTACGAATGATTGCAAAGAAGTCGTCTATACGTGCTGCTACGAACATCCCTGACGCGCTACAGAAACAAACAGCGACAGCAGTATCCTAATAGCATTGTTGTATAGCATACGCAAGGCATTAAACGTTTTCTGCGTGTATCTAGTCCAAAGACTAAATGTATAAAAGGTCTGGCAATAAGCCCTACACAGAGTTATCTTGACAGTGCTGTCATACTTTACAAATCTTCAGGCCAGCATGTTGCATCTTACGGCCAATGCTCTACGCTCCCTCTCAAAATCACATTTATCAGTGCCATCTTCTGTAACACAGTGACCAAAGTACTTGAACTCTTTGACTCTGTTTATAGTGGCACCACATAGCGAAACTGGTGGTACCACTTCATAGTTCTTGTTTTGCGCCATAAAAACTAACAGCTCGCTTTTCTTGGCATTATACCTGGGTCCATGTCCAGCATAGCACTCAAACAGCTTCCTAAGAGCACTAATCGACGGACTCAGCAGCACCATATCGTCAGCATAAATGATGTTGTTCAAGGACACACCATCGGTCGTGCATCCGATGCTAGTGCGGCCGAGTTCCTCTATGAACGTATTCACATAGATATTAAATAACTTGGCGAGGTCACACCCCCTTGCCTAAACCCGCACTCTAACCTGTACACATCTAAGTATGAGCCGGCCCACCGCACAGCGTTGTGTTGGTTATCGTACCAGAACTTTAGTACATTAATTATTTCTGGCGGCAGTTTAGCTTCATTAGATAACTTTTTCAACAAGATGTCATACGAGACAATGTCGAAAGCACTGGATAAATCCAGGAAGCATACATACACAGGTGTCCTCCTCCCAGTGTAATATTGCATTGTACTGTACTCTTCACGGTCATGATTGCAGTGCCAGTTGATAACCCATCCCTAAAAATAAACTGTCTGTCGTTATTTTTTACCAGGACAACAGTCAAGTAAACAATTAAAATTATGCGATAAGTTGAGTTACCGTAAATGTTTCAAGTCTGAAACCGATTCTGAGTAACTATTTAATTCTCACACTTCTGATTCTGACCTTATCTCAAGTATTTAACAGAATGCTACTTAACTACTGTATTAAATTAAACTTACTCTATAATCTCTGCAAAAACGTTTTAAAAACCCCTTTTTAAACACGTTACAAAGACCCACAAACAAAGAACTTCACTTTCATTACAAAAATAACATCCGAGAGTGTTATCCAAATTTTTTGAGGATTACAGCGAACTATCTCACGGTAGCCAATAATTACTTCCTATAATCCTTTTTTGACCACCCACCTTGGTCTGCCTAATCCCTTTAAACGAATATGAACCTTATTTAAGAGGCATAAGCTTGAGCGAATTTGGGGGATCGGAAATACAGATGGATGGCCGAATTATTTGCGTGGAAGTAAATATTTGTGTCAATTAGTTTATACGTTTCAGTGTAGCACGTACATTCAGGTATGGCGGCAAGATCAGTAGGGCTGTCAGTCGTAATTAAAATGTTTTGACGAAGAATTTGATGAATAAGAATAACATTGTTATGTCGGTAAATGTAAAAGGGACGGGAACTTTAATTACAATGCTTTAAGGAAGGATTTCCGGTAGGATGTTGATTAGATTTCGAAATGGGAAGAGTTGTGGTTCGATGGCGTCTTTCAAATATTTGAATGTGGTTGTAAAGTCCTTGCGGTTGGTCGTTTCTTGTGTATGAACGTAACAAGTAGCTACAAAGGGTTGCTTACTTGCTTGGTGCTACGAGGGTTTGAGTAGTTAAGCCTTTACAATACACATCGGTACGATCTATCATGTAAGTATTATAGGAGTAGGTATACAAGGTATATGTAGAGCACAGTTCTAGGTCTATAAGTAGCAGAATAAATAAGTAAGTGTTTTAAACAGCTTCTTCTGGGTAAGCTCGTACCATTGTCGACTTTGTCTCTGTCATCTCCGATCTAGACTAGAGTCAAGAGCAAATTCATCGAAAATACAAAAAAAACAAAGCCTGAGTAACGTTTATTAATATTAAATTTCAGTTGAGTGAATTACTAGCAAAGCTTCAGTAGGAATCGAGGACTAGGAGAACTGGCAGTCCTGCATCACACTGACGACCAATAGGAGCGGAGCATCAATGAAACATATTGCAAAAACGTGGAAAATTTATTCCTTTTCAGAGGTTCCGTTGCTTACGCAGACGAAATTGCGCGGGTCAGCTAGTCAGAGATACATGATCCAAAAGTTACCGGCTTCATCCATACAATTAAGGATTAATAAACAAACAAAATTACATTGAAATGGAGGGAGACTATATTGAAGAAAATAATAACTAACTGTGGGTAACTAGAGAAAACGTCAGTGGCATGGTAGTTTTGTATCTCTGATTAATCTAAGTTGTGTAGGCCGGAAACTTTTTGACCTTACTGATAAATGAAGTGTGAAAGAGCTGTAATGTGACGTCTGTCAGTAAAACTCGCCGTCACTGAGCTTCATGGCGTACAGGTAGAGGGAGCGGAACTCGCAGAACTGGTTGGTGCACCAGCCGCCGTGGCCGTCAGTACAGCGGCACGAGTCGCACTCGTCCATGTACTTCTCGCCCGGGATGCACTTGAAGAACGGGTTCTTTATCACTGGAACAAACAACAACATTTTACAAGCAATGTATGTATGTGTGTTTGGCACGAATCTTGGAAGCTAAATTAGAACCACTTCCCGATGTCCGATTCAGCTGAAATTTTGCACACATCTTTGGTTCTAACGACAATGAAAGACATAACTTAATCTAGTAGCCAGGATCGTCTCCTCACGAGGGATCTTCAGGTTCAGCCGCGCTTGCCTAGGATGCTCTGTCGTTGGGTGACCACTCATTACATACCGAGTTTCCTCCGTGAATCGGAAAGCTCGTTAAGCTTTTGGTTCCGGATGTCATTTGTAGATCTTTGACAGTCGTTACAGATAGTTAGTGGCCTGAAAGACTCACAACTAGAATTACCAACGGGTATCGTATCACCCAGTACTAATTGGGTTGTGGAGACCAGATAGGCAGTCGCTCCATGTACAATTCTGGTATGCATCCGGTTAAACTGGAAGCCGACTCCTACACAGTTGGGAAAAGGCTAGGCAGATTATGATAGTAGTAGAGGTGTACGCTTAAATTAGCTTTGCTTTTAGGAACCTTTGCCAAAAAATATAATAAACGCCTGTAAATTGGCATGTGAGTTGAAGATAGATATATCAGAACGAGTTCTGTAAAATAATATCATCGTTAAAAAAAACTTAACGGAAATATCTCCAATATTTCCAACGCGAGTGAATCGAAAAATAATAATCCGATATCGACGTATCTCGATTTCCCTGAAATAATTATTACATTGTTCGCGTTGTTGGACCGACGAATAAAGTACTGTTTCAGGAAATTCAAGTTTATTATCATTAAGCTTGTAAAGTAATTCAATGTTAATTTTATGATTGATTAATGTAAAAATATTGATTCTGCGTTTCAAGACGTATTGTTCGAATGGGAGTTAACTGTTGACGCCTGACGGAATAGCTTTAGCATGAAAACACAAATGTTCATTTGATGTCGCACGCATTGTGTTGAACTTGGTTTCATAATCTGGTATCGATACGGGCTTTTGGTTTTATCAGGTTAAATTAAGTATTTAGGCGTCATATATTAGGTTTGCTGTTTGAAAAAGTATTAACCAATTTGTTAGTTAAGCTTGGTGATTATAGAGATATTGATAGAACAAGGCAGTCAGGTTCCTTCTCACAAAACGCATTATTTTGTCGACTCGCAGGACCATTAACCCAGCAGTTATTCGGACTTTTGTTAACTACCGGTTTTCTCCCGGCCGTTGAGAGTCATGTATTTCTTACATTATGGGGGCTTGTATACAACACCGTCCAGTGCTAGCTCCGGTTCATCTTCGCGCATAGTCCGATTTGACTCGGCACACGTTCAAGTATGAAAAGACTAGCTACGAACACGTTTTCACGACCTACGCACCTACGCAAGGCATTTGCAAACAATATCGCATCCCTCATCGAAAACGAGTACGGATCCAAGGTTAACCCAGGTAAAAACCGGTCGTGAACAAGAGGTCTAATGCATGTTCTTTAGATTGCTTAGCATTACAGATTGTACCTCTAATTTTGCATAACAGTGATATTCATTCTTGTAACAATAAGGTTTCCATTAAGGTGCTCCCTTACCTGGAGCGTTCCCCTGTAATGTAACATTTCGGATTCGATTTTGAGCATTACATTTCAGTACTGCTTTCCTTACTTAACGAGCATTCGCTTGTAATGTAAAACCTTAGATTAGATTTTGAGCAATACCTACATTACATTACTATCTCCCTGACTGTACTCTACTGCACTGTAATACTAGGATCTCTTCTCTCACCAATGTGATGCTCGAATCTGTAAAATTACAGATTTCGCACTGCAGTGCTCGGTTCTCATCCCTCACCGATGTAATGTTCGACTCTTTAACGTTACATTACAGGCGAATTCTGCACGTGAGGGTTCACCTTTAGATTGCAGCTGTCAAGGACTGCAACTGTGAAAGAACGGTAAATTCCTTACCAGTACACCTGAGGCAAGGCGTGCTACGTTCACACAACGCGGTGACAGTAGGCTCGCAGTACACACACGAAGGCATGGCGCGACAGGCGCCTGTGTCCTGCGCCTCGCACAGCAGACAGTTCTTGTTCTCAGGCACCATGGTCAGCGATGTTTCCTCCTCCCAGTACTGGTGGGGTGGCTTCGGCTTCACGAACTGAGAGACTACGTAGCTGTTTGGACATATAACATCATAAAATGACGCCTGGGAACGATATGAAACAGAAAGGATTTAATTATGTCGACTTGAACTCAAGCAGGCACGTAACTTTGTGTAAGTAAGCCATCATTCAAGCTCTCAAAAAGCTTAAGGAAAGCAGTGGTGAAACCAGCATATCTAAGACCCAAAAATTCAAAAACATGTGTTTTTGACAGTACCTAATTAGGTACAGTCACAACCAGTCTCTCCAAGGGTTATTATACACGGTGTAAATCACCTCATCACGAAGCCGTCAACCAAGCATTCTGTACATGGAACTAAGTAACTTTACGCAAAAATTATAGCTGGGAAACGACTTTTTTTTGGGGGGTGTAAAATCATGCTTTGTGGTAGAACTCAATGTAACGTACTCAAAACATTGTGCTGATGGACGGATTGAATAGTATGGGGGTCGTGGAGGTGTTTAAAGTAAAAATCTTACATTAAAAACTTGTATTTAAAAAAATACTTGTCAAAAAGTTGGAACTTTGACCCCTAATCTCCGTAACTAGAAGTTTCCCAGGTATAGAACAAAAAAATGATCGCAATGACAGGGAGAACTAGTGGCTTTCGGTTTCGTTAAGAGGTGTTTTACACCCTTTATATAACCTAGTAGCTGGGTTGTGGAGGTCAGATATTCAGTCGCTCCATGTAACGTACTAGTATTCAGTTGTATCCGGTTGGTCTGAAAGCTCATCCAAACGTAGTTGGAAAGTGGCTAGGCAGATAATGATAAGGTGAAACACTCACGCCTGGCTGCCGGGCCGGTAGATGGGGGGCGATTCCTCGCCGCCGCCACCGACGGAGCTCAGCGTGCCCGGGAGAGGCGTGCCGCGCTGCCGGCCCACGCGAGGATCTGACGGTCGTGAAAATAATAAAATGCCTGGAGTACCCCGAACAAATCAAGAAATTAAATTTTAGTTTAATTGCTTGATTTGTTCCACCAGGACAGTTTACTCTTTGATGGATCCTTTTGACTGCTCCGTTAGTCTAGTGTTCTCAGTGTGAATTTAAAGCAGTAAGATCTCATATCTTACTTCCATTCCCAGGTCGTGCCAATTGTAATCAGGTTTCACCCTCAAGAATTTCTCAGAAGCAACCCAGACCCGGATTTGTGCCGGATGGCAATAGATTCGCTCCTAAAGCAAGGCACTTAAACATAACTAGTAAAATGTGGATATAGCTAATAGTTTTTGACACACCAAAGATGTGTTTGCAGGCGTGATCTTTTGTTAAATTATTAGAGATGGCTAAACATGCACAATAAATAATTTAGTTAAGTGTAACAGGAACAACAACGATAACTTAATTACAACAATAGCTTTTTAGGGTTCCGTAGCCGAATGGCAAAAAACGGAACCCTTATAGATTCGTCATGTCTGTCTGTCTGTCTGTCTGTCCGTCCGTATCACAGCCACTTTATTCCGAAACTATTAGGACTACACAGCTGAAACTTGGTAGGTAGATGTATTCTGTAAACCGCATTATGATTTTTGTACAAAATTAAAAAAAAAAAATATAAGGATATCCCCCCATACATACATGAAATTGAAACTAAAAAAAAAAAAACTATCAAACCTATACGTGTGGGGTGTCTATAGATAGGTCTTTAAAAATGACATTGAGGTTCCTGAAACCATTTTTTTTTCAAAGTCAATTGTTTGAAAGATAGACACTTCCAAAGTGGTAAAACGAGTGTCCCCCCCCTCTAATTTCTAAAGTAACAGGAGAAAAAATCTGAAAAAAATATGGGGATGTAGACCGTAAAAAAAACTTTCAACGAAAATTAGTTTGAATAAGATTTGATATGTAGTTTTTGAGATATGGGACTTTTTCACCAAACTGCAGCAGTAACTTTGTTTTTCATTAACTTACTATGAAAAACAAATTTAGCTTTGCGGTTGAGTGAAGGTTTACTAATGAATGACCGTTCAAAACATTGTCATTATATTGTTTGGGGCTATGGAACCCTGTGTGCGAGTAAGACTCGCACTTGGCCCGTTTTTTTTTCTTTTCTTTTCCTTCTAATTATCCTCTTACCTTCACCATAACCCACCACAGTCGCCACTAAACCGGCCAAAGCCAAAAGGCATCGAAACATTGTGTGTCACAAACACAAAATGTTTCCTTATCCAGTTCACTTGCTGGCCCTTAGATCGGCGCGCTCCAGAACGCCGCCACGATGTGATAGTGTGCGGACGTGTCGCAGCAACGGCTAATTGACCCTTACACGCCAATTATTTCGATTGGCTTACTAAAGCGGGGTATACAGAGTGAAACTTATACGTCGACATTGATTTATGATTCTCGTGTAGGTTTTGTCGTTGCAATTTTAGTCGTATCACCTCTTATATTTTACGAAACATATTTTTAAGTGTTTTCTGAAACATGAAAAAATGTACACCTTCGGGGATTACGGACTTGATGTTTTGCTATGTTATTATTTACGCAATCGATATGTACTCTTATATCCAACAGTGCCTTGGTTGTGAGTCATGTATGACCATAATATATTATTTTTTTCTTTAAAAAAACGTTGCCCCACACTAGGAATTTCTGGGTATTTAATTTAAGGATGCAGCATATACATGACGACTTACCTCAAAAACATTCATCCAAAACATAAACGTCAAAGAGTTGTTCATTGGAAGCTGAAATTCAGGCACATGCATAAAAACCCCCTATACAAAAAACCTCTAAAAAACAAACAGATATTTCCCTTTCCTTCCACTTTTCTCGGTGTTCCGTCTCTTCTCACCAATAAATTGAAAATAGGGAAACTTTATACAGAAAATCCTTACCCTTTAGGGGGAGGGGGGCGTGCAGCCATCCCTCCTGCCCATAGTGACAAGTAACAAGATTTTAAATTTCGAATCGATCAGATCTGTGGAAGTTGTTTACATCCCTTCATCAACTAGAAAACTGGTGATGATCTTCAAACGGCTGAGCAGATTTTCTTGAAACATAACTAAGAACACTCTCGATTAACACCAATCAAAAGTAAAAAGATTTTTATCAAAAATCGCTTCATCTACTCAGGAGCTATGATGCCACAGACAAATACACACATCCAACTTATCACCCCTCTTATTTGGTCGGGTTAAAAAAGAACAAAATCGAAACAATTCGCTTTAAAATCACTCTGTACACGATTCGGTGTATCTGTCCAATTAAGCGCCTGTATGCCTCTCGTTACCGTCGCAGATTAACTGCACACCAGCTTGCAGGTTTAACCGACAGTGTTGAGAGGGGTCATGCAAGCATGTATTGACGACCGAGCTTGATTTTCAGAGCTAATGGTACCTAGCCGATTTTTTTCAAGCGTATTTTCTGATTTTCTTCATGTTTCTTTCCACGAATAAAGCTTGTTAGTGTTAATGTTTATTTAATTGTGTCCCTCAATGTAGATACATAGATAAAATACTCTATTTTATGTAAGTACCTACACTGTTCAAATTACTGATATGGAATGTGTAGCATAAGGTTTAAGCCTGTTACTGGCCTGGCAAGGTTGTTTTTATGAAAACAAACATTGATTATTTTCATTGATCAGCACCTACTTTAATAAACTTGGCTACATTTTTCTATTAGTCCTACAATATTGGTTCGTTTATCATCATCATTATTCTACTAATATTTTACCTACCTCAATTAGTTTGGGATTTGGGCAGCATATCTTCTACTACCATACTTCTCTGTTACTCGTCATCTTAGCAATCACCTTCTTTCCAGCCATTTCATTCTTCAGATAGATCATTGATCGTTTATTTAATCTTCCTCTACTCTTATAGCCGTCCACATTTTTTCCTCGCAACATTATCGTCATTCCTCCGCATCACATAACCGAATCATGACAACCGATAACCACACAAATTTACAGTCACCGGCGCCACTTTCAGGGGAACACCCAAATACTCCGAAATATTTTATTCCGAATTTCAATAATCCGAGTGCCAAAATTCCGAATTTCATAATACCTAAGAATTATAATGTCTATTATTAAAAATCACGAAATTCATTTTACCGAAGTTTAGTTTTAAGTCGTATATGAGATTTGTTGGTTTTCCGATTTTCATACGTTCGAAGAATCAAATGCTCGAAGAATTCTCGGTCCGAAAAACGACATTCCGATTTTCAATACTTCGAATAAACTAAAAGTCAACATGTTGTGCTACAAAATTTAGTGACAGAAACGAATCGCTGCAAAACCGACTTCACGCAGTCTTGTCTGCCCTACCCCTAGAGTGTAATTTAAGCCCGTGTGGGCGCAAAGGGGTGGAGCGGCCCGCGAGGTGAGGAGCAGGTAGTTTGAAGGCCCGCCGCCGCAGCTGAGGCTGGCTGGCTGGGCCGGCCAGCAAGCCGAAGCTGCGGTGGTGAGTGTTACAACCATCTGCGACGATAAGCTCGCGTGGGGCCGCCCAAACCCCGCAGCGCCGGAGCCGTGGCAGAAATAATGCTTGCTGCATGTTGCATGCCTGCTTGCTGGCTGCTTGCATGCTGCATGCCTGCTTGCATGCTTGCTTGCATGTTGCATGCCTGCTCGCATGTTGCATGCCTGCTTGCAAGTTGCATTCCTACTTGCATGTTGCATGTCCGCTTACATGTTGCATGCTTGCTTGCAGGCTGCATGCTTGGTCGCATGCTGCAAATCCCCTGTATTATTGAAGAATCACTTCGGTTAGGTTAGGTTAGAATTGTGACCAGGGAAACAAAATATTTTTATTCGGAACAAAAAAAAAAAAACAAAAAAAAACAATCAGTTTAAAAGAGAACAAGGCGTTTTAATTTCGGATTTGTAATAATCGGTATTTTAATAATCGGAATTCGTATTTCTGATGTTTCGAATTATCATTAAGGCGGACTTTTTGTTATTCGATCTATTAAAACTCGGTATTTTGTAATTAGTAATTATAAACGTTAGGAATATTGAAATTTAGGAATTATAAAAATAGGAGTAATGATAAGTCGGAGTTGTTATATTAGGAATTTTGAGTCATTCGGAATTATGACTATCATTTTGAAATTCGAACTTGTAACTATCGGAATAAAGTTTTTCGTATTTATGTAGTGTACCCCACTTTCAGACTTATGTATGTTCGTACCGATAAACTCGAAGCAGGTTTCCAAATACATCATAAAGTATGAACATTCATCTAAGTACGTATGTAATTATGAGAGCAGTACATAGTACTCACGGCTATCTCATCAAAACATAAACTTCGTTACATTATTATCCGAAAGCATTTCTCATACAGGCCAATATACACAATATCGCCCTAAAACAATAAACGCAATATTAAGGACCAATTACACTCATATCGCGGACGTTATCACTGGAGTGTAATGAAGCTCATTTTCTGATAATTTGTGACGTCAGAGAGGTGTAAATTTAATATAGTGATAATGGCGTTATTACACCATCGATCATTTGTTGGGAAACGACACCTGATAGCTATCTATTGTAGGTACAATAGTCGTAAAATATATGTACAGTTTTTGTGTTCATATAAAAGCTTATAATAAATTACTGTGTAAATTATTACCTAATATTTTGTGCATTAGATCGTCACTCACTGGACGTTCGATGGAGGAACTCGCCGTCGAGGTAGAACTTGGCGAAGGTGATGCCACAACCTGGTCTTGTTTGCGGGGCGAACAAGACCAGGTTGATCAAACTTGGCCAAATATCGTACAAGATGGAGAGATTTAGTAAGTGACAAGGGAAGTCTTTGTCCAGAAGTGGGACACTAAATAGGCTAACAAAAAATAATGCATTGCTTTCTGTTCGATCGATGGTCAGTTGCATAAAACGCCGGTAGTAGAATCTACCTACTTACAGTAAAATCGTAGTGTTCAGTATGTAGATGACAATTTTATATGGGGTGTAAGGGACCCCGACGAAAACGCTTACCATGTACTCAATACATCATTCTGACAAAGAAACCCCCCACATAAACAGCTGTTTGCTACAAAAGTGCAATACCTCCACGGTCAAAATATATGGACAGCTGTTTTTTTTTAGAGGTTTCGTACCCAAAGGGTCAAACGGGACCCTAATACTCTCAGTATTCTTCGCTGTCTGTCCGTCTGTCACCAGGCTGTATCTCATGAACCGTTATAGTTAGCCAGTTGAAATTTCTACAAATTATGTATTTCTGCTGCCGCTATAACAACAAATACTAAAACAGAATAAAATAAAAATGTAAGGGGGCTCTCATACAAAAAAGTGATTTTTTGATCTTTTTTATAAATAATGGTTCGGAACCGTTAGTGGGCGAGTCCGACTCGCACTTGGCCAGTTTTTAGGGTTCCGAACCTAAAGTAAAAAACGGAACCCTTATAGGATCACTTTGTTGTCCGTCCGTCCGTCCGTCTGTCTGTCTATCAAGACCCTTTTTCTTAGGAACGCGTGGAGGTGTCAAGGAGGAGGAATTTATATCAAATACTCAAGTCTACTGTCCCTTGGAGCTGAGCTGTGAAAAAATCAAACTTCTAAGCCAATGCAATCAAAAGATACAGCCGTTTATGCCGCACATTTCCGCAAAATTTCGACACTCGCAAGGGAATCAAAACCTACATTGCAGGGTATTTCCCGTTAACTCAGAATCTTGAAATTTGGTGCAAAGCTACGCCTTATAAAGGCGTAGCACAGATAAAGGAAAATTGCGAAAACCGTAAATTTTTAGTTACATCATATAATAAAAATATTTTTAATAATTACGGTTTCAAAAGTACGGAACCCTCGGTGCGCGAGTCTGACTCGCACTTGGCCGGTGACGGTAAATTACCGATGACAAATTTCTATGTGGGTCAGAATATTGTACTGAGCACGTGGTAAGCGCTTTCGCGTCGGTGTCCCTTACACCCTGTATAATCAAATAGTAACCTCAATACAAATTAACTTTCGAAATTAGAATAGTGAAACAAAAAACAAATGTTTACTTTAGTATTACCAACACCAAATAAAAAGGGTTGAAATATCAAAATAAATATGAGCAGGAGCCCCCTGCCTTACCTCAGGTGTATAAATAGTCAATCATCAAGATTATCAGCCACGCGGCGAATCTCACGCGTCGAGTGCCCACGTGCTAGGCGATAATATTGTGCATATCGATAATATTATGGTATTATATCGATAGTGGACTCGATTAACTGTATCGTGTTGCTCGTTAATCAATTGCGGAGTTACCACCTCCTTTGTTTAAGAAAAAACTTTTTGGTTTGTGCCACCATTAAACGAATTTGTCAAAAACTGTTTTTCCAACTTGACAAATTTACCTGGCTTCAGCAACATGCAATGTACAAAAAAATTTTGATTTAGATCCGAATCTAAATCCGAACTCTACATCGTAAAACAATAATCAAAATCCTTTCAAAATTATCCCTTTAACGAAATTATGCCCAATCACAACGCCATTGACATTCAAATAAATAAACTATTTACAATACAATTGCATTGAAAACGAATTAATTGGTACACAATGTGACCCTTTTCCCACGCCAAACTATTGGCACAACATCATCATTACCCCTGTTCGCGTTACCCGGGTAATTCGCGAGCAGTCCCGACAAAGTGCCCGGTCAGACGAACGCGCGCATATTTGCACACATTACCTACAATTCACTGAATATTGACTTTCGTGAGAAGTCATTGTTGATTCATTTATTGGTCCTTGGGGACGGAAGAATGTTTAAAAACCATACTCATTATAGAAATAGGACTATTAAAGGCAGTTGAAAGAATCGGGCATTGTGTTTCTTAAAGGTGGTAAAAGAGAAAGAAATGGCTTCACTCTATAAAATTCAGGGTGTAAACTTAAGTCGTGAGGGTAAGTGTCAGTACTTTGCACTTCTAGTGCAAACACATACATCACTCACTACTATGGCGTATAGTATAACAGATTTTCGGCATAATTTCGCGAGTTCTAACCTTCAAAAAACCTCTGCGTAAAAAATAGCTGGCTTTGAATTTGTGTAACAACCCGACTGCACACTCCATCTGCCAAATATAATCTACAATAATTTCGAAGGGCCGTGTTTATCAGTCAACTTAATAAAGATACTGGTTGAAATGAAAAGAAGACGAATAACAGCATTCATAGCCGTCATATAATAAAAATTCAATGAATCGCTAATCCACCGCTGAACACATAAAGTCTATTGAATATAATACTGTAATAATGAATATAAGGTGAGTTTGGCCGATCAGCCGCGGGCGTGGAACTAATATCGCCAGGGGAGGGGCAATTGACCCAATAATAACGTTCACCAACTGAGGCTTAGGGACCATCGCACACTGGGACGAAAAACGTCCTCTGGATTATAGCTAGACTGTATGTTCTGTCTGCTTTTAAATCTGTCTCTAAAAAGATTACCTACCTTTAATGGTAACACGAACAGTGGTTGTGGATAGTTGATCATCTGCAGTCCACGAAATACTAACTGTCGCAGGCGGTAGAGGGATTCTCGAATCGATCCAGAAATCGAACAAAAAACTTTTCACAAACTCTTTGATTTTATTGAAATTGTGAGTGTGACTTTGACTTTGTTTCAGTAGTCACTATTGCGGCACAAGAATTTTTCATACAGAGCTATACCTACCATGTGTGACATGATGTTTATGTTCTTCAGACAGAAAACTCTGTACTTACGCAAAACACACACACTACAAAAACACTGCAAACAAATAATAATTTTGAGACTTTATTCAGCATAGTCTTCGTAACCAATTATTTATTGAAATACATAAGATATACAAAGTCTTGATAGCATTTCTAGATCCTTGTGCCCGTCACTCCGAAACCTAGGCCGGTGTAAAGAAGGGTACAAATCGCTGTATAAACTTAATATCGGCTAAATTGCTGGGCGCCGCGGGGCGGGGCGAGGGTGACGAGCTCGCAGAGAGAGGGGGGTGACGGTAAACATCTAGCTTTTATTGCTATCATCGCGTATTGATTCCGGTCATAAGCCGCTGTTACAACGATAATTTCATCTTGGATCCGTGGTTTGCTGAGCTTTTGAAAGAAGGCGACGTGGATCCAGTCTGGCTTAGCAGTTTGTTTCTTTTACTATGTTTCAAGATGACCGAAAGTGGAAATAATTATTTCACGTGGTGAGAGTAGTTTGGCAGTTTAAATATATAACCTATGGCTGTTTGATTATTTCATTCCTTGGAGTAGTCTAGAAAACCCTTGCTTCATGTAACGATGCTACAATACCCACCTAATGTAATATTACTCATCTTTCTTTCTCAAGTTTTACAAAAAATATTTCACACTAGCTGTGCCCGCGACTTCGTCCGCGTAGAATCAGTTTTCTTTTCTAAAATACTTCTATTTTAGCTTAAGTTACTCCTTATTACATCAGGTATCTGTGCCAGTGAAAGTCCCGTCAAAATCGGCCCAGCCGTTCCAGAGATTAGCCGGAACAAACAGACAGACAGAAAGACACACAAAAATTGTAAAAATGTTATTTTGGTAAATGTACCGTATATGTATATGTTACGGCTAATAGCCGAAGTGCGGCTACACCTAGTTTTAGCCGGCTACAACTAAGTGCAGCCGGCCACATGCGGTTAAACTTAGATGTATCCTACTTATCTTCGGCTAGAACTAGGTTTAGCCTTCATCATAGCGGCTAGAACTAGGTGCAGCCGCACACCGGTGGTTAAACCTAGGTGTATCCTAATTATCATCGGCTACAACTAGGTTTTCAGTTCAGTTAAGCATTTTGGTTTTGTTTTGAGATTCTTGTCTTGCGTTTCCCAATTGAATCGATTTCGTCCGAAACTAGATTTATAATTTTGTTGAATTATATTATGTACTGAAATGAAATTTTATACTTTATAAAATTGTGTACTTAACAAAATGTCTGTTAATGCGGAGTCCCTCTGCTCTGTGGTAAAAACTAAATGCAGGAAGCAGCAAAAAACAGAACAGACTCCGAGCTTTGTAATCTAAACAAAAAGGAAAAATGTGACCTCTGTATTAAACGACAGATAATAGATACTAATAGAAAAGGCGCAAAAGATTCGTTGACAGTACAAGCAAATAAAATGACAGCATTATCTAACAGAAAGTTTCCTCCGTGCAAAATAGGTATCACAGTTCGGGTGAAAATTCCTGAAGTTGATAGAGGTAGAGGAAGGGTACAGGTGACTTTCGCAATGTTTTAATGGTTGTACTTGAATGTAATGATGATGGACTGTATAAATTGGGTAACCAGTTTGGCACTATTACTGAATTATTTTCTAGGAATTAATTCACTGTATGCGAGGCGAAATTTTGAGACGTTGATATTGTTTTTGCCGAAAAAAATCATTACGCCAAATAGCTAATGCCATTTCCACAACTCGAGGACAAGGATACAAAAGATGCCACTGCTAAACTAAATGTGGTAATAGCAAAGTGCCTCTGTAAAGAAGTCGGTATTTTGTGTAACTCTGAATGTCATTCAAGTTTATCTTTTTTGAATAAGTGATAGATTCTTGCAACATACTATCACATGAAGAGTTTGTTGTTTTTTTTTTTATAATTAAAACTGAATCAAAGAGATCTTATTTGTTTTAACATAAAAATGTGAGAGAGGAGTACAAATACTTGGTTGATTATTTTATAGTTAAGAAGTAAAACTTTATTTTTTTATGTTTAATTTTTTTATCTTTGCTCCTAAGATGTCTAGTTCTTTTACTTCTGCAGAGAAGTTTTAAATTATGAGTTTTATTAATTACTTATAAGTATATTTACAAATGTCACTTCAACATCCGTCTTTTATTTTTTCAAAATAATAGAATCAATCGGGAAACGCAAGACAAGAATCTCAAAACAAAACCAAAATGCTTAACTGAACTGAAAACCTAGTTGTAGCCGATGATAACTAGGATACACCTAGGTTTAACCTCCGGTGTGTGGCTGCACCTAGTTCTAGCCGCTATGATGAAGGCTAAACCTAGTTCTAACCGAAGATAAGTAGGATACATCTAAGTTTAAGCGCATGTGGCCGGCTGCACCTAGTTGTAGCCGGCTAAAACTAGGTGCAACCGCACTTCGGCTATTAGCCGTAACATATACATTCATATGCATGTAGTAAAAAGTGGTTATTTTAATATTAAAAACAGACACTATATTTTATTTATTTGTGTATAAATATATAGCTATATATATAGCTGTATAGATTCGTACCCAAAACCTACAAACTTTTATACATTTAAATGTTAAATATCAAAAACCCACTTAGCAAACAGAAAATTCAAACCCTTCACAGTAATTCTCTTCAACAAAATCCGAAAAATAATTACAGTACCCAACATTTGGTTTTACCTTACTAAGAATCACGCGGAAATTCTGTGAACTCTCTTTAATAAAATTCTACTACATTATTTGCAGTGGGGTGGCATTCAAAATGTAATTAGTACGGGGACAAGGATTACCCCGAACCCGTATGTTTGTGAGAGAGAATAAACGATATAAAACTAATAATGAGGCGACGAGTGAATCTCACCGAGCTACGAACTCGATCGAGACTTACTTTGGTTGTCAGTTTGTATACCTAACGACATTTAATTTGAAATCGTTACTCCTATTGAACTTTGGAGACGTCAATGCTTTTGCGGTAGAAAAGGTTAAGTGATCTTTGAATCTGAGGAGCTAACGATAGAAATCTACGTCTAAGCCTTGTGGTTATCATGTTATTTGTACGATGTATCTGCGAAAGCATTCGCTTAACTTTTGGATGACAGAAAAACTTCAGAATTGTCGCAACGCCCCGTAAGGACCAGTCCATGTTCGAAAATCTGCCGAAAGGACCACTTTCAGCAGATGTTCAATTGCCACTGGTCAATATAATTAATTATGAATAATCTTGAACAGTTACATTTCCAGCTACAAAATTATAAGCTTTTTAAGACGGTGCGTAATCTTGTTCTAAAAGCAACCATAACTCCTCTCATTTCAATAATAACCCGATCGAAACTCAACAGCGAGTTCTTGAAAAAGGTATTTATTGTGTTCCGGTAAGTTATTAAAACATGAGACAATGGACGCGTGTCTGCGACAGGCTCAGCGGTGAAGCTGCATTGTTTCTACGACCCGGGGAGCAGACACAGCACAGGGGTATAGCAGTAAGTTAAAGCAAGAACCGAATAAGAAGGTTGGACTGGTTTGGTAGATTTCATACGCGTGGTAATAAAAAAGTCATTAACAAGGCGAAATAATCCTGAATGATTGTACTATTCGATGAAGAAAAACGTAGTGAGAAATCCTAAACAATAACTTCCTAAAAACTCGAAGACATGTGACGTGTACTTACCAACCCGCCAATGTTCCCACTGATGGGACAGATATAATGTAAACTACCTTGTGGGCCCACTCCACAAGATAGTTTACATATACGAGTATCTGTCCCATCAGTGGAAACATTAACACGTTCAATGATAAGCACCTAGCATATGGATCGAACAATAATTTTGTTCGTGTGCTCACATCCCGCTTCCCAAGTCGTCGTTCTAAATAGCTAATAGCTATGGATGACTTGTGCTATGCCCAGGACCCGACTAGCGAGACCAAATCTAAGTAGGTTTTAAAGACTGATCTCTAATTCGAAATCTTATTAAATTCGTAAAGATTATAAAGTACCTATAACTCATGGCTGGCCAAACACCATTAAATGCAGGACTGGAATGAGGTATCAAATAAAGCTGAAATAATGTTTGCTGATGATTTCATTGTCGCTGGAGATGTTTTAGATAGCCTTTTGATTTTAAGACTGCAATAAACGACAAGTCAGGCAGTAACTCGACCTCACGGGATCGGTCAATATGCCGACACTTCGGGGAAGCCTATGTCCAGCAGTGGACGTCTTTCGGCTGAAACGATGACGAGGCAGTAACTCAACTTGAAACTTCTGTTGTAGATCTACTTGGGTTCGACTCCCGACATCTCGCAGAGCATTGTGCGTCAGTTTATATTGTCAATTACGACAGATGTTTCTGAATCCCATCCTCAGCACCTAATATTCATTTCAGATTATTACTCAGTCTCCAGATTATTTCTTTTTAATGGGTTTAAGGCGAATTAGGGACCCACTTTAATGTTGTAAAGATATGTTAATACTTCCTCATTGTTGAATAATCGTGTTGACAAATACAAAGTGTTACTTAAAATACGCATGTTTCAAATTCAGTTGCTGTGCAAAATCGATATTCATATAAGGACACCGATACCATACGCAAAATACGCGCTTTGGCCGTGAAGTTTCAGGCACCAGCCCGTTTTACAATCCAAGTACAACGATGGATTGGAATGGGCAACTACAGTATTTTCACAAGTTATTATGCCTTGTAACTGGGAGTGTAGCTTCGCGTTTTTTTTTTTGTTTTTTGACTTTCAAAAGTGCCTGTAATGGTCTAATTGAAATAAATGCTTTAAGTTTGAAGATTTGTTGACCCCAAATTGAAATTTTTAGTAAACAAGAGAATACTGTTCGTCCTATTCCCTTGATGTTATATCGCAGTAGGTTTCCATTAAAGCAACGTCATTATCACCATAATCACAATAAGCTTATAACATTCTGTGAGAGTAAGTAACATGCAGCGTGAGGTGGAGCAGTGGTTACAACTATGATTTGTTTGGACGTATTATAAAGTCACCCCAACTAAGTTACCCACCCCTTATTACGTCCAAGAATGAGGATAGAATGTGAACTATTATTATTTATAACCTGAAACAGGCTTACAAGAGCAAATCAACTTTAAAATGAGAGGATCCTTAAGCTTTTTACAGCAGCCTTCGTTATTAATCCGCTGAGCACACGCCGTTGTTACCCAAGTCCATCAAGTTAACTGCGTTAGGAACGGTCCGACGTGATACACGGACGAGTATGAACGATATCTTGTAGCAATTTATTTTTGATGTATTTTTGGTGCATCTTTTGGAATTTGTAAGCTGTGACTAATTCAGTACATGTTAATCAATTTACCAGTCCATCAGCCGTGGCTGACTTACAAATCTCTAAACTCATTTCGAGCAAAGACAACCTCTACATGGGATTCAAGGATGGCTCAGATCTCAAGCGCGTATTCGTCGTCTCCCGACAGCCATCCGATGGGCCATCTTTCCTCTCGCGCCACTCGCAGTCAGTTGATGATCTATTTACTGAATCGGTGAGCGGAGTTCACAAAGCTGAATATCAGGCTAAATACATTTGAACATTTTGCCATCAATATGCTAAGAAGAAGAATACATACCTACTACTGAATTCCGATTTCCGCCTTTACGGAAGTCCGTCTTTACGGAAGTCCGTCTTTACGGAAGTCGGAATAGTATTGTTCTGTCTACAGAAAATATCTCCAGATAACTTAACTAAAGTTTACCGAACTAGCAAATGCATGACCAAAATATGAATGATTTTAAAACCATCTGTTTAGTAATTAAATAAAATAGCAATTTCCTCCTAGCAAGGGAGTCCCAAAGCAGTGATAGCGCTAGATTTATTCACAAGGATAATGATCTTCTCACAAAAAGCATTTAATCACAAAAACACACTCTCGCACATTATGTACGAACGCTCGTAGGCACATAAGTCTCATTCAATCCGACCGAGGGCCTCTTAATTACAATTCTACCAAACTCATTTCACACGAAGTATCTTTGAAAGTGCGAAATAAATGTGTCTGATGTTCACCAATTACAGGCTCGTCGAAGACATTTACGGGGTGGGCGTGATCCTCCCCCTCCTCCCCTCGCCCGACCCCTTGCCTCACCCCTGCGTCGTCGTGAACAATAAGTAACAGTTTAAGGAGATTACGGGAGGGCTGAGCGCCGCTAAGCAGATCGACGCAACGCCGCGCTGGCGACGCTTCGGCCGAGTTAAGAACTCCTTAACTATTGAATGCCTGTAAGTAGGTGGGTGAAGTAATTCAGATCCGTATACTGAATTTCATTATGAAGTTTGTAATGTTTTGGCTTTGTGTTTGAACACAGACAGGTTGAATTGTTAAGCTGTTTTGTAGCTTCACAGGCTGCTTCCTTTTCGAACAGCTGTGGTATGAAGTGCATTTTTATTATAGAACCTCACATTGTGTTAGTGCCTGTTTTGGTAGACATTAAGTAAGCCTTTTAAAATTATTAGTTAGTAAAAGTCACGTTATTTCATACACTAATTACCATTAACTTTTTCGAGGTTTGAACAAAAATCTTTTCGACTTGGTGACAACGAATATTCATTTCTGCCATGAGACTAACTCTAATATGAAAATCAACCAAGTGCGTGTCCTGCCACACATAGAGAAGGGTTCCGCAGCTAGGATAAATATGTGCATGCGCAGCACGTACGCACAATAATAATTTTGTTGGAACTAAAGTTACTTCTTCATAGTATTTCATAGTAGTTAGTTGTGCTTTCCGAAAGCAAATGCACGAGTAAGCTTACCCCTTATTTTGTTTTTCGTATTATTATTTTACCACCTTATAGTGTTCATCTGAATGTCACTTTCTTTCCGATTGTCATCGACATAGAGCAATTAGTGTCAGAGTATTTCAATTTTAGGACGAGACATAAATGGTCTTCAAAAAAATTTCATGGTATAATGGTCGAATTTCCAACATTTCGCCACGTGACCCTAAAAAATTGTGTAGCCAAAATGGCTTAGTTAGTACCTACATCGACATGTGTGGCCTGGCTTAATTCGCTCTCCGGCCTGGTACACTGCCGAATTTTTACCAAATTAATCTTTCTTCAAACACTCGAGTTCTTTGTGGAACAATTGACGGAGGAGCTGATGTGCACATCTCCCGCACACCCTATTGTGAGGGGATGAAGCGAAGGAGGTTTCAACAAAAAGTTTGATACTGGTTATTAACGATTTAGCTATCAATAGAAAGGTGGTGACGAAAGTTGCATGAGTTTTTTTTTTCGTTTATTCATTTTCTTATTTATTATTTACATTTTTAAATATGTTTACAAAATCCATACTTCCATACTATATACTATATATACTATATACTATATAATATTATATATTATATAATATTATATAATATTATAAATGCGAATGTCACTCTGTTTGTTCGTTTGTTTGTTTGTTTGTTTGTTACCTTTTCACGAATAAACGGCAGATCGGATTTTAATGAAATTTGGCAAGAAGATAGATTTCAACCTAGGGAAGGACATAGGTTATATATCATCACACTACGACCAATAGGGGCGGAGCAGCAATGAAAAATGTTGCGAAAACGGGGAAAATTTGACGCAGACGAAGTTGCGCGGGACAGCTAGTTAAAATGAATTAACGAATAAAAATAATAGTAGTCCACCGGCATCGGGAACAGGTGGTCTGGGCTCTTGAGAACCTTCTAACAATACGCACCGTGCTAAGAAGTATTGCTTTCTGAATCAAGCCCTTGATCCAGCTGCCTAGCGAAAGTATCCTCAGATGTTGGTCGCGGTTTTTGGCAATTATGCCATTGGCTGACACGACTATCTGCACAATGACTGCTGTACTCACGTCCCACATGTCAACAACGTCGCGTTTAGATTTTTTTGTTATTATTAATTCAATAAAATCAAAATTTCTGTTAGTATCAACATAAAACAATAATGTAGGTGTTTGTCCAATAGTAAATAACTTTCAGAAAAGATAGATTATACAGATGAATTTGATATTACTAAAACTTCATTTGATCTTTTTAGTAATTCTAGTCAGTATCTCACACAAATCCTTGTGTTTTTTTTCATTGTAACTAGAAGTTATTAGCATATCATCCACATAGACTAACAACAATAAATTTCACAGAATCAATGATTCTGTGTATTGATAGAAACCGCATCTAAATCCGTCGCGTAGTTTAAAAGGTCGAGCGTACGACGACGGTAAGTGACTTTGTTTCATACTATGTAGAGATACCAAAGCAAAGGTAATAAGATTTATATGAGTACACCGCGCGAGCTTCTTTTACCAAATGAAAAAATAATTACTTGAATCGAACCAGTAATCAATGAGAAATCAGTTAACAAGTACAAAAACAATACATTTATGAAAAAAAAATGCTGGCGGAACATAAAGCAGTTTAAAAATCCACAACTATCTAGACATTTTTTCTTCAACTCTTGTTTCTACGTTGTAACCGGCCACATGCGACGAATCTTTGGTACTTGTCAGAACCAAATCGAGCGCCGGTGATCAAGACGACCTTTCCAAAATAACCAAAAGTATAAACTAATTTTTGCAATCAACATATTATATAACATCCCACCTTGTTATTCCCGAAAAGTTAGGCAGAGGTGTACCTCATAGTACACCGTTATTTTGCCAGGTATGTTTAAGACCCATGTAATAGGGGGTGAGCCCATTGCCATCAACCGGGCACAAATCCAGACTCCGTGGCTGCTACTGAGAAATTCCTGATGGAAAAATCACATAACACATTGCTCGACCTGGGACTGATGGAAAAACCCAATAATAATTTACCCGACTCGGGAATCGAAGCCATTATCTCATGCTCAGCAGTCGCGATTGCGAACACTAGACAATTTTATAACAACAATTTTAGAACTTATTCAGGAATAGGAGAGGGGTGACCACAAAAACAACAGAGAGTTATTTTCATTGTATTTATTAACACGACTACATTGACACATTATTGTAAACTGACTACTTCTAATCATTCCAATAAATATTAATTCATCGGTACATACTCGTGTAGGTGCGACTTCTTTGTATCACTAAACGTTACCATTTACACTATATACAGAGAGAAGCGTCTGACAAGAGGCGGGGCATTACCACTAGCGGAGAACGTGTTGCTCTTACAAACAAGTGATCATAATCTGAGCCATAATTAAGTATATCGCTGGTTATTATTTTTCCTGAGAACGTCAAACCACCACTCCACTTTTAATTATTCTGCACCACAATGAGTAGGAAAGTGATACTTTACCCAATATTTTCAAACTTTGACGGGAGTGTAGGCAGACTTTGGGAGTTAGATGCTTTTGCTAGGAACAGAGTGAGAAGTAAATTAATGGAGTACTCAGTTATCAACATTTGGCCTGTGTCATTTTCTGTCAAATAGGATGACACAGAACCAATTATTTTTATTGAGTACGATTTTTTATTCGAATTTATGTCAATATCATTTCATCTTGGTGAAATTACATTGGTTTTTCCACTATCAGCTTGGCTCTGCCCATTTTCAGACGCGCATAAATACTTCATGAATATTTACATGATCTAAAACACATTTTTATAAATTCCTAATGATTTTAGTGAAACTGCACGTATTGACATTCATGAATACGGTAAGTACCCATGCTCTTTGGATATTATTTCGATATTAAGTCTACACAAATATTTAATGTTAACTAGAAGAATTGATTAAATTATAATTAAGTTGTGGATCACATCAGTCAAATAAACACACTATAAAACAACTACAATAGTACTGAAACCCGTTCTGATCAAATCATGTCTTAAATAACGGTAGCTATATCTATTTACAAGAATATTCCAATATATTTAACTACAATACAATACTTTTCATGTTGAGATCTAACGTTTACATCAACGGAATGTTAAGAAAACGACAGTTTCGTCTAATACAATTATAACGTCGAACGTTAAGGCACACGTCTTAATAATAGCATGGTCATATAACATGGAAAATACATTGCTTGTCTAGCAAACCCCATGGAAAGCAGCATGAGAGACAGTACATACATAATCGAAATTAGATTTGCTATAAGAAACCCAACTCTGGGTTAAGCTCACCATTGTAATCTATATTGGGTTACTGGTAATTAGTGACCGATACTTAAACACGTGATTATACTCATGATTAGATAAAAGTGACCGAGTCACTGGCAAAAAAAATAAGGACAAATCGAAATATAAGAAGGCCCCGAGGTAAATTTGCTGCTGCTTCATGGGCGTCGTTTTCGTTGTTTTCGGGGTCGCTGATAACAAAATGAGAACATTTTATTTTTGATTTTAATTTTTATCTCATTATCTAGGTGCAAGTCTAGAAATTTAAAATACCTACTCAATGTCTCAATATCCTCTCCTCGGCTAGGCTAGCAATAAGTGAGAACTATTTCTCACATGGGCAGTTTTATGCTGCATGCTCCGGAGTGAGCTCTGCGAGTAAATTAGACATTTTAGCCCCAAAAATAACCCCGCAAACGTCCTTTGCAAAGAGGTGATAGGATAATTCATTATTAATGTAGTTTTCCGGGAGTTAAATAGTTTTGTTTAATCTGAGTATCTTTGATTTAAAAAAGAAATTGTTAGCTAGCTCATTCATTATATCAAGAGGCGTGGATGGATGTATGAAATAAATTCTGGTTCAACACATTTAGGTCACTAACAACCTAAAATAAAAAAAACGTCGTAATACACTATATTTGATATATTGACCAGAATGAATTTTAAACAACTATTTATCCTATACTTACACATACGCGCGAGCAAAGCCGCGGGCAACAAACTAATATCTATAACATTTAAATTACTATTTTCGACATTATTTTGCGGGGGTAATGCGCACGTGAGCAATTGCCGAATTCCACACGGGCGAAGCTGCGGGCAGGAGCTAGTATGCTACATTATTGCAATTTGTATGAATATTTTTTTATTAAGTATTTTGTGTGCAATAAATAATAACAAATATAGAATACGTAGCATTGAAACTGAACTGAAGACCTGAAGTCAAATAGTCACTATTATCAATTTTTAGTTTCACAATTCAGAGTGTCACTAATTCTCAGGCCTATATAATCTACAATAATAATGTGCAATATACAATTTATTGTTTCCGTATACGAAGATACACTTTGCCGTAGAGAAACTGTGCGGTCACTAATGTTACTCGAACAATGTTTGATCCGCCATTACTGCTACAGAATAGTCGATGTCGGTGCGTTCCATGTATGTTCATACGAAGTTAAGTGCTTACAAGTTGCTTGTAAGTTCTGCAGACTATCTTTGAGGTAAAAACCGAGTTGCCAGCATCAGACACAGGTTGTATAACGTGCCAACGTCGTCATTATTTCGGACGCTAAACTTCTGGTCTAAGGTCTAAGTCATGAAATTCGAACCAACCCAAGGCAATTGTAAAAATCGTACTTTATGCCTAGCCACTGCACCTCGTAATAAAGAACGATTCAAAAAATAGCCTGTAACGCACCAACATACCAAACACACCAACACTAACCGTTACGGCAACACACTTAAGAATGTCCAGGCGCGTACACACAGGGGTCGAGCTCCCACTGGCTCGCAGGTTACGTGTGCACCTTGTTGTTGTGCTGCAACGCCACGCGCTCCTGCAGCAACGCGTCGTGCGCGCGCAGACGCAGGGCCTCGGCGCTCGCCAGCCGGGCCAGCGAGGGGGACGGCGAGGGGGGCGACGGCGGAGATGACGGCGAAGGCTCTGGTTCAGGGGGGCGTAGCGCTGGTGGGGGAAGAGCAAGGACGTACCTGTCGGACGAACAAACATGTTAGGTAATTGATATCTTCTTTGGACTTGGTTGGGTCAGAGGCCTAGCGTACCTACACCTACGGAGGCCCAGCTAACCGTGATTTTGGAAGTAGAGCAAGGGATTTCAAGCGAGTTCGAGCACCGCCAAGTACCATTGAGATCACCAGTGCAGTGACCAGAGCAGTTGTGTTGACTCTCGTGGCAGCTTGGGAGCGCCGCATGCAGAACGCTAGATATTTCATTTAAATGTATTTCGATCATGTCATTTCCAACCGATTGTAGGTAGTAGAAATTAACGATTTGTGTAAATTGTTATCTTCTCTGTCTCTTCGCCGCGGCTCTGCAGGTGTGCAAAGAGACTGAGAAGTATCAAACCCAAGGTTTCGTGATTAACGCAATCAAATGCCTTCGAGAGGTCACAGAAGATTCCTTTGGCATCTTGTGCCTCTTCCCACGCAGTAAACATTGGTGGATTCATCAACGTGCTAATATGCATAATATCCGCTATGTTTGAGGAGGACCATACACACCGGTGCAGCAGCGCGCGGAAGGTGGCGGCGGGCTCGGCGTCGTGCCACAGCGGCGCGGGCACGCCGAGTGCCCCCAGCCCTGCACCCAGCCCCAGCGCCCACCACTCGCCGCCGGCTGGCCCGCTTGTACCCCACTCGCCTACCACTGAAACAATACTCATCGTAAGCATCCAAAAAAATTCAAAAATCCTGAACTTTCTGATCCTGGATTCGTGTTTTTAGGGTTCCGTAGTCGAGTGGCAAAATACGGAACCCTTATAGATTCGTCATGTCTGTCTGTCTGTCTGTGTATGTCACAGCCACTTTATACCGAAACTATCAAGACTTCACAGTTGCAATTTGGTAGGTTTCTGTCTGTGAACCACTTAACGTTTTGGATACAATAATAAAAGTGTCTATAGATAGATCTTTAAAAATGACAGTTTCCTAAAACCATCTTTTCTCAAAGTCGGTCGTTTGAAAGATAGACACTTCCAAAGTGGTAAAATGTGTGTCCCCCTTCTAATTTCGAGATAAAGAGAAGGAAGATTCTGATAAAATTTTGGATTGTAGAACGTAAAAAAAACTTTTATCGAAAGTTGGTTTCAATAAGATTTGATGTTTAGTTTTTGAGATATGGGACTTTTTCATCTAACTGCAGCAGTAAATTTGTTTTTCATTAGTATACTATGAAACACAAATTTAGTTTTGCTGTTGAATGCAATACAATACAACTTATGAATTAGCTCTCAATATATTATTAATTCTCAATATTTATTACATTGTTGGAGCGGCGGTGGCCCAGTGGTGGCAGCCCCGACTTACGAGCAGTAAGCCGTGGGTTCGAACCCAGACAGGCGCATTACTTTGTGTAATTTATTTCACCATCGCTGCTCTCAAAAACGGTGAAGGAAAACATCGTGAGGAAACCGGCATGTCCTAGAACCAAAAATTCGAAGACATGTGACATCTACCAACCCGCACTGGGCCCGCGTGGTGGATTACAGCCCACTCCCTCTCATAAGAGAGGAGGCCTGTGTCCCAGCAGTGGGAACATGATAGGCTAATGATGATGATGATGATTACATTGTTTGGTGATACGAAACCCTGTGTGCGTGTGAGTACGAGTCGCCCTTGGCCGTTTTTTTTCGTTTAGTCCTGTATTCATTTTATATTCTACTTCTATATCTATTATACTAGGTCTTTGAGCACTACTTCGTCGGTGTGGAATTGTGGATAGAACGGCGTTGTGTCGACAACCACGCCACCTACCGGGTCTAACTATAGCTTAGAACTATCCAGGTGATCCCATTATTATCATCTGCCTAGCGTTGTCCCAAATATGTTAGGGTCGGCTTTCGGTCTAAACGAATGGAGCTGAATACCAGTATTTTATTTGGAGCTACTTCCTATCCGACCTCCAAAACCCAGTAAGTCTATAATACGATACCTTTTGGTAAGACTGATTATCACACTTCCGGGCTTCTGACTACCTGTACCGACTGTCAAAGAGCTACAAATTACAGTCGGAACCAAATGCTTAGCATGAGGCACACAGGACTTGGCATTAGTGGACAAACTTCGGCAAGCGTTGCCTAACCGTGACTGTTTCGGCCACGAGCCACTCCGCATTGTTAGCATTCTAACTAAGATCAAATTGGATTACTTGGCTGAACTTCCTAATGCTATTTTTTTTGCCTCCATCATAGCTTTACCGTATTTATTTGTTCCGGTATTATTATTACGCGGTGCTACAAAGACAGCAAGGGTTTATTTGAGCAGTAGGTTTTACGTTTCTACTATGTCCGACCGTGATCACCGGTCCATCTGGCAACTAGTGATCACGGCGACAACCATGTTCAGTAAAGAGCGATGTAGAATTTTTGAGAAAAACCTAGTATGAAACAGAAGTAACGGTCAAGTTTGGATCAACGCTAGAATTGGAGTAAACGATTAATACTTCTTTCTGATAATTACGTTGAATAAGGATCTAATAACAGTTGTAAATATTTACCAGGACTTATTAATTTGATACCGTACGCGGGCAAGGGAGTTCTTTTCACTATGCATAGTCAAGTAAAAGCACCCTTTGACAAAATCACGAGTACAGTTAATATATAAATAATTCAATGTTTATTTAGTGTAATGTGGTTAGGCAGGTGATAGCGCGCCGATATCTTCACAATAAGCCCCTTGTGTAATGGCTGCACCTGCCTTAACCATTTACTATTAAGTTAATGATATCAACTTGGTCCTGGGATCGATTCCGGATCGGCCAAAATGTAAATGTTTTCCCATCAGAAAAATCTCAGTTGCGGTCGCGGAGCCTAAATTTGTGATGGCAATAGGCTTGCCCCTATTACAAGGGACTTAAATATAGCTGGTGAAATATCGGTGCACTATTGAGTACACCTCTGCGTAACGCTTCGGGGATTACAGGCATTATTATGTTATAGAGTGATATGAGCGCAGTACAGACTAGAGTAGTACATATCTATCTTTCCGCTCAGGTAGAAGACTTAAATGATTTCTGGAAAAGCAGAACAATATAATTATCTTTAAAAGAGTTTATGGCGGTTTTATTTCTGATATAGTATATTGTGTATTAAGGGCGGTAAGTAAGGAATTACGATCGAGGCTCTAGTACAAGCCCGAAGTCGAAGACTGAGGGCTTTCTGAGCCGAGGTTCGTAATTCCCGTACCGCCCGTGAAACATACAATGTTTTTCATCACATTTGCGAGTTAATAATTATGAATATACACAAGTCAGCACATATTATTACGAAATACGTGAACTGATTTTTAAGCAGATGGCGGGCTGTTTGCCCGCACCACAGATTATACAAATGTTTTGTTCAGAAACGTTAAGGGCAAATACTTACCTAAGTATACAGCCATGAAGGAATGTAAAAAAAAAAAATTCGACGTTTTGATACAAAAAACTATCGATTATTTCGATTTTAGAACATTAATTGAGTAATTACATAACATGTAGCGAGATTGAATGAAATTCCTGTTTAGATAACATTTTAAGACAATTTTTCAATTGCGTGTAAACTCCTTGCTTGAACTTGCATGACCTGTGTGCTGTCATACTGTGCTGTAAATAAAAAAAAAAATACTTACCGCCCTAGGGTTTTATATGGGGCATTACAGCCAAGTTAACCTGTATGTAATGACACTGTTTACGTGCAAGTGTGATGAAAAAGCTTTTGCGGCTAGTATTCAACCAGGAAAAGATGTAATAAGGACATTTGCCACCATAATTCTGCCATTATCTCATAACATACGTGTCAAAATTTCCGAAATAAGTACATCAATCTACAAACAAAGCTTAACGAGCGCACCGCCAGTTTGTTTAAAGATGAAGTAAGCGTATCAATACAAATCACAAGAAATTGTCAATATTGTCGGGTAAAGAGCTACGCACGGCACACATAATATGTACGTACTACCGTGTATGTACTACCTAAACGACACACATTTCTGAAAAACCTCTTACGCGAGTTACCTCAAAAATGGTGAAATATTTAAATTCCAGTTACGTTCTACAGTTATTGAGCTGTATGTTAGTTTGTTTAGGTCAAATCTTACAAGCTGAACTAGAACCACTTCATCTCATCCTACAGAGTTGAAATTTTGCACGCAGATTCATTTTTGGATTTGTATCCCTGCTCGTTCAATTAGGATACCACGCCCTAAGTGATATGCCCAAGGTCCAGACAAGAGATCTTTTCAAAGGTCATAAAAAAGTTTTAAAAGCCATCTTGTAAAACTTTTTATCGAAGAGCTTGTAAAAATTTCTTTACAAATATCATCTTGTTTAACTATAAAGTGAAAGCATTTTCAAACACACATTAATAGGTACTTTACTACACCCACACGTCACACGTACAATCACACCCAAAAGTGCTAACAGTCAATATATCAGCCGGTAAACGGATTGCCAGTAATTGTTGTTATCGGGGCATCGCGTAAACGACGCGCCGTCATTATACACGCATTAGTATAATGACGCCCTAATATCGTTCTATCGGGCATTATAAGCGAGTTTCCGTAACAATTACTTTTACTGTATTGTCGCTTTGAGGCAGCTTTGATTGTGGTTTACAAGAATTTTGTATAATATTATTATAATTAGGACCTGTGTTATAACACCATTTATACTTTCTCCATTACAACCCTACATGCTTCCTCGACTAAAAACGCTAATTTAACTGTCATTTGGCTATCTGGCCACTCGATAACCGAGTAACGGGAGTTTTTAACAGCAAACCTATACAGATATTCAATCCTGATTAACTTTTTTGCAAAAAGTATACAACCGACTTCTAAGGAATATAAATACAAGATCACCTTAATTTCGGAAGTCGGTGACTGTTGATAATTTTATTGATTCTTTTGACTTACAAAAAAACCTGTCAAGTGTGAGTCGAACCCTTTGTGCGCACAAAGGGTTCCGTACCATTATTTATAAAAACTAGCGAGAAAATCACTTTTTGGGCTCACCCTTAAATATTTATTTTATTATGTTTTTAGTATTTTTTGTTATAGTGGCAACAGAAATACATAATCTTTAGAAATTTCAACTGGCTAACTATCACGGTTTATGATATACAGCCTGGTGACAGACTTTTTTGCTCGTTTTAATAAATAATGGTACGGGAACCCTTCGTGCGCGAGTTCAACTCGCACTTGGCCGGTTTTTACAATTTAATTAGACACCAGCACATCGTCCAGAAAAACGACAGAGGACAAAATGCATAATAAAGAGGATGACTCAAAAAGTACCTAAGCAAGGATAATAAAATTCATATGTGCGCGCCGGGCAAGCTTTCTCTACCAAATGAATGAACAATCATATAGAGCGGTCCAGTAATCACGGAGAAGAGGTGTACTTACGTGAAAAATGTACTTAATAAATCAAAAAAGTTCATAAAATGAAAACTACTGGGCCAAACTATGTCAAATTTTTATGGGATGAAATGACAACTATTTCGCATCAAGTTAAAGAAGAAAGAGGATCCTAATATCAGCGTAATCGGTATACATACATAAAAATAAAAAAATACCAATCGAATTCAGAACCTCCTCCTTTTTGAAGTCGGTTAAAAATAGAAATACCTGTCGCTTAAAACTTCTTATACTGGAAAACTTACCGGTGTTGGTCAATTTTCCAGTCCAGAGTAGCTCGTGGCTAAATAATAGCAGCCGCACGGGTCGATCTTTAAGGTTAAGCTGTGCTTGCCAAGGTGGGTCTGTGGATGGGTGACCATTTACATACCGAGTTTCTTCCGTGCCTCGGAAAGCACGTTAAGCTGTTAGTCCCGGCTGTCACATGTAGATATTTGACAGTCGTTACGAGTAGTCAAGTCAGAAGTCTGACATCCAGTCTTACCTAGAGGTATCGTATTACCCCAGTTACTGAGTTGTGGAGGTCAGATAGGCAGTCGCTTCATGTAAAATACTGGTACTCAGCTGCATCCGGTTAGACTGGAAGCCCACCCCAAGATAGTTTGGGGAAATGCTAGGCCGATGATGGTAAATTTTCCAGTCTTAGATGTTTTCAGCGAAGAATCAATGAAACTAGCAAACGTTTTACTTTAGACATTGGAAGGGACACACAATACAAGTAGGGTTGAGAAAAAAAATGGGAAATCTCGCTATAATTTTTCAAGAGCTATTGATGGACACCCAACACAGTAAAATTAATTGTGTAGCAGTTCATAGAAGACTCCGAATTTCAACTGTGTGGTGCCAATAGTCTCGGAGTAAAAATTACGGACGGACATACAGACAGACAAACAGACCGAATCTATAAGGCTTCCGTTTTTTTTTATAACGGAACCCTAAAAAAACATTTAGAAGAATAAAATTGATAACCATCTCCTTTTGGAGGTAGGTCGGTTAATTGAAATTTGATAAAGCAGGCACTTTGTTTATCGTCGAAAAATCCTTACTTATATTACAAAATAATGTGAAAATTAGTTTGTTTGTTTGTCATGCCTGGCTAAACGACTTTCAATTAACTTTTGGACACAGGGTTAAGAATTTTTAAATCTTGTAATAAGTTTCCATGGGATAATTACCAACCTTCACACGGTTGAAGCTGCGGGCAGACTAGTCAAATCTTACAACAACTAGTCGAAATTTTAAACAGATATTAGAATTATGAATAATAAAATCCAACACAACCACAATTAATAAATGTGAATCAATAAGTAATGTGCACACGTGTGAAGTTTTAGAAGTAGCGTTTTAAATCAAGGGGCGCGCGGTGTGTAAGGGTGCCGGGGCAATTACGTCGGAATTGCTACTAATTGTCGGTGATTTCGGTGTGAGTGACACCCGCTCCGAACCCGCGATGTAATACTTGTTAGGGCTTACACATAATAAAACAGCGGACCCTTCGCATTTGATTTATGATGCTCAGTGAGTGATGAAGCAACAGTCTGTTATAAGTCACTGTTGGTTGAATTCTAACGTCAGTTATTTAGTTTAATAGTTCATTATATATTCTGTTTATTATTAGGTATTATACCTTAATAGGGGATAATCCTATTTTTTTTTTCTTTGTCCGTCGGGTAGTTTATTGAAAAGTATTGGACACGTATTTTTTCTTTTTTCACGTGATCATAAAATTACGGAGATATATTGAGTTGAAATGGCGCATGACGTCACATGTAGGTAAGTTTTATACCCACTTGTGACGTAGTAAGCCCCCACTCTCAAACTTTAATGAGTTTTAACTAAGTAATTTTTTGATATATTGATAAAACAAAAAATACGTGTCTAATATTTTTGTATTACCTGTCTGACGGACAAAATAGAATGTCGTTTTCTTTACCCAGTCCGATCCCCTATTACTTACAAAGTTTTATGTTTTTAAATCCATTTGGGACTGTTCATTTCTCGTATTTTATACAAACATCTATAAAAACCTTGTTAAACTATTTCAACTCTTAATTGGGCAATTACGGAAGTTTTCCAAACGACGATCAACCCTAGTTTCTGTACAGATTGCTTGCTCACAGGGCCGATAGCGATTGGTAAATGATCGTTAAACATCGGGTGCAATCGCGTTCGTATTTCATTACCGCGCTGTGGCCGATAAACGACGACAATAACGTGAAATATATAACTTGTGAGTTTTGATGATGACTGTACTTTGTCATTATAGAGGGAAGTGTGGCGTTTGACAAGGAAAGTATTTTTTCAATGTAATTACGTGTGTTTGTTTTGGTCTATTCATGTTGTTTCGGAAATAATATAAAATATTTGATAAATGATGTTTATTTTGCACGTAGGTTTTTACAAACACTTTTACACGTCATTTTTTTTTTAAGCTAGATGGTCCCGGTGTTTCGTACCTGACTACTCTGAGAAGAAACAGCCGAATCAAACTCAGAGGTTCTCTGTTAACTTGTTACTCTTTTAAAGTCCAGACATTGCTCAATTTACATGAGGACTATTCAGATTAGTATCTGAAATGGTCTTTTGAAGAAAGAACCACACAGATTTGAGTGGACCTGTCCAGTCAGTGCAAGCTTTTGTCAGTTATCGTGTAGCTCGACTTATAACTCAAGGAGCTCAACGAAACGACGAACAATACTAAAGAAAGGACATTTGGGTAGGTCGCTTAAAGTACTCAAACTGCCAGATAGTGGTGGGAGAAAAATAATGTGACCTGCATGGTCCTCACATTCACAATAATTTTGGTAGTAATCATTGTAGTACGAAGTCTCATCATTGTAAAAGACTCCCTTAACAGTAAGGTCTGCCTTCCGAACCTTTTGACAGATGCAAATAGAAGACCTAAAAAGAACAACATGTATTTTTACTGCCACAAACCAAGGAGTTTGGCTCGGACACCATCAGAGTACCTGGAACTTAATCGACTAAGAGTAAGCTAGACTTAAGTTGAGCTAAAACCATGGTAGGTACAGCACAGTCTGTGAGCATTAAATACTTGGCAACAGTATAGTAATGAGCATTGGTGTGATGTTATCTTACCATGATCGTGGTGCATGAAAGGGGCGTGGTCTCTGCCGAGCGCCTTCTCCCGCTTGCGCCACTTGGCGCGTCTGTTCTGGAACCACACCTGCGAACAATAACAGATTTTAGAAGTCAAATCCCAATAAATGTCGTGGCACATTTGTTTGGTAGGAAGACTATAAAGTAAAAATTACGTATTAGTAATTATAATTTATCCGAAACAACTAATGAATGGTGAAATATTCTAGTTTAGGTGTTAGGGAACAAAAAAAGCGGTTTGTTTGACGTGTTACGATTTTATGACATCATCATCTTTGGCCACCGTGATCTGCCCACTGTTAAGTATAGGCCTCCTTCTTTTTGTGCCACTCTTCCCTGGTTGGCGAGAGCCTTAATTAGGTCCTTCACCATGTTCTCCTCAATGCCATCCATCCATTTGACATCCATCCGTCAAAACTTCTTCTACCATCTCTCAATAATCATTCAGTGAGGGCCCCACTCCTGTCATCACTTGTGATGATGAGGCAAGATGTCCAGCCCGTCTCCACTTCAGAGTCGTGATCCGACATCCTGCTCCTTTGAATTTCAGATTTACGGATTCGGGCTTTGCGTTTGCAATTCGTCTACTTAAGAAGAGAAGCCTTAATAATCAATGACAAGCTTCACTAGAAAGAGGAACTTCAGCAACTAAACTCAAAATATGACTATTGGATCTGTGTTGGCTGAGTTTGAACTTTATGACATCTGTTAATGAGTTTCCAAAACTCGATAATTAACTTATGCACAAACAAGACCTTCGGTTTCTCCAAAGAGGTAAAATTCGTAAGACGGATTGTAATAGTTCTGAAGTGTTAAATTTTTAATGTAATATAAATTGTTAGGTTTGTGTTCGATAGCGCAATAAATGAATATTGTATTTTACCGCATAAATGATAATACTTTAATACTGATAATAAAAGCAATTCGTGCAAAATTATTCCCTAACCATTCCAAACTATCAAAAATGCACAACGTTAATATTCAAGTTTTCACTTCTGCCGGCACTCCCGGAGAGCAACCCTTTTTTTTTGGTTATTTTTTTTTAATTTCAATTTAAAATACAGTACTTTGGTTTATCTATGTGTGTGTACCAGATAGAGACCTATTTTTCTGAATGTCGTAAAAAGTTAACAGTAGTAAATAGTTATTTATCCAACATGTGAGGAAAGTTCGTTTTTCCTATGAGTTTTGATTTTGAGTCTTGAGCGAACGAAGGATTGAAAAATAGAATCACGAGCGCAGCGAGTGATTATAAATTTCAATCCTGAGTAAGCGAAAGACTCAACAAAACGAATAGCAAATGAACTTGCTCACAAGTTGCATACAAAACTTTTCACCACTCCCAGCAAGAAAGTATTCAGTCATCATAGGTAAATAAATTAAATAGTCACAAAGCAAATCAAAATAATTCTTTTTTCGAATTTTTGCTTCTAATGTCCTTCTTTCACAGGCTTCTTTCTTTGAGTGCGTTCAAAAATTATAATCCTAAATTTCAATATTTTATCAAACTTTTTTAATGTTTCTGAACTTATACACTTACAATAATTTGATAAATTTTATAAAAATCATTAATCTTAACTTATAAATATTTCTATTCTAAGCATAAAATTATTTATTTTTGAAAATATCTTTAAAACTTAACATAAAAATATCAAGCAAAGTTAATTTCTGAACGGGATCATTACTTTCCTCACTGTTCAAACAGTGAGGAAAAACCAATTTTCCTCACTGTTTTCGTAGAGGAAAGACACTTCTTTCGTGCGGGAGTGGTGAAAAGTTAATTTCTGAACGGGATCATTACTTTCCTCACTGTTCAAACAGTGAGGAAAAACCAATTTTCCTCACTGTTTTCGTAGAGGAAAGACACTTCTTTCGTGCGGGAGTGGTGAAAAAGTTATTTTCTTATTTTTAGGGTTTTTTTTGAAAGCCTTCTATTTTTTTTTTAAACCGAGACATACAAAACCTTGAGAAAACAAAAAAATAAATTAATCCAAGTGTCACGTCGTAGCGAGGTGTTTTGTGTCACGGTATTTTAAATTTTATTTTCATTTCATTATTTCTAAACTTATATTATTTTATACATTGTTACTAGAATTTATTAACACATCAACCACGTAGATGAAGTAGAATAATGCATATGATAGACGATAGCTCATAAAGTTCCAAAGCAAACTTAATACAATTAATATGGGACCACCGCGCAAGCTTCTTCTACTAAATGCAAAGTCAAGACTATAAAATACATGAAGAAAAAATGCTGGCTGAATCGTAAAACACCTCTATTTTTAAAAGTCGATTAAAAAGTAAAGCAATATCTGAGTGTTACTTAGCAACTAACGACTTCGTAGTCGCAATACTATCTAATAAAACAATCAAATAAGACAAGTTTGCCCGTCAATCATCCAATGCCGCCAACATTCAGCCACAGCCCCACAAACGCCAACATACGAACCAAAAACCAGAACTTTGGATTTGCTGATTCTTTCCGCTTAATGGTTTCATTCCGAGTTGTGGGCGATGTTAAATTTTTTTATTGTGTAATTGTTGGCAATTTGACGCCCTCCCCGCTTTCCCCACCCCTCACTCGTCCGCACCTCTCGACTACAATGGAACCGTAATGAAAAGCAATTACGCATACGTGGTTTCCATTCCTTCACTTCCATGTAGCAGAATGTACCTTCCAGCACTGCCGTAAAGTCCACTTTTGCACGTACTCGAATGGAGAATAGAAACAAATTGAGCTAGTCGAGCCACATTGCGCTAATAAAAAGACATTGTAGAAGGAAAAATTGGTGTAATTTCATAATTTTCAAATGAAACCGTTTTACTGAGTCGCTGCATTCTTACAATGGTAGCCGAGTCGACAATTATGGCCGACTAAACACCTCGCAATGGCAGTTGGGATCAATGGACTGGATTCTCAACTAAGTTTATTTTATTCTCATCATATAGGTGTGCAATTAACATCTCAATGGCACACACCAGGGTGAGAAAGACATAATACTTTATTTACCTCAGTACCGACTAAATGGATTATGTTTGGAACACAAGGAAGTTGTGAATGATGAAAATAGCCTATTGGTGGGACTGTTGGACTACCAAGTCGATTTCGCTTTCTCGATTTCGAACCCAAGACACACATCACTGTTTTTTTGGATTCATGTGCGTATTGTATAACTACCGCACCAAATACCGCTACCGCAAAAATTGTGATATAATATAGCCTATGTTACTTGGTAAAGATGTAGCTTTCTAATGGTGGCAGAATTTTTAAAATCGGTCGAGGGGTTTTTGAGTTACATCGTAACAAACAAACAATCAAATCTTTAAAATATTAGTTTAGATGACCACTTGCTTCGGTCAAGAAAAACCAGTCGTGGGGAAACCAGCATGTCTGAAAGATATTTCTCAACGGCATGTTAAGCCAAGTCAGAGGTCCATGGGCGTCATAAAAATTCGAAAGTCATTAATTTAAATTACGCTGCAGTTTCTGAACGTCAAAATTACATGAGACAGTCCCCCAAAACGCCCGCCTTTCTCTACTTCCTAGTGTTTTAGCTGGGAAGAAGAAGTGGCAGTACAAATATAAATATAGTAATAAAACTCTGACACTAGGTTATTCACTAACTACACGATAAAGAAAGAATAAGAGTGCAAAATTATTTTCTTAGTCGACTATATTAATTTCTTCTTAAAAGTCTGACCAATTATTATAACAATTTTTGTCAAATCAAAAGCGACATTACTCAACCAACTAATTATCATCATTCTTCTGCCCTTGTCCCAGTCTAATAAGCACATGTCATGTGCACAGGTTGTCCCAGCCTGTCTACTACTTCCATACTTCTCTACTATTCATCATCTCAGCAATCGCCTCTTTTCTAATAATATCATCCTTCACACAGTCCATCATTTCTTTGATCTTCCACTACTCAACTTACTTACTCAACAAAATATCCTAATCGATTCATTCATTGCAATTTGATGGTCAATAATACAGTCAGTCGCGCTCTGTGGCAAAAAATCTAAAAAGATGTATTGATTGAGTTCCCAAGCCAGCATTGAAATTCATCAATTAAACATGGACTTAATTCGTTCGACTCGCCAAGTACCACTCACAGTGAATAGAATGCCTCGTGTCGATTACATACAGCAATCACTAGACATTTTTATTGAGACCTACTCCATTCCATTCTAAATTTTCATCTTAAAACTTCAAACAGCACACTGCAAGACGAACCTTACTGCGGTGAAAATAAGGATGACTTGAAAATAGCAAGGATGAATCCAAGTACAACGTCCTTTGTCGGCGAACGGCATCTATGCAGTGGATTAAAAGCAATTTGCACTGTGTTGAGTGTGATTTAAGAACTGTGTGGCACCCCCGATGCTTAGCTACCAATAGGGTTGGTACTTAACAACTGCAAATACGAATGCTCTTATAAAATTTCTTTGGTATTGAGTTCGTATGGTATTGCAAGTTTTTATTAATACTGGTAGTACCTATCTGAATTACGACTTATGCTGACTGATCAGTCGCTTGTAGACACAGACAGGTTCTAGCTTCATAACACATGGCACCTTCTCCGTTATCATCATTAGCATGAATTGCCATGGCTGGTGGTGCTGTTCCACAAACGATGGGGCACTTAATATCGTGTCCTGGGTGTCCTGCTGTTTGTACATTACAGGAAATGATAGACGCTACAGAGGGTGCCAAACGAGTGGTTCAGTTCTGGGCCGATACAATTTAGATTCTCATCGACACGCTAAGAAGAAGATTGATAATCCCCTACCTTAGTCATGTCGATTTTACAGGCATCCCGAAAGTCATAGACTAATACAGCTTGTATCAGAAACCTGTGGTCATATATCAGGGTGTGGTACAGACCATCAAACTAAACCACTTTCTCTTTGGGACCGACATCGTAATCGCGTAAAAGTATTCACCTGTCCCTAACAAAATTTAAATACCTACTCGACAAAATGTATAGAACCATCAGGTCGATGAAGAAAAATATCATTTTGAGGGCTTATACCGCATTCATAAATATGACCAGTTTACGTATAATGCTGTTTACTACTATAGGCAAGCCACTCAGAGCGAACTCTTGAAACGCATTCTCACAAAGAAACAGTGCAAACATTCCATTGTATAGCAACCACTTAAGTTGACGAGTACTTTCAACAAATACTCTTCCCAAACTTCGGCCCATTTATATGGTTCCTCATAACCGAAATTATCTACTCTATCTAGTTCGGGCACATTGCTACACTGAAGTTCTTTTTCACATCAGACTCTGACAAATTAAAGAATCATCATTCACCGTGTCCACAGACACCTAAGTCATCCGAAAGTTCCTACAAATCCCTCAAGTGTCGTGTCTAATACTCGCTATTATACTCCCCTACCCCCTACCGCCCTTGCAGACCGCATGAAGTCCCTAATTACCAAATTGCAGGCGCTCGTTTTAACTGCAGCTAAAGAGCACTCGGCGCCAAACCACGCTTAATTTAACCATTGTTACTTGAGATTACGAGTAATTACGGAACACTGGGATTTGATTAGGTAGCTACCTACTAAATAATCGGTTACATATTGTTAATGAAGAGCTTTGACAAAAAGATGAGCAGGCAGCACTAAACATGACTGATTTCAAACTTTTCAGGACCCGTTGGTGCACAATCTAAGTTTGCCAATAATAATTGCTGGAAAAAAAAATTGTGTCTCGCCTTATCGAAGTGAAACTAAAACGTGAACTTTTATTATTTATTTACATTGACATCTGCAAATAATACCATCTTCCAATGTGTCTGTTTCCCCCGCATGGTAAGGCGGCCTGTTCCGACTATACATGTCGTGTTTACCGCCAAAACATCCAAAATTAATATTAAAAGATTATGTTTTAATGAGACGTCTGCGACGCGCGACGTAGCCACAGTGAATGGGTGTAACGAGCGAAGCCTCCTGCTTGTGCTCGGATTTGGCTACCCTCTGCGATGATTCCGAATTGTCTGCCCAGATAACGCTTAAACATGGAATTAAGGAACAAACAAGGAACATAATTATAAAGAACCTGACTGTGATTAAAAAAAAATCTTAAGAATTCTCGTGAATTATTGACTCAGTACGTTCGTAACATCAACATTTTTATATGACACGTACCTATGTTGCTAAACAGAAAAAGTTATTTTTCATTTCTCATACTCGGAAAGTAGTGTTTATTTGATCCAAGTAGCGGGTGGAAGATGCTACTTCCCACCTTTGGGTGGGAAAAACTCATAGTGATTGCTTCCCTCCCTAGGGTAGGAATAAATTTTAAAAATAGTACTAAAGGTTAGGCAGGCTGTAAAAAAATCTAACATAATGAAGAAAAAAAAGGATTGTGTGGTTTTATGAAACCACGGTAAAAGTGAAACGTTTTTTCACACTATAGCCATTTAATTAAAAATTTTTGGAATTATATTCCAAAAACGCGGAGTAGGGATAAAGTGAAAGGCGCTCGTCAGAGAGCCTTTCACTTTATCCTTTATCTGCACTTTATTTACTCCGCGGCCGAGCGTCACGCGACATGCAACACACAGACGAAAAAGTTTGAGACGATGTAATAAAAGTTTCAATTTAAAAGGATTGTGTGGTTTTATGAAACCAAGGTAAAAGTGAAACTTTTGTTCACACTATAGACATTTAACTGAAAATTTTTGGAATAATATTCCATTAAGGGTATTAAAATCCCTACCTCGCGGCCGAGCGTCACGCGACATGCAACACACAGACGAAAAAGTTTGAGACGATGTAATAAAAGTTTCACTTTAAAAAATCCTGCGGTCTTGTGAGTGTATAAACGGCCAGTGTGCGCGTTTGCCCGCGGCAGTGAGGCGGTGTGTTCCATAGTTAAAAGTTTAAGTAGACTAGGTATATGTTTAATTTGGCGGGATACTAACTCTGTAAACTGTATCGAAATCTTACAAATTGTTCTAATTTCTTAATTAATTTTAAATAAGTACTACTCATTTTACTATTATCAAAAAAACTTGAGAGGTGTCAAGGGACACCCGGATGGAACGAAGTTCCTTTCACGTACTATCACCAAACTGCGTAGTCCCTTGGAGTCGTAAATGAAAAAAAAAACTGTGGTCAAACATCTGGGATCATTAACAGAGTCTGAGATTGTGTTTAAAACAATACATATTTAAAAAAAGGTCGTGTATTTTTCGGTCGGGTGTTTTTTTGTTTTACCACTATTGGTCCGCAAGCTATTTGTGCGGACCAATAGTAATAAGACAGATGTCATCGTGTGCACGGGATTTTGTTTGAAAAGTGTCCATATTCTCACTTTCCCGATGGTACATAATATCAATACATTTTATATTTAAGTTAGTGTGCGAAAAATAAAATATTTAATTTAAGGAAGATTAATCCTTAATTCGAAGCAATACGTCTCACTTAACTGCACAACCGAATTTGTACTTTGTAGTTCGGTCACTCAAAATAATAATCATATCTATCCTTACTCACATACACACCCCAATTGTACCATCGGGAAAGTGAGAATATGGACACTTTTCAAACAAAATCCCGTGCACACGATGACATCTGTTTAACACCCTTATTACTATTGGTCCGCACAAATAGCTTGCGGACCAATAGTGGTAAAACAAAAAAACACCCGACCGAAAAATACACGACCTTTTTTTAAATATGTATTGTTTTAAACACAATCTCAGACTCTGTTAAGGATCCCAGATGTTTGACCACAGTTTTTTTTTTCATTTACGACTCCAAGGGACTCGGCAAAAAATAGATGCTGCGATGCTATTGGTAGCTGAGCGTTAATACGCGCTTCTATAGCGGCCGGACGCTGCAAGTAACGATAGTCCTTACTGTGGTCAGATAAGCAGTTTGGTGATAGTACGTAATTTAAGGAAATTTCAACTTTATTTTAAAGAAATAAAGCTTACAATAGCTTACTATAGCAAAAAGTGTCGTGACAACTTTTCGTAAGAATTTTTATAACACATTTGCTCGTAAAGGGTCTCTTATTGCACCAAGTTCAGTATCGAAATGTATCACATTACGCACTAGTGCGGTAATGTAAAGTAAAACGCACGGCTTATCATAATGCTCCGTCTAAAATGAACGGTACTTTTTAAATCTTAGCAAATAGTTTTTATGTCAGAAAAGTAGTCAACATTTTATTAATAAAATTAAGTTGGGAGATAGAATATAATAAATAAACATTTAATTCTTTAATTTAATCAATTTTGACCATAAATTACAACCATTTATCTGTAACAAAACACAAAAATATTAATTTACTTTATTAGTAATACTGGCTGTTTTTGTGCCTTTGCCTTAAAAAAAGCGTAAAAATTATTCCGCGCGCTTTCTCTTTACGCTGTATTGTTTTTGTTTGAAAATGTCATCCGAATTTTATTTATTTCCTCGCAAATGTGTTATAAAACGTCGTATGACGTACGTGCGCTTTGATAATTACAGCCTCTGCTTTCTTGTAGCCCTCGCCTACGGCTCGGGCTAGCAATATCGCCTCGGCTGTAATTTTCAACTTACCGCACTTATATCATAATGTAATACTATTTCCGTCTAGCCCCCTTTCACAACGCGCGATAAGGAACTTCGTTCCAATAAATATTTACAAAACACAACTATTTTTTACTTTCCTTATATTCGAAATGAAAAGTAGAGTGCTTAACACGGGTGAAAGACATCAATTCCTACTTGGACTATAGCCGCCCTCGCTGCACTCGGGCGTCTAAATACGTCGTATGGGAATAAATTCCTTTCGACCCACGTGTAACAATCTACTATTCCGCTTTCTAATGTTTTGTTTTTCGAAGTCGGTTATTTTTTTAACTCCCGACCAAAAAAGAGGCGTGTTATAAGTTTGACGTGTGTGTCTGTGTGTCCGTCTGTGGCATCCTAGCTCCTAAACAAATGAACCGATTTTGATAAAATTTGTGTCGTTTGAAAGGTGTTTTAATCGAGAGTGTTCTTACCAATGTTTTGTTCGAGTCTGCTCAGCCGTATGAAGCTCATCACCTCTTTTCTAGTTGATGAAGGGATATAAACAACTTCTACGGGTCGATTCGAAATTTGGATTCTTGTCACTTGTCACCATAGGCATCGGCAGGGGGGGGGATTGGGGCTGCATACCGCCCCCTCCCTCTAAAATCTCGGGATTTTTAAATTTATAACATTCATTGTTTTCGTTAGTAGTTAGCGAGAAGTGGCGCAACACCGAGAAAAGTGGAAGGAACGGGGGAGGTCTATGCCCAGGAGTGGGACAGTCAAGGCTAAGAAAAACTTTATAAGTTTAAAAAGCATGCAATAAAAAATAAATTTAAAAAACACCCAGCAGATAAAACCTCTGAAAAACTAAAAATAAATTAATTCAAGCATCGTACAGGATTATTTTATTTTTGGTTTTTCAGAGGTTTTATCTGACTGCTGTTTATTAATTGGAACGAAGTTCCTTATCGCGCGTTGTGAAAGGGGGCTAGACGGAAAAAAATCTTACGAAAAGTTGTCACGACACTTTTAGCTATAGGAAAGCTATTGTAAGCTTTATTTCTTTAAAATAAAGTTGAAATTTCCTTAAATTACGTACAATTGGGGTGTGTATGTGAGTAAGGATAGATATGATTATTATTTTGAGTGACCGAACTACAAAGTACAAATTCGGTTGTGCAGTTAAGTAAGACGTATTGATTCAAATTAAGGATTAATCTTCCTTAAATTAAATATTTTATTTTTCGCACACTAACTTAAATCTAAAATGTATTGATATTATGTACGTGAAAGGAACTTCGTTCCATCCGGGTGTCCCTTGACACCTCTCAAGTTTTTTTTTTTTTGTTCATGGTTTACAAACACGCAAAATAATAAAATTAAAGTTGGACCACCGCGCGCGCTAAATCTTCTTCGAAAGCTTGAATGAAAGTGAAAACTTGAATATTAACGTTGTGCATTTATGATATTTTGGAATGGTTAGGGAATAAATTTGCACGAATTGCTTTAATTATCAGTATAAAAGTACTATCATTTAAGTGGTAAAATACAATATTCATTTATTGCGCTATCGTACACAAACATGACAATTTATATTACATTAAAAATTGAACACTTCAGAACTATCCAATTTTAAAACAAATCGTCTTTTTCAAACAATCCGTCTTACGAATTACCTCTTTGGAGAAACCGAAGGTTTTGTAGGTGCATAAGATAGTTATCCGGTTTTGGAAACCCAAACTCAAAAAGACAGACGTCATAAAGTTCAAATTCCTTCGCAACCTACGTGACCTAACGGTCACGTGTCCTGACGGTCACATGTCCTGACGCTAGTTTAACATTTTTACCCATCACAAAAGTGCACAACGCCGCTAAAGAAGTTTTTACTTAAAAAAACCGGCTAAGTGCGAGTCGGACTCGCGCATCCAGGGTTCCGTACAAATCTGTATTGTACGGAACCCTGTATGAATTTCAATTCAATACCCCTACGCGTTCATGAGGAAAGGGGTAGTAAGTTTAAAATTATTAAAAATAATTTTATTATATGATGTATCTAAAAATTTACGATTTTCGCAATTTTTCCTTTATCCGTACTATAAGACGTTGCTTCGTACTAAATTTCAAGATTCTGAGTTCACGTTCAGTTTGATTGATAAATCAAACTTCTAGTCTACTGAGACTTGAGTATTTGATATAAATTCCAGCTTGATACCTCCACGCGTTCCTGAGAAAAAGGGTCTTGACAGACAGACAGAAGGACGGCCGGACGGACGGATAACAAAGTGATCCTATAATGGTTACGTGTTTTCCTTTCGAGGTACGGAACCCTAAAAATAACAGACTTCCTAAATTGAGTGGTTTAAAATGCAGTACATGTTTGTGTGTGCTGTAGGAAACAGTTAACAGAGATTTACTTATTACTAATGATTTACTCTTTAATCATCTGAGGACTATGAGTGTGCAATAATTATCAGCTGATTATACGCGGGTATGCCACCATAGCAAAGTGTTCAGAACAGATAAAACTCGCAGCAACAACAAGAATTTTAGTCGATGCGCGATAATAGCTAGCAATGGAGTGAGAAGAGAGAGAAAACAATTCCAGCTGCAGCCTCCACTCGCAAAGTAGAAAAGAACGGACGCCGTAAATGCACATTGGCTATTATTATCTTTTAACGGAACTTAATAATTTCATTCTTGTACAAAACGCGGCAGTCTGCAAGAGGCCTGATTACAATATCTGCGAAGGAGTCGCAGTAATGCGGCGCCGACGACGCTGCAAACATTAGCGCTCTCGCGACGAGAGCTTAATGACGCAAGAATTAGCGCGCATTGTGCCGCGAACCGCCGAGGCGACTGTGATGTAACGTGGACCAGTACTTAATGCGATTAACTGTGGCTCTTATTTTGTGTAATTGTAAGTTGATAATTACACAAATTAATATTATATTATAGTTCTTTCAAACGAAATGCCCAAGTTTGGGAGCTATCACAACTTCATAAGTAGCTATCAAGCCATGTTCGTATATGCTAGTCCAGGAGTGGCTAGTGTGCGCCGGGCCTTAGCAGCTTTGGTGACGCGTTGCGGTGAGCGCGGGATCATCGACAATTTGCGCGCATTGTGCGCCGCGCGATGAGAATGGAACTAATTTTAATTATTCTCGCACTTCTACGGACAACCCTTTGTAATTTGGTTAAACATGCGGCTCTATTTCTATGCCTGCGTATTGTGTACCTTTACCTACCGTCAAAAGCGTCTCATAATATTGGGTGTTAAAACTATACCCTAGTCTGAAATTTCAGTTTCACACAAGACTCGATCCCAATTCATTTGGGGTCAGCGCAGCATGTCTTCTTTTTCCATACCTCTCCATTATTCGTTTTCTCATCAGACACATCCATATTCGCACTATCGTCCTTCACTCAGTCCTATCTTGAATGCAAATTTGTATGGGCATAGATTTAATTCACATAATGTTACTAGGTATAAAGACTAATAACATTAGAGTATTTAGGCATACCGTTAATGTACTATATAATATTATAAATGCGAAAGTCACTCTGTTTGTTTGTTTATATGTTTGTTTGTTTGATTGTTACCTTTTCACGACTAAACGGCTGATCAGATCTTAATGAAATTTGGCAAGAAGATAGATTTCAACCTGGGGAAGGACATAGGCTATATATCATCACACTACAACCAATAGGAGCGGAGCAGCAATGAAAAATGTTGCGAAAACGGGGAAAATTTGCGCAGACGAAGTTGCGCGGGACAGCTAGTTATATATAAAAATAATAGTAGTCCACCGGCATCGGGAACAGGTGGTCTGGGCTCTTGAGAGGGAACCTCCTAACAATACGCACCGTGCTAAGAAGTACTGCTTTCTGAATCAAGCCCTTGATCCAGCTGCCTAGCGAAAGTAACCCAAAATTCAGCTGAGCGAACTCCGCTTGCTGATGCAGTCATAAGATCGTCAAGTGCGCAGGTAACAGGGCACGCAGCGTTGGTGCTAGAACTGTGAAAGGTCTGTAAGAAGGTCGTGCTCACCTGCACTCTAGCCTCACTCAGGTCCAGGCGCATGGCGAGTTCCTCGCGCGTGAACACGTCGGGGTACTGCGTCTTGTCGAAGGCGCGCTCCAGCTCGTGCAGTTGGTACGTGGTGAACGTGGTGCGGCTGCGGCGCACCTGCTTGACAAACAGCGTACAGGTCGATGGGAGAACTTACACCACACACTTGGAAACAACGAAACAGTTTGGGAGGTTACATTTTTATAAGTCACCCTTATCAACCACAACCTGAATTCAATTAATGCTGGTTATCAAGGCTTCACGGCGTTCGTGGTGTGAATTCCGAATTTCTATCTGCGCATCGTGATGGAGGAAGACTTTTGGCCACAGAACATGGTGTTCTGTCGCTTCCGCTGACAAATTCCACTGATCAACCAATACAAGTGAAGTGTGAACTAACATAGTTTTAAGTAGGTATGAGTACACATTCACCACACGGTGAGTGTGTGTGGTGAGTGATGTTAAGTTAAGTTATTGGCCTCAGTTTTCTTGTGCCAGTCTTCCTACGTTTCTGTGCCTATCTCTTGTAATTATTCCCGAGATGGCTACCATTTTGTCAGTCCATCATCTGCCTAACTTTTTTCCAACTATGTTGAGATTGGCTTCTAGTCTAACCCGATGCAGCTGAATACAAGGATTTTACATGGAGCGATCGTTAATCGTGATCTGACAGCCACAACTCAGTTTATAATGACGATTACTTGTTAAATTTGTTAAAGTTAACAATACATACTTGATATTTGTATTACATTGCTACAGTAACATAGCTGGCAACATGCTTCATACCCAAAATATATGATAAATATTCCTCTGATGAATGTCAGCTCATGCTTCATAATGACGAATTTTAACCCCAAATACGATAACCACTTATGATAAATATCATCAATTCAGATCAAGTTACCTTGCGCGGTCGGCTTGCGTCCATCGCCTCCAGGTGCTCACCATGCTCACTGTGCTCGCCGTGGCCGTGCTCGATGTCATTGTGCTCACTCAGTTCGTGCTCGGTCTCGTGCTCGTGCTCGTGCTCGGAGTCCGAGTGTGCGACGCTTTCACTTTTCAGTTCTATTCGATCTGCGAGAACAAAACGAGTTCTTGTACCTGGTAGACACCATTCACCATATATTATGTAATTGTCATTGAAAGATTTGATGTTCAAAAAGCTATAAACACAGGTAATATTATAAAATAGACTAGCTGTGCCCGCGACTTCGTCCGCGTGGAATTAGATTTTTTCATTACTCATACTCCGAAAGTAGATCTGAAGTTGCCTGAAGAGCGGGTTGAAAGTAATACTTTTCAGCCCTAGGGAGAATCGCTTTCAACTGACAGATGTCAAATTATAAAAAAAAACTAGTTCTATTTTCACATTTTTATTGATGTTCCAACTTTCTATGCAGCCACGATGTAAAATTGAAATAACTTAAGTTAAGTATTGATTAAAGGATATATGTATATTTTTAAAACACTTGATTATAATTTAGTTTCAACAGTTTTTTATTTTAAACAACTTTGATTTGGGTAAAATATTAACCATTTTTTCAATGATGAAAATGAAAAATAAAGGCTGAATAACTGGCCGGCCACAGAAAAAAAAAACAAAACAGGCGGGAAAGCAGCAAACGGTTTTACTCATTTTTTCTTTAGCCAATTCATGTTTTTATTTTTACTTTCCTTATACTATTCGTAATGAAAAGCACAGTGTTTACCTCGGGTTAAAGACTTATTTAGTCCCTCGAACTATTCGCCCTCACTTCGTTCGTGAGCCAAACCTCGGGACTAAATAAGTCACTTTCACCCCTAGGGTAACAATGTACTATTTCATTACTCATACTGTGAAAGTAGTAAGTAGATCTGAAGTTGCCTGAAGAGTGTAGCATAATAAGCGTAATACCAAATAGAATATGGCTTTATTTAACTAAAGAATTACAGCTAGATAGGTAGAGATTGAATAGGTAACCATGACAATGTATAACAGAATTGTCGATGACAGCACAATCCACCAGACAGCCAAGGAGGTCGAGGCAATAGGTATATATATCACCTCAAAGAGCGGGTTAAAAGTAATACTTTTCAGCCCTAGGGAGAATCGCTTTCAACTGACAGATGTCAAATTATTAAAGAAAAAACTAGTTCTATTTTCACATTTTTATTGAACCATGTTCGAACTTTCTATGCAGCCACGATGTAAAATTGAAATAACTTAAGTTAAGTATTGATTAAAGGATATATATTTTTAAAACACTTTATTATAACTTTGTTTCAACAGTTTCAACATTGATTTGGGCAAAATATTTACCCTTTTTTCAATGATGAAAATGAAAAATAAAGGCTGAATAGCTGGCTGGCCACTGAAAAAAAATACAAAACAGGCGGGAAAGCGACAAACGGTTTTACTCATTTTTTCTAAAGAAAAAACGATAACCACTTATGATAAATAAAAACATGAATTAGCAAAAGCTAATTCATGTTTTTTTTTTCCTTTCCATGTACTATTCGTAATGAAAAGCACAGTGTTTACCTCGGGTTAAAGACTTATTTAGTCCCTCGACTCGGGACTAAATAAGTTGCTTTCTCCCCTAGGGTAACAATGCACTATTTCATTACTCATACACTGAAAGTAGATCTGAAGTTGCCTGAAGAGCGGGTTGAAAGTAATACTTTTCAGCCCCAGGGAGAATCGCTTTCAACTGGCAGATGTCAAATTATAATAGTATATTGTGTATTAAGGGCGGTAAGTAAGGAATTACGATCGAGGCTCTAGTAGAAGCCCGAAGTCGAAGACTGAGGGCTTTGCTCTGAGTCGAGGTTCGTAATTCCCGTACCGCCCGTGAAACATACAATGTTTTTCATCACATTTGCGAGTTAATAATTATGAATATACACAAGTCAGCACATATTATTACGAAATACGTGAACTGATTTGCGGATGGCGGGCTGTTTGCCCACACCACAGATTATACAAATGTTTTTTTCAGAAACGTTAAAGGCAAATACTTACCTAGGTATAAAGCCATGAGGGAGTATAAAAAAAAATCCACGTTTTGATACAAAAACTATCGATTATTTAGATTTTAGAACATTAGTTGAGTAATTAAATAACATGTAGCGAGATTGAATGAAATTCCTGTTTAAATAACATTTTAAGACAATTTTTCAATTGCGTGTAAACTCCTTGCTTGAACTTGCATGACCTGTGTGCCGTCATGCTGTGCTGTAAATTAAAAAAAAATTGAGAGGTGTCAAGGGACACCCGGATGGAACGAAGTTCCTTTCACGTACATAATATCAATACATTTTAGATTTAAGTTAGTGTGCGAAAAATAAAATATTTAATTTAAGGAAGATTAATCCTTAATTCGAAGCAATACGTCTTACTTAACTGCACAACCGAATTTGTACTTTGTAGTTCGGTCACTCAATAGTATATTGTGTATTAAGGGCGGTAAGTAAGGAATTACGATCGAGGCTCTAGTAGAAGCCCGAAGTCGAAGACTGAGGGCTTTCTGAATCGAGGTTCGTAATTCCCGTACCGCCCGTGAAACATACAATGTTTTTCATCACATTTGCGAGTTAATAATTATGAATATACACAAGTCAGCACATATTATTACGAAATACGTGAACTGATTTTTAAGCGGATGGCGGGCTGTTTGCCCACACCACAGATTAAACAAATGTTTTGTTCAGAAACTTTAAAGGCAAAATACTTACCTAGGTATATAAAGCCATGACGGAGGGTGAAAAAAAAAATAATCGACGTTTGGATACAAAAAACTATCGATTATTTAGATTTTAGAACATTAGTTGAGTAGTTAAATAACATGTAGCGAGATTGAATGAAATTCCCTTTTTAGATAACATTTTAAGACAATTTTTCAATTGCGTGTAAACTCCTTGCTTGATGAACTTGCATGACCTGTGTGCTGTCAAGCGGTGCTGTAAATTAAAAAAAAATTACTTACCGCCCTAGGGTTTTATATGGGGCATTACAGCCAAGTTCACCTGTATGTTATGACACTGTTTACGTGCAAGTGTGATGAAAATTAAAAAAAAAAATACTTACCGCCCTAGGGTTTTATATGGGGCATTACAGCCAAGTTAACCTGTATGTTATGACACTGTTTACGTGCAAGTGTGATGAAAAATAATAATCATATATATCCTTACTCACATACACACCATTGTACGTAATTTAAGGAAATTTCAACTTTATTTTAAAGAAATAAAGCTTACAATAGCTTACTATAGCAAAAAGTGTCGTGACAACTTTTCGTAAGAATTTTTTCCGTCTAGCCCCCTTTCACAACGCGCGATAAGGAACTTCGTTCCAAAAATTACTTACCGCCCTAGGGTTTTATATGGGGCATTACAGCCAAGTAACCTGTATGTTATGACACTGTTTACGTGCATGTGTGATGAAAAAAAAAACTAGTTCTATTTTCACATTTTTATTGAACCATGTTCCAACTTTCTATGCAGCCACGATGTAAAATTAAAATAACTTAAGTTAAGTATTGATTAAAGGATATATATTTTTAAAACACTTTATTATAATTTAGTTTTAACAGTTTTATTTTAAACAACATTGATTTGGACAAAATATTTACCATTTTTTCAATGATGAAAATGAAAAATAAAGGCTGAATAGCTGGCTGGCCACAGAAAAAAAAACAAAACAGGCGGGAAAGCGGCAAACGGTTTTACTCATTTTTTCTAAAGAAAAAACGATAACCACTTATGATACTTTCCTTGTATTCGTAATGAAAAGCACAGTGTTTATCTCGGGTTAAAGACTTATTTAGTCCCTCGAACTATTGGCGCCCTCACTTCGTTCGGGTGCCAAACCCCGTCTCGGGACTAAATAAGTTACTTTCACCCCTAGGGTAACAATATACTATTACACGCTTTTTATTAGCTTCACCTGCATGTGTGTTTGTTTGTAACTGACTCCTTTGGGCGCGATTTTGACCCACTTTAAACGGCCAGATTTTGTTCAAACTTAGTAGATTCATCGAAGACTGATGACAATACATTATTAATTTGATAAAATTATTCCATTTTTCAATTTGCAAAATAAGTTTTTTGTTATTTTATATAATCACTCGCACTTGGCCCGTTTTTATATACATAGATATATCTATCTACATATAGATATGTCTTACTCGCACACAGGGTTCCATAGCCCCAAACAATATAATAACAATATTTTGAACGGTCATTCATTGGTAACTTCCACTCAACCGCAAATCTAAATTTTTTTTTCATAGTAAGTTAATGAAAAACAAAGCTACTGCTGCAGTTTGGTGAAAAAGTCCCATATCTAAAAAACTAAGTATCAAATCTTATTCAAACCAATTTTCGTTGAAAGTCTTTTTTTCGTTCTACATCCCAAAATTTTTCAGAATTTTTCGCTTCATACTTTAGAAATTAGAGGGGGGGGACACACGTTTTACTACTTTGGAAGTGTCTATCTTTCAAAAGATTGACTCTGAAAAAAAAATGGTTTTAGGAACCTCAATGTCATTTTTAAAGACATATCTATAGATACCCCACACATATAGGTTTGATGTTTGTAGGGTCTTTACACCTTTTAATGATGGTAGTTTGATTAATACGCAAGAGTACGTAATAACAGAATTTAATTGAATGATAATGAGTGCACGCGATTTGAGTGATAATTGTGTACTAAAGTATAGACCGCGCGTAGCGAGTAAAGTGCTGACACAATGATGTCAAATTTGTGCGTGCTTTGCACTGTACATGCTCCGGGGCCCGAGAAGATGTGAATGAGATGAAGGATAATGATTTACAAGATGATAATTAACAATTTTGCTTACAAACTTAAATAAACTAAGCATAAGGTATTTCATTGAATTGAGTCCGAACGGATGGCGAAGACCCTCTGCTCGTTGTGACGATGGTAGGGCGACCCGCAGCGGTGGCAACGGGAGCTACATAGCTCACGCTAGCCTCTGCCTGCTCCGTTGTGGCCTCTGCTCGCTCAGCTGTCGGAGGTGCGGGCGCTGGATGCGGCTGGCGCGCTCGTACACGTAGCCATGTGTACAAGATGATGCAAACCACGACGACTCCAGCCAAGATGTAGATGGCGACGTAATGATGAATGTCATGGAATGTTACTTGATCTGCCAGTTCCTGATTGGATTTCATTTCTTTGAGTGCTTTTTCAATCGCCTTTATGTCTTCCCGTTGTTCGGTGATATCGTCTGTCTCATTCAGTGGAGCGATGAGAGGTATAGACAGATTAATTATGTGGTTTATTGGTGGAATTTCTATGTTCATGACATCGACCTTCGTTTTAATTGTGTTTGATAATGCTCTGTGTGCATAAATCGTAAACATTCTGTCTTTGATGACGCAGCTGTCTCCCAGTGTAATGACACCTGTTTTGCTGAGTTGCTCGATCGTAAAATCGTCATCGCATATGACTCGCACACTGCATTGTCCGCAACAAAAGTAAAGATATGAATTAATTAAATTCAAGTCAATCCAGGTATCGCGACATTCTCTTGTTTCAGTTTGACATTGATTGAAAGATTGAAGCATCTGCTTGATGTTTCAGACATAAGTTGTTGTCTGACGTCATTTGATAGACTGGCCTTTTCAGTGGGCAAATGTACTCGTCGGTGTCGTAAGGAATACATCTTTGTAAGTCGCTTGTAGACACTGGTATGTAAGAGTCTTTATGTGTATTGATAGCCAGGTATTTTGCTACAGGCACTATATTGACCATGCTTGCGTTGACTTGTTGTGGAATCTGTATGAGGTTGTAAAGCTCATAATCTTCCCTGCTCACAAGAGGAATTCTTACTTCGAAAATCAGGAACTTTCTGGTAGCTCTTGCTTTCACTTTCAATAGGTGATAGATCTTCGCCAAGTCAGTCTGAATATTATTAATCGGTAAGGCTAAGTCCTTTGAGATTTGTCCGGTTATAACATTCAGTTCGTTTTTCAACTGTGCCGGCGTCAGCAAGTGAAAGTTGAACTTTTCATAGAAAATGTTAGCCACTGTGTCAACTAGTGTCTCCTGGATTTCTTTAAGATTGGTCATGATGTTATTGGCTATGAACGTTGATAATGTGAATTCCGCTTTGTTGTCAGTGTGTTGGATTTCTTCTTTCAGTTTGCTTATGGCCGCGTTGCAATTGGTAATGTGTTGGTTGATTATTTTGTGCTGCTTGTCCAGGGTATTTTCAATCCTTTTGATGACATTTAGTTCAGCCTCCACTACTGAAGTTTGGTTTTTCCACAGATTACTGAGATGTTTTTGATTGCTTCTGATTAAGGCAATATCCTTCTGATATTGTTCGGCGAAAGTTTCATCCAAAACTCCAAACAAACTATGTGCGATGTAGCCGATGCCGTTGATAAGCCCGCGACGTCGGCGAACTTGACCTTGCTGACCAAGTAAAACATTGTTGTAGTGTTCAAGTTCGTTGTACCCGTGAAGCAGTTGTAATCGGACTACGTTGCATTGTGGTATTTGATCCCTTGAACATATGTTGTCCAGATGAGTGATAAACTTGTCCAGAAGGTTAATTCCTTGCCAATACGGAGCCATGTCGCAATAAACGACGAGTTTCCATTCTTCACGTTCCAATTTCATATTTGCGAGTTTATCAAAAAATATGTTTTTATTTTCTGCAACTTTGGAAATTTTGTGTTCGCACGTTCCTGAGCAAATAAACATCAGAAGTACGAGTGTTGTAATTATGAAGTTGCACAATTTTGATGAGGTTGGCTTGGAATATTTATTGTTTGTTGCTTGACCTTCTTTGTTTTCCTTTTCTGTATCGTGGCTTTGATTATTGTCGTTGATCGGCAAGACGGATAATTTCGTAATTGGTCTCTTGAGTGAACCATTTTTCGTCCGTAGGGTCACTACTCTGACGTATCCGTCTTTCCCTGGATGAAGTTCAATAACTCTGCCCATGGGCCATTTTCCCGGGGGAAGATTAATGTCGTGAATGATGACGATGTCATTGATCTTCAAATTCTGATGAGGTTTGTGCCACTTACTGCGAGCTGATAGTTGGCACAGGTACTCAGCTCGCCATCTCTTCCACAGATCATCAAATATTTTTTGTGTGAGCTGCCATCTTGTTCGCAAGTCTCTCTCTGTCTCGATGATAGTTAGTGTCGGACCACTTGCCAAAAAGTGAGACGGTGTGAGACAGTCTAAATCCTCGGGATCTTCGCTGAGTGCGCACAATGGTCGGCTATTCAAACATGCTTCTATTTGAGCGAGTAACGTCGAATATTCTTCAAACGTCAACTTCTGATCTCCTATGACCCGCTTGAGATGGTACTTCAAACTCTTGACGGCGGCTTCCCAGAGGCCTCCGGCACTAGGCCAGGAAGGGGCATTAAAATGCCAGTTAATCTCCATACTGGTAATAGCCTCGAAAAAACTGTCATCCAAAGTGTTTTTGATATTCACGAACTCTTCGTTGAGTATTCTACTCGCTCCAACAAAGTTCGTGCCATTGTCACTATAGACATGGCCTGGGGTGCCTCTCCGAGCTGCCATCCTCCGCAAAGCTGCTAAGAACGATGATGAGGTCAGGTCCGATACTAGCTCGATGTGTACAGCCTTGGTGGCCATACAAACGAACACGGCGATGTACCCTTTTGTGGTTTTGATACCTCGGCCCTTGCTTGCTTTGACGTCGACAAACCCAGTAAAATCAACCCCTGTATGATAAAATGGTCGTGTTGGATTGCTGCGTGCAAAAGGAAGGTTGCCCATGAGTTGTTCGTGTTTGATTGGGTCGTGTTTTCGGCACTTGACGCAGTTTCGTAAGCGCTTCTTGACAGCTCGGTTTCCTCCCAGAATCCAATATTGTTGACGCAGCCATGCTTGAGTAACTCTCGCTCCCCCATGGAGTGTCATCTGATGTCCTTGTTCGATCAATAAGTCACTGAGATGGGTGTTGTTGGGAATGATGAGAGGATGCTTCATGTTCTGACTCATCTTCGCGTTGTTCAATCTGCCACCGACTCTCAGTAGGCCGTCTTGATCCAAAAACGGGTTCAGCTTTAGCAATTTGCTCTGCGCGTCTATTTGCTTCTGATCTCGGAGACTAAATACCTCTTCCTTAAATACCGTCAGCTGTACTTGTTTGATAAATAGATGTTTAGCGATTTTTATTTCGCTGACAGTCAGATACTTCGGTTTGTGTTGATTGCGAGATATGGCGCGCAAAGTCCAAGCAAGAACACGCGCTGCTCGGTCGAAGTTGCTGAATCTGCTCAATAATTTTAAAATAATATCTTCATTTTGTTGAACTACATTACTTTTTTTACATGACTTCCTGATTTCTTCATGTGTAATGTAAGTTGGTATGTCTTGATTGTGGTTTACTTTGAATGTTGATAGCCAGGTTGGTCCGTGCCACCAAAGAGGATGATGATGTAGTTGATTCGCTGATAATCCTCGGCTCGCGCAATCAGCTGGATTTTCGGCCGATTTCACATATCGCCAGCTTTTTGTTGGTATTATCTCCGTTATTTGTGCTACTCTGTTAGCCACGAATGGTTTCCAGCGATTCGGTTCACCATTGAGCCAACCTAGTACTGCTGTCGAATCGGACCAACCGTATATTCGTAGGTTATGGGTTGAGAAACAGTTCTGGACAACTTTCATCAGTTTTGACAACAAGTGCGCAGCGCAAAGCTCCAATCTAGGCAGAGATACTGATTTGTTGACAGGCACGAGCTTTGATTTCCCTGCTACTATGACCACAGGGGATTGACACTCCGCCTTTTCCTGATTGATAATTCTGCCATAAATTACGCATGCATATGCCTTTTCTGATGAGTCACAAAACCCATGCAACTCTATGTTTGCATTTTTTGTAGTTTGAAGCCATCTTGGCACATTAATATGTTCGATTTGTGGTAACTCCTTTTTTATTTTAAGCCATTCTTCATTGATGTTTGTAGGTACTGCGTCATCCCATTGAAGATTCAACGACCAAACTTTTTGGAACAAAAGTTTCAGTTTGGTGGATACTGGAGACAGCCAGCCGAGCGGATCAAATATCTTTGAAATGTCAGATAATAATGATCTTTTGGTGGATGGTGTCAATGATGATGTGTCTATCTTCATCTGGAACTTGAATTGATCGTCCCGGGGGTGCCAGCGCAGTCCCAAAGTTTTGGTTGATTCTTGATGCCTGAATTCGAATGCTTGTTCCTTGTCTGATATTGATTCTTGTATGTTAATGTTATTTGATGACCATTTTCTTAAATTAAATCCACCAGACTTCAGTAAATTAATTAGGTCATCCTTGAGTTGTTTGGCTTCCTCTATACTGTGGTGTCCTGCCAGAAGATCATCCATGTAGAAGCATTGTTCAAGTACCGCTGATGCTGTAGGGTATCTTGAACGTTCGTCTTCTGCTAACCGTTTCAACGTCATCATGGCCAGGAATGGAGCTGCTTTGGTGCCATAGGTGACTGTAGTCAACTCATATTCTCTAAGCAATTGGGTAGGTGAGTCACGCCAGACGATTTTCTGATACTGAAGGTCCTTTTCATTACATAAGATCTGTCGGAACATTTTCTCGATGTCGGCTGTGATTGCATATTCATACTGTCTCCATCTCAGAATCAATGTAAACAAATCCTGTTGTAAATTAGGACCGCTGTACATTAAATCATTGAGACTGTAGCCCGTGGAAGTTTTCGCTGATGCGTTAAATACAACTCGCAGCGATGTTGTTGCCGAGTCCGGGCGTAAAACGCATAGGTGAGGTAAAATACAATCCGGCAGAATTTTCTGTGCGCACTTGCGCATGTGACCCAGTTTGATATATTCGTTGATGAATGTTTTGTAATCTTCGGAAATATTTTTATTACTTGAAAACTTTCTTTCCAGTTGATAAAATTGTGCTACGGCTCTTTGTTTTGATTCTCCCAATTTTTCTTTGATATCTGGCTTCAGTGGCAGTCTAACCACGTATCTACCATCATCTCGTCGTACTGTTTCCGATTGATATTGTTGAAGGCATTGATGATCCTCAGAGGACATATTAGTATCGGGTTCGGTGACATCTTCAATGCTCCAAAACCTTTGTATGTCTTGTATATTGTTCATGATAACGTTGCATTGATAGGACTTGACATTGCCGCTCAAAATCCAGCCAAGTTGAGTCTGTTGTGCTATTGGCAGAGATGAGTTTTCCTTGATTATGCCAGACATGATGATTTCTGAGTAAACTTCTGCTCCCAACAATAAATCGATAGGACGACAAACGTTGAAATCTGGATCTGCTAGTTGAATGTTTTGAAGATATTCCCACGATGGTTTTGCAAAACTGTGGTTTGGCAAGTTGTTAATTAATTTCTTCATAATAACAACTTCTGTTTGGAATATATAATTCGAGTGTAATGATGACGCTACAAGACTGATAACTCCCTTACAGTTGGTTTGATTGGCACTGACTCCAACTATGACGCCTTTGCATGCTCGGCGCGGCAGTTTCAGTATTTGAGCTGCGTTCTCAGTGATGAGGGAGGCTTGAGAGCCTTGATCTATGAGAGCCCTCATTGTGTGATATTCCCCATTCTCCTCCCCATGCTCCTTGTATACGGACAAGTGCTGTGGCTAGCAGAATTTCAACAACAGATTCCTTGGAAACATGTGTCACATTGCTTTTTTGCTGAATTGATGTCCTGAATCCTTGCTTCTACTCGGAGATGACGACGAGGTTGATTTGGATGAATAATGTTTTCGCCGTGTTGACTCGAGAGCAGTATATTTGTTCTCTAAAAATTTCAGAAAGTCTGCTAGAACAGGCAAGGCTCTTGGATTTTCTAATGATTGAGTGTGTTCACTAAGCGTCTGAGTATCCAGCTTCAGTGTAAGTAAATGCACAACCATTGGTCCCATGGCGGCTACATCTATACCAAGATTTTTCAAGGCGTTCATGCATTCATTGATAGTGTCGAACATGTTCTTGATCTGTGTGTCGACTTGGTTTTGCATTGTAGGTAATGACAGGAGTATGTTCATGTGTGAGGTGAAAATTAGCCTGTCATTGTTATACCTGTGATTCAATATGTCCCAGCAGATTTGGTAATTTTCGGAACTGATGTTGAGATGTTGAATGATCCTTTCTGCTTCGCCTTTCAGCTTACTTTTTAATAACTGCATCTTCTGGGCGCTTGGGATGCTTTTTTTTTCTTTTTGGCTGGATGCTACAGCCTCTTGGAATAAGTCCTTGAATGATATCCATTTGTGATAGTTCCCTGAGAAGGTAGGAATATCTATTTTCGGTGTAAAATTTTCCCGATATGAAACGGAATACATCTTGCTATTGACCAACTTTTTGATGTCAACGTACCGTTTTTCGTAGTTGCTATATTCCTGTTCATACTCCTCATCTTCTGAGTACATCTCACTATCAATTTCCCAGTGCAGGGAATCGATGGTTGACCATTTTGCTTGAATGGTTCTGAGCACATCTTCGAATTCCCATTTTTCGGTGAGGCTCTCTATATCCACGCTCCTGATTGCTCGTGATAAAGCCTTGAAGTTACTCTTCTGCTTGCGGAGCATTTCTTCTAATTTACTGGCATTACCTCGAGAGACAATCTTCTTGAACAATGATGTGGATGGGGTGCCAGTTGGCTTGATATTTGGTTGATCTGGATCAACTGACAACATGTCCGTTTGCTGTTGCTCATCCGCAGCTTCTTGATTGCGAGTATCTGATATACGCATTGATGTAGCGCTAGGCAACTTATCCCCATGATCCGTACTAGTAGGCGGTTTGTAATTTTGAATGATTTCCTGAGCTTCATTGTAGAAAATTCTTGCTTTATCGTACATGTTCTCCGAAAAGTAGGTATAACCACGATCTTCAAACTCACACAATTGAGCATGATTTTCTTGAAACTCCCTCCAGTATGAATCCAGGATTTGCAAACGTTTTTTGATGTTAGCCGGAGTTTTGCGATCCGCAGAATCCTTCTTGAAATTCCGCAGTTGCTGCTCCATGGCTTGAATAATTTGATCTTGATTGGCCAAAATGTTTTCCATGCTGGTGCTCATGATTGTTGTTGTATGATAGATTTTCAGTCGTTGTGTTGCAGTAGACGGATGTTACTCTATCCACCGGTCGTAGTCGCAGGAGCTGTACTTCCGTGCTCACAGTTTAATCACACTGTTATGAACGCGAAATAGTCCCGCATATACGGATGCTCGAAGGACCAAAAAGATGTAGGGTCTTTACACCTTTTAATGATGGTAGTTTGATTAATACGCAAGAGTACGTAATAACAGAATTTAATTGAATGATAATGAGTGCACGCGATTTGAGTGATAATTGTGTACTAAAGTATAGACCGCGCGTAGCGAGTAAAGTGCTGACACAATGATGTCAAATTTGTGCGTGCTTTGCACTGTACAATGTTTTTTTTTTTAATTTCAGTTCCGTGTGGGGGGTGATATCATTATTCGTATTTATTTTTATTTTTGTACAAAATCATAAAGCGGTTCACAGAATACATCTACCTACCAAGTTTCAGCTGTGTAGTCCTGATAGTTTCGGAATAAACTGGCTGTGACATACGGACGGACAGACAGACATGACGAATCTATAAGGGTTCCGTTTTTAGCCATTCGGCTACGAAACCCTAAAAATCAATTGCTGTTTGTTAGTTTAGCTAAAACTCGAGAACGGCTAGGCCGATTTAGCTGATTTTTGTTTTAAAATGTCCAGGGTTTAAAAGGTGAAAAAGGTAGGGTAGGGTTGGTAGGTAGGTAAGGTAGATAGGTAGGTAGGGTATCTAAATACCTACCGATTTATCTAATATTAGGAAATTTTCGAATACCTATGTCAATTTTAAATTCAACAGAGCAAATAATAGTTTTAAAAACTAAAAAAACACGCTTTTAAGTATAGATTGTAAAATTAATACACCTGTACACATAAATAATTTGGAAAATAATTACAGTTACTTATAGCACGGAATTAATAGTAGATTAGAACAAATAATAGTATAAATTAAAAAAAAAACAAGCTATTAATATAAATAAACCAAACTAAAAAGTTGAAAAGTAGGGGTGCATTTTTTACTTTACTGCCCTAGGTGTGTAATAAAACTATACAACTATTGACACCATGTACCACACGCTTTTTTTTTAATTTAAATTTAGTTAAATTTATTTACAATTGTTTAGTTCGGTTTTCTATAAAAAGCGAGTTTTTTTAGTTTCTTTTTTTTTAATTTGTAGAATAGGCGAAGAGCCTAAGTAACTCCTTATTACGCCAGCTATCTGCCAGATAAAGTCCCATCCAAATCGGTCCAGCCGTTCCATAGATTAGCTGGAACAAACAGACAGACAGACAGACGGACAGACAGACAAAAATTTTAAATAAAATGTAATTTTGGTATATGTACCGTATATACGGGGTGTTTGGTGCATCGTTTGCCAAATCGAATAGGCCGAAAGGATTGCCAGTTGCTATCTCTTCACGTCCTATAACTCATTCCTTGCCACACCGGTTTTTTTTAACAACTTTTTAATTTAAATTTTGAAACATTCCAAAATTCAACATTTCAGGTCAAATAAAAAAATTAAAAAAATTGTTTACACTTAACATTTCTAGTTAATTTTGATGTGTACTTTTGTATGATTCCATCAAATTCAAAATTACTTGCTAGGAACAATTACTTTCTTTTTTAATAGCTCGTAAAGTTTTAGTAAAGAAAAATAAACTTAAAACTCTAATTTAAATGGCTATAAAAAAAAACTAAAAGCGATCGGGATCTTCGAATTCTATTAAAAAGTTCTCTAGTCTGTCTCCTTTCCAACGGTATGCAATATGCCCAAAAAAACGTTTAAAACCTTTTAAACCAACCATAATAATTGGTTCCTGTTTAAGAAAAAGATAGGACACTACGCTTTAGTGACATAACAGTATCTATCTACTTACTTGAGGCACGTTATTTATGCTAAAACTAATGTTCTTACTGTAATTTCGAATAACAGCCTAGTGTCTCGATTACACATTTAATTAAAAATTAAAAGATATTAAACGTTTTTTAGGCATATTGCAAACCGTTGGAAAGCAGACAGACTAGAAAACTTTTTAATAGAATTCAAAGATCCCGATCGCTTTTAGTTTTTTTTTTATAGCCATTTGAATTAGATTTTTAAGTTTATTTTTCTTTACTAAAACTTTACGAGCTATTAAAAAAGAAAGTAATTGTTCCTAGCAAGTAATTTTGAATTTCGCTTGGATTAATTATTTTTATTTTTTTAGTGTTTTTTTTTTACATTTGAGACATTTTTGCAATTATAAAAATTTATTGTTTTTCAGCTGGCGGCGCTACTATGGGCCGTACCAGCCAGTCTTTATTCAAACAATATTTGTGTTCGATTTTTTTGGCGCTGGGCACTAAGATGTTCCAAATTCAAAAAGTGCGCCGCAATGAAAATTGCGGCGCACTTTTTGAAATAAAGACGATTAAAAACTCATTACTGCCCGCTAAAAGTTCCTTATAGAAAGCAAGATGGGATGAAAACATTTTTTTTTAAATCTTTTCCACTACAACGAAATCTAAAATAAGCAAACAGTAAATGTCAAACGAGTTGCCTGTCAGGTGTCAGCAACCGAAAAGGCGGATTTAATACGTTCCGTACCACGATGATTTTTAAAACTACCTCCACCTATATTAGCGATAATGTTTAAAATAGCATTCAAACAATTTCACTGTTTCAATATTGTTTATTTTACATAAATTAAGCAGATATTATTACCACATCCAATAGTAGTAATATCTGCTTTAATTAACCGTATGCTTTAAACGTAAAAAACGCCCCTTTTCACTATTTTTTTTTGGCAAATGACATTGACTGTCACAGTAATAAATAGACTCGCAACAATTGGTCAGTTTTTTTATGTGTAATGTCAATATTGAACGCAACATTTCTAGGAGGCCGAAAAAAAAATGGTGTCCTTTTGTCATTCGATTTTGAACTTAACAATCAACATTTTATGGTTTAAAATCATATAGAGAAATGTTATTAAAATTTTAACCTTGAACCTAATGCTGTAGCGATAAAGTTGAAAATTATTAAAGAAATTCCCACCGGCACCGGCGCCCGTGTAAGGTTTTTTTTCGTTACGGAATTTCTTGATTCGGCCCCCGAGCTCAAAACTATAGCATTTACCATTCACGCGACAAGCTTTTGTGAAAACTATGCTTTATCGTTACCGTCATGATACAAATCGTGATTATCCATCAAATATGAACCCATATACAAAGTTTCGTGTCCACGCTATTAACCGTTGAGGAGTGCCCTCGTGAGAAGAGGATCCTGGCTGCAGGATGAGTTCATGATAGAATTCGTGTTTAGCCATCAAATATGAAAGTGTATACAAATTTTCGTGTCTGTGCTATTAACCGTTGAGGAGTTCTCTCGTGAGGAGACGATCCTGGCTGCAGCATTAAGTTATATCTGTCATAAGAATATATTGTGTTTAGAACCAAACGTGTGTGCAAAATTTCAGGTCAATCGGACATCAGAAAGATGTTCTAATTTAGCTTCCAAGATTCCACCCGAACAAACATACATACATACATTGCAAGTTAAATAAAAGCTTGTAATGTAAAAAGAGACAGGATTTTAACATCATTATTGTCAATCCTTGACAAATAAAGCATGCTTCTTCTTTTTTTAAGCATGATTCTTGCCGAAGTTTTGTTTAACCAATTATTAAAAGTTTTACAGTTTCACGCCTAATCGAAATAACATAGTTTTATGTTGTAATCCATGTGTTCATCGCGGAGTCTAACAAACGGTTGAGATGTTTAAAGTTGCACTAATCGCTCGTTCCCACCGCTTCACATTTGATTGACATCGATCTGGTAATCCGGCGCTCCTGTTCAGTACCAGCCGACGTAAGCCCCATCGCCCTATGTGCACTTTGAACTCGCTGAACACGACCAACTGGAAAATACACCATATTCCTTCGTCACAAAATTTAAACTCTCTTGTCGGTGCACATGACCCTTGTTAAACAAGCAGGATTTAACAAAATACACGTATTGTTACGCACTTAACGTCGCTCTTTATTCACTATTTATTTATACTAATTCTATTTTTATAAGAGCTTTGATACAATTGACTTGAAACATCCGTGTATGAATACAATGATTGTAAAGAATGTTCATAATGTTGTTACTTGTAAAACGGTCGTTCATAATAGTAATTCAACTGTATTTTCATAAAGACCCTCAATTCTTTGTGATGTGACACAATGATGAAGACTACTGAATTAGTCAAAATTAAAAATAGTTTATAATTTGTTTTTATTTTAGTTTTAGTTATCTAGTGGAATACTTTTTAATGTTAACATTGTTATTTGATTAAACATTTTGATGTTTATACGTATTATTTTTAAAGTCTGTGAACTAATGGCAATATCTATATATATAAAAATCAATTGCTGTTCGTTAGTCTCCGGCTCTCATGGCTGGGCCGATTTAGCTGATTTTGTTTTCAAAATGTGTATCGTAGTCCAGGGAAGGTTTAAAAGGCGAGAAAGATATATAGGGTAGGGTAGGTAGGTAGGTAGGTAGGTAGGTAGGGTAGGGTAGATAGGTAGGTTAAGGTAGAAAGGTAGGTAGGGTAGGGTAGAGTAGGTAGGTAGGGTAGATAGGTAGGTAAGGTAGGGTTGGGTAGGGTTGGGTAGGGTTGGGTAGGGTTGGGTAGGGATCGGTAGGGTTGGGTAGGGTTGGGTAGGGTTCGTATAGAGGTCCAGCCCCGGATGAAATATCTGGGCCTGGTGCTGGACGACAGGTGGCGCTTCGGCCCGCATTTCAGCGGGCTGTCGACGCGCCTGTTGAAGGCCGCGGACGCCCTCTCGTGGCTCCTCCCGAACCTGGGGGGGCCCAAGGCGAAATGCCGGCGCCTCTATGCATCTTGCGGAGCATGGCCCTGTACGGGGCCCCCATTTGGGCGGACTCACTCCACAGGAGGGAGAACGCGACCGCCATCCGCAAGCCCCAAAGGGCCATTGCACTGCGGGTGGCGAGGGCCTACCGGTCGGTGGGTTTTTCGGCGGCGTGCGCTCTGGCCGGCACCCCTCCTTGGGAGTTGGAGGCTTGGGTGCTGGCCAGGATGTATGAGTGGACGGCGCATCGCAGGGCGCTCGGGGAGCGCCCCGTCGCCGAGGAGCGGGAGGCCGTGTGGCGGGAGGCGAGGGACGCCATCGTCCTCCATTGGACGGAGGACCTCGCCACCGCCACCTTTGGCCGCCGGACGTTGGACGCGCTCGGTCCGGTCCTCCGGGCCTGGCTCGAGTGGTCCCAGGGTTCCTCTCGTTCCGTCTGGTGCAGGTGTTGTCCGGGCATGGCTGCTTCGGAACGTACCTGCACCGGATCGGGAGGGAGGAAGCCCCGGCGTGCCACGACTGCGGCGCGGCGGAGGACACGGCGCAGCACACCCTCGAAGTGTGCCCAGCTTGGTCCGAGCCGCGCCGCAGTCTGATCGCGGAGATCGGACAGGACCTCTCGCTTCCCGGTGTGGTCAACGCCATGCTGGGGAGCGAGGGGGCCTGGTCAGCGGTCGCCTCCTTTTGCGAGGACGTAGTCTCGCAAAAGGAGGCGGCGGAGCGCGCGCGGGAGGAAGACCCTCTCGCAGCGCCGCTCCGCAGAAGAAGAAGAGGTCGGAGAAGACGCGGTCTTCTCCCTCTTCATGGTGGCGACGGGCGGGCGACAGGCGCGGGGGCGCCTTCGCCCGCATTGCACCCGTCACCACCTTCGTCTGTCATTCCCGGGCCCGCCCCCCCCCCCCACGGGGAGGGCGTGAGGTCCGCTGTGCGGGTCATCGTCGGCGGAGGACTGGAAGTAAAGGCTGTGCCGGTTTCCCAGTCCCCCGCCACTAGGACGAAGCGGGAATGCCGCTGGGTCGTTTTAGTGGGTATACCGGGTCAGACCGGGGAGTCCCACATAGCCCGCCCATCCCCCGATAGACGGGTATGCGTAATGCATTTTTTCCCAGCGACAAAAAAAAAAAAAAAAAAAAAAAGGGTAGGGTTTGGTGCTGTGGAGGGTAAGGCTGGAGACGCCCAGCGCAGGACTCTGGACCGTGGGGGCTATCCAGCCGATCCTGGAACAGTGGGTACGGAGGCGACACGGGACGTTGACCTTCCGTATAGTGCAGGTGTTGTCAGGGCATGGCTGCTTTGGCAAATACCTGTACAAAGTGGCCAGACGGGAGGCGACTCCCGTGTGTCACCAGTGTGGCTGCAGCGAGGACACGGCCCTTCACACCCTCGAGCATTGCCCAGCTTGGGTGGTGCAGCGCCGTGCTCTCGCGGCAGCAATCGGGGCAGACCTCTCCTTGCCGGCTGTGGCCAAGGCCATGGTTGACAGCGTGGGGGCTTGGCATCCTTCTGCGAGGACGTCATCTCGCAGAAGGAAGCGGCGGAGCGCGTCAGGGAGGAAGACGCCCTCGCTGACGCGATTCGTCGCAGGAGGACAGGGCGGCGGAGGAGGCGCCATGGCGACCTGATGCCGCCTTAGGAGGTGCCAGCGGGCGATAGATCGGGGAGTCTATCGCTGTCGCATTGTATACCCTCGCGAGTGGTGGCGATGTCTCAGGTGAGCCCGGACATCGCCAAAGGAGTTGGTGCCCGGAGGCGGGCTACGCTGGGTGGGTCGCGAATGTCATGCGTAGCAGTTCTCGTGGCCCATCCACCAAGGCGACAGTAGGCACACGGTGGTGTTTTTTAGTGGGTGCAAGCCCCACATAACCAAACCGTCTCCCCGGACGGCGCGGTATGCGTTAGGCATTTTTCACAACTTAATAAAAAAAAAAAAAAAAAAAAAAGGGTAGGGTTTGGTATGTAGGTAGATAGGATAGGTAAAAAGTGCATTGCAACGCATGCCGGGGACAGCTAGTATAAAAATAGCATTATAAAAATAATACGTGGAGTCCCTTCGCACGGAAGAAGTGAAATTTCGTAATACTACAGGCATGCGTTCGAGTGCCACGTATTCACTCTCGTTATTTTTTATTGAGCTTTTAAGTAATATTTTGTTGTTTCCTTGTTGTATTATTTTTATTACATAAGTTTATCGCGGTTATTCTACTAATGGAAATTGAGCGAAGGCTGGTCACACCAAAGAGACGAATGCATGACTGTTTGCACGCCATCTTGCATACCTAGTAGAATGTCCGTAGTACACAAATGTTGTGATACTGCCATCTCTTAGTGAGTTTTAGAAAATTTTCCCCCTCCATGGTAGCGTCAAACTTGTTACATAAGAAGTTTTACTTCAATAAGTATTTATTATCTATAGTTGGTAGTCGACATTACAAACTAGGTTGTGGAGATCCGATAAGCAGTAAAACTCTCGTATTCAGCTGCATCCGGCTAGACTGGAAACCGATCTCGGCGGGCTATATATATATTGCTCGGGAGTTAACTCTAAACTCCCTCGCTCCGCTCCGGAGTTAACGCTAGAATCTTTCGTTTTGCTCGGGATTCAATACGGCGCCCGCTACATAAGACACTACTTTATCCCCTTGGTGCATATCTACTATTTAATTACTCATACTCTGAAAGTAAGTCTGAAGTTGCCTGAGGAGCGGGATGAAAGTAATACTTTTCTTCCCTAGGGAGAATCACTTTCAACTGACAGATGTCAAATTATAAAATAAAAACTAGTTCTATTGGAACGAAGTTCCTTATCGCGCGTTGTGAAAGGGGGCTAGACGGAAAAAATTCTTACGAAAAGTTATCACGACGATTTTTGCTATAGTAAGCTATTGTAAGCTGTGCGGCGTCGCATGTTTCTCTGTCTGTCTCTCTCTCTCTTATAGAAAGCAAGCCAGATATTTTCATTTCTATTTCGCATTGAACAGTGTGGTGTCGCGACGATTATTTTTGTTGAGTGTATACAGGTTTTTTGTAAATAAAAAATAATAATAATAATGAATCCTGACAGTGTTTCTGCACAAGTTCCGGATATTGCTGATGGAGTTAGGTAAGTAGAGATTATACAACGTGTAACGAAATAAACGCAAGACCTCAGACACCCCAATTAGAATATTAAATTATAGAACTAAAACGTTTGTACTGCACAGGCTTTGGACTGACAACTTTGAATGATTTGGTTTAATTATGGATACGGAAGTATTTTTAAATTGAGCCACTTTTCACCCCACTGCGATCTATCAGTACGGCAATACCTAAATGTGCCCGCGATATCACCACCTACCCTTTACCGAGTCGTGTTTGAACTTCGTTCCATCCGGGTGTCCCTTGACACCTCTCAAGTTTTTTTTTTTCACATTTTTATTGAACCATGTTCCAATTTTCTATGCAGCCACGATGTAAAATTGAAATAACTTAAAGTTAAGTATTGATTAAAGAATATATATTTTTTAAATAACTTTATTATAATTGGTTGCAACAATTTCTTTAAAATAAAATAGATTTGGGCAAAATATTTACCATTTTTTCAATAATGAGAATGAAAATAATAGCTGAATAGCATGAGCGCTTTTTTTTAAGGCGAAGGCACAAAAACAGCCAGTATTACTAATAAAGTAAATTAATATTTTTGTGTTTTGTTACAGATAAATGGTTGTAATTTATGGTCAAAATTAATTAAATTAAAGAATTAAATGTTTACTTATTATATTTTATCTCCCAAGTTATTTTTATTCATAAAATTTTGACCACTTTTCTGACATAAAAACTCTTTGCTAAGATTTAACAAACCGGCCAAGTGCGTGTCGTACTCACACGCACACAAGGTTCCGTACCACCAAACAAAACTTGAGAGGTGTCAAGGGACACCCGGATGGAACGAAGTTCCAAAAATAATCGTCGCGACACCACACTGTTCAATGCAAAATAGAAATGAAAATATCTGGCTTGCTTTCTATAAGAGAGAGAGAGACAGACAGAGAAACATGCGACGCCGCACAGCTTACAATAGCTTACTATAGCAAAAAGTGTCGTGACAACTTTTCGTAAGAATTTTTCCGTCTAGCCCCCTTTCACAACGCGCGATAAGGAACTTCGTTCCAATAAAATAAAAAAATATTAAATTATTTTTATATGCAACAGCAAAACAAAATTTGTTTTTCATAGTATGTTAATGAAAACCAAAGTTACTGCTGCAGTTTGATGAAAAAGTCCTATATCTCAAAAACTAAACATCATATCTTATTCAAACCAATAATCGTTGAAAGATTTTTTTACGTTCTATAACCCTTTTTATAATCGTTTCATCATCGGACTACCAGACGTACGGCGATGCGCCATCGGTACATGGTGGACATCCCACCTATACGCACTAAGCGCTTTGGGAATACTTTTATTATGCGTACCGCTAAGGAGTGGAATTCCCTGCCGGAGTCTGTGTTTCCCAATAGCTACAATCTGAGGGTCTACAAGTCAAGAGTGAATAGGTTTCTTCTAGGCAAGCGTGCTTCACCGTCGACCACATCATCGCTTACCATCACGTGAGATAGTGGTCAAGCGCGAGCATATTTATAATAAAAAAAAAAAAACTTGAGGTGTCAAGGGACACCCGGATGGAACGAAGTTCCAAAAATAATCGTCGCGACACCACACTGTTCAATGCGAAATAGAAATGAAAATATCTGGCTTGCTTTCTATAAGAGAGAGAGAGACAGACAGAGAAACATGCGACGCCGCACAGCTTACAATAGCTTACTATAGCAAAAAGTGTCGTGACAACTTTTCGTAAGAATTTTTTCCGTCTAGCCCCCTTTCACAACGCGCGATAAGGAACTTCGTTCCAATAAAAATAAAAAAATATAACAGACTTCCAAAAAAAATACAAAAAACCGGTCAAGTGCGTGTCGGGCCACGCGCAGTGTAGGGTTCCGTAGTTTTTATAACAGCCAAGTGCGGGTCGTATTCGCTGACTGATAGTTTCGTACCATGCTCTAACTAAAAACCAAACATGACTACCTACCTAATTTGACTTTCTATACAAATCCTCACCTGATCCGACAATTTTGCTCGGAAAGTTTTAATTTTTGGGCGCATAGCGTCGTCTTCTATGTGGTTATTGATAATCAAAATATAGGGGTACAACTATATATATAAAAATGAATCCCTATTTTCCTTGGTCATCACGCGTGAACGGCTGGACCGATTTCGATAGTTCTTTTTTTGTTTTATTTGTTATTGTCAGGAGAAGGTTCTTAGGTAGGTAGTAGTAGGTAGGTAGGTAGTGGTAGGTAGTAGTAGGTAGGTAGTAGTAGGTAGTGGGCAGGATCAAGTGCATTGCAACGCATGCCGGAATCAGCTAGTTTTGATATAATAATAGCAAATTAATAAACTACTTCAATCTGCAAATTCCTACACTCAACGAGACTTGATATGAAGTGAATATTTATTTACTTAGACATAACTAACTACAATTTTATTCGACATCAACTGTTTTTTTTTTAATACTTGAAACTTATATAGGAATGAAACAATAGCGCGATACAACTGACACTTAGCGCCATCTATCGATATTTCTATGTAGTTGTTCGAAATTTTCGAGTCAAATATAATTGGTCGACTATTACTCGTAAACTTGTAAAGCCCACTTGAGAGTGATAGTTTTCTTTTTTTTTTATGAATGGCATCTATGAGGTTGTCGTCTGCTTAACCGGACGTGATAGTTTTCCTTTAAACTTCGTTATAATATATAGGTACTACTGCCGTGAAATTTGAATTTCTTTTGACTCTAACGAATATTGGTACTTTAAAGCTTGATAAGTCACGAACGGTTTACTTAATACAAAAAACGGTCTTCACAAACCCCTAATATTTTTGAAATTCTATGGAAAGGACGAAAAAAAAAAATTATCATCCCCACTTTAAATGTATGGGAGGTACCCTAAATAATTGATTTTTTCACAATTTTATTTTAACACTTTTTTGGCGTCACTAACGTCTATACTTATGCCGCATCACAATTTTCTAGTTTCAATAGTTTTTGAGCTAAACCGCGGACAGACAAACGGACATACCGAAACTATAAGGGTTCCTTGTTGACTACGGAACCCTAAAAATGTGGGAAATAATTTTACTTTCGGAAGTCGGTGGCAAAACAGTAAATGAAACAAACAAACACACTTTTTTTTCGTTGTAATTTTTTAGTTTTAGAAGACATTGTTTTTTACATTAAAATAATTATGAGTACCACTGGGTTTTCTATAAGAAATGTTCCCAGTACTACAGCGAGTAGTGTACTTACTCTAAGCAAAATATGAACTTGGGTTTATGATGGTGTACCGGCCCCCCGGTGAGGCGCCCTTACATCAACAACATTGTTAAAACTCATCTCGAAATATTATGATTTTTACAAAGCCGACACAATACCGCGCTTTGTATTGGCTCATTATCACACTTGACTGATCTTTTGAGGGTTACTTACTATAATGCTATTGTATAATGGTAATTATTGTTGTTGAATATGGTAGCAGTGAGGTCGCAGTGTGCATTTTTTTTTAAAGTGTAAACTTCTTTAGCGGCGTTGTGCACTTTTGTGATGGGTAAAAAATGTTAAACTCGCGTCAGGACACGTGACCGTCAGATAAGGTTAGGTTACGAAAATATATTTTTTTACAATTTTTGTCTGTCTGTCTGTCTGTCTGTCTGTCCGTCCGTCCGTCTGTCTCTCTGTCTGTTTGTTCCAGCTAATCTCTGGAACGGATGGACCGATTTTGACAATCTTTCTAATCATAACTGTCAATAAAATATATTTTTCAGAAAATTTGGCCATATAATTTATGTAATAAAACACATGTCACCATTCACTAAACCTCTTCACACGTCGATATTCGACCTCAACATTACTTTACCACCAACGAATAATTTCAATACATTAGCAAGACCTCCTGTTTTATTGATATCGCTAGGTATCACATAAGTCCTTATTACCTAAATTTCGTGTCGCATCAATGGGACTCGGCTGTATGCAGATTTTTTTCTTTATTGTTACTAAAAAACGTGTTATAGATAATAACATAATTAACCAACTTCTTAAAAAGGAGGTGGTTATACGAATTTTATTTATTTATTTATTTTATTTTTTGTCTCGCTCTCTTTCTAATGGGCGGGAAAGAGATAGAGTGTGAATGTTTCAAATTGTATGATTAACCCAAGGCTGAATAAGAAATTCGGGGCTTTCTGAAAAAAATAATTAAATAAGGAACTTCGTTCCAAAAGTTACTTTGTCTCACTCAGTGAGCAAAATGCGATTTTGCTCACTGATTACAGGCAGCAAAACCTACATGTTTGAGCCACTGAAGTGAAATAGTTATTTGTGCAACAAGAGAGCAAAGTCGTTTTTTGCTGCGAGTGCTGATTTTGAATCCTGAGTGTGGCGAGGGATTCAAAGGCACGAGATGCAAAAAACTTTGCTCTCGTGTAACACACATAACTTTTCACTTCAGCAGCGAGAACACTTTAGGAGATTAAATAATAAACAGGAATAGATTGAAATAACTATTTATTGTGAATCAAAATAATTAGCATTGTAGATGATCGCCTCGTCTGTGATAAATCTAAAAGATAAGACAAAAACATCGTCTCCGAAAAACTGTTTGCGCGGTGCGCCCTTTGTAAGTCTCCAATCGTTGAAGACATGGTATGCTTTCAGATATTTCTTGCGAGACTTCTCAGGTAGGATACTTATTTCTGCATTAATAACTTGTTGTATTAACTCTTCCGGTGTTAAAATATTGTTCTCGTCGCTAGTTTCACTAATAGTTTACGATTATTTTAATATTTTTAACATATTCAACTCTTTACGCCATACACGAAATTTTATTCCCGCTCTTTTATTTAAATTAAGGCGTGTTCGGAAATAGCAACCATGATATTTTATTATTCAAAATATATTATATTACGTAACATTATTGAAACTAGAAATAAATATTTACAGGTTAAATATCAGTTTTATTTGCAGTAAATACTTATTTTCGTTTAAATACAACAATAAGTTAAAAATTCAATAAATTACATTAAAAGACATTTTTGCAAAATCTCTTTAGTTAGTACGAAATTCCGAACGTGTTCGAATTCAAAAACGGAACTTCGAAAGGGCTGGTCTTTGTGTCTCTCTCTTTCTAATGGGCGGGAAAGAGATAGAGTGTGAATGTTTCGAATTGTATGATTAACCCAAGGCTGAATAAGAAATTCGGGGCTTTCTGAAAAAAATAATTAAATAGTTACTTTGTCTCACTCAGTGAGCAAAATCGCATTTTGCTCACTGATTTCAGGCAGCAAAACCTACATGTTTGAGCTACTGAAGTGAAAATAACTATTTCCCTACTCTGCGGCCGACCGTCACGTGACATGCAACACACAGACGAAAAAGTTTGAGACGATGTAATAAAAGTTTCACTTTAATCATTCTTGGAGTAAGAGTAAACGATAAAGGATAGTTTTCACAAAAGCTTATCGCATGTAAAATGCTATATCCTATAACATTCATGCGACATGGTTTTGTGAAAACTATTCTTTATCGTTTTCATTTACTCCAAGACTTTTTTCTTCTTTTCAATGCGTTTCTATAAAAACTTATTTAAAAAAAAGGTTTTTTTGTTACTTTTATTTTTATTAAAGGTTGGTCTTTGTATAATGATTTCTTATAGTATTCCTCATAAAATGACTTGTTCTGTAATTTAATTATTTTGTTTGTCGATGGTAACTAAATCCTAAGAAGTGTAAACTCTTAGGTTAAAGTTGTCAAATCAGCAAACAAGACCCGGGTTACAATGAAATTTAGTTTATCGATATTTCTCGGCCGGAGCCTAGGGCAATAATAACTTACTTTAGGATAGGTTTGTATGACATTATAGGTTATTTGAGAGAGTAGTAGAGAGAGAGAGAGTAGTAGAGTACACTGAGATTATTTTTTTGTTACGAAAACTAGTCAAATATCAGCAAAATCCATAATCATTTATTGTTATATAGTTGTCTCCACATGTATATATACGACACTTTATACGACACTTAATTAGTAAGTAAGGTCAATGTTGGGAAGACCGTATACAAGGCAACTCCGTCTACACGTCATTATGCTCGTTTTTGATTATCTATAGAGCCCACCTCTCGATCGGTTAAACATTATAGTGATTTAGTTCAAATTAAAAATCATAAATGTGGCTACAACAAGTTCTGTGGAAGAAAATCGACTTCCTTCTTCACTCGTGTTGTGAACTCCAATGTCGAGTGACATGTGTTCGAAAAAGAAAGAAAAAGTAGTGCCAAATTAAAAGAATTGAAGCGGCGACTGTAGTAAGGTAAGTAGTTGAATAGGCCTTCTACATATTTCTTTTATTGAATTGATCTATAACGCTCAGAATTTTGTAATATTAAGAGAAGTAAGTATCTGACGTTAAAATACAATAGTTGGGAAGACCGTATAATATGCACGAGGTAAGTCCGTCAAGTGCCGGTCTTGCCTCGAAGCACAGATCATCAACCTTTTTTGTGGCTTATACGTACTCTTGAAGCCTGATATTTCAACTTCTCGGGTTTTAAAGGGTTTTCATTTTATTTTATTTCTAGATAATTGCTAACAGTAAAAGTATTTTACGCCATTTGAAACCCTTAGGGTCGATTTGTCATAATCCAGTGGTGCAGGTTGCACGTTGTTTACATTATATTACTTATAATTTAAAAAAAACTCGTACTGGTATAGTAATATGGTGAGAAAAATCTAAAAGTGTTATTTTTTTCAGAAATATTTAAGAAAATTGGATATGCCTGAATTTATGCCTCTGGATTTTGATTATTTTTTATCTAGAAATGATTTCGAGCTTTTAAACCAGCACATATGGCCGTGGCACTTGACACATTTTATACTGTCTAGAAGATGTTATCATTGTGGTTATTATGCAGACTTAAACTTAAAAACGTTCAAATGGTACCACGTACCTGTTCAGTACATAATTTTGGAACCCCCTCCGCACATATCCATTTTTAATCGGTAATTTTTTTAAAAGACACTTGTTCCTTATATTTTTACCGAGAACAGCTGTTTTTTTTTAATAACCAACGATAAAACATGGTAATCGTTTAAGCGTCGGTGTCTCTCCCACCCCTTTAAGAAGATTGTTGATTCCCGTCGATTTATTGTGATTTGTTATCCTTTTTTAATAAGCAAATAAAGAATGGTTCAGAATTTATGTTTACCTTTTATTTTTATCGAAAATGTTTACTACTCCATCACGTAAATGTATGACGGTCTTACCTCAAGAATGAGAAAAATATTTATTTGAATGAATTGCAGCCTTATAGGTATGCTCATAAAGCACATATTCCAAGGCCATTCATTACCGTATTGAAAGAAAAAGTTCCCATCTGTAAGATCTATCAAGTTGAGTGTTAAATGACGACTAGACGGACTTACCTCAAACAGCAAGGAAAGTCCGTCTATATGCCAATTTAAAAAAAAAATCCTGTATGTAAGCGTTATTTAACATTAAAGCAATTCAAGTGTTTTTAAAATAGCCAAGACAATATTGTTCATCATTTGTAACCATAAGAATTGCCCCAGAATGTATATTTCCATTAGTTAGGTTCAATCAAATGTAACTATTAAAAAAGTATGACGATCTTCCCCACATTGACTAAAATCTTTATATTTCATTTTATTATGGGTTTTAGACGCGAGCGGATTACAACTCCAAAAATAAGCCTAGTTACTCATATTTTTTTTTTAATTACATAGAATATTGTTACACAGAACATTGTCTTCCTTCCTCTAGACATCTTTGTAGTGTAAAACTGGCAACAGTCTCCGAGTGAAACGACTGTGACATACGGACGGACAGGACGCCATTATAAGGGGTTCCGTTTTCGCCATTTAGCTACAGGAACCCTACCAAGTAACGGTTCCGCAACGACTACCTTGTTATTTAACAAACACACTGCAAGGGTGATAGTAAAATTAAAACCTTTAAGGAACCCTACGTATGCAAATGTGACCAGAGTTAATTGTTTAATCATGATAACTTGTCATGGTATCACGTACCAGGTTGTCTCTCTGTGTGTCCGAGTATGTTATCTATCGTGTAGGCTGCCCCGCGCCGACCAGCTTCCGACATAGCGATCACACAACACTTCACTTCTTATTCAAAACCTATAGTTATTGCGTCTTTAACAATTAGGAAAATAATTTAACCTAAGTAATCAAAATAATAAATAACTTAAAAACACTTTCACTGTTAATCACTTATTAGGTTTAATTTATTTAATTCAGGTTAAACGCGTAAATAGTTAACCCGTGAAATGCGACTGCGAGCTCTTGACTCAAAATGCAAACTTTGACTGACGACTTTTTGAAAAGCGTGTCCAACGCTTCCTCGACGCCCGCTTCTAGACGCAGCGTTGCTAAAATAATCCGCCTCTTTCTCACGCAATGCAATGACGGAATAGCTGTCTCGCTCTTGGGCTCCACCTCGTCCTTGTGATTGGTAGATGTAATAAGTTAAGGGCGATGAATGGATTAGGTTTATGAGTGTCACGCAGTGAATCAAGAAGTATGGTTCGTTCACTGACAATGCGCTGTAGTACCTACTATTAGTGTAATAGCCGATTTTGTGTTAAAATAATTAGTCGGTTATGTTACACGGTACGATTATGTATTTATTTATGTACTTAACACGGCATTACATAAAGATAGAAGAACACGAAGGTACTGTTTATTTCATTACAAATTAACTAAATATATTATTGCAAGGCATACCAACTCACATTATATTTTATGTTTAAAATTTACCATTACAGTTCTATATAAAAACTTTTTTTGTAAAAAGTTTTTATTTTACCCTTTTCAGTTGTCTCACTTAAATTCTTGTCTAGTATCATTTTTACATTGTAACTAAACACCAGCACATTGCCCATACATACGACAAAGGAAAAAATGCATAATAAAGAGGATGACTCAAAAAGTACCTAAGCAAAGATAATAAAATTCATATGGGCCCACCGGGCAAGCTTTTTCTGCCAAATGAATGAAGAATCATGTAAATCGGTCCAGTAATCACGGAGAAATAGGTGTACGTGATAAATTTAAATATAAAATTAAAAAAAATACTACACATAAAATGAAAACTACAAGTCCAGTCATATAGTTTATATATAATTTTTTATGGGACCTAATAGCAACTATTCCGCATCAAATTAAAGAAGAATTATGCAAATCGGATCATAAATCTCAGCGTAATCGGTGTACATTCAACAAAAACTAATAGAATTGATAATCTCCTCCTTTTAGAAGTCGGTTAAAAAAAGAAAAAGATTTCTGTTTTTTTTTTTAATTATTACCTGCACCTGCGCCTTGAAAGTGCCTACCGTTACAATTCCAACAAGCCCAAACACAGCTAAGATACATTGTCTTATTATTGAGTTCCGGTGCCTGTCTCTGGGATTCATCATCAGGTCTGATAGTAGAATGGTTCATAATGAACGCAAATCCTTCACTTGTTGTAGAAAATACCAAAATCGCTGCACGTTTTCCGATAAAATTTGAAGAGTTCCCTCAATTTCGCCAAGATTCCATCATCAGATCCCGACTTGGTGACTATGGGACCATTTCAAAAGTATTTCGTTTCGAACAATAAAGGATTTTGAAAATCGGTCCACAATTGGCGGAGTAATCGCGTAACAAACACACGAAAAAAAACATACCGTCGAATTGATAACCTCCTCCTTTTAGAAGTCGGTTAAAAAATAAATCATCACACGAACTAGACTACTAGTAAGACGACACATTAAAATCTATTTAGGAGCTGTGAGAAATAGTACGAATGCTTCGAGGGTGTAAAAATTTTATTCTGCAAAAAAGAGCCATCAGAGCCATTTATACTCTCCGTAGGCGCGATTCTCTAAGGGAACAGTTTAAGGACATTAAAATCATGACGGTACTGTTTCAATACATTTATGAAAACAAAATGCACGTAAGGAAAAATCTGCATGTTTTTAGTAAAAGAGGTGACACACACAATTACAATACTAGAAATAGAGACAAGTTAGTTCAGCCAGGCTTCAGACTCGCTAAAGTAGGCTCATATTTCATGGGTTACAATTTAAGATGCAACAATAAAATTCCACAAAGTATTCTTGAACTGAGTGAGACGAAATTTAAAATATGCATTAACCGCACACTATGTAAGCAAGCTTATTACAAATTGGACGATTATATCGCTGATAATAATGCTTGGCTCAATGCCGGTCCTGCTCCACAAGGACAAGGGCGCATAAATTGATAGCATTAATAGTTATTTGTGCAACAAGAGAGCAAAGACTTTTTTTACTGCGAGTGCTGATTTTAAATCCTGAGCAAGCGAAGGATTCAACGATTGAATCACGAGCGTAGCGAGTGATTCTAAAGCTGAATCCTGAGCGTGGCGAGGGATTCAAAGGCACGAGATGCAAAAAACTTTGCTCTCGTGTAACACACATAACTTTTCACTTCAGCAGCGAGAACACTTTAGGAGATAAAATAATAAACAGGAATTGATTGAAATAACTGTTTATTGTGAATCAATAGTTATTTGTGCAACAAGAGAGCAAAGTTGTTTTTTGCTGCGAGTGCTGATTTTGAATCCTGAGCGTGGCGAGGGATTCAATGGCACGAGATGCAAAAATCTTTGCTCTCGTGTAACACACATAACTTTTCACTTCAGCAGCGAGAACACTTTACGAGATAAAATAATAAACAGGAATTGATTGAAATAACTATTTATTGCTTTACAAAATAATTAACATTATAGATGATCACCTCGTCTGTGATAAATCTAAAAAATAAGATAGCAACACCGTCTCCGAAAAACTGCTTGCGCCCTTTGTAAGTCTCGTTGAAGGTACGCTTTCAGATATTTCTTGCGAGACTTCTAAGGTAGGAAACTTAATTCTGCATTAATAACTGTCTTGTTGTTTTAACTCTTCCGGTGTTACAACAATACTGTTCTCATCGCTAGTTTCACTCATATTTTAATATATTTTTTAACTTATTCAACTCTTTACGCCAGCCACGAATTTTTTTCCCGCTCTTTCATTTAAATTAAGGCGTGTTCGGAAATAGCACCCATGATATTTTATTATTCAAAATATATTACGTAACATTATTGAAACTAGAAATAAATATTTATAGGCTCAATATCAGTTTTATTTGCAGTAAATACTTATTTTCGTTTAAATACAACAATAAGTTAAAAATTCAATAAATTACATTAAAAGACATTTTTTCAAATCTTTTTTAAATCTCTTTAGTTAGTACGAAATTCCGAACGTGTTCGAATTCAAAAAAGGAACTTCGAAAGGGCTGGTCTTTGTCTCTCTCTCTTTCTAATGGGTGGGAAAGAGATAGAGTGTGAATGTTTCGAATTGTATGATTAACCCAAGGCTGAATAAGAAATTCGGGGCTTTCTGAAAAAAAATATTAAAAAGTTACTTTGTCTCACTCGGTGAGCAAAATCGCATTTTGCTCACTGATTTCAGGCAGCAAAACCTACATGTTTGAGCTACTGAACTGAAAAATAATTAACATTATAGATGATCACCTCGTCTGTGATAAATCTAAAAAATAAGATAGCAACACCGTCTCCGAAAAACTGCTTGCGCCCTTTGTAAGTCTCGTTGAAGACATGGTATGCTTTCAGATATTTCTTGCGAGACTTCTCAGGTAGGAAACTTAATTCTGCATTAATAACTGTCTTGTTGTTTTAACTCTTCCGGTGTTACAATACTGTTCTCGTCGCTAGTTTCACTCATATTTTACGATTATTTTAATATTTTTTTACTTATTCAACTCTTTACGCCAGCCACGATTTTTTTTCCGCTCTTTCATTTAAATTAAGGCATGTTCGGAAATAGCACCCATGATATTTTATTATTCTATTTTAAAATATATTACGTAACATTATTGAAACTAGAAATAAATATTTATAGGTTAAATATCGTTTTTATTTGCAGTAAATACTTATTTTCGTTTAAATACAACAATAAGTTAAAAATTCAATAAATTACATTATAAGACATTTTTTCAAAATCTCTTTAGTTATTACGAAATTCCGAACGTGTTCGAATTAAAAAACGGAACTTCGAAAGGGCTGGTCTTTGTCTCTCTCTCTTTCTAATAGGCGGGAGAAATAGAGTGTGAATATTTCGAATTGTATGATTAACCCAAGGCTGAATAAGAAATTCGGGGCTTTCTGAATAAAATAATTAAAAGTTACTTTGTCTCACTCAGTGAGCAAAATCGCATTTTGCTCACTGATTGCAGGCAGCAAAACCTACATGTTTGAGCAACTGAAGTGAAATAGTTATTTGTGCAACAAGAGAGCAGTCTTTTTTTACTGCGAGTGCTGATTTTGAATCCCGAGTTTCGCGAGGGATTCAAAGGCACGAGATGCAAAAAACTTTGCTCTCGTGCTGCCTGAAATCAGTGAGCAAAATGCGATTTTGCTCACTGAGTGAGACAAAGTAACTTTTTAATTACTTTTTTCAGAAAGCCCCGATTATCTTATTCAGTCTTGGGTTTGATCATACAATTCGAAACATTCACACTCTATCTCTTTCCCGCCCATTAGAAAGAGAGAGAGACAAAGACCAGCCCTTTCGAAGTTCCGTTTTTGAATTCGAACACGTTCGGATTTCGTACTAAAGAGATTTTGCAAAAATTATGTCTTTTAATGTAATTTATTGAATTTTTACCTTATTGTTGTATTTAAACGAAAATAAGTATTTACTGCATATAAAACTGATATTTAACCTGTAAATATTTATTTCTAGTTTCAATAATGTTACGTAATATATTTTGAATAATAAAATATCATGGGTGCTATTTCCGAACACGCCTTAATTTAAATAAAAGAGCGGGAAAAAAAATTCTGGCGTAAAGAGTTGAATAAGTTAAAAATATTAAAATACTCGTATGAGTGAAACTAGCGACGAGAACAGTATTGTAACACCGGAAGAGTTAAAACAACAAGACAGTTATTAATGCAGAATTAAGTTTCCTACCTGAGAAGTCTCGCAAGAAATGTCTGAAAGCATACCATGTCTTCAACGAGACTTACAAAGGGCGCAAGCAGTTTTTCGGAGACGGTGTTGCTATCTTATTTTTTAGATTTATCACAGACGAGGTGATCATCTATAATTTTAATTATTTTGATTCACAATAAATAGTTATTTCAATCAATTCCTGTTTATTATTTTATCTCCTAAAGTGTTCTCGCTGCTGAAGTGAAAAGTTATGTGTGTTACACGAGAGCAAATTTTTTTGCATCTCGTGCCTTTGAATCCCTCGCCACGCTCAGGATTCAGCTTTAGAATCACTCGCTACGCTCGTGATTCAATCGTTGAATCCTTCGCTTGCTCAGGATTCAAAATCAGCAATCGCAGCAAAAAACGACTTTGCTCTCTTGTTGCACAAATAACTATTTCACTTCAGCAGCGAGAACACTTTAGGAGATAAAATAATAAACAGGAATTGATTGAAATAACTATTTATTGTGAATCAAAATAATTAAAATTATAGATGATCACCTCGTCTGTGATAAATCTAAAAAATAAGATAGCAACACCGTCTCCGAAAAACTGCTTGCGCCCATTGTAAGTCTCGTTGAAGACATGGTAGGCTTTCAGATATTTCTTGCGAGACTTCTCAGGTAGGAAACTTAATTCTGCATTAATAACTTGTTGTTTTAACTTTTCCGGTGTTAAAATACTGTTCTCATCGCTAGTTTCACTCATAATTTACGATTATTTTAATATTTTTAACTTATTTAACTCTTTATGCCAGCCACGAAATTTTATTCCCGCTCTTTTATTTAAATTAAGGCGTGTTCGGAAATAGCACCCACTATATTTTATTATAATTCAAAATATATTATGTAACATTATTACACACTAGAAATAAATATTTACAGGTTAAATATCAGTTTTTAAGTGAAACTTTTATTACATCGTCTCAAACTTTTTCGTCTGTGTGTTGCATGTCGCGTGACGCTGACGGTCGGCCGCGGAGTAGGGATAATATATAATATATCCCTACTCCGCGTTTTATACTTTTATACCCTTAATGGAATATTATTCCAAAAATTAAGTTAAATGTCTATAGTGTAAAAAAAAGTTTCACTTTTACCGTGGTTTCATAAAACCACACAATTCTTTTTTTATTAGCAGTAAATACTTATTTTCGTTTAAATACAACAATAAGTTAAAGATTCAATAAATTACATTAAGGGTATTACCTTTCCCGATGACCTTTAAGATTTGACCTCTGTACTAGTATTTGTTACATTTACGCCCTCTACAGACAAACGACCATACTAAAATAAAAAAAGCCGGCCAAGTGCGAGTTAGAATCGCGCACAAAGGGTTCCGTACCATTATTTATAAAAACGAGCAAAAAAATCACCTTTTTTTATGGGAGCCCCCCTTAAATATTTACTTTATTCTGTTTTTAGTACATGTTGTTATAGCATCAACAGAAATACATAATCTGTAGAAATTTCAACTGGCTACCTATCACGGTTCATGAGATACAGCCTGGTGACAGAAGGACGGACGGACGGACGGACGGATGGACGGACAGACGGACAGCGAAGTCTCAGTAATAGGGTCCCGTTTGACCCTTTGGGTACGGAACCCTAATAAAAACGAACTGAAGATTGGGCAAGAACACAGATGTGTCGCAGAGTTGTCAACGTTTTTGCCTATTTTATTCGCTCTTTTATGAGTCTTGTACGAATCTATAATAAATTATTAAAGTGAGACTTTTATTACATCATCTCAAACTTTTTCGTCTGTGTGTTGCATGTCGCGTGACGCTCGGCCGTGGAGTAGGGATAAAGTGAAAGGCGTTTTACACCCTTAATGGAATATTATTCCAAATTTTTCTGGTTAAATGTCCATAGTGTGAAAAAAAAGGTTCACTTTTACCGTGGTTTCATAAAACCACACAATCCCTTTTTTTCTTTCAAAGTGAAACTTTTAGAATAGAATAGAATAATACTTTATTGTACACCAAAACTCAAACATAACGGGTTTACAAATTTTACAATTTTATGGTTACAACGGCGGTCTTATCGCTTATAGCGATATCTTCCAGACAACCTTTGGATGGACATTATGGAATTAAAAATTAAAAGGGGGTAGTCAGTGGTGTACTCTACACAACAGTTTTAAACAAAACAACAACATAACAATTAAACAGAATAACAAAAGTAAAGTTATCTACTTCAAATATGAACATATACATGTATAATATAAATATAATACATTCATAAATATATATAGATATTTGTGTGTTTGTAACATTAAATGGAAAAAATAATGAAACTAGAATAGTGACAAATTTTGACTCAGAGAAATTACTGAGACTGAAAATGATTTGTAACTAAGCTTTTAAAAGTAACGTGTGACTGTGCTTGTCTTACCGACACCGGCAATTCGTTCCATAAACGGACAGCCTGGACCGTGAAGGACTGGTCATAAAATTTGGTGGAATGTGCCGGCATCAAAAGTCTCAAATTCTCCGATAATCTCAAGTAGGAACTTGAAACGTTGTTTGAGATAGGAGGGCGTTGTGGGATTAAACAGAATACTATAAAAAAGGGATAAAATATGCGCATTCCGGCGAAGGTGGATAGGCAACCACTTGAGTTTAACGCGAAACTCTGAGACATGATCATATTTGCGCAAACCAAATATGAATCTGATACAAACATTTTGGAGTCGCTCAAGCTTATCTAGCTGCACTACAGTGAGATCTGGATAACAGGCATCAGCATAGTCGAGGATTGGGAGAAGAAGAGATTGAGCAAGCGCAGTTTTAGTGGCAGTTGGGAGGAAATTGCGCAATCTGCGTAAAGACCCCGCAGACGCAAACAGTTTACGACCCACTTCTTGCATTTGTGGACCCCAAGACAAGTCTTTGTCAATGTAAATGCCCAGGTCTTTTACCGAATCGCTATATGGAATTGTGGCACCATCAAAAACAATGTGGGGAAGTTTCGTCCAGTCAATTTTTGAACGCAACCTAGGGCTGCCGACAACAATGACTTGAGTCTTCGCAGGGTTAACCTTCAAACCATGAGCCAAACTCCATTCAGAAATACGTGCCAAATCCTTATTCACCAAATTCACTGCATCAGACAATTCATCTACGGGAGCCTGAGAATAAATTTGCAGGTCGTCAGCATAAAGGTGGTAAGATGACAGAAGTTCATTTGAAATAGAATTTATAAATATGGCGAAAAGAAGAGGAGATAGAACGCCCCTCCTGTGGTACGCCGGCAGAGGTATTGCACCATGAAGATGACGCACCTTCAATGCAAATACGCTGTCGGCGGCCACACAGGTAACTACGAAACCAATCAATTGCCGTTGGAGATATATTAAGAGAGCCGAGTATACCGAGTAAGATATCGAAATCGACGGTGTTAAAAGCATTACTGAAGTCTAATAAGGAAAGGACCGTCAGATTCCCATTCTCCATACCTAATCTTATATCGTCCGTAATGTTAATAAGAGCTGTGGTAGTGCTATGACCTGGACGAAACCCGGATTGGTAAAAATAAAGGAGACTGTTTTTACAAAGGAAAGCACTAAGCTGATTATGGATAAGGCGTTCTAAGACTTTGGATAGGAATGGTAAAATGGAGATCGGACGGAATTCAGGAAAAGAAACAGGATTACTCTTTTTTGGGAGAGGGGTAATTTGGGCTTCTTTCCAAAAAGATGGAAAAGTACCACAGGATACGGAATAATTAAGGATATGGCAAATGACAGGAAGGATTTCGTCCAGGATAGGAAGTATCATCTTGCGACTGACACAGTCACTACCAACAACATTAGACGTAATGGATAGTATACTCTTCTTAACATCACAATCAGCAAATTGATTAAAGACGAAAGGAGAATAATCGGGAGTGGGAAGAGATGAAAGATTATTTAGAGTTTTGGCTTTAATAGCCCCATGGAAATTACAAGAGGTGGAAAAATGTTTATTTAGTAATTCAAGATCTAAATCTTTAGGAATAGATTCTTGACGAGACTTTCCGACTCCCATTGATCTGAGGAATTTCCAAACTTTAGCTGGGTCACCGTTCTCGACGGACTTATGAATGTGGTGGCGTTGGGCGTCTCTACAAACCAAGTTGCTGCGATTGCGGATAGCAACGTACCTTTCACGATTCAACAAGTTAAGTCTGCACTTGTATCTTGATTTTGCTGCCGCCTTCTTTTGCAAAATGACTTTCATGTCGGCTGTTAGCCACGGTGCTGGAAGATGTTTTATCTTTACTAACCTAACAGGCGCATGGACGTCATAGAGCTGGTTAAGGTTAGAATTGAAAAGATCAATTTTGACATCAATCGACTCCGCATCGACGAGATCAGACCAATCAATGTTGTCGGCATCCTCACGAAGGTTTTCAAGGTTCATACCACCAAAACTGCGCTGTAGAAGGGTTTTAGGCTTAATCTTAGGAGGGCGGATCTTGTAAGAGAGGAAAATTAGATCATGGTAGGAGAAAGCGTCAGCTGAGCATTGCCCATGCTTAGCTACATGTTGTGCGGAAGAAACGAAAATGAGGTCAAGGAGCGAAGGAGCACAATTTGGAAAGTGGTGTGTTGCACTTAACGGAAGAAGAGATAAATTGCAGGACTGGGAAATAGATTGAAGTGTGGAAGCACGCGAATCTTTCTTAAGAAGACAAGTGTTGAAGTCCCCCATTATGATAGTGTGCCTGTATGAAGGTGTTAAGTTTACAAGGAGACTTTCAAAGGAGGAAAAGTAGTCGATGCGCAAAGAGGGACAATAATAGAAACCAAGCAGAACCTTTGATAATTTAGATTAACCTCTATAAAGAGATGCTCGCCAGCATTCGACGGTGGTGGTTGTGATGACATATCAATAATTGAAAAAGGAATATTTGCACTAAATAAATAGCAACACCACCACCACCGCAGCTCGTACGATCATTTCTTATTAATTGGTAACCAGGCAAGGAATAGGATGCGGACGGAAGGCATGGTTTAAGCCACGATTCAGAAACAAGGATTGCATGGATGTTCTTACACTCCAGATTCGCAAGCATATCATGGTAATGAGCCGGAATACTTTGAGCATTGATATGAACAACATTTAGATTTTTTGGAACATCGGAAAATTGAGAAAGAAGCGTGTCAGCAAGAGTCGGGATGCTACTGAAGCTATCGCTGTGACTGCTAGCTGATATAAAACTGTCATCGTCACTGTCCGTGTTACAACCAATCATTAAAAACACAATAAAAAATATAAATATATAAAATGGTATAATATATATATATATATATAGATGAGGGGTGGCTGGTTAAAGAGTCCACCCGCCAGTGATGCGTTAACAAAAAAGAAAATAACAATTAAGAAAACATGAGAAACCTATTAACCTCTCCAGCCCCGTGGTTCCCATATGGGAACGCCGAACAATTCGGTTGAGCCCCGAGGTTCCCATATGGGAACGCCTCGTACAAGCAAACTTAAACCCTTATCGTACGTACAGTAAGGGTCTAATTCGTTTGTAAAAATTTACGTCTCTGGCCAACTAGAGTTCGATTAAAATGAAACCAAACATACCAACCTAACAACTGCACAAAATTATTAAAAAAATAAAGAAACGCGTCTTTGTCGACTGTCAAAATGAGTCATGGCGGCCAGTGTGGAACGGTGGTGTTTTGTTTTGGAATGCAGTGAAATTTTTGTGTTTTGTGTTGTTAAACTTTGGTAAGTAAATGTATAGTATGTTATAAGTGTATAATGTAACTTTTTAGATAGTCATTTGCTGGAAAAAATATCTAAAAATTATGTTTTTGACCCAAAAATTTCTCCAAAAATTCCTTTGTTGTGAAGTTCGTCAGTCGAAATTGAAAATATGATTTTGACTCTTTTACAATGAAATATGGTCTTGGAAACATTAGTAATAAGCGAAAAAATAGTGATAATTCATAATTTCATGCATTCGAGGCATATTTATTCATATTTATTGATATTTCAAGTATTTTCATGCATTGAACTGCGCAGTTAGAAAATGGCCGATTCTAATAAGACGTTTGAATTGGAATCTTGCAAGAATAATTTATGTAGGACTCCTAAAAAACACTGTCATTAGATTACTTGTATATTTGTTATGTTAGATCTAAAGTTTCGTGTAAATTGATTCAGTAGTTTTACCAAAAAAAAACAAACTACGACAACGGTATGTTTGCGGCGAGCTCTCTGAATTCTATGCGATGTTTATAATTCTCAAGTTGTTATAAAACAGTTGTTTATATTGTAATACATGGTCTCGTTAATCAAGAACCCGAAACTGTTTACCGCTTGAGATAAGAGCTAATAGAACTCGCGCGATAAGCTTTTTATGAGCGCAGGACACTTGACACGCTCGATGACGTCATTGTGAGGCCGGCTGGGTGTTTTACCGTTTAGCCGCAAGGTTGGAGAGGTTAAACAAAATAAAAAGTGCGTCGTTCGGGCACAAGCTTACCACACACGAAATAAAGTACGAAAAAAACAAAAAGACAAGTACTTAATTGAAATTGTTCTGTATGGTGTCGGACGTTAAGAATAGCACCATCCCATATCTTCCCGTGGGTGTCGTAAGAGGCGACTAAGAGACTTGCCAGAGAATGGGCAGCAGCGTTCTCTGTGCTTTTTGCAACAACCGTACTGCGATCGCCAACCCGTCTGCCAAGCGTGGCGATTATGGCAAAAACCCCCCCTAATGAGCGCAATACAAAAATGGCCCCTAGTACCCGGCAGCCCGTCCACCCTCGACTATGGTAGCGGTCGAGGTAATGGCGTGGCAAGGGGTGCGAAGAATCTCCGGAAGAGATCCGGCTGCCTATACCGACGACTTGACCTGGCAACATACAACACGCGAACACTCCGAACTGACGAGAAGATAACCGAACTCGAAGAGGAATTGAGCAGGTTGCGATGGAGTATTGTAGGATTATCTGAAGTCCGAAGAGAGGGGGAGGACACGATGATCCTGAAATCCGGCAACCTACTCTATTTCCGAGAGGGTGACCGGCAGTCCCAGGGTGGTGTTGGGTTTATCGTCCACAAGTCCCTTGTGAATAACGTGGTGAAGATAGAGAGTGTGTCGACCAGAGTGGCGTACCTGATACTCAGAATATCCTCAAGATATTCGCTGAAGGTCATACAGGTCTACGCCCCGACCTCGGCACGCCCCGACGACGAAGTGGAGACCATGTATGAGGATATCTCCAAAGCCATGCATGGTTTCAAAACTCACTTTACTGTTGTCATGGGGGACTTCAACGCAAAACTGGGCAAACGAGACGGAGATGAGCTGCAGGTGGGGCAATTTGGGTTTGGATGTCGGAACCACCGGGGACACCAACTGGCTAGTTTTATGGAGAAGGAGGGCCTCTATATGATGAACTCCTTCTTTAGAAAGCGTGAGCACAGGAAGTGGACCTGGCAGAGCCCCGATGGTGCAACTAAAAATGAGATCGACTTCATCCTGTCAACCAAGAAGCAAATGTTCAATGATGTCTCTGTGATCAATTCGGTGAAAACTGGGAGCGATCACCGCATGGTAAGAGGCACATTGAACATCAATATTAAGCTTGAAAGGTCTCGACTGATGAAGTCTACGCTCCGACCAGCACAGATCCAAATCCAAAACCCCGAGAGCTTTCAGCTTGAACTCCAGAATCGTTTCGAGTGCCTAGGAAGCTCAGTGGACGAATGCAACGATGGATTTGTGGAAACTGTCCGTACGACAGGGTCTAAGTTTTTCAAGACCCGTCGTGCACAGAAGAACAAAAAACTCTCTGATCATACTCTCAAGCTCATGAAGGAACGGCGTGAGATGATCCTGCAGTCTTCAGACGACGCGTGGAAATACCGGCAGCTCAATAGACGGATCTCTAAATCCTTGAAGAGCGACCTCCGCCGCTTTAATACCGAGCGTATCAAAGACGCCATTGAGCGGAATAAAGGCTCAAAGGTATTTGCAAGAGATCTGGCTATTGGGCAGAGCCAGCTCACGAAACTGAAGACCGACGATGGCAGAATCGTATCCGCCAAACCGGAGCTACTGAGGGAGATCGAGAGATTCTATGGGCAGTTGTACACGTCAACCAGGAAACCCGTTGTAAATCTAGCGAATGACCCAAGAGCTAGACTGACCCGACACTACACCGAAGACATCCCGGACCTCAGCCTGTATGAGATTAGGATGGCTCTGAAACAGCTTAAAAACAACAAAGCACCGGGTGATGATGGAATTACGGCCGAACTTCTGAAGGCGGGTGGAAAACCGGTTCTTAAGGCCCTTCAGAAGCTGTTTGATTCCGTCATACTCGAGGGGAAAACGCCACAGGCATGGTGCAGGGGTGTGGTGGTACTCTTCTTCAAAAAGGGCGACAACGCCCGGTTGAAGAACTATAGGCCCATCTCACTTCTGAGCCATGTCTACAAGTTGTTTTCAAGAGTCATCACGAATCGTCTCGCGCGCAGGTTTGACGATTTTCAGCCTCCCGAACAAGCCGGATTCCGAAAAGGTTTTAGCACCGTAGACCACATACATACGCTGCGACAGGTTATACAGGGAGGGCTAGGCATCAACGTTAATGGCGAGTACATCTCTCACCTTCGATTTGCCGACGATATAGTGGTCATGGCTGAGACCATGGAGGACCTCAGTACAATGCTCGATGACCTCAGTAGAGTTTCCGAAAGAGTGGGTCTTAAAATGAACATGGACAAAACCAAGGTCATGTTGAATGCCCATGTAACACCCACTCCTATCAAGATCGGAGACTCTACTATCGAAGTTGTAGACGATTATGTCTACCTGGGACAAACGGTCCAGTTGGGTAGGTCTAACTTCGAGAAAGAGGTCAATCGTCGAATCCGACTCGGCTGGGCAGCGTTCGGAAAGCTGCGTGGTATCTTCTCGTCCAACTTACCGCAGTGCCTCAAGACGAAAGTCTATGACCAGTGTGTGCTGCCAGTGATTACATACGGGACCGAAACATGGTCGCTCACAATGGGCCTCATCAGAAGGCTCAAAGTCACCCAAAGGGCAATGGAGAGAGCTATGCTCGGAGTTTCCTTGCGTGATCAAATCAGAAATGAGGACATCCGCAAGAGAACCAAGGTTACCGACGTAGCCCGAAGAATTGCCAAACTTAAGTGGCAGTGGGCAGGGCACATTGCTCGCAGAACAGATGGCCGATGGGGCCGAAAAGTTCTGGAATGGCGACCGCGAACCGGGAGACGATGCGTTGGAAGGCCTCCCACTAGGTGGACCGATGACCTGGTGAAGGTTGCGGGGATCCGCTGGATGCGCGTCGCACGGGACCGGTCAATCTGGCGACACTTGGGGGAGGCCTATGTCCAGCAGTGGACGTCTTTCGGCTGAAATGATGAATTGAAATTGGAGCATTTAAATTATCTATGTTTCCATAGACAATCCATGCTCAACATTTAACAAATCTTAGTAAAGTGAAACGGAACGTAACTATTGACATGACACTTGACGACGTCTGTCAAGTGTCAGAATAGCGAAGAATGTAAACAAAACAAAAAATAAAGTTAGCAAAAAACATTAAACGCGGGGTAGGAGTAAAATAATAAGAAAAAGAGCAATAGGAGGTAAACGAACACAAACAAAAGAAGTGAAATTGTTACCGGAACGATAGTTATGAAATCAATTCACTTCTTTGCAGCAGCCCGCCTATTCCGCTTCAAAGCAGGTGTTGAGGCTGATTTCTCGGCCACTAGCTTACCGATGACATCTTGTTGGCGCTGCGGCTCATCAGCGTCCAGTTCAGGCACATCTATAGCATTAAGATCACTGCCAGTGACGACTCGATGCTTTTTCCCATCAACTCCCAGGATGTGAATATAGCCTTGTTTGGTCCAGCAGTTGGTGACACCAAACTTATCACGTGCCGCCATGAAGACTTGATGCCGCGATCTGGTCAAGAATTCCGATATGGTTATACCAGAACCTTTCAATTTGGTTTTTGCGTACCAAATCTTGTCGCGAATATCCACATCCTGCAACTTGACCAATATGGGTCTGGGCTTACCAGCACTGCTCTGCTTGCCCATTTTGTGACACCGACGAACAGCAGCAACAGAAAAGGTGTCAAACATCAGCTTGTCACGAACAACTTCAGCGACCAACAGCGAAGTCCCCTCATCGCTCACCTCTGCAACACCATAGACAAGCAGCATCTTCCTGCGGCCCCTCATCTCCAGTGCATCAACATCTTTGGCAAGGGCCTCCATCTGACGTTGAAGACAGCCAAGAGCCTCCAGAACAAATGCCTTGAATGATGCATACTCCGTTGCAAGGCTGACTGAGCTGCTGCTGGGTGAAGAGTTTGGTGATGTCTTCGTCAGTTCAGCCTCAAATTTTGACATTCTGTCATTAAATTGTGCCATCAATTCAGACATTGATCCCTTCAGTGAATCCATTCTTCTTCTTGAGTTCTTGAGTGCAGTCAATATTATGTGATAAGTGTAATAGTGAGGAATAACACACAACTGGCAGGTAGTAACTATTAGCAACTGCTATGCGTTTAAAAATGTGTAGATTTAGTATTTATTTTAAATTAAATTTGGTTTTTTTGTGAGAGCAAAATTTTTCGCGTCTTATTTTGGCAACTACCCGCCGCCGAAAAAGAATTTTATTACATCGTCTCAAACTTTTTCGCCTGTGTGTGTGCATGTCGCGTGACGCTCGGCCGCGGAGTAGGGATAAAGTGAAAGGCGCTCGTCAGAGCGCCTTTCACTGTCTGTCTGTCTGTCTGTCCGTCCGTATCACAGCCACTTTATTCCGAAACTATTAGGACTACACAGCTGAAACTTGGTAGGTAGATGTATTCTGTAAACCGCATTATGATTTTTGTACAAAATTTAAAAAAAAATATAGATAAGGATATCTCCCCATACATGAAATTGAAACTAAAAAAAAAAACTATCAAACCTATACGTGTGGGGTGTCTATAGATAGGTCTTTAAAAATGACATTGAGGTTCCTGACTCCATTTTTTTTAAAGTCAATTGTTTGAAAGATAGACACTTCCAAAGTGGTAAAACGAGTGTCCCCCCCCCCCCTCTAATTTCTAAAGTAACAGGAGAAAAAAATCTGAAAAAAATATGGGGATGTAGACCGTAAAAAAAACTTTCAACGAAAATTAGTTTGAATAAGATTTGATATGTAGTTTTTGAGATATGGGACTTTTTCACCAAACTGCAGCAGTAACTTTGTTTTTCATTAACCTACTATGAAAAACAAATTTAGTTTTGCGGTTGAGTGAAGGTTTACTAATGAATGACCGTTCAAAACATTGTAATTATATTGTTTGGGGCTATGGAACCCTGTGTGCGAGTAAGACTCGCTCTTGGCCCGTTTTTTTTTTAAAGTGAAACTTTTATTACATCGTCTCAAACTTTTTCGTCTGTGTGTTGCATGTCGCGTGACGGCCGGCCGCGGAGTAGGGATAAAGTGAAAGGCGCTCCCAAAATAATTTAGTTAAATGTCTATAGTGTGAAAAAAAGTTTCACTTTTACCGTGGTTTCATAAAACCACACAATCCTTTTTTTGAAGTAAACGATTTATTTGCCTGCTGACCTAGCTTTCATTCTACTACATGATACATTCTGAAGGTCTGATGATGACCAAGTACTGCTTGTCGGTGCTCAGTAACAGAAATAGTAAGGATTACCTAGCTTTGAATACTTATCTAATTGAGCACGGGTGCAACTACATGATACATTTTGAAGGTCTGATGATGACCAGGTAAGTGTTTATCGGTTCTCAGTAACGGTAATAGTTAGGATTACCTAGCTTTCAACATTGATCTAATTGAGCACGGGTGCTACTGCATGATACATTCTGAAGGTCTGATGATGACAAGGTAGATGCTTATCGGTTCTCAGTAACGGTAATAGTTAGGATTACCTAGCTTTCACCATTGATGTAATTGAGCACGGGTGCTACTGCAAGATACATTCTGAAGGTCTAATGATGACCAGGTAAGTGCTTATCGGTTCTCAGTAACGGTAATAGTTAGGATTACCTAGCTTTCACCATTGATGTAATTGAGCACGGGTGCTACTGCAAGATACATTCTGAAGGTCTAATGATGACCAGGTAAGTGCTTATCGGTTCTCAGTAACGGTAATAGTTAGGATTACCTAACTTTCAACATTTATCTAATTGAACACGGGTGCTACTACATGACACATTCTGAAGGTCTGATGATGGCCAGGTAAGTGCTCATCGGCTCTCAGTAACGGTAATAGTTAGGATTACCTAGCTTTCAACATTTATCTAATTGAGCACGGGTGCTACTACATGATATATTCTGAAGGTCTGATGATGACCAGGTAAGTGCTTATCGGTTCTCAGTAACGGTAATAGTTAGGATTACCTAGCTTTCAACATTTATCTAATTGAACACGGGTGCTACTACGTGATACATTCTCAAAGTCTAATGATGAGCTGGTAAGTGCTTATCGGTTCTCAGTAACGGTAATAGTTAGGATTACCTAGCTTTCAACATTTATCTAATTGAGCACGTAAGGGACAGCACCAGTCACCAAAGTCTTCTTGACACCTTTCAAATGAGTCCAAACACGACGGCTCTACGTAGTGCCGTCACTGAGATCCTATACCCAGCTTCGGAGTCTACCATCAGGTAGGTGACAGCATCAGTCACCAAGGCCTTCATAACACCTTTCAAATGAGTCCAAACACGACGGTGCTACGTAGTGCCGTCAGTGCCGTCACTGAGATCCTATAGTACCTTCGAGGACCACCATCAGGTAGGTGACATCATAAGTCACTAATGTCTCCATGAGCACTTTCAAATGAATCTCCATCCTTCGTCAAACGAAATTCTCAAGATAGCAAAAACGATAAAAAAAATAAACACAACAGAAAAAAGTACTCAGTAGGGTAGGTACTTTTCATTAGTTTTGGAGAGCTCGGCCACGCTTTACTTTATGTTTATTCTTATATTTAGGCTTTTATCATAGAGTAAGCATGACTACATGTCAGGCTTAATGTTTTAATTAAAAAATATTAAAAACGAGAACGTTTAGATTTATTTTCGAAAAATGAACGCGCGTACAGTCCACTCGTCGCAAGAGTCATCGAGACACTGATGTATCGCGTCCCGTCGTTGCGTCACAGGCCTTTGCGGGGGTGCTCCAGCGGGGTACTGGTGAAGTTTCGGGTTTTTATTTATTATTTTAAAAGAATAAAAACTATTCGAAAAAATTAAGTTAAAAAAAGCTTTTATTTAAATGCTCTAAAAAGAAGAAAATAAAATTTTCTTTTAAAATTTTAACTATCAATTTATGACCTCATTATACAAAATTTATATGATCATAAAAGCTTGTCGCGAGGTTTACTTGTGTAAATAAACTAGTACCTATTTAAGAGCGTTTACGCCTTACGACATTTCATACAAACTTTCAAGTCGTTATTTTCCGAAATGACTGAACTGATTTTGATGAAACTTCGTACACATAAGCAGGATACACAGATCTAAAAAGTTACTAAAAAACATTTTCGAAAAATAGTGTTACAGTTAAATTAGACCAAATTTAAATTTTCTATAGAAATAGAAAATTCCAATTATCTCTTGTTTTAAAACACATTTTGAAAATATTTTTTAGTAACTTTTTAGACCTATGTATCCTGCTTATGCGTATAAAGTTTCATTTAAATCGGTTCAGTCATTTCGGAAAAAAACTACTTGAAAGTTTGTATGAAAAGCGGTAAGGAATAAACGCTCTTAATTGAGTAACTTAATCTGCCATGCTATTCAGAAGCCACGAGCACAGCCAAGAAACTGTCTAAGAGACAGTTTCTTGACTGTGCTCGTCGACGAACTCGTCAGCGAGACAGCCTCGAGATCGACCGATCGAGCAGCGCTGATTCAAACGGTATTCTCTAGCGCGGTTATGGTCGTCGTCGAACTCTAGGCCTGACATCTCCCGTCACCATTTCAACGACGAATTAGGGCTTGAAACAAATTCTTTAAATTATAATCAATAAATCTCGACTGAGAGTTTTATGGGCTTAAAATGTATAATATAGGTCTAGTTTTAAGTATTTTAAGGAATTGAGTGAATCTACTAACGATTTTCATAATTACAAGAGGTTAAATAATGCATTTTTATAATTACATGAATGGCTGAATGAAAATAAAATTCCTTTGCCTATTTCGTAACTAAGCAACCTAATCAACGGGCTGTCCTGTCACTGACTGTCACATACACAATACTCGCAGTCAATTCACAATTTTTTTGTCTGTTGATTTTTATCTATTTTAATCGGCATTGAACAACCACTTGTGGCGAATGAACTACTGGCGTTCCTGCAGCAGAAGTTGGATGTGATGGACGAGGTGTCCGCAGTCCAAATCTGCGCTACAAACTTTAGTGAAGACGACATTGCTGCTGCGAAACTGCTGCTGTACCGGTCGCTCATGAAAAGTGACCAGATGGTGTCCCGCCGGCGTGATAGGACTAAGAACAGCATACAAGATATCATCACGCTGCTAAACGTGACTGACCCTGACGACGTGTGATTATGGTTTCGTGACGGTGTTGAGGAGGAAGCGCCGTCAACGAACCAACAAGAACCACTGCGGCAAGGATCCTTCGGAGCCCAACGTGCCTATTAGTACCGCGAAGCAGAACACTCCGGTGTACATCTCCCGCCTACACTACACCACTACGGCGGAGGACATCGTGGAGTACGTGCGCCAGAAGATCAAGTACGTAGCGAGAGTGCAGCTGCTTGAGTCGCGCCGCAACGTCAACTTTGAGGCGTTCGTGGTGCGAATACCAACTTGTTATCTGCACCTCGTCTTGGAAGAGGACTTTTGGCCGCAGGGAGTGTGTTCCGTTGCTTAAGCGGGCAAGTGCCACATGAACGCACAGTGACGTAGTGTACAAGTGAAGTGTTACTAACATATGTTGTTTTAAGGTTTTATTTACTAACACAAATTGTATTTTATCATATGTATGTTAGACTGTAAGGTATATATCTATGGGCCAAAGTAGTCTAAAAATAAATAAATGCTATGTTATTCTGTCTGTTATTTTAATCTATTTAAAAGTTTAAAAACATCTATGTGCTTGCAGAGCAATAACTTGTTTTAAACTTAATTCTGTGGCTATGTGAAAAGTAAGTATTATATAATTATTTACTTCACTGCTGCCTCACGACACAATATTATTGTTGTCCATGAAATATTTAGGTATTTATTTTATAACAATATTATGTTTATATTAATTAGATCCTCAGAAAAAAAGCCTGTAAATGTGAATAAAATCTCTATCGCGGGATAGTGTATTTAGCTTTCTTAATTCTCTCGCCTGTCGTGTTTTTTTTTGAATTATCACTTTGCTTAGCTTATTCTAATAAATTTATCTTTATAGTAGTTTAGGTATTAATTCAAGAATTTACGCGCTAAACTAGTGGCTTTTGGATTTGACAGACAAAATCGTGGCTGTGAGTGAGGCTGTCTGCAAGTTCGACGCTGTTTTTTCTTACGGAATACCAAAATGTATGAAGAACTGTCAACTTGCTCGACGTTGAGTAGTTCTAACTCACGGCCGTCACAGCCTAGAGCGCTAGTGTCGCTATTTGCGGCTTAGCGAATACCAAACTGTAGTTTCGTCGCTGGCACAGCGCTGCGCTCAAGGCTGTATACTTAGAGAATAGCACTGCTGCTAAGTTATTTTTTTTTGAAATTTCAGTTTAATTAAATACTTATAGGTACTTACGCAAACCTCGCGACAAGCTTTTATGATCATATAAATTGTGTATAATAAGGTAAGGTAAGTTGATAGTTAAAATTTTAAAAGAAAATTTTATTTTCTTCTTTTTAGAGCATTTAAATAAAAGCTTTTTTTTAAAAGGTTTTTTTAACATAATTTTATTTTAACATTTTTAGTTTTGCCGTAATCTTTTCTGAGCACACATCATTATCACAATCTCAACACTTTTTTCATTCCATGCTATTAATTTACCATTGAGAAGTTCCCTCGTGAGAAAACGATCCTGGCTGCAGGATGAGATCATGATAGAATTCACGTTTATCCATCAAATTTGAACGTGCATACAAATTTTCTTGTCTGTGCTATTAACCGTTGAGAAGTTCCCTCGTGAGAAGACGATCCTGGCTGGAAAACAACAAAATATTATAAAGCTCAATAAAATAACGAGAGTGAACGCGTGGCACTCGAACGCATGCGTGTAGTATTACGAAGATTCACTTCTTCCGAGCTGAGGGACTCCAAGCACTGCTTTTTTTTTAAATTGTCTTTTTTGTTTTTACTATGGACACTTTTTTAACGTGCACGTCTTGCTACATCGTTCTCACATAATGTACCATCTCAAAATAAATGATATAACCAAGGTTTTTGTAACAAGGTTCTGATTTAAAAGAGTGTCCATGGAGTTTCTTGCCCATTCTTCTCCATAGAGATCTCGGTACGAAAAACGACATTCCGATTTTCAATACTTCGCATAAACAAAAAGTCAACATGTTGTGCTACAAAATTTAGTGTCAGAAACGAATCGCCGTAAAACCGACTTCACGCAGTCTTGTCTGCCCTACCCCTAGAGTGTAATTTAAGCCCGCGTAGGCGCGGAGGGGTGCCCGCGAGCTGAGGATTACCTAATCCTCAGCTCGCGGGCACCTCTCCGCGCCTTAGCCGCGGCGGTGGGCCTTCAAACCACCTGGTTTGAAGGCCCACCGCCGCGGCTAAGGCTGGCCGGCAGAGCTGGCCAGCAAGCCGAAACTGCGGTGGTGAGCGTTAAAACCATCTGCGACGATAAAATCGCGTGGGGCCGCCCAAACCCCGCAGCGCCGGAGCCGTGACAGAAATAATGCTTGCTGCATGTTGCATGCCTGCTTGCTTGCTGCTTGCCTGCTTGCATGCTGCATGCCTGCTTGCAGTCTGCATGCTTGCTTGCATGCTTTTTAATTGCAAGTTTTTTAATTCTACCTCCTCATACTAAACATAATATTATACTTCTCTGCACTCTTGTATAACAAATAACTATTGATTTTGATTTTGAGATGGTATCAACGCTAACCATCGCAGCTTCGGCTTGGTGGCCGGCAAGCCGGCCAGCCGGCGAGCTTTAGAAACCACCTGATCCAACAAGTTCACGGGTCGCCTCGCCCCTCCGCGCCTACCCGGGCTTAAATTACACTCTAAGGGTAGGGCAAACAAGACTGCGTGGAGTCTGTTTTGCAGCCATTCGTTTTGTTACTAACTTTTGTAGTACAACATTAAAAAGTACAATGTAAAAGTACTATTAAAGACAATATTTTTAATTTAAGGTTAATAATTTCGTTGAAATAAAATACCATGGAAACATACATCGAACAAAACATATTCGTTGAAAAATAATTCTGCTGTTTAATAAGTTTGTCAAATAAAAAAATGTGAGTGTAAAATTATTTGAATTATGTTTCTGTAAAACATGTTTCATTCAAGTAAATAGTAGTTGAAACAAAAATATTCAAAACAAAAATACAGGGACTACATATTATGTGAAAAATTTTCTGGGTAACGAAATTTTGTGAAATTTGTGTCTGCGAATTAAGGTGACACCTAATATTATAAATGCGAATGTCACTCTGTTTGTTTGTTTGTTACCTTTTCATGACTAAACGGCTGATCGGATCTTAATGAAATTTGGAAAGAAGATAGACTTCAACCAGGGGAAGGACATAAGCTATATATCATCACGCTACGACCAATAGGAGCGGAGCAGCAATGAAAAACGTTGTGAAAACGGGGAAAATGTGAATAATATAAATATAACAGTTAAGGAATAAATGTTCTAAGTGATCGAGTTACGAAGCTTTCAATCTTTGGATTCATAGATGTAGGTAGATAGGCTAGTGATAAGATTTTCTGATAATAGTTTTGTTTGAGCCTTAGGAGTGAATCCGCTAGGAAGCAAGCTTGTAATGAACGCAACAGACTGGCGCCATCAATAGGCACCATCTACTACCTGTTATTAGGGCTCGCTTCTTCAAACGATTATCAGATTTTCACTTAATCCTTATCTAACTAAAACTATGTTAAGATGATTAACCCTTCCAATTTTTAAGACTCGAAAGATTTGTACAACTTTAAACAGCTTAGGTGTATTACAATCACTTTGTATTGAATTGAGATCTAAAGAATGATGTCTTGTTTTCTAGAGATCTTTTGTAGAGGGCTAGTTCATTATTATCGTACTACATATTTCATTTCATGGGGTTCGCGCTTGAAAAAAAAAATCTAGTGTCACAATGTTAGTTACCATACTCCTCCGAAACGGCTCAACCGATTGATATAAAATTTTGTGTGCATATCGGGTAGGTCTGAGATTCGGCCAACATCTATTTCACATACGCAAAAAAACCCGCGAACGAAATCGCGGGCAGCAGCTATTATTTTTTATATATGTTCGTCAATTAGGAACCGATTTACTTGATTCGTTTCTTCATTTGGTAGAGAAACCTAAATTTTTGTTTTGTTTTTCTTGTGGTCATGAAAAACAAAGTTACAGCTGCAGTTTAATGAAAAAGTCGGGTACACTACATAAATACGAAAAACTTTATTCCCATAGTCACAAGGCCGAATTTCAAAATGCCGATTGTCATAATTCCGAATGGTTCAAAATTCCTAATATAACAACTCGGACTTATCATTACTCCTATTTTTATTATTCCTAAATTTCAATAATCCTAACGTTTATAATTACTATTCTCAAAATACCGAGTTTCAATAGATCGAATAACAAAAAGTCCGACTTAATGATAATTCGAAACATCAAAAATACGAATTCCGATTATTAAAATACCGATTAATACAATTCGTAAATAAAAACGCTTTGTAAACCTGAATAGCAAGACAAATAAACACATAATTGTTCGTAAGAGAGAAGTATAATATTATGTTTAGTATGAGGAGGTAGAATTAAAAAACTTGCAATTAAAAAGCATGCAAGCAAGCATGCAGACTGCAAGCAGGCATACAGCATGCAAGCAGGCAAGCAGCAAGCAAGCAGGCATGCAACATGCAGCAAGCATTATTTCTGTCACGGCTCCGGCGCTGCGGGGTTTGGGCGGCCCCACGCGATTTTATCGTCGCAGATGGTTTTAACGCTCACCACCGCAGTTTCGGCTTGCTGGCCAGCTCTGCCGGCCAGCCTTAGCCGCGGCGGTGGGCCTTCAAACCAGGTGGTTTGAAGGCCCACCGCCGCGGCTAAGGCGCGGAGGGGTGCCCGCGAGCTGAGGATTACCTAATCCTCAGGCCCACTGCCGCGGCTAAGGCTGGCCGGCAGAGCTGGCCAGCAAGCCGAAACTGCGGTGGTGAGCGTTAATACCATCTGCGACGATGAACTCGCGTGGGGCCGCCGAAGCCCCGCAGCGCCGGAGCCGTGAGAGAAACCATGCTTGTTGCATGCTGCATGCTTGCTTGCATGCTGCATGTGCATGCTTGCTTGCATGCTACATGCTTGCTTGCATGCTGCGTGCAACAGGCATGAACACCATTAGTAAGAATAAAAAGACTGCTTTCCTACTTGACAAGAATTTAACTGCATTATTTTTGTAAATGCGGTGTTGTAATTTTATAGGAGGGTATGTATTTTTCAAAGGTATGAGTTTTAGAAACTGTCACTCGATAAAATGTAATTCTTCGTAATAAGTTTTATGTGAAAAAACAATATGTGGATAAAGAATATTTGATTTGTTATTCTATGATATGAATATTCTAACATTAAACTTTATTTGAAACAAAAATTGATGATTTAAATTTCTTCAAAGTAAGTATTCTGCGTATTGATTATTCTATGAAATGATAATATGAGAAACAATTTATGTGAAACGAAATTCGATGAAACAATTAGCGACGAAACAACGCACAACCCTTTTTATTACATAAGTTAATTGAGGTTATTATACTCGTGGAAATTGAGCGAAGGCTGGTCACATCGAAGGGTCGAATGTATGACTGTTTGCACGCCATCTTGCGTCCCTAGTAGAACTACGTAGTCACAAATCTTGTAATAGCGCCATCTCTTAGTGGGTAATAGAAAATATTCCCCCTCCATTAGAACGTTAAACTTGTTGGAAGTCGCATAAGAAGTTTCACTTCAAAAAAGTTATGTCAATTTAAAGAATCACGGCGAACATTTTGTTAAGGTATTCTATCGGAGGACGTACACGCTTCGCGCCTGCGCGTCCGTGGCTTATATAGCCACGGACGCGCAGGCGCGAGGTGTCTAGATACAGCGCGGCAGCGGCGCGGCTCTCAGCGCGCTTTATATAAAGCGCGCTGAGAGCCGCGCCGCTGCCGCGCTGCTGTATAGACCGGTTAAGCAGTAAAAACCTTAGTAGGTTTATCTGCGAGTGACCATATAAAAAAAAACGCGCTGCTGCCGTAAGGATTCAGTTATTCGTAGCGAACGCACGTATCCTGGAGAGTATAGGCGAATAGTTGCATTCGATTATTGCGATTCACTTGAATACTGACTGTTTGCATATTTCATTTATTTATATTTTAGGGTTTGTAGGTTAGGTTTTTTTTCTTAATTTTCTTTAAAATTTTGTAAATAGATAGCGGTTCTTTCCTTGATTTTTGGGTATTTATTCATCTTAATTTTTATTTAGGGTTTGTATATAAAAATATTATAAGTATTTGGTATAGGTTAGGCATTTCTTTTCTTGATTTTCTTTATGTATAAGTTCATTAGCTCAGGTTGGTAATTATTTTTTCTAGCAATTCTTTTTTTTTATAAAGTTAGTACGTTTGGTTTACACGTCTTAACATAAACTGTGATAATTTTAGACTGTATAATAATCTGTAAGTATTTATAATTTAATTGTTTACGATAGTACGTGTTTACTAAATAACTGTGTGTTAAGAAGTAAATAGTATTTTATTGTAAGAATGCCTTGAAGAGGATCCAACCTCTCCCAATGTAGCAGAATTGCTAAAAGGATGAGATTAGTTCGATCACAGGAATCTGAGGAAGGGTCGTGAGCAACTCGGGGACATCAGGCTAGGTTTCGTGCTGCAGAATCTTCGACTCAGCGAGAATGCGTGAGTCTGACACTTTTGCTGACAGGGAAACCCGCCTGAGCTCCCAGAGAGTACGGACAACAAATGTTCGATCCCAGGAGACACAGGACGAACGGGAAACACGTCTCACTGCCGATCGTGAAGCTCATGCACAATCGCGTGTGTTTAAGACTTTCACTGATAGGGAAATTCGTCTGAGTTCTCAAAGGGTTCGGACAGCAAATGCTCGGTCTCAGGAAACACAGGAAGAACGAGAAATAGGTCTGACTGCCGATCGTGAAGCTCAAGCACTATCGCGTGAGTCTGAGACTTTCACTGATAGAGAAATTCACCTGAGTTCTCAGAGGGTTCGGACAGCAAATGCCCGGTCTCAGGTAACACAGGGAAAACGAGAAATACGTGTCACTGCTGATCGTGAAGCTCATGCACTCAGAACGTTGCGTGATGTCAAGCAAAATGATCAACCCATGGTTGGCATTACTATGCTTTTTTGTGGCGATTTTCTTCAGACTCCCCCTGTAATACCACGTGCAAGGGCTGATGATGACAAAAAGCTCAGCCTTGAGGGCCTCATCATGGACACGTGTGCCGACCCCTCCCAATCCATTATCCCATCCTTCTGCGCTGTTGGTTCTGCGCGAGGACCCAGCCCGCTTGCCTCGTTTCTGCCTTGTGCGTGATCGGTCTTGGGTCACCTCGTCGGTGCGGTTCCGGTCTTTTCCTCCGGATGGTCCTGGTGCGGTCAGTGACTTTTCGCGCTGAGTTTCCCCTTCGCGTACTGTTCTCTGCCCGCTCGTTTCCGCGTCCGGCTGCTCTTCGCGCTGGGTTACCCCTTCGCGTGTTTGCAGCTGGTCGCGTACTCCCTTACAACTCACCGTTTGCGCTTCACGCTGGCTATTGCCTTCGCGGGTTCTGCGCAAACGGTCGTTGAGTACTCTCTCTCTGTTCCGGATCTTTCCGCGCTTTGTTCTCAGCATGCGTACTTCGTCCACAGAGATGAAACTCGAACCTCCAGATTCCACTTCCTTTCCCGTCCCGAGAGAGCCTATGTCTTTCAGCCTTGCCTCGATCTTCTCGCGCTGGAGTGCCAGCGCGTGGAGTTCGCTGCTAAGGCTGGAGAGTCTCGCCTTGTTGGTGTCAATTTCGGGGTTGTTGGTCACACTGTTCCGTACGATGCTCTGTTGCCAGGCACTCGTGGAAGGTGTAGCGTTCGTCAGTGTCGTTGACGCAGAAGTCGTAGTCGTCTTTGGGTCAGTCGGCGCAGAAGTCGCAGCCGTTTTTGTGTGTATCGGCGCGTGATCCGCAGCCTGTACTGTCGGCGCGTAATCCGCAGCCTGTGCTGTTGGCCCTATGGCCGGCCAATACAAAATACAATAGTCCTGTCACTGTATTGGGATTGATCCCAATACAGTGTGATATTGCCATTTTCGAGAATTGGGTCGGGCACATACCTATAGTACGGCATTTCCGATTCCACAAGGTTGTATTTCAGAGCAAGTTGCTGATGGATAATCCTGGCTACAAGGTTGTGTCTATGCAAGTATTCTCCATTAGCTAGACGAGAACACCCGGAGATTATGTGACGGATCGATTCGCCTGGACGGTGGCATGCCCGACATATGTCAACCGTGCCATCCTTCACAATAAATTTCCGGTAGTTATTCGTCATCATAACTTCATCCATAATTGCACAAACAAAACCTTCGGTTTCTCCAAAGAGTTCCCCGGAACATAGCCAGGCTACGGACGCTGCATGGTCTACATCAGGTCCATGCAGGGCACTGAAGTACAGACAGAGCCACATACAACTGACCGTGCGAGAAACAGCTGATACTTAGATCTACACCCACCACTTTTAGCGTCTGACCTTGGGCTTTATTGATTGTCATCGCAAAACATAGGCTGACTGGAAACTGGACTCGTTTAAAACTAAATGGAAAATTCTTTGGAATGAGAGGAATCCGAGGAATGAAAACACTTTCACCTTTTCCACACCCTGTTAAAATCTCTGCTTCTATCAGATTTCATTGTAAATTGGTCACTTTTAACCTGGTGCCATTGCAAAGTTTTGGGGGGCTTAAATTTCTAAGAAGCAGTATGGGTACGCCTGCTTTTAATTTTATTTTATGTGCTGGTAGTCCAGGAGCATTGAGAGATTCTAAAAATTCTACTGGGTAGCTTGTAGATTCTCCTTCTTCCATGACTCTGTTAATAGGGATATACTCAACATAATCTCCCGGAACATAGCTCAAAATTTCAGCGTTTATTTTGCTGCTTGGTCGTTTCATGGCGTCAAAATAGCTCTTTCGCAAAGCCAGGAATTTTCGTAAGTTGGTATTTGCGTTGCGTTTCCATACACAGATGATATGAGGTCTCGCATTGATGAAACTATGTTGCATAGGTTTTCATTAAGAACAACTTTTCCTTGTTCCTGCGGATACACACCGTTACCAATCTCAAGTAGCAAATCTGAAAATTCTTGAGCATTTTCGCTGCCTCCAATTTGCGCACGCATATTTAATGTCAAATGCAAAGGGATAATGTAATGCCACAGTCGAGAACTCTTTAGGCAGGCTCTAACTTCATCAGCCCTTGCACGTAGTATTACAGGGGGAGTCTGACGAAAATCGCCACAAAAAAGCATAGTAATGCCAACCATGGGTTGATCATTTTGCTTGACATCACGCAACGTTCTGAGTGCATGAGCTTCACGATCAGCAGTGACACGTATTTCTCGTTTTCCCTGTGTTACCTGAGACCGGGCATTGGCTGTCCGAACCCTCTGAGAACTCAGGTGAATTTCTCTATCAGTGAAAGTCTCAGACTCACGCGATAGTGCATGAGCTTCACGATCGGCAGTGAGACGTGTTTCCCGTTCGTCCTGTGTCTCCTGGGATCGAACATTTGTTGTCCGTACTCTCTGGGAGCTCAGGCGGGTTTCCCTGTCAGCAAAAGTGTCAGACTCACGCATTCTCGCTGAGTCGAAGATTCTGCAGCACGAAACCTAGCCTGATGTCCCCGAGTTGCTCACGACCCTTCCTCAGATTCCTGTGATCGAACTAATCTCATCCTTTTAGCAATTCTGCTACATTGGGAGAGGTTGGATCCTCTTCAAGGCATTCTTACAATAAAATACTATTTACTTCTTAACACACAGTTATTTAGTAAACACGTACTATCGTAAACAATTAAATTATAAATACTTACAGATTATTATACAGTCTAAAATTATCACAGTTTATGTTAAGACGTGTAAACCAAACGTACTAACTTTATAAAAAAAAAGAATTGCTAGAAAAAATAATTACCAACCTGAGCTAATGAACTTATACATAAAGAAAATCAAGAAAAGAAATGCCTAACCTATACCAAATACTTATAATATTTTTATATACAAACCCTAAATAAAAATTAAGATGAATAAATACCCAAAAATCAAGGAAAGAACCGCTATCTATTTACAAAATTTTAAAGAAAATTAAGAAAAAAAACCTAACCTACAAACCCTAAAATATAAATAAATGAAATATGCAAACAGTCAGTATTCAAGTGAATCGCAATAATCGAATGCAACTATTCGCCTATACTCTCCAGGATACGTGCGTTCGCTACGAATAACTGAATCCTTACGGCAGCAGCGCGTTTTTTTTTATATGGTCACTCGCAGATAAACCTACTAAGGTTTTTACTGCTTAACCGGTCTATACAGCAGCGCGGCAGCGGCGCGGCTCTCAGCGCGCTTTATATAAAGCGCGCTGAGAGCCGCGCTGCTGCCGCGCTGTATCTAGACACCTCGCGCCTGCGCGTCCGTGGCTATATAAGCCACGGACGCGCAGGCGCGAAGCGTGTACGTCCTCCGATAGAATACCTTAACAAAATGTTCGCCGTGATTCTTTAAATTGACATAACTTTTTTGAAGTGAAACTTCTTATGCGACTTCCAACAAGTTTAACGTTCTAATGGAGGGGGAATATTTTCTATTACCCACTAAGAGATGGCGCTATTACAAGATTTGTGACTACGTAGTTCTACTAGGGACGCAAGATGGCGTGCAAACAGTCATACATTCGACCCTTCGATGTGACCAGCCTTCGCTCAATTTCCACGAGTATAATAACCTCAATTAACTTATGTAATAAAAAGGGTTGTGCGTTGTTTCGTCTCTAATTGTTTCATCGAATTTCGTTTCACATAAATTGTTTCTCATATTATCATTTCATAGAATAATCAATACGCAGAATACTTACTTTGAAGAAATTTAAATCATCAATTTTTGTTTCAAATAAAGTTTAATGTTAGAATATTCATATCATAGAATAACAAATCAAATATTCTTTATCCACATATTGTTTTTTCACATAAAACTTATTACGAAGAATTACATTTTATCGAGTGACAGTTTCTAAAACTCATACCTTTGAAAAATACATACCCTCCTATAAAATTACAACACCGCATTCACAAAAATAATGCAGTTAAATTCTTGTCAAGTAGGAAAGCAGTCTTTTTATTCTTACTAATGGTGTTCATGCCTGTTGCACGCAGCATGCAAGCAAGCATGTAGCATGCAAGCAAGCATGCAACATGCAGCGTGCAAGCAAGCATGCAGCATGCAACAAGCATGGTTTCTCTCACGGCTCCGGCGCTGCGGGGCTTCGGCGGCCCCACGCGAGTTCATCGTCGCAGATGGTATTAACGCTCACCACCGCAGCTTCGGCTTGCTGGCCGGCAAGCCGGCCAGCCTCAGCCACGGCGGCAAGCGATAGATACCACCTGCTCATCCCTCCGCGCCTACGCGGGCTTAAATTACACTCTAGGGGTAGGGCAGACAAGACTACGTAGAGTCTGATTTATACGTTTTTGTCACTAACTTTTGTAGTACAACATATAGACAGGACAATATTTTAATTTAAGATTAATAATTTCGTTGAAATAAAATACCATGGAAACATACATCGAACAAACAATATTCGTTAAAAAGTAATTCTACTGTTTGATAAATTTGTTACATAAAAAAATGTGATTATAAAATTCATTGAAGTTTGTTTCTGTAAAATATGTTTCATTCAAGTAAATATTAGTTGAAATAAAAATATTTGAAATAAAAATACGAGGACCAAATATTATGTGAAACATTTTCTGGGAAACGAAATTCTGTAAAACTTCTGTCTGCGAAACAAGATGACACCAATAAAAAGTGTACAACAATAAAACAATAAAATATTATTTAGAAGCTCAATAAAATAACGACAGTGAATGCGTGACACTCGATCGCATGCGTGTAGTATTACGAAGTTTCACTTCTTCTGCGCGGTGGGACTCCACGCACTATTTTTATTTATGAACCGATTGACATGAAATAAACACTAAATGTTAAGTGAAGCTTACTACAATATATTAGTGAAAACCCCATCTAAATCGAATAAGCCGTTTCTGATATTAGCGTGCACAAACACACAGACAAACAGACAAACTGACAAACAGACAAAAAAAAATTAATTACAATTTCGGGTTCAGCATCGATATAATAACAACCCCTGCTACTTACTTTTTTTTATATATTTCCATTGCACAGACACCACTTTTCTACAATTTTATTATACACGGTGTAAATCACCTCATCACGAAGCCGTCAACCAAGCATTCTGTACATGAAACTAAGTAACTTTACGCAAAAATTATTGCTGGGAAACGACTTTTTTTTTGGGGGTATAAAATCATGTTTTGTGGTAGAACTCAATGTAACGCACTCAAAACATTGTGCTGATTAACGGATTGAATAGTAAGGAGGTCGTGGAGGTGTTTAAAGTAAAAATCTTACATTAAAAACTTGTATTTAAAAAAAATACTTGTCAAAAAGTGGGAACTTTGACCCCTAATATCTCCGTAACTAGAAGATTCCAAGGTATGGTGTAGAACAAAAGAAAATATCGCAATGACAGGTGGAACCAGTGCCTTACGGCTTCGTTAAGAGGGATTTTACACCCTTTATGTATAGATGTAATGTCAATATTAAACGCAAAATTTCTAGGGAGCTGAAAAAAATGGTGTCCTTTTCTCATTCGATTTTGAACTTAATTTTCAACATTTTATGGTTTTAAATCATTTAGAGAAATTTGAAAATTTTGTCAGTCAAGCTTGATCCTTATGCTGTAGCGATAAAGTTGAAAATTATTAAAGAAATTCATTTAGAGAAATTTGAAAATTTTGCCAGTCAACCTTGGACCTAATACTGTAGCGATAAAGTTGAAAATTATTAAAGAAATTCCCACCCCCCGGCACCGGCGCCCGTGTTAGTTTTTTTCGTTACGGAATTCAAACCCCCCCCCCCTCCCCAGAAAGTTTTTTTTTTTAATTTTTGCTGTTGTCGTTAATTGGCGAGATGACACGCAACACCGAGAAAAGTGGAAGCAATGGGGGAGGCCTATGCCCAGTATTGGGACAGTCAAGGCTAAGATAAAACAATATAAGTTTAAAAAGAATGAAATAAAAATTAAATTAAAAATTTAAAAAACCCCCGACACAAAAAACCTCTAAAAAACCAAATATAAAATAATCCAAGCGTCATAGCGTCGGGGGTCCGCTTTGTTATGTGCTTGTACTAAGCGGTCTACTTAGCGGTTCCCCGACGCTAAGACGCTTGTTTATTTTTTTTTTTTTTTGTTTTTCTTATACCTCCATATTTTCATAATCTTTTATAAAACTTCCATCTATTGTTTTTCTTTAAATATTTCATCTTCTGTCTAACTTTAACGGCGGAACGCGCTGCGAACGCGCTGGTCCCTAATAATTTGCTCCGGTTGTTTACTTAATTATTTTTTAACACCGTTGCTCGTAAAGCTGATGTAATTCCACCGGTTTTAAATATGTAAAGCGGGTCATAAAAAACGCGTGTGTTATCAGAGCAAATAGTTAAGTTATAGTCCATACAAATTCCATAACAGTATTATTTGCCATTTCGCGCGCTGTTGCTATTCAAATTTCGAACTAATCGCCGCGCGGCGCCAGTCAGTAGGCAGCGCTAGCACGCTGTTAAAATGGCGGGAAAGCAACAGTGTGCATTCACAGATTCAGTTTATTTAAAATAAAATAAAACAGTTTATTCGGTAATTTAAAAACTTGACTGCGTGCTCTAACGTCTTTGCCAACATTTTCACGCAGCTACGGCAGAAAATAATCCTCGCGCCATGTTTCTCAAATTTTCTTTTCTTTGTACTTGTATTGTGAAAATTTAAATATGACAACTTTCAATAATGAAGAAGAGCCATATATTACTTCAACTCCACCGGATATACTAACAGAAGCGCGAACCGCATGCGACAGCTTGCTGCCGTCAATATCCAAAGACAGATGAAAATTTTTTGAAGTGGAAAAACATGAAAAATGCCAAGTCATTTTCCGAAAATGTAGTTTTGGCGTATTTTAATGAACTAGCTAGTAAATATAAGCCTAGCTCGTTGTGGACAACATATTCGATGCTGAAAAGTACCCTCAAGATGAAAAATGGTGTCGATATTAATTTATATTCAAATCTCATTGCATTTTTAAAGAAACGCTCTGATGGTTTTATAAAGAAAAAATCTAAGGTACTGTCATCAAATGACTTCGAAAAGTTTCTAAGAGATGCTCCAGATAGCCAGTACCTGGCAACTAAGGTCAGTTTGCCTCCTTATTTTATGTATTGATCTATCTACTGTACATACTCTTTTACATATTTTTTAACGACCGTCTGTAAGCTAAGTACCTATACCTTATCTTACACATTTTTATTTCTTTTCAGGTTGCGTTAATATTTGGTATTAATGGTGCATGTAGACGGCAAGAGCTTCACAATATTACCACAAATGACATTGAAAATCAAGGCAAAATGCTTTTAATTAAAATCCCAAACACTAAAAACAAAATACCCCGATCTTTTATATAAGTGCCAAAATAACTCAGGCAATAAATTTGGAGCCACAAACGAAGAAGTTTTGCCCTGAGCCGCGGCCCTCTACTTCTACTGAGGATATTTTTTTATTTACAACTAATGACGAATTACAATGCTCTTCTGCCGCCTTTCAAGAAGTTTCGTCGTCTCCAACATTTACCCTAACACAAAACAATGACATTATGAATAGTAGGTAATAATAATAATAAAAACATAATTAAAAAACCAACTACAACTACGTATCATTTTAATAATTGTAATTTCACTAACTGTTTCAATAATTAGAAATGAACAAAATATAAAATGTTTTTTTTTTTTCTGTTTCCTCGCAAATGTGTTAAAAAACGTCGTACGATATACGTGCGTATTGGTTATAACATGCTCGGCTCAATTACGCCCTCGCCTTCGGCTCGGGCTGAAATTCCGCCTCGCATGTTATAACCATCATAACGCACTAATATCGTAATGTACTATTTTAACACAGTTGCTCGTAAAGCTGATGTTATTCCACCGGTTTTAAATATGTAAAGCGGTTCATAAAAAACGCGTGTGTTACCAAAGCAAATAGTTAAGTTATAGTCCATACAAATTCCATAACAGTATTATTTGCCATTTCGCGCGCTGTTGCTATTCAAATTTCGAACTAATCGCCGCGCGGCGCCAGTCAGTAGGCAGCGCTAGCACGCTGTTAAAATGGCGGGAAAACAACAGTGTGCATTCACAGATTCAGTTTATTTAAAATAAAAAACAATCAGTTTATTCGGTAATTTAAAAACTTGGCTGCGTGCTAACATTTTCACGCAGCTATGGCAGAAAATAATACTCGCGCCATTTTTCTCAAATTTTCTTTTCTTTGTACTTGTATTGTGAAAATTTAAATATGACAACTTTCAATAATGAAGAAGAACCATATATTACTTCAACTCCACCGGATATACTAACAGAAGCGCGAACCGCATGCGACAGCTTGCTGCCGTCAATATCCAAAGACAGATACATAACCACGTATGAAAATTTTTTGAAGTGGAAAAACATGAAAAATGCCAAGTCATTTTCTGAAAATGTAGTTTTGGCGTATTTTAATGAACTAGCTAGTAAATATAAGCCTAGCTCGTTGTGGACAACATATTCGATGCTGAAAAGTACCCTCAAGATGAAAAATGGTGTCGATATTAATTTATATTCAAATCTCATTGCATTTTTAAAGAGACGCTCTGATGGTTTTATAAAGAAAAAATCTAAGGTACTGTCATCAAATGACGTCAAAAAGTTTCTAAGAGATGCTCCAGATAGGCAGTACCTGGCAACTAAGGTCAGTTTGCCTCCTTATTTTATGTATTGATCTATCTACTGTACATACTCTTTTACATATTTTTTAACGACCGTCTGTAAGCTAAGTACCTATACCTTATCTTACACATTTTTATTTCTTTTCAGGTTGCGTTAATATTTGGTATTAATGGTGCATGTAGACGGCAAGAGCTTCTCAATATTACCACAAATGACATTGAAAATCAATGCAAAATGCTTTTAATTAAAATCCCAAACACTAAAAACAAAATACCCCGATCTTTTATTATCAACGGCCCATTTTATGACGTGGTCAAAAAATATGAAGCTCTGCATACGACTAAGGCAAACAATAATCTTTTCTTTCCGAATTACCAAAAAGGTAAATGTACTGCGCAACCTATTGGCATAAATAAATTCGGTGCCATGCCAAAGAAATTCGCCAAGTTTTTAGGATTGCCGGACGCTGATTGTTATAAGTTTCAGAAGAACGTCAGCTACATTACTTGCTGATTCGGGAGCTGATATATTGACTTTAAAGCGGCATGGCGGGTGGCGTTCTAACGAAGTAGCAGAATCTTATGTAGAAGATTCCATCCAAAACAAAGCAAATATAAGTGCCAAAATAACTCAAGCAATAAATTTGGAGCCACAAACGAAGAAGTTTTGCCCTGAGCCGCGCCCCTCTACTTCTACTGAGGATATTTTTTTATTAACAACTAATGACGAATTACAATGCTCTTCTGCCGCCTTTCAAGAAGTTTCGTTGTCTCCAACATTTACCCTAACACAAAACAATGACATTATGAATAGTAATAATAATAATAAAAAAAAAGCTGGCAACACTTACGTCACATAAACGTCTTTTTTTCTGATTTACCATTTTACAAGAAATTTAATATTTAATAGTTGAACCTGTGATTTTAAATAACACCATTGAATTCCAATAGACTTCTCCAATATAGATTATCACCATACTGGCAAAATCTTTCCGAAAAACAAAAAAATCACAACCATTCCCCAAAAGATTGATCTGACATACAATGTCAGACCACGTCAAAAGAAAATTTTTAACAATAAATTAAAACTATCTATAATGAAGAACGAAGAATAATGTTGACAAGATCAGCTGCTGCTCTTCGTGCACGCCTACCGCATCCGGACTCGTCGCCCCGCTCCGCCTCGCCGCCGCCGGAACCCAGCCTCACCGTGAGTGCTGTGACACCGGCCGTGGCAGTTGCGTCGAGCGACAGCGACGAGTACTTCTCTCCGCCCACGACGCCACCACCTGTTCGTCGACGGGGAGGACGCCGGCCGCCGGACGGTTTAGGACCTCGAGGCCCACCGGCCTCTGATAGGGTCCCAGCTCCCGGCGGAAGTGTGCAGCGCATGCGATGGACGCGAACCATCAACGAAAATGTCATGCGCTCATACTATGGGGCTACAGAGGGAGGAAACAACCTGACCGCGTACCGTGTTCGGATGCTCTCTCTGTTTCAGGTGCTTGAGCCAGCTGTCAACGTGTCGGCGCAACGATTATCGGATCAGGTGCGGGTCATCCAACGGAATCATATGTTGGACGACACCGTACTTGATCGCCTGCGAACTGAAATGCAGAGTAGCCACGTCATTGTCCCTCCGTCACAGGCTGTGGTTCCGCCACAGTCTAATCAGTTATTCGATCGCGCTGACGAAGTGAGTAATGACATGGCTACTAATGTAAGTACCCAGTGCAGTGAGGAAATGAGGAGTGCTTTGGAAGGTGCGATTAGAGAATATCGGTACATGTCGCCTGAACTTAGACCACGTTTACCTCGTTTGCCCATGCATAACAGAAATAGGGCGCTGGTGGCTGTTCTGGATTCGCAGTTGTCAAACTATTTTGATAACTGCGAAGACCTCACTGATGCTCACTCGATCCTGTACTGTGCGGCTGTAGCGGCATGTCGTGTAGCTCATGTCAAATTTTCTAATGATAAAGCTACACGATCTAAGCCTGTCGTACCGGCTTGGCAGTGCAGGATTGAGCGACGTATTAGTGGGGCCAGAACACTCATCGGCAAACTAATCTGCTTCAGGGAGGGCAACAATCGCCCTCGAGTGATGCGTTTTGTGAAGCGGGCATTTGCAGGGACTGATATTAGTCCTCAAGACTATATGTCCCGTATCACAGAACGCATCGACTTCCTGAAGCAGAAAGTGTATGCATGGGCAAACCGTATCCGTAGGTATAAGCGGAGGGTGGAACGATACACTCTGAATCGCACATTCCAAAGAGACGAAAGGTGGGTTTATAGGAGTTGGGAGCGACCGGACCAAGGTGTGGCCGACACGCGCCTGCCGGATGATGACGTCATGTGTGCGTTTTGGCGCAGTATCTGGTCGGTGCCTGTCGGCCATACCGAGGGTGAATGGACTCGAGAAGTCGAGCGAGTGTGCGATCCAGTACCAGAAATGGGGGCAATCTCTATCAGCCCCCAAGACGTAGCTCGTGCAGTCCGTCCGTTACCTAACTGGAAATCTACAGGACCGGACGGGCTGCACAACTTCTGGATTAAATGGTTTGCGAGGTCGCATACTCGCTTGGCGGCCCTATTCCAGTCAGCCTTAGAGTCAGGGTCGCTGCCCGAGTTCCTAACTACTGGAATAACCCACCTGCTCCATAAATCAGGTAGTACTGCGGAGCCCAAAAATTATAGGCCTATTACTTGTCTTCCGACAGTGTATAAAGTTCTTACATCCATTTTGAGAGCTAAAATTTGTAAACACATTGATGACAATTCGATCATGTCCGCTTCTCAGAATGGATGTAGGAACGGGTCCCGCGGTACTAAGGAGCTGCTCCTCATTGATATGGCCATTAACCAACAGGTTCGACGTTCCCGAAGGGATCTGTCGACATGTTGGATAGATTATAAGAAGGCCTATGACTCGGTGCCACATACATGGCTCATGAGGGTGCTAGAATTGTATAAAATTGATGCAACTCTGCGCACCTTCCTGATGTCGTGTATGGGGCAATGGAGGACAGTCCTTCGCTATCCAGGATGTCGACAGATACAGGGGAACAGCGAACCAATAAGGATCGAGCGTGGTATTTTTCAGGGCGATAGTTTGAGTCCGCTTTGGTTCTGCTTAACCATGAATCCTCTAAGCACACTGCTGGAGGAGTCAGGTTTGGGCTTTCGATTGAAGAGAGGTGGTCAAGTTATATCTCACCTTCTTTACATGGATGACCTGAAACTCTTTGCCCCCAACAACTTGCAATTGATGGAACTACTGAGGGTAACAGAAACTTTCAGTAGCGCCATCAGGATGGAATTTGGTGTGGACAAATGTGCGGTCATGCATGTAAAGCGAGGGGGGATTGTGGAATCTGCGGGAACCCAGCTCTCAGATTCCATAAATCTTAGATCCCTTTCAGCAACCGAAACCTACAAGTATTTGGGTATGTCGGAAGCGCTGGGCATCAATTCTGTTGACATGAAGCAATCGTTGAAGGAGCGCTTCTTTGGCCGCCTGAGAAAAGTATTTAATAGTCTTTTATCAGGCGGAAATAAGGTGCGTGCCTTCAATGGTTGGGTCATGCCGGTTTTGATGTACACTTTCGGCGTACTCAAATGGACTCAAACAGAACTAGACGCCCTGGATAGGAAGGTCCGTACATTGTTGACGGCATATCGAATGCATCACCCACGTTCCTCGGTTATGAGACTGTATATCCCCCGGAGTTGTGGAGGTCGAGGCTTTTTAAACGCTAAGACTCTCCACAATCGCTAGATATGCAGTCTCAGGGAATATTTCCTAGAAGCCGACGTGGGGATGCATCGAGATGTGGTCGCGATGGACAAGGCCCTCACCCCGCTCTCCTTGGCTAAAGAGAACTGGCGCAAACCTGCAGTGCTTGACACTAATGACCGCAGGGAAGTATGGCAGAGTAAGGAGCTTCACGGACGCTACTTCAGTGCCCTGCATGGACTTGATGTAGACCATGCAGCGTCCGTAGCCTGGCTACGTTCCGGGGAACTCTTTGGAGAAACCGAAGGTTTTGTTTGTGCAATTATGGATGAAGTTATGATGACGAATAACTACCGGAAATTTATTGTGAAGGATGGCACGGTTGACATATGTCGGGCATGCCACCGTCCGGGCGAATCGATCCGTCACATTATCTCCGGGTGTTCTCGTCTGGCCAACGGAGAATACTTGCATAGACACAACCTTGTAGCCAGGATTATTCATCAGCAACTTGCTCTGAAATACAGCCTTGTGGAATCGGAAGTGCCGTACTATAGGTATGTGCCCGACCCAGTTCTCGAAAATGGCAATATCACACTGTATTGGGATCAATCCATCATCACTGACAGGACTATTGTAGCCAATAAGCCTGATATAGTGGTGGTGGATCGATCAGAGCGGCGCGCAATGATTGTTGACATAACGGTTCCACATGACGGGAACCTCGTGAAGGCCGAGAAAGATAAGCAAATCAAGTATCTTGACTTGGCTCGCGAGGTTGTCGACATGTGGGATGTTGACTCAGCGATCATTGTGCCGATAGTCGTATCAGCCAATGGCCTAATTGCCAAGAGCCTCGACCAACATCTGATGAGGCTCTCGTTAGGCAGCTGGATCAAGGGCTTGATTCAGAAAGCGGTACTCCTGGACACGGCTCGTATTGTTAGGAGGTTCCTTTCTCTGGAGCCCTGACCGCCGGTAGCTTGGACCCTGTTCCCGATACCGGTGGGCTACAATTTTTTATATTTTTAAATGTTTTTTAATTTTTTTTTATTTATGAGAAATATTTAAAAATGTATTAAATTTGTATATATTAATGAATGAAGGGAATAATAATAAATAACGCATACCACCTCCGGACTCGACGCCCCGCTCCGCCTCGCCGCCGCCGGAACCCAGCCTCACCGTGAGTGCTGTGACGCCGGCCGTGGCAGTTGCGTCGAGCGACAGCGACGAGTACTTCTCTCCGCCCACGACGCCACCACCTGTTCGTCGACGGGGAGGACGCCGGCTACCGGACGGCTTAGGACCTCGAGGCCCACCGGCTTCTGATAGGGTCCCAGCTTCCGGCGGAAGAGTGCAGCGCATGCGATGGACGCGACCCATCAACGAAAATGTCATGCGCTCATACTATGGGGCTACAGAGGGAGGAAACAACCTGACCGCGTACCGTGTTCGGATGCTCTCTCTGTTTCAGGTGCTTGAGCCAGCTGTCAACGTGTCGGCGCAACGACTGTCGGATCAGGTGCGGGTCATCCAGCGTAATCATATGTTGGATGACACCGTACTTGATCGCTTGCGAATTGAAATGCAGAGTAGTCACGTCATTATCCCTCCGTCGCAGGCTGTGGTTCCACCACAGTCTAGTCAAATAGTCGATCACGTGGACGAGGTGAGTAATGACATGGCTACTAATGTAAGTACCCAATGCAGTGAGGAAATGAGAAGTGCTTTGGAAGGTGCGAAGGTGCCTATTCGATTTGGCAAACGATGCACCAAACATCCTGTATATTCAAATAGCTGCTCAATGGTTTATTCGCGGGGACGCGAAATTAATCAGGATGGACGGATTGTAAGCTTGATTAAAATTCATGTCTTAATTTCTATTAAATATTGTGCATTGTAAAAATACATTTGCCAAATTCATTATAAATAAGTTGTGAATTCTATCAAAACTTGTTGATTTACGGAAGTTTATTATTAATTATTTTACTTAATACAAACTTTCACAACATTGTACTATAAAATATGATGTTTATTTTTACTTCTATTTTTAGAATAATCTTATATTTTATTTGTAATATTATTCTTACTGTTATATCATTCGTGGCTCAATTTTGACTACCGATACGGTGGTGATTTGCGCGCCATTACCGAATGGCGCCAATAAAAAAAAAGAAGGAGTAGTCGATTGAGTAGCAACTGCTGGAATTTTAATAATAATTTTTGAGCTACGAAGCTAGTTGTTCTTGGTTATCACCTTTTATAGCAATAAAGTTATTTTGAAGGAGAACAGTCTTTGGATTTTAAATAAAAGTATCTAACAGTAGTTAGCAGATACTATAAGAGGTGAGTGATAAAGCTTTGAAAATGTGAACTTGATTGTATTATTTATATCGCGGTCCTGTGTTGATTCATCATCATCACCCTATAATGTTCCCACTGCTGGGACACAGACCTCCTCAATGAGAGGGAGTGTGCTGTAATCCACCACGCGGGGCCAATGCGGGTAGTAGATGCGGGTAGTAGATGGCACATCTTAGAATTACATGCCAGTTTCCTCACAATGTTTTCCTTTATTTGAATTAACACCACCGGAACTCAGTATACTTGCACAAAATGCTTCGGAGAACATTTTACCTGAAAAGTCAAAAAGTCGCTACATATTATCTACATACGACGAATTTATTGCGTGGAGGGAAGAGAAAAAAGCAAATAGTTTTTCAGAAAATGTTATATTGGCATACCTACTTCTCCGAACTCTCAGCAAAATTAAAACCTTCTACGTTATGGTCGAGGTTTTCGATGATAAAAAAACGGGCCAAGTGCGAGTCTTACTCGCACACAGAATTCCATAGCCCCAAACAATATACCTAATAACAATGTTTTGAACGGTCATTCATTAGTAAACCTTCTGTTATATTTTATTTGTTTTACGTTTAGTATCAATTTCTCAATTGCTAAAAAGTGTTATATTTCATCTGTGACAAGTTACGTTTTTAAAATAAAAATAAAAAACAAATGGCGGGAAAAGAATATCGTTGAGGTCTATGGTATGGCGGGCGTTTTGACTTGAGCGTTTTTTACATTGTTTTTGTGATAAGCATTGCAATTATTGTTATTGAGAAAAATATAATGAAGAAAAAGGAATACTGTGCTTTATTTCGCCACCCTACTTCTGATTTTTATAGTTCAGAATTGGGTTTCAAAAAGGATTTAATTCCTACCGCGCCTACAATTATTTAAGTGTATATAGAAAAAAAAAACTTCAAACTGAATATTAAGATATTATTATCTTTCAGTCTTCGTGATGTTTGAAGTTGAGGAAGCTGAACGAGGATCCACGCAGGAGTCGGGGACGCCTCAAAATCTAGTGCACCGTCATCGTCGTTCGAGAAAGCGGAGTTTTTCACGAAGACGTCGCGACCGTGGCAGCGAATCTAAATCTTCGCCACGTAGGCGACGTAGGAGACGCGAAAGTGAAACACCAAAGGATCGTCGCAGCAGGTGTGGAGACCGAAACAGGAAGCATCACAATCGTCACCAGCGGAACAAAAGGCGGTCATCAACTGTGAGTAAGTTGTCGTCTACTACTGATAATGCCTCTCCAAGAAGTACGTCTGCTATGAAATCTATTGGAAGAAGTTCCATAAAACGTTACACTAAACAAGGAAACGAATCTGTGACTAATGTGTCTGCCCGCGAGTTATTAAATTTGTTCAAGTCATTGCCTACTTCACAAAATCATTTTTCAATTAATAGTAATGCTATCCCTGAATTTGACCCGTCTAACAAAGAACAGACTGTAGATATTTGGATAAATAAATTAGAGGAATGCTCTAAACTATATGGATGGAGTGAACCGCAATTATTGCATTATTCCTTACCCAAGTTAATGGGGTTAGCAAAGGTGTGGTATCAAGGACTTTCTTCTATCAATTTCACTTGGTCGGAATGGAAAGATAAATTAATTAAAACATTTCCATCTGTTCAAAATTATGCAGAATTATTACAAAAAATGTTAGATAGGAAAGTTAAACCCAATGAAACATTAGAGACATACTTTTATCACAAGATGAATTTATTAAACAGATGTGAAATATATGATAAGAAAGCAATAGATTGTATAATAAACGGGTTAGAAGATAGGAGTATGCGTTTAGGTGCTCAAGCAGCTAACTATAGCCAGCCTGAACAGTTGTTAGCTTACTTACAAACGGTTAAATTAGAAGATAATGAGGAAATTAGGAGCCCATTCGTAAAGAAGCGTTTTGAAGGGCAAAGTGACAATAATAGTATTAAGATTAGTAGTACGATCAAATGCTTTAATTGCGGTGAATTAGGTCATCCTAGTTTTAAATGCTCAAAACCACTTGTAACCTGTAACATCTGTAAGAAACTTGGACATCAGTCAACTTCGTGTAAGCGACTCTTGAGGAATACCAATGATAATAATACTGAAGAAATAATAAGTGAAAATAGTAGGCAACTCGGACAGTAAATATGTACAAGATATTAATGAATTTTTATGTAGATTTTGGAAGTCAGATATCTATCCACAGACACCGTATAAGTTTGATAAAAAAAAAAAAATATTTCAGTTCTAAGTAAGGGACCCCCCAAATTTATTGTTTTTTTTCTATTTTGTGTGAAAATCTTAATGCGGTTCACAGAATACACCTACTTACCAAGTTTAAACAGTATAGTTTTTATAGTTTCGGAATAAAGTGGCTGTGACATACGGACGGACAGACAGACAGACATGACGAATCTATAAGGGTTCCTTTTTTTGCCATTCGGCTACGGAACCCTAAAAACTGTACCAATTTCAATGTAAATGTGAATTATAACTTTATAAAAAACTAGCGGCCCGTCCCGGCTTCGCACGGGTGGTCATTTTTTTAAACATTATGGGATAAATAAAGATAATATAACTTATAAATATGCTAATTAAAACGTACATGACTAAATTTTTCCAAATGTTCAAAAAAAAAAACGTATTTTTTTTGGAACGAAGTTCCTTATCGCGCGTTGTGAAAGGGGGCTAGACGGAAAAAATTCTTACGAAAAGTTGTCACGACACTTTTTGCTATAGTAAGCTATAGTAAGCTTTATTTCTTTAAAATAAAGTTGAAATTTCCTTAAATTACGTACAATTGGGGCGTGTATGTGAGTAAGGATAGATATGATTATTATTTTGAGTGACCGAACTACAAAGTACAAATTCGGTTGTGCAGTTAAGTAAGACGTATTGCTTCGAATTAAGGATTAATCTTCCTTAAATTAAATATTTTATTTTTCGCACACTAACTTAAATCTAAAATGTATTGATATGATGTACGTGAAAGGAACTTCGTTCCATCCGGGTATCCCTTGACACCTCTTAGATTTTTGTTGTTTTATATATTTTTCACTTCAGTAGCTCAAACATGTAGGTTTTGCTGCCTGAAATCAGTGAGCAAAATTCGATTTTGCTCACTGAGTGAGACAAAGTAACTTTTTAATTATTTTTTTCTGAAAGCCCCGAATTTCTTATTCAGCCTTGGGTTAATCATACGATTCGAAACATTCACACTCTATCTCTTTCCCGCCCATTAGAAAGAGAGAGAGATAAAGACCAGCCCTTTCGAAGTTCCGTTTTTGAATTCGAACACGTTCGAAATTTCGTACTAACTAAAGAGATTTTGAAAAAATGTCTTTTAATGTAATTTATTGAATTTTTAACTTATTGTTGTATTTAAACGAAAATAAGTATTTACTGCAAATAAAACTGATATTTAACCTGTAAATATTTATTTCTAGTTTCAATAATGTTACGTAATATGTTTTGAATAATAAAATATCATGGGTGCTATTTCCGAACACACCTTAATTTAAATAAAAGAGCGGAAAAAAAATCGTGGCTGGCGTAAAGAGTTGAATAAGTTAAAAATATTAAAATACTCGTAAAATATGAGTGAAACTAGCGACGAGAACAGTATTGTAACACCGGAAGAGTTAAAACAACAAGACAGTTATTAATGCAGAATTAAGTTTCCTACCTGAGAAGTCTCGCAAGAAATATCTGAAAGCATACCATGTCTTCAATGAGACTTACAAAGGGCGCAAGCAGTTTTTCGGAGACGGTGTTGGTATCTTATTTTTTAGATTTATCACAGACGAGGTGATCATCTATAATTTTAATTATTTTGATTCACAATAAATAGTTATTTCAATCAGTTCCTGTTTATTATTTTATCTCCTAAAGTGTTCTCGCTGCTGAAGTGAAAAGTTATGTGTGTTACACGAGAGCAAGGTTTTTTGCATCTCGTGCCTTTGAATCCCTCGCCACGCTCAGGATTCAGCTTTAGAATCACTCGCTACGCTCGTGATTCAATCGATGAATCCTTCGCTTGCTCAGGATTCAACATCAGCACTCGCAGCAAAAAACGACTTTGCTCTCTTGTTGCACAAATAACTATTCCTTTATTCACTTTAATCCATATAATTAACATTTTTAAATAATTTTACAAAATTGATATAAAAAATCATTTAAAAATATAAAAAATAGTAGCCCACCGGCATCGGGAACAGGGTCCGGGCTACCGGTGGTCAGAGCTCTTGAAAGAGGAACCTCCAAACAATACGCGCCGTTTCCAGAAGTACTGCTTTCTGAATCAAGCCCTTGATCCAGCTGCCAAGCGAAAGCCTACTCAAATGTTTATTTTATTTTTAGGGGGTGTAATTTTTTTACTCATGTAATTTTTATTGGAACGAAGTTCCTTATCGCGCGTTGTGAAAGGGGGCTAGACGGAAAAAATTCTTACGAAAAGTTGTCACGACACTTTTTGCTATAGTAAGCTATTGTAAGCTTTATTTCTTTAAAATAAAGTTGAAATTTCCTTAAATTACGTACAATTGGGGTGTGTATGTGAGTAAGGATAGATATGATTATTATTTTGAGTGACCGAACTACAAAGTACAAATTCGGTTGTGCAGTTAAGTAAGACGTATTGCTTCGAATTAAGGATTAATCTTCCTTAAATTAAATATTTTATTTTTCGCACACTAACATAAATCTAAAATGTATTGATATTATGTACGTGAAAGGAACTTCGTTCCATCCGGGTGTCCCTTGACACCTCTCAAGTTTTTTTTTCTTTATTTATATTTTTTAGTCTTTACGTTTTTATTTTGTAATAGTTTACCTTTTATAAAGCTTCACTGTACACTATGTTGGCAGTGGTATTTGAAGGTGATAACAAAACATTGATTTTCAGGAGATCCTACTCGAGAAAGAGCAACATACAATTGCCCATGAGAAAAGCACTCTTTCCTTAGGTTGATGCCAACAATCGAGAACATTTGTCCCTGGGATTTATTTATTGTAAGGGCAAACGATATCTTTACAGGAAATTGTAACCTTTTAAAAGTTATAGGCAAATCCGTCGGTATCATTGGGATCCGCGGAATTTGAGCGAGCTGACCGGCCGCGGGGCCCGTGATGATAGTTGCTACAATCACATTATCTCTTAATTCCTTTATCAAAAGTCTTGTACCATTACACATATTGGGAGGGCTTAAATTTATCAATAGCATAATGGAGTACCTACTATGCGAACACCCCTCTCCCACACTTCGGTGCCATCACTCTCGCCGCGGCGCGGCGCCGCGTTGCTCGCTGCGATGCGTGGAGCCACAACGGCGCGTCAGCGTGTAATTTTTGTATATATAGATATTTTTAATTTCGTAATATCTTTTGAATGGAATGTCCGATTTCAATAATTCAAAAAGTAATTAACAGGTATTGAAACTGTCTTGAATACGAAATAGTTTATTTGGATAAGAATTAATACTAAGGTATGGATAACATGGTCTGATTTCGATCAGCATTTCTATCAACTTTTAAAATGTAAAAAAGTAGTTATAGTGACATAACTACAATAGTTGGAAATATGTTTTCTTGTTTTTTTTTTATATTGATATGTTCTATAATATTGTAGATAATTTTTTGTTCTATCATCAATACATTCCGCAGCGCATGCGATGAAAGACATTTTACGGCTCATTTTTTTACACCTGGGGTTGGTTTTATTAGGGATTTCTAAGGATCTCTATTTTTTTCTAGTAATTAATATAGCCCATGTTACTCAGTGATAATGTAGCTTTCGAACACCAAAAGAATTTTTGAAATCGGTCCAGTAGTTTTTGAGTTTATTCGTTACATACAAAAATACAAATCTTTCCTCTTTATAATATTAGTGTAGATGTAGATAAATGATTAGTTAGTTGAGTTTATTGTGTTTTGGAACGAAGTTCCTTATCGCGCGTTGTGTGAAAGGGGGCTAGACGGAAAAAATTCTTACGAAAAGTTGTCACGACACTTTTTGCTATTGTAAGCTTTATTTTTTTTAAATAAAGTTGAAATTTCCTTAAATTACGTACAATTGGGGTGTGTATGTGAGTAAGGATAGATATGATTATTATTTTGAGTGACCGAACTACAAAGTATAAATTCGGTTGTGCAGTTAAGTAAGACGTATTGCTTCGAATTAAGGATTAATCTTCCTTAAATTAAATATTATATTTTTCGCACACTAACTTAAATCTAAAATGTATTGATATTATGTACGTGAAAGGAACTTCGTTCCATCCGGGTGTCCATTATTTTATTAAATTGCTTCATTTTTTCGCAACTGTATTAAAAATAGTTGTTCAGTACACGTGCGGAACCGTCATTGCAACTTGTTCCGACTGTCAACCCTCACCTTCGGCTGCGCCTCGGCTTGGGTAGACATTTGTCGGAACTCTTTGCAATGGCAGGCTTTCCGCACTCGTAATGAAATATACTATTATATTTCAAATTCATATTTTAAAATTGACAGTGCGATTTACAGTATTTGTTTTATCTACCAGTGTTTGAAACAAATGGCAGTGTTATTAGTTTTTTGGTATTAAAATGGAAGGAATAAATCGACGGTGCAAGATAAGACATAAGGTTGTTAGCTGCTAATAAATCTAAAGGTTTTTCGAATAGAGGCTCACATGCAGGGAAACACTGCAGTACATACATACCGAATGTAATCACAACCCGCCGTGTAGTCGCGTAAAAACTATAAGTGACTGCCCGTTAACTCGAGCCATTTCTCTTAATGAAGCGAGGGCCTTATAAGATTGAAGGTTCTCTTGTTTTGTCGGTGGCATCCTAATTCCCAAACTCTCTCGATTTCAATACAGTCCAGATACCCTTTTCCTGCGACACCTCGAGCAAGTATTCGGGTCATCTAGTTTTTGGTTATAACTTGGCGGCAATATTGCGGTGTGACTATGTAGGTATTGTCTTACAGATCAGACTGAATATGGAACACTACCTGACAGCCTTTTTGCGTTTTTCTGTAGTTCCTGTTTTAGAGCTCGTTTAAAGTACAGAAACTACATAAACAGGCAAAAAGGCTATCAGGATCACACGATTAGTGCAGATCACGCGAGCGCCATGCATTAAGTTAAAACTTCAAAAAATGTCGAGCAACACATAGATTTAGTAACTTGTTTGATGACAGTCTACCGTCGCCGTTAAATGATCCGGAACGAGCGAACAAAGTGGCTTAGGCGAACGTCAAATTTATTTCCGACTATTAGCAAATGTCTTTGAGAGCGTCTCTAATGGGAAGCCTATTATTTTATTTTCCGTTCGTGAAATTGCCTTAATTTACTACAAAGAATTCTGTGTTGAAGGACGGGTAATTGTAGTATACGGAGGAATAGGGGAACGCTGTTGCTGTACTTTGATTTAAATGAAAATAGGTTTTTTTGCTGGTACGGAACCGTTCGTGGTTATCCCACAGCATCAGATCACCAGAACCATGTTCTTGCAATATCATTGACATGCAAGAATACTAAAGTTTGAATCGCTTTATCAGCAAGAAAATAGCTGATGATGTATAAACGGCTTATTAATTTTATTTTTATTTGAGTTCAATAAGTACATTATTGACAAACTATAAATATATCTTAAATGAGAAAGTAAGTTAAAGGTATAAGTAAGGCGTAAGTTCCGGTGCCTGTCTCTTGGATTCATCATCAGATCCTCATGATACAATGGTTCTTATTTAACGCAAATGCTTCACTTGTTGCAGAAAATACCAAAATCGCTGTTCGTTTTCCTACAAAATTTGAAGAGTTCCCTCGATTTCACCAAGATTCCATCATCAGATCCCAACTTGGTGACTATAGGACCATTTGGGAAGTATACCCTTTCCAACAAAAAAAGAATTCGAGAAATATTGAAAAAAATATTCTGTCTGTCGATCTTTCAGCTTGAGTATCGTTACGGGCAAAGAGACAAATTTTCGGAAAAAAAAACTAACAGATTTTGTCCGTTTTTCTTGCAGAACGTAATTACTCTTGCCCATAGTAACAATTTAGGTTCTGAGAGGCATGGCCCTCCGACGCACCGTTTCCGAGTTAGGAGCTTTTTATTTTTTTTCTTGTTTTTACAAAACGTTCTATATTTCCAAAATGGTAGCGCAGATGAAAATCTTTTCTGGAAAGAAACTGTTGCTCTAGTAGAAAACTATGAGATGGTGTACAAAGAACCAAAATAATTTGAGAAAAAAAAAAGAATATTTTTTTTTAAGTCCTCGCGCCTTAGCGCCCCTAAGGCTACACTCCAACCAAGAATTTTCCAAATCGGTTGGCAAGCGACGGAGTAATGCGCGAACAAACATTAAAAAAAAAATACAAACATCCGAATTGAGAAACCAGAACTCCATAATCAGACAATGTATCTTAGCTGTATTTGGGCTTGTTGGAATTGTAACGGTATGCACTTTCCAGGTGTAGGTACCACTAATAATTTAAAAAAAACTTGTAAACGACTTGTAAAAGGAGGAGGTTATCAATTCGACTAGTATCTTTTTTTTATTGGAACGAAGTTCCTTATCGCGCGTTGTGAAAGGGGGCTAGACGGAAAAAATTCTTACGAAAAGTTGTCACGACACTTTTTGCTATAGTAAGCTATTGTAAGCTGTGCGGCGTCGCATGTTTCTCTGTCTGTCTCTCTCTCTCTTATAGAAAGCAAGCCAGATATTTTCATTTCTATTTCGCATTGAACAGTGTGGTGTCGCGACGATTATTTTTGGAACTTCGTTCCATCCGGGTGTCCCTTGACACAGTTGACACCTCTCAAGTTTTATAAATAAGCTCGCACTTGACCACTATCTCACCTGATGGTAAGCGATGATGTGGTCGACCTTGTATAGTAAGTCAAGAGTGAAGAAACCTATTCACTCTTGACTTATTATATGTATACTAGCTGTCCCGCGCAACTTCGTCGGCGACACATTTTCCCCGTTTTCGCAACATTTTTCATTGCTGCTCCGCTCCTATTGGTCGTAGCATAATGATATATAGCCTATGTCCTTCCCCAGGTTGAAATCTATCTTGCCGAATTTCATTAAGATCCGATCAGCCGTTTAGTCGTGAAAAGGTAGCAAACAAACAAACACTGCCGTCCTATCACTAAAAAGCCGTTAACCCTCAAATGGTCAATTTTCACTTTTTGATGCTACCTGATAGAGTTCAAAATTCTCTATCTTTCTGTCTAAGAAACATTTTTATAATGTGAACAGTTCCAGAGATATAAAAAAATTGTAGGCCGTTAAGTAACAGAATTTGTGACGATTCCATAACTTGAAAGCGTCTAACCCACATTTCTTCGCTAAATGTATAATCGACAAATTTGAATTATGACCCACCATAAGCTTAGTTTCTTACAGACATTCAAATACAATTAGGTCGACATTCGCGTAAACATACATTTCCATGGTAACGACCTTGTTATCTGCCATTTAATTACACAGAGAATTATCTGTTGCAGTTTCCATCTTTGTTAAGAGCTTTTACACAAGAATGCAGTATAAAGCTGAATGCACATCCAAAATAAATACGACGCGTATGTATAATATTTAATTTAATATACCTGACTTATTATTTATTTTAATATGCGTTCAGCTTAAATGTGCTACAAACAAGATTCCGCCATCTGCGCATACATCATAGAGTATAGTAATATGGATTGGGAAGCATACATCTTCACTGAATTTTGTTTGCAAAGTGCGTTAAGACAACAATTAGAAATGGGCTTCCCCATTTCTAATTGTTGTCTTAAAACGCTTAAAAAAAACTTTTTTACAAAAAAAAAATAACCGACTTCCATAAAACACTAAAAAGTGGCAAATAATTTTAGTTTCGGAAGTCGGTGGCAAAAAAGTAAATGAAACAAACAAGTCACCGACTTCCGAAACTAAAATTATTTGCCACTTTTTAGTGTTTTATGGAAGTCGGTTATTTTTTTTTTTGTAAAAAAGTTTTTTTTAAGCGTTTAAAGCGCATAAAACACTAAAAAGTGGCAAATAATTTTAGTTTCGGAAGTCGGTGACTTGTTTGTTTCATTTACTTTTTTGCCACCGACTTCCGAAACTAAAATTATTTGCCACTTTTTAGTGTTTTATGGAAGTCGGTTTTTTTTTTTTGTAAAAAAGTTTTTATTTTAGTCTTTTCAGTTGTGGTATCTCACTTTAATCCTAGTCAAGTATAATTTTTACATTGTAACTAGACACCAGCACATCGTCCATACATACGACAAAGGACAAAAAGCATAATAAAGAGGATGACTCAAAAAGTACCTAAGCAAAGATAATACAATTCATATGGCTCCACCGGGCAAGCTTCTCTACCAAATGAATGAAAAATCATCTAAATCGGTCCAGTAATCACGGAGAAATCGGTGTACATACGTGAAAAATTTACATATAACAAAAAAATTAATAAAATGGAAACTATATGGCCATACTATATTAATTTTTTATGGGAACAAATGGCAGGTATTCCACATCAAACTAAAGAAGAATCACGCAAATCGGATCATAAATCTCAGCGTAATCGGTGTATACACCTGGAAAGTGCATACCGTTACAATTCCAACAAGCCCAAACACAGCTAAGATTCATTGCCTTGTTATGGAGTTCCGAAGCCTGTCTCTTGGATTCATCATCAGATCTGATGGTAGAATGGTTCTTATTGGACGCAAATGCTTCACTTGTTGTAGAAAATACCAAAATCACTGTACGTTTTCCTATAAAATTTGAAGAGTTCCCTCGATTTCGCCAAGATTCCATCATCAGATCCCGACTTGGTGACTATGGGACCATTTGGGAAGTATACTCTTTCCAACAAAAAAAGAATTTTCCAAATCGGTTGGCAAGCGACGGAGTAATGCGCGAACAAACATAAAAAAAAAAAAAAAAAAAATACAAACATCCGAATTGAGAACCTCCTCCTTTTGCAGAAGTCGGTTAAAAATATAAAAATTATATCGTTGAACACATTATTATTTAACAACTAGCTGTACCCAGCATGCGTTGCAATGCACTTTTTACTACCCACCTACCCTATCCGACCTACCTACCCTATCCTACCTACCCTACCCGACGCTACCTACCTACCTACTCTACCCTACCCTACCTACCTACTCTACCCTACCCTACCCTACCCTTACTACCTACCTACCCTACCTACCTACCCTACCCTACCCTACCTACCTACCCTACCTACCTACCCTACCCTACCTACCTACCCTACCCTACCTACCTACCTACCCTACCCTACCTACCTACCCTACCTACCTACCTACCCTACCTACCTACCCTACCCTACCTACCTACCCTACCCTACCTAACCTACCCTACCCTACCTACCTACCCTACCCTACCTACCTACCCTACCCTACCTACCTACCCTATCCTACCTACCTACCCTACCCTACCCTACCGTATCCTATGTCCTTCTCCTGGCTCTAAACTACCTCCCTGCCAATTTTCAGCTAAATCGGTTCAGCCGTTCTTGAGTTATAAGTGAAGTAACTAACACGACTTTCTTTTATATATATAGATAGTTAATATCGAGTGTAACCACCATTGCTTGCAATAACAGCCAATAGTCTCGAACGCATTGATCCAATAAGGCGACTGCAAATATCACTTCCTCTCATATAATCCCAAATTTCGTTGCAATGTTGCTCAATTGCTTGCTTTGTCCTCTCGTTTCTGTTATCCCACATTTGGACCATCAGACCCCATAAATTTTCAATTGGATTTAAGTCCGGGGATTTAGACGGCCAGGGAATTAGCGTAACTTCTGGATGCTGGCTAAACCGGTTAGACACAACTCGGCCGTATGCACTCTACAGTTATCGTGAACATAATAAAAGCTTGGAACTTCTTCCCGTGGGTAAACCGTTCGCACTGTCGGTAACATCGATTCTTCTAATAAATCCACATAACCTATTGCATTCGCATGAGAAGAAATCTGAACCAGCTCGCCTACACCTCCGATTCCTATCCAGCCCCACATGTTAGCTGAGATTCGGCACTACGTGATCCTCGGCGTATCGTGTATTATTGTAACGCCACAAGGTTATGCGACCGTGCTGAGAAGATCTAAAAGATTTCTCGTCTGAAAAGATAACGTTAGTCCAGTCAAAGTTCAAATATTCACGTGCGAAATTTAATCTTGCAAGTTTGTGTGCATCTGTTAAGTCGACTTTCTTAGCGTGATGTCTATAGTGCAGTCCAGTAGAGAGCAAATGATTTCTTATCGTTTGTAGACAAACGTCGTAACGTGCCGCAAAATACCGAGTGGGAGTAAACGGATGTTCTTCGTAATGATGACGCATGTCGATTTTCTGTTGATTCGTGATTTGACGAACGCCATGATTATATCGTCGTCTATCTTCCAGGGTACCCTCTTCTTCATATCGCCTGATCCAGGTCCTCACTGTGTTTCGAGAAATATTTAACTCTCGAGATATTTCTCGTATACCGTAGCCTTGCTCACTGAGAACTATAATCCGAGCTCTTTGTTCTGCCATTATACGATATAAATTTAAACGAATTATTTTTATTCTCATAGAAATTATTATTTGACACCAATTTCTGAGTGACTTTTTGACTCTATGTCATTTTATATACGAAAGAGTTCGGAACATGGTTTTGAAAAAAAAAAATTGGTTGTCTGTAAAGTCGGTTTACTGACGATAGTTGAACGTGACAACGCTATAGGGACGCGTGCCTCTCACTCGCTCTCATTGTGAGCGCATAACGTGAGCGGAGCGTAACGCAGTTTCTTGAAGTGTCACCCGGCAAACCAATTTATAAGACGTTGTCACCACTCATGCAGACCGTTAATCGAACAAGGGTTTCTAACCTCGAACAAGTTTTTCGGCACCAGAAGTGGGAAAACTAATAAGGAATCGTAATGTCGGTCGGAGAAAAAAAGTTTTGACTTAAAAACATTTTCGAATGGACCTGAATCAGGAGCTGCTGCTGAGCTGTTCCACCTCGCACACGAGAAGCAGAAATAAATGGCTAACCTTCAGTAATTGGAAGAATTCTGAACAAGCTTGAAGCTTAAAGGTACGATGAGAGACATCGTAAATTTTAGAGACGTACCCAAACTTAGCTGGCGTCTCCTCCACCAGGCCTTTATGCCAAGGACTTTGGCTCTCTTTTAGAGTTGCGCTCTTGCAAACTCTTGTAAGTGTCCGCCAGGAAGCACAGGTCATTAGCGTACTTAGATAATATTTGTATACCGCCGGTATAAGAGCGAGATTTTCGTGCGGCTAATACCAGTAAGGAAACGAATTTAAAGGCCTTCTGAAGTACGTTTGAAAGTTTCCTGAATGACGACAGCAAAGAGTGTAAACACAAGTTTTTAGAACATTCTTGTTTTATCAACAACTTCTCGGGAAATACTATCAAAAGATTTTTCAAGATCGACAAAACAGAGGTACCAACAGAAGTCGACTTTGTCCTTTTCTTTACATTTGAAGCTGGCGAATAGAGAATATAGCTTCAAAAGTTCCGCTTCCAAGACAAAAACCAAAGTCAGGGTCAGACAGGGTCTCTGGAAGGATTGATTCTGAATAGGGCGGTTGAGATGGATGTTCGCTCAAATCCACGATTAGAGTAACACTCTGATCGGTCGCGTTTGTTCTTAGGATATAATGCGTTTATTGGAGGTACTTTTAAAGTATGCGGTGCTCCACATGGCTCTTCGTTCCACATGGCCACGAAGAGATTCTTGATGACTTCATGAAATCTCTCACCTTCTTACTTAAGTAGTTCCTTTGGGATGTCATCTATAACCAATTTTATTATAAGTTACATCTTTGTTTTCTTTCAAAGTACTTTTGTCTAGCCCAGTGGCTGTGGTAGTGGCAGCGTGGGCATAAAAATACCGTAATATCATATTTATTTAAACTAACTTTGCATTTACCTTTAAAATTTTGATTCATATTTCAGATTTTAACAAGAACTTGTCAATAAATCTCACATTTTCCTTATTATTGCTAAACTAAAAAGACGTTAACCTACAAACGAAATACGTTTAGCCACCTTTTAGTTAAGTAAGTTTGGTAAGATTTTACAAAACTTCCATATAAAATTGGCATAATTAGCTTAAAAGCAGCTAAAACCACGTAACCTCTCTTAAGGAAAGTTATTGTTACTTTAATCTGAGCAAATTCCATGGCTATAAAGCAGTTAAGATCACCTAACAACTTTTTTGTTAAGTATTTCTGCAAAAATATTAGCAAATATTATAAACGTTAAAATTTTAAATAAATTACTTCACTAAAAAGCCGCTAAAGTATAGTTAACGGCCTTTTAGTACAGAAATAAGGTGCAATAACTAAATTATATCCTTAACTTAAAAACAAAAATTAATTTTAAAAGTAAGTAATAAGAGTTTCTGGACAGACATAATTCTGTCGTTAGACAAGCAGAAAGAAATACCAATCGATGTGTCCAACAACCATTAACCTAAGTATCATAGTTTTTAAGAAGCAACGATTCGCACCTTTTTTGCCATTATCTCGAAAACTACTTTTTGGGCTTAACGGCTTTTTAGTCATAGGACGGCAGAACAAACAGAGTGACATTCGCATTTATAATATTAGTATGGACTAGCTGTCCCGCGCAACTTCATTTGCGTCACATTTTCCCCGTATTCGCAACATTTTTCATTGCTGCTCCGCTCCTATTGGTCGTAGCGTGATGATATATAGCCTATGTCCTTCCCCAGGTTGAAATATATCTTCTTACCAAATTTCATTAAGATCCGATTTGCCATTTGATCGTGAAAATGTAACAAACAAACAGAGTGACATTCGCATTTATAATATTACTATGGATTTAGCTAACTAAACACTCCTCCACAGTAAGCATTGCTTAACCTACTAAAATTGATAACACAAATGATCTGAAAATAAATCGACGAATTATGACCATCTGGCAATCCTACCGCAGAACGTGCATACAATCAGCTGGCTGAAACACGACTGAAGTTGAACGCGAAAATGTCGGTAAACTTGCGCAAACGCAAATAAGCATAAGCAAGCAGTTCGGAATCGAAAATTGGTCAAGTCTAGAAACTTGCACAATTATTATCTAAACTTGCGCAATTATCTTCCAACACACGTAACGATATATAGTACGGGGCTTTTAGGTTTGAACCTTGCATTAAATATAAACAGCGATTTTTTTCTTGAATCGTGTACTTGACCTTAGCTCTCCAAATAATAAAAAAAAATTAAACATTTTCCAAGGCCGGATCAAGCTCAAAAAGACGAAAACGCGTTTTTGTGAATAAAAACGTGGGCAAAATTATTAACAGGACGAATTTAATTATTTTAGGTAAAGAACTGGTGACAGTAATATATTTTTTCAGAATTAAACATTTTCGTCCACGGAAATTTCGATAAAAAAACATTTACGTAATTTTTGGATTGTACTTGAGGCAAAAATATAAACAGCGGTTTTTTTACATAAAATAACTTAAATTAATATATTAAACCTCCGTTAAAAAAAATTTAACAAATTTGACTCACGGAAGTTATTAATATCAGTTTTTTTACAATAGCGGTCGGGGCAAAAATGTTTAATTTTGTTTAACTTTCATCTAAAGGCTATTTCTAACCAATTTACACGAAAATTAAACACTTTAAAGCAAATACTGAAAAAAAAATAAAAAAAATGTTTACGTAAAATACGTTTGCAAGCTTCATTCTTGTATTTGGTGCAGCGCTTTCATAGGAATTTGATCTTTCCGTAATAGAGATAAGGTGTAAAATCGCGTATACGTAACAAAACACTATTAAGACTTACAAATGTTTTGATGTGTTCCCGGTTGTCATACTTTCAAGTAAATATCTGGTTCCCTAGCACGAGCGCATGGTGTAAACGTAAAATGTCGATGTTCACGTTACGTTGTTCGTCAGAGTCATCCATATATACGAAATAAATTATGAAATATTGTACGTAATACAAGTATTTTCCATTTTGAAATCGACGTATTTACGATCCGTTTAAATCAGTTTTTAATCAATATAAAACCTGACACTGCTGTGCAAATTGCAAAAAGCGTAAGAAAATTTGAACATCACGGGCCAAATGAAATTTTTCGTCGCGCGCGATATTTTTTTTTTTCATTCATAATGTTAATGACTAGCTTTTGCCCGCGGCTTCGCCCGCGTGAAGTTCGGCAATTGCCCACGTATGCGTTAACCACCCCAAAATAATGTCGAAAATAGTCTTTTAAATGTTATAGATAATAGTTGTTGGCCACGGCTTCGCGCGCGCGTAAGTGTAAGTATAGGACACATTTTAATAGTTGTGTAAAAATCTGCGCTTTTCGAAGTAAGACGCCACATAATTCATTCTGGTTAGAAAAATGTATATTACGGCGTTTTTTTTTTTAATTTTTTTTGTGTTGTTAGGGACCTAAATGGGTTGAACCAGAATTTATTTTATACATGTCTTCCGAGTGACGATGCTGTAGCTCAAATGCCCCGGTCATCCATCCACCTAGCGATATAGGTTATGGTGTAAATGAGCTAACTTACTTAACTTTCAATATTTTAAATTAAAAAATACTCAGATTAAACCAATCTTTTTAACTCCCGGAAAACTACACCGTGTAAATCACCTCATCTCGAAGCCGTTAACCAAGCATTCTATACATGAAACTATGTAACTTTACGCAAAAATTATTGCTGGGAAACGACTTTTTTTTTGGGGGGTGTAAAATCATGTTTTGTGGTAGAACTCAATGTTACGCACTCAAAACATTGTGCTGATGGACGGATTGAATAGTACGGGGGTCGTGGAGGTGTTTAAAGTAAAAATCTTAAATTAAAAACTTGTATTTAAAAAAATACTTGTCAAAAAGTTGGAACTTTGACCCCTAATATCTCCGTAACTAGAAGGTTCCCAGGTATGGTGTAGAACAAAAAAATGATCGCAATGACAGGGAGAACCAGTGCCTTTCGGCTTCGTTAAGAGGTGTTTTACACCCTTTTATACTAATGAATTATCCTAGCTCTTCTGTGTAAATGACGTTTGCGGTGTTTCCTTTTGGGGCTAAAATTACTAAGATACTCGCCGAGCTCACTTCGGAGCACGCAACATAAAACTGCACACGTGAGAAACAGTTATCACTTAAATCAATGCCAGCCATAGCCTAGGGGAGGATATTGAGACATTGCGTATTTTAATTTTTATTATTTGCACCTAGAAAATGAGGTCATCATTTTCGTTATCGGCGACCCTGAAGTCCACAAAAACGACACTTGTGAAAGAAAAACCGAATGTTTTCCTCGCCGTCAATTTGGTCAGCAACCCCAAAAACCACGAAAACGACACCCATGCACGAAAAACAGGAAATTTTCCTCGGGGCCATCTCCGATTTTTTTTTATTGCCAGCGACCCGCTAAAACCACGAAAACGACACCCGTGAAGCCATTGAGCCGCGCAATTGTCCAGCCCTCGAGTGTCGGTCACGCAAGTGTCCATGCGCGCAAATATCTTTTCGCGTAAATGGGTTACCGCAAGTGTCCTTCCCACAAATGACCCAGATTCCCTAGAAGTGTGTACTTAAATGAAGTTTTTTTAAGCGTATTTGTCCACACAAACGTGCTAACACAAAAAACAATAACAAAAAAATGCCATCCCTGTTTTCGTCTGAGGGGTGGAATTTTCAAAAAAATAGATACGTGTTTCACGTCAATTCAATCGAGAAACACAAATAGTGAATTTCAAGCTGTGAAAAACTTTGAACCCCTATCTCACCCTCTTAGGGGGTAAATTCTTAAAAACTCTAAAATACGTATTTATTTATTTCTAACCAGAAGCTTGTATATGAAATTTCAGCCTTCTAACTTAAAAAATGACGAACTTCCATACAAACTTTCATCCCCTATTTAAGTCCGTTAGAGGTTGAATTTCGAAGAATCCTTCCTTATTCCTTGTCTACATTATAAAGGAAACCTCTGTGCAAAATTTTAGCTTTCCTGGGTCATAGGTTTGGGCTTGGCGTTGATGAGTCAGTCAATCAGTCAGTCAGGACTTCTATTTTTATTTATATAATATAGATATATATATATATTTAACTTTGTAAAGCCATTTGTTGACCCTCTAATTGCAAAAGAACAATTTGAATTTCGCAGGCTAACCTTCCACTTCCACCTTAAGTATGTAGTAGCTATCTGCACTGTAATGGTGAAATAAGTAATATAATTACCTCACCTGCATTTAACATGTTGGGAAACTGTGTTGTTATCGTCCTTTATAAAATAACACTATTTCTGTATTTTTAGCCAAAGAAAACGAGGTGGGTGCTACATTTTTTCAACCACCCTGAAAATAATCCACTCTTGAAATAATCATTTAGGTTTCGAGATATGGAACTTTTTTATCAAAACTGCAGCAGTAACTTTGTTCATCATTAACATACTATAAAAGAAAAAGGATTGTGTGGTTTTATGAAACCACGGTAAAAGTGAAACTTTTTTTCATACTTTTGACATTTATCTAAAAAAAATTGGAATAATATTGCATTAAGGGTATAAAACGCGGAGTACATAAAACCGACCGTCACGCGACATGCAACACACAGACGAAAAAGTTTGAGACGATGTAATAAAACTTTCACTTTAACAAATTTAGTTTTACTGTTGAGTGTATGTTTACAAATTAATTAGCGTTAAAAATATTTTTATTATATTGTTTGGTGCTACGGAACTCGGTGTGTGCGAGTATGACTCGCACTTGGCCGGTTTTCTAAATGAAGATTTAACGTTAATGACGATCATGTTTGTAAACAGTAGGTATGTCGCCACTGACCGACTGATGGCTTGCCGTTTTTATTCCTATGCTTTTACAATTACAGAGTAACACAATAAAACCTACTTGCAAAATAAACATCATTTATCATTTATCAATAAAAACACACCGACTCTTAAAAAAGAACACAGTCATACGCATACAATGAACGCAGCGCTTATCTTGGATACGCACACTAGCACACGCTGTACGCTGCTCGCTGCTTAGCGCTGACGTCACGTTCATCGTAATTTATTTTTTACTTTTACTTTATTAAATAACGCTCTAATCTGTTTAATTTTGGGAGATTAAGGTTTGGATTGATATATATCCCATTATTAAATGAATTTCAGTCCTGTTACATTTTTGCCGTAAGTAGTATTCAAGATTTTTAGATTTTCTTGATTTTCTGTGAAGTCCGGAGCAGAATTTGTTTAATTTTCATAATAATAGTTAGATATGTTGATAACAATCACTTTACCACTATTTTTGTCCTGTTAATATTTTTGCCTTAAGTACGAAGTCAAATTATATGATTTTTAAAAAAAAACTGATTGTTCCGTGGACGAAAAATGTTTAATTTACTGACCTACTCGTAGCACTCAATCTGTTCTACAATACTCCAAATAAACATACCTGTTTATATTTTTTTCCACCAAGTTACAACATATTAGACGTTTTCTTAAAAAAAACACATACGCGGAGGTGAACTTTTCGCGGGATACAGCATAACATACTCTCCTGTCCATACCCTACACATTCAATGAAAAAAATCGCTGTTTTTAATTAATGCAGAGTTGGCCTAATTGTCGGCGTAAATTCCCCGGACTAATACTGGTGCAAGTCTGGACTTGCACCAGTATATCGTTAGGTGTGTGGCCGGCATTACTTAACGGCCTAAATTTTTTTTAAATCTCTGGAACTGTTCACATTATAAAAATGTTTTTTAGACAAAAAGATAGAGAATTTTGAACTCAGGTAGCATCAAAAAGTGAAAATTGACCATTTGAGGGTTAACGGCTTTTTAGTCATAGGACGGCAGCCCGGTTCCTTTACATAAATAGTGAAGGAATTGTATTTTTTTTTTTTAAGTGAATCTTTTTATGCGACTTCCAACAAGTTTAACGTTCTAATGGAGGGGGAATATTTTCTATTACCCACTAAGAGATGGCGCTATTACAATATTTGTGACTACGTAGTTCTACTAGGTACGCAAGATGGCGTGCAAACAGCCCCGTAGCTCCCAAACGGATGACGCGATTTTGATAAAATTGGTGTCATTTGAAAGGTATTTTAATCGAGAGTGTTCTTAGATATGTTTCGAGAAAATCTGAAAATCCCCCCCCTATAAGCTCAAGTTTTTTTTTTTTAATTCATATCTTTCCTTGTTTTCGTTAATAAGCGAGAAGAGGCGCAACACCAAGAAAAGTGGAAGGAATGGCAGTAGACCTATGCCCAGGAGAGGGACAGTCAAGGCTAAGAAAAAATAATTTAAGTTTAAAAAGCATGAAATAAAAATCCGCCAAGTAGACCGCTTAGTACATAAAAATATATATACAAACAAAGCGGACCCCCGGCGCTACGACGCTTGGATTAATTTTATTTTTGGTTTTTTAGAGGTTTTGTCCGTCGGGGGTTTTTTAAATTTTTACTTTTATACTATGTAGTGATAGATAGCGCTGTGTACAAGGTTTTACCCAATTTTACTTTTTTGTGTGGGTGCCCCCTTAAATATTTATTTTATTTTGTTTTTAGTATTTGTTGTTATAGCATCAACAGAGATACATAATCTGTAGAAATTTCAACGGGCTAGCTATCACGGTTCATGAGATACAGCCTGGTGACAAATGGACGGATTATTCCGAACCTGACCCGAAATCCTAACCCGGTCGCGGGTTAGGTTAGGAACTTGGAAAAAAATATAATATTTATTCCGAACGTAACCCTCTTCCTAACCTGACCCGAATTGCGATATGGTAGGTGGCAAAAGCTGTGAAGAAACGAGCAAAAGAATTAAAATTAGACAAAAATAAGCTCAAATACCGAACCGTAGCTTTGTGCACTGCTTTGCCTCTTCTACCCCGAAATTTAATAAATGATGGTTGGAATTACATTCTGGACGTTATGAACTCTGATGAAAAATTAAACTCATTCACTGATTATATGTTTAGGCAGTGGTTAAAAGATGAGAAGTTAATTGACATCTGGTGTGTAAGCAAGGAACGACACAGAACAACAAATTGTCTTGAAGGTTGGCACAATAGGATTAACAAAAAAATTGGAGGCAACTGCAATTTAATGACAGTTTTAAATGCTCTGAAATGTGATTCGGACTTAAACATTGTAAAAAATATTTTTTTAAATGAAAAAAGGAGTGAACATTCCATTAACAGAGATTTATGGATTTTGTTCGTTGTTGGTCAAGTTAAAAAAGGAAAGATTGCTGTAGGGCACGACTTAGAAATGTTAAAGTGATTTTTACATTCATGTAAATTGTATTGTTGATTATTCGTGTTGATTCTGTGTTATTATATTTATTATTCGTTAATTTCTAAAATTGTTAGTGTGTTAACTGATAGTTTGAAAGGAGGTTTTTCGAAAGTACCGACATTTTAAGTTTAGTATTTTATAATAACGTACGTACGTAATAATTTGTCTTAAGCGTGTTTATAAAGTAAGTTCAAAGTATGATTCTCATCAAAAATGTTATTATTGAATACTACAGGCACTTATTAATGTTTTCTTTAATTGTTAATGTGATAATAGATTTTATAACGTTTTGTAAATATTAAACTCTGATTTGACACAAAGGTACCTTTTATTCTGCGAAAGAGGAGCGGGAAACCTACCATATCGCAATTCGGGTTATGATAGGAATGATAAATCGGGTCAGGTTAGGAAGAGGGTTACGTTCGGAATAAATATTATATTTTTTTCCAAGTTCCTATCCTAACCCGCGACCGGGTTAGGATTTCGGGTCAGGTTCGGAATAATCCAAACGGACGGACGGGCGGACGGACGGACAGCGAAGTCTCAGTAATAGGGTCCCGTTTGACCCTTATAGTATCTGCCTACTACAGACACTTTATACTCACACTTATCATCCATATTCATACTTTTATTGGTTTTACATTGGCATTTTACCAATCGATTCATTTTTATAAATATTTTCCTTAATATTTTCTTTATATCCTTTGTTGTGACATGTTTACTTCAAATTTGTCAGATGTCATTACTTTTATTTTTGATTGTTACCAGCCAAACTCTCTATGAAGGTTTCATTTAGATTATACAGGGTGTTTGGTGCATCGTTTGCCAAATCGAATAGGCCGAAAGCAGAGGTCATTTGCTATCTCTTCACGCCCTTTATCTCATTCCTTGCCACACCGGTTTTTTTATAACAACTATTTAATTTAAATTTTGAAAATTTCCAAAATTCAACATTTTAGGTCAAATAAAAAAATTTAAAAAATGTTTAAACTTAAAATTTCGATTTAATTTTGATGTGTACTATTGTATGATTCTATCAAAGTCAAAATTACTTGCTAGGAACAATTACCTTCTTTTTTAATGGCTCGTAAAGTTTTTGTAAAAGAAAAATGAACTTAAAACTCAACTTTAAATGGCTATAAAAAAAAAACTAAAAGCGATCGGGATCTTCGAATACCTTTAAAAAGTTTCCTAGTCTGTCCCCTTTCCAACGGTTTGCAATGTGCCCAAAAAAACGTTTAATATCTTTTCATTTTTAACTAAATGTGTAAACGAGACACTAGGCTGATATTCGACATTACAGTAAGAACAGTAGTTTTAGCATAAATAACATGCCTCAAGTAAGTAGACAGATACTGTTATGTCACTAGTGCGTAGTGTCCTATCTCTTAAACAGAAACCATTGTTTTAAGAATTTGAAATAAAAAAAAAAACACAGAAATCACAAATCTTGTTCGAGTTGTCCGCCACTGTTGCGAATGCACGCGCGGTATTTTCATCTTATCTCAACTGTAGTTGAGCGTAAACGTATTTCTACTTTGATAGTACATTCGCAACAGTGGCGGGCAACTCGAACAAGATTTGTGATTTCGGTTTTTTTTAAAGTGTAACTTTTATTACATCGTCTCAAACTTTTTCGTCTGTGTGTTGCATGTCGCGTGACGCTCGGCCGAGGAGTACTCCGCGTTTTATACGTTTTATACCCTTAATGGAATATTATTCCAAAAATTTTTAGTTAAATGTCTATAGTGTGAAAAAAAGTTTCACTTTTACCGTGGTTTCATAAAAGCACACAATCCTTTTTTTTTAATTTCATTTTCTTGAAACGTTGGTTCCTGTCTAAGAAAGAGATACGATACTACGCACTAGTGACATAACAGTAACGTTTAAAGTTGAGTTTTAAGTTCATTTTTCTTTTACAAAAACTTTACGAGCTATTAAAAAAGAAAGTAATTGTTCCTAGCAAGTAATTTTGTATTTGATAGAATCATACAACAGTAGAAATCAAAATTAAATCGAAATTTTAAGTTTAAACAAATTTTTTATTTGACTTAAAATGTTGAATTTTGGAATTTTTCAAAATTTAAATTAAAAAGTTCTTATAAAAAAACCGGTGTGGCAAGGAATGAGTTAAAGGGCGTTAGCAAATGACCTCTCCTTTTGGCCTATTCGATTTGGCAAACGATGCACCAAACACCCTGTATATCATGAACTTATCCTGCAGCCAGGATCGTCTTCTTACGAGGGAACTCCTCAACGGTTAATAGCACAGACATTAAAATTTGTGTGCACGTTCATATTTGATGGTAAATCACGATTTGTATCCTGAACTTATCTTGCAGCCAGGATCGTCTTTTCACGAAGGAACTCCTCAACGGTTAATAGCACAGACACGAAAATTTGTATGCACGTTCATATTATATAAATTATCACGATTTGTATCATGAACTTATCCTGCAGCCAGGATCGTCTTCTCACGAGGGAACTCCTCAACGGTTAATAGCACAGACACGAAAATTTGTGTGCACGTTCTTATTTGATGGTAAATCACAATTTGTAACATGAACTTATCCTGCAGCCAGGATCGTCTTCTCACAAGAACTCCTCAACGGTTAATAGCACAGACACGAAAATTTGTATGCACGGTTATACTTGATGGATAAACATGAATTCTACCATGATCTCATCCTGCAGCCAGGATTGTCTTCTCACGAGGGAACTCCCTAACAGTTAATAGCATGGAATGAAACATTGTTGAGATTGTGATAATGATGTGTGGTCAGAAACGATTACGGCAAAACTAAAAATGTTAAAATAAAATTTTAAGTTAAAAAACCTTTTAAAGAAAAGCTTTTATTTAAATGGTCTAAATAGTATATTGTGTATTAAGGGTGGTAAGTAAGGAATTACGATCGAGGCTCTAGTAGAAGCCCGAAGTCGAAGACTGAGGGCTTTTTGAGTCGAGGTTCGTAATTCCCGTACCGCCCGTGAAACATACAATGTTTTTCATCACATTTGCGAGTTAATAATTATGAATATACACAAGTCAGCACATATTATTACGAAATACGTGAACTAATTTGCGGATGGCGGGCTGTTTGTCCACACCACAGATTATACAAATGTTTTGTTTAGAAATGTTAAAGGCAAATACTTACCTAGGTACACAGCCATGACGGAGTAAAAAAAAAATCGACGTTTTGATACAAAAAGCTATCGATTATTTAGATTTTAGAACATTAGTTGAGTAATTAAATAACATGTAGCGAGATTGAATGAAATTCCTGTTTAGATAACATGTTAAGACAATTTTTTAATTGCGTGTAAACTCCTTGCTTGAACTTGCATGACCTGTGTGCTGTCATGATGTGCTGTAAATTAAAAAAAAAATTACTTACCGCCCTAGGGTTTTATATGCGGCATTACAGCCAAGTTAACCTGTATGTTATGACACTGTTTACGTGCAAGTGTGATGAAAAAGAAGAAAATATTTTTTTCTATTAAAATTTTAACTATCAAAATATAACCTCATTGTACACAATTAATATGATCATAAAAGCTTGTCGCGAGGTTTACTTGTGTAAATAAACTAGTACCTATGTATTTAATTGAGTAACGTAATCTGCTTAGTGCTAAGTTTTTTTTTTTTTAATTTCAGCTTAATTTAATACTTATAGGCACTTACGCAAACCTCGCAACAAGCTTTTATGATCATATAAATTGTGTATAATGAGGTTATAAGTTGATAGTTAAAATTTTAAAAGAAAATTTTATTTTCTTCTTTTTAGAGCATTTAAATAAAAGCTTTTTTTTAAAAGGTTTTTTAACTTATTTTTTTTATAAACTTAATCACAACATCTTAAACAACAACAAACAACATCAATATCTTTGAAACACGCGCACGCCGCACGGCTTACAACTATAGCAAAAAGAGTCGTTACAACTTTTGGTCTTATTTTTTTCCGTCCAGCCTCCTTTCACAATGCGCGATAAGGAACTTAATTCCAACAACAAACAACATCAACATCTTAGAAACACGCACCCGCCGCACGGCTAACAACTATAGCAAAAAGTGTCGTTACAACTTTTGGTCTTAATTTTTTCCGTCTAGCCCCCTTTCGCAACGCGCGATAAGGAACTTCGTTCCAAAAATCCCGAGGTTTTAGGGGGCGGGAGAGGAGGAGGTGTGCAGCTTCCCCCTCCTGGTGATGCCCATAGTGACCAAAGTGACATGATTTAGATTTCGAATCCACCAGATCCGTATATGCTGTTCATATATCCCTACATCAACTAGAAAAGAGGCGATAACCTTCAAATGGCTGAGCCGATTTTCTAGGAACATAGCTAATAACACTTTTGATTAAATCACCTTTCAAACGACACCAAAAACCCCGACCAAAACAGAGGGGTGTTATATGTTTGACGTGTGTATCTGTGTCTTTCTGTGGCATCGTAGCTCCTAAACGGATGAACCGATTTTGATAAAATTTGTGTCGTTTGAAAGGTGTTTTAATCAAAAGTGTTTTTAGCTATATTTCGATAAAATCTGCTCAGCCGTTTGAAGGTTATCACCTCTTTTCTAGTTGATGAAGGGATAAAACAACTTCTACGGGTCTGGTCGATTCGAAATTTGAATTCTTGTCACTTGTCACCATGGGCATAGCCGGAGAGGGTCTGCAAAAACAGTCGAATTGATAACCTCCTTCTTTTTGAAGTCGGTTAAAAATTACATTAATTATTTTCTTTTATCGATATCTATCGATCAAATTGCATCCGACCTAAGTACGTCACTAATTAAGTATAACTTTGAACATGAAATTTTCTTACGGTTTATCTGCCTAGGCGCATATTCAGATGTTTCACATCAAAAGTTGAGCAATCTTGATCTAAACTTATTTGAACTGCTGAAGCCTTATGATATAAGTGATTCAGTGTTCAAGTCGCAGTTATCCTCCAACGACATTACTTTGAATCGCGATCAGGCTAATAAACAATTACGCCATTATAAATGAAATTCCCTTTCATCTGTAATTACGACTAGCAGATAAGAGATATGATCCTGTGCAGAGCGGACGGAATATTACGATTAAAACGCTAGCGACGTGCAGCGCCCTCTCGCCGGAAGGAAGGAACCCGACAAGTTAGTGCCGCAGAGTGATCCTACTCCCTGACTAAGAATGGCATTGTTTGTCCCCATTACAAAGGTCTTTGAACGTTACTGTCGAGACATGAAGGAGAGTCGAGCACGAGTTTCGTATAAATCACCTTTTCTATCACTTACTTTGAATCTGTTAACCGACTTCTAAAAAGGAGGAGGTTCTCAATTCGAATGTTTGTATTTTTTAAGCTATTGCATAGCTTTTATCGCGGGCTTTGAGCGCGGGGACCAAATCAAGAAATCCGTTACGAAAAAAACCTAACAGGGGCGCCGGTGCCTGTGGGAATTTCTTTAAAAATTTTCAACTTTATCGCTACAGCATTAGGTTCAAAGTTGACTGGCAAAATTTTAATAAAAATTCTCTAAATGATTTTAAACCATAAAATGTTGTTTGTTAAGTTCAAAATCGAATGAGAAAAGGACACCATTTTTTTTTCGGCCCCCTAGAAGTGTTGCGTTTAATATTGACATTACACATAAAAAACTGACCAATTTAGTATAGTAAACAAACGAAATATTACATAAATATAGGTAATAATAATAATAAATAAAAGTGTATATTTCTCACCACAAGCCAAAAAATACAAACAATATTTACACACAAGCGGTAGCCAACGATTTCTGGTTGTGGATCGCTGGTGCCTGTGGTAGGTAGAAACACCTGTAATACAGGTCACCAGGTCCCCTCCAGTTTAAATTTTCACATATTTGATAGCTTACCTGGTATCACAGCAAATAACATCAATTTCAAACAACTAGTGAGCTTATTAAAAAGGACACAAGAGATTATTGGAGTAATATAAGTAAAATGATTCAAAAATTAAAATATTTTGAGAGGTTTCTATGAGTGTTGGTCTATGTGTGTGTGTATGCGTGTGTGTGTGTGTGTGTGTGTGTGTATGCGTGTGTGTGTTTGGAGAGAGTATTAGAGGATGAATCTGATTAGACTAATACGTTAAAGAGAGCTTCTGTGGCAGTATATGTTTGGCTTTGTAGCCAGGCCTGTAAAGCGATTTTAAAGTTATGTTTGTTCAATGAGTGTAGGGAAAGAATTTGGTTTAATTTATTGTAAAGATAGGGTCCAAGGAAAACAAAAAATCTTCGACTAAAAGAAGTTTTAAGAGGAGTAGCTAAGGCAACTATACGGTTACGGCGATTTCTTTGCTGTGAATCTAATCAGAATCTCGAAATGATAATAAAAATTAAGTTAAAAACCTTTTTAAAAAAAAAACTTTTATTTAAATGCTCTAAACAGAAGAAAATAAAATTTTCTTTTAAACTTTTAACTATCAACTTATAACCTCATTATACACAATTTATATGATAACATATGTCATAAATCACGACCGAACGACGATCGACCGTCAACCGACGACGCCGACGACTTACAATTCATCGTTCGATCATCTTTATCCACTTTCATTATACATAATTAACTATTATATGTGTCTCCAAACACACAGCATCGTTAGAAGAAGCATCGAAATTAAGCCTTGAAGATAACGCTTACCTGCTCTTTTTTCATGTTACCTCTCTGTCTTTCACCCATAAGCAGGGCCCATCCTGGAACGTCTTGTCCTTAACTGACAGGTTGTTGACAAGACATGACATAGCATCTAAATTTTTGCTGCGTGACGACGCAAATATTTTTCTGTTCGTAATTTTCATAGAAAACGAGTAAATTTTCAGGTAAACTTTACCAAAAGTGAATATTAGTGCTCGTGGTAGTGTTATAGTGTTCACGGTTCACCCGAAAAGTGGGTCAGTGTATCAAAGATCAGATCTCAGATATCCCGAGTCCATGTGAGAACGCTTATAACAAACACAAGGCTTGAAAGAGTGCTTTTCAACCTCGGAGGATATGTATAAAGCTCCTTTCGAGTTGCTCTCCTCCGCCGAACAAGAGGTTAGAGTATCGAAACGAATTCTTGTACTTAACTGGAACCTACACACTATATATCCACGTGCGAGTCCCAAGTAAGTTTTTAGATCTTTTTATACGACGCACTCGGAAACAGTAACAACAAACTTCAAAACTAGCGTTTACTAACTTAGTATAAGTTAGTTAGGTGTAGGAGATGACCTCCTTCAGAAGCGCAATGCAATATCCGACTTTAATTTTTCCACCCGTTCTTGTCACAAGAGACAGAAATACTACAACTATCATATTTCAGTGTAAAATACGATGTATTAAAAAAGTTGTTCCTAAAGTGAATGCAGAATGTCGTGAGGAGCTAAGTAGTACTTCTTAGCAGCATTCTAGCATGGAATAGAATCCATTAGTAACTTATATGGAAATCTTACAATCATGCTCTGTAATCCTAGATATTACAGAACATTTATAGTTGGATGAGTATGACACTACACTAAACTATGGTTTAAAAGACCCCCACGGAGGGAGTTTTCTATCCAGAACAGTAATGTAAGTCTAAAGCAGAAAGAGCTGACAGCTAAAGTAAGACCTACCTTGACTTGTTAACTGTGCAACAACATGTCTATTTCGAATTTTATTTTTGAAAGGCGTTGAACATTCCTGTTCAAAAAGTACAATGGTTTGTACATACATGATCTCTGCCGGACGTGAGATTGTTCAAAGTCAGATTCAAACCAAATACAATATTTCAATAAGTCCATAGAATTGAATACATTGTCCATAAAAATGACAAGTGAATTAAAACAGTAAAGTACTAGAGCTAATTATAAGAAATTGTAACAATATAATAATTATGTTGTTTAAATTAAAATTATGTACTTGTAGTTATCATCACCGCTGTAATGTCCAGGTGACTATAGTTACCCGTTGCGCGTGTCCCCGCCCACTCGGAAACATTGCTGCGCAAGCGCCCCCGTGCCGCTTCCCATTTAAAGCTTATTATCTCGTAAACTACTGCAGCTACACCAATATAAAAAATACGGTGTATAGCTGAAACTATACGGAATCTACATATGCTAAAACTATATCCAACAACTCGAGAGAATTACTTAGAAAAAAATGTAAACTTGAGAATATGTGTTGAATATCAGTAAAATATTTATTCTTACTAAGTTTTTACCAATAATTTTGTAGTTTGTGTCAATAAAACCTATTTATAATGAAACTAGACTATATAACCTTTTTTTTTGATACCCATATGTCCTTACTTGGAATGTTCTGAGTAGCACAATGAACCAAAACAATAGACCCTTTCCCTCATTGATTCGATGCCGGCGGCGGCCTGCGTATGTGTGCGTGAGCGTGTGTATGTGTGCGTGAAAGATGGCCGCCTAAGGCTAGTTTACAAAGGGATTGAATTTCATGTTGTGATTTGTGTTGAAATGAGACACTGATGGGATATTGTATTTATTTTAGTATATTGTGTATTAAGGGCGGTAAGTAAGGAATTACGATCGAGGCTCTAGTAGAAGCCCGAAGTCGAAGACTGAGGGCTTTCTGAGTCGAGGTTCGTAATTCCCGTACCGCCCGTGAAACATACAATGTTTTTCATCACACTTGCGAGTTAATAATTATGAATATACACAAGTCAGCACACATATTATTACGAAATAAGTTAACTGATTTGCGGATGGCGGGCTGTTTGCCCACACCACAGATTATACAAATGTTTTGTTCAGAAACTTTAAAGGCAAAATACTTACCTAGGTATATACAGCCATGACGGAGTGTAAAAAAATAAAAATTTCGACGTTTGGATACAAAAAACTATCGATTATTTAGATTTTAGAACATTAGTTGAGTAGTTAAATAACATGTAGCGAGATTGAATGAAATTCCTGTTTAGATAACATTTTAAGACAATTTTTCAATTGCGTGTAAACTCCTTGCTTGATGAACTTGCATGACCTGTGTGCTGTCAAGCGGTGCTGTAAATTAAAAAAAAATTACTTACCGCCCTAGGGTTTTATATGGGGCATTACAGCCAAGTTCACCTGTATGTTATGACACTGTTTACGTGCAAGTGTGATGAAAATAAAAAATAAAAATACTTACCGCCCTAGGGTTTTATATGGGGCATTACAGCCAAGTTAACCTGTATGTTATGACACTGTTTACGTGCAAGTGTGATGAAAAATATTTTACAACAACGTAGGTATTGAAAATGGAATGCTGTAATGTCCGCGTAACCATGGTTACCCAATATTTTTTCCGCTTAAATGTCCGGGTAACCACGGCTACCCAATAATTTTTTCACCGAAACGTCCAGGTAGACAAAGATTGCATTTCAATTTCAATTGGTATGTAGGGTAGGTAGGTAGGTAGGTAGGGTAGGGTAGGGTATGGTATGGTATGGTAGGGTAGGGTAGTGTAGGTAGGTAGGGTATGGTAGTGTAGGTAGGTAGGGTAGGATAGGTAGGTAGGTAGGGTAGGGTATGGTAGGTAGGTTGAGACTTGACCGCTTTGAGACACCTGGCTAGGCCAGTGAGAGCAGCCTGGGGCTGGCTCATCTGCTGTAACTGGAGCTCCAGCTTCATCAGCTGTAACAAACAAACTTGTATTATAACCTCATTCTTACAAAGTCTTATTATGGCACAAACTCTATGTTGGCGATGGCGGGGAGATCTATAGAAGGGAGATATGGTTCGGAACGCGAAGAGCACCGCATTTGCGGCGGTGTCCGGATACTCTCTGCGGACCTTGAAAATTCAGGTGAGGGATGTACGTGGAGATGTCGCGCCGGTTCGTACCCATATCAGCAGCAGGTCTCCAAGGTGAAGAGCCTCTAGTCGATAGAATAATGTAGGTAAGGGAAGTCGGCAAATTGGATCCGTAACTTCGGAATAAGGATTGGCTCTGAGGACCGGGGCGTGTCGGGTTTGGACGGGAAGCGGATGCGGCCGGTGCCGGGCCTGGTCGATGCTCTAGCGTCTCTCGGGGCGCGAGGGCGGACTCCGGACCCGCGTTCCGGCCTTCCGCGGATCTTCCTAGCCGTAAGGCCGTGTCGGTTTCGTCTCGTGCGCGATCGGCGCGGTTCTGTACGACCGCCGTTCAACGGTCAGCTCAGAACTGGCACGGACAAGGGGAATCCGACTGTCTAATTAAAACAAAGCATTGCGATGGCCCTCGCGGGTGTTGACCCAATGTGATTTCTGCCCAGTGCTCTGAATGTCAACGTGAAGAAATTCAAGCAAGCGCGGGTAAACGGCGGGAGTAACTATGACTCTCTTGATTTCGATCGCGTCGGTGCCCCTCAGGCACATGCACTCTGTCCTGGCAAAGAGACTGGAGGCATGCTGCCCTCCCGATGCACGACAGCGTGGATTTATCTGCGCCGACGGCACACTCGAGAATTCGGCTGTGCTGGACGCGGTGCTGGGAGACTGTGGGAAGAAGTTGCGAGAATGCCATGTTGCGGTGCTGGATTTTGCCAAGGCGTTCGATACGGTGTCTCATGCGGCACTGGTCGACCTGCTGAGGAAAAGAGGCCTGCCTGAGGGGTTCTGCGACTACGTTGCGAGGCTGTATGCCACCTCCGAGACTGTCTTGGCGGTGAATGGAGCCCGCAGCGGTCTCACAAGAGTGGGTCAGGGAGTTCGCCAGGGAGACCCGTTGTCGCCGGTGTTGTTTAACATGGCGATGGATGCGATTTTAGCGGCCCTACCGAGGGAAGTTGGTTATGGGCTGGAAGGCGAGACTATCTCGGCTCTGGCCTACGCTGACGACCTAGTCCTGCTTGCAGGTTCAAAGGTGGGGATGCAATCCTCCATCGATTCTGTTTGGCGCACTGGAAGGATGATGGGACTCTTTGTCAGCCACGCGAAAAGCGCTGTGCTTTCGATGGTGCCGGACGGGAAGCGCAAGAAGGTGCACTACCTGACCGACCGTACCTTTAAGGTGGGGTCGAGATGGTTGCGGCAGGTGACTTGCGTTGAACGTTGGCGCTATCTGGGCGTGGACTTCAAGGCGTCTGGATGCGTGACGTTAGAGCATGATGTCAAAGTGGCCTTAACTAACATCACTAAGGCCCCCCTGAAACCTCAGCAACGGCTGGAGTTAGTAAGGGTCCACCTTATTCCGAGGTTCCTACACGGTCTCGTGTTGGGTTCCATTACGGATGACAGGTTGAGATTGCTCGACGTACAGATCCGGAAAGCAGTGCGGGCTTGGCTTCGACTTCCGAAGGATGTGCCTGTCGGGTACTTTCATGCAGCGACCACGGACGGTGGCTTAGCGATCCCGTCGCTGAGAACTTGCGTGCCTGATCTTATTAAAAAGAGATTCGGCCGCTTGGACTCGTCGCGATGGCTAGCGGCCAAAGCCGCCGCCAGATCCGATAGGATCCGAAGGAAGCTGCTGTGGGCCGACAGGCAGCTCCGGAAATTCAAAAGGGAAAACCCTAAGTCAGGGGAGCGGACGACCGCGATGTATTGGCGTGAAGCCCTGCATGCTTCCGTGGATGGACACGAATTGAGGGAAAGTCCACGGGTTCCTGCCTCTACTAAGTGATTGCAGGAACGCAGCGTGCAGCATACTGGCCGAGACTTCGTGCAGTTCGTGCACACTCATATTAATGCGCTACCGTCGCGAGTTCGCAACACACGGGGGCGCAGGACTGGTGTGGAGTCGGAATTGAACTGCCGTGCAGGTTGCATGGTTAGGGAGACGACGGCACACACCATCCAACAGTGTCACAGAACGCACGGCGGCCGTATTGAACGCCATAATTGCATTGCGGACGTCGTCAGCTCCGCCATGGTGGACAAGGGGTGGACTCTAGTGAAGGAGCCGAAAGTCAAGACCGCTTTGGGCCTCAGAAAGCCCGACATAATCGCCTCCAGGAACGGGGTGGGGGTGATAGTGGACGCACAGGTGGTCTCGGGTCAGCGGCCCCTTGATGAGCTTCATCGTGAGAAACGTAATAAATACGGGAATCACGTGGAGCTTGTTGAGAAGGTCGCAGACATACTAGGACTGCCTTGTAAAGAGAGCGTTCACTCGACCTCCTGCACTATTTCCTGGAGGGGAGTTTGGAGCCTAGCGTCCTATCGGGAGCTGAAGAGGTTCGTCGGGTTGGACGAGGGAGTGTTGGCCGGCATCCCGTCCTTGGCTCTGAGAGGCTCGCACATGAACTGGGCAAGGTTCAACCGCCTTACAACCCGAATCGACTGAGTCGGGGAGCGAGAAGTCGGATTCCTGTGGTCGCGGGCCGCCGCCGGGCCCAGAGGTTGAGAGCTCCCACCAGTAGGCTCACTCATATGATTAATTTATGTATCATGCTCAACCTCGCCCAACATCCCACCGGCGAAATTTCGATAGTTTGGTGACGGTAGGGGGACGTGGGAGTCCTGTCACAACAGTCTATAATGATTATGACAATAGTCACTAAAGACGAAGGCATTCAATCGAGCTAAAATAGCCAAATGCCTCGTCATCTAATTAGTGACGCGCATGAATGGATTAACGAGATTCCCACTGTCCCTATCTACTATCTAGCGAAACCACAGCCAAGGGAACGGGCTTGGGAGAATCAGCGGGGAAAGAAGACCCTGTTGAGCTTGACTCTAGTCTGGCATTGTAAGGAGACATGAGAGGTGTAGCATAAGTGGGAGATCGTTCGCGCGATCGTCGCTGAAAAACCACTACTTTCATTGTTTCATTACTTACTCGGTTGGGCGGAAGCGGTGCGCGGTCGATAATATCGGCGGGCGCACGGTGTTTCGTTCCAAGCGTGCAGAGTGGCGACGTGGCGGCAACGCTCGTCGCCGTACAACTCCCGCGTGATCCGGTTCGAGGACACTGCCAGGCGGGTAGTTTGACTGGGGCGGTACATCTGTCAAAGAATAACGCAGGTGTCCTAAGGCCAGCTCAGCGAGGACAGAAACCTCGCGTGGAGCAAAAGGGCAAAAGCTGGCTTGATCCAGATGTTCAGTACGCATAGGGACTGCGAAAGCACGGCCTATCGATCCTTTAGTATAAAGAGTTTTTAGCAAGAGGTGCCAGAAAAGTTACCACAGGGATAACTGGCTTGTGGCAGCCAAGCGTTCATAGCGACGTTGCTTTTTGATCCTTCGATGTCGGCTCTTCCTATCATTGCGAAGCAAAATTCGCCAAGCGTTGGATTGTTCACCCATCAAAAGGGAACGTGAGCTGGGTTTAGACCGTCGTGAGACAGGTTAGTTTTACCCTACTGATGGCTTGTCGTTGCGATAGTAATACTGCTCAGTACGAGAGGAACCGCAGTTTCGGACATTTGGTTCATGCACTCGGCCGAGCGGCCGGTGGTGCGAAGCTACCATCCGCGGGATTATGCCTGAACGCCTCTAAGGCCGAAGCCAGCCTAGCCGAATCCGGCAAGGATATGCTCACTGTGGAGCCCCGAGAGTCGGGAGGCTCTAAACAATGTGACTTTACTAGTCGCGCTTCACCACGTGAGGTGCGACGTCGAAGCCCATTTGGATCGCGGAGATCGATGCTGTCCGTTTAACGCGTGCATCACGGCTCCGAAGGTCCGAATTTACCTCAGTTCGATGTCGGGGCTCGGAATAGTCTGTAGACGACTTCCGTTCCTGGCGGGGTGTTGTGCTCGGTAGAGCAGCGTCGTGCTGCGATCTGTTGAGACTCAGCCCTACGCCAGGTGATTCGTCCGAGGACGATGATTTATATGTATACATACATGTGACAACGCCAGCTATAGTTGTGTCACCGTAACGTCGCATATAAAATGTCATGATGCATTATGAACGTACGATTATTTACGAGTGCGCGCGCGTGCGCGAACTCTGTAAAGCTCGTAAGTTCGTTACGTCGACATTAGCGATGTTATAGTGATATAACTGCGGCGTTCGTTGCGAAAGTATCGATTAATACACGAACGAGCACGCGTACAAAAATTCGCATATTTTTAATCCGACAATTTTCTCTCGAGATATATCCCATCTCGTGCCGCCGCCGCTGCTCGCGGGCGTCTCGCTTGCTTCGCTTGCTATTTAATACACGAACGAGCGCACATTTAATACACGAACCATCGAACATATTTCATCAATCACGACCGAACGTCGGCCGCCGACGACTTACAATTCATCGTTCGATCATCTAAAATACATAAAAATGGTATTTAGCTTATTTTCATTGTCAATAGTGTAATTCATTCGTGCAATATATAATATAAAAATACTTACATAAATATAACTTTCAATAATAAACTAACTTTCAATATAACGTTACATGTACACATTATTGAATGCAATAAAGTATTGAGTGTCTTTATCCACTTTCATTATAAATCACTAACACAAATAATAATACGCATACGTTAAATCATTCATTCACATCACATGCGTTGCAATGCACTTTTTCATATCCACTTTCAACCTACCTAAGAAGAACCAATCAATCCTCCCAGGTAATAGCGCGCGAGCGGGGGGGGGGGGGGGGGGGTTGGAGTGGTCGCGGCGGTCGTCATGTTTGCTGGTTATTTATTACGCTGTGTTTCTCTACTTCTCTTCCCTCGGGCTTGACAGTTGAGCGCGGGGGGGGGTGGGGGGGGGAGGGGGATGGTGGTGTGTGTGGTGGCGGTGGTGGTGGTGCTGCTGCTGTTTTGACTACTACGGTTGGACTTGGTATAATTGACAAAAATTATTACGGTCGGTACCGAGAGCCCGATACGATCGTTTGCACGCTTCGCATTGTTGTCATGCGACGCGACGTCCGAACGGTGTGTTGGACGGAGCGCGCGCGTGGCGCTCTACGAAGACGAAGCAAGCAGCCGGAGTTTGTGCGCGGAGAGAGTGTGTTCTAATGTGTTATGTGTTTAATGTTACCATTGAAATGTGCTCCTCTGTGATGAATGACGGTTGTCTCTGTGTCTCCCGTATTATATCATAAATTTATTTTATATCTTTATATATGTACGTTTGTTGATAATGTATGTATATCGAGATATAATTTTATAATATGATGTGTGAACTGTGTGGACCGACGGTACGTATCCTATGCGTGTCCGTGTAATAATCAAACGGTCGTTGTATGAAATTTCTCGAAAGGCGTGACGTTACCGGCGCACAGACGCGTTCAGCGTACGTCACGTCCGATGAGTATGTGCTCTCTATAAGAGACATTTTTTTTTTATGTGAGGCGCTCTATAGATTCCGGGCGGAATCGTAAATGATTAAGCGAATGTGTCAACAAAATTTACACACGTGAACTCGTCTCGGTACGAACGTTCCCAATGGGGGCTTTAACAGTTCATGATGACGAAATGTTATCGTGAACGTCGAACGCCCTTATGTACGCGCAGAGCGTCTGGACGGGTTGAGATATACGCGTTCAGAGGTTCGCGGGTGCGACCCAAAAATCTAACATACACAACAGAGCTCGCCCGTTAAGCGTTTGCGTCTATACGATCGCGAACGCACGGGAATGAGGATATCTATACGCGCGCATCGCCGCTCTACGTGGCGGAGCGCGTGTGTCGATCTCTCTTATATCGAAGCTCCCTGGTTGATCCTGCCAGTAGTTATATGCTTGTCTCAAAGATTAAGCCATGCATGTCTCAGTGCAAGCCGTATTAAGGCGATACCGCGAATGGCTCAATATATCAGTTTTGGTTCCTTAGATCTTACTCAGTTACTTGGATAACTGTGGTAATTCTAGAGCTAATACATGCAATCAGAACTCTGACCAGTGATGGGATGAGTGCTTTTATTAGATCAAAACCAATCGACGGAGGGCCTCGCGTCCGAAGTCGTTAATTTTGATGAATCTGGATAACTTTTGCCGATCGCATGGTCCAGTACCGGCGACGCATCTTTCAAATGTCTGCCTTATCAACTTTCGATGGTAGTTTCTGCGACTACCATGGTTGTCACGGGTAACGGGGAATCAGGGTTCGATTCCGGAGAGGGAGCCTGAGAAACGGCTACCACATCCAAGGAAGGCAGCAGGCGCGCAAATTACCCACTCCCGGCACGGGGAGGTAGTGACGAAAAATAACGATACGGGACTCTTACGAGGCCTCGTAATCGGAATGAGTACACTTTAAATATTTTAACGAGGAACAATTGGAGGGCAAGTCTGGTGCCAGCAGCCGCGGTAATTCCAGCTCCAATAGCGTATACTAAAATTGTTGCGGTTAAAAAGCTCGTAGTTGCATTTGTGCGCCGCGCTGTCGGTGCACCGCATCCGCGGTGATACTGACACGTCTGCGGAGCATATCGTCGGTGAGCCGTCGGTCAAACGTCGGTTCAATATCAAAATCCTATCGCGGTGCTCTTCAATGAGTGTCGAGGTGGGCCGACAATTTTACTTTGAACAAATTAGAGTGCTCAAAGCGGGCTCAAAATGCTGCTTGAATATTTCGTGCATGGAATAATAGAATATGATCTCGGTTCTATTTTGTTGGTTTTCAGAACTCCGAGGTAATGATTAATAGGGATAACTGGGGGCATTCGTATTGCGACGTTAGAGGTGAAATTCTTGGATCGTCGCAAGACGAACATCAGCGAAAGCATTTGCCAAAGGTGTTTTCATCAATCAAGAACGAAAGTTAGAGGTTCGAAGGCGATTAGATACCGCCCTAGTTCTAACCGTAAATATGTCATCTAGCGATCCGCCGACGTTACTACAATGGCTCGGCGGGCAGCTTCCGGGAAACCAAAGATTTTGGACTCCGGGGGGAGTATGGTTGCAAAGCTGAAACTTAAAGGAATTGACGGAAGGGCACCACCAGGAGTGGAGCCTGCGGCTTAATTTGACTCAACACGGGAAATCTCACCAGGCCCGGACACCGGAAGGATTGACAGATTAACAGCTCTTTCTTGATTCGGTGGGTGGTGGTGCATGGCCGTTCTTAGTTGGTGGAGCGATTTGTCTGGTTAATTCCGGTAACGAACGAGACTCTAGCCTGCTAAATAGGCGTCGTCATTTAGGTGTGCGTGGCTCCGTCACGCAACTCACTGGCGACGTATTAAAATTCTTCTTAGAGGGACCGGCGGCTTCGAGCCGCACGAGATTGAGCAATAACAGGTCTGTGATGCCCTTAGATGTCCTGGGCCGCACGCGCGCTACACTGAAGGAATCAGCATGTTCTCCCTGGCCTAGAGGCCCGGGCAACCCGCTGAAACTCCTTCGTGCTGGGGATTGGTGTTTGCAATTATCCCCCATAAACGAGGAATTCCTAGTAAGCGCGAGTCATAAGCTCGCGTTGATTACGTCCCTGCCCTTTGTACACACCGCCCGTCGCTACTACCGATTGAATGATTTAGTGAGGTCTTCGGACCGACACGCGGTGGCTTCACGGCCGTCGGCGTTGCTGGGAAGTTGACCAAACTTGATCATTTAGAGGAAGTAAAAGTCGTAACAAGGTTTCCGTAGGGGAACCTGCGGAAGGATCATTAACGTGTAACGTGAAGCGTGTACTTAAAAAATACACGACGACCGTAAACGTGAATACAATCCTAAAATAATACTGACAACACACACTCGCACGTAACACGTAAGCAGAGAAACGTACGGCGACGACGACTACGACGACTGCTGTAAATGTTGTTGTCGCGTTGTCTGTTGCCGTCGTTCTGTGTCGTGTACGAGTGTAGTGTGTGTTTGTAGTAAAATTAAAAGAGAATAGAAACGCGCGCCTCGACGAACCTGGCCCCAGCGCCGGTTTGAAACGATGCGCGCGCGCCTTTCTCGCGTCGCGATCCTCACACTGTACGTAGACTGGTCTAAAAATCCGCACCACGAGTACCGTTGGACGCGTTCGTTAACACAATCGTCCCTCATACTGCGGTGGGATCCTTTTTTTTTTTTTTTAATTATTATTATTAAAAAAATTATCAGATTAATTTATGTAACATTACAGATTTATGTATTTACATCCATGTGGTAATATATGTTTGTTATATGCATAACGAAACTATTACCCTGGACGGTGGATCACTTGGCTCGCGGGTCGATGAAGAACGCAGTTAACTGCGCGTCATAGTGTGAACTGCAGGACACATTTGAACATCGACATTTCGAACGCACATTGCGGTCCATGGAGACACATCCAGGACCACTCCTGTCTGAGGGCCGGCTGTATAAAATACAAATGCCACATTGCGTTTAAACGCGCACTTGACGGTTCTGCGCGAGACGTTCAACGCGTGCTTATGCTCGCAGGGACGTTTCGCGTTGTCCGTTCAAATATAACGATATTATACAGATTGTATAAAAGATATTTGTCGAACGACTCGTGTCGCGCTCGATGGTTTACGTGAAGTATACACACTGCGCGTGTACGCGTGCGGACGTACAAAAGGAACGCGGCGGACGTGTGTAAAAACACGCTCGCTCGCGACTCTTCGGTCGGTGATAATATTACCAGAACCAGTGAGGGTTGCGATGCGTCATGTCGCTCATTTCTTGTCCGTTACGTGTGACACACGCGCTACTGTCGTATGTTTCGTTTAACGTTATAATCGTCGTTAAGGGCGCGCGCGACGTCGCGAGACAATAAAACGATGTCTTTTGTATGATTGAATACACAAGTAGGCGGACTCGACGTCCGAAGAGCGCATCGACGCCGTCGTCGTTCTCGTTCTCGAGTTCGATTGCGTCGTCGTAACGCTGACGGATATCGCGTCTGCCTCATTTTTTTATCGTTGGCCTCAGATCAGGGAGGATCACCCGCCGAATTTAAGCATATTAGTAAGCGGAGGAAAAGAAACTAACCAGGATTTCCTTAGTAGCGGCGAGCGAACAGGAATGAAGCCCAGCACTGAATCCCGCCGTCGTTCAGGCGGCGGGAGATGTGGTGTTCGGGAGGTTCCGCTTTCTCGTCGCGATCACTCCTGTCCAAGTTCGTCTTGAACGGGGCCGTTTTCCCGTAGAGGGTGCCAGGCCCGTAGCGACGGAGGATCGCGGCGAGAGGGACTCTCCTTAGAGTCGGGTTGCTTGAGAGTGCAGCCCTAAGTGGGTGGTAAACTCCATCTAAGGCTAAATATTACCGCGAGACCGATAGCGAACAAGTACCGTGAGGGAAAGTTGAAAAGAACTTTGAAGAGAGAGTTCAAGAGTACGTGAAACCGTTCAGGGGTAAACCTGCGAAACTCGAATGAACGAACGGAGAGATTCATCGTCATTCCGCGGCGTACGGACGCGCGCCTCGATGCCGCCGGCCTCGGTCGGTAGGCACGGGTCGCGTCCGTCGACGTCCGCGGACGGCGTGCACTTCTCTCTTAGTAAATACATCGCGACCCGTTCGATGTCGGTCTAAGCGCCGTACGGGAGCCCCGTTGCCCCTTCACGGGGGTAGTGGGACCGCGACGGTGGCCGACCGGCCGTCGGACGGTAGTTCTGACGAATCGCGCACGCGTTTTAGACGCGTCCG